>CM069133.1:11266486-12529734 GCA_035221665.1 Okamejei kenojei
TTTATATGGGATTTATTTGTGTTGAGGTTATAATAATTATTTTGTGTAGGGTTTATGTGTTTAAATTGGAGAGGTGGTGTTGGGGAAAAGCGTTGGAGGGGGATTTTGATTTGTATGAAACAAGATATGATGTATTTTATGAGTTTTTAAACTGATTTTAGATAATTAGTTAAGTATGGATGGAGGAGAATAGGATGAAAGTGTTTGTCTCACGTGGATAATATGAATATTTAAAAGATCATGGTTAGGGGTGGATGATGAAGCTAATACCGGCATGAATCTGATAAAGGGTAATTCATTTTATGGTCAAAATGACAAAAATCAGAAAACAGTGCCAAATCCTGGACAGTCACTTTTTCAAATCATGCATAACAATGAACCACCATAACTCATCATTCAGCATGTACTGCTGAGGTTAAGAAAAGAGAAAAGGAATAAAATATGCTCTACTGTGGCCTCCATCCAGCCTTGCCGTTTCATTATCATTTGCTCGTTGTCTGCTAAATAACATCTGCAATGATCACATCTAGTGTTGTCGTGTTTGGAGCGCCAGAATTTCTCCTTGTGCTGGGTGTTTCCATCCCTTGCATCACCAGCTTCTCCTGCGTAAGTGAAAAGTAAGCTCATATTAGCCCTTCCAGTGTTTTGCAATAGAGTAGGGACAAATTAACCATCACATCTGATACAGAGTGAAACAGTCCTTGGGCCCATCGAGTTCGCACTCGACCAGTGATCTCATGTACAAGTAGAAAGAAGGTAGACAATACGTGCTGGAGAAACTCAGCGGGTGCAGCAGCATCTATGGGCGAAGGAAATAGGCAATTTTCATCTCAATAGAAAAAATTCTTCATGAAGCAAACCCTTCATCACGTGCAATAGTTCTATCTTTACACACTAGGAAAAATTTACAGAATGCCATTAACCTAAAAACCTGCACACGTAGCATTAAGAAATGGGGAGGCAACCAGAGGACCCAGAGAAACTGACCTGGTTTTCAAGGGCGAACATACACACATCTTACAGAACAGCACCGTGTCCTGGATCAAACACGTCCTCTGGATCTGTCAGGCAGCAACTCTGGCCATGTCCGCCCATAATTTTATTGCAAAATTTAAGGTATTTAAAAATCTGTGTTCGTGTAGACAGCCACAGTAAGTAGCACAGCCATGGACAGATAAACTGAGGTAAAAATGTAGAGTTGAGGACTGCTAGAAAGATAACCTGGTGAATTGTTAACTTTCGGCAACTGCAGGTGAGCCCAGCAGATCGCATTACCAGTTTATTCCGTTTTGTGCGATTTGTCAGAATACAAAAACAACAATTCATATAAGAGAGCCATTTTGCCTGTCGATAATGACATTCAAATTCAGCCTCCTGTGATATAATCAGTCCGTACGGTTAGCAGAGTTCCCCTCATCAAGCCCACACTGCAACATGTTTCCAGCCACACAAGTCCCACCTACAGCGTTGGGTCCATATCCCGTCCAAAACCTGTCCTATTCTCCTGTTACCCTGTCTAACTGCTTCTTTAAATGTTTGGATAGTCCCCAGTCCCTCAACTTACTGTCTCCGGACATCTTGTTCCATACACCCACCACCCTTTGTGTGAAAAGTTTGCCCCTCAGATTCCTATTACTGTTCTTTTTCTCCCTTCCCTTAAATCCTATGCTCCTCATGGACCTCGATACACATACTCTGGGCAAAGTCTCGTCTGCACTTAAACCCTTTAATCCTTTGTCCTCTGGTCCTCAAATTTTATGTTGTGCCATGTTTTCACACCTCCTGAAACCATACAGTATGTTTTCTACGCTATTATGGTGATGTTTCACAGCTTGCCTCAATATAATGTCGCACCATAATCCTAGCCTTGTGAAACCTGTTTCCTGCCAACTGGTTACCTCAGGTATTCGAGCTGTGGAATGATGAGCCCTTGTCCATCCAGGCATGTCTGGGAGGCTGCTGCTGCTTCTGTACAAACCTACTGTTTGTATATGAAAGTCCCCACTTAAGGTCTCTTATTCCGAACTGTCCATTCTAAAAAGCCTATGGTTTTCGTGATAACAGTTGGAGTAGGTCTTACCTGCTTCAACCGATACTTGTACCCTGATACATTCAAATTGGCTACCACATCCCCCCCGCACACACATTAGCGAAGCCGCATTCCTGCGATCAAACAGCGACAACAAGACAACAGGGGGCCTCTACTTCTGTCAGTCATTGACCAAATCCTTGCGGTCTGCTCACTTTAATATTCTGCTTCAACAGATTCAGTTTTGTTGGGCGGATCATATTTGATATAACCTCCATTTGCACTCACCCCCTCTGCGACCTCCATGGCTTCACTGACCTTTTGGCTGTCACTCGCCCTCGCCTCCTGATCACTCCGAGACCTCAGAGCCCATGACTGACCCACATTCTAATAACTCGTTTTAAACTTATTTATCATGTTTTAAAAAGCGGAAAAATAATTAATTTAAAACACGACTAACTACAACCATAAACCATAGGATGATAAGACATAGAAGCAGAATTAGGCCGTTCAATCACATGAATCTACTCTGCCATTCAATCATGGTTGATCAATTTTCCCCTCTCAACCCCTGTATCCTGCCTTCTCCCTCGCAACTTTGAATGCCTTCTTCATCAACAATCTATCAATTCTCTCTGCCTAAAGAAACCCAATTTTTTGATCTCCATTGTGCATGAATCTCAGATTCAGACACCACCCCTCTGACTCAAGAAATTCCTCCACATCTCAATTTGAAGTAAATTATTTAACTCTGATCAGTTCCAACTGGTTCTAGACTGTACCCATTACTTGGAAACATTCCACATCCACTCTATCTAGGCTTTACATTATCTGCTAGTTTTCATTGAGATCTCCCCTCATTCTTCTAAATCTTCTAACCGTGAAGTAAAAAAAAAAAAAATATAACAAAACAACAAGACAATGTAATACATTTACCTTTTTTAAACCAAAGGTCGGTAAGCCTTTTCATATGAATGGATTAATGCAGAATGACGGTGTGGAAATGTAACAGCAGCCCTTCAGCTAAGAACCTTTTACTGATACATAGAACTTATTTATCCCTGGAGGAACATTTTGAAATGCCCCTGAATCAATTGCAAGTTAGAGACACAGTGAGAGGTCATGTGCTCATACCTCCCACATGCACACACAGCCATGAAATGTTGGAACACTCAAACACACAGAGTGCCTCAAGCTAGTGATTCTTCAATGCCAGTCACGTGAAGGTAGTGCCTTTCAGGCCCAGAAATGCACAAGTTACATCAGATGCAAACTTAATTTCCTTCTTGCCTTCAACAATGAATTGATAGATTCTTTGGCCAGCTTTGTGGATGACACAAAGATAAATGTGGAGGGGCATATATGGTAGAGAAGCATGGAGTCTGCCCAGGGACTTGGACAGGTTGCGAGAGTGGGCAAAGAAGTGGCAGATGGAACACACACAGCAACGTGTGCAGTCATGCACAATGTATAAGAATAAAAAACATCTGTAATGGGGAGAGGAGTCAGAAATCAGAAGATGCAAGGGACTTGGAGTGCCTTATGCAGGATTCACCAAAAGGTAAGTTTGCAGATTGAACCAGTAGTTAAGAAAAGCAAAGTGCAATGTTTGCATTAGCAATTGTGAGCGGAATAGAATATAAAAGGCATTGGATGTAATTGGTGAGGCTTTATAGAGGTGCTGGGTCAGACCGCATTTTGGAGAATTATGATCCGTTATGGTCCCCCATCTGAGGAGGATCTGAGAGGTTCCAGAGAGGTTTTATTAGAATGATCCCGAGATGACTGGATTAATGTATGAGTCGATTGAAGGCTCTGAGACCTGTTACCTTCAATGAGTTCAGAGGATGAGGGGCAGAATCCTCATTGAAACTTGCCAAATAGCAAGGCCTGGATAGAGTGATGTGGAGAGGATATTCCACTAATGGAGAATCTAGGACTAGAGGGCACGAGCCACAGGTAACAAAGAGCATACCTTTATCAAGAAGGACATTGAGGAGCATTTCTTTCAGCAGAGCAATGGGAATCCAAGAATTAAGTGTCCACAAATGACTTTGGAGCTGTGAGGTCATTGGATATTTTTACAAGTGGAGATTGACAGATTCTTTGCTTAGTAAAGGTGTCAAAGGTTACAGGGAGAAAGCAGGAGAAAGGGGTTGAGAGGGAAATAATCAGCCACGTTTGAATGGCAGAGTAAGACTCGATGAGCAAATTGCTTGGTCTGCGCCTGTGACTTATGAACTTACTGGCTTTCCATTTCCCCACCCTCAAAAAGAAGATTCTGCTCTCTTAACTCCACCAAGTCACACTCACCGCGTAAAACACCAAGAGTGCTGAGGAAACTCAGTGGGCAGGCAGCTTTTAGTGAATGGACAGATGAGTTTTTTTTGGACTAGGGACCCTACTTCAGACTGGACACAACCCCTGTCCATTCCCTCCTTATCGGCTGAGTTCGTGTTTTGTTCAATGTTCCAACATCTCCAGTTTCCATGTATCTCCAAGTCACACACACAGCCTGGAGCAGCCGCAGTGGCATCACAGTTTATTGATGTTTCATAAGGTCATAAGTGATAGGAGTAAAATTAGCCAATTTGGCCCATCAAGTCCACTCCGCCATTCAATCATGGCTGATCTATCTCTCCCTCCTAACCCCATTCTTCTGCCTTTCTCCCATAACCTCTGATACCCGCACTAATCAAGAATCTACTATCTATCTCTGCCTTAAAAATATCCACTGACTTGGCCTCCCACAGCCTTCTGTGACAAGAATTCCACAGATTCACCATCCTCTGACTGAAGACATTTCTCCGCATCTCATTCTTAAAAGAATGATTCCGTTTTCATACTCTCTCCCTTCCAAATCCAAACATTTCATAATCATCTCCCATTTTGGACCCTTTGCCTTGGATTTATCTCCTGAAACACCTTATCTCTTTTTCCTCTCATTCTATATTTTGAACCTACCTTTTTAATCAAACCAATTGTCAAGTATCTCATTTATTTTAAATGTTGTGCAATTTGCACCCCTGTGAAGTACCTGGTGATGTATTCCCAAATTAAAGATTCTATTTTGTGGTGTTGTCATTGTTGAAGCTATATCAGTGCAGTATTAAAATATATACAGAGACATTCAGAGACATGAATTATACTTAATAGTATATTCCTGACTTTCCTGTCTTACATTAGGAGTTACCTTTGCCTGTGGCAGAGATATATTTTCAAGACTGGGACTAATAAATGTTAGTTCCATTGGACGTCGAGGGAAATGAATCAAAGGAATTTAAGACGATTGAGGCCAGATCTTACTCATCTCTTCTACTCATCATGATCATGATTGTAATTATTTTAATCAAATTGGGAGAAATCCATATAAAAAAATGATTGGCATGAACAAGTTGGAAAGTTTTTTTAGATAATATAAACTTAAGAATTTGACCACCACATAAATGTATAAGCATGTCTGAATTTATCTCCATGCTTCTCATAATTGGTTCTTTATTCAAGCTTCTATAGTACATATTAGTGCACTTGTCCAAATATTCTAGACAAGGCCGTTAGCCAGTTCTGCTAAAGAAAAATATTCAATGAAATTTTAATCTCCAAAGTTTTGTGCTTGGAAGTTTGTAAATTGCCAGTGATTAATTTGTGTTTAATGGGACCCCTGATCCATATGGGGCATTAGCAATGAGTCTTTGTATGAAATCAGATGCAGTATATTTGCCATGTGTTTAACAGAAGGACATTATAATTTCAATTGAGTGGAATTTCCCAGTTGTTAGTGGGAGTAATTGTCAAGCGATTAAGGGCAGTCCTTTGAAAAGAAATTAAAGTCCCCGTCTGCTCTCTCAGGTGAGAACAAAAGAATCTCATGCCTCTATTTTTAAAATAGGGGAGTTAACCCAGGTGTAACAAACAAATATTTAGCTCCCATACTCAAGGCTACAGAAAGCGATGATCTGATCTTTATTACATAGCTGTTGTGGGAGCATGCTGTCACAAATAGGCTGCTCTACCCTTCCTAGAGAGACGACGCTTCAAACATGGTCCATTGTAGGTATTGATCAGTCACGGTCATATGGTGGACAGGATCAATGGACTATAGGACCAAGTCTTCCTTTGATTTAAATTCTCAGACTTCAACAAAAAGCATGCAAAAAAATGCCATAACCTCAACATGGCACATATTTAGATTACGTGTTTTAAAAAGTGCAAATATATATAGTAGTAATATTATCTAAGGGATTGTTTATGGTTCAAATAAAATGTCAGTGACTGTAGCATACTATTTACTTAAACATAGTTTTCAACACTTAAATTACTACTGGTGAAAGGAATTGTGGTTTGTATGGAAAATTACAATCATTTATGAAAATAAGAGGACCCCTTCAATACAGAATGGCCACATTAAATTTAACTTTGCACTGTTTTAAAAAAAGTAAGTAATTACAGTACTTAAAGAAAGATAGCTCACACATAAATTAACAATGATTATGTGATCCATGCATTCTCATGCAGCTGAGGTTTGCCAATCTTGGATGAATTTCAAATGCTATCCACCAGTAGTCGGTGCACATTTTATTTATTTGTTTTAGTTTAGTTTAGAGGCAAAGTGTGGATCAGGCCCTTTAGCCCACCGAGTCCGTGCTGACCAGCGAACCCTATACACCTGAATGGATCCCGACACACTAGGGACAATTTACAATGTTCAAAAAAGCAATACCTACAAACCTGTACATCTTTGGAGTGTGGGAGGAAACTGAAGCAACCCAGGAAAATCCACATGATCACGGGTGAACATACAGAGTCCAAACAGACAGCGCCTGAGTCAGGATCGAACCTGGTTCTCTGGTGCGTAAGGTAGCATCTCTACCGCTGTGCCACCATGCCACCCCTGGTATCAATTTGTTGTTACCTGTGGGGTGATCATAACCATATTATTGTATGACCATTATTATCAATTATCAATTGTAATTATGAAATAATGAAAGACTGGGACAACATTTTGATTTTATATTCTTAAATCATTAATATTTTACAATGTTGTTCATCATAAAAATGTGACGGATATGACTGAATGCAATGGCCAAAGAAGAGGAAAAAATGAATTAAAAAATTCTCTAAAAGATTGTGCCAAACATATTTTTCCCATAGTAGAGATGTTCATCTACGTGAAACACCATTCAAAGTTGCAAAAATTTAAGTTTTATAATCGGGTTTTCCAGAAAGTAAAAGTACACACTTACAGAAGAATCACCCGTAGACACTTCAATAGAGTGGTTTTGTGTTACTCTGAGAACTTTATTTACTGAGATGGAGCAGAAGATGAATGACACTTCCATCTATAATGTGCATGTAGCCGAGCAAATATGTTATTTAAAAACAAAATGCTTTGTTGGTGCATTGAAAAATATGTTACTCATGAATAATTGCTTCAATAACATTTTCAAAGTCCTTGAATGCATTTATCAAAGTAAATTTCCCCATAGTCACTTAATACAGCAAACAGTCAACAAAGAAAACACACTCCATGCAGACAAATAATTGCTTTTATTGTAAACAATATATTTTTGTTTCTTCCGTGAAGTATATTTATTTAATCCATAAGTATCAGGTTAAATCAACACATCATTCAATATATCAGACATGTTGCTAATCACAAACAAATCAGACTAATGCTGTAGAAATTTAGGAAATCGACAGCTATTTTTTTTGAAAAAATATTGCAAAGTATAAATGGCTTAGCATTTTTTTGCCAGATGGTTGAGTTAAGTTGTGTAATACTTACTTTCAAAGCAAAGATTAATTTATGCATTAATACATAGATGCTCCAAAATAACTGACAACGCATAAATTGTCAGGTGTCATTTATTATTGTCAAATGTAAGTCAATGTTTCTATATTTTTACATGTAAAAATATTAGGTTCATACATTTAATATTCTCCTATTTTGAATGTGTAATTAATACCAGCCAATAATTTCCAGTCCTTAAATTATCTGAACCACGTTAATGTAAAGTAACTGAATAAATAGGTCACTGAAAACAATGATACTGAGTCAGCCTACTCAACTTATTTGTAGGAAAAGTCTAGACTCGACTTACTTTGTAAGAAAAATTAAATCAGTTAGAAAACACCTGTTTTGTTTTCAGTTACATGGAAGTCTAACATTCACACTATCACCATCCAAACAACAAAGAATTAAAAATTACTTGTTTAAATGACTATGAACAGGCAAATTTTTACAAAGGTGGAAATTGGTGCCATTAATCTCCTACTTAAATATACATTGTGCATCAGACTGAAAGGGTATTGGATGAGAAGAAAATTTTCCCCTGTTATCTTCAATGAATTCCCCCCCACCCCGAGCAGAAATTAACTGGGAAAGGAAGGTTTAATAATTGCCTTTGTACCAAATCAATAAGCTTGATCATCAAAACCAGACCTAAACCATATTCCTAAACTAACTAAACATAAGAATAGTTTTTCATGAAATTACTGAAACAGTCTCACATGTGCAGGCTTTAATCTCTGGAAAATAAACACTTGTTGGTCCAAACAAGTCACGATCACAAGGAAGCTTGAAAATCACTGGTTAACTCAGGATCCAGCACCATCTGTCAAGACGGCGTGCAATTACATCATCAGGTATTCTACACTTGTTTGCAGCTAATTCAGCCTGAGTGCCCTCAGTCTGGGGCTTGTGTTCCAGTACTCTATACAGGTTCATCGGGCTGGAAAATTACCACATGCCTGTCACAGTTAGCTCAGCCAGGGCTTGTTATCGTTGTTTCCAGGGGACCTATTCATCAGTTACTTTACATACTGGGCAGACGCCCTGCCACTGAGACTTGGTCCAGAGTAACTTAAAGGGCCAAACGTTAATGGCCGGTATTGTTTGGAGAATGGCACTGCAGTACGTGGGAAAAAATGCCCACGGCTCCCTGACACCAGCTACAGAAGAGAAAAACTTAGGGGGTATACTGCAAAGATCTTTTATGTAAACATCCATCGACTGACATCACTGAACAAAACACATCTTTATTGTCGATATTTATAACCCATAAATTAAAAAAAGAGCTTCCCTTAGACAGGAATTAAAAAGAGGGAGAAATATGGGTATGCGATTTGAGTACAAAGCATCCTGAAGTTTGGTCATCAGAAATGTTAATGCGTCCAATTTTTAAACTGTTTCAAGGCCAAATGCATATGCCAGCCAGAATGTTCAAATATAGTTTTGATACAAATTAATATATTATGGATAAGCATTAGAAATGTAACAAATTTTGGTTTATTCTTATCCATTGCTCCTCATTTGTTTCGCAGTCTATCAATATTAACTATAATCTTTTCCATACATGAGAACAATTTTAAATGGCGTACTCTGGAGTTATATCACTTCTGAAGCAATGATACAGTCTCATAACTTCCAATCATTTCCCCAAAGTATTTAGCCTATATTGAGGACTGATTGATTGAGAAATAGTGGGTGAATCTATAATTCTACACCACTCATTCTTCCTTTGAAATAATGCATTGAATCAGTTTTAGTTAGTCACGGTATCTCATGAATTATTGTCCAACCGTCATCCATTTTCTTTCATCAATGGCCCTCATCCTTTCCAACTACGCTGCTGATAATAACCTACTGATTGACATTATATGTTTTTCCATTCACCTGAAATTGTCCAGTCCCATAATCAGGGAAATAAAAAATCCTCCCTGTAACTAAAGTTTACAGCATAGAAAGAAAGTCATTTAGACCAATCTACATGTGTGATCTATTTTATCAAAACAATCCAAGATTGTATCTGTTGTCTTAGATTCTCCCACATCCTGGAACAATTTCTACTTGAAATGTTTATTCAATTTTGTTTTAAACGTTCTAATCCTCTGTCTCACCCATTCCTTGTATACAGTAATTATATTCCATCATGCAGCAACATTTCCCAACATTTCAATTTAATAATAAGCTATAAATTGATCATCTTTCCTAATGCTTTACAAGAAGATCATCTTCATGTGAATTGAACACATTTATAAAAACTAAAACAACAATTTCCCTCTTCATTTTCCAATGCAATGCCTGCACTTCTGTTCAGATCTACAATTTCCCATGATCATACCATCCTCCTAGTCTTCACTATATACTTTTAAGCACTTTTAAGTAAACACACAGTTTTCTAAGTTTAGCCTGAAATAGTCATAGAATCAATAGAATTAAAGAGCATAGAAATTGGCCATTTTTGGCCAATTTTTTTTTCGTCCAGACAGATTGTGATTAATACTCCACTAATCCCATTTGTCTGTATTATGCCATCATCCTTCCACACCTTTCCTATCGAAATAGAATCAAGAGATTCAAGAAAGTTTAATTGTCATATGCACGAGTCATGGAACAATTAAATTCCTACTTACTGCAGTTTAACAGGCCCATTAATGCAATAAATCACAAATAAATATATTACAAATAAATATATCATAATCAATAATGCAATCAATAGTGCAAAACCAGTTCTTAGTGTAAGAACATAGAAGACCATATTTGCTGATTAGTGTTGTGCAGTGTTCAAGAGTTTGATGGTTGCTGGGAAGAAGCTGTTCTTGAACCTGGTGGTCATGGATTTCAGACTCATGCACCTTCCCCCTAATGGTAGGAGCAAAATGAGAGTTTGAACAGGGTGGTGTGGATATTTGGTGGTATTAGCTGCCTTTATGAGGCAGCATTTTCTAAATTGAATTGAATTGAATTGAATACATTTTATTAGCAAAGTATGTATACATACAAGGAATTTGCCTTGGTGCTTTGCTTTGCAAGTAACAACACGATACACAGTAACAATTAAAAATAAAACATTATAATTTAAACATGTGAAGAAATGACATAAAATACCAGAGCACAAGGAGGCTACAGACTTTTTGGCTGTTGAGTAGAGCTAATTGCACGTGGGAAAAAAGCTGGTTTTTATGTCTGACTGTGGCGGCTTTTGACAGTCTAGAGTCACCTTCCAGAGGTGAAGTGCTTCAAAGAGTTTTGTGGCCAGGGTGGGAGGGGTCAGAGATGATCTTACCCCCAGGTCCTCCTCCAAATCAAGACCTTGGACACAGCCACAGCCCTGCCGGATGAGTATGTCCATAAATCCACGTGGTGAGAGAAATCCGGAACAGTGTTTGGAGGTACCGAATATCTGATGTTGATGAGTATCTCTCTCATGAAAGTGATCTTTGTGGGATTTTAACAGAACGACACAAACGAACAAACACAGTCCAAAACACACCAAGGAGCAGTAAGACCATGGCAGCCATCGACGGCACCACCAAAAGTGTGTGTGAACCCTTTGATGGTGGGAGCCGTTTAGAGATAGAGAAACAGTGCGGAAACAGGCCCTTTGATCCACCGAGTCCGAACCAACAGTGATCCACGCACATTAACACCATTCTACAAACTCGAGGGACAATTTACACTTGTACCATGACAATTAACCAACAAACCTGTACGTCTTTGGATGTGGGGAGGAAACCTAAGATCTCAGAGAAAACCCACACGCAGGGGAGAACGTACAAAACGACGTACATACAGCACCCATAGTCATGGATCGAACTCAGGTCTCTGGCCGCCGCAAGCTACTGTTGTAAGGTTTGCAACAAGTGTTGTAAGGCAGCAACTCTACAGCTGCACCACCGTGCCACCGTCAGCACTGTGATAGACTGCTCAATGTCTACCACTCTCTGTAGTGTTCCTGTCGTTCCTGTCAAATACCTGTCAAAATTATTTTTTTCAAATGTGGCAATTTTTATCTGCTTCATTTCCACAATCCTCTTGCAGCCTGTTCCAGATAATTGGCATCCTCTGTGTGAAAAACGTACCCCTCAAATCTCCTTTAAATTTCTCCCCTATCTTTCTTCAGTGTAGAGATACAGCATGGCAACTTGCTCTTCACCCACCGAGCCAAATCACTGGATGGATTTATGTTGGATGGAGCTCTGGGGGCTAGTGGAGTCAAGTGATATGGGGAGAAGGCAGGCACGGGTTATTGATAGCGGACGATCAGCCATGATCACAATGAATGGCGGTGCTGGCTCGAAGGGCCGAATGGCCTCCTCATGCACCTATTTTCTATGTTTCTATGTTTCTATGAGTCCAAGCCAACCATCGATCACCTGGACTAGCTGTACGATATCTCATTTTCAGAACTAAACTTTAGGGGCAATTGCTAGAAACCAATTAACCTACAAACTTGCATCTGTCTTTGGCAAACTTGCACCTGGAAGAAACCCACGCGGAAGAACATACAAACTCCACACAGACAGCACCCATAGTCAGGATTGACCAGAGTCTCTGGCACAGTGAGTAAGCAGCTCTACCGCTGCGCCACTGTGCTGCCAGTGGCCACAGTGTATTGTGGATGACTTCTGTCATCACTTTCAGCGAGCTATGGAGTTATATCCCAATATACTTCTGCATCTCAATGCAGCTAATTTTTTTTGCCATTTTCTCTACATTTCTTACCAGAGAATGACTTCATAAGTGTGGTATTTTGCTCATAACATCTTCACTGAACATATATTTTGCCATGTGATTTCGAAGTTAAAATTGCATCTTTTTAAGTGATTTTATCAGCCTACGTGTAGTTTCTGGAAATTTGATCGCAGAGCTCTCAGTTCAGTCACATAAATGGACCACGTGCTATTTTCTTCCCCATATCTGTGTTATTTCATCTGTATTGTTGCAAGATTAAATATTGCTGTATGTGAACCAGGGGGTATAAAAATAATTACGAGATCCCAGCCTCTCCAACAGAAGTGGTGGAGTAGCACAGATTTCTCCCCCATTGCGGCATTGGACTTTGTCTAGGGAACTAATGTGCTACAAAGCTGTGAGCTATGTGCTGCGCTCTATAGGGCCTGTCCCACTCGGGCGACATTTTCAGCGACAGCCTGAAAAGAGGTTGTTGCGGAGTGGTCAGGGCACGGGGTGATGCATGTCGTGACGCGCGGTGTCTCCCTGCCGCCCCTGGATTTTGGAATGTTCAAAATCTTTCGGCGACATCTGGGTGTCTTATCATGTTGTGCGCGCTGTCACACGCTGACGTACACTGTCCTGGTGACGCTGACGTTAAATAAACAATTTATTTCTTAAAAAGGTATTGGTCCTTAGATTTATTGTAGATAAGTTCATTTACAATAAGTTACAACTGTCGTACAACTTGACGGTTTTTAGGGTGACTACGGGCGTCAATCGCTGACGTTCACAGTCGCAAAGTGGGACAGGCCCTTTAATCTTGCCTTATGCTTCACCTATTGTACTTGAGTTTGATTTGATTGTATTTATGTACAGTATTATCCGATCTGATTGGATAGCATGCAAAACTAAGCTGTTCACCATACCTCAATTGACGTAACAATAATAAACCTGAACCTAAATCAAAACCTGAATTTTGTGCAAGACCAGGATTCCTTGAGAAACAGATGTTGCTCATATAGTCCAATGTTGGGATTTAGATTTACTGGGATTTCTCTGCATTGCGCATGTTTAGACTTGGTGTAGGATCAGATGCCTTGCTCATTTCAACATGGAATTGGGGAAATTGGGCCTTTTTGTTCTTAATGATTTTGCAATGTTTGAGTTTTTTAAAAAAAGTTTTATTTTTTGTAAACTATTTACTCAGAGACAGTTTTAAAAAAATTCTCAACGCTTCAATAGAAGCTCCATTTCAAACGTTGCTTTCCATCAAAGTCTGTCAGGAACTCCAGAGGTGGGGCTTTCATGCTACTCCAGTCCCCAGGACCCCATCTTCCTGCTTGGGATTTTCACAAACATCTTTTTACTGTTCTCTTTTTTTCCTTTTATTTTTGTTTCTTACTTCAATTAAAGAATAAGGTTTTACTTCAGCTCAAATCAGTTCTGTTTCATAGAAACATAGAAACATACGAAAATAGGTGCAGGAGTAGGCCATTTGGGCCTTCGAGCCAGCACTGCCATTCAATATGATCATGGCTGATCAATTAAAATCTGTACCCCGTTCCTGCTATTTCCTCATATCCCTTGATCCTTTAGCTCTAAAAGCTAAATCTATAACTCCCTTTAAAACATCCAGCGAATTTGGCCTCCACTGCCTTCTGTGGCAGAGAATTCCACAGATTCACAACTCTCTGGTAAATTTTTTTTCTTCATCTCAGTCCTAAATGGCCCCTTATTCTTAAACTGTGACACCTGGTTCTGACGCCCCCTTTTTACACCAATCTACCTGTGTCAATGGTACTTAATTCATTATCATTAATGTTTGTACTACATTCATTTACAGGATATCGGAGTTCCTCCAAATAGTCCATGCATTGAAGATACTCTCGCAATGCTGTTGGGTATTTAGGAGGTGAACATTTGGAAACAAGTCGTGGGAAAATGTAACATGCTTTTGAAGATAATTCACTTTATAATTTGTTGAAATTTTTATTAAGTTTGTTCAGTCAACTGAATTTATTGAAAATCGGGTATTTGACCCTTGAACAGACAAAATGTATCCTATATCTGAAAATACTCATGAATGCAGTATTAACATTTACCTTCTATTCTCAACAATTATACTCTGCACTCTGTCGCTACATCTTTGTTCAAGATATGGTGATCATTTTCTGATGTTCTATAGATTCTGAATGAGTTCCTGTGGATTGGAGGGTAGCTAATGTTATCTCACTTTTCCAGACAGGAGGGAGAGACAAAGTAGGGAATTATAGACCAGTTAGATGACATCAGTGGTGGGGAAGATGCTGGAGTCGATTATCAAAGATTTGATAACGGCGCATTTGGATAGTAGTAACAGGATCAGTCGAAGTCAGCATGGATTTACGAAGGAAAAATCATGCTTGACAAAGTGTAGATACATAGATACATAGATAAATAGACAATAGTTGCAGGTGTAGGCCATTCGGCCCTTCGAGCCAGCACTGCCATTCAATGTGATCATGGCTGATCATCCACAATCAGTACCCCATTCCTGCCTTCCCCCATACCTCTTGATTCCACTAGCCCTAAGAGCTCTATCTAACTCTCCTTTGAATGCATCCAGTGAGTCAGCCTCCACTGCCTTCTGAGGCAGAGAATTCCACAAATCCACAACTCTCTGTGTGAAAATGTTCTTCCTCATCTCAGTGCTAAATGGCCTACCCCTAATTTTTAAACTGTGGCCCTGGTTCTGGACTCCCCCAACATCGGGAACATGTTTCCTGCATCTAGTCTGTCCAATCCCTTAAGAATGTTATGTTTCTATAAGATTCCCTCTCATCCTTCTAAATTCCAGTGAATACAAGCCCATTCGCTCCATTCTTTCATCATATGACAGTCCCGCCATCCCGGAAATTAACTTTGTGAATCTACGCTGTGCTCCCTCTATAGCAAGAATGTTCTTCCTCAAATTAGGAGACCAAAACAGCACATAATACTCTATATGTGGTCTCACCAGAGCCCTGTAAAACTGCAAAAGGACCTATTAGCCACTCTACTGAAATCCTCTCGATATGAAGGCCAACATGCCATTAGCTTTTGTCACTGCCTGTTGTACCTGTATGCTTACTTGACTGATGTACTAGGACACCCAGGTCTCATTGTACTTCCCCTTTTCTTAACCTGACACCATTCAGATAATAATCTGCCTTCCCGTTCTTGCCACCAAAGTGGATAACCTCACATTTATCCACATTATTCTGCATCTGCCATGTATCTGCCCACTCAGCCAACCTGTTCAAGTCACTCTGCATCCTCATAGCATCCTGTTCACAGATCACACTGCCACCCAGCTTTACCCGATGATTTACCCCATCGTAAAACCATGCTGCCTTGAACCATTCCTGTTACTGCTATCCAAATGCGCTGTTATTACATCATCTTTGATAATCGACTACAGCATCTTGCCCACCACAGATGTCAGGCTAACTGGTCTATAATTCCCTACTTTGTCTCTCCCTCCTTTCTTGAAAAGTGAGATAACAGGAGCCAAAGTTTAGGAATAAGGGGTAGGCCATTTAGAACTGAGATGATAATTGTGAATTTGTGGAATTATCTGCCTCAGAAGGCAATGGAGGCCGATTCACTGGGTGCATTCAAAAAGAGAGTTAGATAGAACTCTTAGGGCTAACGGAATCAAGGGGAATGGGGAGAAGGCAGAACAGTGTACTGATTGTGGATGATCAGCCATGATCAAATTGAATGGCTTGAAAGGGCGAATGGTCTACTCATGTACCTATTTTCTATGTATCTACACTAGTCCCACCTGTCCCCACTTGGCCCACATCCCTCGAAACCTGCCCTATCCAGGTAGCTGCCCAATGTCTCTTAAATGTTAAGATAGTACCTGCCTCAAATACTTGCTCTGGCATATACCTACCACCCTTTGGGTAAAAAAATCAGAGCTCTGGTTCCTAGTAAATCTTTTCCCCCTCACCATAAACCTATGTTCTCTGATTTTTGATTCCATTACTGTGGGAAAAGACTCTGCATTTACCCGATCTATTCCTGTCATGATTTTGTGCACATCTCAAAGGTTACCCCTCATTCTCCTGCGCTCCAAGGTCCTAGTCTGCTCAGAAGAGTGAAGACCTTTCGAGAGTGAAGACCTCACTAGTTGAAGATATTCGCACAATTCATATTGGGCGCAGAGTTCCAGGCCAACCCAGTTAATTTGCACATTTTTATGATACATGAAGAAAATATTGCTCAGATTTTACATAAATTTCCATTACATAAATCAATAAAATATTGCAATAGAACTTCAATGCCTCAAAACCTAAACCTTAGACTTGTAAAATATTCTAATAGCCCTGCCACATTTTCATGTTTTATAAATGCCAATTGGATTGAAGAAGACAAGGAAAGGAAGAATTATTACAAAAATGTCAAAACAAAAAAGACCATTATAAATAGAATATATTATGAAAGGGGAATTATCTCAAAGCTGTAACATCTTTATTGTAAAAGTAAATAAATTCCGGTATGATTTCTAGTGAGTCATAACATTTGATTGATGAAACCTGTTACCCTTTGCCATCTGAAGACTAACAGCAACAAAGGAAGCCGAGATGCCTCAGAGATTCATACACATGTTCCAATTCAATGAAGCACTATCCCAACCTGCACAAGTATCACCATTCATTGGCACCTAGGTAAAAATGCTGGAGCTCCCTGCCTCTCAAAACAGTGGGAGAATCTTCACTACAGGGTCTTCAATAGTTCGAGGAGGCAGCTCTTGGCCATATTCCCAAGGGCATCCAGGGATGAGAAATAAATTCTGATTTGCTAACAATGTATTTACCCCAAAACTGAATGACAAAAATATATCTGCAATGTTTCAAGGCAGCAGCAATTAATGGATAACTGTGCTCAGCCTCACAAATTCCAAGCTTGTTGTTTGTGTTATCATATTCTCTTTACTTCTTTAATGGACTATCCTGGGTGTAAACTTCTTATCTATAAATGTTATTACAGGTGTCAGAAGTTATGGAAAGAAGGCAGGAGAATGGGGTTAGGAGGGAGAGATAGATCAGCTGTGATTGAATGGTGGAGTGGACTTGATGGGCCGAGTGGCCTAATTATTCTCCTATTCCTTAAGACCTTATGACATTATTTCCTAAAATGCCATCATAATGGAAAATAAAATACAACTTCCCTGCTAGAGGTACCTGCAAGTTGAAGAGATGTATTTTATATTTGATGCATGCTAATTATATCATAGTTTGTAACTGCATTTGGGTTTTTTTCTGCAATTCTAATTTTAAAATGATATTCAACACAAATATTATCTTTGCAATGATTAATTATAGAATTATTGATTACAAATACAGCTAAATTAACCTATAAATAACAATATCAAAATACAATACTCTGCATGTTTTTAGGATTCTCTGGACAAATAATTCAGTTATTTAGTCACCACATCAATTTGACAGGCCCTGCAATTGACTGTCAAGACTACTAAAGCAGAGACTTTGCATGAGCAAAGTCATAGGTTGGAAAGGACAACTTGTCATGCCACTTTATTTGTGATAGATTCACCATTATGCAGGCTGGAAAACCAACTGTGAGGCCTGTATCTGTAGCTTTCATTTACTATCTCTCTCCCTCTCTCAGAAACACACATTCAAATATTCTTGTTACACACTCACGCACACACGCATGGTGTGTTTCCTTAGGTGTGTTTCTCTTTATAGTCTGTTATTCTTTTTGCTGTTTCAAGAGTCATGAGTGTTAAATTGTCATATGTACCAAAAATAAACAAGACTAGTGCAATTCTTACTTGCAACAGCAAAACAGGTCTGTAAACCTAGTACATATAGATAACATAATAATGAGAAAAAAAAAGAATACATGTAAAAAACACAATATCAATGCAAAAAAACCCCGAAGCCCCTAGTGCAACCAAGACAGCTCGTAGTTCGTAGTTTCGTTGGTGATGAAGTGTTCAAGAACCCAATGGTTGGAGGGAAGAAGCTGTTCCTGAACCTGGAGGTCAGGGTTTTCAGAGTTTATTACGTTCACGTCAGTAGGTGCCCAATTCCGACTGTGGACGTGTTTCACACTTTTTCCATTTAAGTTCACTTAGTGCCACTTTCCTGAATTGATCACACTTATGACCTGGAGTTTAAGGCATTTCTGGTTTTTACTATACCATTGTGACAAAATTGTGCTTCTGGGCAAAATCCCAACATGCTTGGCCATGTTAAAGGAAGTTACACATCATATGGTTTAATTTTGCTTGTAATCAGCACTTACTGATAAATTGGGGATGACTGCTTGCGAGATCTACTGAAAGGCAAGAATATGTAATACATATAGTGTTAGATTTATGACAAACAAAAGCATTTGCAAGCATGTAAATATCATTTATGATGTTCTTATTATTGGACAATGTCAGAAGCAAGATGACCTTTTCACTGCAACAGTCAATTGATTCTGAAAAGGTTGTGGTAAGAGATCCATCAGTGGGGTATCAAGATATGAACCATAAAATATAGGTTCAAAAATTCTGACAATTCCCTTTCGACCCAGAAAAGAGAAGGAGAGCACAGAATATTTCAAGCATGTTTTCCTGTACAGTTTTAGATGATTTTTTAATGTATATTCCAGAACGATATAACAAGGTATGGAGATGAAAAATGTGGAAAATTGAAATAAAATCAGGGAATTACAGAAAACGTGCTCCATCCACATCTGAAAGAGAAACCTGAGAATGCTCTACAGTGAATTTCAATGAAGGGCTATTCAAAATGTTAATATATTTTATTCTTCACAGTTATCAAATTAAAATCTCTGCTAAGGTAGCCAAGGGAGCAATTTTTGTCCTAGGTGCAGGGATATGGGATAATTTGAGTTGAAATAACAGGTTTGCTGCTGAGACAAGACTGGGTGAGTTGGTAAGATATGAGAAAGATGCAAAGGATCTGGAAAGGAAACTACACAGATTAACTGAATAAACAAGAAGATAGCAGATGAGCATAATGTGGAAAGATGCAAGTTATTCAAGGGAAAAGGAAAACTATTTTTTAAAATAAGTGAGTATCTTAGTGCACAAAGAGATCTGCATGAGGTACTGTTCTTTTGGATTGTGTTTGGAAATGGGAAAGGGAATTAAAATGGCTTGAAACTGAGAAGCTCCAGGTGACCATTGTGGCCAGAGCGCAGGTGCAGCTAGCTCCTCTGTGCTCCGTCTCACTGATGGAGAGGAGGCCACATAAATAGTAGTTTAGTTCATTGTCACGTTTACGGGGGTACAGTGTGGCAAGCGGGCAGAGTAATACTGCAGGTTTGTGCCTCAGTCCCTCCCTCCCAATACCTCTCTTCTCTCACTCCTCTCACAATCAACAGGCCAAAATCACAAATCTGCATTCACAGACAATATCCAACGTAAAACTGATAGTGCGTGTTTGTACACCACTCAATCTGCCCATTTGGTACACCTACAATTTTACAACAAAACATTTGGATCAACTAAATGTAATCAAAAGGAATGGCAAATGTTGGTTTACACCAGAGTAGACACAAAGTGCTGGAGTAACGCAGCGGGTCAGTCAGCACCTCCGGAGAACATGGATAGGTGATGTTTCAGGTCGGGACCCTTCTTCAGACTGATTATGGGGGGGGGGGGTGGGGGGAAACTGGAAGCAAGACAAGTCAAGTCTTTAGTCAGAGGCAAAGAATCTGTGGAATTCTTTGCCACAGGAGGCAGTGGTGGCAAAGTCAGTGGATATACAGTATTTAAGGAAGAGATAGATAGATTTTACTTCGGAGTCACGTGAGCGACTACGTGAAGAAGGCCGTCAGCCCGCATGCGCGTCATTACGTTGACCGCATTGCGCAACGGCTGACTGGCGGGCGCGTTGCTCCTTCCAGCGTTAAGTTTAAACCTGAAGGTAAGCTTACAACTTATTCCCAGAGATTTTCCCTGAGTTACAGAGATTTTCCTGCTGGACTAATCCGGGGTGAAGTCCGGACGGGCCGCGAAACCGGTCATGGACCGCGGGGAATCCCGGTCTCGGACCAAGGATACTGGGACCAGGGGGAACCGGCTACAGACACCACGGAAGTGCAGGTAGCCGGCGGCGGTCAGGTTCACCACCCAAGTCACTGACAACACAGCCAGTGGCTTCCAGACTGGCTGTGGTTCCCAGGAAGGGGGTAAAAACCAACAACAAGCCGGTAAGCTCTGTGAAGTCTGGCCAGGAGGGTACACCCCCCCCCCCCGACACACAGGGGTCAGCTGTTTCCAGACCGCTGTGGTTCCCCAGGAAGGGGGTAAAAACGTCAGGTAGGCCTGTGGAAGTCAGGCCAGGAGGGACCCCTCCAACCTATAGCGGTCAGCCGCTTCCAGACCATTGTGGGTCCCCAGAAAGGGGTTAAAACCAAAAGTAAGATGGTTGGGCCTGTGGACTAGGGGAGTCAGGCCAGGAGGGTTCCCCTCCTTCAATGGGTAGCGTCTACCGACATCGAAACCCACATGGAGCACCTGATGGAGAGGTTGCTCCACAATGATACTCCAAAGACGGGAGTTATCAGCGCGGGCCTCCTCGGGGGCCCACGACAGCGGCACCTGTTTCAGGGCTGCACAATGTCTCCCTCTCTGGGGAGGGGAGCATTCGGGGTCAGTTCCTGTCTATATCCTGATATAGGTCCGTAGGAGGGGCCATGTCAGCGCAGGTATCCTCAGGAGCCTGTGGCAGCACCTGTTTTCAGGGCTGCCTACGAATCTCCCTCTTGTGGAGGGGAGTGCGAGTGGTCAGTGTGTAACTGACTTCAAAATTGAACGTATGTCCGTGGAACATACTGGAGCACATGCATATGGCTTCAAGAGATACTCGCAAACGAAGGTGTTGCTGCTGGAAGAGTTGGTCTCCAGCCATTGGCAGAATACCCGGAAGGGGCCAGAGTTCCCCTCACGCTACAAGTGCCGGCAGTGAACAGCGCTATCAGGGTGACATTGGAGGGCATGAAATCCAGGAAATGAAACCAGCCGCCGAGTTCTCTCTTCAGGTAAGACTTATCCAACAGGGAAGACCAGGATGAGGGAGCAAAAAGCAGTTGGACTAATCAAGGTACCGACGACGAGGGTGACGACACACCCCACGCCTCCATCGGGGGTAAGCGGTTCACTGAAGCCGATGGCAGCTTGAAAGCTGGGCACGGAAATATGGCCAGAGTTGTCTTTCGAGGCAGGCTCAGAATTATGTCCAGAGTTGTCTTTCGAGGCAGTCTCAGTATGATAAGGTTTTCAGACCAAGGCCCAAGCCGGTCTCAGGGAAAATATGGAATCAATGCACCCTACCAGTCCTACTCTCCAATCAAGGATGGAAAAATAACCCGCATCAGGGGCCTTTGGGCTTACCATAAGACCACCGGTAGCCATGGAGGTAGGTGGGTCTGGTTCTTCCGAAACGTAGGGTTGTGGACAATTTACAAGTTGGTAATACTTACACTTGTGTTTTTGTAAAGTGACAATGATAACATGAGTTTCAGATCTGTTTTTAAAAACTGATGATAACATGTGATTCATTTATACTGCACAACATACAAAGGTTCCAAGGAGGCTTGGAATTGGGGCCAGAGTTGTCTTTCGGGGCAGGCCCAGTATTATGGCCAGGATTGCCTTTCATAGGATCTTTCCCCCTATCCTCAGGATAGGGGGAAAGATGGACAATGTCACTTCATCCAGATTTAACTCGTATGTGCACTATAGACTTTCAGAATAGGAAACTTTGTTACTGTCTAACAATTGATTTCCATAGGATCTTAATGGCAAGCATCGATCTCAAAGATGCATGCTATTCAGTTCCCATTCACAGGGATCACCGGCGATATTTGAAATTTATCTGGATGGGGCAATGATAACAGTTAAAGCGTTGCAAAATGGGCTAACTTCAGCTCCCAGGTTATCTACCAAATTACTAAAACCGGTACTTGGGCTGCTCAGAGCTCAAGAACATTTGTTATCGCCTATCTGGATGATGTTTTAAACACTGTATTTTACTACAATTAACTGTTGCAGCCGCAAACTAAATTTAAGAAATAGGGGTTCCTCATCCATCCAGTTAAATTTAAGTTGATACCAATCAGAACTATTGATTATTGGGATTTACCTTTAACTATCAACTTAACGGTGACTCCACCCTGGGGCAGAGATTGGAATTAACAGAAGCCCGTAACAACCTCGCAGCCTTCTATTCATCAAGTGTAATTGGCAATATAGTAGCTGTGTTTCAGCTGTGCAATTTGGCCTTTTGCATTATCAGCACTTGCAACGTGCAAAGAATTAACCTCTCAAGTACCATATAGGTCATTATTAACAGACCTATGCTATTACCAGCTGAAGCTATCAAAGTCACAATGTTGACAGTATTCAGCATTGCTCCAGTAATTTTGGTCAGTAATCTTCAGTAATTACAAACTGATGCTAGTGCTCAAGATGAGAAATTACGAATGCCATCTCCAGTTACTGAGGCGGATGCGTTTTGCATGAGTTACCAATTTTTCAGTTATTGGTATCAACTACCTATAAACACTAGATGCATTCTATAGGTTAAAGGTTATTGTGCGAATATGCATAATCTGCATGCTCAACTCCAAGTTGTTACACTATGGTGGTGGCATATGTTAGTCACATGGGTGCAATCAAGTTACAGTATCCTGTGATATTTACCTAACCTCATTTGGCACTATTGTATCATCATGTGAAATCAATGACAACACAGAATGGATGTTGGATCACAAAGTATTTAATGTCATTATGGCTCGATGGAACACCGAATATCGGTATGTTTACATCCAGGCTCATTCACCAGTTGCAAAATATGTGGCATACAGTGGCGAGAGATACATTATCGCCACACTGGGGAGGAATGTTCTTTCATGTCTTTCCTCCATTCTGCCTCATCAGATGGGTCTTGCACTAAAACCAGCAAGATCCCGCTCCAGGCTTTTCGAACTGCCTGACTGGCATATGCAGCCATGGTTCCCGCTAATGTTGGGAATAATAATAGAACCTTATATGGTTATTCTAAACATAAAACATTGCTGGTTCAGCCTGTGACTCGGGAAATCAGCCTCTGCATGATAAATCAATTCATTGACTTGCAGACTCTGAGACGACTATTCGTGCGGCTCGGGTTGTCAGACCGACACATGTAAGTGCTCACGGCAGAGTGCAGGGATAGCACCAAAAAAAAGCAGTACATTTCCTTTTCCGAAGATGGGAAGTGTTTTTGTTTAAATACACATGTTACATATAATACAGACAGATAACTGAGGTCTTGGAGTTCATTTACAAATGGGTCTTTGACAATAATTAAGTTATAGTGCCATTAACTGTGCCAACGTGCCTTCTTATCATGGGTTACACAAAATGCTGGAGAAACTCAGCGGGTGCAGCAGCATCTAAGGAGCGAAGGAGATAGGCGACGTTTCGGGTCGAGACCCTTCTTCTCATCATATTTGCTGCAGCAAGTGGGACCCACACTGTCGGGTCCCACCCTCTGATATCCAGAATAAAAGGATATCATTAACACAAGTTCTCCCAGGCCCAGTTACATGGAAGTATGGGACATTGACGTTATGTTAACATTACTTCACCAGGGGGCTCCAGCTACATCCTTATCTTTAGCCGGCTCTCTAAGATAGTTATCCTCACGGCACTTGTCTCAGTGCAATGGGTCCAGTCACTACATAAATTGCGACTGGACAGGATGGTTCCATCTGCTAATAACATAATATTGTATGTTTATGATTTATTTAACCAGAACAAACCAGGGGCGTTAGGTCTCAAACTAGTTTTCATGGCATATCCCATGGACCTTCGGTAATGTGTGGTCACATATTTACAACAATACGTCTAGGTCACCTAGAGCCTTAAAGGCTCCAAACTAGCAATGTTTGTTAGTTACAAAAAAACTCATAAGGTATTAGTTCTACCATCTCCAGGTGGTTAAAATGGGGTTTTGGCTAATGCATGAGTCGATACTAATATTTTCAACTCACACTCCACCAGCACCAAGGGTTATGTATGTTCCACTGGACCACATCCTAGCAGCTGCAGGATGGTCAAACGAACATACTTTCCAAACATTTTATAATAACCCATTGCCAGACTGGGGGTATTTGCCAACTCCATTTTAGATTCTGTTTTATAGTTTCCCCCTGGATTAGAGGGGTCACTGTTATTCTCCTTTGATGATTAAAGCATCAGCATTTTAACAAACTAAGTCATGTCTGAATGCATTAATCTTTTTCACTCATCCATGGTAAACTCATGTAGTGTGTGATGCATGGACTCGTTTCCGGCATGAAATCACAGAGCTTTGAAATCTTCACGTAGTCACTCACGTGACTCCGAAGTAAAATAGTAAGATCAAATGAGAACTTACCAGTGAAGTTTGATCTTTATTTTATGAGGAGTTACGATGAGCGATTACGTGCCCACCGCTCCCAACCCTTGTATCATAAAGGTCATCTGGTAGTTCTACTCTTCTCTAATTTTACTATGTTCCGTTCAACCATTGTTATCTGATTTCACACCGCTGCTTTGAAGATTGATGCTCATGTGGGCTGACGGCCTTCTTCACGTAATCGCTCATCGTAACTCCTCATAAAATAAAGATCAAACTTCTAACTGGTAAGTTCTCGTTTAATCTTACTATTTTTGATTAGTATGGTTGTGAAAGGTTATGGGGAGAAGGCAGGCGAATGGGGTTAGGAGGGGGAGATAGATCAGCCATGATTGAATGGCAGAGTATACATGATGGGCCAAATGGCCTAATTCTACTCTTATGACCTTAGAAAAGCTTTTGTTGCATGCTAACCACCCAGCGAGTTCATACGTCAAATAAGTTCATACATCATAGTTCATATGTCAAATAGGTCATTCGGCCCATCGAGTAAAAACAAAGTCATTTTATTTATTGCCAGCAGGATGGTGCACAAGAGGGTGGAAGGGTGCTGCTGCGATTGTGCTGACAACACACAATAAGTAGAACTGAAGATCAAAACAACAGCTCGCTCTTAAGTGGTTTCCCAGGTACTTTCATGAGTTCAACCAAGATATTCCTGGCAACAACCCAGAAGCTTCAGTCCCTTTAAAATTGAAATAAAAAGAGAGCTACTGGAGGAACTCAGAGTGTCATACATCATCTGTGGAGGGAAATGGATAGTCGATGTTTCAGGTGGAGATCCTTCATCCTTCACTGAAAGAGTGGAGGGAAGAGAGCCAGGATAAAGAGGTGGTGGAGGAGTGGAGCAAGAGCCAGCAAGGAATAGGTGGATCCAGGTGAGGAGGGGTTGATTGCCAGATCAGGTGGGGGAGGGAAGAGGTGACGTGAAGACCACAAAGGGATGCAGATGAATCTGGTAAGAAAGGAAGGTGAGAATGGAAGAAGGGAGGGCTGATGAGCAGATGGGATGAGTGGGGGGGGGGGGGGGGGGGGGGGGGGGGGGGGGGGGGGGGGGGGGGGGGGGGGGGGAGTGTGTGGGTGGGGCAGGGAGTGGGGGGAGGGGAAGTGAGATTTAGTGGACTAGGGTTATTGGGGTATAGGAAAGGGGATGTTTTGGAAAGCAATTGCATGTGAGAGGATCTGGATAGTTTAGCAGGAGGGTAATGGGACAGAGGAGGCGTGGGTGACCTGAATTTGGAGAATTTGTTATTGATACCATTTGGTTGTGGACTACTCACTGGAACTGGCTTGCAACTGGGAGCTCCAGGTGGTCATTGTGAACAGAGTTGGGTAGTCTGTGCTTGGTCTCACTGATAGAGAAGAGGCTATCTATAAGTTCATATGTCAATTAGACCATTCGGCCCGTCGAGTCAACTCCCCCATTCATTCAATCATGGCTGAACTATCTTTCCTTCTCAACCCCATTCTCCTGCTTACTCCTCATAACGTTATACCTCCATATTAATCAAGTATCTATCAATCTCCAACTTAAAAATACCCAATGACGGGCTCCACAGCTGTCTGTGGCAATGAATTCCACAGATTTACCACCCTCTGACTAAATAAATTACTAAAAGTATGTATTTATTCTGATACTATGGCCTCTGATTCCAGACCCTCCTACTGGTGGAAACATCCTTTCCACATCCACTCTCTCCAGGCCTTTTGCTATTTCACTCCATTCAGACCTTACCAGACTATGGGATTTTCCCTCATCCTACTAGACTGCAGTGAATACAGGCCCAGTGCCAGAAAACAGCCCATCACGTATTAACCTAAACATCACCTATTAACCCTGTATTATTCTCGTAAACTTTCATTGGACCCTCTCCAACGCCAGCACGACCTTCCTCAGTTATGCTCATTTCGAGACTAACTAATGCAATAGATGAGGCTGGAGGAGGTGCACAGAAATCCAAGTCTCACCACGAATGGTTGATTAGGTTCCTGCATGGAGGTGAGAGAGGAGTTGTCGGGGCAGTTGTTATATCTCTCACAATTGCAGGAGAAAGTGGCTGAGGAGAGGGAAGGAGAGCGATTACAATTGGAAATGTCCAGTGAACAGCTGAGTGGCTAGCTTGAGATTGTATGGAACTATAGAGTTCATCTGTTCATGAGTATGTGTTCAAACCAATAGTTTGGAATGGAGACATGACAACGACTCAATTTAGAATGAAGACAAATGAGCAATTAAGTTTGTTTTTTGACATCCACTTCAAAAAAAGTCTAAATCATGTTCGCTGGAAAAATAAGACAAATTCCACAATGCATGATTCCCTTAACAATGAGAGCAAAAAACCCCAAGACATACACTATTTTGACAGCAATAAATATGTAGTTCCTAATTCACCCTAATTCTGGAACTCCCTACCTATTAGCACTATATAAGTACTTTTACCAGAGGAATACAAGTTCAAGAAGATGGTGAGCCATCATCTTGTCAAGGTCAATTAGAGATAAACAAGTAACTAGCTTTGCCAGGATTATCCATGTCCAGAAAATTAATATCATAACAATTCTGCTTATTGTAATGTAATATTATTATGTCATCCTTCAACATGATTCAATAAATAACAAGGGAACCCATGGATACCAAGAGAAATCAGGGATAGTATCAAAACAAAAGATGAAGCGTACAAATTAGCCAGAAAAAGCAGCCTACCAGAGGACTGGGAGAAATTCAGAGTCCAGCAGAGGAGTTCTAAGGGCTTAATTAGGAAAGGGAGAATAGATTATGAAAGAAAACTGGCAGGAAACATAAAGACTGACTGCAAAGGTTTTTACAGATATGTGAAAAGAAAAAGATTAGTTAAAACAAATGTAGGTAGGTCCCTTGCAGTCAGAAACAGGTGAATTGATTATGGGGAACAAGGACATGGCAGACCAATTGAATAACTACTTTGGTTCTGTCTTCACTAAGCAAGACATATATAATCTGCCGGAAATAGCAGGGGACCGCGGGTCAAATGAGATGGAGGAACTGAGTGAAATCCAGGTTAGCCGGGAAGTGGTGTTAGGTAAATTGAATGGATTAAAGGCCAATAAATCCCCAGGGCCAGATAGGCTGCATCCCAGAGTACTTAAGGAAGTAGCCCCAGAAATAGTGCATCCCTTAGTGATCATTTTTCAAAACTCTTTAGATTCTGGAGTAGTTCCTGGGGATTGGAGGGTAGCTAATGTAACCCCACTTTTTAAAAAGGGTGGGACAGAGAAAACTGGGGAAATAACAGACCAGTTAGTCTAACATCGGTAGTGGGGAAACTGCTAGAGTCAGTTATTTAAAGATGGGATAGCAGCACATTTAGAAAGTGAATGAAATCATTGGACAAAGTCAGCATGGATTTACGAAAGGTAAATCATGTCTGACGAATCTTATAGAATTTTTCAAGGATGTAACTAGTAGAGTGGATAAGGGAGAACCAGTGGATGTGTTATATCTGGACTTTCAGAAGGCTTTCGACAAGGTCCCACATAAGAAATTAGTATACAAACTTAAAGCACACGGCATTGGGGGTTCAGTATTGAGGTGGATAGAGAACTGGCTGGCAAACAGGAAGCAAAGAGTAGGAGTAAACGGGTCCTTTTCAGAATGGCAGGCAGTAACCAGTGGGGTACCACAATGCTCAGTGCTGGGACCCCAGCTATTTACAATATATATTAATGATTTGGATGAGGGAATTGAATGCAACATCTCCAAGTTTGCGGATGATGCGAAGCTGGGGTGCAGTGTTAGCTGTGAGGAGGATGCTATGAGGCTGCAAGGTGACTTGGATAGGCTGGGTGAGCGGGCAAATGCATGGCAGGTGCAGTATAATGTGGATAAATGTGAGGTTATCCACTTTGTTGGCAAAAACAGGAAAGTAGACTATTATTTGAATGGTGGCCGATTAGGAAAAGGCGAGATGCAACGAGACCTGGGTGTCATGGTACACCAGTCATTGAAAGTAGGCATGCAGGTGCTGCAGGCAATGAAGAAAGCGAATGGTATGTTAGCATTCATAGCAAAAGGATTTCAGTATAGGAGCAGGGAGGTTCTATTGCAATTGTACAGGGTCTTGATGAGACCATACCTGGAGTATTGCCCACAGTTTTGGTCTCCAATCTGAGGAAAGACATTCTTGCCATAGAGGAGTACAGAATCGGGAACAAAGTTCCACCAGACTGATTCCTGTATAAACCCAGGATGTCAGGACTTTCATTTGCAACGAAGAAAGACACTGGATTGACTCGGCTAGTTTACTCACTAGAATTTAGAAGAATTGAGTGGGGGATCTTATAGAAACTTACAAAATTCTTACGGGGTTGGACAGGCTAGATGCAGGAAGATTGTTCCCGATGTTGGGGAAGTCCAGGACAAGGGGTCATAGTTTAAGGATAAGGGGGAAAATCTTTTAGGACCGAGATGAGAAAAACATTTTTCACACAGACAGTGGTGAATCTCTGGAATTCTCTTCCACAGAAGGTAGTTGAGGCCAGTTCATTGGCTATATTTAAGAGGGAGTTAGATGTGGCCCTTGTGGCTAAAGGGATCAGGGGGTATGGAGAGAAGGCAGGTACGGGATACTGAGTTGGATGATCAGCCTTGATCATATTCAATGGTGGTGCAGGCTCGAAGGCCTACTCCTGCACCTATTTTCTATGTTTCTATGTTTCTATGTTTCTAAATGCTAACTAGATTAGAAACATAGAATCATGGAGAAGTAGAAGCAGGAAGAGGCCATTTGGCCCCTTGAGCCTGATCTATCATTCAATAAGATCATAACACAAACTGCTGGAGGAACTCAGCAGGTCAGGCAGCACATGTGGAGGTAATGATCCGGCGATGCTTTGGGTAGGGACACATTCAGATTGAAGAAGAGTCCTGATCTGAAATGTCACTTGTCCATTCCCTCCACAGATGTTGCCTGACCTGCTGAGTTCCTCCAGCACTTTGTGTTTTGTCAAGACCCCAGCATCTGCAGTTCCTTATGCTGGTCATTTATTTCAGTACCAAACTCTGGATATGTCCTCCTTTCCCTCTATGCATTTGTTGTCTAGAAATCTACCCACCTGCTCCATAAGTCAGTCTCTGCAGCATTACAGTATGTATTAGAGAACTCTGAGGTTTCCCACAATTTCTCCGCATCTCATTTGTAAAAGACCAGTCCCATATCCGGAGATGATGACCCCCCAGTTCTGGCCTCCTTAGCCTGGAAAACATTATACTTGCAGAAATCAGCACCCTGACAACATTTAGTAGATTTCAACAACATCACCACTCATTCATGCAAATTCCACTGAAAACAGGTCTAGTTTATCAAGGGTACACAAAAAGCTGGAGAAACTCAGCGGGTGCAGCAGCATCTAAGGAGCGAAGGAGATAGGCGACGTTTCGGGTCGAGACCCTTCTTCAGACTGGTCAGGGATCAGGGAAACGAGAGGTACACAAAAAGCTGGAGAAACTCAGCGGGTGCAGCGGTACACAAAAATTTATCAATCCTCTTCTTGATCTACAATCTCAGTTCCCTCATCTAAATAATTGATAGAAATAATGATCACTTCGGTGCCCCACCAGTCACTACCTAGATAAAAACCTATTTATTTCTACTCTCTTTTACTTGTCTCTTTTCAATTCATGCCGGTATATAATCTCCACACATGCTTTTTATTGTGCACATTAACCTCTTACCTGGGTCTGTATTAAAATTCTTTTAGAAATCTAAAAACAAATAATGTACATGTCCAGAAACAAGGAACTGCAGATGCTGGTTTACAAAAGAGGACATGAAGCGCTGAAATAGCTCAGCGGGTCAGGCAGCATTTCAGAGAAAATGGATAGGTGACATTTAAGGTCGGAACACTTCTATTATTTAAACAAAGCAAGACTAAAACATATTGACATACAAAAGGAATCGGGAGGTCTTAGTCTCAAAAGCACAATATATTAGTAAGTGATTAGGAAAGCTAATAGAATCTTGACCAATGCTAAAAGTAGTCTGTAGTATACCAGCAGGGAAATTGTGATGCAATTTTACAAGATCTGGTCAGATAGCTACCTGGAGCACTGTGTAACAGTTCTGTTCACCATGTTTAAAGAATAATGTACTTGCATTGGGGGCCGAGCAGAGAAAATTCACTGGGTTGATTGCTGGAGTGACGGTGTTGAAATATATAGATTTGAGCAGATGAAGCCTATTGGAGTTCAGATGATTAAGAGGTGATCCTTTTGAAACATGTAAGAATGTGAAGAAGAATGTCAAGGTGAATGCTGGAAGAATATTTCTCCAACAGAGGAATATTTATAACTGCTGGATATAATTTCAGATGAGGGGGGTCACCGATTTAAGACAAAGAGGAAGATAAATTTCTTCTCTCAGAGAGATGCGAGTCTTTGGAATCCTCTGCTCCAGAGATCTGTGAAGGATGACTGAATATATGCAAGACAGACATTGACAGATACTTCAATTAAGGTATAGGGAGAGAGTGCTGTTGTGACCAAGACTAGCTCACATGAGTAGTTTACAAGAATGATCCCAGAAATGAGCAGGTTAACCTAATGATGAGCACTTGTCAACAATGGGCCTGTACTTGCTGGAGTTTAGAAGAATGAGGGGGGACCTCATTGAAACATACAGAATAGTGAAAGGCTTGGATAGAGTGGACGTGGAGAGGATGTTTCCACTAATGGGAGAGTCTAGGACTAGTGGTTATAGAATTAAAGGACGTTCCTTTAGGAAGGAGATGAGGAGGAATTTCTTTAGTCAGAGGGTGGTGAATCTGTGGAATTATTTGCCACAGAAGGATATGGAGGCAGAGTTGGTGGATATTTGTAAGGCAGAGATAGATAGATTCTTGATTAGTACAGGTGTCGGAGATTATAGGAAGAAAGCAGGGGAATGGGGTTAGAAGAGAGAGATAGATCAGCCATGATTGAATGGTGGAGTAGGCTTGTTGGGCCAAATGGCCTAATTCTATTCATATTCCTTATGACCTTATGAGCTCAGCCATGGTCCTATTGAAAGACAGATGAGGCTCAAGTAGCCAAATAGCATATTATTGCCCCTGTTTCTTAAGTTCTGATGAATTGGACACCGTAAAGGAACAGGTGTTTTAACTGTTTGTTATATAACATTATGAGATAGAACAGTTGTACAAAGCCAAACCCCCTGTTGGACAATGTTCTTTAATAGTACACGGGACTTCACCATCCTGAAGTTACGTTTGCTGAAACAGAAGCGACTTTGCAATCTTGCGTTGGAAATACAGGGGACCTAAGGTAGGCAAATCATACAGGACTGACCATTCCACTGATTGTGAAGGAAGGAACTGCAGATGTTGTTTTTTTACCAAAGACAGACCTTTCTTCAGACTGAAAGATAGAGGTGGGGAGGGGAAATTGGTGGCAAGAAAAGACCAGAACAGAAATTGGGCCGGCAACAGACGACCTCAGGAAATGTGGGTAAACAAAAATGCTGGAGAAACAGGTGAGGCAGCATCTATGGAGCGAAGGAATAGGTGACGTTTCGGGTCGAGACCCTTCTTCAGACTGATGTGGGGGTGGGAGGGCGGGAAGAAGAAAGAAAGAGGCGGAGACAGTAGGCTGTGGGAGAGCTGGGAAGGGGAGGGGAAGGAGGGAGAAAGCAAAGATTACCTGAAATTGGAGAAGTCAATGTTCATATCGCTGGGGTGTAAAATACCCAAGCAAAATATGAGATGCTGCTCCTCCAATTTGCGGTGGGACTCACTCTGGCCATGGAGGAGGTCCAGGACAGAAAGGTCGGATACGGAATGGGAGGGGGAGTTGAAGTGCTGAGCCACCGGGAGATTAGGTTGGTTATTGCGAACTATGAAAAGGTGTAGGGCGAAGCGATCGCCAAGCCTGCGCTTGGTCTCACCGATGTAGAGCAGTTGACACCTAGAGCAGCGGATGCAATAGAGGAGGTTGGAGGAGGTGCAGGTGAACCTCTGCCTCACCTGGAAAGACTGCTTGGGTCCTTGGATGGAGTCGAGGGGGGACGTTAAGCGACAATGTATCATTTCCTGCGGTAGCAAGAGAAAGTACCAGGAGAGGGGGTGGTTTGGGTGGGAAGGGACGAATTGACCAGGGAGTTGCGGAGGGAGCGGTCTCTATGGAAAGCCGAAAGGGGAGGAGATGGGAAGATGTGACCAGTGGTGGGATCTCATTGGAGGTGGCGAAAATGTTGGGGAATTATCTGTTGTATGTGGCGGTTGGTAAGGTGGAAGGTGAGGACAAGGGGGACTCTGTCCTTGTTATGAGTGACAATAGACAATAGACAATAAGTGTAGGAGTAGGCCATTTGGCCCTTCAAGCCAGCACCGCCATTCAACGTGATCATGGCTGATCATCCCCAATCAGTACCCCGTTCCTGCCTTCTCCCCATATCCCCTGACTCCGCTATCTTTAAAAGCCCTATCTATCTCTCTCTTGAAAGCATCCAGATAACCTGCCTCCACCCGAGGCAGAGAATTCCACAGACTCACCACTCTCTGTGAGAAAAAGTGTTTCCTCGTCTCCGTTCTAAATGGCCTACTCCTTATTCACAAACTGTGGCCCCTGGTTCTGGACTCCCCCACCATCGGGAATATGTTTCCTGCCTCTAGTGTGTCCAAGCCCTTAACAATCTTATATGTTTCAATGAGATTTCCTCTCATCCTACTAAACTCCAGAGTGTACAAGCCCAGCTGCTCCATTCTCTCAGCATATGACAGTCCCGCCATTCTGGGAATTAACCTTGTAATCCTACACTGCACTCCCTCAATAGCAAGAATGTCCTTCCTCAAATTAGGGGACCAAAACTGCACACAATACACCAGGTATGGTATCACTAGGGCTCTGTACAACTGCAGAAGGAACTCTTTGCTCCGATATTTGATTCCTCTTGTCATAAAGGCCAACATGCCATTCGTTTACTCCACTGCCTGCTGTACCTGCATGCTTACTTTGTGGGGGGATGGGGAGTGAGAGCGGAGCTATAGGATACAGAAGAGACCCTGGGAGAACCTCATCTATAGTCGAAGAGGGGAACCCCAGTTCCCTAAAGAATGAGGACATCTCCGATGCCCTGGTTTGGAACACCGCATCCTGGGCACAATTGCTGCACAGACCCTTCTACAGAAGGATTCAACCCGAAAGGTCACCAATTCCTTTTCTCCAGAGATGCTGTCTGACCCATTGAGTTACTCCAGCTTTTTGTGTCCACCTTCAGTTTAAAGCAGCATCTGCAGGTCTTTCCTCCACATTATTGGAATACATCATCGGGTTGAGAGAAACTGTGAAATATTGGATGGGATAAACATAGTAAAAGATGAAGTATTAAGGTTTTATCGTCTTTGAAAATGATTAAATCAGCAGGCATGCATGCAATATATTACAGGCTGCTAAATGAAGCAATGGTGGAATTTTTCGGGGCTCTGACCACAATATTTTAATCCTTCCTGGCTGTGAGAGTCGTCCAAGAAGATTGTAACACAGTTAATGTTGTACCATTGTTTAATAGTGGAGGACAAGATTAACCAATTAAGTACAGATCAGTTAATGTAATTTCAGTGAGGGATAAATTATTGGAATCATTTCTAAATGACACATTAAAACTTCATTTAGAAAGGCACAGGCTAATCAGGGTATGTCGGCATGGATTTACTAAGGAAAGTTCATGTCTGGCTAACTTGTTTGAAATTTTTGAGGAGACCACGAAGAAGGTCAATGGAGGGAAATTCATTTGAAGTAGTCTTATGTAATTTCAACAAAGCTTTTCAACAATGAGTAAGAGTATCTGGCAGCATCGCAGGGAAGGGGGTGTGAAAGAGGTTATTGTTTCAGAAACTGATAGCAGTGGGGAAGAAGCTATTTTTAGGTCTGGGCAGCTGGACTTTCAAGCTCTTGTACTTTCTCTCAAAAGGTAGAAGATAAAAAAGGGAATAGCCTTAATTTATATTACTGTTGCCCAGCATGTGATGTTGATGCCTTATCCTCTGATGTTTGTCTTGCATTTCCCTTGGCCTCCTCCCTCCATTGGGTGTAGGGCAGTTGTTTTAGTAAGCGGGCATGGTGAGTTGGGTGTCCAGCAGTTGTTTTGGTAGGTAGACATGTATCACATATATTACCCATCTACCCACTACACCTCAATAGATGCAGAATAGTCGGGGGCCTTAACACTAAGTTTCTACGATGAGGATATTGATGTTGGCCTTGCAATCTCCTAGTTTGTTGCAGATCTTCTGAAGAAAGTGGCAATGCTGGTGTTCAAGGATTTTAGGAATTTTAGGGACCAAAGTCTCACAGCCACAGAGAACAGAGATTATCACTGCAATGTAAACAAGTCTTATAGGCATTCTAATGTTGTGGTGGTTGGTCACTTGGTGTGATAGACTGCTGTACTTGCTGGAAAGCTAAATCAGAAACAGATATTTTCCACTAGTAGGAGAGTCAAAGGCTAGAGGTCATAGCCTCAGAATTAGGAAAGAGATGAGGAGTTATTTCTTTAGTTAGAGGGTAATGAATCTGTGGAATTCTGCCACAGAAAGCTGTGAAGGCCTAGTCAATGTATATTTTAAATGGGGTTAGGCAGGAGAGATAGATCAGCTGTGATTGAATGGCAAAGTAGACAATGGGTCGAATGGCCTAATTCTGCTCCCATCACTTATGACCTTATGATATTATTAAACACCTCAGATAGTCTCTGTGTAGAGAGAGAAAGAGAATAAATGGTTCAGGTCGAGAAATGAAGGGGTGAGAAAACAAGTGTGCTCTACGTTGCAGAGAGTGACTGTACACGGAACAAAAGATATGTCTACGATACAATGGAGAAGTAGGTTGCCCACGTGATGCAATCTTTTCCATCAGTCTGATACGGGATGCTAACATCCTATGCCGGACAATCTTGGATTGGTATTTGCATAGAAAAATGGAGAAGGGGTGGGGGACTGCATAACCCAGTTTTTTCCTAGTTCAGATAGCTAGGGGTGTCCACTAGGGGCGGCGCATTGATGGCAGCCTCTGCCTACAGCCTGTTTGTTTTTCAATCTTTTTTTAATTTTAATACAACCCGTTTGTTTTTCAATCTTTTAAAAAAAATGTACTTAGTTTAAAGTCTGTTTTAGGGGAATCTTTACATTTTCTATGTGGGGGAGGGGGGCAGGGTAAGGGGGAAACTGTCTCCGAGTCACGTCCTCGCCCCCCTCCTCGTGGCCCACCACCTGGATTGGTGCGGCCTTTCCTGCCGGGGACTGGGAACCGGACCAGAGCTACAACAGCGGCGGCGCAGCGTGGAATTCTGCACGGAGCGGGGCGATGCCTTACCTGGATCGCCATTTGTAGCTCCGGAACGTTGGGCCACTGCTCCAACATCGCTGAGCTGTGGTTTGGATAGCTCCCAGCGCAGGCGGCGCTGAACAACATCGCGGAGTCCTGGGGCCCTTTGCCGAGGGCCGCCAGCGTTGCATCTCCGCCCAGCGTGGCCAGCGGACTTTGTGAGCCGTGGACTCTGGTAGGAGGTGCCCACCTGGATGTCCAAGTCGCTGAGGAGGTCCTCCAGCCCCAACGTCGGACTTACATCATCCCGGCGAGCGGGCATGAACATCCTGCCGCCCGGAACGGTGACTGCGGAGGGCTCGGGGAGACCCTGACCACAGGTGAACATCGGGAATATTAGAGGAAGATGACTGACTTTGGTGCCTTCCCTCACAGTGGGAAACGTTTTGATTCTGCTGTGTGGGGATGTTTATGTTAAACTCGATCGTGGGTTGTGTTCTTTATTTTTATTGTATGGCTGTATGGTGATCACATTTCACTGTGCCAACTGGCACATGTGACAAATAAATGTATCTTTAATCTTGAATCTAGCAAAAAACTCAGAGAGGGACAGGAGAGGAGTGCATAGTCAGCCCTCTATCTCTTTTCAATAACTCTGAGAATATCAGTGTTGTGTAATTCAGTTGGCATTTCTCCAGTGAATCAGATTTCCAGGCTTAGCAAATAAACTTTTCATTGTTTCTCATGCTTTACTGTTAGGTCCTATTGTTTAATTGTTCTTCATTTACTTTGAATGCCGAAAAATTGGGACAAATGTTTGTCAATTCCCCCATAGTTAAGGAGTGTTAAAATGTTTTGTTATCTCACTACGCAGTTGTTAGTACCTCATGGAAGAACTTCAGTTTCAGGAAAGATAAATAGCACATTAATTAAAACAATCCTTCAAAATGTATATAACTATTATCTACTATTTGTGTGAACGTAACTATCCTTCATTCTCCTATATTATTCCGTTTGAATGGTTTGATGAACCACTATAAACCACCTGAATGCACTACACATCTACAGAATGAATTCACTTTAGTCAATAGCATTGAACAGGTAATAACCAATCATCGTCTGTTGCTTTTTTGGCACAGCCAGCAAGGTGATTTTCCAACCCAATCACTGGGATGTAATTGAATAATATTTGCAAATAAATGTTTTGTTAAATTTCTGGAGTTGCATATTATAAAATGAATAACTGCAATTGTGTTCAACATATCATGAGGATGGTGGAAATGAGCAGAATTGCTATTGTTCACTGAAGCTCACAATTTTCCATTCAAAATTTATTGTGCAATCTCATATACAGTATGTATTACTCATTAGCATCTTCAGCTCAGTTAAAATAAATGAAGCTTTCTCCATAATGACATTGTAATTGAACGTGAGAAATAAAGATATTTTATCAATATTTTAATGTATGCTCATCCACCACCCATAAATGCTGCAACAGCTGTTTGGGCTTTTACCCACTTAAAACAGATTACTTGTAGTTTATCACATTCCTTGTTCTCAGAACTCCCTGGAGATATATAACAACAAGGTTAAAGGTTAAAGGTCTAATGTGAGATTTTTTTTTAAACAACTAATGAAAAAAATTGAATGAAAGCACTTGTAGACTTGAATAAGATGTTCATTAGTTCCCCTGATGCAGGGTCTCATATTCACCTGTGACTGGTTTGCTTTTAGATTGAACACCAGACTGCATTTGTGACTTGGCATAAAGTGTGTTAATCATTTAATTCATAAATACATTTGGGAAGCAATCTCTGCAGTTTGAAATGTCAAACTGGTTTCTAATTCTATCGGTTGAACTGAGAATATATTTAATTAACAAAGAAGCTTTTCATTTAAAATATGTAAACTCCAATGACCAAAAAAAGTTACTGAATTTTAGAAGTTTAGAAGTTTCTGAATTTCTGAAGCAAGGTCCCGACCCTAAACATTGCCTACCCATGTTCTCCAGAGATGCTGTCTGACCCGTTGTTACTTCAGTATTGTGTGTCCTTTTAGATTGAAGAGTTGTGAGTGGAAAGCAATATGTGAAATACTTTCAGACTTAAAAGGCTTATATTCTGTGGTGTTCTCTTTCAGTAACTTTTCCCGCTAATAAATGCTGCACGGCTTAGATTTATCATAATATTCATAAATTTGTTGCTACTCGGTTTTTATGTTTGCTGTCAACAGGCATGTAGGTAGCATGGATGGACATCAACAGGACTGTGTCTGGGAGTGAGGTTGCAGCTTTGTCAGTGCAATTTCCATTGCACGACTTACATAAGAACTTAGAATGGCAGCATATTTCTGTGAAAGCTCAGATAAGTCTAATGTGCTGCTGGGATTCTCTATTTTTAAGGGATTTACTGAATGTATGTCCTCCTAGCAAAATCACAGGAGGACATTGGAACTGTCCCCTTCAGAACCTCAACAGCCTGGAATCTCATCATCTGATATCGCTGGAGTTGTACTTCACAATGCATTAGAGTAGACAAAAGAACTAATAGCACAGACACCAAAGGAAAGCACCGGGATAATTGTCAGCCGTATCATTGTTTGTTCTTGCGGCAGATAAGTTTGACAATTTTTATTAAAGTGGTAAAGTGTCTGACTCCTACCTTCATCCCTTTATAATGAAAATAAAGAAAATATTGTCAGTGCACAACAGAACAGGCAAGCACCTGCCAATGATCAACCTGAAACATTAACTATTTCTCTCTCCACAGATGTTCCATGATCTGCTGAACATGACTAACTAACATTTTGCGTAGGAAGGAACTGCAGTTGCTGGTTTAAACCGAAGATAGATGCAAAAAGCTGGAGTAACTCAGCGGGACAGGCAGCATCTCTGGAGAGAAGGAATGGGTGACGTTTCGGGTCGAGACCCTTCTTCGCATTTTCTTTTTTTGGAAATCTCTAAACTCTCCAATACTTTCCTTCATATTCACTCTACTGTTTTTTTTATTGCAGTTTAGAAATAAATAAACTTGCTTTTTTTCTTCAAATATAAAGGTCCGCTTGCCTGTTTGATGGTGACCACAGCTGTTGGCATCACTTAACATTTAGCCCCACCTACTGACAGCTTTCATCCAATATCCACATTATCCAGTGGAGAGAGCCACAGGGATGAAGCAGGCAGCCCACCCACTGGTAGTAGCTTTTGTCATTCCCAAATGGGTGGAAATGATTAAAAATGATTAGCCGACATTTATATGCTCTGAGGTAATCAATTCACTCAATGAACCATGAGGAGTAGCTTGATCCAATTTTAACAAAAGGCTCCACTGGTGGGGAAGTACCTGAGAAACTGGCGTGCCACTATACAGAGTGTTGTACTCACCGTAGTGTAGAATTGCCCAGCACCATATGGTGCTGCTATGAACTGATTAGCCAGTGGATTAAAAGATGCTTGCATTCGAGGTGCTCAGTTTCCAACTGGGAGAAAGACTATCAGGCTAACTTGTGCACGAGATTTTAGCTGCTCTAACAGAGCAAAGGAAAATAGACAGTCTACCCTAGGCAAAAATTAATCTGGCCAATTTGCCAATAAATATAACTGATTTAATGCTGGGCTTTTCAAACCAACACACGGCGCATTAAACACTAATTATCAACTTCTTTTGATGGTTTTTTTTACTCGTTAGGGGCCTAACTTCACATACATTGTGAGACAATCGTAAACTTGAAGGGCTTTAGATAACTAATTTAGGAACAGGTCATATTAATGTTTTATAATAATCACATTCTTTATCATGATGGAGTTCTATGTAAATATTTATAAATTTAAAATGATAGCTGTTAGCTTTCTCTAAATATTTATATCCTTATGGAAGGAATTGGAGATTATTGAGCATTAGCGACCATATATTAAATACATTTACATTATAGCGATGGCAAAAATAAATTCAGATGATAATGTGGTAAAAAATAAACTGCTGGAGGAACCCCACGGGTCAGGAATGGACAGGAAAATATACTTTTTTAAGAAAAATTTGAAAACCAAAATAATGAAGTATAATTTTAAACATATTAATATTTTTGTCAGAAGCACTAAGATGGTTAGAAATCTCAACCATTATAAGTTATGTGCCTAATAATATATATAATAGTTAAAGGCAGGGATCTTCGGATCTGTGACTGTGGTGTTTGTAGAAGAAAATAATTTTATAACAGAACTGCCTCTCCTGGGATCTTGAGATTTGCTAACTCTTATATTTTCCTTTGGTACAGGGTTCTGTGCTGAAGTTTTAAAAGTTTTAAACTGTCGTCAGTTCCTTTTATCTGTTTGTCATTTCTGATCTCTTTATAACTTAATTACTACAATTAGGGAGATACATTATTTGTCAAAAACAATTTCCATCCTAGATATTCAGGACTGGACGGTCCAGTTTTAACTGACCAAGTATCTAAGAACAGGTAGTCATGAGACAATTTCTTAAATACACTTGACCACCTCACACAAAATACTCTCTTCAATTTAAAAGTTCCCCTGTGCACAATAAAACAAATTGGCCTGACACTAGGGCTTCTCACTGCCTGTACTTTATGTATGACTAACATGGTCCACTACATAAAAGCAGTCAGTAAAATAGTATGATTAAACAAGAACGTGTTAAAGAAGGAACTGCAGATGCTGGAAAATCGAGGATACACAAAATGCTGGAGAAACTCAGCGGGTGCAGCAGCATCTATGGAGCGAAGGAGAAAGGTAACGCTTCGGGCCGAAACCCTTCTTCAGACTGATAGGGGGTGGGGGGAGGCGGGGGGGAAGAAAGGAAAAAGGAGGAGGAGGAGCCCGTGGGCTGAGGGAGAGGTGGGAAGGGGAGGAGGCAGCAAGGTTCAATAGAATTGAGAGAATTCAATGTTCATGCCAAGAGGATGCAGACTCCCCAAGTGGAATATGAGGTGCTGTTCCTCCAATTTGCGGTGTTGCTCACTCTGGCCATGGAGGAGGCCCAGAACAGAGAGGTCGGATAGCTCCCTCCACAACTCCCTTGTCAATTCTTCCCTTCCCTCCTGCTCCACCCCTTCCACGGGCACTTTCCCTTGCAACCGCAAGAGATGCTACACTTGTCCCTTTACCTCCCCCCTCCACTCCTTTCAAGGACCCAAGCAGTCCTTCCAGGTCCGACAGAGGTTCACCTGCACCTCCTCCAACCTCATCCATTGCATCCGCTGCTCTAGATGCCAGCTGATCTATATCGGTGAGACCAAGCGGAGGCTTGGCGATCGTTTCACCGAACACCTCCGCTTGGTCCGCAATAACCAACCCGACCTCCCGGTGGCTCAGCACTTCAACTCCCCCTCCCATTCCGTATCCGACCTCTCTGTCCTGGGCCTCCTCCATGGCCAGAGTGAGCAACACCGCAAATTGGAGGAACAGCACCTCATATTCCGCTTGGAGAGTCTGCATCCTCTTGGCATGGACATTGAATTCTCTCAATTCTGTTGACCCTTGCTGTCTCCTCCCCTTCCCACCTCTCCCTCATCCCTCGGGCTCCACCTCCTCCTTTTTCCTTTCTTCCCCCCCCCCCCCCCCCCCCCGCCTCCCTCCACCCCCTATCAGTGTGAAGAAGGGTTTCGGGCTGAAACGGAACCTATCTCCGCACCATAGATGCTGCTGCACCCACTGAGTTTCTCCAGCATTTTGTGTATCCTTAAACGAGAACTTACCAGTTTGAAGTTTGATCGTTATTTTATGAGGAGTTACGATGAGGGATTACGTGAAGAAGGCCATCCCCACGCATGTGCGTCAATCTTCAAAGCAGCGGTGTGAAATCACAGATAACAGTTGTTGAACTAACATAGTAAGATTATAGATGACTAGAACTACCAGATGTTCATTATGTTACGAGGGTAGGGAGCGGAGGGCATGTAATCCCTCATCGTAACTCCTCATAAAATAACAATCAAACTTCAAACAGGTAAGTTCTCGTTTAATCTTACTATTTTACTTTGGAGACACATGAGTGACTACGTGAAGATTTTGAAGGTCTGTGATTTTATGCCGAGGAACGAGTCCATGCATCACAACTGCATCAATTGACCATGGATGAGTGAAAAAGATGAATGCATTCAGACATGACTTAGTTTGTTAAAATGCTGATGCTTTAATCATCAAAGGAAAAGTAATAGTGACCCCTCCCATCCTGGGGAAAACTATGAAACAAAACATAAATGGAATTTGGCAAATACCCCCGGTCTGGCAATGGGTGTTATAAATATACGAAAGTTCATTCGTTTGACCATCCTGCAGCCGCTAGGTGTGGTCCAGTGGAACGTACACGACCCTTTCTGCTAATGTAGTAGCAGCCCTAGTGGGGTGAGATATAAAATATTAGGATCTACTCCCGCATAAGCCAAAACCCCATTTGACCACCTAGAGATGGTCTGGATAGATACCTTTTATGAGGTTGTTAGTAACTAACAAACATTGCTAGTGCAGAGCCTCTAAGGCTTCTAGGTAACCTTGACATATTGCTGTAAATGAGTGACTACAGACAACCAAAGGTCCATGGGGTATTCCATGAGAATAGTTTTGGGACCTGACGCCCCTGGTCTGTTCTGCTTAACTACAGCATAAACATAAAATATTAAATTATTAGCAGATGTAACCATCCTGTCCAGTCACAATAAGTAGTGGCTGGACCCGTTGCGCTGAGCCATAATACTCTAGCCATAATATCTGACTCTCACATGTTAGCAATAATCTGAATCTTATCATTGTCATTTGTACAGAAAACAAGCGTAAATATTACCAACTTCTAAATGGTCCACATACCGCGTGTTTTGGAAGAACCAGACCAACCTACCTCCATGGCTACCGGTGGTCTTATGATAAGCCCAAAGGCCCCCGATGTGGGTTCTAGTCCCGTCCTTGAGTGAAGAGTAGGACAGGTCGGGTGTGTGGTTTCCATATTTCCCGAGACCGGCTTGGACTTTGGCCAGTTTTCAAGCTGCCACCAGTTTCAGTAAACTGCTTACTTGCCAATGAGGCGTGGGGTGTGTTGTCACCGAAAAAGAGGAAGCTTTGTTCGTTGCCTGGATTAGTCCGACAGCTTTTGCTTCCTCATCCAGGTATACCTGTTGGATAAGTCTTACCTGAAGAGAAGCTTCGGCGGCTGGTTTCTTTCCGCCAACGTCACCCCTGATAGCGCTGTTCACTGCCGGCCGTGAGGGGAACTCTGGCCCCTTCCGGGTTTTTTGCCCACGGCACCAACCCTTTTGTTTGCGAGAATTTCCTTGGAGCCATATGCATGTTCCACGGACGTACTTTGATTTTGAAGTCAGTTACATACTGACCAGTCGCACTCCCCTCCACAGAGAGGGAGATTCGTAGGCAGCCCTGAAAACAGGTGCTGCCGCAGGCCCCTGAGGATACCTGCACTGACATGGCCCCTCCAGCGGCCCTATATCAGGCTTATTGCTCTGGGTCAGACTGAAAACTGACCCAGAATGCTCCCCTCCTCAGAGAGGGAGACATTGTGCAGCCCTGAAACAGGTGCCGCTGCCGGTGGGTTCTCCATAATACCCGGGCTGATTACTCCCTCCTTTGGAGTATATCATTGTGGAGCATCTCTCTACCAGGTGCTCCATGTGGGTTTGAACTTTTAAAACGTTACCCATGAAGGAGGGGATCCTCTCCTCCTCCTGGCCCGACTCGTTTGAATTAAAGGGCCTCTTCCCAACACTCCCATCCTCAGAGAGGGAGATATAATTTTGTGGCTAACCCTCCAAACAGGTTTGCCTAGGTGCTCCTGGCCCGAGGTTTGCCTAGGTGCTCCTGGCCCGAATGAGGGGGCCTCTTCCCTACGCTCCCCTCTGCAGAGAGGGAGATGTAATTTAGTGGCTACCCCTCCAAACTGGGTTGCCTAGGTGCTACCGGCACTAGTCTGAAGCCGCTGGCTCCACCGCCAGCGACTCAAAAGGCGAATTCGACCGCCGCCCGCTACCCGCACTTCTGCGGTCTCCGTAGCAGGTTCCCCGCGGTCCGTTTCCGGGATTCCCCGAGGTCATGACCGGGATTCCCTATGGTCCATGACTGGGGTTCCCCGCAGTCCATAAAGGTTCCCCCGCGGCCCGTCCGGACTTCGCCCCAAATCCAGCAGGCAAACTCTGTAAAGAGCTTCCTGCAATACAAAAAACAGCCCTAGAAATAAGTTTAAACTTACCTTCCAGGTTCAAAACTTACCGCTGGCAGGAGCAGCGCGCCCACCAGTCAGTCGGTGCGCAATGCGACAGACGTAATGACGTGCATGCGTGGGGACGGCCTTCTTCACCTAGTCACTCATGTGACTCCGAATTAAAATAGACTCCAGTGTCTAACCCACTTTTCAATGGGGTTAAAATGCAAATATAAAGCAGGTTACAATGGTAATTTGTTTCCATACGCAGGGCAGGATTTACGTATAAGCTTCACAAGCTTAAGCTTAGGGCCTCGAGATCTAGAGGGGCCTCGCCAGGGCCGAATTTACCTACAGGCCTCATAGGTTGTAGCCTAGGGCCTCAAAATCTAGGGGGCCTCTGGCCAAGGTGTTTTTTTCCCAGAGCAAAAAAAATCCCAAGAAATAAAAATTGGAGCGCCATCAGTGTTTCCACTTTGACGGAAATTACCCGAAATTCTGGGGAAAAAAATTGTGACCATCCGCGCCTGCGCAGTTGGGGGAAGCCGGTGACGCAGTAGCGACACAAAATTACGCTGTTTCTCCGTGCATGCGCAGTGGGCCCGGGCGGGTTCAGATCTCTATTTGCACTCCTCACAATCACCTCGATGCCTCGTGAATACTCCAGGTAAGTAGTGGAATATTGCGTTGTGGGAGTGCCCATTTCTCCGGGCCAGCGGGGGTCTGCGGCGCGGAGTCGGAGCATCGCTGCTTGGGAGGGAGAAAGGGGGAGAGGGAGGGAGAGAGAGGGGGATGTGAGAGCGGGGAAAGGGGGGGATTGAGAGAGGGGGAGAGAGAGAGAGAGGGGGGGGGAGAGAGAGAGAGAGAGGGGGAGGGGGAGAGAGAGGGGGAGGGGATAGAGAGGTGGAGGGAGAGGGAGGGGGGAGGAGGGGGAGAGGGAAAGGGGGTTTATCTTTAGTGAGATTGCAAAATTAAGGTGGGTTTTAGAGCAATTATATTTTCCCCTCCATATGAATAATATCAAACAATTGGAACTGCTTTCTTTTCCTTGATAACAATAGCGAAAAATATGAATTCCACAATTTGCGACTTTCATTTTGCATCATATTTTTAATGTGCACACATTAACACAGTCGAACAGTAACAGGCAATCAAATCAACACACAAAACATTTTCTAAAAAAGGTTTTATTTACTGCAAAAACTTACAGTATTTTATTTGCAGTGTTTGCATTCTCCTTTATAAAATTGTACATAACATTTTACAGTATAACTTGATTATTAAAACAAGGACAGCTTCAATTCTTGATTGTAAAAAATGAATACAACAATGACCCCAATCATCCCATTCCAACCACTCATTACCCTTGACTCAACCAAAATTATTTCTGAAATATTGGTCATAAATTTGGCGCAGAAATGCTCCAAAATAACTCAGATTTCACCAGAGCATCTAAAACCCCAGAGTTTCCAGGGCCGCAAGGGTCTTTCAGCTTTGCGCTTGTGATACGCGCTGCGTGCACTTATTTCACATAAAATGTTTGTAATCCTGCCATGCCACCCCCCTTTTTGAAAAGCTTTGTACGGGCCTAGTGTATAATATTTTTGACACTTCCATAGGCCTTTCTTACATATGCTGTCAGAACGCACTGTAGTCTCTAAACAACACTTCAGTAATTTTCCTTGCCCTCCATTTCAGAATAATAGTGTTTTAAGCCGATAACTCGACACTAGCACTGGCAATAAATAAAAAGTGCAGCTTTCCAGACCTTATCTCATTGGCCACGCTCGGCTGCACATTAGTGTCAATCTTGTGGACTCTTCCATCTTCCTCTTGTCGTGGGGGTGGGGGATTGGGCGGGGCCTCACAAGTGGAATAGCCTAGGGCCTCTCTTCATCTAAATCTGGCCCTGTCCATAGGGACCAATAGATTTTTAGATACTAACAGATTCAAGGTATATGGGGTTAATCCAGGTGGTGGGGAGGTAAAATGTGAGACTTTTAACATGTTTATTGCTTGTCGCAGCAGGTATGTGGCCTTCTTCTCATTTTAAATGTTCCAAGACCATGGGTGAGTACTCGACATGCCCAGTGTTTAGTGGGTTTAAAAAATATCAACATTGTTAATGAAGATTCATTTTATGACACATCCCGACTACATAAATCAAGGTTATTTTTTGTTTAACCTCATTGTACCCAGACAAACATTTATCATTTTTATTTATCATGACTCACAAATTCACTGTAAAGACACCTTGAATTTATCATGTATACCATAGAGTATAAATGACCCGATTATGTAAATAGTCGACAAATGGCAAAATAAATGTTAATGCATCGTGCCAACAAAGTAAAATGGTGAAAAATGGCAAAGGGTTTGTATTAAATAGGGCATTAGGAATCTTGGGAACTAAATAAAAACAACCCCCGAGATGCTTCACGTGTACCCTATTAAAGGAATATAACTGCATACATTTTTTCCAGCCCAATATTCGCAATAGTTCAATGGTGTTTTATTTGTCACCCATGCAACTGCACAGTGAAATTCCTTTTGCACATATTGCACATGCTGGTGCCGCCATTATTGGTGCCATTATTCAAAATCCAAAATTCTCTACAGATTGAAGGAGCTGTAAAGATTAATCTACAGATTAATAAGCTGTAAAGAAAACTCTCGCTCTTGCACCTATCTACTAATCAACCCCTCTTCACATGTATCCACCTGCCGGTGGTTATCTCTTGCTCCATTCCTTTCCCCAACCTCTTTATACTGGCTACGTCCCCTTCATATTTTCAGTTTAGATGAAGTGCCTCAACCCAAAATGTCTACTGTCTACTCCCTTTCACAGATGCTACCTGACTCGCTGAATTCCTCCAACTGCTATTTTTGGCTCCAAATTCCGACATCTGCAGTCTCTTGTGCTCTTTGTAAATAAGATTCTCACTTTCCTTACAGAATCGCTCTTACCTCTGCCTGAGGTGGTGTCAAGTGTCACTGCATGGAGTAGAGAAGATAATCTTCACTGATATTTAAGTTTACAGCTTTTTAACTGTTGGGGCTCCTTTCCTTCAGTTCTGAGTTTAAATACGGCTCCACTGTAAATATAAAACATTAAATATCCCATTGCACCATTATCATTTTTATCATTTTCAATATAAACCAAGAATGAATGCTCCTGCTCCCCTAACTTTATGTTAGCTGATTGTGGCAGCTTATTTTTTCCAGCGCTCTCTTTAATGACTGCAGGTTTGACAGTTTAGCTCTGTCAAAAATGATACTATGCTTTAGGATCTGGCTGGGAAATGGATTTGCATTCAGACAGAGTGTAGCTCTGTGCCTTGGCTGGGAATGTGGCAGTGAGCAAATTGGATAGAATGAAGGAGGGATGCTTTGCAAACTTGGTATTAAATGACAGGAAAAGTTTAAAATGTCAGTGCATTAGGCCTTTCACTGAGTCTAGAGCCAGAATCTCAAGGTAATGTCAGGATTCAACAAGTGCCAAGTCACAGAGGAGGCTGCTAACTGCAAAGTACAATCACTTGGGTTTGGTTTAGTTTAGTTTAGTTTAGTTTAGTTTAGATTAGTTTAGAGATATATTGTGGAAACAGGCCCTTTAACCTATTGTGTACACACCGGCCAGCTATCTCCGCACACTTAGACTATCCTAGACACACTAGGGACAATTTACAATTATACCAAGCCAATATACCTATAAACCTGTACATCTTTGGAGTGTGGGAGTAAACCGGAAATCCCAGAGAAAACCCACGCAGGTCACGGGGAGAACGTATAACCTCCGTTTAGACAGCACCCGTAGTCAGAATCGAACCAGGGTCTCTGGAGCTTTAAGGCAGCAACTCCGCCACCATGCCACCACTATTTCCATTATTATTCCATTATTAGATTAAATGGAAAGTCTTTACAGAGTTGTAAGAAACATTTGTAAATAAGTTCCTTAAACATAATTCATGTTATTCAGTTACAGGGAGTAATTAAGGTAATTTATTTGAGGATAATTAATTGCCGGAGAGCTTGGATCTGTGGAATGCTCCACCTGCATGACATGAGAAGTCTGGGACACTTTGAGTGTCCAGGTGATGCTTTGAAGTAGAAGTGTGTCCAGATGCAGCCACTGGCTAACTGTAGCATGGAACTGAAACTACAGTCGGATTCATTGTGGGGCATCTGCAAGGCTGAGAAGTGCATAGGAAAATGTTTAGCAAAGTGCTGTAGGTGCAAGTAAGAAGTTCAGAGGTAGCAAGGGAATGGGTGACCACCAGGTGGAGTAGAGATAGGCAGATAGTCCAGGAATGTGGCCAGCCCCTTCTCCAAAAGGTATACAGTTTTTGATACTGTTAAGGCACTGTAACAAGTGTCAAGTTCATAAGGCCATAAAGTCATAAATGATAGGAGTAAAATTAGGCCATTCGGCCCATCAAGGCTACTCCGCCATTCAATTGTGGCTGATCTACAGTATCTTTCCCTCCTAACCCCATTCTCCTGCCTTCTCCCCAGCTCTGACACCTGTACAAATTAATAATCTATCTAGCTCTGCCTTAAAATTATCAACTGACTTGACCTCCACAGCCTTCAGTGGCAAAGAATTCTACAGATTCACCATCCTAAATACATTTCTCCTCATCTTCTTAAAAGAACGTCCTTTAATTCTGAGGCTATGACCTCTAGTTTTAGACTCTTCCAATAGTGGAAACATCTTCTCCACATCTACTCTATCCAACCCTTTCACTATTCAGTACGTTTCAATGAGGTCCCCCCCCCTCCCCCCTCATTCTTCTAAACTTCTTTAGAACTTGTTCTAAGTTTGTGGCTAAGATGCAAAATGCTGTCAATATGAGGAGGTGATTTTCAACTTTAAAATTTGTAACTAGTGGAGTACCACAGGAATCAATGGCAGAAGTGCAATTGATTACAATGTATGTTAATGACTCCGAGAAAGGAGGTACATGTACAGAAACAAAAAATGCTGGAGAATACAAAAGTAGGTGGATGGAGAAATGATTTTTCATGTTTCTTCAGTTCATTTGCTGGTAATATTTTGAGTTAGTAAAGTGAGAAACTTGCGCCAGGATAAGAGTTCTACAACTCAGCTCAATAATAAAATAAGAGAGTTCCAGTGATCCTTAATATACATCGCAAAGTAGTTTTGAACAAGTGCATTTTACACAGTTATTCTTCAGATACCATCGCTTATATAGTCTGGCATTTGACAAAATATTGTTAATGTTAGTGGCCTTGAGTAACATTGTATTAATATGGATTTTTTATAGAAGAGGATGGTTCGTGAGGGCATTAGAGAATACTTAAGAGTATTATGAGTAAAATAAGAAAATGTATTGTTTAATAAAACCGAGCTAGTTACTGGATTACACCTATTTTTAGTGCACTAAAACATTGTCACGGATACAGAAAAGCATTTTGTTGCGTGCTAACCAGTCAGCAGAAAGACAATACGTGATTACAAACGATTCATTCACAGTGTTTAGATACATGATAAAGAAATCATGATAACCATGATAAGGGAATAACATTTAGTGCAAGGTAAAGTCAGCAAGTCCGATCAAGGATAGTCCGAGGGTCATCAGAGGTAGATAGTAATTCAGCACTGCTCTCTGGTTGTGGTAGGATGCTTCAGTTTCCTAATAACAGCTGGGAAGAAACTGTCCCTGAATCTGGTGGTATGCGATTTCACACTTCTATTCCTTTTGCCTGATGGGCAAGGGGAGAAGAGGGAGAGGTCAGGGTGTGACTAATCTTTGATTAGCTGCTGCTCCCCGATAAATCCTTGCTGGTTAGTTTGCTCTGAGTAGATTTAGATGTTGTGTTATTAGTGTCTTAAACTATGGTACATAATCAAACTTTAAAGCTGTTGAAGGCACCGAGTAAAATAAGAAGAAGTGTTGTTTTATAAAACCCAGCTGCCTAGTTACTGGATTACATCTATTTTTAGTGCATTAAAACACTGTGGTGTGTATCGGTAAGTTGAGTTCCGTCAAGTCCCACCTAGAAATTAGGAATTTTAGTTCTGTAGAAAGGATCCACATGTAAAGAATTTCAGCCTAAAGGGAGTCCGGAGATGCAACATTTGCCAAATTTACGCAACAGCATTGGGCTGGTTAAACGTTTAAGCATTTACAAGGCTTAAAATGGAGCATTTTAAGCATCGTGTGTCAATTCAGCAGAATAACAACACATGATTACAATGGAGCATTTTAAGCTCAATTTCCTGTGATAAAATGCATTTTAAAAAGCAGAAAATTAGCATTTTAAGCTCCAGGTGTTAAAATGGAGCATGTGTGATTCACAGTGGGACCACATTCGGTTCCAAACTGCTCCTTGTACTTTGACACAGAGTAATCAGAGAAGGCGGCAAACCTACCAATTACACCTTTGAGAACGTGTAAGTAGGAGAGCTCACCCACATTCGCAAGAAGGTACATGGAAAACTCAAATGCAATAGGAGACCCACAAGGCCTACTATAAGAACAGCCTGACAGGTAAGTGCTTCGTCCAATTTTGTGATGGGTTCAGTTCAGTTCAGTTTAGTTTATTGTCACGTGTACCGAGGTACAATGAAAGGCTTTTTGTTGCGTGCAAACCAGTCGGCAGAAAGACAATATATGATTACAATCGATCCATTCACAGGTCTATTCCCATGATAAGGGAACAATGTTTAGTGCAAGGTAAAGCCAAAAAGTCCGATCAAGGATAGTCCGAGGATCATCAAAGAGGTAGATAGTAGTTCAGCACTGCTCTCTGTTTGTGGTAGGATGATTCAGTTGCCTGATAACAGCTGGAAAGAAACTGTCCCTGAATCTGGTGGTGTGCGTTTTCACACTTCTGTACCTTTTGCCTGACGGGAGAGGGGAGAAGAGGGAGCAGTAGGGTGCAACTTGTCCTTGAATATGCTGCTGGCCCCCTTGAAATTCTTGCTGTTTAAGAGTCATAGAGTAATACTGTGTGGAAACAGGCCCTTCGGCCCAACTTGCCCACACCGACCAATATGTCTCAGCGACACTAGTCCCACCAGCCTGTGCTTGGTCCATATCCCTCCAAACCTGTCCTATCCATGTACCTAACGGGTTTCTTAAACATTGAGATTGTCCCAGCCTCAACTACCTCCTCTTTCAGCTTGTGAACTGTGAATCCACAAGCCTTGGCTGAGTGAACTGTGAGTCCACAAGCCGTGGCTGTGTAAACTGTGAGTCCACAAGCCGTGGCTGAGTGACCTGTGAGTCCACAAGCCATGGCTGAGTGAACTGTGAGTCCACAAGCCATTGCTGAGTGAACTGTGAGTCCACAAGCCATGGTGAGTGAACTGTGAGTCCACAAGCCATAGCTGAGTGAACTGTGAGTCCACAAGCCATGGCTGAGTGAACTGTGAGTTCACAAGCCGTGAATGAGTGAACTGTGATTCCACAAGCCGTGTGTGAGTGAACTGTGAGTCCAGAAGGTTCACCACCCCTGCCCACACCCCCCCCTCCAGTGGCAGGCCACGACAGTGGCAGTAGACCACGGCAATGCTTCCTCCCCACTGGCCCCGGCCTGAAGTCATCCTCCTCCCCTGGCTACAGAATGTTCTCACTGGCCCCCACCTGAAGCCTCCCCGTCCCCAGCATCAGGACTTGCCCAAGAACCCATTCAGCCCACAATGCCCATAATAGCCCTCTGGAAACTAGTCCAATTGGCCCACAACACCCATTCTAGCCCTCCAGACCCCCCCTCCCCACTGGCCACCATCTGAAGCTGTCCCCCTCCCCTGGCTGCAGGACACTTCCCCATCCCCCACCGGCCCCCTACAGCCCTGCCTGAAACCGTGCCCCTCCCCAGGCCTGCAGGACGCACCCCCCACCAGCCCCCACCATCCCCCACCAGCCCCCACCAGAAGCCGACCCCCTCCCCGGGTAATAAATCCCTTTTCCACTCGCTGTGCCCATCAGCTGCACCTGTGCAGTAATACCTGTGTGTTCTCCATCACAATGAGAACCCAATGGGAGTGAATGGCTGCGCCTCCGGAGAGCTGCTAAGATTGGATGTGGGGGGGTTTGGGGGGTTTGTGGGGGGGGATGGAGTGAGTGCGTAGGGGGGGAAGGGCAAGGGGCGGAGTGGGGGGGGTGAGGGGAGGAGGGGGGATCAGGGGCATCACAACGGGAACCCATCAGCCACGCCTGCACAGTTGGGGGCTATGCGTGAGTGGTGAAATATTGGAATTGGTGGAGAGGTGGAATATTGCATTGGGGGACCAGCCCTCCTGTGTGACAATGGGACCCAATGGGTCCCACTTAGTCTAGTTTGTTATAAATGTCTAGAATTTTTCAGACCAGTCATTGACACTTTGCTGACCTAGATAAAAGCTCTCCACAAAGATCGAGCAAGCTCCAGCACAGGTTTCAAATGTTCTCAATTTTTATTCTGACCCTGGCATTCTTAGTATCCAACAACAGTAATATTACCGTGTAGGCAAAACATCCAAAAATATTAAAGTCTTCTCTCAAACAGCAAACTGAGAAGTCAAATTAATTTTGAACAGTTTACAGAGTGTTTAAGCTTTAGGGTGAAATTTCATCAACAAACTTTGAAACAAAAATAAAAATTATTAAATCTAAAATGTTTCTTGAAGTAATTATAGCCAAAATATTGTTCTACACACGCAGGATTCGCTCACCAGTAAACATGGCTTAACAATCAGTAATGGGCCTGTCCCATTAGGCGATTTTTTTAGGTGACTACAGGAGACTATGTGGTCGCCTCATGGTCGCCACAAGTTTGCCGGTGGTTGCCGTGGTGTCGCCTGCATGGTCGTGAGCAGTTTCCTCAGTGTCGTGACAAGTCGTAACGTCATTCTGGTCGGCGCTAATTTTTCAACGTTGAAAAATTAGCGGGGACTTTTTTTTAACCCCATGGGTCGTAGCTAGTTTTCTCGTCATGTAGGTGCGGTGGTAATAGGTACTAGTAGGTTGTCGGGATGATGTAGGTGGTTCACACCTGTCGTTGGTTATCGACGGTGCTGAGCGGTGAATTTGATTGGCCTACCCGTGTCTTCACCTCCTGAAAGAGGTCAGGGGTGATTCGAGTGAAGTTTCTAAAAGAATCATGATCTTCTTGCTGGAGCATAGTCATCAGGTTTTCATACTGGCCCAACGTGGGTTTACTCTGGAACCAGGGCCTCACCCACACAGACCTCTTCTAGGGCTTTTACTTCACCATTCTTCTTGTCCTTCTGCCTTGCAGATCTGTAAGCTTGAGGGCTGCTGCAAACAGCAGGGATTCTTCTTCTTGTGGGAGCAATGCCCTCCGATGTTTCGTAGCATATCGTAGCGTGACCTCGATTGTCGTAGGTGTGGTTGTAGGTGTGTCGGGAAGTAGGTTGTCGTTTGTCGGCTAGGTTGTAGGTTGTCGTAGCTTATCGTAGACATAGTCGTAGGATGGGGTCCACATACCGTTTTTTCGACGACTTGACAAGTCACCGGCAGTCGCCTAATAAATTGCCTAAGTGGGACAGGCCCATAACACCACAACCCAAAAGGCTTCACCTGTTTAGTTTAGTTTAGTTCAGAGATACAGCACGAAAACAGGCTTTTTCGGCCCACCGTCTCCATGCCGACCAGTGCATATTAACACTATCCTACACACACTAGGGACAATTTTTACATTTACAAAGCCAATTAACCGTCATACCTGTACGTCTTTGAGGTGTGGGAGGAAACCGAAGATCCCGGAGGGCACGGGGAAACTCTGTACAGCCAGCACCCATAGTCGGGATCGAACCTAGGTCTCCAATGCTACAAGCGCTGTAATGCAGCAACTCTACCTCTGCATCACTGTGCCGCCCCAGGCCACTCTTTAACAGGAGGAAGAGAGGTTAAAAAAAAACTTCTCGTGAGTTCAATTTCTACCTAGGAGAACTTCAAGAATGAACCCTTGGGCAACCTTTGGCTTTCTTTCAGCATTTAGAGTCCAAATTATGCCACCAGGTTCACAATGCAAAGCCAGAATGCTGGCAATTACATCACGACAGCTACAAAATTACGATTATTAACGTTTTCAAGTAATTTTAGCATGAACGTGGAAAGATCAAAACTCAAATCATTGCACCAATACTGGATTAAATTCAGAAAAGCAACCCCATCATGCAGTTCTTTTTCATGTTACATGATGGAAAACTGTTTTTTTCCAGAATTAAGTGCAATAATGACCCATAATCCAGCATATTTGGGTACGATGGTGGGTTCAGCAATTAAATTACCAGATGAATAATGAAATCCCACCAATGGCAACAGAACTTCAATTCGATTAATCTGCTATTTAAAATTAAAACACCTGTCTTCAGAGCTGTGGCAGCGTTCCAGCGTTCCGGTGGCGGACCCGACTTCAGAGCTGTGGCGGTGTTCCGGCGTTCCGGCGGCGGCCCAGCTTCGGAGGCTCGGCCATGGGCCCAGTGGACGACAACATCGGAGGCCTGGATCACCTCAGCGCAGAGGGAGAACGAGAAGGGAAGAAGACAAAGACTTTAAGACTTTTGCCTTCCATCACAGTGAGGAGGTGCCTGGTGAACATACTGTGGTGGATGTTAAATATGCGTTTATTGTGTGTTTTGTTTTTTATTGTATGTGTGACTGCAGGCACGAAATTTTTTTGTGAATGACAGCACAGCATTTCCAGTTATGAGGAACTAGTCTGAAACTCAGCGGGTGCAGCAGCATCTAAAGGAGATAGCGACGGTTTCGGGTCGAGACCCTTCTTCACTGGTCAGGGATCAGGTTATAGACGGTGATGTGGAGAGATATGAGTGATGCAAAAAAGTATCGGTGATAAAGGGAACAAGCCATTGTAAGCAGCTGGTGCGACTGGGGTGGGGGAGGGAGATAGAGATAGAGGGAATCTGAGGGAGAGGTAGACAGGATGTCTACTATTGTTATTGGTCTCATTGGTCATACCTCTAATCCATCAATAGGGTTCGAAATATAGATATAGAAACATAGAAAGTAGGTGCAGGAGGAGGCCATTCAGCCCTTCCAGCTGAAAATGATCACCAATGCGTCCACTATTTCTAGAGCCACCTCCCTGAGGATCCCGGGATGCAGACCATCCAGCCCAGGGGATTTATCATCCTTCAATCCCATTAGCTTACCCAATACTATTTCTCGCCCAATGAAAATTTATTTCAGTTCCTCTACCCCCTTAGATCCTCTGTCCAACAGTACATCTGGGAGATTGTTTGTGTCTTCCTTAGTGAAGACAGATCCGAAGCACCTGTTCAACTCTTCTGCCATTTCCTTGTTACCCATAATAAATTCACCTGTGTCTGCCTTCAAGGGACACACATTTGACTTTGCTACTCTTTTTCCCTTAACATATCTAAAGAAGCTTTCACTGTCCTTCTTTATATTCCTGGCCAGCTTTCCCTCGTACTTCATCTTTTCAGCCCGTGTTGTCCGTTTTGTTTCCATCTGTTGTCCTATGAAAGTTTCCCAATTATCTGGCTTCCGGCTACTCTTTGCTGTGTTATACATATTTTCTTTTAGTTTTATTCTATCCCTGACTTCTCTTGTAAGCCACGGTTGCCTCCTACTCCTTTTTGGAATGAAATGATCGTGCGTCTTCCGGATTCTGCCCAGAAATTCCTGCCATTGCTGTTCCAGTGTCATTCCTGCTAGGATCCCTTTCCAGTCTACCTTGGTCAGCACCTCTATCATGCCTTCATAGTTCCCTTTCTTCAACTGCATCACTGCCACTTCCAATTTAACCTTCTCCTTCTCAAATTGCAGATTAAAAGTAATCATATTATGACTCTTAAATGGCCCAGTATACCACTCACTTGTAGCCTTATCATTACATCGAAACAGAGAAGGAATCAAACTAAATAGACTGCCCAGCATCAGCTATAGCACTGACTTCTAACATTGCAAAATTTCTCTCTGCCCAATCATCCTTGCAAATCCCTCCTCGCACATAACTGAGGCATCTAAATTTCAAATATCATTTGCAACCACTGTAGCTCTGAGTGCTTTGTGGGATTCACAAGTTTTGCCAGGTTGGAACAACCCAGAAATTCCTATAAATTAAGAAAGTGTACTCTCTAAACGGGGCTTTAAGAATGTCTTTGAAGTATTTTCTCCATCTTTCTGAAATTCTTCAATTACAAGAGTTTAAAGTTTAGTTTATTAGTTCACATGTACCAATCTACAGTGAAAAGCTTTTTTGTTGCATGCTATCTAGTCATTCAAATGACTGTACATGATTACGATCAAACTGTCCACAGTACCAATACAGGATAAAAGGAATAATATTTGGTGCAAGATAAATTCCAGTGACCTCCAATTAAAGATAGTATGAGGATCTCCAATGAAGTAGATGATAGACAAAAGGTAGATGATAGGTCAGGACCGCTCTTTGATGGTTCAGTTGCCTGATAACAGTTGGGGGAAAAAACTGTCCCTGAAACTGGAGGTACTGTATGTGTTTACACATTACCTGATGGAAGAGGGGAGAAAAATGTTTATGTTGGTGGTCTTGCGGAGAAAGTGTGACGTGTAGATGGAGTCAATGGAAGGGAGGCTGGCCTGATGGTCTGGGCCACTATTCTCTGCATACTTTCATGTTCATAGGTTCTAGGAGTAGAATTAGGCCATTTGTCCCATGAAGTCTACTCTGCCATGCAATCATGGCTGATCTATCTTTCCCTCTCAACCCCATTCTACTGCTTTCTCCTCATAACCCCTGACACCCTTTCTAATCAATTTATTGCAGTCGTTGATGGAGCTGTTCCCAAACATACTGTCATGCATTACGGTAAAATGCTTTCTACGGCGCATCTGTAGAAGTTGGTGAGAGTTGCCTTCAAAGCCTTCTAAGGAAGTAGAGACGTTGTTGTGCTTTTTTGACCATTGTTTCATTAGGGCTGTTCCAGGACGAGTTGCTGGTGATAATTACTCCTAAGAACTTGAAGCTTTCAACCATGCTGTCAATGTATACTGGGGTGTGCAAGTTCATAAGTGATAGGTGCAGAATTAGGCCATTCAGCCCATTAAGCCCATTAAGCCTGCTCTGCCACTCAATCGTGGTTGATCTATCTACCCCTTCTAACCCCAATCTCCTGTCTTCTCCTCATAACCTCTGACACCACTTTGTTTCGTGAAGTCAATCACAATCTTCTGTCTTGCTGACATTGAGGATAAGGTTGTTGTCTTGGCACCAGGTTATGGAGTTCTCAATCTCCTTCCTGTTCTCTATCTCATCATTATTTGATATCCGGCCTATTACGGTGGTGTAATTTACAATTTATAAATTGAGTTGGATTTCTGTTTGATTAAGCAGTCATGTGTGTATAAGAAGTAAAGAAAGGGGCTGAGAACGCATCCTTGCGGGGCACCAGTGTTGAGGATAATCGTAGAGGATGATTTGTCACCAACCTCACTGTTGTTCTCTATTGGTCAGGAAGTCAAGGATCTAGAGGATCCAGAAGACTGGGAATAGGGTGGTAATTTGGAGGATTCTGATGTTGGGATGCTTATATTCTAAATATAAGCAGGGCCTCGATCCAGGGGAAGTGTATGAGAGGATTCTTGATATTGTTAATATGTTTGGAGAAACTTGTGCATAAATAGGATCACTTTCAACATCCTCTAGCTGCGCATCTTCTGATTGCACACTAATATTTCTTTAAATGAATCAGAACATTGCATTCTGTTCAGTATTATTCCATGTGTGTGAACTCACACATTATTTTTCACATGTTAAAAATAATGCTGATAGCAGTAAAATTACAGTTAGCTAGAGAATACATGTATTCTATTGGTTATATATCAATTAGATGGAGTATTCAAAAAGATTTAAGAGTAATATTTTTGGAGGTTTAAATGTGAAAAAGCATTCATTATGAACGGGAAACTTTTAGGAGGTTATCGATATTTTTAAAGCTGTTTAAATTCATTTAATCCGTGTTAGCTTGTAAATTGTGGACTGCATCACCCACTATTGTCTATTGCAATAAATTGCTGGATTTCACTCAGCTGGACAATTGTACCAGGCTAGAATCTGAATTGGTCAGAAGAAAAGGAAATCCCAAGTAAATCCAAATTAATATTTCGGATCAATTGGGACTGAAAATGTCACTGCTGACAACTAAGCACAGAATATATGCTCTCCAAATATATTTTGGAAATGTAACTTATCGTCCAGCTTCAGTGAGTTAATTTCTTCAACGGTTTGAGTAAGATTTTAAAGAAAAATCTTAGAAATTATGAATTTCCACAAAGGCTCCATGGATGAAATTCAGCCAAATGGGAATGTGGAGATGTTGGTGTAAAAGAAGATTGAAAGGAGAATTAATTAAGCTGTACATGATCGTGATGGGTTTAGTTGTTGGAAACGGATAGGATCAATTTCCATTAACTATTGGTTGAAGATGGAGCAGACAACTGAAACTGATAGACAGGGAGGAAGGATGAGGAAGAATATTTCTTTACAAAGGGACTTACAATACAAAACTCACTGCAAGGAATTGGATCGGGATTTGAGGGAAAACAAATCACAGAGCGACAGGGTAAGAGTTTGGGGAAAGATTGTTTTAAATTAAACTAACAAGAATTTGTTGGGCCAAAGAGCTTCTTTCAGTACTGTCATGATTTTATTCCATTCTACTTATAACATGATGCCAGGGAACTGTACTTAAATGAGGAGGCACATATGGATAAGCAATCGTGAGACAATCCACATTGTACACTGCTTCACTGCCATCTAGTGGCATGAACATTGAGGAATATTCATTCACATGAGGAATATCAGTTTTTGCTCCTGAATCTGTTGATAATTGTTAACTCAAAAGACTGAGATCCAGATAGTCGCCATATATGACGGAACAATTTCATGCACATGGGGAGTTTGGAGTGAAGAATCTGGTGATTTAATAGGCCCTAATTCCTTGGCAACATATAGTATACACAAACTTTCATCGAAAATGGGCAGGTACTTTGTGTGACATTCGTCCACATCTATAATTTAAATGTGTGTTATCCATATAAATACTGGGCACAGGGCCAGTACAGGGACATCAAATGGTCTGTAATGTTGCTCCTGGGGTCACATATGCAAAGTTGTGTTGTGCAGACAAAGTCTGTGAACCTTAATAAGCCTCACTGACTGAAGCTGCCTTAATTGGAGGGCTGAGGTCCACACTGGCATTACTTAAACTGGGAGAACTCCATGTCCACCTTTCCTTTGTCCTCCCCCATAATTCCCCAGACAGCCCAACCAGATTCTCCCTCCATCAAACCATTCCATCCATTTATTGACCTTGGTGTTGACTGCCTGTGGCACAGTGAGGCAGAAGGGTCTCGACCCGAAACGTCGCCTATCTCCTTCGCTCCTTAGATTCTGCTGCACCCGCTGAGTTTCTCCAGCTTTTTGTGTAACCCCCAGCTGGTGGAGCTCTCTGCCTCACAATGTCACAGACCCGTGTGCTATCGTGGAGTTTGCACATTCTCCCTGTGATTGTGTGGGTTTTCTCCGGGTGCTCTGGTTTCCTCATTCATCCCAAGGAATGTATGTTTGTGGGTTGGATTGGCCTCTGTAAAATTGCCGTCACTGTGTAGGGAGTGGATGAGAGAGTGGAATAACATAGAACTAGCGGAATCGGGCGATCGATGGTCGGAGTGGACCTGGTGGGCCTGAGGGTCTGTCACCATGCTGTATCTCTAAACTATCACTGGACTCTCCACTCCTATGCTCTCCTACTCCTGGCCAACCCTTCTCTCCTCCACAGTCCATAATAGAACTCACTTATGTGACCATGTGGGTGACTCCTGAGTTCTCAGGTTTCCTTTCACATCTCTATATTATGCAGATTAGTAGATTAATTGAAGATAGACATAAAGAGCCGGAGTAACTCAGCTGGTCAGACAGCGTCTCTGGAGAAAAGGAAGAAGTGACGTTTTGGGGTGAGACCCTTCTTCAGACTGAGAGTCAGGGGAAAAGGAAATGAGAGGTATAGAGAAGGTGATATAGAGAGATATAGAACAAATGAATGAAAGTTATGCAAAAAAGTAATGGTGGTAAAGGGAACAGGCCGTTGTTAGCGATGGACTAGGTGAAAACAAGTTCCAGTGTGATTCAATAAGACGTCTTTGAAGCTAGTAAGATGGATTAGGGAAGGGATGGAGAGAGCATGTAAATTGCTTGTATCTAAGCTTTCCCCCAGTCTAGTTTTAGTAAAAACACTGAATCAAGCACTTGAACAACTAATCTTTATTTTAACGAAAGCGCAATTACAGTTCAACTACTGTACCTATCCCACCGCGGGTTCGATCCTCATATCTGCCTGATCAAGCCCTCTAGGCCTCGCTCAAACAGAGACACTCCAGAAAGTCACACAGTCCCAAGCACTCTCCCAGAAGAGCGATGCTGGACCTCGTGGTAGTGGACTTTTATATGTCCCGGGACCTTGAGGGACCGAACCACATGGGGATGGTCTCTTAATAACCCAATTACAGATATCGACTAACCCCATACACAACAGACATTTCCCTAACCCAATAATACAGCAGCTCAATACATTGTATTCAAACCGGACTTCTCAAGGAAACCAACTTAAAAAAATTTACCCTGATCTGCAAGAAACCCACACAAGGCTCAATACCTCATCCAATCAACACTCGGCAAAGTAAAACTCTGCAACATTATTTACAAGTATTTACAAGGTGTATGTCTGGTTTGCAGCCATCCAATCCTATTCTATGCATTTTGCACCTAATTGACAGGGTCTGCATATTTTCTTATTCTTTTCTTGCAAGTTGTATCTAGGCTCTAGACACACTGGCACCACTCCACAGCTTGTCCCAGCTCTGCAGAGAGCAATTCCAAATTGACCAAATCTTCCAGCAGCCCTGAAGCCTTTACCCCATTTTAGTCCTAGCCTCTCCAACTTAGCCAGGATTAACATTCCTTCCTTTTTATCATATATGATAACCCATCATTTATGATAACCAAATAGTTCAATAATCAGCTAATCAGGTACACATAAGTGTGTCCTTTACATTTTCCATCTATCAGCAACACAAGATGATGATGTTTCTTCCCAGAATCTTGTCAAGCATCCCGGGTTTTCATGGGCATAACTTTACAATTTCCATCTGATGAGCTCATCTCCTGAGTTTTTGTGGGTGTGAATTCCCTCCATCCGTGTTGCTTCCCATTCTTCCATCCCTTTCCATAGTCGAATCTAAAACCTAAAATCCTGAAAAACTTGGGACAAAGCATGTTACCATCATGCACCCATGCTTTCCCATACATGCACTATACTTCTAACTATATCCCTATTCCTATTCTGTTCCCTAATATATTCTTTATTATTCTAGGATCAACACTTACCAGCCTTCTTCATACTCACACGATGTTATAATATGTATATCTGATGACGCGTCCTCATATAAATTTCAGCTGGGTTCGGCCAGATTTCCCTACAGGCGTGACTAATTTAAAGCAACGCATGATAAATGTTCCAATTTTATCCAAATTCAGTCTCAGCCTTCAATTTACTATTTCACATTTCAATGTCCATCTCATCCTTTTCATTCCACAGCATTGTAGCCGATAATACAATTCCATTCCAATTCCTGTGGAAATTGCCAGCTGTTCAAATTTAAACAATCAATTTCTATAAATTGTCAATTTCATCATAAATCCAATAAAGAATGCCAAATCCAGGGACAATTCCTTTCCACCTTGATAATAGAAGCCGCTTTACCATCAAGGGTTAAACAATTCAAATCCATCGGTCTAATGTGTATTGGCTCTGCTATTCATAATACCTATTCAATTTTCCCTCTAATTTACTAAGTCTCTCCTCCAGTACCTTTTCTTCATTTATGTATGTCTCCTCACTATGTTAACTCGTTACTATGTTGATTCTCTACTATGTTGGGTCTTTACTATGTTGGCTTCGTTCTCTGTCTAGGGGTTTTCCCTTTTACTCTATTGGCTTCATTCTCTGTTTCGGGGTTGTCACCTTTACTAGTTCTTTTTATCTCTAAGTAACTCTTCTGGATGGTTAGTATTGACTTTCCGAGGGGAACATACATTTTCAGTCTACCTCATCATTTTATACTACCACCTTACATTTCCAGGGTATGTCTTAATTCCTGATATCTGCTGCGGTCTGTCCTTCCCTTGATAGTAACTAAATAGTCCAGTCCCATCTTCGACTATCCTCCTACTGGTGAGACAAGAGAAGAATGCCAAATTAACAGTAAATTCTCTAACAATTTTAAGACTGTATCCCATAAGCCCTCTTTAAATTAATTTACTTATAACTAAATTTTGGCACAAAGTGAGTATTTTGCCCTGAACCACAGAGGAATTTTTTTTCATTCAGATCCAATTCTTAAAGAGGAGCTTATCCCAATAGTTGTTACGGGTTATCGGTGTTGTTTCTTTTAAAGATGATCAGTGTTCTTTGCTCTCCTTCCTTTTCTTTCTCCAATAGCTAGGTGATATTCAAGTTGGGCACTATTGTAGGTCTTCTTCTTCTTAGATGGTAGCTTCAATTACAAGGGAGTAGAGATACTGAGGAGCAGCTTTCTCTGTCTTCCGGCCTTCCCAAATATCGTAAAGGGGCAGGACAGTATCAGTTCCTTCTGCTGGTCACCTGTTTCTGGGGAGCTAGAAGACCCTTTGCTGTCTTCTTCCCGTTCATAAGGGGTCTGTGCATTCTTTGACCTCACTCCCCAGATAGTCCCTCGTTGATGTACTGTCCTGCAGTCACAAACTCAGTAACACATTAATATTATATCTTCTTTCCCTACTCTCATTCCTCCTGCACAGTAAGTTTAGAAACACAGAAACATAGAAATTAGGTGCAGGAGCAGGCCATTCGGCCCTTCGAGCCTGCACTGCCATTCAATATGATCATGGCTGATCATTCAACTCAGTATCCTGTACCTGCCTTCTCTCCATACCCCCTGATCCCTTCAGCCACAAGGGCCACATCCAACTCCCTCTTAAATATGGCCAACGAACTGGCCTCAATTACCTTCTGTAAATATGGCCAACGAACTGGCCTCAATTACCTTCTGTAATTTTTGTAATCTTCTCCCCCTCAGTGCCATTTCCATTCCTTAGTTGCCATTCCTTTTCATGCTAGCTACTAAGTTCATTTTCTTACTTTCTTTATCGCCCCTTGGTTTTTCATCAATCCTGCTATGTTCTGCCTTTTCACTGGACACTCCTGCTCCAGTGACCTAATTGGGTGCAGTTGAAACAAGCTCCTTGATTAACTTTGATCTACTTTGCTCTAAAGGGTTTTCTGGGGTAGTCATAAGATGGTTTATAATTTTCTTCTATGAGTTTTTCAGTTTTTACTACAATAGTATAAACAATTTGTTCATTCTGGTAAATTATTTGAAGGCGTTCTATAGAAGGGGTCATGTCTCCACGCCCACAATTCCAGGGCAGGTTGGTGCGTCAGGACCGAGAAAATGGGTTAGCTTGAGTGAATGGTGTGTGACTTCTTAGTTCCTGACATTCGGGCCATGTCTCTCTCTGGTTTCCTGGGTCCCAGTAGTCTCTTGAATTAAAGGACCTCCCATAATTCCTTGGATTTCGGATGTGTCTATATTCTCTATGATCTCTAAATTCTTTGTAATCCTGGAAATCCCTTCTTTGACCCCTCTCTTTCATTCTTTCCTTTGTTGGACAGGCCCTACTCCAATGTCCCATTCCCCCACAAGTATAGCATTGATTAGGCAACATTGTTGGTCTTATTCTCCCCCTGGGTTCCATTGGAATGGGTTCTAAATTAGGAGTGTAGTGGTGATAATAATCTGAGTAATCTGGGACCCTAATTTCTCCCAATCCGTAATTTGCTGGTACTCTGGGAATTCATGGTTCAGAGTTAGATTTTGGTAATTCTTCCTTCGCTGTGCGTTCACTTTCTCTCCTAGTTACAGGATAATTTTCCTGGTTCTTACCTTCCTTCCACTAATATCTCACAGCTCTGGCCATTTGACTGGCTCGGTTCTCAGACCAGTTCCTGTTATCACTTTTAATTAAATCCGTTACTTTAGTGGGGAAACAATTCAACAAGATAGCACAATATTGAGGGGAACTTGCTCCATTCTGATAATCTAAATCACCAGATCAGTCCATATATAATTTTGAAATCCGTCTGCTCCTTCACCCTTCTCTGGTTTTATTTCCAGAACTGGACTTAAATCGTCTGGTTTCTGAAACGTTTATGCAAGGGCCGTTAAAACAGCCTCTTCTCTTGCACTGTCATCTATTACTGCATTTGCCAATGTTTCATAAGTCGGGTGTCCTAGGGCTACTAGAAATTTGGTATTCTCAGCTGGAGTAATTATCTGTTGTATGGTCTCTCACAAATCCTGGGAATCTGCATGATATACATGCATTGTAGTTCGTAAATAATCTATAAACAGCAGGTGACTTCTTCCTATCGGGCATTCAGTTTACTACTGCCATTATTTCATGGGGCTTCCACGGCATATGGGCGTCTGTGGCACGGGGATTATTTATATTCACTGCGCTGGCCGAATCCGCTGTACCTATTCCTTCCCTTACTGTTAACTGCCTAAGGGATACCTGTTGAATTTGTAAGCTTTTGGTTACGTCAAAATCTATCTCGGTATCTAAAATCACTGTCTCTCCCTCAGATAAATCTTCCTGTTCGCTAAGGGTTTCCCGATACTGTCCAAATAGTATCACGAACACTCAATCTCGATACCGCGTCATGCTGTTATCACGCAGTAAATCTCTCCTTCCGATATGAAGATTTTCCTCTTTCCTAATTTACTCCTGACATGACTACTTTTCCTCCCGAATGTTACTATCCCTCTGCAAAGACTGGACTTCTATAGGGGGACCTCTATCCTTCCTCTCTTAGTTCGACAGGCTACCTTTCGCTATTCGGATTACTTTTCATCAAGTAAACAGGTTCCCGTCTCTCAGGTAGTCTTTGTTATCAGGTACTAGTCAACAATCGACCAGAGGGTTACTATTCACCATTTATCCGCCACTATTCGGAATCGGTCACATATATGCACCAAGTTCTATATGTAGGAATTCGAATTCCACCTTACTGGCAGAACTTCAAAATGAAATTCAGTATTTGAAAATTTAGCTTTGCAAATATAGACTCGAACTCCTAATTTTAGTGCGTATCTCTTCCACTACGGGCATTCAAATTAAACTAAAATCGCCCAGTTGAATTCTTGAATGGACTGGAGTATTCCGGCCAATCTATACTCTTTCTGTCCAAGCCCAGTACCTTTATGAGGTTCTTCGTCCATCACTTCAGGGAGAGACTCAGATATCTTCACGCAGACACTTCTCTCTGCGGGGCACCGAGGATTCAGCGCCTAGCCGCTTCGCGCTGTGAGTTATCGATGCCAATTTTCAGAGTGCACCTTTCCCAATACACGCTCCCGGCAAAGATCCGATCGATACGGAGGTCAGACCTGTATTTCAATAGCCCACTAATTGGACACCAAGTCTAACCCTGGGCCACCCCTCCCCCGATGAAGCATGTTTGGCTCTCATTAAAGCAGGTGCAGGCTGCCAACAACGACCAAATATTTGAGCCTATAACCCATGAAAGGGCCTCTAACCCAACCTCAGCAGGGCCTCTAACCCTACCGTGGTTTTATGGGCCCCTAACCCAAAGGAGCGCTAATCATCCCCCCGTGCTTGCTAGACTCTGTTCTAATGGTCTTGATTAGACCTTTACACAAGCCCGCAAATGATCGATCTGCTCCGATTAATGAAGTGCCGAAAATCATTGCGAAAACTGCACTGTGGGCCAGATTTCAGCACTCGCGATCGAAACAGCTCAACACCCTTGCTCGCAAACTTGTGTTTGGGAGTCTTTTGAGATCCCGGAAGAGACCCCAATATAAATCACTCATATCTAAGCACCCCCCCAGTAGTTTCAGTAAAAACACTGAATCAAGCACTTGAACAACTAATCTTTATTTTAACAAAAGTGCAATTACAGTTCAACTACTGTACCTATTCAACCGCGGGTTTGATCCTCGTATCTGCCTGATCAAGCCCTCTAGGCCCCACTCAGACAGACACTCCAGAAAGTCACGCAGTGCCAAGCGCTCTATTAGAAGAACGATGCTGGACCTCGTGGTAGCGGACTTTTATATTCCCGGGACCTCGAGGAGCCGAACCACATGGGGTGGTCGCTTAATAATCCAATTACAGATACTGATTAATCCCATACATAACAGACATTTCCCTAACCCAATAATACAATGTATTCAAACCGGGCTTCTCAAGGAAGCCAACTTAGAAACATTTACCCTGATCTGTACGAAACCCAGACAAGGCTCAATACCTCATCCAATCAGCACAAGTAGAACTCTGCAACATTATTTACAAGTATTTACAAGGTGTATGTCTGGTTTGCAGCCATCCAATCCATTCTATGCATTTTGCACCTAATTGACAGGGTCTGCATATTTTCTTATTCTTTTCTTGCAAGTTGAATCTAGGCTCTAGACACACTGGCACCACTCCACAGCTTGTCCCAGCTCTGCAGTGAGCAATTCCAAATTGACCAAATCTCCCAGCAGCCCTGAAGCTTTTACCCAATTTTAAAGTCCTGGCCTCTCCAATTTAGCCAGGATTTACAAGAGGGGATGCAGTCATTACTCGAGATTAGAAAAATCAATATTTATACCATTGGTTTGTAAAGTGCCCAAGTGAAATATGAGGTGTTGTTCCTCCAATTTGCATTTGGCCTATTGTAAATTACCCTAAGTGCAGAGGTGAATTGGTAGATTATTGTGATGGAGTAATTCAATGGGTCAGGCAGCATTCCTGGAGAACATGGATAGGTGACATTTCGAGTCAGGACCTTTCTTGAGGCTGAGAGATCAAATGTGATTAGAATGGTAATGGTGTAAATGTAGAAAGTCTAGGAAGCATGCAATTAAGCTGGAAAAAATGCAGAGATGATTCACATGGATGATACTGACTGGAGGACCTGAGATAAATGGAGAGCTTGGATAGACTGAGGCGTTTTTTCTTGGAGCATAGGAGGCTGTGGAGTGACCTTATTGAGGTATATAAAAAATCTAGATAAGGTAAGGTGAATAGCCGCCATCTTTCTCTCAAGGTAGGAAAGTCAAAAACTAGAGGGCATAGATTTAAGGTAAGGAGGAAAAGATTTAAAAGGGACCAGAGGGGCAATGTTTTCAATTAGAGGGTGATTTATACATGGAACGAGTTGCCTCGGGAAGTGGTAGAGGAAGGTACAATTATTTTAAGGATGTTTTAAAGACACTTAGATAGATACATGGATAGAAAAGCATCAAGAGGGATGTGGGCCAAACACAGGTGAATGTGATTAGCTCAGGATGACAACTTCGTCAGCATAGCTGTATAATTCTGACCCTAAATGGAGCAGGCCCCTGTACTTTAATTCTTTGCTTATCCACGGATGCTGCTTGATCCATTCCAGCTAATTCTACATATTCCAGATTCCCAGCATCAGCATCATTTAGCTTCTGTAAAAATAGTTTTATTTTTACCAAATCACTTTAGGACGCTTCCTAATGTTTCCTATTCTAGGAAACCTGGGGCTCCTTGATCTTTAGCCAGTAACTCTATTCTTCAGCAACTAGCCACTTCATCTTCTACTGACAAAGATTCCCCTACCTCAGGCTTCACAGTCCCTTGAATTGTACAAGGTACCAGCAAATAATTTAGGATTGTGGGCACTGAAGGCATGTGGGCATTTAAATTGAGTAATGTTTTAAGGGCCATTTAATAGGATTTGTATTATAAACATATCAATTGGTACTTAATCCATTTATCCTCCAAACATTTTAATAATTATGGAATATGGTGGAATAGGGTGATGACATGCTCAGGCTCCTCCTTCCTCACTGCCCACACTCCAGATGAGGAAGCTTTTCCCCTCTAACGTCCAGAGTTTTTCAGTCAAGTACTCAGCCATCACCAGACTGTTACTGCCAAGGTTTCCATGCTGCCACTCCCAGAGGGGCTGCCGACTTTCAATGCCTCATTCTCCTCGCAGTGATAAAATTAAGCCCAGTCAGTCAGAGGCACACGCATGAACCAGGCAAACATTCAATAATATGTATATACGGGCACTCATCAACTTATGTAAGGGCTGCTATCTGTGAAACCATATGTAAGTCAGATTTTACGTGTTGGATCCCCATCCCCTGCCCAAAATAAATCACTGAGTCTGAAGAAGGGTCTCGACCCGAAACGTCTCCTGTCTATGTTCTCCAGAGATGCTGCCTGGTCCGTTGAGTTACTCCAGCACTTTGTGTCCATCACTGAGTATCTGCCTCAGTGGAATCATGCTGCTGTATACGGAACACTTTCTATGGTGAGTGGCCTTCTGGATAAGCATCGCCGCTATTACCAGCTCGAATTCCGTCTCGCCATTGGGGCACTTTCTATGGCACGTGGCCTTCTAGGCAAGCACCGCTGCCTTTGCTGCCTTGTTACTGATGTAAACTTGAGCAATCGTGGTGTTGTGGAAATAACAAATCTCCTTGATTGCACTCGGGGACTGAGTACAGAATTGTTTATGTAAGTTGCCTATTGCGTAAGTTGAGGAGCGTCAGCTGATGTTTTACAAGGGTCTTGACCGGAAACATCACCCCTTCCTGCTCTCCAGAGATGCTCCCTGTCTCGCTGAGTTACTCCTGCATTTTACGTCTATTTTTAATGTTTACAAACCGTTGGTTCAGTCCCTGCTTTGGCACAGTACTGATCTTTGGGGGAGAATGCATGTTGAGGCCTTGCCATGGGTGCAGAAGAAATTTAGAATAGAGAGAATTTAGTCACACAGTGAGAATGGAGAAGTTTGAAGTACTTTCATTAGAATGCAGAAAAAATAGGGGAAGAATAAATAAAGGTGTTCAAAAATCAAGGAAGGTATTGAAGAGTAACTGAGTAATTGCATTTTCTGCTGGTAGAAAAAGTAACACCCTAAATCACAGACTTACACTAATGGAGAAAAGAACCAAAGATCACAAAACCCAGAAATGCTAGTTATCAGTTGGAATCACCTGGGAAGGATGAAGGAAGCAGATTCAATAACTTTGATATTGGAGTTGGATAAAGAATTGAAAGGGAATTTTTTGGGACAAGGGTGAAAGGACAGAGGTTGTGACTAATTTTCAGCACAATGGTGAAAGTGGAGGGGATGGAATGAATTGGGCTGGTGGACTGAACTGCCCTCTTCACTGTGTAACTTTATGATCCCAACAGATGCACTATTATACGTTATTTTAGTGTTCAATTCACTGCCCCTCAAGAAATACATACTCTCTCTTTGCTCAAATGCGATTTGTGTCTTTTACCTTGTTTAAAAAAGGACTGCGCTTAATATATTGTGCCTTTCATGCCCCTTTCAAATGTCCCAGTCTTAAGTCTTCAGAGCCACTTAAGTGCTATGCAGTGCACTTTCTGTTTTAATATATACAATCCAGCAGTTTCCACGTTACAAGCTCCCACAAACAATCATTATTTACTATTTGCCTGCATCACTCCTTTTAACTTCCATCCCTACCCCACACATGATCTCCCCAAGGACTCTGTCCTTGTCTCCATCACAGAAAACAGACTATTGACTGACATCCCCAAACCTACTGACTTCCATGGCTATCTTGACTACACTTCTTCCCACCCTACTTCCCCTACTCCCAATTCCTCCGTCTATGCCGCATCTGCGCCCAGGATGAGGTGTTCCATATCAGGGCATCGTAGATGTCCTCATTTTTTAGGAAGCGGGGATTCCCCTCTTGCATTATACATGAGGCACTCACTAGGGTCTCCTCAATATCCCGCAGTTCCACTCTTGTTCCCCCTCCCCCCATTCGTAACAAGGTCAGAGTCCCCCTTGTCCTCACCTTCCACCCCATTGCAGCATATGAACCTCCAATATTTTCTCCATCTCCAACGGGATCCCACTACTGGCCACATCTTCCCATCTCCATCCCTTTCTGCTTTCTGCAGAGACCGTTCCCTCCAAAACTACCCGGTCAACTCGTCCCTTCCCACCCAAACCACCCCCTCCATAGGTACTTTCCCCTGCAACTGCAGGAGATGCAACACCTGTCCCTTTACCTCCCCCCTCGACTCCATCCAAGGACCCAAGCAGTCTTTCCAGGTGAGGCAGTGGTTCACTTGCACCTTCTCCAACCATATCTACTGTATCCGATCTTCTAGGTGTCAACTTCTCTACATCGGCTAGACCAAGCGCAGCCTCGGCGATCGTTTTGCTGAACACCTCCGCTCAGTCCGTCTTAACCTATCTGATCTCCCGGTGGCTCAGCACTTCAACTCCCCCTCCCATTCCCAATCTCACCATTCTGTCCTGGGCCTCCTCCATTGTTATTTACAATATACATCAATGATTTGGATGAACGGATTCAAAGTAACATTAGCAAATTTGCAGATGACACAATGCTGAGTGGCAGTGTGAACTGTGAGGAGAATGCTATGAGAATGCAGGGTGACTTGGACAGGTTGGGGGAGTGGGCAGATGCATGGCAGATGCAGTTTAATGTGTATGTGAGGTTATCCACTTTGGTAGCAAAAACAGGAAAGTGTGGCATCAGCCTAAACACGGGCCACTTATGCTCGAACCCTCGTCAGCAGATACGAGGGCAGGCACGTGACGTCATGGGCTAGAGAGACTGTCCTGGTACTTAAGGTTTCTTACCTCGAGACCTAGTAGAGTCAACAGGTAGCTGAGCCCAAGAGTACAACCTCGCTCAGCTACAGCAATATTGTAATATGGTTAGCGCACCAACTTAACATGTCACCACTGAATAAACAACACTTTGAACCTGCCTGATGTCTCACCTTTATTCACCACATATGGTGCCGCTACATTGGTGACCCCTGACTGTCCGAATTGAAATTTGGGCTCACCTGATGCACGCAGCCTTGGGAGACCTGATGTCTGCAGCCGGCTGCCCAGCCCTGCAGAACTACGCTGCCGCCAACCCAGCCCTGCAGTGAGGTATGCCGCCTCTTCCCCACCAGCTGCTACTCACCAGAGCTGAGAAGCCGCGGCTGCCGCCGCCCTCCCGCTCCCGGCAACGGGGCAGGCCCCGCTTCTAACCCTCACACCGCTCCAGGCCTTTTGTGACGGCCGCCGAGCTCCCCTGCATGACCTGGCAGGAGCCGACCACCGGAGCAGAGAGGTTTTAGCAGCCGCCGCTGCCCCGCCAGCTGCAGCAGGAGCTGCGAGCCTAGCAACCTCCTGCCCACAGCAACGCCGACACACGCCCGATGGCCCTGGGAGCAGAGAGAGAGTACCTGCCGCTCTCCCGCTCCCGACAACAGACCCGGCCTCGCACCGCGAACACGGCTCCAGGCCCTGCACTGCACCAGGCCTCACAGCTCCAGGCCCTGCACCGGCCTCACCTCACCCATGCTCACCGCTCCAGACCCGGCACCGCAACAGGCCTCACCGCGGCCACAGCTCAACGTCCTGCCCTGCACCATGCCTGGCCCCGCCGACCGCTGCCCAGGGCCTAGCCACCCGATAGGGCGTGCTTACCTGAGGCGACCGCCGAAGACGCCCTTCTGCTCCTCACCGGTCTTGAATCTCTGCACCAGTCCTGCTTCAGCCGGCCGGCAAGATGGCCGCCGCACCATCTTGAAACAAGCGGATCCCGACTACAAAAATGGCCACCTCGGCCGGCCGGAAGTGAAGTATGAACTTACCTGACCACCGTCTACAGCGCCACCTTCCGGCCGGATGCTTATCCTGCAGCACTATCCTGCACTATGAACACTGGAAAATTTGAACTTTGGACACTGATTGCACTGTGATTTGTCTTTTTACTGTTCATTTTTGTGTTCACTGCATTTCCACGCTCGGTTCAGAAATTAGTTTGTTTATTTGATTTAGTTTTTTCCCCCCATCGGTGTTGTGGGCCGTATTTCACAGGACACTCTCCCTTGGCTGGTCAAGGAGATGCGACCATGTGTCTTCAGTCTCCTCGCACCCCTCGGTACATCGGGATCTCACACGCAGAGCGTTACTGCGCCCCAATCAGTGGAGAGCTCCGTCCCGACCCACGCCAGGGGTGTCTCAGATCCCTTCTGTCTGGCGGCTTCTGCATCAGTCTCCTCGCATCCTTCGGTACTTCGGGATCACCCACGCAGAGCGTCACTGCGCCCGTGGAGCCCTCCGTCCCGACCCACGCCCAAGGTCCCAGACCTACATGCAGGAGCCTCCCTCGACCATGCTATTCCTTCCTCCAGTTTTGGGGAGGGTCCTGTGGCATCAGCCTAAACACGGGCCACTTATGCTCGAACCCTCGTCAGGAGATACGAGGGTGGGCACGTGACGTCATGGGCTTAGAGGGAGTGTCCTGGTACTTAAGGTATCTTACCTCGAGACCTAGTAGAGTCAGTAGCTGAGCCCAAGAGTACAACCTCGCTCAGCTACAGCAACATTGTAATATGGTTAGCGCACCAACTTAACGTGTCACCACTGAATAAACAACACTTTGAACCTGCCTGATGTCTCACCTTTATTCTCCACGTATGGTGCCGCTACAAAGGTAGATTACTATCAAGCTGGGAAAAGGGGAAGTACAACGAGATCTGGGGGTCCTTGTACATCAGTCTATGAAAGTAAACATGCAGGTACAGCAGGCAGTGAAGAAAGCGAATGGCATGTTGGCATTTATAACAAGAGGAATCGAATATAGGAGCAAAGAGGTCCTTCTGCAGTTGTACAGAGCCCTAGTGAGACCACATCTGGAGTATTGTGTGCAGTTCTGGTCCCCTAATTTGAGAAAGGACATTCTTGCTATTGAGGGAGTGCAGCGTAGGTTTACAAGGTTAATTCCCGGGATGGCGGGACTGTCATATGCTGAGAGAATGGAACAGCTGGGCTTTTACACTCTGGAGTTTAGAAGGATGAGAGGGACTCAGTGAAACATAGAAGATTGTTAAGGGTTTGGACACACTAGAGGCAGGAAACATGTTCCCGATGTTGGGGGAGTCCAGAACCAGAGGCCACAGTTTAAGAATAAGGAGTAGCCATTTAGAACGGAGATGAGGAAACACTTTTCTCACAGAGAGTGGTGAGTCTGTGGAATTCTCTGGTGGTGGCAGGTTCTCTGGATGCTTTCAAGAGAGAGTTAGATATGGCTCTTAAAAATAGCGGTCAGGGGATATGGGGAGAAGGCAGGAACAGGGTACTGATTGGGGATGATCAGCCATGATCACATTGAATGGCGGTGCTGGCTCGAAGGGCCAAATGGCCTACTCCTGCACCTATTGTAAATTGTCTATTGTCCATTGTCAGAGTGAGGCCCAATGCAAATTGGAGGAACAGCACCTCATATTTCACTTGGGTAGTTTACACCCCAGCGGTATGAACATTGACTTCTCTAACTTCAGATAGCCCTTGCTTTCCCTCTCTATCCCCCCCAGTTCTCCCACCATTCTTACTGTCTCTGACTACATTCTATCTTTGTCCCGCCCACTCCCCTGACTAGATCGGTTGGGGGGAGGGACTCAAATAGAGAAGGCAAGTAGTCCGTTTGTGAGGCAGGAGGCAGAGAAGAAAAGCAGTCAGACGCAACACGTAGGGAGGAAAGAAGAAAAAAATAACAAACGGAGAATAAGAAGTGGAGGGTTTCTTAAATGTGTGAGCAGAGAGACAGAGGGGTGTAAAATGAGGATAGGAGCAATAGGTAGCGAGGTGAAAAGTGGCAGGAAAACAAATCCAGGGCAAAAATCTAAAAGGGCCACTTTTCAACATAATTGTAAAGGGGCCAAGAGTGTTGTAAAAAACAAGCCTGAAAGCTTTGTGTCTCTATGCGAGGAGCATTCGTAATAAGGTGGATGAGTTGAATGTGCAGATAGCTATTAATAATTATGATATAGTTGGGATCACGGAGACATGGCTCCAGGGTGACCAAGGCTGGGAGCTGAACATCCAGGGAATATTCAGGAAGGATAGACAGAGAGGAAAAGGAGTGGGGGTAGCGTTGCTGGTTAGAGAGGAGAATAACGCAATAGAAAGGAATGACATTAGCTTGGAGGATGTGGAATCGATATGGGTGGAGCTGCGAAACACTAAGGAGCAGAAAACGCTAGTGGGTGTTGTGTACAGGCCACCTAACAGTAGTAGTGGAGTTGGGGATGGCATCAAACAGGAAATTAGAAATGCGTGCAACGAAGGTAAAACCATTATAATGGGTGACTTCAATCCACATATAGATTGGGTGAATCAAATTGGCAGGGGTGCTGAGGAAGAGGATTTCTTGGAATATAGGCAGGATAGTTTTCTAAACCAACATGTGGAGGAACCAACGAGAGAGCAGGCTATTCTAGACTGGATATTGAGTAATGAGGAAGGGTTAGTTAGCAGCCTTGTTGTACGTGGCCCCTTGGGCAAGAGTGACCATAATATGGTTGAGTTCTTCATTAGGATGGAGAGAGACATTGTTAATTCAGAAACACTGGTCCTGAACTTAAAGAAAGGTAACTTTGAGGGTATGAGACGTGAATTGGCCAAAATCGACTGGCAATTGATTCTTGAAGGGTTGACGGTGGATATGCAATGGAAGGCATTTAAAGACTGCATGGATGAACTACAACAATTGTTCATCCCAGTATGGCAAAAGAATAATTCAGGGAAGGTGGCGCTTCCGTGGATAACGAGGGAAATCAGGGACAGTATCAAAGAAAAAGATGAAGCGTACAAATTAGCCAGAAAAGGCAGCCTACCAGAGGACTGGGAGAAATTCAGAGACCAACAGAGGAGGACAAAGGGCTTAATTAGGAAAGGGAAAATGGAGTATGAAAGAAAACTGGCAGGAAACATAAAAACTGACTGCAAAAGGTTTTATCGATATGTGAAGTGCAAAAGATTATTTAAAACAAATGTAGGTCCCTTGCAGTCAGAAACGGGTGAATTAATCATGGGGAACAAGGACATGGCAGACCAATTGAATAACTACTTTGGTTCTGTCTTCACTAAGGAAGACATAAATAATTTATCGGAAATAGCAGGGGATCGCGGGTCAAATGAGATGGAGGAAATTAGTGAAATCCAGGTTAGCCGGAAAGTGGTGTTGGGTAAATTGAATGGATTAAAGGCCGATAAATCCCCAGGGCCAGATAGGCTGCATCCCAGGGTACTTAAGGAAGTAGCCCCAGAAATAGCAGATGCCTTAGTGATAATTTTTCAAAACTCTTTAGATTCTGGAGTAGTTCCTGAGGATTGGAGGGTAGCTAATGTAACCCCACTTTTTAAAAAGGGAGGGAGAGAGAAAACGGGGAATTACAGACCAGTTAGTCTAACATCGGTAGTGGGGAAACTGCTAGAGTCAATTATTAAAGATGGGATAGCAGCGCATTTGGAAAATGGTGAAATCATTGGACAAAGTCAGCATGGATTTTACGAAGGGTAAATCATGTCTGACGAATCTTATTGAATTTTTTTGAGGATGTAACTAGTAGAGTGGATAAGGGAGAAGCAGTGGATGTGTTTGTATCTGGACTTTCAGAAGGCTTTCGACAAGGTCCCACACAAGAGATTGGTATACAAAACTTAAAGCACACGGTATTGGTGGTTCAGTATTGATGTGGATAGAGAACTGGTTGGCAGACAGGAAGCAAAGAGTAGGAGTGAACGGGTCCTTTTCAGGATGGCAGACAGTGACTAGTGGGGTGCTGCAAGGCTCAGTGCTGGGACCCCAGCTATTTACAATATACATTAATGATTTGGACGAGGGAATTAAATGCAACATCTCGAAGTTTGCGGATGACACGAAGCTGGGGGGCAGTGTTAGCTGTGAGGACGATGCTAGGAGGCTGCAGGATGACTTGGATAGACTGGGTGAGTGGGCAAATGCATGGCAGATGCGTATAATGTGGATAAATATGAGGTTATCCACTTTGGTGGCAAAAAACAGGAAGGTAGACTATTATTTGAATGGTGACCGATTAGGAAAAGGGGAGATGCAGCGAGACCTGGGTGTCATGGTACACCAGTCATTGAAAGTAGGCATGCAGGTGCAGCAGGCTGTGAAGAAAGCGAATGGTATGTTGGCATTCATTGCAAAAGGATTTGAGTACAAGAGCAGGGAGGTTCTACTGCAGTTGTACAGGGTCTTGGTGAGGCCACACCTGGAGTATTGCGTACAGTTTTGGTCTCCTAATCTGAGGAAAGACATTCTTGCCATAGAGGGAGTACAGAGAAGGTTCACCAGACTGATTCCTGGGATGGCACGACTTCCATATGAAGAAAGACAGGATAGACTTGGCTTGTACTCGCCTGAATTTAGACGATTGAGGGGTGATCTCATAGAGACTTACAAAATTCTTAAGGGGTTGGACAGGCTAGATGCAGGAAGATTGTTCCCGATGTTGGGGAAGTCCAGGACAAGGGGTCACAGTTTAAGGATAAGGGGGAAGTCTTTTAGGACTGAGATGAGAAAATCGTTTTTCACACAGAGAGTGGTGAATCTGTAGAATTCTCTGCCACAGAAGGTAGTTGAGGCCAGTTCGTTGGCCATATTTAAGAGGGAGTTGGATGTGGCCCTTGTGGCTGAAGGGATCAGGGGGTATGGAGAGAAGGCAGGTACAGGATACTGAGTTGGATGATCAGCCCTGGTAATATTGAATGGCGGTGCAGGCTTGAAGGGCCGAATGGCCTGCTCCTGCACCTAATTTCTATGTTTCTATTTTTCTATGACATCAGTCTGAAGAAGGGTCTCGACCCAAAACTTCACCCATTCCTTCTCTCCAGAGATGCTGCCTGACTTACTCCAGCATTTTGTGTCTATCTGTGCTGGAGTTCTCTCCAGTTACTGGAAAGAATTCTGAGGATAATATATATATATATATATATATATATATATATATATATATATATATATATATATATATATATATATATATATATATGAATTTGGATGGACAGGGGCTGATTGGGGATAGTCAGTGTGGTTTTATACATGAGAGATCATGCCTTATGAATCTGATTGAGTTTTTTGAAAAAGCAACCAAAAAGATTGATGAGAGCAAAGCCATAGACGTTGTCTATATGGACCTCAGCAAGGTATTTGATATGGTTCTACGTGGTAGGCAGTTCTGGAAGATTAAATTGCATGGGATCCAGAGAGAGCTAGCCAACTGGAGAGAGAATTGGCTTCATGTAAGGAATCAGAGGGTGATGGTAGATTGTTTATTTGACTGCAGGCCTGTGACTAGTGGTGTGCCTTATGGATTAGTGCTGGGCTCATTACTGTTTGCGGTTTATATAACAATTTGGATGAAAATATACAAGGCATGATTAGTAAGTTTGCAGATGACACTAAAATTGGTGGTATTGCATTTAGATAGTGATGATGATTACCAGAAAATACAGCAGGCTCTTGAGCAGCTGGGCAAGTGGGCTGAAGAATGGCTAATGGAGTTTAATGCAGATAGGTCCGACGTGATGTACTTTGGGAAATCAAACCAGAGCAGGACCTTCACAGTGAATAGTGGGGCAAATAGGGAAGCTTAGATTCGGCACCTTGTTCAACATGGACGAGTTGTGCTGAAAAGCCTGTTTCCATGCTTTATGACTATAACTCCCCAAACCATTCAGACTTCCCGATTGTGCAATACATTTGAACTCCAAATCCCTAACTACTCTGACAAACTCTCTGATCCCACTATCCACTTCTTCCCGCAAAATCATTCCAACTTCAATCAGCACCACCAATCTCCATTCCCTCAACCGCAAATAGGTCAATTACTCATCTGCCCTCTCTCCCAAAACTAATTTGACTGGCTCACTGTTGGCTCTTTTGCATTCCTGATCTCTCCACTCCTAGACATGGCCAGAAATTTAATTGTCCATGGTTCCTTCGGAATGCTGAAAGAGGGGAACTGGAAATTGTTTCTTGTGAGGAAGTTTCAGTGAAGGTTACGAGGATGGTTAAGATATTCATTTAAATATTCATATCAGAAACAAAATCATTGGCGTTGTTTCGTCTGACTTTTACTAAAGTCTCCATTACTTTTATATATATAAATAATTCTTGAGTATTATTAAAAAACACAAAGATAGATCATTGTAATAATCCCATGTTGCAAAGAATAACATAAAACTTGGCTTTCATTGCCTTCTGGTGATGTTATGAGTTTTAACTATGTCATAATCTGTTTTACTCACCTGTGATAAGGATACCTCTATCACGAAGAACAGAGCAGTCTCAGTAATATGTTACTCAGCCAGTTGTATATTTGCATTTATTTTCTGTAACATGTCTCACAATTCATAAAAGTACAAATAGCACCATGATAAAAGAGTCATTTAAAAGAGTTCTTAGATGCTCTGTACTGTGAAGGATTGGATTTTCAGTTGAATGCTTGCACTTTCATATCTTTCTGTCTGCTGGAATATACTTTTCAATGGTACATGGTGAAGGCTGCTGCTTACGATGCTGATCATGAAAATATTTACTATTATTACCCATATCACACATCTGAGGTATGCTTTTACAAAATTGTATTCCCTTCGTTTTGAGTGCCAGCAGGGTTAACAGGGGAATATTTTCTTGTATTCCCCTTTCTTGCGAACGCCTATGGACTTTACGTGTTAAAACAGCGGTAAATATAGTCTTATATTCCCCTGGTCTCACATCCGGGAACTTGGCAATGTGACGCTGCGTGGGAAATTTAGAATTTGTTCTCGACAAAACAAGCAAAATGGCAGCCTCCTGCGAGAAGAGGTTCGCGACTTTTGACAGAAGATTTTCCTCTAGATGTCTGATATGGGTAATAATAACAATATTGACTGTCCTCTTTCGGGGGATACGACATATATTGCCCTCACTAGATCCATATTGCCCTCGTCTTCGACTCGGGCAATATGAATCTACTTCAGGCAATATATGTCGTATCCCCCTCAAGGCCAGTCAATATTCTATTATTATACCATGCTTCAAATACATTTTGGCATTTAAACACAAACTTTATAATTATGTTGATCTTTTTAAAATCATATGTTGCTGTAATTTCTTCAAAACTGCTCATATAAATTATAAAAGAGTGGGAAAAAGAAAGATAACTGTGCCCTGAACTTTTCTTTTTGCAAATTAAAAAAATATATATTTTATCGCAATCATTCAGCAATGCCAACCAACAAAGTGATCATAGTTGCGTTTATCTCTGATGTTTACTGATCGCTGCTGAACTACAAACTTAATAATCCACATGTTCCAACAAAACTATCTGCTGAAATTCTTGGCTGATTACTCATGTTGGTAATGATTTCACAAAGGCAAGTGTGCAATAAGCCTTAATATTGCATAATATCCAGAGAGATGTTTAGAGAGTTATTGTTAATTATTAGCAATTTCACATTTGCTATTAGTTATGAGAATTTTTACAGTCAGTACCATTTAATAACATTCTTATGCTTGTTGTATTGCATGCAACAAATCTCTGGTTAATGAATCTCTGGTCCCTTGTGCCTTGGTTTTGTTGCACAATATCTATTGGCAGTGCCTCATCCATTCTACCTGGTACTTCTGCATCACAAAATATGATACCAAAATGCATTAAAAAATTACCAGAAAAATATAATAGCAACAATTGCAACTTAGAAAGAAAAATCCTAGAACATGATACCCAATTTCACTACCGATCTTAATGCAGAAATTAATCAAAGAAAATATTAATAGTTTATTTAAAAGCTCGGCAAATTTTATTATGGGTCATGCCCCAGCACTCCATTAGGTATGGCATTTCTTGCCGAACAAACTGTGGAAAATTAAAGAAGGTGTAAATGTTCCCTTGTAATCCCTGATAATTCTTCTAATAATGTTACACATTTTCCTGTCAAATTAAATTATTTTGCTTTGGTTTTCATTTAAAATACCTCCATCAGATATCTTCTTAAACAAGGATAATAAAATAAACTAACTTAGCATAGTCTATTTTTACAACACACCCCTTAATGCAGTTATATAATTCAGATGATGAGTTAGAGTATAGAAGTGAGATCGATCGACTGACCAAATGGTGCCAGCACAACCTGCATCTGAAGAAGAGTCTCGACCGGAAACTTCACCCATTCCTTCGCTCCAAAGATGCTGCCTGCCCTGCTGAATTACTCCAGCATTTTGTGTCAACCTGCAACTCGATGTCAGTAAGACCAGGAAACTGATTGTGGACATTGGAAGTGGAAGGATTAGGTCACACAAACCTGTCGATATCGACGTGATGATCGTGGGGCGAGTCAAAAGCTTCAAATTCCTGGGCGTGCATATTTCTGAAGACCTTTCCTGGACCCAGCACACTGATGCAATTATAAATAAACCCCATCAACACCCTAATTCCTGAGATGAATGTGGACATTCAGTATTTCAGAGAGGACTCTCGTGAACCTCTACAGGTGAAAAGTAGAGAGTATATTGACTGGTTGCATCACGGCCTGTATAATGGCAGTTTCTTATTACGTTCTCAAAGTCCAACTTTGATAGCCATTACTCCTCGGGGATGGGTTGGAGGTATAGTTTACGCACTCATGACACACTTAAGATAGTAAAAACGAATCTTCCAAAAAAACGTTGTTTCTTGATTAATTAGTCTTTTATTGAAGTAGTACATAGCAAAGAAATAATCCATCACTTTCCATTCTTAATCGCTGTTCCATTCATCATGTAAATCATATGACAGTTTCTTCTTATAAAAGTATGTCGTCTCATTAACTTGTGTGTCGTGATCATGATTCGTGTGTGGTACAAAACTGTATTCTCACCATCCTTCCGAGAACCAACTCACCCCTAATCTATGAGTCTGCACTAGTCTCCTCTGGAAATAGACACACCCCTTCTACGAATTAAATCCCACATACAAAAGTAGACAGTTAAATACTGAAATATTAAAAATGTTAGACATGGCTGTAATATACTGACATGAGCTTAATGGCTCCTACAGCCTGGTTCAGCAACTTGAATGCCCAACAGCGAAGAAGACTGCAAAAAGTGGTGAATGCCCAGTCCATCACAGGTTCTGACCTCTCCACCATCAAAGGGATTTATTGGAGTCACTGCCTCAAAAAGGCAGTCAGCATCATAAGAGACCCACACCACCCTGGCCACACACTTATTTCACCCCTGCCATCGGGAAGAAGGTACAGGAGCCTGAAAATTGTAACGTCCAGGTTTAGGAACGACTTCTTCCCTGCAGCCATTAGGCTATTAAACACTACAGCACCATCTATATAATTAAAACTTTGATCTTGACCACTTCCTGTTTGCACTGCATATTGATTTAAGAAAACACGCTACCACTTATGGCTGTGATTTTTGACCATCTTACTCAGAGTCCCCCTCCGATGTGAAGGACAAGAGGATTTTTCCCATCGATGAAAAATAAAAGACTTATTAATGCTTAAAAATATTGAGATTCTCTGTCCTGTCAATAATGCCATGAAGGCCATGCCCCTTCTGGTAGGAGGGGGGAGGGACTATAAAACCCAGAAGTGTGGACGTGCCTCAGTTCTCTGCAAGATCGGGGAGGGAGAGGTCACAGCTCTCTGTCTGAGTTGTGAATAATACTGAACACATGTCTACTAAACTGTGAATGGTTTTACTGACCTGTCAGTGCCCTTAATGTGGTTTGAAAATGTAGTTTGAAAATGCAAAAGTGTTTTTTGGATTGAAAATGCAAAAGCTGTTTTTTTGGTTTGAAAATGCAAAAGCAGCTTTTTTGGTTTGAAAATGCAAAGGCTGTTTTTTGGTTTGAAAATGCAAAAGCTGTTTTTTTGTTTGAAAATGCAAAAGGTGTTTTTGGTTTGAAATGCAAAAGCTGTTTTTTGGTTTGAAAATGCAAAAGCTGTTTTTTGGTTTGAAAATGCAAAAGCGGTTTTATGGTTTGAAAATGCAAAGCGGTTTTCGCCTTATTGAAAAGCGGTTTTTGTCTATTGAAAAGCAGTTTTCGCCTTATTGAAAAGCGGTTTTCGCATTATTGAAAAGCAGTTTTTTGCCTTATTGAAAAGCGTTTTCTGCCTTATTGAAAAGCGGTGTTGCCTTATAGAAAAGCGGGTGTTGCCTTATTGAAAAGCGAGTGTTGCCTTATTGAAAAGCGGTCTTGAATTTGGTTGCTTTGCACCCTGCTTGAAGTGGCATGAAACTGCACTTGAGTTTGGTGGCCTTGCACCCTGCCTAAAGTGGCATTTCAAGGAATAGCCATGAGTCAACTGCCAGCCCACCAGCCGTAAATGAGTGAGCTACCAGCACACCAGGATTGAGTGACTGAGCCACAAGCCCAATAATCCATTTGGCCCACAATGTCCATACTAGCCCTCTGGAAACCAGTCCCTTCAGCCAACAACACCGATACTAGCACCCCAGAAAGACCCCCCCCCACACTGGCCACCTATATTGGAATTGGTGGAGAGGTGGCATATTGTGTTGGGGGACCAACCCTCCCTTGTGATGCTGGGACCCAACGGGTTCCACTTAGTCTAGTATATCTATATAATTAATAGTCTCATTTTGACCACTTCCTTTCTGTGCTGTATATTGATTTTACAAAAAAAATGATACCCTGTATCGCTGTGATTTTTGGGCATCTTACTCACAGTCCTCCTCTGCTGCACCAGCTCCAAGCATTTTTCCCATCGATGAAAAATATAAAAGTTATGAGTGTTTAAATATCAGACCTTGAGATCAGCTGATTGGTCCTCTCGCCTGTCAATCACCACGATGAAGGTAACGCCCCTTCCGGGGGGGGGGGGAGGACTATAAAACCCCGGATGCCTGGGCGTGTGTCAATCACTCTGCAACATCGCGACTGTCATTCTAAGCTGTGAATCAACTGAACTGTGAGTCTGCAATGTACTTGCAATAAATGATTTGTTAGCCCTTAATGACAAGGCCATGAGTTGTTTGGCCTGCTGCCCTGTCTGTGCTTGAAGCTGCAATGCTTTATTAGGTCCAACAATGTTTGGAAGGAATAAATGCTTTATTAGGTCCAATTGTGTTTGAAAGGAATAAATGCTTTATTATGTCAGACTGTGTTTGGAAGGAATAAATGCTTTATTAGGTCCGACTGTGTTTAGTCCAAAAGTCCCGCTCATTTTGTGACTTCCGCTTAGTGGACAGGTTGCGATGATTGCGTACTTTCCGGTGAATGCAGAGGTCGTGCTGATTGCGTAATTTCCAGTAAATGCAGAGGTCACACTGATTGCGGAAGTGCCGCTGACTGCGGAAGCCCCACAGTGGAGAGACCGTGTGAGCAGATTCAAGAGAGTTTACTGTCATATATATGGTGTGTGAATCATGCGTGTGAGTGTCTGTGTCTGTGTGTGTGTGTGCGTGTATATGTGTGTGTGTGTGTGTGAGGGTATATGTGAGTGTTTATGGGTGTATATGTGTGTGTGTGTGCATGTGCATGTGTGTGTGTCTGTGTGGGTGAATGTGTGTGTGTGTGTGTGTGTGTGTGTGTGTGTCTGTGTGTGTGTGTATGTGTGTGTGTGGGTCTCTGTGAGTGTATGTAAATGTATGTGTGTGTGTGAGTGTATGAGTATGTGCGTGTGTGAGTGTGTGAGTGTGTGTGTATGTGAGCGTGTCTGTGTGGGTGACCTTTCGGTTCATGGCCGGCTGCCACCTTGTCCCTACCTCCCCCACTGCTCTCCCTCTAATCCCATTCCTCCTGCACCAGACATGACAGAAAAAAAAATGAATAAAGAGGGAGAGATAGATTTCTCCGCAGATCCGCAGATTTTGAAATTCGGCAAGGCCCCACAGCCGCCGCGAGGCCCCATCTCCACCATGAGGCCCCACAACTGCCGTGAGACCACACCGCCGCCGTGGCTCCATCACCGCGAGGCCTCACCGCCACGGTCTCAATGCCTCCTGGATCGCCATGTAGAACACCTGCCGAGGCCTCGCGGGTAGAAGCCCGGGTCGGATGAAGCAGCAGCGGCACCCGCGGCTGGGCACCACGGAGGCCGTGAAGTTGGCTCGACCGCTCACCATCACGGAGGCGTGAAGTGGGACGTCGACAGCGGTGAAGCCTCGCAACATAGAAACATAGAAACATAGAAATTAGGTGCAGGAGTAGGCTATTCAGCCCTTCGAGCCTGCACCGCCATTCAATATGATCATGGCTGATCATCCAACTCAGTATCCCGTACCTGCCTTCTCTCCATACCCTCTGATCCCCTTAGCCACAAGGGCCACATCCAACTCACTCTTAAATATAGCCAATGAACTGGCCTCAACTACCCTCTGTGGCAGAGAGTTCCAGAGACTCACCACTCTCTGTGTAAAAAAAGTCTTTCTCATCTCGGTCTTAAAGGATTTCCCCCTTATCCTTAAGCTGTGACCCCTTGTCCTGGACTTCCCCAACATCGGGAACAATCTTCCTGCATCTAGCCTGTCCAACCCCTTAAGAATTTTGTAAGTTTCTATAAGATCCCCTCTCAATCTCCTAAATTCCAGAGAGTATAAACCGAGTCTATCCAGTCTTTCTTCATAAGACAGTCCTGACATCCCAGGAATCAATGGGGCTATGACGGTGGCGATGCCCCACCAAACCTCAAAATCCGCGGATTCGCGGAGTAAATCTCATGCCTGCCCACTCTCCCTCCTCACCTCCCCCTTTCCCCCCTCTCCCTTCCTACCCCCTCCTCTCCTTCAATCCCCCTCCTCTCCTTCAACCCCCCCACTCTCCCTCCCCAGGATCTCGAGGTTCCAGCCATCGGCCTCAGAGCCACCCTCATCCCCCAGATCATCGGTGCCCGCAGACACAGCCCCACCCGGCGGAGCATTAGTGATGCTCACTCTGCTCTTTCAGCTTTATATTCTCCTCACCATGCGAGGCAGCGTCGCGGGTGTATATATATATACACACACACTGAACTTTTTTTTTCCCCTTTTATTAAATTGTTTACAGAATACTATGTTTACATATTCTGTTGTGCTGCTGCACGTAAGAATTTCATTATTCTATCATGGACATATGATAATAAAATGCTCTTGACACTTGACTAATAAATCATCATGCACCTTTATCAGTCCACAGCGTGGAGTAAGTGATCTTTTAACATAATATTATAAATGCTTTGGAAGCATTAAGTAATATCTAAATCTTTTGGAGGGGTTTTGGCTGCACATTCGGTTTTCAGCCAGTCTAAATTGTAGAAAATAAACAGCAATAATCAATGGATATTGGGGAAGGAACCCATAAATGGATAACATCTCTCTAAGTGAACTTTACATTGACTCAAAATAATAAATTAAAAGCTACATTTGTTCAGTGACATGACCAATTTAATGTGAAATGTTCATAAGATATTCCATAATTCCTTTGAGGCTTTCCCCGTCCTCTCCAATTTATTTTTCTCAATATCTGATTTTTATCAAGAAGAGTGCAAATGCTTCTCTCCCATAAAACTGAAGATAAATAAGACACTGGGATGTGTCTTGTTATTTTAAACAGGAAGGCCTTCTGTCAATAAATAGCAATCAATGGTACAGGTTACGCACACACCTACATTCCGGTTAAGTAGCCTTGTGGAGTTGTGTATTAAATTATTTTTGGACACTTGTCAGCATTTGGGTAAAATATGCTTGACTATGATAGGATTTGAAGTCTCATGGTGAACAGCTCTTGTACCAACTACAATTTATGCAGCCATTAGTGATAGACCATACAGTCAAAATTGTAAGTCAACATCAGACACCTGGCCTTCTGCATGGCGTTAAATTTGTAATCGTAGGTACAAAAAAAATCTTTAATACAATTTTTGTAACATATCCGTGGTGATTTTTGCAGCTGCTCTGTGTGTAGAAAATATTTGTGTATAAATACAAAAGTTCTGAGCTACAACTGCCATGCCACATGGTAGAATGTTTTATCCCAAATCTAAATAACAACTATAACTGTATACACATAACCAGACCTGTGTGTGTGCATCTGACGTGCCTGTTAATTGTGTTGTGTGCACTGTGCTTGACTGCTGTTACTGTGAAAGAGGAAATAAGATTGTGTTGCCAAATAAAATAGTAAGATTAAATGAGAACTTACCAGTTCGAAGTTTGATCTGTATTTTATGAGGAGTTACGATGAGGGATTACGTGCCCTCCGCTCCCACCCTCTATTATACAGATCAACTGGTAATTAAGTTCTTATTTTTTCTTTACTATATTTATTTCAATTGTTGTGTTTTTTCTGTGAATCCACACCACTGAAAAATGTCGCGCATGCGTGCTTGGCGGGGTCCATGTAGTCACCCATGTGACTCCGAAATAAAATCCAGGATAAATCCAATGTTGATTATTCAGGAGACCCTTTATTCAGTCTGGAGAAGGGTCTCGACCCGAAACATCATCTATTCCTTCGCTCCATAGATGCTGCCTCACCCGCAGAGTTTCTCCAGCATTTTTGTCTACATAGGAATCGGAGGGGTAACCTTTTCACACAAAGGATGGTGGGTGTATGGAACAAGCTGCCAGAAGAGGTAATTGAGGCAGGGACTATCCCAACATTTAAGAAATAGTTAGACAGGTACATGGATAGGATAGGTTTGAAGGGATATGGACCAAATGTTGGTGGGACTAGTGTAGCTTGGACATGTTGGCCGGTGTGGACAGGTTGGTCCAAAGGGCCTGTTTCCACACTGTATCACTCTATGACTTTTGGTCTTATCTCCCACAGCTCACTCCAACTGGCTCCTGTACTTAAAGAACTCCTATGCAAAAGCATTAAAGACAAATCAAAAGGGATAGACAGCCATCATCTTACTCTTTCCCATGTTTTTAACATTTTGGCATAAAGTGCGGACTGCGTGCAGAATACAAAAAGCTGTTAAACTTGGAAATTCATTCAACAGTATTGATTTATTTAATAACATCTCTATCTTCTAGAGCACACGGGAGTGGTGACCCAGCTCATCAGAGAAGCCAGGGAGAACAAGGGAGACCTGACAGTGCGCTGGCTTGACCTGGCCAACGCCCTTGTCTCCATCCCGCACAAGCTGATCCAGACACTCATGGCCAAGCACCATGTGCCGGGCCAAGTGTCAGATCTCATGCTGGACTAGTACAACCAATTCAGCATGAGAGTCTCAGCAGTGTCAGTAACATCAAAGTCGAAAGTCAAAGTCAATTTTATTTGTCAGAGTGGCACAGACTGGAGGTTGGGATCATCACAGGCTGTACCATCTCTGTGATGCTTTTTGCCTTGGCGATGAACATGATCATCACGTCTGCTGAGCCAGAGTGCCGGGGCCCTCGGACCAAGTCAGGAATGCGCCAATCACCAATCAGAGCCTTCATGGACGACCTGTCTGTCAGCACTGAGTCAGTGCCAGGAGGCAGGTGGATCCTGCAGGGGTTGGGGAAACTGGTTGGATGGGCAAGGATGAGGTTTAAGCCAGGAAAATCAAAGTCACTGGTGCTGAAGAAGGGCAAAGTCATGGACAGGCTCCGCTTCAGCATGGAAGGGACACCAATCCCAACTGTCTCCGAAAGGCCAGTGAAGAGTCTTGTCAAGGTGTTTAACAGCAGCCTGAAGGATACAGCATTAGTCCGGGCAACCTGTCAGGAGCTGGTTGAGAGCGGTGGACCGGTCAGGGCTTCCTGACAAGATCAAGGCGTGGATTTACCAGCATGGTATCCTGCCAAGGATACTCTGACCATTGCTTATCTACGAAGTCCCAATCTCCATCATAGAGAGATTGGAGAGGAAATTCAGCAGTTTCCTCAGGTGGTGGCTAGGACTTTAGTCTGGAGTTTAGAAGGATGAGTGGGTAATCTCATTGAAATATATAAGATTGTTAAGGGTTTGGACACGCTAGAGGCAGGAAACATGTTCCCGATGTTGGGGTAGTCCAGAACCAGGGGCCACAGTGTAATAATAAGGAGTAAACCATTTAGAACAGAGACAATGAAACACTTTTTCTCACAGAGAGTGGTGAGTGTGGAATTCTCTGCCTCAGAGGGCGGTGGAGGCAGGTTCTCTGGATGATTTCAAGAGAGAGCTAGATAGGGCTCTTAAAAAGAGCGGAGTCAGGGGATATGGGGAGAAGACAGGATTGCAGATGATCAGCCATGATCACATTGGATGGCTGGCTCAAAGGGCTGAATGGCGTACTCCTGCACTCATTGTCTATTGTCTATTGACTATTGACTGCCCAGGAGCCTTAGCAGCATCGCCCTTTACGGAAATAACACCAAGCTCCAGCTGCCCCTGAAGCCCCTGAAGGAGTTTAAGGTGACTCAAACCAGAGGTGATGCTGTACAGGGACTCCAGTGACCCCAAGTTGGCTCAGGCAGGGTTGGAGGTGAAAACTGGGAGGAAATGGAGAGGCAGCGAAGCCGTGCTGCGTGTGTCACTGCTCCCACATGCCACACAGTCCTGGTGGGAGCAGTGACTCGGGGAATAGCTGTTCTAGGAATCTTCCCAACTCCCCAGTTTGACAGAAGGAGAGGCACAGGCTAGTCCAGGAGGAAGTGAGGGCAGCGGTGGAGGAGGAGAGGTCTACCAGAGCGGTTGGCTTGGGGCAGCAGGGGTCCTGGACAAGGTGGGAGCAGGCCATGGACCGAAAAGTCACATAGACTAAGCTCTGGCAGGCTGAACCACAGCATATCTAGTTCCTGGTCCAGGCTGTATACAATGTCCTGCCCAACCCATCGAACCTCTTCATCTGGGGCAAAGCGGAATCTCCGGATTGCCCCCAATGCTCAGGCAAGGGGACGTTGGAACACATCTTGACCTGCTACCCAAAGACTCTTGGGCAGGGCTGGTACACCTGGCATCACGACCAGGTTCATAAGCAGACGCCATCAGCATGGGCACGTGAAGGCCAGAGTGCAGCTGTCAAGAACTACAGCAGCCAGGAATCCGCCAGGAATCCTGGCGACTGCACAGGACTGGCAGCTTTCTGTAGACCTGGTGAAACAGCTGATGCTTCTACAGCACATTGCCACGACCACCCTGAGGCCAGACACCCTCCAGGTCTCAGAGGCGACCATAAACATCGTCTTGTTGGAACTGACAATGCTGTGGGAGCAGGGCCGGATTTAGATGAAGAGAGGCCCTAAGCTATTTCACTTGTGAGCCCCCCCCCCCCCCCCCCCCCCCCCCCCACCCCCCCCCCCCCCCATCCCCCACGACTAGAGGACCATGACTACCCGACAGTGACAGTGTGACACTTTTGAATCCTACTGTATGTTTTCATTAAACAGTTGGTTTTAAAATACATATTGGATTCATCGTGGAGCGGGCGATGCTTTACACGGATCACCGTTTGAAGCTCTGGAGTGTTGGGCCTGCTGCTTCAACATCATGGAGCTGCGGTTTGCGGAGCTCCCAGCCTCGGGCCGCGCTGATTTTCAACATCGTGGAGCCCTGGGATCCCTTTGCCGGGGGCCGCCAGCGTGAATCTCCGCCCAGCTCAGCCTGTGGACTTTGGGAACTCGGTAGGAAGTGGCTGATTCGGAAGTCCAAGCCGCTGAGAATGTTCTCGCATTCCGACGTCAGCTGGTGACCCCAAAATGTCATTGTACCAATTGGTGCATGTGACAATGTGTCTCTTGAATTCGATGTGGAATATTAAGAAATAAAGAAACTACAAATACATTAAGAGCAAAAATGTTTTTTTCTCACCTTCTTCATAGCAAAATCATCCAGAAGTTCACCAAGATCTGTTTGTCTAAGTTTATCACTCTCAATGCACAGAATGCGCAGTGCAGACAACCTCTCTTGGGACATTGTGGACCTTAGTTCATTTTAAATTCTTTGAGTCTTGAAAAAGACCTCTCTCCCGAGTAGTTGGTGACCATTAAGCTAAGAAACAGCCGCAAGATTGCTTCCACATTAGGGAAGGCCATCTGAATTGTTTCCTTGTATATTATTTGATAAAGGTCTGTATGAGACAGAGAATGCTGTACTGTATGCCAATGGCTTTGTCTCACATACGAGAAAATGCAAACGTTCATCTGTAGGTTCCAGGTCAACATCTTCTGGGTATGCTTCCATCAACAGTTCAACACCTTGCTGAATTTCTTGCTTAGATGTGGTCAGATTAACAAGAAAGGAAAACTATTGTGCAACTTCAGTGTACACAGTAGCTCTTCTTTTCTAATTGGTTTCAAGTGCATCTAGTATAGGAATAAAGGATTTTATCCTAAACTTATCTCTTGAAGAGAGTTTATCTAAAGCATCAGGACCAGGTGCACTTCCATCATTTCCTTGCCATTTTCTTACTCTTTGTCTCCCTGTGACACTTCTGTAGTTAACATCTGGCAAGGTGGCCTTTGCTAGTTGCTCAAGCTCATCAAAATCTTCGCTAACTTTGCATACAAACTCCTGTAGTGAACTGTACAGACTTGCACTAGTACTCAATAACAGTTTGGATTTCTGAATGGCTTTGTTGACCTTGTGGAAATGACCTAGCAGACGGGTCCAAAAATGCAGCATAAACACAAATTCCAGTTCTTCCATTTTCTGCAAAAGATTGTTAGCTTGAAGCCTGGTATCACCCTTCACATTAACATCAAAGTACAAATGACTGAGGGCATCAGTGATAGCGCTGTAACTTTCCAACATAGCTTCTGTGGCTTTTGCATGTGCCTCCCACCTAGTGTCTGACAAATATTTAGGCACTTTTGACTGAGGTTGCAATAATAATTTTGTAACTGCCCATCTCTTTTTGGAGGATGAAAAGAAGGTATAAATTTCATTGATAATTCCAAAACAGTTCACTGCATCAAGGCAGCAATCAACAGCCGAACGGCCCACCAAATTTAATGAGTGAGCAGCACATAGAATAAATCTTGCAATTTTTTTTTTTTTTCAAGGATTTTTTGCTGCATACCCTTGTACCTACCAGCCATGTTGGCAGCATTGTCATAAGACTGCCCTCGGCATTTTCTAAAGTCAATTTCAAGCTCAGTAGTGAGATAGTTAAACACAAAATCAGCCATGCTTTCTCCTGAGTGGTCTTTAGCTCAAGGAAAGTTAAAAAAATGTCTCACTTGGTAAACTGTCTTCAGGTGATACATATCTGATAATTAAAGTCAACTGATCAGTATGTGAGATTGGTGAAAGTGGAATCCACTGACAAGCTGAAATATCCAGCCTTTTTCAAGTCAGCCAGAATTGCATCCTTAACTTTTCTTGCCATGATTTCCTCACATACAGTTTTTGACAAATAAGAGGGATTTCCTGATTTGGAGTTTCCATACCGATTGATATGAACCAGTAAAAATGGATCAAATTTTGCAACTAGCTCTAAAAGACCAAGATAATTGCTGTTATTTGGAGATCCAAATTGTTCATTGTCTCCTCTGAGTGGTAAGCCTTGTTCTGCAAGAGTGCATATTGCGGCAACAATTCTCTCCATGACATGCCGCCAGTACTGCTGCTCTGCTTTTATTTGTTCCTGTAGCTTTGACGATAACGCTTTCCCTCGCTTTCTTGTTAAATAGGTCAACGTGGCATTCCTGTGCTTCTCTGAGTTTTCATGAGTTTGGATAAGATAGGGGTTTCACCAATCATCAAACCCTTCAGAAGCTAAAGATGTAGCAGAAGAATAAGATGCAATGTTTGGAAAGAGTTTACAAGCAAAGCAATATATCCGGCCGTTTGAGGGAGAATACACAAGCCACTCTCGGTTATCTGTTTCTCCATTGACTTTTGTTGAATAAAAAAGAGCCTTGGTGCGAGACCTAGACTGATTTTTATACACTCGCTTGGAATTTGAAAATGGACCACAATGATGCTGAACTTGAGAGGGGCTGCTTTCTACCCAATAGTATACGTCCCCATGTGATAATTCTGTCCACAAACCAACGTCTGTTGCAGTATGTCTATATTTGGCATCATCAATCAGTTCTATATTTTCATTTTGAGCCGGCATCATGGCTGCTTCCTCATATTCAGCTTGCTGTTCCACGTCCTGCTTCGCTGTTTCTATTTCAGGGAGGATTTCTTCTGGTTGAATGGCTGGGTAGCTCCACCAGACTGATTTCCTTGTTAGTATCAATGTATCTGCTTCACCACTGGCACTTGTTGCCTCTGTCTGTGGCTGACCCAAGAAAGCAGTGATTGGTCGTAACTTCTTTACCGTATCATTTTCAAGTCTCTTTCTCTTGCGCTCGCTAGCACCACTTTCACATTTTTTACTCATGCTCAGATTAGAATCTGAAAATAAAAATAAAAATTAATCTTCAACAGTTATTAGAAAGGAAAACATGAATGGGCGTTCTCACAAAATGGGGGTCCACTTGAGCGAAGAAAAAAAAAATCTGCATAATAGTTGGGAAATATTTCTTAAAGAATTATTCCTTATTGACAATTATATTGCAAAACCTGAATCAAATCTGCTTGAAAAAGTCTAACTTATAACTAAACAAACAGGTTCACTTCTTAATAAACAGACAACTCACAAAGCAGTTTGGTAGACCAATTGAAAACTTTACTAATTATCGGCCGATGGAAGGGACAAAGGTGAAGCCTCTGCTGCAGCCAAACCATTCGGTATCTGAGAGGGGGAGGTCAGGGGGGGATGGTGAACACATGGCAGGGATGGGGGTTGGGGCCGGAGGAAGGCAGGTGAGTGGACTGAAGCCAAGGCGATGTCTGGTGTGTGCATGGTGGGTGGTCAGGGGGCAGGGGGGCATGAGGACTGTAGTGTGGGTGGGGAAGAGCTGGGGTCACATGGTTTGAGGGGAATGGGGATGACCCAGTGGAATAGCCACTGAGGTTACCAGGGTTGGGAGGACTAGCATTAGGACCCAGCGCAGTCAAACCCAGGGAAGTGGGAATCTGCAGCGTAGAAACCAAAGATACTAGAGGAGCAAAGATACTTGAGGATGCTGCCTCAAAAAGGCTGGCAGCAACATCAGGGACCCACACCATCCTGGCCACACATTCATCTCCCTGCTACCTTCAGGTAGAAGGTACAGGAGCCTGAAGACTACAACGACCAGATTCAGGAATAGCTACTTCCTCACAGCCATCAGTCTATTAAACCTGGCTCGGACAAAACTCTGAACATTAATACCCCTTTATCTGTTATTTGCACTTCATCAATTTATTTATTCATGTGTCTATTTACGTATATAACACAGTGTATATGGACACACTGATCTGTTTTGTAGTCAATGCCTACTATGTTCTGTTGTGCTGAAGCAAAGCAAGAATGTCATTGTCCTGTCAGGGACACACGACAATAAACTCTTTTGACTTTGATTTGAGCTCTTCCAGTATCTTTGGTGGAAACTTCAGGCCTGGTGCTGAGTCCAGGCTGCAGGTGAGGCGACGGCTGCGGGCTGCTGGAGGGCGGTGAAATGGTGAGCGAAGCGTGGGAGGTCCCGGTGGACGGATGATCAGTGGGGCGGCGAGGTTCGACGGGTCCGGTGGAGTGGCGAGGTGAGTCCGCCCCAGGTGCGGCGGCGAGGTGTGTAGGCCCCAAGTGCGGCGGCGAGGTGTGTAGGCCCCAGGTGCAGCGGCGAGGTTCGGTGGGGGAAAAGGGTTAAATAAACTACATACATTTTGCTTTGCCCTGCACTTCCAATGATACAAGGATCTGTGGAGCAAATTCCTCTCCACAACAAATATATACCTCACCTGCATTTTAATCCCCCCCCCCCCCCCCCCCCCACCCCACCCCCACCATTGCCTCCGGTATCGCAAGCACAGCGCCATCGATGGTAGGCTTTGTAACGCCACTATCGCACAGCGCCACTAATGGTAGGTTTCGTAACAACGCCACTATCTCAAAGGTTTTACACACCTTGGCGGAGCGAGCATTGGCCCCCCTAGATCTCAAGGCCCTAAGCTTAAGCTTATACGTACATCCGGCCCTGTGTGGGAGGACCATCTGGAAGAGGCCCACGAGAGGAAGAAGACCAAGTATGAAGAGCTGGTCATAGACTTCCATAAGCAGGGCTGGAAGGCAAGGTGTATGCCCATCGAGGTTGGTTGCAGAGGTTTTGCAGGGCAATCGCTCTACAAAGCCTTGAGTGCACTGGGCATCAATGGAATGGAGAGGAGAAGAGCCATCAAGAACACCACAGAGGCAGCGAAGAAGGCCTCGAGACACTCTGGATCAGGAGAGGAGGACCATGAGGAGGAACAAATGCCACCTGAACACAAGTCGTGGTCTGATCAACCACAGCTGGGTCGCCTGCGTGAGAGTGGCTGATGTTGAAAGACCCGAAACACCCAATGGCCCCAGGTTACATCATTGTGTTCAGGAGCATCAACATATGTATTTTTATCAATCTGCGCAATTATAGTGGGCAGTAGTGATTGTGTGTTGAACAGATTACATTCCCAATATTTGGAGTGGGAAAAATTCGTACATATTCCATTTGTGATGGACGTACCCATACCTGTCATGTGTTGAATATAATTAAACACAACCTATAGCACCTGCACAAATTGTTTATGATACATTTAGCCATGAGAGTAATTAGAATTTCGCTTCTATGTTGTTACCCAACAAGTTTACTTCCAAATAGGAATTAACTACATCCCAGCATTGTCAGATTTTATTTTGCACAGCATATAGCTTTATGAGAGGTTGTGATCTTTAAGTTGCTGTATCCATACACATGGTGGTGGTAATCATGCCAAACTCAGTACAAAGTCAATAAAATGCAAAGATGCATTCCATTCCCTGAAAAAGCACAAAAACTGTTTTAAAATTAAGAAATGTGAATGGGAAATCCTGTTTCTTTACAATACTATTCACATGGCTGAAAATTAAGTCTGCATTGATTCCCATTACATAATTGTACAATTGACGCAAATGTATTTAATGATAGTAAAGAAATTCTTTTTTTAGAACAAATTGACTTAAATGGCCTATTCTTATTCTTTTGTGTTTGTGTTCCAACTTAATTTCCTTTTGGTATCAGTCCCTGTATAAAGGTATTTCACAAGTACAGTATTCCTGATCTTTGACCCTCCATTGCTCAACCACTGTCTCACATCTATCTTTGATGTGTTCTTTATTCTTCCCTCATCCATTTGCTTCTCCCCATTCAAAGATCGAACCAGAGAAAACATTTCTTCCCATGTCTCATTCATTCTGTGTCCTCTCGCCTTCAGGCAGTGCATGTGCACCAATGAATCTTGGCAGAGGCAGACTGCCCATTGACTTGAGGGTGAGGTGAATTAGCTCCCAGCCACGTAGCAAGGGGTCAGCTAGTGTGCAGTCAGAAGATTGGTAGTAGTACAGTTGTTTCTGTCTTGAAATAACTGCAAGTACAGATACTTAAAGCAGCAACTCGATATATGCAGGTCTGACAGACTAATCACGTCTTTGCCATTTGTGGGACCAATATGCAAATCAGTTGTTGTATATGCTATATTACAGAGGTGACCAGATTTCAGAGAATATTTTATTGACTGTGTAAGTGCTTTCAGATGCCCTCAGGCACTATACAAATGCGAGCTCTTTCATTCTTTCTTTAACTGAGAACAACAGCAACTGAGATTGATTTTCCATTATTATCTTCCCATTCTCTGTGATGAAGTGTCTTGTCTGATATTGCTGCCTTGCTTAATAAACTTCAGAAATTAGGAACTCAACATTTTGGGACTGGCACTATAATATAATATGCAAGTAAAAGAGTGGACATTGTTGCACAGTCTTGGATTTTAATATATTGCACATGTTATTATAATAGTTAGTTCCATCTCGGTCATGGATTAGATTTTTAAATTACTGGGGTGTTAGCAGATGAAATAGTCGTAATTTAAAAAAATTGCACACAATTCATAAATTGTTCAATGATTCAATTTTTTCACTATTTGATGTTAATCACTGAACTATTTCTTCATTTTCAAAGCACATTTAAAGAAAATATGGAGTCTTTTGTAAGTGCTAATTTATACCATGTTTAGAATGGGCGTGAAGAACAAAGGTAAACTAAATTGTAATTATTCTTGTAAAAATATCTGAACAGACTTCCAGACATCAATATACAACTCTCCCAGTAGAGAAAATATATCCATGGCAACAGCGATGATCATTTTAACTGGTAGAGAAAAATTCTCCAGATTCTGCAATGCATGTTAAAATAGCTCTTATTAAATGCACGATTTAATGATGAAATCATTTACATCTGTGAACTTACTCAGATAAAAAATCCTATCAATATTCTACCCTTAACTTCCTTTGACACCTAGCAACAAATTCACTTTAATCGCCCTCTTTGTATATCATATATTTTATAACAAAATCACAAGTATAGTCTATAGTAAGGAGTCTACAGAAATAGGCATTATTTTGCCTTCTGCATGATGTAACAACGTTCTTCTGTGGAAACCATATGCACTATGCTAATTAAAAATTGCTGCATCTGTTTACCTTGGGAATATCTCTGTATTGATCACAATGAATAGGTAAAATATAAGTTAAACTAAATTGAACCTAGGTTAATTTGAGAACCAAATGAATTGTGGTATAATGTATAATACATAAGCATTATGTAAGAGAATATATTCTGGAGTTTAACATTATCAAAAGCAACTGAAAGATTAAGTCAAAAATATATGTTGTGACAACTATCGAAAATATAAATAAAAGACGGCTCTGGTAAAAAAGAAATCAGAAATGAAAACTATTTTATTCACTCACGAATATAGTGTAAAAATAATTATGAATTTGGTGCGCAAAAAAAGCTTCATTCGTAATGAAAAGCTGTAATATCTTCCTTCAGATACACCTCTCTAGTTCAAAAAGAGAAAAAAGGTCCTTACAGTAAATTCAGATTTTGCCCTATAATGATATTACTTAATTCAGGAGCTTGCGGCATGTGGGTAAATAAATAATATGCTATTGTGTGCAACACTGGAGGTTTTATTAATGTTGTGTTGCTTCGTGTTTTCGCAAGCATACTGTGATTAATATTTGAACATATGTATAATGACATGAATAATGAAGCAGCATGTCAATCACATTGTTGCCGCTCTCACAAAGGAATCTACAAATAATATAAGTTCATAATTTTACAACTTATCTTCGAAAAAGTAAAAAGTTCATTATCATTAGAAAATAAATTAAAATGGTGAATCCATACAAATAGATTATTATAAATGTTCTAGTACATCATAAACATCGTATACTAAGATTATATTTTTCCCAAATTATAGAATACTCCAAAGTAACATTTAAAAATATTGTGAGCGACCACTTTAGATTATTTGGCACTGCTAAATAGGGCTTTATTCCAGGAAGATAATAACAATTACAAGATAAATTAATATACCCAGTCCTATAATGCTCTTCTTTACTGCACCTAGGCTCTGTTACAGTGAAGCAGTTGGGAAGTCAAAAAGACCATGATATAATGGATTACGAGGAGATAAAAATGCAAAGATAGGTACATTTTGCCAATATAGATGATGAAGGAGTTATAGTTGTCCCGTAGTTATTTATTTATTTGTTTATGCTACACGTTCCTGCAAGACCTCAACTTCTAACTTGTTTTGTTTTTTCTGCCTACAAAATATGCAGTACAGATAGTGATGATGAGTAAGAATAACAGTGATTGTTCTGGCAAGCATAGAAACGTAAGGGAAACTAATTAAAAGAAGCATCCTGGCACTCAGGGTTACACTAGGTTACTCCTCTACCACTAACTATGAACAAGGTAATCCGAGGACATTACAGGAAACTAGAGAGGAAATTGTGAGTGACCTGGTTGAAATTTACAAGTCATCCGTAAAAACGCAAGAGGTGCCACAAGACTGGAGGAATGGCAAATGTGCTTCTTTTCAAGAAGAGCTGCAGGGAAAATGCTAGGAACTATTGGCCGGTGAGCTTAATATCTGTAGTTGGAAAGTTACTGGAGAGTATTCTGAGGGCTGATTAAGGATAATCAACATGGTTTTGTATGTGGGAGGTCATTTAGCTCACAGTTCCCCAAACTTTTCCAATCCATATCTTTATACTTATAAAACTCTGATCTTGGATGTGAATTTATTTGTGTGATGTTCGTGTGCGTTTCACATCTCCACGAAAACACGACCCTCTGACGATGAAATGTTTACATATTCTGATAGAGATTTACGCCATGATGTTAAAAATCACCTATCTGAAAATTTCATGCATTATTTCTCGAGTTATTTATGAAAATGTTCAAAAATTTCAAATAACTTGGAAAATAAATGAGATTGTCCGATGATGATGTCACAATGGCTCTGCTCCTCATGGCCAGCTGCCCTGTGTTCCATGCGCAGTGAGTGTCTTCACCCCCCTTCCCCTTTCCCCCGGTTCTTCAAAAGACGCAGAAAGAACGAGCAAGTGGGCTCTGTACTGCAGCTCCCGAGCGCTTCCGAGGACTTCCGAGCGCTAGCAAGGTCCCGAGTGCTCCCACCCCCCAAGCTCTTTTCCCCACCCGGGCTCTATTCCACCTCCCCTCCCCCCCCCCCCCCCCTCCCCCCCTGCCGTTCCTCGCAAGGTTAGTTTCCAGGATTTTTACATTGTTTACCCATCCTTTCTCTCTATTCAACTGTTACATCAAAGTCCAATGTAAGGTAGAGGAACAACACCTCATCTATCTGGTGACATTCTAATTTATCAATTTCAGGTAACTATCTGTTAACATGTTATTTGTGTTATAGTGATTTGGTTTTTGCTCTCCATTAATATGCCATGACCTGATAAAAAATTCCCCCACAGCTCCACATTTTTTATAGATTTTACATTCCTTTGTTTGTATTTTTCATAAACTGCCCTCACTCCTTTCACAGCTTTTAAACTTATTTGTTTGCATTCTTTTTATGTATCTGCCCTTATTAACCTATCAAGCAGATTTTACTTCAACTTTGAGCTCCTCCAGCATTTTTTATTCTATCACTAAACTTGCCTTATTAGAGATATTCCTTTGTTTTCGCCATCCTTCCCTAACCTCTGCATATTCAAACTAACGTTTTCTCTTTATTCAAGTTCTGACAAAGAGTCTTTGATCTGAAACTCTGATTCTACTTATTTTTCCTACATTCACTATCTGATTTTCTGTTGTCTTGTTTTTTTTTATTCCTGTAATGTTTCAGTTTTACTTAGGTCATGCTCCATAAAAGCATGTTATGGACTATATAACTTCTGAGTAAATGGAATTGAATATTCTGCTAACATCTAAAATTGACTTTATCATGGAAGGATAAACACTGGCTAAACAATTGTTTTTTGAGCATCCTCCTCCCATTTGGTGTATAATTCCCAACCAACACTTGCAATTATAGAGTTGTACAAGGCACATCATGTCCATTTGATCTTCTACGCCTAACCCATTTGCTCAAGTTTGATCTGTATCGTTCTATGCCCTCCCAGTTTAAGTGCCTGTTTAAATGACTCTGATTCCACCACCTCCTCTGACAGCAATGTTCCAGTTATCAGCTACTCTCTTTCTCTTAAAGTCACGGCCTTGGAGCTTTGATCATTGTTCAAAGCAATACAAATGCTGTTGGTATTGGTTAGGATAAGTTGTAATGCAGCTTTGTCAGTTCGACATATGATTTTTAGATATACTTGATACCAAAGGTCCTATAGCGAGCAAGATAGTCCACTCCTGCTAAATCCAATGGGCTGACATGTAATACGCAAATGAGCAGAACGTCGGTCATTTCTTCGGCCATTTCAGTAATCCCAACCTGACTTTGGTGATCCCTCTCGTAGTGTTATCAACGTTGTGGGGGAACAGTTTGTGTTAATAAATTATAATTCTATTAATTTTCTTTTTTTTAATGTTTTTTAAATTTTTAATTTTCTTTAATGTGTTTTTTAAATGGCTCATGTGCTGTGTTTGAGTTGATGTTTGTATTAAACTTGCACTCTGTAATTCATCTAATCACACTGTTCACAACTGCGGTATTTGGTAAAATAATAGCAATATGAAGATTCCAGTTGCTCTACTCTTGGAATTTTCCTTAATGTTTTTTTGTGTCTATGGAATTGCATTTCAACAATAAAATGGGTCTGGTCTTCCCAATAGCCAGAGAGTGGATGAGATCTGTCTGTAATGGCGGGGTTATCTAAATGAAGTATTTAACAAAATAAAATTAGTTTTGAGCAAGATTAACAAATGATGTATAACTTAAGGATGATTTTATTCAGCAACCATACAACTGATTAGATTGTGTAAGAAAGAACACACATACATGAATGTGATATAGATGTATATAATCATATAACACACACATATATATTTCTTCAGTTTTTTAAAATAATGATAAGACTTTATTTCAGACTCAAGGCCCAGACAAGGGACAACATTACATAAAAATACATTGCAAACCTCCCCGCAACTTATCCTGGCGTCCCAGCCGTGCTGATCCGGGCCAGACTTCCCACTGTGGAAGGAACATAGGCAACATTTTGCTTTTTATTGTGAGGCAGAGAGGCAGAAAGAAAATGAGGAGAAGATTTTTACCAAAGATCTTTGGTTTTTACGAGGAAGTTTCCGTAACCGGCTTCTGTGTCCACACTAGTATCTTTGCTCCGCTCTGGGACCTTTGGTGCGGAGACTGAAGCTGGTTACGGAAATGGGGCCGAAGATTACACATGACTCTGCCCATGACCTTACTACGTCTTTTTCGTTGAGTGGACTATCTTGCTCCCTATAGGATCTTTGCTTGATGCTGCTCCAGACATGCACTTATACACCTCATTGAAATGGTTTAACTTTAATGACAAGTCGGGGATATGCTGAGCCATATTACAGATTGCACTAGAACACAGTTCTGCTGCAGTGAAAAGTCCACAGCATGTCCTCAGCACCTCTTTGAGTTTCATTCTATTCCATGGTAGTCTATTCCATCAGATTATTCCATTTAGTCTGATGCAGGTGACACATTATAATAGAAAATGCCCTTAGTCTGTGGCAGGAAATTGTCTCTTTAGGGATTGTCCTGTGGTCATTCACCTCAATGGTGTTATAGATAGCATTGTAGACTGGTGAAGATATATTCTGATGGTTCTGTCTGCTGCAATCCCAGTCTGGCAAGTATGCCTTTCAGTACGCCTTTTGCCTTTGCCACTTTCAATCCTTGCTACTGCACTATTTCACTGTCTGTGGAAGATGATGAGCGATGCAATATGTTGTGTTGGGGTATAGGTTACTGGGGATAATACCCCCTACCTCACTGCCTTTGCACCACAGTACTGTCTTGGGTAGGTCAGTTCTCCGTTGATGTAGCTAAGAATCTGACATATTATCTGGAAGATAGTATTCTGAGTAGAGTAAATCAGGAATTGCATGATGACATTGGGAAACATTTCAGCCATCTTTAATACACTAGATATTCGCAAAGAGAACTTTGTTAGGTTGTCTTGGTCTGGATTGACTTTGCTATGTCTGTAACTAAGGTCTTGGTTGATGCCTGATTATTTAAGGGCCTGTCCCACTGTACGAGGTAACTCAAGAGTTCTCCTGAGTTTTCCCCTGATTCGAACTCGGCGATTGTCCGTAATGGGTCCATAAGAGTTTGTGGATGTCTCCTAGCGGCTCGTACGAGTAAAAAGTAACCATTTTATTCATCACGAGTATTTTTTTACTCGTGGACATTTTTCACAGTTTTGAAAATACGTCACGAGTTTACCAGATTTCCCGAGTACCTACCGTTACTCGTACGAGCCGCTACGGGACATTTACAAACTCCTACGGACCCGCTACAGACATTGTCCGAGTTCGAATCAGGGGAAAACTCAGGAGAACTCTTGATTTACCTCGTACAGTGGGACAGGCCCTTTACTTGGATTTATTTTTTCCCTGTTTTTTTTTTAATTTGTATTTTTATTAGAAGCAATGTACAGTAGTATAAACCATGGCATATGACAAAATACATTTAATGCACGTATTCTATTTTAAATTTAACAAGAAAGAAGTAGAACAAGAGAGAAAGAGCAAGAAAAAGGGAAAGTGAAAGAAATAGTGATGTGTAAATCCCTAGACTACAAGATAGTGTAGTCCAGGAGTGAACGAGTAAAAGCTTATAGAAGAATAAGAAGATAAAAACCAAAAATAATGAAGAAAAATAAGAAAGGATCCATTACGTATTGATATACCTGCTGCATTTCTCACCACCCCCATCACCCTGTTCGTGAGTTGGTTTAATTCCAGAGTTGTGTTGCACCATACTATACTTGTAGTGAATCAATGAAAGGAGACCATATCTTTAAAAATTGCTCTGATTTTCCTGCTAAGACGAGTCTCATATCTTCAAGATGTAGCGTCTCAGACATGCATGTGATCCACATTTTAAGCGTTGGGATGGATGCATTTTTCATAAATTTAAGTATGTTTTTTTGCCATTATCAGGCCGTAATTAAGGAAACGTCTTTGAAATATTGATAGCTCAATATTGGGATCCAGTTTTGTTTTTAATAATCTTGAGAAGATTTCAAAGATTTCTTTCCAAAATTTATGGAGTTTTATGCGAGGCTAATGTGTGTGTTATAGTTGCTTCTTGAGATAAACATTTTTCACAGATGGGAGATACATTTGGGAAAATTTTGTTCAGTTTAGTTTTTGAGTAATATAGTCTATGTAGTATTTTAAATTGGATTAGAATATGTCTTACGTTAATCCGACAATTATGTACCCACTATCTTCTAATTACATCTGACGATGGAATTTGTATATTTAGAATGATATTGTACAAGTATGATATTAAATTATTTGACTGCGTTTCTATTCAAACCTTCATCTAATATATCTGGCAGCAGAGTTTGATATTCATGGGTATATGTTTTCAAATATTCTCGAATTTGAAGATATCTGAAATATTGATTTCCTTTCAGATTGTATTTTGATTGTAAATTCTGAAATGATGAAAGGTTTCCCATTTCGTACAAATCTCCAACCTTTTTTAATTCCTAGTCTTTCCCAACGAATAAACGTTGTATCTATAGTAGATGGTTTGAACGATGGATTATTAGCTATTGGAGAAATAGAGAAAATTTCTTAGTTTAAGAGTAAATTTTACTTGTCTCCAAATTTGTAAAGTGCTATGAATAATCGGGATTTTCTTGTATATTGTATTCTTCAACTTTATTGGGGAGAGAAGGATCGTGCCTATGTTAAAAGGCGAACAATCCTCTCTCTCCATTACTAACCACTCTACCTGTTGACCTGAATTGTCCAGCCAGTGAATTACATTTTTAATATTCACTGCCCAGTAATAGTACAAGAAATTAGGGAGCGCCTGTCCACCAAATTCTTTGGGTTTACATAAATGTCGTCTATGAATTCTGTTTGATTTATAATCCCAAATAAAATTTGTAATGTGGGAATCAAGTTTGTTTTTTTTTTAAATTTAGGTAGATATATCAGTATTGATTGAAATAAGTAGAGAATTTGTGGGAGAAAAATCATTTTTATGGCATTTATTCTGCCTATAGAGACATCGGAAGTGTTTTCCAGAATTGAATCAAAGCGTTTAATTTAGCAATAAAGGCAAGAGGTTTGCATTGAATAAATAATTATATTTTCTAGTTACTTGGATACCAAAGTATTTAGATTTTTCTGTAGCAATTCTGAAAGGAAATTTTAAAAGGTGCGTCGACTCTTGGGGTTTTATCGCCATGATTTCACTTTTATTCCAGTTTATTCTATATCCTGAGAAAGAACCGAATTCCTCTATTAGATTTGATATTTTTGGTATACTAACTTGAGATTTTGTAATGTATAATAATACGTCATCTGCATATAATTATATTTTATTATTGGGATATTTAGTATTGTAACCGTGAATATTCGGATGCCTTCTTATACTTTCCGCTAAGGGCTCTATCGCAAGAGCAAATAGCAGGGGTGATAATGCACAGCCCTGTCTATTGCCCCTGGATAAGTGAAATTTCAGAGAAAGTATGTGGTTGGTTAATATTCGAGCAGCCGGCCTGTCATATAGTAATTTATCCATGAAATAAAGTTCTCTCCCATCTGAAATATTTGCAGTACTGTGAAGAGGTATTCCCATACTACTTGGTCAAATGCTTTTCCTGCATCTAATGAAATAATTGATAAGTCGTCTTCAATTTTGTATGAATACATTATATTAAAAAGACGTCAGATTATTAAATGAACGTCTCTTGGGTAGAAACCCCATTTGATCCTCATGTATTAATTTACTAATGTATTTACTTAATCTTCTTGCCAGAGTTTTCGCTAGTATTTTCTGATCTGTATTTAATAATGCAATAGCTCTCTATGAACCAGGGTCTTCTAGGTCTTTATCTTTTTTGGGTAGGAGTGTAATAGTTGATTCCGCTAGTGTTTCTGGTAGTGTCTGTTCTTTAAATGCATATGTATAAAGCTTGTGTAAACGTGGTGAGATTACCTCGTAAAATCTTTTATAAAATTAATTACTGAATCCATCTGGTCCCAGTGTTTTACCATTCTTCAGTAAATTTATTGTCTCTTCTATTTCTTTGATTGAAACCTGTGCTAATTCCTCTTGTTCCAACGATTACATTTTGGGAGATTGCAGTTGTCCAGAAAGTTTATAATTTTATTGTTGTCAGTTGTTTTTTTGGATGTATATAAATTTTGATAAAATTGAGCAAATCTTTTATTAATGTCTTTAGGCAGCATTAACATTTCACCTATATCTGATTTGATTTTTAGAATAGTATGATCCTTTCCACTTTTTTCTGCTGATGTGCCAGAAGTTTGTGTGGCTTAACGCCAAATTCGAAATTTTCCTGTTTTGTAATTTGAAATAGTCTAATGACTCTTGCAGATAGAATTCGGTTTAGTTTAAATTTCAATATTGCTATCTTGTTGTGGTTATCTATAGTTGGATCTTATGCGTTTTCTAAATCAAGTTGTCTAATTTGTTCTTCTAGTTGCAATTGTTCCATCCTATTTTTTTATTTTGAAAAGTTTGGTATGAAATAATAGAACCTCTGATAAACGCCTTAAAGGATTCCCATAATAGGGAGGGTGAGATGTCTGGGGTATCGTTAGTCTCAAAGAAAAGTTCCATCCGTTGTTTTAGGTATATATAACTGTCCGGGTTGTTTAAAATTTGAGGATTGAACCTCCAAAATGAATTTTTATTGAGCATTCCTTCTAGTTTTAGGAAGAAGGTTAACAGAGAGTGATCAGAGATGACACTATTATGATATTTAGGATTAGTTGTAAAGGGAATTAATTTTGTGTCCTCTAGGAAGCAGTCAATACATGTGTAGGTTTTATGTACTGATGAATAAAAGGAATATTCCCTTCCGGCTGGGTTTGCAATCCTCCATACGTCTGTTATATTTGCGTTTTTTTATGTATGTATTTAAAAGTTCACTGGATTTTGATTTTATATTAAGTCTCTTTTGTTGGGCAGATTTATCCAGATATTGATCCAGAATGCAATTGAAATCTCCCCCAATTATCACATTTTGGTAATTGTACTCAGAAATTATATTTGGGATTTTATTAAAAAATTGCGGATTATCAAAATTAGGAGCATAAATATTTACCATGGTGAGTGGAGTAGAGTGTATCTCTCCATTAATTATGACATACCTCCCATCTTTGTCTGCGATGGTGTTCTTGTGTTTAAATGGTATGCCTTTACGAATTATAATTGCGGTACCCCTAGATTTAGAGAGATAGGAGGGTGGACAAGAGGATGGGGTCTGGACTTTGTGCCTTCCCTCATAATGGGAACCATTGTGGGGGGATATTTTTATGTTTATTGTTAAATTCTTTAATGTTGTGTCTTATCTTTATCCGCGTGCTGCATGGCAAGACAAATTTAACTACACCAATTGGTGTATGTGACAATAAATGTCCTTTGTCCTTAGATATGTTTGACCGATCTAATTTGCCTTCAGCCTGGTCTGAACTTGAAGTTTCAAGTGTGTTTCCTGTAGAAATATTGTATCGGCATTGAGTGATTTTAATTGGGCAAGAATCTTGCCCCTTTTGATCGGCTCATTAGCGCCCCTTATGTTCTAGCTACAAAACGTAATTCCTCCAATTTTCTTTTGCACATCGTCTTGCATTGTAAATTACATTGGTACCTTTATTTCAGAAGGTGCAACACAATACCTCAAGCTTCTGGGTGTTGGGTGGGTGCTCACAGCTGCTAGACTCTGTTGGTATATCCCTTGTAAATGTGCCCTTAAAGAAAAATCAAAATTTAAAAAAGTGCTAAATAACATTTAAAAAAAAGAAAAAAAAAATACTGAAAGAAAAAAAAAACACCAAATGGTGGGAGGAAAATTCTTCAAACCTTCCGTAGGTGTTAAGTTACATTTGGCTCCGTTCCCTTAACAAGTATTGTGAAAAAGAAGGAACAGTTCAAAACCGGGTAATATAGAGAAAACCATCGAACATGTAGTTCTACTAAAATCTTCAACTGGACAAGTATTTACTATTTACTAACAATTACTGTATTTAACTTAGCAGACAAAGCCCAGTATATTTAAGTAAGAAACTGCTGGTTGGAAGGGGTTAACCAAATTACAATCTTGGGTGCCTGCCAACTTTTCCACTCCCTTCCAGCTTAATTCCTTGTTAGTTTATCTTGAGCGTAACTGGGAATTTGTCTTCCCGAATCGATTACGCGTATTTTAGTATAATAATCCAACTGATTTAACTAGCAATCATAAATCTACAGCATGTTCATTATTGACTTTTTAAGAAAAATGGAAAAAATGAGTCATTATTCGGTTACGCTAGTACTTTTTAAATTAGTATACATGAGTTAGTCCAGTTATTTATGTGTTAGTATATAATTATTGAAATCTTTTTATTCGTGAATTATTACGTTCAGCTCCGATTATTTTAATTTTTCTGTGCTGCGTAACTCCATTTTTTAAAATCTTTCCTTCAAAAAAAGTTTGTCCTTGATTTTACATTTCAAAGTCGATAAGGTGTCTAGACTTCACCACGTGTAACTTCTTCGGCCATCTTATCGAGAACATTTGTGCTTATATTTATTTAAAAAGTCATATTTTCTCAGTTTCCCCCTCTCCATATATATATATATATATATATATATATATATATATAAGTTAAACCAGATAACCATGATATTTTACTCATCCTTTAATATCCTTTGTTAGCTCTTGTGCGTATTTAAATGCTTCTTCTGGATCAACAAAGAAACGCTCCAAATCATTATATGTGATCCTCATTTGTGCAGGATAGATTATCCCATATCTTAAGTTCAGATTTCCTTTCAGGATCAGTCTTGTCTTTGTAAAAAGGGCATGTTTCTTAGCCACTTCAGCTGGGTAGTCTCTAAAGAATCGGACGATTTCACCATCAAACATCAGATTTTGGAATATTTTTCATAATGTCTTCAAAGCTGCTATGTCGTGAAGTTTCACTATAATCTGTCTTGGTGGGGCTCCTGGCCTTGAATGTTCCCTCTGAACACGGTGTGCAACATCTACTTTCAGGTTTTCAGACAGCGTGAATACTTGTTTAAGTAAGTTGGTAGAGAACTCCCGAGGGTCCATTCCAGTCTCCTTTCCTTCTCTCACTCCAATTATCCTTAAATTCTGGCGTCTTGACCGAGCTTCGAGGTTGAAACATTTGTCGGTCATTCTAGCCAGTTGCCCAGAAACTCGGTCTTGATCTTCTTTCATTTTCTTCATCACTTCAGACATTTCCTTCATCGCAGTTTCCAGATCTTTAATAACAGTGCTGTGTTCTGCAGAAGTAGTGATAACAGGCTCCAACTTCTCATTGTAATCTTCTTCAACCCGTTCAATTTCTGCTTTTAGATCGGTCTCTACATCCTCAATATGTTGCTTTAGAGTACCAATTGTCTCAATAACTTGCGTATTCCCGAGCTGCATACTTGTAGCCAGTTCGGAAATCTCCTTCTGTAACATATCAGCAAAGACTTTTGACAAAGCTGCTCTTAAAGACTGCTCCTGGTCTTTTACCTTTTCTTCCATTTCAGCAATGAATCTTCGACCTTCCATTTCTTCTTCAGACCCTTCTGGAGTTGTTTATGGTGTTTTTCCCAGTTCCTTAACAAGCAATCTGGTCAGAGATCTTGAAGTGGTTCGTTTGTGTGAGTTCCTTTTACTCATTTAAAAGTGCCGTTATACCCTGTTATTTTGCGACGATTTCTGATGACATCACTTGCGCGACGTCAGGCATCCCTGGTGCGTATTTTTAGATCGGTCCCGTCTCTTTTTGAAGGCTTTTTAGCGCATTGTCGGGAACAGAGCCGAATGCTGCGTCTCTCACTGCTCCATGGCGCCACCGGAAGTCCCTCCCTGTTTTAATATAGTCATAGTGATACATTGTGGAAACAGGCCCTTCAGCCCAATTCGCCCACACCGGCCAACAATTCTCTAGTAACTTACCAACTACAGGTGTTATGCTCACCGGCCTATAGTTTCCAGCATTTTCCAAGAAGTCAAGTCAAGATTGTTTTATTGTCATATGTCCCAGATAGGACAATGACATTTTTACTTGCTGCAGCACAACAGCATATGTGAAAATGTAAACATAGCACATAATGGGGGAAGAGAAAAAAAGTTCAATAAATAGCAAATAAAGTGCAGTAATAATAGTCTTTTGCAGTTCAGAGCTCAGAGCGTATTTGTTGTTGTGTTTAATAGTCTGATGGCTGTAGGGAAGAAGCGGTTCCTGAACCTCGAAAGTCTCCTGCACTTTCTTCCCAATGGCAATGGTGAAATGAGTGTGTGTCCAGGATGGTGTGGGTCTTTGATGATTTTGGCTGCCTTTTTGAGGCAGCGACTACGATTGATCCTTTTGATGGTGGGGAGGTCAAAGCCGGTGATGGACTGGGCTGTGGTCCCAACTTTTTGCAGTCTTTTTCGCTCCTGGACGTTCAAGTTGCCGAACCAGGCCACGATGCAACCAGTCAGAATGCTCTCTACCGTGCACCTGTATCATCCTCCAGCTTAGAGCAGAAGTCCCTTTTGGCCTTTTTGATGGCCTTAGCAAGGTCGTATCTGGACTTCTTATAGACCTCTGCATCGCCAGACCTGAATGCCCAAGATCTGGTCTTCAGAAGAATGTGGATCTCATAGTTCATTCAAGGCATCTGGTTAGGAAACACTCAGAAAGTTTTTGTTGGAATGCAGTCGTCCACACATTTCCTTATGAAGTCTGTAACCACTGTGGCGTATTCATTCAGGTCCGTTGCTGAGTCCTTGAACATTGCCCAGTCTACAGACTCTAAGCAGTTCTGGAGTTGTTCCTCTGCCTTCCTTCCCAACCAGCTCTGTACAGTCCTCACCTCTGGGGGCGCTTTCTTCAGTTGCTGCCTGTATGCAGGAAAAAGCAGCACCACTGAATGGTCGGATTTACCAAAGTGAGGGCAAGGGATAGAGTGATAGGCATCTTTGATGGTCAAGTAGCAGTGGTCGAGGGTGTTTGATCCCCTGGCGCTGCAAGAGACATGTTGGAAGAGGTTAGGGAGCAATTTCTTCAGGTTGGCTTTGTTGAAGTCCCCGACAATGGTGGTAAATGCCTCTGGGTAAGCCGTCTGGTGCTTGCCGACCACGCCGTGCTGTTCCCCCAGTGCCAGACGGATGTCTGCCTGGGGTGGGATGTAGACTGCGGTCAGGACGATGGAGGTGAATTCCCTCGGTAGGTAGAACGGGCGGCACTTCACCATCAGATATTTGAGGTGCTGGGAGCAGGAGATAGATAGGACTGCCACGTCTGAGCACCATGCAGAGTTGACCATGAGGCAGACGACCCATCCTCTCCCTTTCCCAGATGCCAGTGTACGGTCCATGCGATGGATGGAGAAACCTTAAGGCTGGACCGCTGAGTCTGGGGAGCTGGGGGTGAGCCATGTCTCTGTGAAACAGAACACAGAGCGTTCCCTCAGCTCCCTTTGGTAAAGCTGCCTTGACCTTAGGTCCTCCACTTTATTTTCAATGGATTGTATGTTGGCTAGTAGGATGGTAGGGAGAGGGGGTCGAAGTCCCCTGCTCTTCAGTCTGACCTGATGTCCTGCCCGATGTCAGGGCAGGACATCAGGGCTGTGTTTCCGGACACTATGGAGGCCTCCCCGTTGTTTCCAGGTACTGTTTCTGCGAACCCGCGCTGGGACGGGGATTCCCTTACAGTTGGCACCTCCAGCTCCGTTGCGACTGGGTGATCCTGCCCGTCGACTCCGGAGATCTCCCCTGTGTTTCCAGGTACAGTACCTATGATCCTTAGCCAGGTCGGGTATTCTCCAGCGTCGAGGGATCGCTTACAGTCGGCAGCTCCTGCAGCTGCTGGAGACCATGATATCGCTAGTGCCGTTAGATGCACTAGCAGCTTGTCCATTGCAGCGCGGATTTCTGCCACTTCTTTGATCCAGTAAGCTGTGAAAAACTGTATTTGATTCTTTTCTGTTAAAGAGGCACAGCATTTGCCACCATCCAGTCATTCAGCACCTCTCCTGCATTTAAGGACTCGGATATATCTGATCAGGCTCTGGAGATTTGTCTACCTTCAAACACTACAGTACCTTCAGTACTTCATCGACGGTAACCCTGACTGCTTTCAAGTCACTTCCAGTGACTGCTCCAATTTCCTCCGTCCTACTGTCTTTCTCCTCGGTAAATACAGAGAAATACTAATTTGGTATTCTACTTGCCCATCTCCTGTGGACTGCTTTGATCTCTCTCTCTCTCCCCCTCTCCCTCTCTCCCTCTCTCCCTCTCTCCCTCTCTCCCTCTCTCCCTCTCTCCCCCCCCCCCCAACAATTTCTGTTTTAATGTTGGATTTTTAGCATCTGCAGTAATTTTGATTTTCCTATTGATCTATACATAAGGCATGAATTGAGTTTCATTTCTCCTGTTGATGCATTGTCTGTTCTATAATGCTCAATACAGAATGTGATGCAGCATCATATTTTGCACAAGACTGCATAAAAGGCTTGTTTTTAATTTGTGCTGATGACTGAGAGTCATACTGGACACCCTGGGAAGATGATGGCCCCTATTTTTGAATACCTTTATAGTGAATGTTTTAACTGGCCTAGTAAGCCATTTAATCATATTCAAATCTCTATAGGGTACAGGCACTTCAGGAGAGACAGGAGTGGGGGGAAAAGGGGAGAGGGGGTTGCATTGTTGGTTAAGGAGGATGACACGGCTGTGTTCAGTGGTGACATTACAGATAGATCATCTAGTGAGGATAGTTTTAAAGAAGGAACTGCAGATGCTGGAGAATCGAGGGTACACAAAAAGCTGGAGAAACTCAGCGGGTGCAGCAGCATCTAAGGAGCGAAGGAGGTCTGAAGAAGGGTCTCGACCCGAAACGTCGCCTATCTCCTTCGCTCCTTAGATGCTGCTGCACCTGCTGAGTTTCTCCAGCTTTTTGTGTACCCCCATCTAGTGAGGATATATGGGTGGAGCTGAGGAACAAGAAAGGGAGGATCACCTTATTGGGGGTGTACTACAGACCCCCGAATCGTTAACGGGAATTAGAAGAACAAATGTGCCAGAAGATTGCAGACAGCCGCAAGTCAAATAAGGTTGTTGTCGTAGGGGATTTTAACTTTCCCAATATAGACTGGGCAAATATTCTAGTTACTGAAATCTGAAATAAAAACAAAAAAGGCTGGAACGAATCTGTCATGCAGTATTTGTGGAGAGATAATGTTTTTGAATCTTTCGCAGGTGCCAAAATCAATGTACAGATTAAGGACGAGGGTGGATACTTTACGTTGCTCAGAATGCTCTTTATGAATTTGAAATGACATTCATAAACATAATTGTAGAAAAGATGCATATTTGGGAGACAAGAACATATTCAAGAGGAGGTTGGATGTTACCCTACTTTGCAAGGTTAAGCTCAAATATTGTTAGTGGTGTTAATAAGTGCAATGTGTATGGGGACAAGGGCAATATTTGGAAAAACCAACACATATCTATCTGCTGAATAGATCTTCCTTAAAATCTTTGTATATCAACCAAACATTTGATAATTAGCCCTAACCTGTAACACAAAGTTAGCCTGTTTGTTTGTTTGTTCTTCAGGGATTTTCTGCTACATTAAATAAAGGTTTTTTTAAATTCAAAGTATTAGTTTAGTTTAGAAACTAAAACAAACTATTAGTTTAGTTTAGTTTACAGCCCGGAAACAGGCCCTTCGGCCCACCGAGTCCATGCCGACCAGCGATCCCCGCACACTAACGTTATCCCACACACACTTGGGACAATTTACAATTATACCAAGCCAATTAACTTGCAAACCAGTACTTCTTCGGAGTATGGGGGGAACTGGATATCCACGAGAAAACCCATGCAAGTCACGGGGAGAATGTACATACTCAGTACAGACAGCACCTATAGTCAGGATCGAACCTGGGTCTCTGGCGCTGTAATGCAGCAACTCTAGTGCTGCGCCACCGTGCAGCCCTATTGGTTTCTAAATCATTAAGCCATTGGCCATATTGCATTTATACATGTTTTTAAACGAAACATTTCCTTCAAAAATATTTTAAATAATTGTTTCAATATTGCACTTTATATGGTGTATTTTAACATTGTACAAACAAAAGTTAGACTGATAGGACCACTGATAATTGCCTTGTACTACAATATTACGCGATTTCTCAGCTTCCATATTTCATACCTCTTGTTATTTCTGTTAGCAAAAGATCACAAACATTCAAAATCTACAGAACAGAAGTCTTTGAAATGTGTTGGATATGTACAGCATTGCACGATGTAGGAATGTATCAAATTGTTTTGCCTTCAAGGATATCTCAATAAATAAGATGAATCTGATTAAGGAGCCTCTAACGAGATTCTATTGTTTTTTCCTCTGTATGCTGATCCCGTCTTTGTAAAAATATCACCCCCACACATGATACATGTCAGAAGTCCATGACATAAGTCTTAACTGTTGATGTTTCTTACTTGCTATCTGTCTAATTAAATCTTTTATCTATTTGTCTGCGATTGCGAGGATATATCAGTATGCCAAACAAACAAACAGAGCAGGTATTAGTAAAATAAAGCAGCACCGAATACTTGTTTTCATTTTCTTAATATTTTGGGTCAAAATCTCACCATTTTTCTCAATACATCTCCTATTTCAACACTAACTTTGTTAGAAGTTTGAAGAAACCTTGATTATGCACATCGGAATAACAGAATCCTAGTTCAGACAAAACAATTATTTCAAGATATTGCCTTGGAAATTCTCCAAAAGCATGTCAAACTTCTTTTTGCTCAGAAGAAAAAGGACATATTTGAATAAAGATGGAAAAGACCTTTGACAACTGGGAATATAATCACTCAATTGCTTATAGAAACAGAGAAACATAAAAAGTAAGAGCAGGAGTAGGCCATTTGGCCCTTCGAACCTGCACCGCCATTCAATATGATCATGGCTGATCATCCAACTCAGTATCCCTTACCTGCCTTATCTTCATACCCCCTGATCCCTTTAGCCACAAGGGCCACATCTAACTCCCTCTTAAATATAGCCAATGAACTGGCCTCAACTACCTTCTGTGGCAGAGAATTCCAGAGACTCACCACTCTCTGTGTGAAAAATGTTTTTCTCATCTTGGTCTTAAAAGATTTCCCTCTTATCCTTAAACTGTGAACCCCTTGTCCTGGACTTCCCCAACATCGGGAACAATCTTTCTGCATCTAGCCTGTCCAACCCCATAAGAATTTTGTAAGTTTCTATAAGATCCCCCCTCAATCTTCTAAATTCTAGCGAGTACAAGCCGACTATATGCAGTCTTTCTCCATATGAAAGTCCTGACATCCCAGGAATCAGTCTGGTGAACCTTCTCTGTACTCCCTCTATGGCAAGAATTTCTTTCTTCAGATTTGGAGACAAAAACTGTACGCAATACTCCAGGTGTGGTCTCACCAAGACCCTGTACAACTGCAGTAGATCATCCCTGCTCCTATACTCAAATCCTTTTGCTATGAATGCTAACATACCATTCACTTTCTTCACTGCCTGCTGCACCTGCATGCCTAATTTCAATGACTGGTGTACCATGACATCCAGGTCTCGTTGCATCTCCCCTTTTCCTAATCGGCCACCATTCAAATAATAGTCTACTTTCCTGTTTTTGCCACCAAAGTGGATAACCTCACATTTATCCACATTATACTGCATCTGCCATGCATTTGCCCACTCACCCAGCCTATCCAAGTTCCCTTGCAGCCTCCTAGCATCCTCTTCACAGCTAAGACTGCCCCCCCCCCCCAGCTTCATGTCATACGCAATCTTGGAGATGTTGCATTCAATTCCCTTGTCCAAATCATTAATATATATTGTAAATGGCTGGGGTCCCTGCATTGAGCCCTGCGGCACCCCACTTGTCACTGCCTGCCATACTGAAAAGGACCTGTTCACTCCTACTCTTTGCTTCCTGTCTGCCAGCCAGTTCTCTATTCACATCAATACTGAACCGCCAATACCGTGTGCTTTAAGTTTGTATACTAATCTCTTGTGTGGGACCTTGTCAAAAGCCTTCTGAAAGTCCTGAAATAGCACATCCACTTGTTCTCCCTTATCCACTCTACTAGTTACATCCTGAAAACATTCTATAAGATTCATTAGACATGATTTACCTTTCATAAATCCATGCTGACTTTGACCAATGATTTCACCACTTTCCAAATGTGCTGCTATCCCATCTTTAATAACTGACTCTAGCAGTTTCCCCACTACCGATGTTAGACTAACTGGTCTGTAATTCCCCGTTTTCTCTCTCCCTCCCTTTTTAAAAAGTAGGGTTACATTAGCTACCCTCCAATCCTCAGGAACGACTCCAGAATCTAAAGAGTTTTGAAAAATTATCTCTAAGACATCCACTATTTCTGGGGCTACTTCCTTAAGTACTCTGGGATGCAGCCTATCTAGCCCTGGGGATTTATTGGCCTTTAATCCATTCAATTTACCTAACACCACTTCCCGGCTAACCTGGATTTCACTCAGTTCCTCCATCTCATTTGACCCGCGATCCCCTGCTATTTCCGGCAGATTATTTATGTCTTCCTTAGTGAAGACAGAACCAAAGTAGTTATTCAATTGGTCTGCCATATCCTTGTTCCCCATGATCAATTCACCTGTTTCTGACTGCAAGGGACCTACATTTGTTTTAACTAATCTTTTTCTCTTCACATATCTATAAAAGGTTTTGCAGTCAGTTTTTATGTTCCCTGCCAGTTTTCATTCATAATCTATTTTCCCTTTCCTAATTAAACCCTTAGTCCTCCTCTGCTGGACTGCATTTCTCCCAGTCCTCTGGTAGGCTGCTTTTTCTGGCTAATTTGTATGCTTCATCTTCTGTTTTGATATTATCCCTGATTTCCCTTGTTATCCACGGATGCACTATCTTCCCTGATTTATTCTTTTGCCAAACTGGGATGAACAATTGTTCAGGACCCGTGTTTCTGAATTAACAATGTCACTCTCCATCCTAATGAAGAACTCAACCATGTTATGGTCACTCTTGCCCAAGGAGCCACGCACAACAAGGCTGCTAACTAACCCTTCATCATTACTCAATCAGGCCTCATCTCCTTCGTCCTTCTGCACCCCTGTTTCTCCAGCTTTTTGTGCCAGCCACTGGAAGCAGTTTGCTACTCGAAAAAACCTTATCTCTCCACTGATCAGTCCTAACATGCACCGCTAGTTTCTCCATACCCTCGACCAGCAGCAGTTCCTTCTTTAAAACCCAGTCTAGAACAGCCTGCTCTCTTGTTGGTTCCTCCACATGTTGGTTTAGAAAACTATCCCGCATACATTCCAAAAATCCTCTTCCTCAGCACCCCTGCCTATTTGATTCACCTAATCTATATGTCGATTGAAGTCACCCATTATAACTGTTTTACCTTTGTTGCATGTATTTCTAATTTCCTGTTTAATGCCATCCCCAACTCCACTACTAATGTAAGCCTGTACACAACACCAACTAGCGTTTTCTGCCCCTTAGTGTTTTGTAGCTCTACCCATATCAATTCCACATCCTCCAAGCTAATGTCCTTCCTTTCTGTTGCGTTAATCTCCTCTCTAACCAGCAACGCTCCCCACCTCTTTTTCCTTACTGTCTATCCCTCCTGAATATTGAATATCCATGGATGTTCAGCTCCCAGCCTTGGTCACCCTGGAGCCATGTCACCGTGATCCCAACTATATCATAATCATTAATGGTAAGATTATACGTGAACTTACCAGTTCGAAGTTTGATCCTTATTTTATGAGGAGTGACGTTGAGGGATTACGTGAAGAAGCCCCGCCAGGCGCATACGCGTCATACTTCAAAGCAGCGGCGTGAAAACACGGAAAACAAATAGCCGAAGTAACATAGTAAGGCTGTAAGAAGACTAGAACTACCAGATGATCTCCACAGCAAGAGTTATTCTCTTCGTAAAAAATGAAGTAATTGGAGCCCATTGCCGAAGCATTGTGAGAACAGGAGTGATGTCCAGATTTCTGTATAGCGAGGTTTCGGAGGGTTTTTACTAAAAATTCCTCATAAATTGGGATACTAACGGATGAGACCTGATAGGATGTTGTTCTGAAGACTGCCCGCAATAAAAGGACAACGAACTCCGAGCGCTGGTAATTTCACTATAACACAGGTGCTCATTAAAATGCAACTTAGCAAGGAACTCCAACACATCACATATGCTTGCATTATGATAAGACATATAGGATTGTACACAGAAACAGTTCCCATTTCTTTATGTGAACCATATATTGTTTTTTGAGTGTTATTTCGCCAGCCTGCAGTGAGAACCACCATGGCCCTGTTCGACAATCCAAGTCCTTGGAAATGTCTGGTCAGAACCTGCAGACCAACAATTAATACGGTCATGTAAAGGGTGACTTTCGCATGTAACTGGATGCACCAAGAAATTACTGCAGCTGGGAATCATCATGAATGACTGAACCATCATTGAAAACACTAAGGGGAACCATGGTTGTGCTGGCCAATCTGGGACCACCAAAACACCTGTGGCGGAGTCTCGCTCTATTGTGGTGAGGCAGTTCAGGATGGAAAAATTGAGGAATTTCATACAATTTTTAGTGCCCCCAATGTAATGAGACTGCATCCATGGCAACTGCACCTGGATCTGGCTCCCATGAAACATATTTAGGCAACTGGTGATGTAATCTGGATGGAACAGATCAATGGCTGGCAACCCAAATCGAGTGACAATTGTGTGACAAAGTTTAGAATTCAACATCCACTCTATATTGGCATGAAATGTACGCGACCTATGGTCGGCCACCACATTAGCTATAGGTGGTGAATAAATGGCTGAAATGCAGATATGCCTTGACATACACCAATGTCACATGTCGGCACCCAGTTAACACATGATACTGATCGTGTTCCTCCCATATGATTAATATATGCCACTGCTGTGGTGTTGTCAATCTGGAGTTGATGTGTAAATCCTTCATTGAGGAGCAATATGCCTTTACCCATAAAATGCCCTCAATAATGCGAAAGAATTTATCCCGTGTGTGTGGCGAATCAACCCTTCGTGTTCATGCCAGCTACCCCCACAGCTAGACTCAGTGTCCATAGCCCCCCATCCAAGAGCGCTGACATCAGTTTGGAAGATTAGGGAACAGTCTAGTACCCAAAATGTTATTGGTAGCTAGATTAACATTAACAATGCACCACTGCAATTCTGCGAGAACTGTGGTTGGTAACTGGATAACCCAATGAAAATGGCCTGCATTCGATTTTAGTGCTAGTTCTCATGCTCTCTGCAAATGTTGATAATGCAAAGGCCCAAATGTACTGCAGGAACCTGCTCCCCATTTACCAATGACCGTAGCGTCTTCTCGGATGGAGGGATAACGTTTTGTGGGAGGCAAGTACAGACATCATCATCATCGGCAACCTTGGCTGTTGGTAATGTTACCGTTATAGCAACGGAATTAATAAGAAACCCCAAATACTCAATATTTTGGATTGGCTGTAACTTGGACTTAGTTCGATGGAGTAACCATTAATGACTCAAGCACCGATTCTTCAGCTGACTCATTAGTGTTGCTGATAATTATGATATCAGCTAAATAAGCAATTACAATGTGATGATGGGCTGAATAGCACCAGTACAGGTTTTAACAAATTAATAAATAGCCTGGGTGCTGAACTTAATCCAGGAGTCAATGCGTTGTATTTCCACAGCTGTGCCATCCAATTAAATTTCAAGTATCTGCGATAATGAGCATGAATTGGCAGTGAATAATACACATCTTGCAAACCAATAGTTGCCACATAACGGCCCTGTGATAGCAGGTGTTTAGCAGTAATGATTTTAAGTGATTGAGGATGAGAATTACTCTACAACACCCATCTTTTTGAGATCTGGGGAAATATTAGACACAATTGTGGAGGATGATTAATGACTTTATCAATCACCATTATCTATCTGTTCAGGCTCTTGAGCAGAAATACCCAAATTTTTTAGGCTTGTGCTGTTGAGGTGGATCAATCTCTGAGATAAACTCAATGGTAAACATGAGACAGTATTTAGTATAAACATATTATACATTATACAGCACCATTCATTAGAAAACATTTGTAATCAACCTCCAATAGGAGATTGGCCACCAGAACTTTATCGTTAAGAAAGGTCCCAGTACCTCTACAGTTGACCTGTAAAGCTGTTGTCTGCTTATATTGGGATTGTAGCTAGTCTGTCTCGGTGGGTACCCTCGTTGCCCCACGCCTGCCCCTGCAGAGCTCAGCACCTGGATCTGACCTTCAGTATTAACCCAGGGTTGCGAATAGGTGGCCTCGAAATGCTTGACTACATTAAGCCAATTGCTTTGGCCTCATCATGAATTTCACGAATTTTCATGACAAGGTCCGTTCCAAACAATATTTCAGGCGCCCTACATAGAGCAGCAAATTTTTGATTTAGTGTTGGCCTGATGGCAATATTCCCTGATGCAATTTCCTGAAAAATGCATTGCATAAAATACCCAACATATCTGTTGTGAGTTTGAGGAATGATTGTCCCTTGGACCATAGTGCCAAATGCAGTAATTGCTGCAGCCACCAGTTGGAGGACGTGTTAACACCGAACCTCCTGTCCCGTCAAAGAAGGACTCATGGGTGCCCAGAACCTGAGTCACCATAGGCACTTTCAGTAATGCACATTAAACAGGTGTCTCATATTTGTTTGCAGTCACTTGCATCATATCTTGCTGGAGTTGGTGAGGTACTACATAATTGATACCGCTGGCAAGGGATTGTTCCATTGCTCACCAGTCCCCTCCGGAATAGCAACTCAGTGCCATTTCCGAGACACCCGGAGCGTGGCTCTTGTGCGCGCTGGTGTTTGCACATAAGCAGGGACACCAGCATCAGGGTCAGCTGCAATCTGCCCGCTTCTCCCAAATCATATAGTTGGGAGGCATCCTCCAGTCCTAAACAAGGCGCTGAAAGGAACCCCAATATATGGACCCTCCATATGTTGGTCTTGGTATGGCCCTCTTGGACATTACTGGCCCTTGGACCCTTATGTAATGAAGGTTGGAGCATCAGCTGCATGTTCCCAACCTCCCCCACAGTCTTGTATGATCAGGGGAAGAGTCACCATTGTTGTCAGAGAACCCAGGTCTGTGACTTTATATTTGCCTTTTCATGGCTAGGAGCAGCCTCAGTCTGCTAGCACCCTTGGAAATAAACAGATGGACCAGGCTCATTCTGAAGCAAATTCCAGTTGGCCTGCCTTTTGTCAATGGAGCTAGTGGGGAAAATTAGCCCGCTATCTTAACTGCTGCCGATAAAACGGCACCCGGCATCGGAATCGGCGTTGCCGTGCTTATCTCCCGACCCGATCAAATTGGTGAACCCTGGACCCACGCTAAGACGGATCTTCAGAAGCGACAGCTCCAACTCCCCACTCCTACTGACTGCTCGAGCCAGCTTTACGGAGTGGAAATACTTCTAAGTAAAGTTTTGAAAACACTTACCTTAGAAGTTCCTACTTACCCGCTGGTGGAGCTGTGCCCTCCAGCCCGTTCAGTGCGACATGCACGGACGTAATGACGCGCATGCACCTGGCGGGGCTTCTTCACGTAGTCAGTCACGTGACTCTGAAGTAAAATAGCTATCTGCACATTCAACTCATCCACCTTATTACGAATGCTTCTTGCATTGAGACACAAAGCCTTCAGGCTTGTTTTTACAACGCTGTTATCCCTTGTACAATTATGTTGAAAAGTGGCCCTTTTTGATTTTTGCCCTAGATTTGACTGCCTGCCACTTTTAATTTTCACCTTGCTACCTTTTGCTTCTACCCTCATTTTACACCCCTGTCTCTCTGCTCACACATTTAAGAAACCCACCACATCTTATTCTCTGTTTATTATTTATTTCCTCTTTCCCCCCTACATGTTGCGTCTGAGTGCTTCCCTTCTCTGCCTCCTCACACACTGTCTACCAGCTTTCTCTATTCGAGTCCCTCCCCCCAACCAATCTAGTTTAAAGTCTCCCCAGTAGCCTTTGCAAATCTCCCCGCCATCTCTTATACAATGTGGAAATAAAGGCAACTGTTGACAAATTACATAATTAACTGAAAAATAACTGAATTATCTCTAGTAACAAAATTAATTTAAAAAATGTTTCTTAAATAGAGGCACAACATTAGCCGCCCTCCTCCAGTTTCCCCCAAGATTCCTGCAATTTCTTCCATAGGTTCCCAGTGTCCTCAGATATATCTGATCAGGCTTGGGAAATGTATCACTTATATGTCTTGGGTTGAGCAGAACCTCTTCAATTGTAATATACATTGTCCTCAAGACATGTCCATAAACTGTCCCATATTCAAGAGTCTTCATGCCTTTCTCCGTGGTAAAAACAGGAATACTCTTTGAAGACACTGAAGATAAATTGTTTCTGAGGAGCCCTATTCTCTCTCTTCGGGTCTGTCACACGTGAGGCCTCGTCCCCCAACTCAACCTGTTCCCTCAACGCAATATTCCACCACTCACCCATAACCCACAACTGCACAGGCATGGCTCATTTCCCCTCATCCCCAGCACTCTCTCCCCTTCCTCTTCACCCTCCCTCTTCTTTCCCCTCTCCTCCTCCCCCAACCACCCCACTATCCCTCATCACCTCCCCCACTGCCCCCTGTCCCTCTATTCCCCACTCCCTACATCCCATTGATCCGTTGGACCCAGTTCCCCCAACGCAATATTCCACCACTCACCTGTTCCCCCAACGCAACCCGTTTCCACCACTCACCCATTCCCTCAACGTAACCCGTTCCCCCAACGCAATATTCCGCCACTCACCCATAGCCGCCAAATGCGCAGGTGTGGCTCATTTTCCCTCATCCCCAAACATTCCCTCCCCCTCTTCTCCACCCTCCCTCTACCCTCGCCTCCCCTTTACCTCCCTCTCATTTCCCCTACTCTCAGTTACTCCCTATCCTCAGTCACTCCCTCCCTCAACCCTCTCTCCTCCCTACCCCTCTTGACGTCATCGTGAGATGGAAGCAGCTTTTTTTCATGTAAATGAAATCCCATTGTGATGTAATTGTGGGGTGGAGCACTGCTCACAGGCTGTTTATGTAAATGAAATACCTTTGTGACGTCATAGCACAAAGTGGGGTTATATAAAGTTTAAAATGTGAATAACGTAAAATATAACATAAATCTGAACAAAACTTGATAAAAAACACACCACAGGACAATTGTGAGTCAAATGGTCCAAACATTGTTGCGCTATCGTGTACTATTTTGGCATATTTCTGGGAGCAGATAGGCACGCAGACAGAATCACAAACAAGATGAAAGTTTTAGTAATATACTAGACTAAGTGGGACCTGTTGGGTCCCATGTTCACACGGGAGGGCTGGTCCCCCGATGCAATATTCCACCTCTCCACCGATTCCAATATTGGTGGCCAGTGGGGGGGCTTTCTGGAGCGCTGATATGGGTTCTTGGGTGGCAGCTCAGTCCCTCAAGCCTGATGTGCTGGCAGCTCACTCACGGCTGGTGAGCTGGCAGTTGACTCATGGCTATTCCTTGAAATTCCATTTCAAGCAGGATGCAAGGCCACCAAATTCAAATCCATTTTCCTACCATTTCAAGCATGGTCCAAGGCCACCAAATTCAAGTGCAGTTTCTTACCACTTCGAGCAGGATGCAAGGCCACCAAATTCAAGAGCAGTTTCCTACCACTTCAAGCAGGGTGCAAGGCCACCAAATTCAAGTGCAGTTTCATACCACGTTTAGCAGGGTGCAAGGCCACTGAATTCAAGTCCAGTTTCCAACCACTTCAAGCATGGTGCAAGGCCACCAAATTCAAGTGCAGTTTCATACCAAGCAGGGTGCAAGGCCACCAAATTCAAATGCAGCTTCATACCATTTCATGCATGGTGCAAGGCCACCACATTCAAAAGCAGTTTCATACCATTTCAAGCAGGGTGAAACCACCATGAAACCACAATAAAACCACCATAAAACCACACAAAACACCAAACTCAGAGTTCAGTAGACATTCAGTGTGTTCAGTTGAATCACAGCTCAGACAGTCATGACCTCTCCCTCCCCCATCATGCAGAGACTGAGACACACCCACACTTCTGGGTTTTATAAACCCTCCCCCTCCCACCGGAAAAGGTGTGGCCTTCATGGCGTGATTGACAGGAGAGAAATTCTCAATATTTTTTAAACACTAATAACACCTTTATTTTTCATTGATGGGAAGAATTCTCTGCACCTGCTGAGCGGAGGGGGACTGAGTAAGATGGCCAAAAATCACAGCCGTAAGTGGTAGTGTTTTATCTTAAATCAATATAGAGTGCAAACAGGAAGTTAGCCAAAGCACCCAATCCACCATTTGCAGTGATGCTTTTTAACTTCAAGCCAAAGCACCCAAGCCACCATTTGAAGTAGTGCCTTTTAACTTCAGCCCAAAGCATACAAGCCACCATTTGCAGCAGTGCCTTTTAACTTCAGCCCAAAGCACCCAAACCAACTTTTGCAGTAGTGCCTTTTAACTTCAGCCCTAAGCACCCAAGCCACCATTTGCAGTAGTGCCTTTTAACTTCAGCCCAAAGCACCCAAGCCACCATTTGAAGTAGTGCCTTTTAACTTCAGCCCAAAGCACCCAAGCCACCATTTGCAGTAGTGCCTTTTAACTTCAACCCAAACCACCCAAACAAACATTGGCAGGCAGTGCCTTTTTACTTCAAACCAATCATATTTTCATTTTCAAACCACATTAAGGTTCAAACCACATCACAGTTGAATAGATATGTGTTCAGTGCTATTCAGAGCTCAGAGAAACGTGACCCCCTGGCTAGCTCCATCTGGCATAGACTGAGTGAGCACACCAGCAGGGGCAGCAGAGAGAATGGGTATTTTAAAAAAAAACTTTAATATCTCTCTGATTTTTCATCGATGGGAAAAATCCTTAGGTCCAGGAAGGCGGAGGGCGGCTCTGAGCAAGCAAGCCAAAAATGACGGCCGTAGGTGGCGGCGTTCTCTCGGAAATCACAGCACAGCGAGTCAAAAGCAGTCAAGATCAGACTTTTAGTAATATAGAAGTTAGATATACCTAGTGGGATCCATTGGGTCCGTCACATAAGAGGCCTGGTCCCCCAATGCAATATTCCACCACTCACCCATAGCCCCCTCGGGAGGCCTGGTCCCCCAACACAACCCATTCACCAACAAAAAATTCCATTACTCACCTGTTGCCCCACTGCAACCCGTTTCCCCAATGCAATATTCCACCACTCACCCATAGCCTCCAACTGTGCAGGTCGGCTCATTTTTTTCCACCCTCCCTCATTTTAAACTTTAAAATAATGCAATTGCACTAAAAAATTGTCATTCTTTAACGTGATGTAGGTGCCACTGACAAGGCCATTAAACTTTGCTGTGGCTTTGCAGTCACATATGTGCTGGGTTAGACTGGCAGATTCTTCCCCTGAACGACATTTGCTGTCAAGGACTCAATCAAAGATTATAGAGGAGCAAGATAGGCCACTCTTCTGAAATTCAATAGACTGATGTGTAGTACGTAATGGAACGTCACGGCCGCCATTTTACCGGTATGCCTCCCGCTGTGTAATTCGCTCCAAAGCTACATAGCAGTTGCAAGTGAGATGCCTGTAAACAGGAATGTTTAGTTGTCTTTTGAATAAATTATATTTTGATGTGGACTTTTGTTGCATGCGTTTGTCTATAGCAGGCCATGTTAGTTGGGTTAGTGTCAAATATTTACTGATTCATATACGTTTACATGTAAAATAGTAGCTCCAAAGATCCTTTGATCCATCCTTGGTGTAATCAGTGTTGTAGGGAACAATGTTTGATATAGCGCATCTATCACCTCACATATTTTAGTTAATTTTATCGTAATGGTTTCCCTCTGTTCCCCCATTTCCCTCCCATCTTTCCTTCCCAGCCCCCATCTTTGCGTAGTTTCCCGAACATTGTACTGTGCAGCTTTGCTTGTATTGCTTTAACACACACTGCACAAAATTACAGGCACACACAAACACACATTCATATAAATATATGGTGGGACATGGTAGGACAGGCACTTGATAGATAAATACATTTCGTTCTCATGGATCAGAAGCAACTGATTAAAGCATCACTATTACTCTCTATCTTCTTTGTCAGATGATGTACATAAACCATAAATGCATACATACATATACATGCATATGCATACAAACATATGCATACATATACATGCATATACGTACATACATACATATGCATACAAACATAGGCATATATACATATGCATGCAAATATATACACACATATATACACATACATATATATACATATATATACACACACATATATATACACACACATATATATATATACACACACATATATATACACACATATATATATATACACACATATATCTATATATACACACATATATACACACATGTATATGCATACATATATATACATATACATACATATATACACATACATATACATGCATATATACACATACACACATATATATACATATAATAATTTCCCAATGTTCAATAGATTTAGGATCAGTTCCTGTGGATTGGAGGATAGCTAATGTTATCCCACTTTTCAAGAAAGGAGCGAGAGAGAAAACAGGGAATTACAGACCAGTTAGCCTGGCTTTGGTGGTGGGAAAGATGCTGGAGTCAATTATTAAAGATGTAATAATGGGGCATTTGGATAGCAGTAAAAGGATTAGTCTGTCAACATGGATTTATGAAAGGAAAATCATGTTTGACTAATCTTCTGGAATTTTTTGCCACAAGGCTCGGTGTTGGGGCCGCAACTGTTTACCATATATATTAATGATTTTGAAGAGGTAATTAGGAGCAAAACTAGTTCATACATACCTACATATTTAAATTCAGCCGATGTTGGTCAAATAACATGTGTATCTTCTTGCTTTTTTTAGAGACATGGATTTTTTAAACGTGAATGTCTCATAACAACACATTTGTGGGTCAGCAGTATTTTGCACCAACCCACACAATTTAAAATAATTTTTAATTGAATTTCATACACAAGGAAAACACTTTTTATTTACATCATTTTGTGTGCGAAATATACAGGGTTGCAGTGCTTTGCATATCAGCTAATCAATAAAAGTGATGTCAAATTCAACATATTTCAAACAAAGGACAACGTTTCCAACATATACATTAACTAGACTAAGTGGGACCCTTTGGGTCCCAGCATCACATGAGAGGGCTGGTCACCCAATGCAATATTCCACCTCTCCACCTATTCCAATATTGCTGGCCAGTGGGGGGGGCTTTCTGTTGCGCTAGTATGGGTGTTGACTTTTGTGCTGAAGGGACTGGTTTACAGAGGGCAAGTATGGACATTGTGGTTCGAATGGATTCTAGGGCTGGCAGCTCAGTCACTGAGGCCTGGCAGTACAGTCACTCAGACCCGGCAGGCTGGCAGTTGAGAAACTGCCAGATATGCAGCCCAAAACAGGTGACAGACTCTGTGAGAGAGAGAAGGGGGAGAGGGTGGACTGAATGGATTATTGGGCTGGCAGTTCAGTCATTTACGTCTGGTGGGCTGGCAGTTCAGTCACTTACAGCTGGTGGGCTGGCAGTGCAGCCACTGACGGCTGGAACTGATATTGCACCAACCCACTCAATTTTAAATGAATCATAATAGAGATCTATTAACATGGTTAACACTTTATTTCTGACATGCATGGTCAGATTTATATAATTCACATTATTCTGTGCGCGAGATATACAGGGTTGCAGTGTTCAGCATGTCAGCTAACCAGTGAAAGTGACGTACAATTCAACGTGTGTAGCACAATGATAGCCCACCCCTTCTTACACCATAGAGCAAAATGTCCAACGTAGATACAATAATAAATAAATCGCCATTTGCATTGTTTTGTGCAGTTAACAAATCACAATTTCACACAATGTACATAAGACGGCAGTTATTTGACAAATACTCCGCAATTCGGTGTAGGAGATCATGTCCACTGACGACATCTGAAATTACAGAAAATATCATGCAGTCAATATGTTCTTATTCTGCATTAAATAACAGAGAGGTAGAAAGAAAATGCTCTTGCGGAGAAGATTTTTATAAGGATGTTGCCATGAGGACTCGACTATCTGAGCTCAATGATCTAACTACAGTGAGAGATTGAACAGGCTAAATAAAATTTTCAATATGCCACATAAGTAATAAATATTTTCTTACCTTTCCTCCTTAATGGGGAACCTGAAGAAAGACAAGTCGGGATGCCTACATTGCCAATTGGCGATTGTTTTTCGCAGGAGTGGTCAATCTTGAGCACATGGCATTGGGGGCAGGGTGTTGACATGGATAGAAAATTGGTTGGCAGACCGGAAGCAAAGAGTAGGAGTGAACGGGTCCTTTTCAGAATGGCAGGCGAGTGGAGTGCCGCAAGGCTCGGTGTTGGGGCCGCAACTGTTTACCATATATATTAATGATTTGGAAGAGGGAATTAGGAGCAACACTAGCAAGTTTGCGGATAACACAAAGCTGGGTGGCAGTGTGAACTGTGAAGAGGAAGTTAGGAGGTTGCAGGGTGACCTGGACAGGTTGAGTGAGTGGGCAGATGCATGGCAGATGCAGTGTAACATAGATAAATGTAAGGTTATCCACTTTGGTGGCAAGAACAAGGGGGCAGATTATTATCTCAATGGAGTTAAGTTAGGGAAGGGAGAGGTACAGCGAGACCTGGGTGTCCTTGTACACAAGTCACTGAAAGTTGGCATGCAGTTACAGCAGGCAGTAAAGAAAGCTAAAGGAATGTTGGCCTTCATAACAAGAGGATTTCAGCATCTCCGATCTCCGGAGAACATGATTAGGTGATGTAACCGAACGGGACCCTACTTCATATCTAACAGGAACCTTTGGGGCACTTTTTCACTCTGAGGGCGGTGGGTATATGGAACAAACTGCATGAGGCAGGTACTATAACAACACGTAAAAGACACTTAGGCAGGCACATTAGTAGGAAAGGTTTAGAGGGATTTGGACCAAACGCGGGTTTAGATGGGGCATCTTGGTCGGATGAATGGACGAATTGAGCCAAAGGGCCTGTTTCCGTGCTGTACGACTCTGACTTGCAGGAAATACAAATGCAACAGCCACGTAGTATTAAATCAAAGAGCAATGGGGACGGCCAGTAAGAGTTGATACTGGCCACGCTGAGTGATTAAGATGTTTGATACCAGACAATTATCTTCCTAAATTCCACGGTTCTCAAACAGAAAATATGTCTGTTAAGCATTTTGCTGTTTTTACAATTGATAATGTATCTTTATAATAGCCCCAAAGGTTATTAACTAGCAATGTGACATTAACATCGTCTCTTTTCAGTATTTATTTAAAAAGGAGCATGATCCTGTGTTACACCTCTGCCCACAACGTCAGAGACCCGTGATCGATCATGATCTCAGATGCTGTCTGTGTGGAGTTTGTACGTTCTCCCTGTGATCGCCTGGGTTTCCTCCGGGTGCTCTGGTTTCCTCACATGTCCCACAAGAAGTGTGGGTTTGTAGATTAATTGTCCTCTGTAAATTGCCCACAATGTTTAGGGCATGGATGCGAAAGTCGATAACCTAGAACTAGTGTGATCGATCAGGTGATGTGGACGGTGTATCTTTCAATGAATATAAGATGTATATGCTTGTTAATGGTCAGGGTTAATCCCTTGTTCCATCTCTGTACCAATGTAGTAACGCCTCCAGTGTATTTTAAAATAATTTGCACATTAAAAAAAACGGTTTAAAATGTAATTTAGTGTTGGTGGTTTGACCGTGGTGGCTCCTAGTTAGACAAAGCCTTGAATCCAAAGGAGATGCAAGAAACTGCAGATGATGGTTTATACAAAAAAAAACTCAGCAGTCAGCTTCTCGGGATAGAATGAAAAGGTGACGTTTTGGGCGTATAAAGCAGTATCTGCATTCATTATCCATTAATCGTTTCCGAACCGAAACGTCACCTATCAATGTTCTCCAGATGTGCTGTCTGACCCGCAGAATTACTCCAGCACTTTGTCTTTCCTTGATTTTAAATTCATCTACGGTCTCACTCCTTTCCCGAAACGTGAGTCTGAATGCCCGAAAGGTCGCCCATTCCTTCTCTCCAGAGATGCTGCCTGTTCTGCTGAGTTACTCCAGCATTTTGTGTCACTCCTTATAACCCCTGCAATCCCCCTCCATCCCTGGTCTCAGTCATTCTCAATGTGAATTACTCAATCGATAGTGGTAGTGAAGGCACAAGGAACTGCAGATGCTGGAATCTTGAGGAAACACGTGTGAGAGGAACTCAGTTGAGAATCTGTAGCGGGGAATGGGCAGATGATATTTCGGGTTGGGACTGATTGGAGTAAGGAAGAGAATCGCAATGACTTCAGTTAGAAGCTCTGGAACGAAACTAATCCCCAAACCAGACCTCTTGATGAAGATAGACACAAAGTGCTGGAGTAACTCAGCGGGTCAGGCTGCATCTCTGGAGAATAAAAGGATGGGTGACGTTTCAGGTAGACTAAAGAGATGCTGCCTGACCCGTTGAGTTATTCAGCACTTTGTGTCTATCTTCGGTATAGACCAGCACCTGCAGTTCCTTTGGCAAAGGCTCATCGACCCGAAACTTGGTTGTTCTGTGCCCCTGATGCTGTCTGACCTGCTGGGCTTTTTTTTTTAACCGGTTTCTGTGTTTACCACTAGTGTCCTTTCCCGCATTCCAGGAGCGTTTAATACTCGCCTTGGTCCGATGGCTAAATCTTTAGTCTCCCACCCTTATTTTCATCGTGTCATAATTAGTTCCACTGTTGCCATTTGGGACCAATACATGTATATCGTTGCAATGCAGAATAATATTGATTGGCATTTCCCAGGCATACAGATCTCCCTCCCTCCCACAGCGCGGAGGGAGATCGAGAAGAGAGGGGAGAGAGAGATCGAGAGAAGAGAGGGGAGAGAGATCGAGAGAAGGGAGAGAGAGATCGAGAGAAGGGAGAGAGAGATCGCGAGAAAGGGGGAGGGAGAGATCGAGAGAAGGGGAGAGTGAGAGAGATCGAGAGAAGGGGAGAGAGAGATCGAGAGACGGGGGAGAGAGAAGGGGAAAGATAGAGAAGGGGAAAGAGAGAGGGGAATGGGAGCCGTCCCATTACGACCAAAGATCAGAGCATAGAGCAGAGCTCCTCTAGTATCTTTGATTCCGACCGCCGACACCGAAACCCCCCGCCCCCCCCATTGCACCCAAAGATTATTGAGCGGAGTTCTATAATCTTTGATTGCACACTTCTTCACGGTGGGCTTATGATCTTTGCTTGTGAAGTCTCGACAATTCGAGGGACATAACTGGTAACAGCTGCCGCGTTCCCGGACTCAAATCTGAGCTCGAAAAATCTCGTGGTGGCCTAATGTGTCCCATGGACTATATTTTGGAGACCCCTGCCTCTCAAGAACAAAACCAAAAACGTTCAGAAGTGTTAAAATTATTGACTTTATTATTGTGGTAAGTAAAAATCTGTTACAAATAATTCTAATAACTTTATAATGCTCCTCTATAATCTTTGGTACCGACAAACCTAGTTTCCCAATGACCGTTGATGGGAGAAGAGAAAATAACATTTTCAGTTCAGAATAATATTGACAGAAAATAATAATATTTTCTCATCTTTCTTTTTTATTGGGGAACCTAAAGAAAGACAGGTCGGGTCGTCTACATTGACGATTAGAGCAATTAATAGCCGAGCAGGAAGATGAAGATTTAGATGTAGACGCTATAGTCGAGGCATAATGATAAAATGGCGTCGACAATCACACATGTGATATTACACTTTTTTTGCTGAGTGGCGCATCTTGCTCCTCTATAATCTTTGGACTCAATGTCCATGGATAGCAACATTGTAGCTATGACATTGTGACATCATAGCTGGTAACTGCCAGTTCAGATTTTAAGCAATCCTTCTCAAAGTTGTTTTTTGTAAATTTTTAAATGTCAATAACTTGTGAAATATAACATCAATCTGAACGAAACTTAACACAACCAAGTGGGACCAACGGGAGGCATGGTCCCAGAATGCAACCTGTTCCACAATGCAATATTTGACCACTCACCCATAGCCCCCATGGGAGGCCTGGTACCCTACGGAACAAGTTCCCCAATGCAATATTCCATCACTCGCCCATTCCTCCATATTCCAGCACTCACCCAAAGCCCCCAACTGTGCAGGGGCATATCCCCTATCACATCCTCCCCCACCTCTTGCTTCAAGGACGTTAAAAAAAATGCAATTGCCCCCTCCCCCTCCTGTTCAGCGAAAAACTTGCTGGAAGGACTGAGTGTTCCTCAATTGCAACTTTGTTGCAAGCTGGGCCAACAGCTGCTAAATTTTTCTCAAACTTTAATTTGTAAATTTTTAAATGTCAATAATTTGTGAAATATAACATCACTCTGAATGAAACTTGACACAAACAACCACGGGACAATGGTGAGTAAGCATTTTAGCGCTATTGTGTATCAATAGATAATAGATGCGGTAGAAGGCCATTCGGCCCTTCGAGCCAGCACCGCCATTCAATGTGATCATGGTTGATCATCCACAAACAGTACTCCGTTACTGCCTTCTCCCCATATCTTTAAGAGGCCTATCTAGCTCTCTCTTTAAAGTATCCAGAGAACAACCCTCCACCAGCCTCTGAAGCAGAGAATACCAAAGACTCACAACTCTGTGTGAAAAAGTCTTTCTTCATCTCCTTTCTAAATGGCTTACACCTTCTGCTTAAACTGTGGCCCCTGGTTCTGGACTCCCCCAACATCGGGAACATGGTTCCAGCCTCTAGCGTGTCCAAACCCTTAATAACCTTATATATTTCAATAAGATTCCCTCTCCTCCTTCAAAATTCTTTCTAAATCATCCTTCTCATCGTTTTGGCGTAGTTCCGGTATCCCAATTACAGACAGACAGACACACTCATAGAAACAAAGAAGTTGAGGTTTTAGTAATATATATACTGGACTAAGTGGGATCCGTTGGGGCCTATTGTCACACGGCAGGCCTGATCCACCAAAGTAACCTATTCCCCAACCCAATATTCCATCACTCACCCGTTCCCCCATCGCAATATTCCACCACTCACCCATAGCCCCTAACTGCGCAGGCGTGGCTCAATTCCCCTCATCCCCAGCACTCCCTATCCCATCTTCTTTCCCCTCCCCTCCTCCCCTTCCCAATCCCTCCATCGCCTCTCCTCCTCCCCACTCCCTCCCTCCATAGCACATCTCCCCCCAACCCTTCACCTGCCCCACTCCTCACCTCCCCCTATTTTTCTCACACCTCCACCATTGACCTCCTTTGCCCTCTATTCCTCACTCCCTCTATTCCCCCACTCTCCATTCCTCACCTCCTCCTTCTTTCCCCTCTCCTCCAACCCTCCCCAATCCCTCCCTTACCTCTCCGTTCCCCTACCCTCGGTCACTCCATCCCTCCATAACTCTTCTCCCCTCCCTAACCCCCTCCTCTCCCTTTATTCTACTCCCCCTCCTCACCTCCCCCGCTTTCCCCTCCCTCAACCCTCCCTACCCCCTTCTCTCTCTCAATCCACCCCAGCCTCCCTCTACACCTCCCCCACACCCCCCTCCCTCAATCCCCGCACTCTCCCTCCTCACCACCCTATGATCTCGAGGTTGCCGCTCCTTTCCCTTCTAGCGTTCCCCGGAGAAGCATCAGCTGTCGGAGCCCTCAGAGCTCAGCACCCACGCTTTAGATCCTCGGCACGGCCACGGAGCACCAGCAGGTACAGCCGCGCCGGTAGAGGAAGGCAGGCACCGGCAGAGGTGGCCAATCAGTGCAGCAATGGTTCAGGAAGAGGCGTCGCCATCCCATCGGTGACTGACAGGAGAGACCAATCTGCGCATATGCTTTTTAAAAGATTTTTAAACCTTTATAACTTTTAAGATATACCACTGATTGGAACAAAACGTGTTGCGCTTGCAGCACAGGAGAATGTTAAGGTGGCAAAAAATCGTAGCGCTAACCTGTACCATTTTTGCGCAAATGCAAACCGGAAGATAACAAGGTGAGAGTTTTAGTTATATAACTATACTCTGATATAGATAGACTAGACCAACTGGGACCCATTGCTTATTTCGCCTTATTCACCCTCCCTCATTTTAAACTTTAAAAAATGTTTCTATGTACTGTGACTTTAAGAAAAATGCATTTGCACCAGCTAGAGCTAGCAGGACTCTGTACTTGGATAGCACCAATGTTGCGAGCAAGGCTACAATCCCATTGTGACATCATAGCTGTAAGCACAGGGAAGACATTTTTCTCAAATTGGGGTTTTGTAAATCTAAAAATGTCAATAACTTGTGAATTATAACATCAATCTCAACGAATCTTGACACAAAACAACCAAAGGACAATTGTAATTAAGGAGGTGCAAACATTTTAGCGCCATCGTGTATCGTTTTGGCATAGTTCTGGGAAAGAAAAGAGAGAGATAGAGAGAGAGCGAGATGGAGAGGTAAAGGGAGGGAGAGATGGATAGAGAGAGAGGTAGATAGCGAGATATAGAGCTGGATAGATATATATATATATATAGAGAGAGAGAGAGATAGAGATAAATAGATAGTGAGATAGCAAGATAGAAATAGAGAGTGAGGGAGAGATAGAGAGGGAGAAAGATAGAGATAGATAGACATAGAGATAGATAGAGATAGAGAGATAGATACATAACGAGATAGAGATATCGATAGAGAGATAGAGATAGCGATAGATAGATAGATAGATAGAGATACAGAGAGATAGATAGAGATGGCGATAGAGAGATAGATAGATAGAGATGGAGATAGATAGATATAGAGATAGAGTGTGAGAGAGAGAGAGAGATAGATATAGTGATAGAGATCAAGAGATATGGGGAAAAAGCAGGAAGGGGTTACTGATTTTGGATGATCCGCCATGTTCTTGTAGGACCGAATGACCTACTCCTGCACCTATTTTCTATGTTTCTTACTGATCAAGGGTAAAGCTGGTTCCAAACGTGGCTTTCAAACATGGACTGGCTGAATACTTGAATGAGACCAGTCCCATGGGCACAGTTAATGATTAGTACAGGTCATAAGAAATAGAATTAGGCCATTCAATAGACAATAGGTGCAAGTAGGCCATTTGGCCCTTCGAGCCAGCACCACCACTCAATGTGATCATGGCTGATTATCCCCCAATCAGTACCCCGTTCCTGCCTTCTCCCCATATCCCGACTGCTATTTTTCAGAGCCCTATCTAGCTCTCTCTTGAAAGCATCCAGAGAACCTGCCTCCACTGCCCTCTGAGGCAGAGAATTCCGCAGACACACCACTCTCTGTGAGAAAAAGTGTTTCCTCGTCTCCGTTCTAAATGGCCTACTCCTTATTCTCAAACTGTGGCCCCTGGTTCTGGACTCCCCCAACATCGGGAACATGTTTCCTGCCTCTAGTGTGTCCAAGCCCTTGACAATCTTCATCACTGGCCCATTCAGTCTACTCTGCCATTCAATCATGGCTGATCTATCTCTCCCTCCTAACCCCATTCTCCTACCTTCTCCCCGTAACCTCGGACACCTGTATTAATCAAGAATCTATCACAGCCTTAAAAATATCCACTGACTTGGCCTCCACAGCCTTCTGAGAAGAATTCCACAGATTCATCACCCTCTGACTAAAGAAATTTCTCCTCATCTCCTTAAAAGAACGTCCTTTAATGCTGAGGCTATGACATTTAGTCCTAGACTGTCCCACTAGTGGAAACATTCTCTCCACATCAGCTCTATCCAAATCTTTTATTATTCTGTATGTTTCAATGAGGTCCCCTCTCATTCTTCTAAACTCCAGCGAGTACAGGCCCAGTGGTGACAAATGCTCATGATAGGTTAACCTACTTACTCTGGGATCATTCTTGTAAACCTCCTCTGGACCCTCTCCAGAGTCAGCACATCCTTCCTCAGATATGGTGCCCAAAATGGCTCACACTATTCCAAATTCGGCCTTACCAGCGCCTTATGGAGCCTCAGCATCACATTCCTGTTTTTGTACACAAACCGTCTTGAAATAAATGCTAGCATTGTGTTTGCTTTCTTTGCTGGCGTCAGATGTTATGGGGGTAGGCAAGAGAATGGGGTTAGGAGAGAGATGGGGGTACACAAAAGGCTGGAGAAACTCAGCGGGTGCAGCAGCATCTAAGGAGCGAAGGAGATAGGCGACGTTTCGGGTCGAGACCCTTCTTCAGACTGGTCAGGGATCAGGGAAACGAGAGATATAAACGGTGATGTGGAGAGATAAAGAACAATGAATTAAAAATATGCAAAAAAGTATCGATGATAAAGGGAACAAGCCATTGTAAGCTGTTTGTGGTGTGAAAATGAGAAGCTAGTGCGACTAGGGTGGGGGAGAGAGATAGAGAGAGAGGGAATGCCAGGGCCCGAGGGCTGAGGGAGAGGTGGGAAGGGGAGGAGACAGCAAGGGTTAACAGAATTGAGAAAATTCAATATTCAAGCCCAGAGGATGCAGACTCCCCAAGCGGAATATGAGGTGCTGTTCCTCCAACGTGCGGTGTTGCTCACTCTGGCCGTGGAGGAGGCCCAGGACCAAGAGGTCGGATATGGAATGGGAGGGGGGGTTGAAGTGCTGAGCCACCGGGAGGTCGGCTTGGTTATTGCGGACCGAGCGGAGGTGTTCGGCGAAACGATCGGCAAGCCTCCGCTTGGTCTCACCGATATAGATCATCTGGCATCTGGAGCAGTGGATGCAGTAGATGAGGTTGGAGGAGGTGCAGGTCTCTGTCGGACCTGGAAGGACTGCTTGGGTCCCTGAAAGGAGTGGAGGGGGGAGGTGAAGGGACAAGAGATGGATCAGCCAATGCTTGATGGCCCGAATGGCCTAATACTGCTGCGACCACTTTAGACCTTCTGGCTGCCTAATGATCTTGGAACTGACAGCATTTCTTCCATTACTGCCCGTGTACATTTTCACAGTTGGCACAAATTCGCCTCCCGCACCGACAGTGTTGTCCCACGCCGGGTGATGAAGCACCAGCAGGGCACTACACTAAAGATAGACACAAAAAGCTGGAGTAACTAACTTAGCGGGACACGCAGCATCACTGGAGAGAAGGAATGGGTGACGTTTCTGGTCGAGACCCTCCTTCAAACGGTAGTAAAGATGTTGCCTTGAGTCTGCGCCATGCCGGGCGGGCGGGCGCCGCCGCCGCCGTTGAGTTTGAAGTTTAAACCCCAGCCCGCGCTCCAAACCGAAGACTCGCGCGAGCCCCGCCTCCCCCGACGTCACCAGGCGCTCTCCGGTTGGTCGGTCGCCTGGCCTCATCACGTGGTCGCTGGCTGGCCGGGGGGGGGGGGGGAGAGGGGGGAGGTGGTGGACAACAGACCGGCAACAGAGAGCTTGGCGGTGGGAGGGTCAGCACGGCAAGGCAAGGCAAGGTAAGGGATGATCAAAAGCTGAAGTAAAGCTTGCAAATGAACCATTTTGTTTAACGTTGCCCGGAACTGAGGTTGAGCCTTGCAACATGTCGGTCGAACGTGCACCTCCCACAGCTTCCCCCTGTAGCACCGATGTCGCATCGTGGTTAAGTTGTGTGGGAAGGAACTGCAGATGCTGGTTTAAACCGAAGATAGATACAAAATGCTGGACGTCCCTGGAGAGAAGGAATGGGTGACGTTTCTGGGCCGACACCCATCTTCAGATAGTCCTTTGCTTAAGCCAAGACCATTTGTCTGGAGAAGGGACTCGATCCGAAACGTCCAGCATTTTGTGTCCACCTGCCATTTGTTAAAGATGCTGGAACAATTCGAAGGTAGATAAAAAATGCTGGAGAAACTCAGTGGGTGAGGCAGCATCTATAGAGCGAAGGAATAGGTGACGTTTCGGTTCGAGACCCTTCTTCAGACAAATGTTGGGCGGGGGGGGGGGGGGGGGGGAGAAGAAAGGAAGAGGTGGAGACGGCTGTGGGAGAGCTGGGAAGGGGAGGGGAAAGAGGGAGAAAGCAAGGAAAACCTGAAATTGGAGAAGTCAATAGACAATAGGTGCAGGAGTAGGGCATTCGGCCCTTCGAGCCAGCACCGCCATGCAATGTGAACATGGCTGATCATCCCCAATCAGTACCCCGTTCCTGCCTTCTCCCCATAAGCCGTGACTCCGCTATTTTTTTAACAGTCCTATCTAGCTCTCTCTTGAACGCATCCAGAGAACCTGCCTCCACCGCCCTCTGAGGCAGAGAATTCCACAGAATTCCAAGTCAATGTTCATACCGCTGGGGTGTAGACTATCCAAGTGAAATATGAGGTGCTGCTCCTCCAATTTACGATGGAGGAGCAGCAGACTCTGGCCATGGAGGAAGCCCAGGACAGAAAGTTCGGATTTGGAATGGGAGGGGGAGTTGAAGTGCTGAGCCACTGGTAGATCAGGTTGGTTATTGCGAACTGCACCTCCTCTAACCTCATCTATTGCATCCGCTGCTCTAGGTGTCAGCTGCTCTATATTGGTGAGACCAAGCGTAGGTGGGGAGTGAGAGCAATATCTCTGCTGATAATACTAGAATTGCCATTTTTCTTTATCTTTACATTAATGATTTGGACGTGTGTGGAGGGCACAATTCCCAAACTTGCAGACGGAATAAGATTCAAGAGAGTTTATTGTCATGTGTCCCATATAGGACAATGAAATTCTTGCTTTACTTCAGCACAACAGAATATAGTAGTGTAAATAAATACAGAACAGATCAATGTGACCATATACCATTGAATATATATATATATATATATACACACACACATAAATAAGCTGATAAAGTGCAATGAGCTATTAATGTTCTGAGTTTTGTTTGAGTTGAGTTTAATAGCCTGATGGCTGTGGGGAAGTAGCTATTCCTGAACTTGGATGTTGCAGATTTCAGGCTCCTGTACCTTCTACCTGAAGGCAGTGGGGAGATGAGTGAGTGGCCAGGATGGTGTGGATCCTTGATGATGCTGGCAGACCTTTTTGAGGCAGCGACTGCGATAGATCCCTTCGATGGTAAGGGATGTCAGAGCCGATGATGGACTGGGCAGTGTTTACAACTTTTTGCAGTCTTTTCCGCTCCTGGGTGCTCCAGTTGCCAAACCAAGCCAGGATGCAACCTGTCAGCATGCTCTCTACTGTGCACCTGGAGAAGTTCGAGAGAGTCCTCCTTGCTGTAACAACTCCGTAATCTTCTCAGGAAGTAGAGGCGCTAATGTGCTTTCTTTATAATTGCATCAGTGTTCTCGGACCAGGAGAGATCTTAGAGATATGCACGCTCAGGAATTTGAAGCTCTTGACCTCTCCACCATCTCACCGTTGATATAAACTGGACTGTGGGTCCCCATCCTAACCCTTCCAAAGTCCACAATCAGTTCCTTGGTTTTGCTGGTGTTGAGAGCTGGTACCATTTGGTACCAGCCAGGTTATTGTGCTGGCACCATTTGGTCAAACTGTCGATCTCACTTCCATATTCTGACTCATCTCCATCAGCGATACGTCCCACAACAGTGGTGTCGTCAGCGAACTTGATGGATTTTGCACTATGACCGGCTACGCAGTCATGAGTATAGAGTGAGTACAGCAGGGGGCTGAGCACGCAGTCTTGAGGTGGTCCCTTGCTGATTTTTATCGAGGCTGACACATTTCCACCAATATGAACAGACTGGTTGGTGAATGAGGAAGTCGAGGATCCAATGGTAGAGGATGCACAGAGACCTAGTTCTGAGAGTTTGGTAACGAGCTTGCAGGGGATGATAGTATTAAATGCCGAGCTGTAATCGATGAATAACAGCCTGACATATGAGTTTTTGTTGTCCAAGTGGTCCAGAGCAGAGTGGCGAGCCAGCGAGATCGCATCCACCGTTGATCTGTTGTGGCGGTTAGCGAACTGCAGTGGGCCCAGGTTTTTGTTGAGATAGGAGTTGACTTGCACCATGATCAACCTCTCAAAGCATTTCATCACCACCGATGTTAGTGCCACTGGTCGATAGTCATTGAGGCACGTCACCGTGTCCCTCTTGGGCACCGGTATAATTTAAAGCAGGTGGGAACCTCAGACTTCGGAAGTGAGAGGTTGAAAATGTCCGTAAAAACTCCAGCCAGTTGGTCCACACAGTTTTTTAGAACACGACCGGGTATGCCATCAGGTTCAGGCGCTTTCCAAGGGTTCACCCCTCTGAAGGATTTTCTGACGTCGACCTCTGTGACCGTGACTGAAATACCATCACAACGAATGGGGGCTCGAGAAGGCAAATCAGTGTTCTCCCTATCAAAGCATGTGTAAAATGCATTGAGCTCGTCCGGGAGGGATGTTTCGCTGACATGTGCGCTGCCTACTGATTTCGCCTTGTGGTTTCATTCAGGCCCCACCACAGCTGCCGAACATCCGTCTCATAGAAACATAGAAATAGAAACATAGAAAATAGGTGCAGGAGTAGGCCATTCGGCCCTTTGAGCCTGCACCACCATTCAATATGATCATGGCTGATCATCCAACTCAGTATCCTGTACCTGCCTTCTCTCCATACCCCCTGATCCTTTTAGCCATAAGGGCCACATCTAACTCCCTCTTAAATATAGCCAATTAACTGGCCTCAACTACCTTCTGTGGCAGTGAATTCCAGAGATTCACCACTCTCTGTGTGAAAAATGTTTTTCTCATCTCGGTCCTAAAAGATTTCCCCCTTATCCTTAGACTGTGATCCCTTGTCCTGGACTTCCCCAACATCGGGAACAATCTTCCTGCATCTAGCCTATCCAACCCCTTAAGAATTTTGTAAGTTTCTATAAGATCCCCCCTCAGTCTTCTAAATTCTCGTGAGTGCAAGCCAAGTCTATCCAGTCTTTCCTCATATGAAAGTCCTGACATCCCAGGAATCAGTCTGGTGAACCTTCTCTGTACCCCCTCTATGGCAAGAATGTATTTTCTCAGATTTGGAGACCAAAACTGTATGCAATACTCCAGGTGTGGTCTCACCAAAACCCTGTACAACTACAGTAGAACCTCCCTGCTCCTATACTCAAATCCTTTTGCTATGGTATGCTAACATTCCATTTGCTTTCTTCACTGCCAGCTGCACCTGCATGCCTACTTTCAATGATTGGTGTACCATGACACCCAGGTCTCGTTGCATCTCCCCTTTTCCTAATTTGCCACCATTCAGGTAATAGTCTACCCTCCTGTTTTTACCACCAAAGTGGATAACCTCACATTTATCCACATTATGCAGCATCTGCCATGCATGTGCCCACTCACCCAACCTATCCAAGTCACCTTGCAGCCTCCTAGCATCCTCCTCACACCTAACACTGCCCCCTAGCTTCGTGTCATCTGCAAACTTGGAGATGTTGCATTCAATTCCCTCGTCTTTAAATACCTTCCATTGCACATCCACTGTCAACCCTTTACGAATCACTTGCCAGTCTATCTTGGCCTATTCACGTCTCATACCTTCAAAGTTACCTTTGTTTAAGTTCAAAACCCTTGTTTCTGACTTAATTATGTCACTCTCCATCATAATGAAGAACTCAACCATATTATGGTCACTCTTGCCCAACGGTCCACGCACAACAAGACTGCTAACTAGCCCTTCCTCATTACTCAATACCCAGTCTAGAATAGCCTGCTCTCTCGTTGGTTCCTCCACATGTTGGTTTAGAAAACTGTCCCGCACACATTCCAATAAATCCTCTTCCTCAGCACCCCTGCCCATTTGATTCACCCAATCTATATGTAGATTGAAGTCGCCCATTATAACTGTTTTACCCTTGTTGCACGCATTTCTAATTTCCTGTTTGATGCCATCCCCAACTCCACTACTACTGTTATCCTCCAGCTTGGAGCAGAAGTCCCTTTTGGCCTTTTTGATGGCGTTACTAAGGTCGTATCTGGACTTCTTGTCGTCATCGGTATCTTCAGACATGAATGCCCGGTGTCTGAACTTCAGAAGGGTGCGGACCTCATAGTACATCCAAGGCTTCTGATTGGGAAACACTTGGAAAGTGTTTGTTGGGATGCAGTCCTCCACACATTTCTTTATGAAGTCTGTTTCGACTGTGGCGTATTCATTCAGGTCCGTTGCCGAGTCCCTGAACATTGCCCAGTCTGCAGACTCCAAACAGTCCTGGAGTTGTTCCTCTGTCCCCCCCGACCAGCTCTGTACCGTCCTCACCTCTGGGGGTGCGCTCTTTAATTGCTGCCTATAGGCAGGAAGAAGCAGCACCGCGGTATGGTCGGCTTTACCAAAGTGAGAGCGATAGGCATCCTTGATGGTGGTGTAGCAGTGGTCGAGGGTGTTTTGCCCTCTGTGGCAGCAGAAGACATGTTGGTGGAAGTTAGGGAGCGATTTCTTGAGGTTTGCTTTGTTGAAGTCCCCAGCTATGGTGGTAAACGCCTCGGGGTAGGACGTCTGATGTTTGTTGACCATGGCGTGCAGCTCCTCCAGTGCCAGACGGACATCTGCTTGGGGTGGGAAGTAGGCCGCGGTCAGGATGATGGAGGTGAATTCCCTCAGAAGGGGCGGCACTTAACCGACAGATGTTCGAAGTGTGGAGAGCAAGAGTTGGATAGGACTGCCATGTCTGAGCACCACGCAGAGTTGACCATGAGGCAGACACCCCCTCCACTACCTTACCCAGATGCCTGCGTATGGTCCATACGGTGGATGGTGAATCCTTCAGGCTGGACCACTGTGTCTGGGGAGCTGGGGGTGAGCCATGTCTCTGTGAAACAGAATACAGAGCATTCGCTCAGCTCCCTTTTATAAAGCAGCCTTGCCCTTAAGTCCTCCACTTTGTTTTCAAGTGACTACGTTGGCCAGCAGGATAGTAGGGAGAGAAGTCCCCCCGCTTCAGTCTCACTTATACTCCTGCCCGATGGCTGCGTTTCCTGCTGGGAGATCCTGCCCGACGGCTTCAATTCCGTACGCCATGAAGACCTCCCCGGTGTTTACAGCTAACGTTCTTACTGTACCTGCGCGCCTCCGCAAGGTCGGGGATTCCCCTCCGATCGGGGATTCCCTTACCGTCGCTAACATCGGGAGTTCGCAGTAGCGCTAATGCATTTAAATGGGTTAGCAGCTCGCTACTTAGTGTTGATTTCAATGGATTCTCTGATGCAGGTGCCTTGAAAAATACTATTTCACTATTTTTCACTATTTTTCGTTGTGCTGTTCGCAAAATGTCGCCGCAGGTAGGCGCCATCTTTAATTTGTTAATTGTTAACAAACTTGTTAATGACATGAGCTGCGAGGATACTAATAGACTTCAAAGGGATGTGATCAGGCTATGTGAATTGGCAGATGTGGCGGGTGAAATTTAGTGCTGATAACTGGAAAGCGTTATATTTTGTGGGAAAATGAGAAGCAGCATATCAACTAGAGGGCACAATTCTGAAAGTGTTAGAAGAATAGTTCTCTGGATAAAAGTGCATAATTTATTGTAAGTGGCAGGATGAGAAATTGGTTTAATAAAAGGGTGAAGGATCCTGGGCATTATAAATGGAGAAATAGAGTGCAAGATGGAGGAAGTCACGATAAATCTTTATCAAACACAGTTCTCCAGTTCTGGGTGTCATACTTTAGGAAATAATAAAGGCTTGTGTAATCTAGACATGCAATGTGGAAACAGGCCCATTGGCCCACCGAGTCCGTGCAGACCAATGATCAACCCTATACAAACTCTATCCTACACATGAGGGACGATTTACAGATGCCAATTAACCTGCAAACCTACACTTATTTGGAATGTGGAAGGAAACACAAACATCTGGGAAAAATACTCACATGGTCAAGGGGAGAATGTACAAACTCCACACAGACAGCCCCCTAGATTGAATCTGGGTCTCTGGCTCTACCAGTGCACCACCATGCGGTGGCTGGAAGTGATTTACCAACATAACTGTACTAGAAACATAGAAAATAGGTGCAGGAGTAGGCCATTCGGCCCTTCGTGCCTGCACCTCCATTCAATATAATCATGGTTGCTCATCCAACTCAGTATCCTGTACCTGCCTTCTCCATACCCCCTGGTCCCTTTAGCCACAAGGATCACATCTAACTCCCTCTTAAATATAGCCAATGAACTGGCCTCAACTATCTTCTGTGGCAGAGAATTCCACAGATTCACCACTCTGTGTGAAAAATGTTTTTCTCATCTCGGTCCTAAAAGACTTCCCCGTTATCCTTAAACTGTGACCCCGTGTTCTGGACTTCCCCAACATCGGGAACAATCTTCCTGCATCTAGCCTGTCCAACCCCTTAAGAATTTTGTAAGTTTCTATAAGATCCCCCCTCAATCTTCTAAATTCTAGCGAGTACAAGCCGAGTCTATCCAGTCTTTCTTCATATGAAAGTCCTGCCATCCCAGGAATCAGTCTGGTGAACCTTCCCTGTACTCCCTCTATGGCAAGAATATCTTTCCTCAGATTAGGAGACCAAAACTGTGCACAATACTCCAGGTGTGGTCCCACCAAGGCCCTGTACAACTGCAGTAGAACCTCCCTGCTCCTATACTCAAATCCTTTTGCTATGAATGCTAACATACCATTCTTCACTGCCTGCTGCACCTGCATGCCTACTTTCAGTGACCCGTGTACCATGACACCCAGGTCTCGTTGCAACTCCCCTTTTCCTAATTGGCCACCATTCAGATAATAGTCTACTTTCCTGTTTCTGCCACCAAAGTGGATAACCTCACATTTATCCACATGATACTGCATTAGCCCACTCACCCAACCTATCAAAGTCACCTTGCAGCCTCCTAGCATCCTCCTCACAGCTAGCACTGCCGCCCAGCTTCGTGTCATCTGCAAACTTGGAGATGTTGCATTCAATTCCCTCGTCCAAATCATTAATATATATTGTAAATAGCTGGGGTCCCAGCACTGAGCCTTGCGGTACCCCACTAGTCACTGCCTGCCATTCTGAAAAGGACCCGTTTACTCCTACTCTTTGCTTCCTGTCTGCCAGCCAGTTCTCTATCCATATCAATACTGAACCCCCAATACTGTGTGCTTTAAGTTTGCATACTAATCTCTTATGCGGGACCTTGTTGAAAGCCTTCTGAAAGTCCAGATATAACACATCCACTGGTTCTCCCTTATCCACTCTACTAGTTACATCCTCAAAAAATTCTATAAGATTCGTCAGACATGATTTACCTTTCATAAATCCATGCTGACTTTGTCCAATGATTTCACCACTTTCCAAATGTGTTGCTATCCCATCTTTAATAACTGACGCTAGCATTTTCCCCACTACCGATGTTAGACTAACTGGTCTGTAATTCCCCATTTTCTCTCTCCCTCCCTTTTTAAAAAGTGGAGTTACATTAGCTACCCTCCAATCCTCAGTAACTACTCCAGAATCTAAAGGGTTTTGAAAAATTATCACTAATGCATCCACTATTTCTGGGGCTACTTCCTTAAATACTCTGGGTTGCAGCCTATCTGGCACTGGGGATTTATCGGCCTTTAATCCATTCAATTTACCTCGCACCACTTCCCGACTAATCTGGATTTCACTCAGTTCCTCCATCTCATTTGACCCCCGGTCTCCTGCTATTTCCGGCAGATTATTTATGTCTTCCTTAGTGAAGACAGAACCAAAGTAGTTATTCAATTGGTCTGCCATGTCCATGTTCCACATGATCAATTCACCTGTTTCTGACTGCAAGGGACCTACATTTGTTTTAACTAATCTTTTTCTCTTCACATATCTATAACAACTTTTGCAGTCAGTTTTTATGTTCCCTGCCAGTTTTCTTTCATAATATATTTTCCCATTTAGTAATTAAGCCCTTTGTCCTCCTCTGTTGGGCTCCGAATTCCTCCCAGTCCTCTGGTAGGCTGCTTTTTGTGGCTAATTTGTATGCTTCATCTTTTGTTTTGATACTATCCCTTTTGCCAAACTGGGATGGACAATTGTTGTATTTCATCCATGCAGTCTTTAAATGCCTTCCATTGCATAACCACTGTCAACCCTTTAAGAATCAATTGCTAGTCTATCTTGGCCAATTCATGTCTCATACCCTCAAAGTTACCTTTCTTTAAGTTCAGAACCCTTGTTTCTGAATTAAGTATGTCATTCTCCATCCTAATGAAGAACTCATCCATATTATGGTCACTCTTGCCCAAGGGGCCATGCACAACAAGACTGCTAACTAACCCTTTCTCATTACTCAATACCCAGTCTAGAATAGCCTGCTCTCTTGTTGGTTCCTCTACATGTTGGGTTAGAAAACTATCCCGCATACATTCCAAGAAATCCTCTTCTTCAGCACCCCTGCCAATTTGATTCACCTAATCTATATGTCGATTGAAGTCACCCATTATAACTGCTTTACCTTTGTTGCACACATTTCTAATTTCCTGTTTGATGCCATCCCCAACTCCACTACTACTGTTAGGTGCCTTGTACACAACTCCCACTAGCGTTTTCTGCCCCTTAGTGTTTCGCAGCTCTACCCATATCGATTCCACATCCTCCAAGCTAATGTCCTTAATTTCTATTGCGTTAATCTCCTCTCTAACCAGCAATGCTACCCCACCTCCTTTTCCTTTCTGTCTATCCCTCCTGAATATTGTATATCCCTGGATATTCAGCTCCCAGCCTTGGTCACCCTGGAGCTATGTCTCCGTGATCCCAACTATATCATATTAATTAACAACTATCTGCACGTTCAACTCATCCACCTTATTACGAATGCTCCTTGCATTGAGACACAAAGCCTTCAGGCTTGTTTTTACAACACTCTTACCCCTTATACAATTATGTTGAAAAGTGGCCCTTTTTGATTTTCCCTGGATTTGTCTGCCTGCCACTTTTACTTTTCACCTTGCTACCTATTGCTTCTACCCTCATTTTACACCCCTCTGTCTCTCTGCTCATGCTCCCATCCACCTGCCACATTAGTTTAAATTGTCCCCGACAGCACTAATAAGTGACGTCAGTTAGGATAGACTGGAGAAGCTAAATAGTTCTCCTTGGAAGTGAGGGGTGGTTGCAGAATTTCTTTTACAGCAGTATTTAACATCATGAATATTATAGACAGTTGATGGAGCAAAATTAATCCCATAAGTTCTAAACTGTCCTCATGGAGGAATGAGGGCAAGGATGACAATAAGTATTTGGGTCTCCTTTGCAGAGAACATCTCTCTTAATTGAGACCCTAAGTGGATTGTCATGCAGTCCCTTCAATCACCTGTCAGGTCTTGATGGTGATCTGTGGGTCATGTCGTTTTGCTTTGTCTTGGCAACATTTCCACACAGAGGGTGGTAACTATGGAACCAGCTGCCAGATGAGATAGGCGGGTCAGGTAATATAAAAACATTGAAAAGGCACTTGGGACAGGAATATGGATAGGAAAGACTTAGATGGATATGGACCAGCATGGGCAAAAGGGACTAGCTTAGATTCGGCATTTTGGTCAGCATGGAGGAGTTGGACCGATGGGTCTGTTTCCCTTCTGTATGACTCTTGGGACTCTTATAGAAGAAGGTGCTGATGTAAAGGTTGTCTCCAATATATGCATGTAATGTATTTCGTATTGGGAATGTTAACCTTATCATCTGTTGCTCATTGGATTACAGGAGTGAATATTGAGTGATGTTTACAAAATGTTTAATAACAGTACCCAGAAAAAATGTTGGATTTTTCACAGTGAAGAAATATTAGAAAATATGAGAAACAAAGCCAATCAGACTTTTCAGTCCAAACTTCTGGCAAGTGTAACGGTAAATACATTTAATCTATTATTTGAAATAATCAGATTTGATACTTGATATGCAATATTTTTAAGGAATGATTCCTTTTTTTCCAATTTAGTGAGTCCGAGGTTGCCCTGGGGGCATTAAGCATCTTTTTAAATATTGTGGCTGATTTTAAGTAGAGTAAAGCTATATTTTATTGATGGTGCTACTTTTGGTGAAGCTATACTTTACTTATAATGACAGCTTTGTGCTTGCGTTACTGTCATCCATCTATACGATTTCAATTGGAAAGACACGTTCCACAGAGTTTTAAAAAAAACCATGAAATTAAATCTAGACTCAAGAATGTAAACAATGAAATTCACAGATGAGTATTTAATGGCACAAATGGTCATCCTTAGCCTGTCAGCCGAGATATGAGCCACCAACGTGGTTGGCTGTTAATTCAAAATGGAGAATAAAAATACCGGGATTCCCAGTGATATCCGCATTCCATGAGTGAATGAAAATAAATTGTAATTGTAATTAATTTATTAGCCAAGTATGTAAAAACATACAAGGAATTTGATTTGTCATACAATTATACCAAAAAAGCAACAAGACACACAACTACATAAAATTATCCTAAACATCCACCACAGCGCACTGAGATGGAAGACAATGACGTTTTCTCCTCTTCCCTCCCTTTTCCAGTGTGATTTAAATTGAGACACGAGTACTCATTGCACACTGTTTGGAATGTGTGAAATGAAATATTTTTGAGTTTTAGTTTTCTTTCAGAACCAGGTGTTTGATCCAACAGCAATATGGAATTGCATTTTCAGCTACTTGAACCCAATGATATTGATTGTACCTTCCTTAGCTTCCTTGTTGCTGAAGTCTCACCTATACCATGGCAAATTCTAGATTTGACAATTCCAAATCCATGATAGTTTACCTTTTTTGTTTTAATCTCTATAATTACATTCTATGTTCTAATTTATATCATGTTGGTTAACATTGCCTCTCAAATAACTAACATTTCTTTCAAATATTGCCTTTCATTTTAGAATATTCTCTGTGTCCCTACCTCCCCATATCTCTGAAATCTCTTTCTGTCCCATACCCATGCAAAATACGTGCACCCTTTTAATTTCGCCTTTGTGTTCATTGCTGAATTTAATCACTGCATGGATGGTTTTCGCTACAAAGACCTCGGAGCCCTGGAATGTTTCTTAAATCACTTCCATTTTCCTTACAACGATGACCAAGCTTTATTTCTTCTGTTTGCTTGTGACTTGGTATCTTATTTTTGATTCAGGGCTAGGCTTCTAAGAAGCATCTTGGGATGTTTGGCTTTAAGGGGCTATAGAAACATGTTAGGATGGTGGTTATGTTACCTTGGAAAATTAATAATTTGGCCAATAACTATTGCTGCAAGGATAATTTCTTTGTATTGGACATGGCTGTTGTACCTGACAGTTGTTTTTGTAATTACTGCTTTGGTTTTGGTGTACAGATTTCTCCAAATGATTCTCTACCATTGTTGGAACCTCATGAAGAAAAAATGTTACGTAAATACTATGAAAAACGATTATTGGATTTCTGCTCTGCATTTAAACCTTCCATGCCCAAATCTGTGATGGTAAGAATATAGATGTTACATTTGCACAGGAATTGAGAATGATTACATGAGCTGGTAACCGATTATACATTTTTAACTATGCTATATTTTAATTTACTTATCTACGCTTAATATACAGTCTTCACTATCCACTGATTTGTTGTCTGCATATATTCAGACTTAGGAGATTGGTCCCTTTATTTTTTTTAAACAGCTATATCTGTATATGTGTACATGATTCAAGAGCCAATGATTGTGTATAGACACGGTGATCAGTTTACAAACCACGTGGTATATGGCCCCCTGCTGTACATTGTTCTAATAAAACGTGATCTTTGTTTGCACAGCTTTATTTTGTATTACTTTTGAAGTAATTTATTTTTTACTATAATTTTATTTTGGGTATTTAAATTTGCCTTGGTTTTTTTTTCCAAAACATTAAGTGTACATTGTTAAAAATACAATTTCTGGCATTGCCTCAACTCCAAGGCTGATGGATATTGAGAACATTCTTTGTATTTTTGTCTAGGGTACAGCAAGTATGTATTTCAAGAGATTTTATTTAAATAACTCCTTAATGGAATATCATCCCAGGACAATTATGTGAGTTACTATACCTGATGACTGATTAGGTTGCTGTTGCGTATGTACCAACTTCTGTTCTTGTGCTTAATTGTTTGTGTTATTATTGCAACCAAATTTTCTTCCTGCATCATCCTTTAAAACATATTCTAATGGTATAAAAATATAACATTAATAAATTGCAGAATCTCAATTTGGATTAATAGCATGTCAAGCTAGCTGATACCCTCAGGAATCTTTTAAATATTTTTCCTCGTGCCTTAAAACGATGTCCTTGCGCTTTAGATGCTCTACCCTGCGGAACAGATTATGGCCGTTCACACTATCTATGCCCCTCGTGACTTCATGCATCTTTACAAAGTTACCAATCAGCATCATATTCTCCAGGAAAGAAAGACCTAGGCTATTCAGACTGCGGTGTCATGAAAAATGAGTGGAGTCAGTGGTTTTGCAAACGGATAGGGGGTTAAATCTTGATATATACTAAGTGATGACTTGAGATAGATTGAGCATTTAAAAGCTCAAATGTACCAATATCATTTGCCAGTTCACCCAGGTCACAAGTGTAAATACTCAATAAAACCATGGAGTAAGAGGCAACACTCTTGAAATCCTTGAGCACTTGGGCAAACTCTGGGTCAGAATGAATGATGCTGCTCCAGTAGCCTCCATCAGAACACAGCTGTTTAACAATTTCAAAACCATGATATAATAGCAGTAACTATAAATTATTTGCAGTTGGATTAAGGTTATTAATTACATAGAACATAGAAAAGTACAGCATAGGAGTAGGCCCTTTGGCCCACAATGTTTGTGCTGAACATGATCCCATGATAAACTAATCTCATCTTCCTGTACACAATCCATGTCTCTCAGTACCCTGCATATCCATGTACCTATTTAAAAGGCTTTTAAATTGATTTATCTACCACGATACCTGGCAGCATATTCCAGGCACCTACCACCCTCTCTCTGTATTTTTTTTTAAACTTGCTCCATGCATATTTAAACTTTGTCCTTCTTACCTTAAAGCCATGCCCTCTAGTCTTTGATAATTCCACAGTGGGGGAAAAAGGTTCTGACTGGTTACCCGATCTGTGTCTCAGAATTTCTATACTTCTGTCAGGTCTCTCCTGAACCTCTGGCATTTAAAAAACAATCCAAGTTTGTCCAACCTCTCCTTGTAGCTCATCCAGACAATATTCTGCTCAACCTCTACTGTAGTATTAAATATGTTGTAGTATTATTGCCTCTTCTGCAGGAAGAGAACATTACTTGCCTTGCTTCTAGATCATGAGATAACGTCCTGAAATAATAAGGGGAAGTAATTTGTAGGGCTATGGGAGTTAATACACTGCTCTGCAAGGACTTGAACTGCAATACATTCTTTGCCTTGACAAATCTGTGAAAAGAAAAAAATCAGATAATTGAATACAAAATAATGAATATGGGCATAGATAAATGATTTGCAGGAAATGTGATTGGATGAAGTAGCTCAAATTCAGAATCATCAAGATCTAATGGGTCAATTGGATATTTGTTGCATTGGAATCCAATTGGTATTTTGAACTCTTCTTTTATTGGTCTTTTTCTTGTGTTTTATGTAGGTTAACAAGTGTATATTTAGCATGTAAAGTGGATGAATTTAACGTCTCCAGTTCCCAGTTTGTTGCTAATCTGTGGGAAAGTCCTGCGGCCCAAGAGAAGGCTCTGGAACAAATCCTCGAGTATGAACTGTTGCTAATTCAGCAGCTGAACTTTCATCTTATTATCCACAACCCCTTCCGACCTTTTGAGGGATTTCTTATTGATCTAAAGGTACCATGCCATCATTGACTGGATTTTTGGTAATTCAGAATACTTTTCACCCAGTTAGAAGTTTGAACAATCTTTTTTCGTTGAACACCCAAAACAATCTTTTTATGATCTATGTTTACATTCTGCCATGCATTCTAAACTTCCAGATTATCTTTACATACGAAATTCAACTAATGTCATTAGATTTATCACACTCGGAGTTGGAAAATTCCGTAATGATCAAAAAGTTGTTAAATGCTGGAAGCCAAAGCATTCTAAGTGAACATGTAAGGAGTGCTTAATTGCTTAAGGATTTGCAATTTTATGATACATTTATGCATCCATGAAGATACAACTTTTGTATACTGTGATTGCAAACTAAACCAGTAGGACTTGTACAGGACTATAATTTCCTGCATTTGAGAAATTAAATCTGTTCATTCTTTATCATTTCAATCAGTAGATAGATGTAAGGTGAGAAATAGACAATATTTTTCTGTGATAGTATGTGGATGAACAGTGAGCAAAATGGAGTAACGCCTTTGAGGAGCTGTTAGTTTTAGTTAAATTCTCTGCCATGCCAAATTTGGAACTGCAGAAATGTGGGAATTCTGCATTGCATTAAATTGAATAAAGGTTATGTGGGACAGAGGAATTTTGAGGAAATGGAACTCCCTTAGGAATCATGTTTTGGGATCTTTTTCCTGCCATGAGTTTTTCTGACATTCAGGGGCAGAAGGCAGGATGTGAAGTGTGATTTATGAAAAACTGCTGGAAGACTTCAATGGGTCAAGTAGCATCCAGGACTGATGCAGGGTCTTGAACTGAAATGTCAACCATCCCGTTGCCTCCACTGCTGCTTGACTCTGAGGCTTTTCAGCAGTTTGTTTTTTCGTGCTTCAGATTCCATCATCTGCAGTCCCTTGTGTCTAATGTAAAGCAGAATTAGTCTGGGATTGCCAAACTTGCTTACACATGATATGTCAAGAAGGCAAAATGACTTTCCAAGGCCGGCTAAATCTTCCTCTAGGTGTGAAGCTAAAATTATTTTTACTGTGGCTTGCCAGCAATGCATTCACAATGTTTATATTGCTGACCCTGTAATCTGACTGAATAGATAAAATATTGTAATAAAATGGCCAGATTGTTTTTATTTGAATGCTTGCCCCCCTTGCCAAATACATTAGTGTATATGCTGGCAGGAAAGGGAAAATATATTTTGATGTACATATTATGTAATGTTAAAAAGATTGTTCACACTTTTTATTTAAATGTTTACAATTTGAGAACTCCCAAGTAAAAGGGAAATATGATTATTTTGAGATATTTGTCAAATTCATCTGCAACTCTGATTTCTTAAATTTTGGTATTTTTGAGGATGGAACCAGTTACACTACAAGTTGCTTGTAACTTGGTCATCTGTACAAACAAATATAAAATATCCAAAGTCAGCTGCTTTTAGCCAACACTACTACCTCCTTTTATGATTAGCTGCAGTGTTGCCACCTGGTGGACACTGTTACCTTTGCACAAATATTTCACACTGGAGGTCTTGCAAGAAGCAAAATTGATGTGAAACCTGTTTTCTAGCTCAACAACAAAATTTATTTAAATCTGCACTTTAGTCTTGAATTGAGTCTTTCTGGTTCAGTTTGTTTTCTTGATTAATATTCCTCATTCAATCCTATTTCAGAATTAAACTATAAAAATCTAGTTTCAAAGGTTCATATTTCAGATAATTCCAAAATATCCTTTCAACTTAATTTGGGATTCTGAGGTGGGTCCCTACTCTACAGGGAAAAAAAAGTTAATTCCCAAGATTATTTCATTACTAGCAAATTTCATAGGAAAAAGTGACTAAATTAAGCAATTTTATATTATTGATGTGAATAGGCCCCCAAAAACCAGGTAAAACTACCACAGTTCAACTTAATTTAAATGCAAACAGGACCACAGCTTTCCAAAATGTTGGTTATATAAGACACACTTCCTCTATTTACTAATTTAAAACTTTCTAACAATTACAACATAACTACTTAATTGGACACTGTTGATCGATCCACAAGTTTAAGCTCTATCTACATTTTATAATGCAACGAGTTATTAAGGTGCATATTGAAAACTTTCTAATAAATAAAGGAATACAGGCAACCCCCAAATTTGCGGGTGGGTTAGAGGGTTGCATTCATAGAAAACGATCGGAATCTCAATTGTCCGTACAACAAAGCCATGTCATCTGGGTAAATGGCAAAAGCCCACTGTATTCTATGATAGTAAATGTTATTCATCATTCAAATTTGAGGAGTGATTTGCGAATTCAGGAAGGGTGCATCTCTGATCGAATGTCTGTAATGAGATTGGGGGTGGGGGGTGCACTCTAATATTCTCAAAAGGATGGTTTGTTTTCAGATCAAAAATAGATTTCTTATTCAAAACTACTACTAACAATCATAATTATGGATGTGTATTTCTTTAGAAAATAATTCTTTTCCACATTTTCTATAGGCCCGGTACTCAGCATTTGAAAATCCAGAAGTTTTGCGAAAAACAGCAGATGAATTTCTTAGCAGAGAAACTATGACTGATGCTGGTCTCCTTTTTACACCATCACAAATAGCCTTAGCAGCTATCCATTTCAGTGCTTCCAGAGTTGGTATTAATATGGATAGGTACTTCCACCCTTTTAATTTTCAAGTGTTCTACTGCTTTAACATTTTATTCACTACTTCGTGCTAAGACATTTTTTGAATATTTGTAATTCTTTGTAAAAGTTTCATGCTATGTTTTGTCTAGGACTAAAGTGAAATTCTGTTTGTGCTTAAGAAATGAGAAATCTAGTTTCACAACATGATTTGCAAATTTATAATCCTGCCATTGGAAAGTTTCTGAGAGCTGTGTATAGATTGGATAAAAGGTGTATTTGATATTCCAAAGATAGACACAACATGCTGGATTAACTCAGATGGTCAGGATGATGCCAGACCCACTGAGTTACTCAGGCATTTTGTGTCTATCTTTGGTATAAAGCAGCATCTGCAGTTCCTTTTTTATTACTTGATATCACAGTTCATTTATAAGTAGCATTTTTATGAATTGTCAACTTGTCAATACATTGTATTGTGTACTTAAATTGTTCATAGTTCAGAGTTCTTTTGGATAGAGCAGGGTACAGTTTGAACAGAGTTTAAGGTGCTCGAGTCTGACGGATATAGTTAAATTCGTTTGTACATTTTATAAGGCATTATTCAAGATTCTAACGTGCAAGAACGTCTAAGTGTCCAATTCAAGATATGGCCCATGTTACAATTTTTTAAATAACTAAGCTATGCCTGATTAAAGCTGCTTAAATTATTTTGGATTTCTTTTGTGATCTGTCAACAATGTTGTTTGCTGTCGTTGCTACTTTGCTGGTATACGACAATTAAATTCTGTCTTTTAAGCGTTCAGGATAATTTAATTGCCTGTTTTGATTTTTGTATTTGGTGCTGCAGTTACTTGATGGAATACCTCATGTTAAAAGATAACAAAGAATGTTTGTCAAAACTGATTGAAGCACTCAGAAGTAAGTAACGTTACTATAATCTATTGAAGTAGCTTTTTATGTAATGGTTGGAGTTATATTAACTATACATTAACTGGGGTATTGCGATATAGTCAGTGATACAATATGGATCAGGCCCTTCGGCCCAACAATGTCCCAGCTAAACTAGTCCCACTTGCCTGCGCTTGGTCCATATCCTTCAACCTGTCCTATCCAGGTACTTGTCTAACTGCTTCGTAAACGGTGGGATAGTCCCAGCCTCAACTACTTCCTCTGGCAGCTTGTTCTGTAAACCAACCACCTTTGTGTGAAAAAGTTACTCTTTGGATTCCCCTGGTCCTCAATTCCCCTACTGTGGGAAAGAGACTCCGTGCATCTACCCAATTTATTCCTCTCATGATTTCGTACACTATTTATTTTAATTTTTTTTTAATAATTTAACTTTCCAACTGCAGGTGTTAAACTCACCGGCCTATAGTTCCCAGCATTTTCCATGCAGCCCTTTTTGAAAAGAGGCACATTTGCCACTCTCCAGTCTTCCGGCAACTCTCCTGTATTTAAGGACGACTCGTAAATTTCAACCAGTGCTCCTGCAATTTCCTCTCTAGTTTCCCACAATGTCCACGGATATATCTGATTAAGATGTATCTATTTCTCAAACTTCAGACAAAATTATGACTTGGGTGCAGATTTGTAGAATGCACAATTTCCATTTTGGAATTTTACTGCACAAGACCATGCTGTACAGCTCCTTAATTCTTAGCTCCAACTTGTCTTATACCAATCATCACATTAATATAATTTTTTGGGGATACATTTCTAATTCCATGATATAACAAATTTCTGGTCAATGCTTCGACAAGAGTTTGTAGCAGAGATTTTCTCTTTATTGCCAACATTCATTAGAACTCTTCTTCTTGAAATGTTCTTTGTGGTTCATTTTTGGTGGCATAAGCAACATTACTATTTACCTCAATGCAACATTTCACAATGCTCACAGCCCAGTCACAGGGCCTGTTCCTATGCTGTTCTATGTACTTAATTACTTTTGTCACAGATCTATTTTTAAATAATTACTAAGGAAATAATTTCAAAAAACTTTATCTGCTACTTTTTCTTTGTTTATTATAATAGTTTATTTGCTTTGTGTTTAATGTTGTTATTTCCAGATTTACTTTGTCATTTTGACTGAATCTTGAGATATTAACAATATCACAATTAACCCTGTGCAGGCGTAAAAATCTTGGTGAAGAAATATGATCCTCCAAAACTTGAAGAGGTTAACCTTATGAAACAGAAACTTGAACACTTTCATAGCCTGGATCTTGGTATCAGTACAAATTTGTAAGTTTTTTTATCTTATAAATGTATCTAATTACCAAGGTTGTGGACCAAAGGTTGTCAATATGGATCAACAAATACCATCTTTCTTTTGGTTAAAGATACGGTGGCTTTTCTGTGTTATGAATTTCTGATTATATATATATATATTCTGTATCACTGAATGTGAATCCACTTCTTGTCTGTGTTGGAAACAGAAAGAAGAGGAAAGGATATAAGGAAGATGAAGTAATCGCTAAAAGAGCAAAAGTGGAAGAAGTTAGTATTATTTTCTTTGTAACAATTTTGTGTGTGGCATTTTACGTTAACATGACTTTTTAACCAAAGATTGCAGGAGAGGTTAACTAAATGGATGGTATCATGTAGTCACATTGTATTGACAATGGAATAAAATGAAGTGTTAGAAGTACCAGGCATAAACTGGGAGGGGGGGGAGAGAGAGTGTTAATGTTTTGGGTTACTGATAGTTTATCATAATTCAGACTTTTGATCGTCATCCTTAAATGTGAACTTTGTTTCTCGTTCCACATTTGCTGCCTGATCAGCCGAATATTTTTGGTATCTTCAGTTTTTTAAATTCAGCCTTTTCAACTCTGCACTTTTCAGTCCTGTTTCTGCAATTCTTTTTCTAAATCTCCATTCCTTTCTTTGAACATTGATTTAGTTTTAGCATCTTATTTTGTTATGTCTGGTATCCTAATATGCATTCTAAAACTTTTCTACATTATTTGTAGGAGGAATGGAGTGATGATGATCTAATTGATACCATGTAAATACTGCTCAGCATACATTTTGACACTAGTCATGGAGGAGCAGCTGCTGTTGTTCTCTAACTTGCTGCTTTTTTTAATCTGTAAAATCGATTATACAAAACCGATCAAATTGAATGAGTTGCATCTTCGACTGGAAGAGACTTAAACGCAATATTTGAAAGGACGACTAAAGGCTGCAGACCACGGAAAGATCCTCTGCCAATTTAATAGTCTATTTTTTTTTACCTAAACTATCGGAAATTTTGAAAGTATGCAAAGAAATCAGACGCAAGTTTTAACGAGGGCATATTGAAACTGATCTGACTTTGTATGAAACCTGTTATGTGGAAGCGAGTTCTAAAGTTCTATTTTCATTCGTGGAAACTGAAATAAAACTTGTTAATTCATCATTTCACCAAAATTAAAACCTGGTGTTTGCCTTTCAAGAGGAAGTGTTGAAAATAAAAGCTTTATTCTTTTCAAGTTTAGAGTTTTATTCATAGCTCACATTACATAGCACAGTAATTAACAGTTTATATTACTGTTAACTTTGCAAATTGTTCTGCAAAAGAAATCAAATCTTTTAAATAGCACTGCAAAACGTTATTCTGCAAAATAATTGAAAAAAATGCTAATGTAAACCAAACCAGGCAGTTAACTCCATCACTTCTCTCACGAGACTTTGCTCGACCAGAAGCTTTTCTGGACCATCGGTTGCTTTTCCTATGTCAAGAGTGTTTTATTGTCTTATGTCGCAGATGGAACAATAAAATTCTTACTTGCAGCAGTACAACAGAATATATAAACATAGTACACCTTAAACAATATAATGAATGAGAAAGATTCACATACTCACATATACATACATATGTTATACTAGACTAAGTGGGACCCGTTGGGTCCCATGTTCACATGGGAGGGCTGGCCCCCCGACACAATATTCCACCTCTCCGCCAATTCCAATATTAATGGCCAGTGGGGGGCTTTCTGGAGCGCTGGTATGGGTTCTTGGGTGGCAGCTCAGTCCCTCAAGCCTGATGTGCTGGCAGCTCACACACGGCTGGTGGGCTGGCAATTGACTGATATTATATTCCTCCATATTAATGATTTGGAAGAGGGAATTAGGAGCAACACTAGCAAGTTTGCGGATGACACAAAGCTGGGTGGCAGTGTGAACTGTGAAGAGGACGTTAGGAGGTTGCAGGGGGACCTGGACAGGTTGAGTGAGTGGGCAGAAGCGTGGCAGATGCAGTATGATATAAATAAATGTGATGTTATCCACATTGGCGGCAAAAACAAGGGGGCAGATTATTATCTCAATGGGGTTAGGTAAGCGGGAGGTACAGCGAGACATGGGTGTCCTTGTACACCAGTCACTGAAAGTTGGTGTGCAGGTACAGCAGGCAGTGAAGAAAGCTAATGGAATGTTGGCCTTCATAACAAGAGGATTTCAGTACAGGAGTAAAGAGGTTCTTCTGCAGATGTATAGGGCTCTGGTGAGACCACATCTGGAGTATTGTGTACAGTTTTGGTCTCCTAATTTGAGGAAGGACATCCTTGTGATTGAGGCAGTGCAGCGTAGGTTCACAAGATTGATCCCTGGGATGGCGGGACTGTCATATGAGGAAAGATTGAAAAGACTAGACTTGTATTCACTGGAGTTTAGAAGGATGAGGGGTTATCTTATAGAAACATATAAAATTATAAAATGGCTGGACAAGCTAGATGCAGGAAAAATGTTCCCAATGTTGGGTGAGTCCAGAACCAGGGGCCACAGTCTTAGAATAAAGGGGAGGTCATTTAAGACTGAGGTGAGAAAAAACTTTTTTATGCAGAGAGTTGTGAATTTATGGAATTCCCTGCCAAAGAGGGCACTGAAGGCCAAATCACTGGATGGATTTAAGAGAGAGTTGGATAGAGCTCTCGGGGCTAGTGGAGTCAAGGGATATGGGGAGAAGGCAGGCATGGGTTATTTGTAGCAGACGATCAGCCATGATCACAATGAATGGCGGTGCTGTCTTGAAGGGCTGAATGGACTCCACCTGCACCTATTTACTATGTTTCTATGACTCATGGCTATTTCTTGAAATTCCATTTCAAGCAGGGTGCAAGGCTACCAAATTCAAATCCATTTTTCTACCATTTCAAGCAATGTGCAAGGCCCCCAAATTCAAGTGCAGTTTCTTACTACGAGCAGGGTGCAAGGCCACCAAATTCAAGTGCAGTTTCCAACCACTTCAAGCATGGTGCAAGGCCACCATATTCAAGTGCAGTTACATACCATTTCAAGCAGGGTGCAAGGCCACCAAATTCAAATGCACCTTCATACCATTTCATGCAGGGTGAAACCACCATAAAACCACACAAAACATCAAACTCACAGTTCAGTAGACATTCAGTGTGTTCAGTTGATTCACAGCTCAGACAGAGTCGTGACCTCTCCTTCCCCCATCATGCAGAGACTGAGCCACACCCACACTTCTGGGTTTTATAACCCCTCCCTCTCCCACCGGAAAAGGTGTGGCCTTCGTGGCGTGATTGACAGGAGAGAAATTCTCAACATTTTTTAAACACTAATAACATTTTTATTTTTCATTGATGGGAAGAATCCTCTACACTTCCTGAGCGGAGGGGGACTGAATAAGATGGCCAAAAGTCACAGCCGTAAGTGGTAGCGTTTTATCTAAAATCAATATACAGTGCAAACAGGAAGTTAGCCAAAACATCCAAGCCACCATTTGCAGTAATGTCTTATAACTTCAAGCCAAATCACTCAAGCCACCATTTGCAGTGGTGCCTTTTAACTTCAAGCCAAAGTACCCAAGCCGCCATTTGTAGTAGTGCCTTTAAACGTCAGCCCAAAGCACCCAAGCCACCATTTGCAGTAGTGCCTTTTAACTTCAACCCAAACCCCCCCAAACAAACATTTGCAGGCAGTGCCTTTTTACTTCAAACCAACCATATTTTCATTTTCAAACCACATTAAGGGCACTCACAGTTGAGTAGATATTTTTTCAGTGCTATTCGGAGCTCAGAGAAACATGACGCTCTGGCTTGCTGCATCTTGCAGAGACTGAGTGAGGCACACCACTTCCTGGTTTTATATTCCCTCCCCCGCCCTCCAGCAGGGGCAGCTGAGAGAATGGGGATTTTTTTAAAAACATTAATATCTCTCTGATTTTTCATCGATGGGAAAAATCCTCTGGTCCAGGAAGGCGGAGTGGGGCTCTGAGCGAGCAAGCCAAAAATAACGGCCGTAGGTGGTGGTGTTCTCTCAGAAATCACAGCACCGCGAGCCAAAAGCGGTCAAGATCAGACTTTTAGTAATACATAGATATACACATGCACACATGCAAATAATAATAGTGCAATAATATCAATATTAGTCGATGTAGTTCAGAGCTTATTTGGAGGTTTTAGTGTTTAATAGCCCAATGGCTGTATGGAAGAAGCTGTTCCTGTACCTGAAAGTTAATATTATCAGGATCCTGTACCTTCTTCCCAATGGCAGGGGTGAAATGAGTATGGGGCCAGGATGGTGTAGGTCTCTGATGATGATGGTTGTCTTTTTGAGGCAGTGACTCTGGTAAATCCCTTTGATGTGGGGGAGGTCAGAACCTGTAATGGACCAGGCAGTGTTCACAACTTTTTGCAGTCTTTACTCCTGGGCATTCAAGCTGCTAAACCAGGCTGTGATGCAAACAGTCAATATGCTCTCTTCTGTACACCTGTAGAAGTTCAAGAGAATCCTCTCTTACATTCCGAATCTTTGTTATCTTCTCAGGAAGTAGGGGTGTTGATGGGCTTTCTTTATAATTGCATCAGTGTGCTGGGTCCAGGAAAGATCTTAGGAAATATATACACCCAGGAATTTGAAGCTTTTGACTCTCCACCATCCCCTGACTCCTGTCGATATTGATAGGTTTGTGGGTCCTCATCCCTTTCCAAAGTCTACAATCAGTTCCTTGGTCTAACTGACATTGAGGGCCAGGTTGTTGTGTTGGCACCATTTGATCAGTCGATCGATCTCACTTCTATAATTCTGACTCATCACTATCTGTAATTCGTCCAACAACGGGGGTGTTGTCGGCGAACTTGAGCACACAGCCTTGAGGTGCTCCCGTACTGATTGTTAGTGCAGAAGTGTTTTTGCCAATTGGAACAAACTGGATCCAGTTGCGGAGAGATGCGCAGAGACCCAGTTCCGTGAGCTTAGTAACCAACTTGCATGGGATGAAGGTATTGAACGCCGAGCTGTTGTCTATAAACAAAAGCCTGACATATGTGTTTTTATAGTAGAAATTATCCAGTGGAGAGCTAGTAAGATGGCATCTCCATTGACCTGTTGGCCATAACCAACCTCTCAAAGCACTTCATCACCACGGATGTTAGTGCCACTGGTTGATAGTTGTTAAGGCGTGTTACCTTACTCTTCTTGGGCATTGTTAATGATGCCCCCTTAAGGCAGGTGGGAACCTCAGACCTCAATAAAGAGAGGCTGAAAATGTCTGCAAAAATTGCCAGCTTGTCTGCACAGGTTAATAATCTATGAATTAATAATTGAAATAATTATATAATCTTTATGATTAATAACTAATTAATAATCTAATGCACTATTAATTCATTTTTAAGCTGTTAAAGGCAGTTCGCTGAAAAAAATCTAAGTTTAAAGGGGCTTTTGAAATATAACCAAATAAGCTTAACGGGAGCGCGAGAACCTGTGCTCTAGTGTGTAAATGGAAGCTCAGGAATTAGCACTCAGACTACCAGATGCTGTACCATCTGTATTTCTGAATACTTGGGACAGCAAATAAAAGAAGTACATCTTATCCTTCAGTCAGCTGCCGTGAAAAATTTTGTCCAAAATGATTTATGTTAACTGCAAGCCACCATACTGTAAATCAATATTCAAATAGCAAAGAGTTGTAGTAGCAACCTGTTCTTCCTACAATTCAACAGTTTATTGACATTTGTTAAGTGTTGCTTTTTAACTTGTTTATATTTGTACAGTATCAGGCAGTAATTCTTAGTTTACTGATGTGGCTTGTCATAATTCTTCAAATTTATCCAGGGGAGCCGCAGCCCAAGATCCAGCTCGCCCGCCAGGGGCTCGCACGGCCAGTAGGCTCGACTCGCCCATCGGAGACTGGGGATGCCCGGAAGGTCCAAGTCGCCCACCCCGCACGGTGAACCCGTGCCGCAGACCGGATCCCGAGCGGAAGGCCCGATTCATCTGTCACGGGGTGAAGAACTACGAGAACCCACCTGTTGGGCCGGTCAGCAAACTGGCAACTGGAGGCAGTGCCTCGATGGGGGAGTGGGCTGCTGGAGGCCCTGCAGCTGCCTGGGGCTTTGCTGGAGGACACCACGGCGAGACTTGGCCATGCTGACCCTGCAATGCCACCAGGGCAACATCACTTCATGGCCAGGTCGAGATCCATGCACTTAGATTAATTGGGATTTGAAAATAGCGCCAACTGGCGACTGCTGTGTCTCAGTGTATTGCTGCTATGCACTTGTACTGTATCTGAGATGCTTATCTAATATGTGTCTAAGTGCCTATGTGTAGTGATGCTTGTACTGAACTATATACAATGAATTTCACTGTACGTCAGTACATGTGACAAATAAAGTACCATACTAATTGAAGTATGGGTACAATGAAGTCAATGCTGATGCTGAGAATGTGAGGGAGCAGTCCAGGCTTTTATTTACATGCCAGAAATGTCAGGAATAGTAATGACCCAGCGGGAAGATGTGGTCAGTGATATATATATATATATAGTATTAAAAATAGGGCAGGGCTAAATATAATGGTGACAAGCTACAGTTGCAGGTTTACCTCACCAGGTCAGACAGCAACTCTGGTGAAAAATGAACAGGTGATGTTCGGGTCGGAAAATCACCTACTCCTGTTCGCCAGATATCCTGCCTGACCTGTGGAGTTACTTCAGTACTGTGCCTAGTTAGAATCTCTAACACCAATAGCAGCAATGTACTCAGTAGATTTCGCTTTGTCTTTATTTTGCTTGAGCAAAAGCACCATTAAAATAAAAAAAATGTGGCACTAGAATTGCACCTTTGTGATGGCCCTCCCTTATTTCATTCGTATTGAGTTTACACTGGCAGTTTTCAGTATAAGGACTAATATACGAAGCTGGGATTGGAATATCAAGATTAAAAATACAAATTTAACAGTTAGTAACTACATGAAATGTGGTCTAGTTATTCTCAGAATCCGTGCTTACACCCGATCATGTCATAGCAAGCCTCTGAGGGGAATAGTAGCACAATGTTTAATAGAGAATGTATTTAAATTTGCTGTCAAAACTGCAAATTTAGAAAGTGAGTAACATTTTACTAAATGGTGTATCAATCACACCCAAGTACATATTCTTGAATTGAAAGGCCATTTCTACTTGATTAGTACATATAAAACAGTATTAATAGACTTACATCCCTGGTTAAGACACAAAGTAACTTGGCGTGTCAGGAGCCTTCTTCAGATGATTGCAGGGGTGTAGGAAAAAAAAGTTGGGAGTGAGGGGGGATAAGGAGAGGGGGATATTTGATTAGCAGATGGTTGGATAAAGGCCAGAGATGAAAAGTCAAAAATCGTGAGATAATGATAGAAGATGCACAAAATGTGAAGCCAGAGAAAGGAATATAGGTGGAATATGTTCCCTAAAATTGGTAGATTCAATTATCACACTGTTGGGTTGTAAGCTACCCAAACAGCATATGATGTACTGTTCATCCAGTTTGCATGTAGTTTCACTCTAGCAATGGAGGCAGCACAGGCCAGGACGATCAATATGGGAAGGAGAGGTAAAATGCTGGTTACTAACCATTTTCACTCACCTTCTTTTACTGACCGTTCATAATTAAACAGTAGAACAAATAATCTAACTCAGGATTTGGTGTTGAACATAGATTTCTCATCCTGTTTGATAAATCATATTTAAAAAGTTGCTACACAGAGGTATAAAGTAAATCAGGTGAATTTAAAGAAAGAATGGGGAAACAAAACCAGGTGATCTTAAACAGAGAGCCTTAATGAGTTTAAAGAGAGCACAGGAAACAATGCCGCAGTGTGTTATGCGAGCATAGAAAATGGGGACACAGCAATTTTAAAGAGCATAGGCAACAAATCCTCATTGGTCTAAAGAAAAAATAACATAAAACCAGGTGCGAGTCAGATTGCAAAGCATCAATTCATTATCAGTTTTACTGTATTAAATTAACAGAATAAAAATGAAAGTAGCTTCAATCAGCAATTTGGTGGTCACCAACAGCAATGCTAAGCTGGTACATGCTCAGCAGGAAGATTTCCAACCCCCTTGGATGTCCAGCATGGTGGCAAAGATGTCCTGGTGTCAGTAAATTATCTGGAATGAAAGGCTGAACCACAAGATGGATGCAGTAATTAAGAGCAGTCAGATCTGGCCACAAAATCAAGGCCACCAAGTAAAAACACGAACAATGTTTTTCCAGCTGTTTATGTACAAAGTAACACTAAAAGTATTTATTTGAGACAGATCAAGAAATGAGAAAGGTATATATTTTGCAAGTGATTTCATTATATGGGACATTAACAAATGCAGCAAAAATAGGGGACAATGAAGGGAATAATAGGAATAAGGGGAACAAAAATTCAACATTTAACAAGTTTGGTTTCGCCAGTGATGCCTAATATTCTAAAGCAATCTAAACAAAATAGGTTGATGGTAAAGATGCCTCAGGTCTTGCCCTCAACCCCAAAGGGAAAAAAATGTGACAGTGGAGTAGGGAAACAGGAGTGTAAGCAATAAAGTACAAATAGACAAGTGGTAACAAGGAAAGCATGTCATGTTATCAAAGTATGAAGAAACCTGTTGGAAAAAAAGTGACAGTCAACAAAAAACACACTCTCCAATGGACAACAGTCATTGGTGGATATAAATAAATACCAAAGGAAAACAAAAAGCAAATGGGGAGAAATTCAACCAGCACAAAAGAAAAAACAGAAATTATTTTCCATCGTGTTTTGAGCAATGCCACAGGAAATCTACCCATTTGGGCTTTGTCGGAAACAGAGGCATCTCATTTATACAACTAAATATAAAAGCTAAACAATTTGTATTACACATTTGAAATTAAATTCATACAGAATTCCGAAGTTTCTTTATGAAATTTCACAATTATTGCATCTGGTCCAATGTTATTGAAATAGTCTATTTAAATGGGTTTGAACCAGTTTCAATTTCAACACTTGCTTTTCATTTATTGAAACAAAAGCCAATGTAACAATCTACTTTACAAAATAGTTTAATAAGTGCATGCGTTTCCAATAAATGATCAATAAATTTATTCAACTATTGAATGTGTTTACAGTTGTAAACCTGATACATACAAAGCTTTCGATTACACAACTTTTAATAGATTGTTTTCATTGTCTCAGTCATAGTGTAATTAAACAAATTAAAATTAGTGCCACGACAAATGCTGCGATCTTTCACATTCATTGTCATGTAACAAATGTTTGTTGCACTTTTTTTCTATAAAAAATAACCAGTCTTTAGTGAGGAATCTTGATACTTAAAGACATTTTCAATAAACTGTAAATATAACCAGAGAATAAAGACGTAAGCAATCTTAACCATAAAAGTAGTCAGTCAGAAATTACAGTATATTACACTTGACAACTCAATATCCAGTTACACACCAAACACAAGTAATTCAACTTGTTTTTTCGCCTTGTCAATTGACTGGCATTCTATACTGCAGCTCTGGACAGATCCTGGAAACTTTGGCAAATTGAAATATTATACGCCGTGATAGTCCATGAGGTTGTCAATCCACCTAGATTTGTGAAAGTTGACGATACATCAAAGCTCAACAGCTAGTGATTGGTTCAGAGAAGGAAGTGCAAGAGGTGGCCTGCACAAATAGCTTACTACGTTACTGGTGGAAACATCAACCAGGTTTTTTTTTCTGTTGCATAGTTTGAAAGACAAAGGGAATGTTGTACACTGGTGTTTATATTTCAGAAGTACACAAGCAAGTGAGATTGCAGTGAGATGTCCAGTGATAACCTTGGGACATGCTGATCCATGCAGAATTCTTTGAATGAGATTGTGCTACCTGTTGGCTGCAGAATATTGGTTTCGTTTCTGCTGTAACAGTTCAGTAATGGCCAGAAGCTTTTTCAAGACATGCTGAAAAAGATATCAGAAATAGTATTAGGTTTAGTTACTAGCAAAACAATCCAATTTTTTCCCCCAAACAAAATGACTACATCATTTCAAGAAAACAGCTTGTCCACCTTTCCAATGGCAATTAGTGACAGCATTGCCACTCTGCCAGCAATACCCATTTCCTGTTCATGAAACCAACCAACGTTCCTTAATGCTATGTGGATGGGAGAATGGAGATAAGAGGGAAATAACTCTTAAATTTAAAAAAAAAAACAGTAATCTTCAAAACATTTTCACTGTCCAGTTAGCAAACTCAATACTCACAGAAATGTGCCAAATGCAGTACAACTAAAGACATAAAATGATTAGTAATTAAGTTCAAAGATGAAACATTGAAGAAGATGCTTTGTAAAATATTCTGACAGTTACCATCAAATTCAATAACTAGCTGCAAAGCACTTCAGGTGAAATATGAACTTTAATCATCTGTCCCAAACCATTGAGCTATCCCCAACTTTTGGATAATTCTTTCTCTAAGTTCCATAAGATTATGTTCCATAAGATTATAACAAAAGCTATGCTCCAATGATGTGCCAGGCAGAAACCCCATGCATCTCACTCACAGGATACTCAGTTACAGAACTGTTTTGTTTTTTAAATGGGGTAGAAAAAAGACTTGATTAGGTGGGGTTCATCACTCAGGCATGATTTATTCAGATGGAGTTGGTGCAATGGTAGTAGCAAATAGTTTACAATTTAAAAATTCAGTTCATTTCTTGCCAGAGTAAAACAAAAACAATTTGTTGATCTATTAAAACAGCACAAATTGTTCTTATTGTCAATATGGAGTGTTAGCATGTACAAGCATTCGTGGTTGAAACTAAAGGCGTAACTGCCTCAAAATGTCAGCCAGCATCAATAAAGATGCACACCACCTTGGCCAAACTTTCATTTTCACTCCTATCTTTGGGATGATGATGCAGCAGTCTGAAAACCATGACACCACGTTCAAGAATAGCTTCTTCCCAACAACCGTCACTCTTGCACACTGCTCAACACTAATCTCTATTATGAACTATGGACTGTCTGGTTACATTAAGGATTCGGGGTGTTTTGGTTTGATTTATTGAATTTTTGTTGTATTTTTTCCACGTGTTTTGTTTTTACAGGCCTGTTATGCTGTTACAAGTAAGAATTTCATAGTTCCATTGTTTGCACATAGGGCAATTAAACACTCTTGACAAGTTTCTGATTTAAGAATACAGGGGTAGTTTTCATTTTTAATAGTTAGGCCAAATGTGAGAACATTTTGAAAATTGACCACAATTGAGTAAAATAAGAACATTATTTTTTATCTGGAACTTTACTAAAACTCAAAATGATCCCTCTTTCTTTCTGAACAAACTGAATTACTTTTCATTAGTTTGCCGAATCTTCCACTGAAATTGTGTGCCAATATTTTTTGTAATATTTAATAAAAAATGAAACATTCAGATAGTCACTACTTACCTGCTGGACTCCCCGTTCATTACTTAGGGTACGAAGTTCATCCGAATGTGCTGCACAAACCTCATGCAAAGCCGCCAGGTTACGAGATAAGTCAATCCTAAAGTGCTCTGTAGTGTCAGGAACCTCAGGTACATTCTAAAGACAAAAATAAAACTTCTCATTTAAGAAGTAACAGATAAAATAACTTATGTAAACATTGAACATCTTATGAGACGTCTGAAGAAGGGTCTCGACCCGAAACGTCGCCCATCTCCTTCGCTCCTTAGATGCTGCTGCACCCGCTGAGTTTCTCCAGCTTTTTGTGTACCCCCTAACATCTTATGATATGCTAAGTGTTTCATTACTTTCTAAAACTGTACGTCACTCTACATTTTAGATAGATGAAAAGGGAATATAGGCAATTATGGACTGGTTAACCTAGTATCGATTACAGGATAAATCAATGCGGTAGATACAAGGAAGTTCAAGGATGAAGGAAATGTCAATGCATTGGACTGATAGGCACAAAAGTGGCACATGGAATGAAATCTGGAAAAATGTAGGGTATTTGCAGAGGAAATTCAAGGTAATATACAATCATGGTTCGGATTCTAAACATAGAAGAATAGCACCTCCAAGATTCTAAACATATAGCACCGTCAAAGATTCTTGAAAATGTGACTAATGAGGCAAACAAGTTGCTTGCCTCTAGTATTGTTTTCCATAGCTTATTAGTGTAGTAATATAACAGTAATTAGGCAATTTTAACAGTTCTGCACAAAGTTCCTGTCACCACAATACATGAAGTACATCACCAGAAAGGCAAAGAAAACATTTTCAAGGACATTACCAGGGCTGGAGAATTACATTGAGAGGAAACTGAATAGTCTCTGATGGTTTTCATTTGGGCAAAAAAATCTGAGAAGTGATGGAATTTGTAAATACAGATTACAGCCTTATAGATTCTACCACCTTAAGTGCACATCCTGTTACCTCTCGCATATTATGGATTTTTGCAATTACCGCCCTTTTAGATAATTCCAGAACCCGGATTTAAAAGGGAAATTATAAGAGTACAGAATCTTTATGTCCCTGTTAGGTTGAAAGGAAATAGTAAAAATTGGAAAGAGCCATGGTTTTCAAGGGAAATTGGACACTTGTTTTGAAAAAAGAGAGATATCTACAATAATTATAGAGGGCATGGAGTAAATGAGGTGCTAGAGGAGTATAAAGAATGTAAAAAGAATCTTAAGAAAGAAATTAGGAAGGCTAAAAGAAGATATGAGGTTGCTTTGGCAAGAAAGGTGAAAGTAAACCCAAAGGGTTTCTACAGCTATATTAATAGCAAAAGGATAACGAGGGATAAAATTGGACCATTAGAGAACCAGAATGGACAGCTATCTGCAGAGCCAAAAGAAATGGGGGAGATATTGAACAATTTCTTATCTTTGGTATTCACCAAGGAGAAGGATATTGAACTCTGTGAGTTAAGGGGAAAAAGTAGAGTAGCTATGGAAACTATGAGATTCAAAGAGGAGGAAGTACTGACACTTTGGAAAAATATAAAAGTGGATAAGTCTCCAGGTCCTGACAGGATATTCCCTAGGACATTGAGGGAAGTTAGTGTAGAAATAGCAGGAGCTATGACAGAAATATTTCAAATGTCATTAGAAACGGGAATAGTGCCGGAGGATTGGCGTACTGCGCGTGTTGTTCCATTGTTTAAAAAGGGTTCAAAGAATAAACCTAGCAATTATAGACCTATTAGTTTGACGTCAGTGGTGGGCAAATTAATGGAAAGGATACTTAGAGATAATATATATAAGCATCTGGATAAACAGGGTCTGATCAGGAACAGTCAACATGGATTTGTGCCTGGAAGGTCATGTTTGACAAACCTTCTTGAATTCTTTGAAGCGGTAACTAGGAAAATTGATGAGGGTAAAGCAGTGGATGTTGTCTATATGGATTTCAGTAAGGCCTTTGACAAGGTTCCCCATAGAAGGTTGGTTAAGAAGGTTCAATCTTTGGGTGTTAATGGCGGAATAGCAAGATGGATTCAACAGTAGCTGAATGGGAGATGTCAGAGAGTAATGGTGGATGGCTGTTTGTCAGGTTGGAAGCCGGTGACCAGTGGGGTGCCTCAGGGATCTCTGTTGGGTCCACTGTTGTTTGTCATGTACACATACCTGCCAACTTTTGAGAATGAAAAATAGGAATCCTATTAGGCTGACGTCAGTGAGGGCGGGGCACGTGACGTCAGTAAGGGGCGGGGCACGTGACGTCAGTAAGGGGCGGGGTGCGTGACGTCAGTGAGGGGCGGGGTACGTGACGTCAGTGAGGGGCGGGGTACGTGACGTCAGTGAGGGCGGGAAAGTGACGTCAGTGCAGGGGGGGGGGGGGCAAGTGACGCCGAACGCCACCGTGGCGGGGTCATGCGGCTGCGTGCTGACGTACACCCGTGCGTGCCCCCATAAGCGGCGCAGGCGCGGTGCGCTCTCTCTGTGTCTCCTCGCCGCCGCCATGGGTCGCATGCACGCTCCCGGGTAGGTAGGAATTTTTTTTCGGAATATTTAGGCAAAAAATCGGAATTCGGAATTGGGATGGAAAAATCGGAAGAATTCCGCCCAAATCGGAATGGTTGGCAGGTATGTGTACATCAATGATCTGGATGATGGGGTGGAAAATTGGATAAGTAAGTATGCAGATGATGCTAAGATAGGTGGTGTTGTGGATAATGAAGTAGATTTTCAAAGTCTACAGAGAGATTTGGGCCATTTGGAAAAGTGGGCTGAAAGATGGCAGATGGAGTTTAATGCTGTTAAGTGTGAAGTGCTACATCTTGGCAGGACAAATCAAAATAGGAAGTACATGGTAAATGGTAGAGAATTGAGGAATGCTGTGGAACAGAGGGATCTAGGAATAACTGTGCATAGTTCCCTGAAAGTGGAATCGCATGTAGATAGGGTGGTAAAGAAAGCCTTTGGTGTGCTGGCCTTTATAAATCAGAGCATTGAATATAGGAGTAGGGAAGTAATGTTAAAATTGTACAAGGCATTGGTAAGACCAATTCTGGAGTATGGTGTACAATTTTGGTCGCCTAGTTATAGGAAGGATGTCAACAAAATAGAGAGAGTACAGAGGAGATTTACTAGAATGTTGCCAGGGTTCCAGCAACTATGTTACAGAGAAAGGTTGAACAAGTTAGGTCTTTATTCTTTGGAGCGCAGAAGGTTAAGGGGGGACTTGATTGAGGTCTTTAAAATGATGAAAGGGATAGACAGAGTTGACGTGGATACGTTTTTCCCATTGAGGGTAGGGAAGATTCAAACAAGAGGGCATGACATGAGAATTAAGGGACAGAAGTTTCGGGGTAACGTGAGGGGGAACTTCTTTACTCAGAGGGTGGTGGCTGTGTGGAATGAGCTTCCAGCAGAAGTGGTGGAGGCAGGATCGATTTTAACATTTAAGACTAAAGTGGATAGGTATATGGACGTGAAGGGAATGGAGGGGTATGGTCTGAGTGGAGGTAGATGGGACTAGGGGAAAACAAATGGTCGGCACGGACTGGAAGGGCCGAGAGGGCCTGTTTCCGTGCTGTAATTGTTATATGGTTATACGGTTATATGGATGCTATTTTAGTTTAGCAAATAATTTATGGAAACTGGGTTAGTTTATCCATGTAATTCTATGACATGTTGTTGTACCCATTATAGACACGAAAGCTGGAGTAATTCAACGGGACAGGCATCATCCCTGGAGAAAAGGAATGGGTGACGTTTCAGGTTGAGACCCTTTTATACCCATTATAGAAACATAGAAAATAGGTGCAGGAGTAGGCCATTCGGCCCTTCGAGCCTGCACCACCATTCAATATGATCATGGCTGATCATCCAACTCAGTATCCCATACCTGCCTTCTCTCCATACCCCCTGATCCCTTTAGCCACAGGGGCCACATCTAACTCCCTCTTAAATATAGCCAATGAACTGGCCTCAACTACCTTCTGTGGCAGAGAATTCCAGATATTCACCACTCTCTTATGTGTGTTTCTATCACCAGCCTTGCTGACCAGAATGTTTTAGTTAAACTCTGAAAAGATGAAAATCAACATCTTCAGACATTACTACAAATGTTGTATTTTCCCCTTCACTAGCTATTGCATCACACTTGCATCTTCTGCAATCCGAGTTTATGACATGTTCTTCCATTACAATAACTACTTCCATTTCCCAATCATTACCAAGCCTTCCAGCTTTATTTCCCATTAGATTGTTTTGAAATGCTGCTTTATTTGCAGACTTAATATTCCTTTACACAGATGGTGAACCAATCAGCCTCCACCAACCTTAAACTTTGTTGCTCATATCTTAACCCACACAAATTCACAGAACCATTAGTGATCATTCTGTGTTGCATTTTGGCCTTACTTACAATTTGCAATTCTAAACATTAAGCATAAATCCAATAATTACTGCAACTCTCCGAGCCTTTTTGGAAGCTTCTCAAAACCTTGTTCTGATTCTTGCTGTCCTGTACATGCTTTCCTCTTGCAATTTGGTGTCCATACTGTCAGCCATCTTTGTCCTTTAATTACCAATCTTTATGCCTTTAAGAATCTGCTTTAGTTCCTTACAATTTACCTTTCTAAGCTGGGTGAATTTTGCTCATACCCAATATCCCCTGGTTTAGCTTAGGTTTTTTTTTAATATTGAAACAAATGCAAATTCTGGACACTATTAATTCAAACCAGAATAAAATGAAGTTACAAAATTAGTGTTTTGTGCAGAAATTCTAGGTGACATCTTCAAGGAGAATAATTCCCCCCCCAAGCTATTAGATGTACTTACCCCCAACTCATCTAGGAACATAATCATTCGATGCTTGTTACTTTTGATGAATGGATTTACACCTTCCATGTAGGGTTCCTATATTAAAATAAACTTGTCAATACATGTCACCTTAAAAAGGAGCATTATGCACTGTGCAGAATATCAATAACATTTAGTGTGGACTGCCTGAATCAATTCTTCCCATAAGCTTGACATGAGGTAACATGATAATCAGCAAATTAACTGTGAACATTATCAAGGCAGATCTTTTAGAATCTGTGGAAACATTACCTGTAAAAATGTTAAAAAAATTAAAGATGCCAGACCACATAACAATTGAATTAACCTGAACTTTCAAGAATCAGATTTAAAATACCTTAGCGCCAAATTCTACCAAATTTGCTAAGTTTTGAAGAGACTTTGCAACAAGAGTGAGCGTTCTTGCAGCGGTGGAGGAAGGAGGATCTAAGAAAAGATTAAGGAAGAGTTATTATTGTAGTAGATATCATTTTACCATCACATTTTACTAAACATTTGCTCAATTTCTGCCAAAACAATCAATCATTTTGCAATCAGAAATCATTTTCTGATATCCTAACATTTTCCTATTATGCAATTTTGGATGATATTCGTTTATTTAGAATGCTACTCAGGGGACTGTCCAGTGGAATAATCAAGTCTGGAAGAAAGCAAGTCATCGGTGAGTATTTGAGCACTGCACAAGCCAGAAAACAAGATATGCAATGTTTTACTGCTGGATTCATGGCATGCAGTAGAAGAAAACGGCATTAACTTTAAAAGCTCAACTCAGGATCAAGTAAGACGCTAAAGCTGTGACCGTCTTGCATAACATTTAAACAGCAGCCAGAGAATGTGCAGAATAATTTAGGTAATGGTTGAAAATTAACATGTTCATAAAAATGTCCTCATTCTCAAGGTAATCTATAAAGGATCTATTAGGAAACCTTCCCAATTTCAAAATACGAACAAATTCTATCCCTTTGCTGTAAAAAACTGAATTGAGGTGGTGACAGGGGTAGAAAACACAGTTGCTATTCCATTAATTTAACTTTGTCAAAATGCTACTCCATTAAATATACATAAAGGATTAAAAACTAATTGTGTCTTATTTCCGGCTACTGACTGAAAATTTTGATTTGCATATAACTGGAAATAAACCTATATAATCTGAGGTGGGTACCATAATGGTGAACCAAAGCATAACAATTTCACTCGATTTCTCAAGATCACCAGATAATAAATTCAAAATAATTGTTAGTTTCTCAATATAAAAGCAGATCATAACTGTAAAGCAAATAGTGATGGACCTTGTTCTGAGGAATAAAGTAATGTAACTGGAGCATTTTTCAATGGGGGAAATACTATGCAAGAGTTGTTAGACTATAAAAATGGCATTTGTTTGTTTAATGTTAATTTTAAAGTTTAAAAACTGATCAGTGGAAAATTGAGAACTTAATGGGGTTTTGTATCAGAATAATGCAATAACCACGATCAAACTAATTCTAAAAATTACGTTTACGGAATGCATTTGAGAGTTTTTGAGATGGTGGAGCAAATAGATGTCGATGCACACAAAGAATAGATCTGGTCCCTTGTAATCAGACTAGATTAAATAGAAATCTCACAATAACCAGAATAGAATATCCAATCAAAAAGATTAAGATAGAAGAAAAGCAAGTTGTGAGGAGAAACTAAGAACTTAGCAAGAGTATAAAGACTGATTAAGCAAGTGGTTGAATATGCAGATGGAATGCAAGGAACGAGAACTGCAAGGGCAACACCTATATAAGAGTAGAAAAGCAGAGTATTATTTAAATGGTGTGAAACATTTGAGTATTGGTGCGAGATGGATCTGAATGTCTTTGTACAAGAAATAAAATGACCACTTCAGAGACATCAAATAATTAAGACAAATGGATTGGAGCCCATGATAAAGTATCTAGCTACAAACTTTGACATGACCAGTACCAAGAATACCTTGTACCATTTACTCTATACTCTTTACTTGACTTAGATATGATACAGGATAGATTCACAAGGTTGATTCCTGGGGTGAGGAGCTGATCCCATGGAATAAAAATAAGAAAATGGTACGTGAATACAACTGGCATTCAATTGAAACTAATTCCCAAGGCACTGCTATACTTCCTAATATGTAGTACCCAAAAGTTGACACAGGTCTTTTTAGAATTGGAAGGTGAATAGAAATAGCAGCTGAAGAAGCTGACTTTGTTTTTCTCAAAAAAAGCGCAAAAAAAACTTTCCTTTAGGGGTGTCAAAATCACTTGCATAGTATATTGAAAATCCCTTATTTTCCATAGAAAGGTCAGAATACCAAAGATACAGATTTAAAATAAACCATAAACAGATACATCTTCTCATGTGGTGAGCTATAAAGATCAACAATGCACTGCCCGGTGTCTTAGTAGAATCAGTTTGAATATCATGCTATTGAATAATATCAAATTAAATTATGAGTAAAGAGTAGAGGAGTAATCAGTTTCGACAAACGAAAAGACAGGCAAACAAAACATTTACTTTGCAGATGCAGTCCAAACTTATTTCCAACATTTTATTTCCAAATTTTTGCAAATGTAATATTTTTATTTTTATTAATTTAAAGAGTCAGCACATTCACATTGGGCTGCAAAGCCTTTTTCTATTTCGCAATGCACATTATAATACAATTTAGATAACAATATACATAATCAAATCAGCAACTATATGGTAATATTTAGACACAGAAGTGACAAATACACCAGGTACAAGTATAAAACCCTCAGATCGTGAGTAACAAATATTGTACATTATACGTTCACAGGTTATAGGAGTAGAAATAGGCTATTCGGCCCATCAAGTCTACCCCACCATTCAATCGTGGCTGATCTCAGCCTCCTAATCTCATTTTCCTGCCTTCTTCCCATAACCCTTGACACCCGTTCTAATCAAGAATTTGCCTATCTCCGCTTTAAAAATATCCACTCACTTGGCCTCCACAGCCCTCTGGGGCTACGAGTTCCACAGATTAACTACCCTCTGACTAAAGAAGTTCCTCCTCAATACGCAGCAAAATGATGAAAAGAAAAGCAAACATTTGCCTTAATTACTCAATCCTCCAGATACTCCAATTTGAATTAGCTTCTGTACAATGAACAGATTGAAGGTGTTGAAGTTGATATAGTGCAAATACAGAAAAGGTGGCAAATTGCAAGAGATTTGAGAATTGTAGTTCATGGGCTGGTTTTTGGAGATTTGAGTTTTGTAGAATAGTGCATTGCAAATTTTCACCAGGAAAACTCACCCAAAATGATATTGAACATCCGCGGATTGAGAATAGCTGGACAAATCAACCGCAAGAAAACAAATCCACTATAATAAAAGGAAAAACAAACATTACGTATAATTCGCCAAAGACACTTGCCAAGAAAAAAATAACAATGAATGCAAAAAGCAAATAATGAAAGCAGTTTTGTTTGAATACATCAAACAATTTGAACAAAGTGATGAGCTGCCATGCTATCAAAATTCAAATCTCAGTCCATCTTATTCCTTTGAGACCTTAGAGAAAACTGGCATTTAAAACTCCATTCATAAGAATTATATTCTGATGAATGGGGTCTCCTGGTCTCAAGCAATCTTTTCAGCAATCCATTTCAATCGCTGACTCTAGAAATCTACAGTTCTTTCTGAGATGCGCTCTGAGGAACATTTTATTTAGTGATTCAATATAGTTTTTGTCTCTAACAGCATTGGCTCAAGCACTTGTGGGTATCAACTTGATCCAATGGATAATTCTGGTCCAAGCCCGGAGGCATGCAACTGCCCTTCACCAGAACAAAAAGTGGCTTCAAAAGTCACAGGGTAGTTAACTTTTTGATATGCCTACTAACGACACCCGACTCAATTTTTGCAGTTCTTTAAATTCTTGCCCTGAGCAAGATGCACTTAATAGTTTAATTTTTAACATGTCCCAATGAAAAGCTGTAGTGCAAAATAGCTAATTGAATTGGCAAATCACAAAGTTCAACAAATATTTTACCTTACAACTCTGGTTCTCATTGTGGTATTTTTTGGCCATTTCTGCTGGACAGATTTTTGTAAACATCCATAAATAAACCTTAAAGCCCTGTTAAAATGAATTACAATAATTTATCAAAAATTAATTGAAGAATCTTTTCGTAATAAACAATTAAATAATTAACTATGCAATGTTCTATTACTTTATCATTTTGGAATGTATTACATTATTGCACAGAGAGGTTGAGAAATGTATTTGGATGCTTAATTTGAGAATCATAACATGAGTGCTTCACTTCAAATAAATCGCATTGCATCATCATGGAACCTGAAATATAAAGTCATATGAATGAAATATCAAATATTGATTAAATTATCCAGGCAACAATATACCAGAGGAGTCAGCATAAGCAAAATCACAAAATGAATCACAGAAAAAAATGTTCAAATGATATATAGGAAAGGCATTAAAAGATAAAGGCAGAGTGGATAAATTGGGTAAGTGTAGATGGGCAATAAGGTTGTTATGGATCTACTGGCAGCCAAAAGCTCTCATCTTCTGCGCGTTTCAACTATAAAGCTAGACGTCCTGAATATAACATCTCTTTCTGCCCAACTGTCCCATACAAAATAGGAAGATTCATCCCAAGTGATATATTTTCTTCAGTCCAGAAGCAGTAAATGAAAGGGACAATATAGGTAATCAAGATAACCTTGCAGTACATTCCATGTACCTCAAGAACATAAATTGTGAAATTTTGACTTGTTAAGCATAAAAATGCTTATTTGTTGATTTGCTGCACAGATGTCCAATGGCTTAAATGCATTCAGGATTTTCTGTGCTTCAACATGTGTAGGTATCACAGCAATGACAGTGAGCTTGCTGCGGGATTAAAAAATGTAATAATTATAGACTTTAGCAGATGGGAGTTGGTAATGCATATTTTTGCAGATGACAAGAACATGAATGGATGTACCGAGGTAGCAATGGAGGAGAGTTGTCTTCACGAAAAGGAATACAGAATTAGAGTTTCAACAAGAGATGCTGCACTTGTTGCTTTACCTCCCCCCTCGACTCCATTCAAGGACCCAAGCAGTCGTTCCAGGTGCGACAGAGGTTCACCTGCATCTCCTCCAACCTCATCTATTGCATCCGCTGCTCTAGATGTCAGCTGATCTACATCGGTGAGACCAAGCGTAGGCTTGCCGATTGTTTCGCCGAACACTGCTCGGTCCGCATTATTTTGTTTTATTTTTTAATTTCAAAATAGACTTTATTCAGGTAATAAATATATACAATACATGAATCGTGCGAAGAATTCATCCAACATTTTTGGAGGCTATACAAATTGTTCAATGCAGTTTATATACATTTCTCAAATTTCACAAATCTGTCCCCCACCCGTGCCACTCATGTGGCTCCTGGCGTGGGATAACTTCCCTTATTTTTGAGGGGCGGCTCCACCATACCATGCCCTCCATGTCCAGCAGCGGAAGGACCCTAGACTGTGGCCCTCCACCACCGAGCCTTGGCGTTGATTGCACCGAGCTTCAGTGCGTCCCTCAGCACGTACTCCTGCAGTCTGCAGCGGGACAGTCGGCAACATTCCTCGACGGACATCTCGCTCTGCTGGGTGGCGAACAACGCTCGGGCAGACCAAAGAGCGTCTTTCACCGAGTTGATGACCTTCCAGCAGCACTCGATATCAGTCTCTGAATGTGTCCCTGGGAACAGTCCATAAATCACAGAGTCCTCTGTGACGGAGCTGCTTGGGATAAAGCGTACCGGGGACCCTTGCATACTTCTCCAGAGTCTCTTTGCAAATCCACACTCTGCGAAGAGGTGGGCAACCGTCTCCTCCCCATAGCATCTGTCCCGAGGGAAGCGTGCGTTGGCAGTGGGGTTCCGACGGCGCAGGAAGGATCTCACTGGGAGGGTTCCCCTCACCGCCAGCCAAGCCGGGTCTTGGTGCTTGTTGGTGAGTCCTGGCGATGAGGCATTTTGGCAGACAAGCTGGGCAGTCTGCTCTAGGAACCACGCCACTGGATCCATCGAGTCCCTTCCCTGCAGTGCCTGCAGGACATTCCGTGCTGACCACTGCCTGATGGACATGTGGTCAAAGGTGTTGGTCTGGAAGAACCTTTCTGCAAACGACAGATGGGGCGGCAATGTCCAGCTGACTGGCACATTGCGTGGCATCTGCACCAGATCCATCCTTCGCAACACCGGGGACAGGTAGAACCACAGCAGGGAGTGACACTTGGTGCCCATGTGCCTTAGAAACATAGAAAATAGGTGCAGGAGTAGGGCATTCGGCCCTTCGAACCTGCACCGCCATTCAATATGATCATGGCTGATCATTCAACTCAGTACTCCGTAACTGCCTTCTCTCCATACCCCCTGATCCCTCTAGCCACAAGGGTCACATCTAACTACCTCTTAAATATAGCCAATGAACTGGCCTCAACTACCTTCTGTGGCAGAGAATTCCAGAAACTCACCACTCTGTGTGAAAAATGTTTTTCTCATCTCGGTCCTAAAAGGTTTCCCCCTTATCCTTAACCAACATTGGGAACAATCTTCCTGCATCGAGCCTGTCCAACCCCTTAAGAATTTTGTAAATTTCTATAAGATCCCCCCTCAATCTAAATTCTAGCGAGTACAAGCCAAGTCTATCCAGTCTTTCTTCATATGAAAGTCCTGACATCCCAGGAATCAGTCTGGTGAACCTTCCCTGTACTCCCTTCTATGGTAAGAATGTCTTTCCTCCGATTTGGAGACCAAAACTGTACGCAATACTCCAGGTATCGCCTCACCAAGACACTGTACAACTGCAGTATAACCTCCCTGCTGCACCTGCTATGAATGCTAACATACCATTCACTTTCTTCACTGCCTGCTGCACCTGCACCAAAGTGGATAACCTCACATTTATCCACATTATACTACATCTGCCATGCATTTGCCCACTCATCCAGCCCATCCAAGTCAGCTTGCAGCCTCCTAGCATCCTTCTCACAGCTAACACTGCCCCCCAGTTTCGTGTCATCCGCAAATTTGGAGATGTTGCATTCAATTCCCTCGTTCAAATCATTTATATTGTAAATAGCTGGGGTCCCAGCACTGAGCCTTGCGGTACCCCACTAGTCACTGCCTGTCATTCTGAAAAGGACCCGTTTACTCCTACTCTTTGCTTCCTGTCTGCCAGCCAGTTCTTTATCCACATCAATACTGAACCCCCAATACCGTGTGGTTTAAGTTTGTATGCTCTTATGTGAACCTTGTCGAAAGCCATCTGAAAGTCCAGATATAACACATCCACTGGTTCTCCCTTATCAACTCTACTAGTTACATCCTCGAAAAATTCTATAAGATTCGTCAGACATGATTTACCTTTCGTAAATCCATGCTGACTTTGTCCAATGATTTCACCAATTTCCAAATGTGCTGCTATCCCATGTTTAATAACTGATTCTAGCTATTAAAGATGTGATAGCAGCACATTTGGAAAGTGGTGAAATCATTGGAACCACGCCACCGGATCCATCAAGTCCTTTCCCTGCAGTGCCTGCAGGATGTTCCGTGCTGACCACTGCCTGATGGACATGTGGTCAAAGGTATTGGTCTGGAAGAACCTTTCTACAAATGACAGATGGGGCGGCAATGTCCAGCTGACTGGCACATTGCGTGGGATCTGCGCTAGGCAACACTGGGGGCAGGTAGAACCTCAGCAGGTAGTGACACTTGGTGCCCACGTGCCTTGGCTCTACACTCCGCCTGATGCAGCCACACACAAAGGTGGACATCAGGGTGAGGGCGACGTTGCGCACGCATTTATCCTGTTGACTGCTGACTTGTACATTGTGGCCCGTCGCACCCGGTCTATCCTCGACCCCCAGATGAACTGGAAGACAGCCCGGCGTAGGAGGGAGGGACAGGCCACACTTGCGCCACGTACAGCAGCCCCAAGGGGACCTCTCACCTGATGACCAAATGTTTTCCCGTTATGGAGAAGGAGCGTTGCCTCCACAGCTCCAGCTTCTTCCCCACCTTGGCTATCCACTCCAGCCAATTCTTGTTACACACCAACCCCCCCTGAACCAGATCCCCAGCACCTTCAAGTCAGGCTTGATGGTGAAGGGGACGGAAGATCGGTCGGGTCAGTTGCCAAAAAGCATGGCCTCGCTCTTCCTGCGGTTCACCCTGGCTCCCGTGGCCGACTCAAACTGGTCGCAGATACTAATCAGTCTGCGGACCGACCCTGGATCCGGGCAGAAGACAGCGACATTGTCCATGTACAGGGAGGTTTGACTTGAGTGCCCCCACTGCCTGGCAATGTCACTCCCCTTATGTTTGCATCCTTCCTGATTGACTCGGCAAAAGGTTCAATACAGCAGGTCCGCATTAACCAACCTGATCTCCCGGTGGCTCAGCACTTCAACTCCCCCTCCCATTCCGAATCCGACCTTTCTGTCCTGGACCTCCTCCATGGCCAGAGTGAGCACAACCGGAAATTGGAGGAGCAGCACCTCATTTTCCGCTTGGGTAGTTTGCACCCTAGCGGCATAAACATTGACCTCCAATTTCCGGTAGCCCTTCATGTCTCCTCCCCTTCTCAGCCCTCTGGCTCCTCCTCTTCCTTTCTCCTTTCTTCTCCCCACCACCCCCCCACCCTACATCAGTCTGAAGAAGGTTTTCGGCTCGAAACGTTGCCTATTTCCTTCGCTCCATAGATGCTGCTGCACCCGTTTCTCCAGTACTTTTGTCAAACTTCGATTTTCCAGCAGTTCCTTCTTAAATACAGTTTTGGTTCACAGTGAATTATGCACCAACATGACAAACATTCTACTTCAACTCAGTGTCCAGAGAGAAAGGTATCATCAACATTACATGGCCAGAATAATGCCAGGGATACTTAGCAGTCCGGCAGAACAATTGGAAAGCAGCACTCATTTAAGCAAGTGGACTACATTCTATTGCACTCCTGTCTTATGTCTGCTTCAACATGCAAAGTCGCTGTGGGATGAAGAGGACAGTCACCTGGAGGCCAGCCTTTGCTTATGATAAGGCCGCCATGTATTTTTGTGTTGAATTTCTGATTTAACGTTTTCCCCCGGGATATTGATGCTAGGAGACCATTGAATGCCCATTTAACTGTGTCTATCATTATTTTTTGGTGCAAATGTTACTTGCCACTGATCAGTCCAAACTCGAATATTGTCTAGTTCTGGCTGCATGAAAGCATGAAAGTTTCATTTGCTGAGGAGCTGCAAATGGGATTGAACATTGCGCATTCACAAGGGAATATTCTGATTTTATGACTGAAGTAAGGTCACTGAGGATCAGCTAAAATGATTGCGCCTAGGACTGTGAGCAACTCCGACAGTGATGTCCTGGGGCTATGATGATTCACCTTAAGTAACATAACGATTTTCTTTCTTGCAAACTACGATTCCAACCCTGGTAATATTTTTTACTCCTTGAAGTCTATTGAAATTTACAACTGTTCCTTGAAACCACATGTGTTCATATGCTGTCTTGATGTCAAGGACAATCATTTTCACCCCATTTCTGAAATTCAGCTCTTTGGTTTGCATCAAGGCTTTGATGATATCTGAAGTCAAGCAGCCCTGATAAAACTCAGAATGTGCATCAGCATAGTCAGTAAGACAAACAGGAAACAGATTGTATAATAATCTGAGATTTGGAGCGGTACTTGATGAAATAGTGGTACAAATGAAATAGTGCCACCTTTTGAGGGGTGAGTGTTATTTTTCCAGATTGAGTCAGGAAATCAATACAGTATTTACAATTAGATAATTAATTCCAATGTTTCATTCTGGTTAGAAATGCTGTGCAGGATGATTGTTGATTTGCTAACAATATAAAACCAAGATAGACGCATGATGAAAAGAACAGTAGTCTGCTATGGTCACACTGTAGGTGAATACCACCATGAACAGATATCTTCTCAGTTGTGAGGTGGTATGGGGATTGGGTTTGGGCAGGACTGCAAGAAAACAGCCATATACATAAAGCATTTTCTGAATTCTAACCAGATATGAGAAAAATCTATTATGTTACAATTTTGTTTTCACTGACAAATGGCCACATTATATTTATTTACTTGCCTTATCATTTTTTCCTTCCCTTTCTGGTTTGTTGCAACAGGTTAACACAAATCTGCAATATTCATTTTCCTGTCCTTTATGTATAGATACAATTTTGTTACTTACTGAGGCAGTTCTTCTGCAGCCATGAAAATCTTTTCCACCAATTCTGATAGGAGACCTAATAGGTGTGTCAAATTAGTGTTTACATCTTCATTTTTTTCAAGTTTAGAAGGATTTAGCTGAAAAACAGATAGGTTTCCATTTATGTAACAATATACAAGCTATTGGGAAATATAAGATGGTCTCAATTTAATTTTTTGTCTGTAAATGCAGATAGAAGAAAAGTATAATTGTGACAATGTCAAGAACATTTTGAAACAGTGTAAAATAATGATTTATATCCCCTTTAATTTGATTTGTACACAGAAATTTGATATGAAGATCTTCATTTGCTCTATTTCTCAATTATGCTGACATTAAGTCCCATTCCAATACGATGCTTTAAACATTTTGATTTTAAACCAAATTCTTTTGATGAGTTGGTCACTGAAGGATCGTATTGGAAATTTTCAATCCCTGATTATTATTAATAAAAACCCAAGAAAGGATCAAATAGACACATGGAACATAGGTGCAGGAGTAGGCTATTTGGCCCTTCAAGCCAGCACCGCCATTCAATATGATCATGGCTGATCATCCTAAATCAGTAACCCGTTCTTGGTTCCCCCCCATATTCCTTGATTCCATTCCCCGCAAGAGCTGTATCTAACTCTCTTGAAATTGCCTCCACTGCCTTCCGTGGCAGAGAATTTGCAAAGAATGCATTCATATCTGGATATTTTTAGTTCACTTCTAGGCCAGGTAATTCCAATTCAACTCTTGTCCAGGCCCAAATAGTTTCATTACTTAGGCTGAACTTAAAGCAGTCAAATAGTTCAATATCTAACTACTCTCAACTTCGATATTTTTCAAAGCTTAGATGGTGACGATAACAATGGTTGCACCACCCAAACATATGAATCAAGAATTAATGCCAGAAAGTCAGGATATTAAGGTAATTTCCCAGATTCATCTCACATAGTTTAATTCAACTGCAATTTTATTTCATAATGCATGCATTGGAAAGAGGCAGCATGGAAAAGAGCAGATAATTCATCCACTAAAGTCTCTTGTGCAAATTCCCTCAAAGTTGTTGTGCCTTAACTCGGGATATATACAACAACTTTTGTGTTGACACAAAGTTGAACATGTTTCTCGTCGCTATTATGTATACTACAAAGAAACTTATTTGTGTCCAAAGTCAATTGGCCTACTGTATCTAGTACTGTACCTCACATGATTGTTTACTTTCCATTATCTTTAAAATAGTTTCTTTCAGAGCATGATGGATAAATGGTGTTGCTGTTGATTTCATGTATTGTTCCATAAGTGTGCTTGACAAAGTTGTGGCACGGAAGAGTGTGGTAGATTCGTCTAGGGTAAAACAATAATGAGTGTTAGATTTGTAAAAGTGCCAATTACACCAACTCCAAAATTAGAAAACATACTTTAGTACAAGGAAGAGAACATAACCATGCTTCAAATCAAATAATAAACCTATAATGAATAAGTCAATGTCTTGCGTATAAATAGACCTACCTTCCAAGCTAATTTCCCTGTCGTTCAGTATCCGTAATAATAGCGATTCAAGTTTCTCATGCCGAAAAATTCTTAGTAGAATGCTGGCAAGTAATGTACGGTCTTGGCCACACACGTGTGACAGTGCATATATCACGTGAAATTCTTTCTGAAGAATAAGCTAAAAGAAATGAAATATGAGAAATTAAATAAGATGCAACATAGCATATAATTTATTTTAATGGAGATTCTTACAAATAATTCCAATATTTTGTTGGGTTTAAACAGACGCTAAAATACCATGGAATTAAATGTAAAGTAAGTAAATTTAACATGTTTGATGTGACAATTTATATTATGGATCAAGTGCAGAACCAAAGTTAATGGCAGAATCTGGCATTAATCAAATATTGCAGAATTGAAGACCATTAGGCTTAAATACCTAATGTTGCAGAGTATAAAAATGTATCTTTTTCTATGTGAATTTAACTACCCAGTTGATTCATTGTCCCGTGGTAATAAAATTCCCATGTTTACAATGGTAGCTCTGAAAATGAAAAAAAAATCATTTCAGGAGTGGCGTTTCCACGGAACAGCAAATGAAGAGGGGAAGTGTGTTGGCTAGCAGAACACAAATACCATAATTTGGAAATGTAAATGTCACCTGCAGAGCACGTTAAGGCATTTTGAAAATACTGTTATTTTTTCAATATATTATAATTTTCAATAATTATGCACATGCAAAGTGCTGGAAACAACAAAAAAAATACCTCTTTGAACTCACTGTATTCCTCTTCTGGCATTATTTTTTCCAATGAATATCGTGCTCTTACACGTAGCGATCCCGGCTCAATTCCTTTTAGTGGAAAATGTGAACTGAGAGGGAACCATTCATCGATTAACTGACCTTTCTGTAACCTACTCAGCTGGCAGCGCATAAATACTGAAAAACAAATTGTTAGTTCAGTTAAAATACTACATTTTCATGAATTTAAATTAAGAATAATCAATACAAAGCATCTTACAACACCAACGTACTGTTTTATAAAACATTGGTCAGATTATCGTAGAGACTGCATTTTTCTGCTTACCACTCGCTAAAATTTGATTCTCTACGCTTTTGGGATTGTTCACAAAGAAAGTTTCAAACTCCAAATTCTGTTAACAAAATATATTTGCTGAGATTTACTTGACTGCAACACTATCCCTGCTGATGCTGCAAAAACTTTGTGAGTTGGGCAAAGGGGAAGAACGACAGATTAACAGCATAGAAACAGGGTCTGCGGCCCAACTCCTCCATGCTATCCAAGATGCCCCATCTAAGCTAGCCCCCATTTGCTGCGTTTGACCCATATTCCTCTAAACCTTCCCTAACCATGTATCTTTCCAAGTGCTGTTTAAATGCTGACATAGTACCTGCCTTAACTACCAGATTATGCTAATCTCTTATTCACCATACCATAAATGAAATAAATCAGACAAGCAGAAGATCAAATGCTTGTACATGTGGCCTCCATCTCCACTGTGACAATGCCACACACGATCGTTTGTGCAATTAATACAACTCCATTCATTTCAATGGTCGCAAATATAAAATGCAAGGTAAATAACCTTCTTATTTTCTCTCAGTCATTTTGTAATTGAAAGGCATCAATTATATATATATATTTTTTATAATAAAATATTTTGAAACTAAAGATAAGCTTATTTCAATAGCTGATTAAATTTTTTGGATTATCAGATACATTGAAAGCAACAAGCTGTCAAAAGGTCATTGAGGTTGTGTAAAGACACAGGTATTGATTTAACATGCCACCAATGATGAATTTGCTCATGGCATCTTCGCTTCACAGAAGGACTTTCAGATATCAATAGCGGCCAGCTCAGCTGGCCCTTGGTGTCTGCATCAGTTTAATGCAGATGCAATGGCATGATTAGGCAATAGGTTAGATTTTGGATTATCTGATCCAATATTTCAGCGAGGAGTTAGAGTCATAGAGTCAGTGTGGAAACAGGCTCTTGGGGCCCAACTTGGCCACATCAAACATTATGTCCCATCTACACTAAACGAACTTGGCTTCGTTTGGCCCATATCCCTCTAAACCACGTAACCAAGATAAGACACAAAAAGCTGGGGTAACTCAGCGGGACAGGCTGCATCTCTGGAGAGAAGGAATGAAAAGCGTGCCTCCATTGTTGGACCATGCTGCCTGCCTGACTATCACGAGGACAGCACCAACATCCACAATCTCTCTGACCCTCACCACCTTCCTGGCCGATCCCAGGCTTCGACCGCCAAAACTGCCACCGACTCTCACCGTCTCCCCGGGACCACCGATGCTATTACTGGCGACCCGTTTCTTTACTAGCACCCCCCCCCCCTCCCCTCCCGCCCCTGCAGGCCTTCACCAGCAACTCTGCCCATCCTCGCCTCTCCACCACCCACCAGCGGGCAGGAACCTTTGTGTTACCAGATTTCCAGGCTCAGCACTAGGCCAACAGCCTGTTAAACATCCTATCCATGTACCTGCCTAATTGCTTCTTAAATGTTGCAAGAGTCCCTGTCTTAACTACCTCCTCTGGTCGCTCATCCATACACCCTGTGTGTAAAAATGCTACCACTCAGATTCCTATAAAATCTTTCACCTTTCACCTCAAAATTATGCCATCTGGTTCTCGATTCCCCTACTCTGGGCAAGACTGTGTGTGTCTACCCAATCTATTCCTCTTATCATTTTTATGATAAAAAAATAAAATTAATGAATCTGAGCACTTTATAAAACCTTGGTCAGATCACCAAGAATAGGAAGAATGTGATGGTGCTGGAATTAGTATCAAGGAGATTCACCAGTCTGTCGCCTGAGATGAAGCAGTTCAGTTATGAGGAGGGACTGCAGAAGATAGGTCTGTTTTCTCCGAAATGGAAGAGATTAAGAGAGGGCATGATTGAGATTTAAGCTTTGACAAGGTCCCACACAAGAGTGCAAAATTAGAGCACACGGTATTGGGGGTAGGGTATTGACATGGATAGAGAACTGGTTGGCAGACAGGAAGTAAAGAGTATGAATTAACAGGTCTTTTTCAGAATAGCAGACTGTGACTAGTGGGGTTTCGCAAGGCTCGGTGCTGGGACCCGTTATAAAAATATATATATATTAATGATTTACTCGAGGGAATTAAATGTTACATCTCCAAGTTTGTGGATGAAACAAAGCTGAGGTGGCAGCGTGAGCTGTGAGGAGGATGCTATGAGGCTGCAGGGTGACGGATAGGTTGGGTGAGTGGGCAGATGCATGGCAGATTTAGTATAATATGGATAAATGTGAGGTTATTCACTTTGGTGGCAAGAATAGGAAGGCAGATTATTGCTATTGAGGGAGTGCAGTGCAGGTTCACCAGGTTAATTCCCGGGATGGCGGGACCGACAAATGATGAAAGAATGGGTCAACTGGGCTTGTATTCACTGGAATTTAGAAGAGAGGGGATCTTATAGAAACATAGTATTCTTAAAGGATTGGCAGGCTAGATGCAGGAAAAATATTCCCGATGTTGGGGGAGTCCAGAACCAGGGGTAATTTTAAGAATAAGGGGTGGGCCATTTAGGACTGAGATCTAAATCTGAGATTCTTCACCCAGAGAGTTGTGATTCTGTGGAATTCTCTGCCACAGAAGGCAGGGGAAGTCAATTCACTGGATGTTTTCAAGGGAGTTAGATTTTGTTCTTAGATCTAAAGGAATCAAGGGATGTGGGGGAAAAAGCAGGAACAGGGTACTGATTTTAGATGATCAGCCATGATCACATTGAATGGCGGTGCTGGCTCGAAGGGCCGAATTACCTACTTCTTTACCTATTTTTCTATGTTTCTATATATAAAATTATGAGCAATATAGATAGGATAGACTGCAGGAAACCTTTCCTCATATCAGATATAGATAAAGCTAGAGAATGCAGATTTAGGGTAAGAGGGAAAAGATTGAGAGGAGATATGTGGAATACCTTTTTCAATTAGAGGGTGGTTAGTTCCTGGAAGGCGATGCCCGAGAGTGGTGAAAACTGTGCTGCTGGGAGCTTTTGCTAGGCTTGTTAGCTTACAATACTAAGGACTAAGTGCTAGGAGAGGATTTATATGGACAGATGTCAATGGTTGCCATAGACGAGATGGACTGAATGATCCATTTCTATGCTGTACAATTGTATGACTGCGACTCAATCCTGCATGTTGCAATTTGTCCACTATGCAACCTCTTTCAGTTTTATATAATCACTTTTTATATAATCTACAGCACAATTTTGCTTTGTCTTAGCAGTCAAACTCCATGGTGTCTTTGATCGTAAGCAGGGTAGTCATAGTATACAGAGTGACATTGATCAATTGCTAAGTTCAGCAGTGCAATGGCAGGTGGAAATGAATTCTGGCAAGTGCGAAGTTATGTATTTTGGGAGGTATCTAATAAGGGTAGACAGATACAATGAATGGTAGGTCCGAGGGTTGGGGGGTGGTGGAATTAAGCAACAACAGATATCTTGACCAGGGTGGGACAAGTCTTAGTTTGTGTTTGCTGCTTTTCAGAAGCAGTGTAAAGTGTTAATAGTCATGTTAATAGGACAAATGAAAAGAAAAGGGCAGGTTGAGCTAGATGGGAAGGGGGTAAAGGTGAACAGTGATATGTGGATCGGTCCACTTAGGCAAGGGAATGGAGGGGTATGGTCTGAGTGCAGGTAGATGGGACTAGGGGAAAACAAATGGTCGGCACGGACTGGAAGGGCCGAGAGGGCCTGTTTCCGTGCTGTAATTGTTATATGGTTGATGTACAAGTCCAGAATTCCCTGCGGGTGGCAGCAGACGATGACAAAGTGGTGAAGGTGGCATTGCTTGCCATTATTATCTCAGGTTGAAATACAAAAGGAGGGAAGACTTTACAAACCACGTTGGTGAGACCACCGCTGGAATTTTTTTAGTAGCTTAGGGAACACTTGACAAGTATATACAAAATTAGGAGTGGCAAATGGAGTTTAATTCAGATAAATGTGATGCATTGCATTTTGGTAAGACAAACTAGGGAAGGACTTCCACAGTTAATATAGGGTCCGAGGGGGTGTTGGAGAAAATTAAGACCTAGGGATACAGGTACATACTCCCATGAAATTCAGAACATCGGCAGACAGGGTGGTTAAAAAAAAAGCAGTTTGGCATGCTTTCCATCATTGGTCATATTCTAGATGCACAAGATATTAGAAAAAATAAATCACTTTTGGAATACTGAGTACAGTTCTGGTCCCCTGTTACAGGAATGATATAATTAAACTAGAAAGGGTGCAGAAATGATTTGCGAGGATGCTACTGGGTTTCGAGAGTTTGTGTTACAAGGGGAGGCTGGATAGGAGGGGACAAATTTTCCCCTGGAGTGTAAGAGGCTCAGGAGTGACCTTTGAGGTATATCAAATCACGAGGGGCATAGGTAAGGTGAATAGCCACAGTATTTTCTGAAGAGTATGGCAATCTAAAACTAGAGGGTGAAGGTTTAAGGTGAGGTGAAAGATTTAAAAAGGATCCCGAGGGAATTCTAAAAAGGAACTTGTTCCATAGAGGATGGTCGTATAGGGAATGAGCTGCAAATGGAAGTGATGATGGGGGCTGGATATGGGCCAGCGCTAGCAAGTGTGACTAGCTTGCTTAGTCAACTTGGTCAGTATCGACAAATTGAGCCAAAGGGCCTATTTCCGTGCTGTATAATTTATAACTTTGTTTATGTATGGATAGAGAAGATAAGAAATATTTTCCGACCACAGAGGTGATCAAGACCATTCCATGACTCAAATATAATGGGATTGATGTAAAATTAGTGTAAATGGATCCTTCGATGGTCAGTGTGGATTCAGTAAATAGGAAGGGCCTGACTCAGTGCTGCTTGAACGCATGACTGATAACTCTCCCCTGCGACTAGTTTCATCAATAGCATTCTGCAGTCTAGAATAACTTGAAATCAAAAGTAGTTAGCAAAGTCAACCAAAATTGTTGAATAGCTCTATCTTACTGTGTTTACAGAATTTAGATTCTGAAACTGCCAAATTATTGCAGAGAAACACATACTGTAACAAAAAAATACAGAATTAAAAACTAAGCAAGGATCTTTCTTATAAGAAAAATAAAATCCTAAAACTTAACAGTCAAATACACTTACAGATATCAGGATCCTTGCTCTTCTTCGTCCTATTACTGAGACTAATTTCAAATACTTTTATATCTGATGAAAGATCGCTGGAGAAATAAAGATATAAAGAATTTAAGAACTCTGCTACATTATGTTCTACATTATGTGTTTTTTTCTGATATTATGCAAACATGCACATTAGCTAGAGCTGCAGTATGTTGCTAACTTGGGTAAAATAACATAATTCACTTTATACAGAAGAAATAGGCAAAAGAGAACAGATTTAAGTTTAATTGTAAAATAAAGAAATGCATTTTTCAACATTAGTATTATTACTCTCTGATTGAGCTAAAATAAGCTGATGACAAATTATGCTTGTTTTTCCACTACTTTTAAGGATGGGACTTACTCAAAAATGAACTCTTCAGTCCATACAGGATTCTGGCCTTCCCTGGCATGAGTTTTTGCTACCTGAATACTGTTTAGGTAGATGTTACAGTAAGGGTGTGTGAAATATTTCACTGGTAGTTTATGGGCTTCTTCCACATACAAAACCAGACTACTGACCTAAAGGAGAAAAACAATACATCTATTAAATTAGCAATAATATTGCATTACAACATGGGGAAATAATTTAAATACATATAATAGCTTCCATTTACTGTATAATTAAGGATGGCTCAGAGGTGGCAGAAGATAATACCCCTGTCCCACAGCTCCAACAACCCAGATTTGATCCCGTCTGCATGGAGTCTGCACAGATATTCCCTGGAGGTCCAGCTTTCCTCACATATCAGAGATGTTCTAGTAGGCTAGTTTAAAAGCCACTGAAGTATCCCTAGTTTGTTGGTGTTAGGATAGTTAGAGGTGATGTGATGCATGTATGAGAGAGAACAGATACATAAATGAAGGGAAATAGGATTGACGCGATTGCTCCGAGAACTAGTGGAAACTGAACAGGCTGAATGTCATAAGGAAATATGCTATCTAGTTCATATTTTCATATTAGATGACAATATCGGAAAACATTCTTCTTGATAGTAATGTGCTGCACAGAGGCTCACAATGCACTAAACCAAAGGAATAAACTAATCAATTATTGCTCACTAAATATTACTAAGTAGATTGCTGTATTATTTTGTAAAGTATATGATAGCATATGATGACTTGAGCTGCTGAGTTTTTCCAGCATTATGTTTCTACTTAGGTAATGATTCAATGTTTAACAGTAACCCAAAATGAACTCTATTAAGCTTCTTCTTTTCCTAAAGGGTCTGTCCCACTTAGGCGATTTTTCAGCAGATTGCCGGAGACTGTAATGTTCATCTGAAAATTCTGAACGGCACACACACACACACACACACACACCACAAAGGCAGGAGCCAGGGAAAGCGAGGGGAGCGCTGCCTGAAATTCACACGGTGGAAAGACAAGTTGATACAGACACACACCGCGATGAACAGGAAGGTTAAGACGGCTAGCACAGTGTACTGTAAGTCCTTTAAAAGGGGGGGGGGGGGGGGAAGGAGTGAAGGAGAAAGGGGGGGGGGGGGAAAGAAGTAGTGGAGACACTTTTAAGAAGCCAGACAACTTTTAATAAACCAGAGATATACAGCTGTGAAGTTTGGCGGACATTTAACATTACCGGTCGGTTATCCTTAGTTCTGAAAACTCGTGCTTATGTTTTTTTCCCCCAATAAGCCAATGAAAATGACCGGTCAGCAAAGGCGATTAACTAAAACTACCTACGACTACCTCCACTACCCATAACTACATGGTGACTCCACTACCACTGCACCTAAGACTACAGGATTATCGATTTTCTCCATGGAGACAAATGTTTGGCCACAGAAAATTTTTCAACATGTTGAAAAATTTACGGCGACCATACTGAGGCCACGACTAGTTCCCAGAATGTGGGAACTCCTCGCGACCATGAAGGAGACTCACCCGAGATCATCGGCGACCTTGTGGCAACCATGTGGTGAGCGCAGAGTCTCGTGCATTCGCCTAAAAAGTCGCCTAAGTGGGACAGGCCCTTAAGACTTAACATTCTCTCTGCACTAAACTTGTGGCTGAAAGGGAACAGGTTGAAAGGCCAGAAAGAATCATTATTCCACTTAACCTGTATGCAATTGAGATAATGTAGACCCTGAATAATAGACAAAAGAAAATAAACAACAGATGCAGGAGTAGGCCATTCAGTCCTTCGTCAGCACCACCAATTTATGTGATCATGGCTAATCATCCACATTCAGTACCCCGTTTCTGCCTTCTCCCCATATCCCCTGACTCCGCTATCTTTAAGAGCCCTATCAAGCTCTCTCTTGAAAGTATCCAGAGAACCGGCCCCCACTGCCCTCTGAGGCAGAGAATTCCACAGACTCACAACTATCTGTGTGAAAAAGTGTTTCCTCATCTCTGTTCTAAATGCCTTACCTCTTACTCTTAAACTGTGGCCCCTGGTTCTGGACTCCATCAACATCGGGAACATGTTTCTTGCCGCTAAGCGTGTACAAACCCTTAATAATCTTATATGTTTCAATAAGATCCCCTCTCATCCTTCTAAATTCCAGAGTATACAAGCCCAGACTCCATTCTCTCAGCATATGACAGTTCGCCTATTAACTTGGTGAACCTATGCTGCACTCCCTCAATAGCAAGAATGTCTTTCCTCAAATTAGGGGGCCAAAACTGCACACACTACTCCAGGTGTGGTCTCTTTAGGACCCTGTACCACTGCAGAAGGACCTCATTGCTCCTATACTCAACTCCCTCTTGTCATGAAGGCCAACGTGCCATTCGCTTTCTTCACTGCCTATTGTACCTGCATGCTTACTTTCATTGACTGATGAACAAGGACCTCCCAGATCCCGTCGTACTTCCCCTTTTCCCAACTTGACACCATTTAGATAATAATCTGCCTTCCTGTTTTTGCTACCAAAGTGGATAATCTGCCATTTATCCACATTAAACTGCATCTGCCATGCATCTGCCCACTCACCCAAACTGTCAAGTCACCCTGCATTCTCATAGCACCCTCCTCACAGTTCACAATGCCACCCAGATGTGTCATCTGCAAATTTGCTAATGTTACTTTGAATCCGTTCATCTAAATCATTGATGTATATTGTAAATAGCTGCGGTCCCAGCACAGCCTTGCAATACCCCACTAGTCACTGCCTGCCATTGTGAAAGGGACCTGTTAATCCCTACTCTTTCTTTGCTGCCTGCCAACCAATTTTCTATCCATGTCAGCACTCTACCCCCAATACCATTTGCCCTAATTTTGCCCACTAATCGCCTATGTGGGACCTTATCAAATGCTTTCTGAATGTCCAGGTACACTACATCCACCGGCTCTCCCTTGTCCATTTTTCTAGTTCAATCCTCAAAAAATTCCAGAAGATTAGTCAAGCATGATTTCCCCTTCGTAAATCTCAGACTGATCCTGCTACCCAAATGTGCCACTATTCCATCTTTTATAACTGACTCCAGCATCTTCCCCACCACCGATGTCAGGCTAACTGGTCTATAATTCTGTTTTCTCCCCCCCCCCCACTTTCTTAAAAAGTGGGATAACATTAACTACCCTCCAATCCACAGGAACTGATCCTCAATCTATAGAACATTGGAAAATGAACACCAATGTGTCCACAATTTCCAGAGCTACTTCCTTAAGTACCCCAGGATGCAGGGACACGACAAGAAAGTCTTAAAGCCTTTGCCTTCTTCCCTCCTTGTTCTCCCTCTGTGCTGAGGCGATCCAGGCCTCCGATGTTGTTGTCCACTAGGCCCGCGGCCGAGCCTCCGAAGCCGGGCTGCCGGCACCGCCGCCGCCGGAACGCTGGAACACCGCCACAGCTCTGAAGCCGGGCCAGCTTCCGGAACGCCACACCCACAGCTCTGAAGCCGGGTCCGCCGCTGCCCCTGGAACGCTGGAACACCGCCACAGCTCTGAAGCCGGTACTGCCGCCGCCACAGCTCTGAAGCCAGGCCCCCTCCCGGAACACCACACCCACAGCTCTGAAGCCGGGTCCGCCACCGCCGCCGCTGTAACGCCGCCACTGCTCTGAAGCCGGGTCGCTGCTGGAACACCACAGCTCTGAAGCCGGATCCGCCTCCGCCTCTGGAACGCCGCCACAGCTCCGAGGCCGCCAGCTCCGCCATTAGGCCTCAGCACAGACGGAGTCGGTGACGGGGGACACGACAAGAAAAGTCGCATTCCCCCGAAGTGAGAGACTAAAACCTTGTTGTCCCTGACCTTACTCTCTCATCCCTTCTTGAACTTTCCTTCTCATCAATTCAGGAGTCTTTTGTAACTTATCCTGTACTCACTTCCCCTTTAACTCCATCTTTATACTCCCAATTTGTCAATTCCTCCCTCCCACAATTTAGTTTAAATCTGCACATATGATTAGCAACTGGGATGGTGTCATTCAAGATCCAAGGATACTTTTTGTTTATCAAGCTCGACCTCAACCTGGACATTGAGTGAAAATCTTTCACGAATGCTTTGGGTTCTGAAAGTAATCTGAAGTGCCACGAGGGCAGGCCACATAAATGCAGATTCCTAGTGATGCTGGTATTCCTGGCAAATCCACATACCAGTTCTGCCTCATCATCAGTACCACAGGAAAAGTTAATGAAGCCGACTCTTCTTCAGGAGGGGAAGTATAGTCCCGTCGTCGTCCTTTAAAAACCCCGGAAACATCTATGATGCAATAAGCTCAAATTTCTCAACTATTCCTCCCCAAAAAAACCCTTTTCATCCATCAATTGAGACAACCTTCTATGAGTGGTCTCCATTGCAATGATGTTGACCCTCAATGACAACTAAAATTGTAGGCGTATCCAAAAGGAGGACCTCAACAAAGAAATGTTGCACAGGTTTCTCATTATTATACTCCATCCCTCTATTTGATTACCCTTTATTTACTGGAAGTACTTGCATATTAATCTGTGCTTCTGTATTATTCTGTACAGCAACATTCAGTAGACTCACTCCATTTAAACAACATTGTGCTTTCCACTTTTTCTTACTGACGATATGAAAACTGAGATATAGCACAGACGAGCAGCAGTTACTCAAAATGATCCAGTGGCAAGTAAGCAGAGTGCAAAAGTGACCTTGAATGCAACTAGCAGAGTAATCAGGTATGAATGCGAGCCTGTGGGGGAAAATGCAGATCTCTGCGACAGCTACCCTGGTAAAGTATAACTACATAGCCAATTCTGCAGAGGTCGCAATTAAATTGTGGGATTCGGTAACAATGCTTTCTACCTTGAATACTTTAGGGATTTTACATTTTAGAATTAATAGCCTCCAGAAAGGCTGTGGTGCAGTTTATGTATAAGATAGTGGAAGCTCACTTTTAAATAGAGTATTTGCAGTTCACAACAGTTTGATCAGGTTGGCCTATAAATGACATGGGAGCTTTGCAAGAAAGTCACAAAATTGCATCTGATAATGCAAAAAATCCAACACGGTTTGAAAACTGACATCCACGTGTCAACAAGCAAAACAAATCACCATACAAGGGTCGATTACTTCAGGGGCTGCCTGGTTGAATTTTGAGTAATTCAAATAATCTATAAATGGTACTCTCTGTGTTTCACTTTGAAAAAAACATCAATTTTGAAATACATAATTCCAACTTTGAAATGCTTAATTGTTGACTTTCTTTCCAGCATTACTCATAGTATCTCCTACTCTTAATTTCATTTTTTGGGTTGCTGCTGTTCTCCAGATATTTTTTTAAGCTCCTCAGAGACGAGTCATTACGAATATGTAAACTTGGTATCCATGTTTAAAAGTATGCAAATGCCTTCAGTAGTTAAGTAGTCATTTAATTTAGCAAAATTGGAATTTAAGATTGCCATAACAGTTTAGGGATAACATACATCATAATATGCAAAAAGTAGTAACCAGATATCCTGCAGATATAACCAAAGTCAAGATTACTGTTTACAAATCAAAGGATATTTGATGGAGGTTTAATTAAGATGGGGTGGGGAATACAGGAGGATATGACGTGAAATTGGTGATTTCAATGTTTATCCCATTGCGTTGTAAGCTTACCATCTTCAGTTCATTGTTCCACCACAAAGCTATACTAGTTTGCGTCTCTATACTTCATTGTGCTGCCCAAACAATTACCCAATTTTCATAGCTTCCTCCTCCCCTTCCTGCTGATGCTAATAGTTGGTAGACTCAAGACGCATTTTAGGGTTAAAAATCTGCAGCTAACCTCTACTTTTCAATAGTTTTGGCAAGCCTTGTCAGCCACCAAATATAGTTTTATTTTAATGTAGTTTTTAATTAACTAAAATGCAATAGCTTGAGATGACATGGATGCAAGTCAAGAGAAAGAAAAATGAATGCAAGAAAACTGTTTCAATGTAGGTGTATAAAAAGTAATACATGATGACAGGTATTGTTGATCTGAAGGCAAGTTGAGCTTGACAAATGCAATTGTTTTTTCTTTAGATTTTAACACAGTTTGAGTTTCAGAAGCCTTTCAATATTTTTTTTGAAAATCAGTAGATCAGACAGCATTTATAGAGTTAACATTTCAGGTTGCTAACTTATCAGAACTAGAGAGAAAAAGAGATAAAAGTAGTTTTAAAAGGTTAAAGGGTAAGTGGTCAAGAGAAATATGAAAAGTAGGCCATTAACCATTTCAGCCTGCACCACCACACGAGAACAGTGCTGACTGGATTTCAGTTTTTACACTTCTTTCCCTAGCTCTCCCAACACCTTCGGCTTTCTTTATAGATTATAAACTGTCGATCAGAATGTATTAGAGGACTCTACGCCTAGTCTCTAGCGTAGAAAATTCCAAGCCAACATGAATATCAGAAGTTTCTCATCTCCATATTAAATGGGCAACCTTTCATTCTAAAATTATGCCCCATAGTTCTAGATACCCCACTGAGGAAAAATTGTATCAGTTTCTACAGAGGTAACAAAGTTGATGAAATGATCTTTGTGTGTATGATTGCGTAATCACAAGTTAGGCAAGGGATTTTTAGTCGTGCATCTAAAAATGGGACTTCAGAGTGTTCTGTTAGTTTAGTTTTTAGTTTAGATATAGCATGGGCTTGGGCGATTCGGTCCACTGCGTCCACGCCAACCATCAATCACCTGATCACACTAGTTCTAGGTTATCCCACTTTTTGTCCACTGCCTACACACATGGGGCAATTTGGAGGCCAATTCACCTGCAAACTCACAGGTCTTTGGGATGCGAGAGGAAACGCACAGGGAGAACATGCAAACTCCATAAATACAGCACCAGAGGTCTGGATGGCACCGGGGTCTCTGGCACTGTGAGGCAGTGGCTCTTCCAGCTGTATCATTGTGTCCCCAAATGTCTAACAAAATTAAAATGTCAATTTTGGTCATTTGCAAAGTCCTATGTACTATAAATTGATCTTTGTGTGACATAATTTGCAGCAATGTAAATAATTTCTTCTTTTTACCTGTCGAAGACGTTTATTGGAAGCTGGTGCCAGAGGTTTCTTCAAATTATTGCAAAATGCCTGCAGACATTTCATCCAGTCCTACAAAAGAAAAACAAATTTATTGTGCACAACACTAACTCATCCCTGGCTACATTAACTTTTATTCAAAAATCGAGCAGATTTTTTTGCATAGGATATATGGAACAAGCTGCTAGAAGTAGATACAATAACAACATTAAAAAGTCATTTGGACATGGACAGTAAAGGTTTAAAGAGATACAGGCCAAACATGGGTAATGGGACTGGCTTAGGTGGCGCATCTTGATAAATGTGGACAAGTTGGACCAAACATTTTACCTGTGCTTGTTCTGGAGTTTCTGTTGCAAAATAGAAGATATATTGGTCTTCACTAAAGTGCTGCACTACGATTTGAAAACAGTTTGGCCTACAGGAAAGAAATGACAATAACTAAATTAATGCATGAATGTGAAGCTTATACTGTCACAACTGGAAAGCAAGTACCACCAAATTTAAAGAAAATATGATGACATATTTAACAACATAGATGCATATTCCCTCAGTTGCTACATTGTTTTTCAAAAACTGAATTTAGAATACTGGCTAAGCAGTAAAGGGGGTTCATAAACTTATTTCACTAGGTTTCTCTACCAGAAAAAAAAGATGACATCTATATAATTGAAAGGGACCCTGATGGAATGCAGATATATGGGACTGCAGATGCTGGTTTACAAGGGGGGGGGGGGGGGGGGGGGATGAAGAAAGAAACAGTGAAGAAACCTGGAAGAGATGAGTGGCAGGACAAAAGCTAGCAGACAATGGTGATAAAGGCAAGGGAGTTTTTTGATAAGCAGATGTACAAATTATCATTAAATGCAGGTGAAATATCAGATGATTGGAGGGTGGCTAGTAGGTAGTAGGCCCCCCTTCGGTCATGACTGATCATGGGTGATGCATTGTGGTCGGATGCAAGTCTGGGCGAGGGTAGTCAATGTGCATCTATTTAAGAAGGGTTGCAAGGAAAAGCCCGGGAACTATAGACCAATGAGCCTAACGTCTGTGGTTGGCAAGTTACTGGAGAGGATTCTGACCAACGCAATATATCTATGTATTTGGATAGACAGAGGTCGATTAGGGTTAGTCAACATGATTTTCTACATGGGAGAAAATGTCTCACAAATCTGATCACATTTTTTGAAGCATTAGCCAAGAGATGGGTATATGGAATGAGTTGTCAGAGGAGGTAGTTGAGGCAGGTACAATGACACAATTTAAAAGACACTTGGATGGGTACATGGAAAGGAAAGATTCAGAGGGATACCGTCCAAATGGGACTGGCTTAGATCATGTGTCTAAGTTGGACAAATCAGGCTGATGTGTCGGTTTCCATGCTGTATGACTCATTGACTTTAAACTCCAAATTGCTACAAACAATTTAGTATAGCAACACCCCATTCCTCTAACAAGATGGGGACATAATTAATAATCCAATACATTGTTTATTCAATTTAAAAAAAAATTACACAGTAGTGTAGTATAACATTTTCCAGCAAACTTGTTAAGTTTGAAATGAGCAGGACCTCAGTGCACCAGGTGTTCAGTGGCACCCAGTGAACAAGATGTTGAAACATCAGATTGGATCAGATAGTGATATTCAAATTTTTTACATTATGCAAGTAATAATTCAGTGAGCTCTTCCGAGAACTCTAATCTGGTAAAATCTCCCAATTAAAAAAAAGGTACACATTTAATCTCTCCACGGCATCTTTTGGTCAAAAGGAAACAGAAAATATTGGTCTAATTGCTTTTGTGCATTGTAAACTCAAGGCTACATCCAAATCATTATAGGATTAGATAGAATTGTTCTTTTATCACCAAATTTTGACACAAGATGACAGGGTCCCAGTCCAGCATAGCATTAGTGAGGTTCTTGTAATCCCAGGAGAATTTAAAGATTAACTTTCCCAGAATAATGCTTGTAACTTAAGACTCAAGAAGTGGCCAGTGGCCTAGAACAACCACAAAATCTCAGTTAATGTTCCCCCCCACCCACATTTTCATAATATTGAGAAAGTAGATTACAGAACTGATTTTCTAAATAAGTGCTTCTTAAGTGGCTTTTGAAATGCTGTAACTACGCAAACATGTTCAGTTCCAATATTGATCAACTTTGTGTCAAAATTAGTTTGCAATATCTAGTTATACTGAATTGTACACAAACTTTATTTTCTTAGCACACAACTGAAAACAAAACAAAGAGTGCTAAAATCTAATTTCCATTCCCAGGTATAATACTGGTAGTTCTCTTGGCTAAAAGAGGATATAAAATAACAGCAGGTGTCCCTGAAAGAATTTCAGAAAACGTGGAAGCATATTTTAGTTTAGTTTAGAGATACAGCACGGAAAGAGGCCCTTTGGCCAACTGGGTCTGCGCCGACCAACGATCTCCGCACATTAACACTATCCTACACCCACTAGGGACAATTTTTACATTTACCAAGTCAATTAACCTGTAAACCTGTACGCCTTTGGTGTGTGAGGAAACCGAAGATCTCGGAGAAAACCCACGCAGGTCACTGGGAGAACGTACAAACTCCGTACAGACATCTTACACCCAAGTCTCTGTGTAAATGTAAACCAGAGTAAAAATACATCTGCAGGCTCAAAATTCTTATACATTTTAATATCCAACTTCAACTCCTTACTTACTGAAGAGGTGAAGCATTGCACTGTGGCAAAATGTTTGAAATCAATGCAGGAATTTATTTTTAAAGGGTGGTGGAAGTATGGAACACGCTGCCAGAGGAGGTAGTTGAGACAGGGACTATCCCAACATTTAAGCAGCAGCTAGACAGGTACATGGATGACAGGTTTGGAGGGATATGGACCAAATGCTGGCAGGTGGGACTAGTGCAGCTGGGGCATGTTGGACAGTGTGGGCCGAAGGGCCTATTTCCACACTGCATCACTCTATGACTCGATAAACAGGGTAAAATGACGGGAGGAAGCATTTGTTTGTGTAGATTAATCAAGATGAAAAGGTGCCAACTGTTAATTATTTTTTGATCGCAATCTGATATAAAAGACATGCTTAGAGGTTTGTCAAAAGACATGTAAAGAAAGATTTTCCATTGGAACTACCATAGAATGCTCCCCATGATAATTAGGATAGGTATGGACAAAGCAAAGGGAATGTAAAACAAAACCCTTCATGCATAGAGCTTTTAAGATCAAGTTCATAAATATTATTCACCTGCCAAACAGACTGTCGTGAACGCCATACACAGTGCAAACACTGAGGTCAATTAATCCTTTTGGCTTTGTTGCTCTCTTTTCACTTTCAAAATAGATTAGCTGGGAGTTATTCCCCTCTAAAATGAAGTACAAGTTTTTCCACCGTTTACTTTTGCCTGGAATAAACATTCAAGATTCGTGTTTAGTTTTAAAGTGACATTTCAACAATAGTTTAGTATCACAATGCAGTTGGATCTCATAAGCTGGTGGTACTAAGCTCAATTGGAGTCTTATTCAAACCAATCATTAAGAGAGAAAAATAAAGGAATATACAACAAAGAACGAATTCACTATTTTTGCATAATATGCAGTGATCCATGCAGTGCAATATTTAAGCGCGGATTTTGGCAATGAGACTATGGTTAAGTAAGGAGAAAGTAAGTTGCACAAATCAATTAGGCAAATAAAATTACAGACCAGGCAGGTCAGATGCCAAATTGCAGTTACACTTCATGGAACCTAATGGAAGTCATTGTAATCCATTCATCGGCCCACCGAGTCCGTGCCGACCAGTGATCCCCACACATCAACACTATCCTACACACACTAGGGACAATTTACATTGATACCAGGCCATTTAGCCCAAAACCTGCATATCGTTGGCATGTGGGAGGAAACTGGAACTTAACGGAGCAAACATACAAACTCCATACAAACACCTGTAGTTAGAATCGAACCAGAGTCTCTGGCACTAAGTCAAGGCAAGTTTATTGTCATTAGCAGCATATCTACCGCTGTGCCACCATGCCACCCTCAGCCAATGGAAGTTAAGCTCAGAATTGATGAGACAGAGTCTGAGATTTGGACATTGGGGTGCCGATAGTGGTAAAGATATCTAGACACTTCATTTCGGGGGGCAGGTCACACTGCTTGAGTTCTGCAGAACTGGCAAATGAAAAACAAATGGGGAGTATAGTGATCTGCAATGTCATGTTGGAGGTAGCCCTGGTCCTTGCTTGTTCGACAGATACAAGAATCATTCATCCAATGTGGACTTAAAAGCAGAAATATAAAAAGGTAGTGACCTCGAGATTATCATCCGAGCCAAATGTAAACTGGCACGATCATTAAAATCAGAATTATGTGTGCGGCTCAAATATTGGTATGGGGGATATGAGCATTAATTCATGTAACTGGAAAAAGACAAGAGCTGTTCTGTTGTGTCAGGGTGGAATCAGTGTACCTGCAAACTGAGTAACTAGGCTGGCAGATCGCTAAACAGCGCATCCAAGGGGAGTGAAAAGGTTCTGATCAAGGAAAACTTTGAAAGTTAAAGAGAACAAACAAGATGACAATGAAAAGTAGCAACATGGATGACAAGGGAATTAAGGGATATGGAGAAAAAGCCGAAATGGGGTACTGTTTTTGGATGATCAGCCATAATCATTTTGAATGGCGGTGCTGACTTGAAGGGCCGAATGGCCTACTCCTGCACCTATTTTCTGTGTTTCTATGTTTTAACAACCAGAGCCCATCTGCAAGGGATAGAGTGTATCAACATACTCCAATTGTAGGTATGGCAGGGAAAATGGGCACAAAACTGAAGGCCCTTTATTTAAAAGCACGCACAATTCTTAAAATAGTGGACAAATTAAATGGCATAACAAGATATAAATGGATGCAATCTTATAAACAATGCAGAGGTACAATTGCAAAGGATACTGGCAGAAGAGCCACACAAAGTGGACAAAAAAGATTAGCTGATAATGAAGGCTAATGAGACAAAGGATCTAAGCTCAAGAAAAACATCAAGATGTGGAATTTGTTTGGGTAGAGCAAAAAACAATAAGGGTAAGAAGCATGAAAGGGGTTGAAAGGTGGCAAGCCCTCAGGACCTGCTGTTCAACATACCATGATTTAAACCAGTATGGAGACAGTGATGCATTTGTTATCATTTTACAAATTTCAAGTTTGTCGAACATTTCCCACAGATTAGAAGTTAGTATACGTGACCCCACTATTAAAAAGGAAGGAAACAGAAAAAAGAGAACATGCGCCAATTAGCCCGGCATCACTGGCAGGAAAAATACTGGACTCCATATGGAAGTGGTAGCATGACACAGAAATAATTACTGGATTGGGCAGAAGTTAATGTGGAATTATGAAAGCATGATCAGATGTGACAAATTTGAGCAAATAAACTGTGGATTGATTAATAGAAAAAGAGGAGTCGGAGTAAGAGAAATATCAGGGCCCAGGCTCTCTAGAGTTTAGAAGAATGAAGTACGATCTTGTTCAAATACACAAAATTATTACAGGGATTGACAGGATAAAACTAAATGAGGTTAACGTTAACAATCTATTGAAATTGATCCTTACTCTTTTTCCAGAGGTAGCCATCCTTCACTATATTCTTATAAAGTGCATCCTTTGGCTTGCGACGGATTGTATTGTATATTTCTCTACCATCAACAGAATCTTCGAGAACTTGTTCTTGATTCTGAAATATATTAAAATCTTTGATTAGCTGCATTATTCTCAATTTATTTTTCACAAATTACATTATTGGAACTGAAAAAGATAAAACCAAAATTATGAAATACTAGCCCCAGTATTTGAATACTCAATACATTAATCTACATAACATGGCTATAATATGGTCTCTAATTAAAATGTATTTATTCCAAAGACACTGCAAATATTAGACCATTAACAGTTGCAGTATATTCATCAAACACCAATAGCTCTTGCATGTTACAGTAAATGTAGCTTGAATTCAATTTTGGTTAGCTCTGCTTTACTCTTCATTATAAAATTGATGAAGCGAAGCACTTGAAATTTGTTTTTTCAACTTAATTATGACTCATAAATGCAAATTATATAATTCAGAACAGACTATTATCAAGGAAAAAAGATAAAGAAGGTACAAAAAGGAGACCGACTCTTTGGGTAATTTTAAAGGGAGCATTGACAGTTGCTTGATTATGGGGTGCAAATCCATGTATGGGGGGGGAAAAAGGCAGGAGAACGGGTTTGAAAGAAAAAGATAGGTCAGCCATAATTGAATGGCAGAGTAGACTCAATGAACCAAATGGCCTATTTTTGCTCCTATGACATGAACTTATGAAAAGCCATACAGTTGAATCCATTTGATTTTCTGTTACTACTGCATTGATTGGAAATTGTGAGATGAACGTTAGGGTTGTGTCTTAAATAACTAATTTTTCTCTGGATGTTACCCCAAGACCAGCAAATTCTAGTAGGACTAACTTCTGTAGTTATAATTGTTTTTGTGTAGTGATTATTGATAAAAGCTTGCTGTTCTTTTGGCCAAAATATCATCTGAAATGGTTAAGAATTTGTTATTGTTTGATTTGATTAACTTTGTGTTTCATTGGGAGCGGAAACCTAAATTAGAGTATGTTAATAGCATTATTACTGTCCAAAATTGTTACAGATATGATTGGAATGAAAAGGTAATCTTCTGAATCCTAGTGGAGTAGCATGGAATGTATTGCACAAAGTCTTCCACAATTCTCTTGATTTTTCACAGAAAATAAGAGCCCTTCAAAGACCATAGTATGTATATTTGGAGCTGTAGGAGATCCTCAAATGAATATTAGTCCTCTGTTCTTACTGTGGAGAAAGACATGAAGATTAGGGATCTGGCATAAGTTAATCGAGATGGCTTAGAGTAGTCTGCATTACAGTGGAGGAGATACTGAATGTCATAAAGCCATGAAGGTAGATAAATCTCTGGGTCTGATCAGGTGGAAAGCTATAAAATAAATTGCAGGAGCCCTAGCTGAGATGCATGTATCATCGCTAGCAATGGGTGATGGGCCCAAAAGATTCATGGGTGGCTAATGAATTTAAGGGCTGCAAAGAAAACCTGGGGACCATAGGGGCAGCACAATGGCGCAGCAGTAGATTTATTGCCTTACAACACCACAGACCCGGGTTTAATCCCGACTTTGGGTGTTGGCTGTATGGAGTTTGTACTTTCTCCCCGTAACTACGTGAGTTTTGTCTGGGTGCTCGGTTTCCTCCCACACTCCAAAGATGTACAGGTTTATAGGTAAATTGGCTTCGGTAAAACTGTAAATGGTCCCTAGCGTGTAGGATAGTGCCAGTGTGCGGGGTGACCGCTGGTCAGCGCGGAGTTGGTGGGCCAAAGGCCCAGTTTCCACACTATATCTCTGTCTAAAAGTCTACAGACCAGTAAGCCTGACATCAGTGGTAGGCAAGCTACTGGAGGGGACTCCCGAGGCAGATATACAAAAACAAGGAACTGCAGATGCTGGGCCACAAACAATGACATAAAATGCTGGAGTAACAAAAGTGGGCCAGGCAGGACCCTTCTTCATCGTTGATAGTCAACAAGGTTTTGTATATGTGAGAACCTCTCAAGAATTTAATTGAGTTTTTTTTAAGTAATCAAGAAGGTAGATGAGGACCAGGCACTAAACATAGTCTGTATGGCATGCTTGAGGCTACAGGCTGAGCGGTCCAGTGTCAGCTGACAGCGTTGGCTGGCGAGGAACAGCTGTCCCCGCTAAAGTAAGAACACTTCAAACACAAGCACGGACGAAGCAGAGACAGATTCTATTTTTTCAAACTGTTAATCATGCCAAAGTGGAATGGTGGCCGTTACGTGTGCCGGCGGTGCGCTTCGCTTCTGTAGCCTCAAGCACGATGGCACGAAGGAGCATCACCACTACCATCACCAAAGGTAAAAGTGGCAGGCAGACAAAACCAGGGCAAAAATCAAAAAGGGCCACTTTTCAGCAAAATTGTATAAGGGGTAAATGCGTTGTAAAGACAAGCCTGAAGGTTTTGTGTCTCAATGCAAGGAGTATTCGTAATAAGGTGGACGAGTTGAACGTGCAGATAGATATTAATGATTATGATATAGTTGGGATCACGGAGACATGGCTCCAGGGTGACGTAGGCTGGGAGCTGAACATCCATGGATATTCAATATTCAGGAGGGATAGAGAGAAAGGAAAAGGAGGTGGGGTAGCGTTGCTGGTTAGAGAGGAGATTAAAGCAATGGAAAGGAAGGACATTAGCTTGGAGGATGTGGAATCGGTATGGGTAGAGCTACAAAACACTAAGGGGCAGAAAACGCTGGTGGGTGTTGTGTACAGGCCACCTAACAGTAGCAGAGAAGTTGGGGATGGTATCAAACAGGAAATTAGAAATGCGTGCGACAAAGGCAAAACAGTTATAATGGGTGACTTCAATCTACATATAGATTGGGTTAATCAAATTGGCAGGGGTGCTGAGGAAGAGGATTTTTTGGAATGTATGCGGGATAGTTATCTAAATCAACATGTAGAGGAACCAACGAGAGAGCAGGCTATTTTAGACTGGGTTTTGAGTAATGAGGAAGGGGTAATTAGCCGTCTTGTTGTACGTGCCCCCTTGGGCAAGAGTGACCATAATATGGTTGAGTTCTTCATTAGGATGGAGAGTGACATTGTTAATTCAGAAACAATGGTTCTGAACTTAAAGAAAGGTAACTTTGAGGGTATGAGACGTGAATTGGCCAAGATTGACTGGCAATTAATTCTAAAAGGGTTGACGGTGGATATACAATGGAAGACATTTAAAGACTGCATGGATGAACTACAAAAATTGTTCATCCCAGTTTGGCAAAAGAATAAATCGGGGAAGGTAGTGCATCCGTGGATAACAAGGGAAATCAGGGATAGTATCAAAGCAAAGGATGATGCGTACAAAGTAGCCAGAAAAAGCAGCATACCAGAGGACTGGGAGAAATTCAGAGACCAGCAGAGGAGGACAAAGGGCTTAATTAGGAAAGGAAAAATAGATTATGAAAGAAAACTGGCAGGGAACATAAAAACTGACTGCAAAAGTTTTTATAGATATGTGAAGAGAAAGAGGTTAGTTAAAACAAATGTAGGTCCCTTGCAGTCAGAAACAGGTGAGTTGATCATGGGGAACAAGGATATGGCGGACCAATTGAATAACTACTTTGGTTCCGTCTTCACTAAGGAAGACATAAATAATCTGCCTGAAATAGCAGGGGACTGTTGGTCAAAGGAGGAATTGAGTGAAATCCAGGTCAGTCAGGAAGTGGTGTTGGGTAAATTGAATAGATTAAAGGCCGATAAATCCCCAGGGCCAGATAGGCTGCATCCCAGAATACTTAAGGAAGTAGCTCAGGAAATAGTGGATGCATTAGTGATAATCTTTCAAAACTCTTTAGATTCTGGAGTAGTTCCTGAGGATTGGCGGGTAGCAAATGTAACCCCTCTTTTTAAGAAGGGAGGGAGAGAGAAAACGGGGAATTACAGACCAGTTAGTCTAACATCGGTAGTGGGGAAACTGCTAGAGTCAGTTATTAAAGATGGGATAGCAGCACATTTGGAAAGTGGTGAAATCATTGGACAAAGTCAGCATGGATTTACAAAAGGTAAATCATGTCTGACGAATCTTGTGGAATTTTTCGAGGATGTAACTAGTAGCGTGGATAAGGGAGAACCAGTGGATGTGGTATATCTGGACTTCCAGAAGGCTTTCGACAAGGTCCCACATAAGAGATTAGTATACAAACTTAAAGCATACGGTATTAGGGGTTCAGTATTGATGTGGATAGAGAACTGGCTGGCAAACAGGAAGCAAAGAGTAGGAGTAAACGGGTCCTTTTCACAATGGCAGGCAGTAACTAGTGGGGTACCGCAGGGCTCAGTGCTGGGACCCCAGCTATTTACAATATATATTAATGATCTGGATGAGGGAATTGAAGGCAATATCTCCAAGTTTGCGGATGACACTAAGCTGGGGGGCAGTGTTCGCTGTGAGGAGGATGCTAGGAGACTGCAAGGTGACTTGGATAGGCTGGGTGAGTGGGCAAATGTTTGGCAGATGCAGTATAATGTGGATAAATGTGAGGTTATCCACTTTGGTGGCAAAAACAGGAAAGCAGACTATTATTTAAATGGTGGCCGATTAGGAAAAGGGGAGATGCAGCGAGACCTGGGTGTCATGGTACACCAGTCATTGAAAGTAGGCATGCAGGTGCAGCAGGCAGTGAAAAAAGCGAATGGTATGTTAGCTTTCATAGCAAAAGGATTTGAGTACAGGAGCAGGGAGGTTCTACTTCAGTTGTACAGGGTCTTGGTGAGACCACACCTGGAGTATTGCGTGCAGTTTTGGTCTCAAAATCTGAGGAAGGACATTATTGCCATAGAGGGAGTGCAGAGAAGGTTCACCAGACTGATTCCTGGGATGTCAGGACTGTCTTATGAAGAAAGACTGGATAGACTCGGTTTATACTCTCTGGAATTTAGGAGATTAAGAGGGGATCTTATAGAAACTTACAAAATTCTTAAGGGGTTGGACAGGCTAGATGCAGGAAGATTGTTCCCGATGTTGGGGAAGTCCAGGACAAGGGGTCACAGCTTAAGGATAAGGGGGAAATCCTTTAAGACCGAGATGAGAAAGACTTTTTTCACACAGAGAGTGGTGAGTCTCTGGAACTCTCTGCCACAGAGGGTAGTTGAGGCCAGTTCATTGGCTATATTTAAGAGCGAGTTGGATGTGGCCCTTGTGGCTAAGGGGATCAGAGGGTATGGAGAGAAGGCAGGTACGGGATACTGAGTTGGATGATCAGCCATGATCATATTGAATGGCGGTGCAGGCTCGAAGGGCTGAATGGCCTACTCCTGCACCTAATTTCTATGTTTCTATGTTTCTATGTTTCTATCATCATCACCAGCAGCAGCAGCAGCAGCAGCAGCAACATGTCAGGAGGCGCACCGACTCCCGGCGGAGACAGGCCGCCCTCAGCTTCCTCAACAACATCTCACTGGACGGCCGCCGGCCCGCCGAGCTCGCCAATGGCTTCGAGCACGACTGGCCGGAGCAGCAGCAGCAGGAGGCGGCGGCGGCGGCAGCATCATTCCCCAACAGCGCCAGGGCAGGCGGCGGCTGCATCAGCTGCTTGTCGGCCACACCGAGCGCCTCAGTGATCACTCACACCTCCCGGCTGGGGCCTGTGGCAGCAGTGGCGGCGGCAGCATCGGGAGGCGTGGTCGCCTCGCCGGGTGACCCGGGGCTGGGGCCGAGCGCCGGCGAGGCCGCTGCCCAGCTGCTGGCCTCGGGACCGGGGACGTCACTGCCCAGGAGCAGGCTGGGGACAACGTAGGTTGTCGGACCCCTCGGGTTGGAGAGGCAGAGAAACCACCAGAAGATTAGAAACCACCAGAGATTAGAAACAAAGTAGGCCTAACCAGTGCCGTGGACCGCTCAGCTGACAGCGTTGGCTGGCGAGGAACAGCTGTCCCTGCTAAAGTAAGAACACTCCAAACAGAAGCAAGGACGAAGCAGAGACAGACTCTATTCTTTCAAACTGTTAATCATGCCAAAGTGGTTTGGGATCCTGCGGTAAAACCTAAAGGTATTTTGGGAGGCCATTTAAACATCTGAAGCCTAGCTCCCAAGTGTGATGAGATTAGAATACTGTTGTCCGAGTCCAATATTGATTTTCTATGTATTAGTGAAACGTGGCTGCATGATAAAATCGCAACCAGCATAATCAATGTTCAGGGATATAAATGTTTTAAAAGGGACCGAACTGTGGGAAGGGGAGGGGGTGTACTGATATACATTAAGGACTCACTCAATGCAAAGGAAATTTCCCCGACTGCTGATATATCTACTGAATATCTATGTATTAATGTTACATTGTCACAAAACATGCAATTTAACATCGTGGTGGTATACAACCCTCCCTCTGCGTGCACTGCGGTGCTATGCAAACACTTAGATGCGCTGTTTAAGAACTATAAGCACAACAGTGAGGTACTTGTCTTCGGAGACTTTAATACAAATTGGTTAGACATAAACTGCAGGAAAAAACTAAAGGATCTCACATCTAAACATAACCAGTCAGAAGATCGAAGCCCCCACACGTATTACCAGAAACACTCAAACGCTAATAGATTTAATTTTCACGAACAAACCTGATAGAATCGTAAAAACGTATAATCTAGTCACTGGCCTATCTGATCATAACTCGACATTGATAGCAAGAAAACTCACAAAGAAACGACTGACAAGGTTTATAAATCAAAACCAGAAATCTTTTAAACTTGAGATCCCTCGTAAAACAATGACTGAATTTGAGAACGAATTAAAGGGTGTTAACTGGGATGAGCTCCAACAACTTGACCAAGTAAACGACTGCTGTAATCAGCTAACATCTACCATTGGATGTATTGTTGATAAATTTATTAAAAAGCGAAATAAATCCCAAACAAAATTCCAGCTACCAATGACGATGTTCGAAAATTAATGAAAACCTTTATTAAAACTCGTAGTGACATTGATCTGAAACTATTTAAAGGCTTGCGTAATCAAGTGGTTAAACAACTCAGAACATCCAAATCAAATTATTACATCTATGCTCTATCAGAGGCAAAAGGAAATGGCAAAATCTGGAAGCAATTAAATAACCTATTAAATCCAAAGGTTAACACCACCCAAAGCCAATATAAACTTAAAATTCGAGAAAACATAATCACTGATAGTACACGTCTCAAGCGAGTTCAATAATTTCTTCATAGAATCTGTTAAAAAACTTGCCTCAGGTTTCTCCTGCAGGAATGATATTGCCCTAACAGCAATAGACATGCCTGACAATCAAGATAGCTCATTTCAGCTCAGGGAGGTTGGTCAGACAGCTGTCCTAAAAGCTATACATGACCTAAACACCACTTACTCAAAAGATATTTATAATCTAGACACAGCTTTTCTTAAGAAATATAGTAGCATTCTAATCCAGCCTCTCACCCATCTTATTAATATCTCCATTAAATCTTGGCAATTCCCAGATGGGTGGAAAACTGCTCAAGTGATACCACTTTTTAAATCTGGAGATGCTGAAATGACCTCTAACTATAGACCCACTAGTCTTCTTACAGTTTTCTCTAAAGTCCTGGAGAAGATTGTCTCAGAACAACTGATGCACCACCTTGAGACAAACCATTATTTGCATCCCCTGCAATTCGGATTCAGACGCAACTATTCTACAGAATCTGCCACTTGTTTTTTAACAAAAAATATCAAACGTTCACTTGATAAAGGAAATGTGGTTGGTGCAGTATTTTTAGATCTAAAAAAGGTGTTTGATACAGTAAATCATGACATCTTAATTTCAAAACTAACTAAGTTCAATTTTTCAAAACAGTCATTGTCCTAGTTTGAGTCATACTTAAAGGGCCGTGAACAATGTGTTACAATTAATAGTGTGAGATCCACTTTGCTCAAAATTGAAACGGGGATCCCTCGGGCCCTGTCTTGGGACCTATACTCTTCAGCCTCTACATCAATGATTTGCCAGATGCATGCCCAGATATAGGTCTACAGATGTATGCAGATGACACAGTTGTATATGCATCTGGTAAAACCTGTACTTTTGTGGCTGAGAAACTAAATGCCAACTTAGACAAAATATCATCTTTATTTAATATTTAATAATGCTGGCCTCATCTTGTTTAACTTTAAACACTAAAAAGACAAACTCTGTCTGCTTCTCCATCAAAAAACTACCCCTAACAAACCTCCTCAATATAAAAATCAATGGTGAGCTCATTGAACAAGTACCTGAAGTAAAGTATCTGGGAATAATTATAGACAATCAGTTGAACTTTAAAAGTCATATTAAGAAAATGTGTAAAACCATTAAGGCAAACTTGGGCTGTTTTATGATTATAAGAAACTGTTTGACTTTTAACTGTGCTTTTTCTTTTCATGATTTCTATGATTCTCTCACATATATCTTATGGCTTAACCACATGGTCCCAGGCTCACCAGTCATCAATTAAGGCCATAGAGTGTCTCTATAACTGAGCCTTGAAAGTCCTGGACCAAAAAAGAATAAGGTATCATCACTGTCAAATCCAAACAAATATATTTGCTAACTTTATTTCCTTACATTTAGTTAAATTGGTCTTCAGGTGCCTAAATGGCACTGCTCCCCAGCTGCTGTGCAAAACAATAACAAGACTGCAAAGTGGTACCAGATCCACCACCCGAGCAGCATCAAAAGGCAATTGTAGTATCCCCTTCAGCAGAACATCTTTTGCTCAAACTGCCTTTTCAGTAAAAGGGACACAATTAATGGAACTCACTGCCAGACCACTTGAAATGTATCCCTACATATGTCACATTCAAAAGAAACACAAAATTATGGCTATTTCAACAACAATCTTGTTCTCATATTTAGTTTTTACACCGTGCTCTCTCTGTATGTCTTTTTCTCTTTTCCATTTTTTATCTCATTTCCATTTCACTATTTTAATAATGTTAATCTGTATTATCATTTTTAACCAAAAGCCCTACTAGGGACAAGTGTTGTGAATTAGCTTTGGCTAAAAATACTATGATGCATACATCAGATGACTGTTTCAAGTGTATCTATGTTTTTGTATCTGTCCCCATTTAAATAAACCTTAATAATAATAATATCGATACAAGGATCTGCAGATACTGGTTTACAAAAAAATGCAAAGTGCTGGACTAACTCAGCAGGTCAGGCAGTATCTCTCGGGAGCAGATAGATGACATTTTGGATTGAGACCCTTCATCAAATTGATTGTGGGGGGGGAGGGAGGTGGAGAAGGGAAAGAACGCTGGAAGAGTGGGGCAGAACAAAACTTGGTGAGTACAATTTCAATCTCTTTATTAATAGTTGTTGTTCCTGGCATGGAGGGAAAGAAGCAAATGTGCTCCAGATCAAGAGGAAAAGTTTACATGCAGGTTCAGAAGAATAAATGGGAAGGTCACCAAAAAAATTTGACTGGGTTAAACAGACTGATATAGAGTGAATGTTCCATTGGTTGGTGCTCTGAAACTATATTGACTATAGTTCTGGACCACAAGATATTTGATCAAGTACTGAGATGGAGAAATGTCTTCGTTCATGAGAGTGATGAACATGGGACTCTTTGCCACAAAAGGCAGTGAAAGTCAAAGCACTGAAAATATTTAAGCAGAAGACAGAGAGATTTCTTGACACATAGAAAATAGGTGCAGATAGTAGGCCATTTGACACAAAAGATCAATGCATATAGGAAAAGAGCTGGAACACAACATTGTGATCAGGATCAGATATGGTTTCACTGAATGATAGAGCTGGTCAAAAGTCCAAATGGCCTACTCCTATTGTTTAATGTCTCTATGTCGAGTGCATGATTTATAACAAACAAGCATTTTTTCCAAGTTGAAACATACAAACATTTTATAAGGATTCCCAATACATCAACATTAAGCTATTGCATTTAAGAAATTGATGTACATTTAAATTCTGATGAATCATAACATATTAGCATGTATTCTGGTCCAAAATCCATGCGTTTAATCTAATCCTATATGCATTTCATAGTCAGGAAATTATTAAAATATTGTGAATGTAAATTTAAGAAATAAAAAATAGAACATTATGTTCTGCTCATTTAAACAAGTCTAATGAGAAGGGCAGATATAAAATTAAAAAATAAATGTAGTATTAAAATCACACGTCATTTAAAAATAAAACTTGTGGTCTTTTTTTTTTCAAATTGGATGTCGGTCAGGAGTGTATCACCTGCAATATCTCCTTCGCTCCTTAGATGCTGCTGCATCCGCTGAATTTCTCCAGCCTTTTGTGTACCCTAAAAATAAAACGTACTAGCTTTGTATGATTCTTTACTCACCAGCAGGGGGACAGGATCTTCAAGATAATAACCTTCAACAATCTGTTCCTTCCTATAGTGCTCAATGATTTCCTCTACGCTATAATGAAGCAATCACATTTTTAAATAAACAGTTAAAATAATTTGAAAATATTAAAACTACTTTTGTTTACAATTGTCATCTTGCCAATAGATGGAGTATAAAAATTCTTTAAATGCGAGTAGCATGTCAAATGTACGCAAATACCACCTCCCAAATAAGTAATTTATTCAGAGCTAATAAATACAGAAAGCATTATGAAAACAAACTTTTGGCGTGGAAGTACTAGATGTATTATTATAATAATAATAATAACAGAAAAATGCAGGAAGATTGAACAACAAAGGCAAGAAACAGAATAGGAATAAAATTAAAAACAATTCAGGGTCTCACTAAGTGTTCGGGGTCTCATGTATTCATAATGTTCACTCTGGATTGTTGCAATATGCAATAATTTAGATTAGAGAAACTGCATGTAAACAAGCGCTGTGGCCCACCGAGTCCATGCCGACCACCTACACACTATTGTTTAAGAAAGAACTGCAGATGTTGGAAAAATCGAAGGTTGACAAAAAAGCTGGAGAAACTCAGCGAGGCAGCAACTATGGAGCGAAGGAATAGACGACTTTTCGGGTCGAGACCCTTCTTCAGACTGATGACCCTTCTACACACTATTAGTATGTTATCCCACTTCCTTATACACTCGCTACACAGTGGGGGCAGTTTACCCAGACCTCCCAACATTTGATTGTCAAAATTCATAATATTTCCCCTCAAAATTCATATTTTTAAATGAAAATTCATAATATGTCGCTGCGCCCTATTCGGGGTCCCATGTCACAAATTCTAAATTGTGAAGAAGTATTTTAAATGCCAAAATGTGAAAAAGGTACATGTATGCTGAAACATTTATAATTCTTTGTTAAACTTTGATAAACTTGGCACTAGACTCACCTTAATTTCTCTCACTTGGGGTTGTTGCCGGCGGCTATGCGCCTGCGCACTGGTGCAGATCAGCGGGCTGCTGGCGGGCGGGTGCGGCACATGCGCACTTGGCCAGGTTGCCGGCGGGTCTGCGCCTGCGCACTGGGTGGGGGTGGGGGTGGGGGGGGAGGCCCGGTGATGGGGCTTTAAAGAAGGAACTGCAGATGCTGGAGAATCGAGGGTACACAAAAAGCTGGAGAAACTCAGCGGGTGCAGCAGCATCTAAGGAGCGAAGGAGATAGGCGACGTTTCGGGTCGAGACCCTTCTTCTAGCTGAAGAAGGGTCTCGACCCGAAACGTCGCCTATCTCCTTCGCTCCTTAGATGCTGCTGCACCCGCTGAGTTTCTCCAGCTTTTTGTGCACCCCCGGTGATGGGGCTGCCGCGAGCGGCCGGCTGGCGGCAAGAAAGTGCCGCTGATCGCGCGGGCCGGCGCCGCCCGGGCTCTGGGCCGAGCGTGGCGTGGCTCGAAATGGCGCCAGGCCCGGCAACCCTCCCCCACTGCGCACGCGCGGCCACTGGGGACCCGGCAACCCTCCCCCACTGCGCACGCGCGTCCACTGGGGCCCCGGCAACCCTCCCCCACTGCGCACGCGCGTCCACTGGGGCCCGGCAACCCTCACCCACTGCGCACGCGCGGCCACTGGGGCCCGGCAACCCTCCCCCACTGCGCACGCGCGGCCACTAGGGCCCGGCAAAGTGCCGCTGATCGCGCGGGCTGGCAAACCGGGGACACATGGCGCCGGCGTTCACCACGGGAGGAAGAATTTAGCGGGATAATTAGGGTACAAATCGGGATGGCGGGAAGGGAACCTAAAAAGCGGGAATATCCCGCCAAAAGCGGGATAGTTGGGAGGTCTGGTTTACCTATAAACCCACCGTCTGTGGGATCATCAGGTCATGTGTTGGTTAGAATCGTCTACTCCGCCGTTCTATCATGGCTGATCTATCGCTCCCTTCGTAACCCCATTCTCATGCATTCTCCCCATAACCCCCGACACCCATACTAATCAAGAATCAATCTCTGCCTTAAAAATATCCACCGACTTGGCCTCCATAGCCTTCTGTGGCAAAGAATTCCACAGATTCACCACTGCCTGATTAAAGAAATTCCTCCTCATCTCCTTCCGAACGGAATGTCCTTTAATTCTGTGGCTCTCATCTCTAGACCTAGACTGTCTCACTAGTGGACACATCCTCTCTACATCCACTCACTCCAAGCCTTTCACTATTCTGTATGTTTCAATGAGGTTCCCCCTCATTCTTCTAAACTCCAGTGAGTACCGGCCCAATGCCATGAAATGCTCATCATATGTTAACCCCGGAATCATTCTTGTAAACCTGGAATCATTCTTGTAAACCTCCTCTGGACACTTTTCAGGGCCAGTATATCCTTCCTCAGATATGGTGCCCAAAATTGCTCACAATACTCCAAATGCGGCCTGACTAGCACCACGTGTTTTTGTATTCTAGCCCTCCTGAAATAAATGGCAGCATTTGCATTTGCCTTTTTTACTACCGATTCGACTTGCAGATTAACATTTTGGCAATTCTGCACCAACACTCTCAAATCCCTTTGCACTTTCAATTTCTGGATTCTCTCCCTATTTAGAAAATAGCCTACACCTTTATTCCTATTACCAAAATGCATGACTCCACACTATATTCCATCTGCCACATCTGCCCATTCCCAGCGGGTGTCCTTCTATGAAGTCCCTGCACCACTTGCCCCTCCACCTGTTTTCATATCATCCGCAAACTTGGCCACAAAGCCTTCAATCCCATCATCCAATTCATTAATATACAACGTGATTAGAGGCCCCAGCACCAACCCCTGCAGAACTCCGCAAGTCACTGGCAGCCAACCAGACCAAGCCCTCTTTATTGCCACACTTTGCCTTCTGCTATGCCTTCTGGGAGGAAACCCAAGTCATCACAGGGTGAACATGCAAACTCCACATGGACAAGACCCAAACTTAAGATTGAACCAAGGCCTCTGGTGCCTTGTGGTAGCAGCTCTACAAGATGCGCCCATGTGTTGATCCAGTTGGCTGATGGTTGATCCAGCTTTTAGCATCAGCACTGTTTTCTTGCTTTCTCACCATACCCAGTGACACTCCTACTCAAATGTTTACTTCAAACTTATCCAATGGCTCTGTTGTCATCGTGCTCTGTGGTAGAGAATTCCAAATGCTCACAACCCTCCTCCTTCATTGTTTTCCAGCGGTATCTATTATTATGGCATTAATTTAATCCTGTCTGATTATATAATACCAGACCTAAAACAGCCTGCTCCCTGATCAGTTTAGTTTAGTTTAAAGATACAGCATGGCCCACTGAGTCCATACTGACCCGCAATCACCACACATTAACACTCTTACACACACAAGGGACATTTTTTATTACATTTATTCCAAACCAAGTAATCTACTAACCTGTACCTCCTGTATCTAATAACCTGTATCTACTAACCTAAACAAGGTTAATTCCCGGGATGGCGGGACTGTCATATGCTGAGAGAATGGAGCAGCTGGGCTTGTACACTTTGGAGTTTAGAAGGATGAGAGGATATCTCATTGAAACATAAAAGATTATTAAGGGTTTGGACATCCTAGAGGCAGGAAACATGTTCCTGATGTTGGGGGAAGTCCAGAACCAGGGGCACAGTTTAAGAATAAGGAGTAAGTCATTTAGAACGGAGACGGGGAAACACCTTTTCTCACAGAGAGTGGTGAGTCTGTGGAATTCTCTGCCTCAGAGGGTAGTGGAGGCGGGTTCTCTGGATGCTTTCAAGAGAGAGCTAGACAAGGCTCTTAAAAATAGCAGAGTCAGGGGATATGGGGAGAAGGCAGGAACGGGGTACAGATTGGGGATGATCAGCCATGATCACATTAAATGGCGGTGCTGGCTGGAAGGGCCGAATGCCCGACCCCTGTACCTATTGTCTATTGTCTTTGGAGTGTGGGAGCAAAACAAAGATCTCGGCGAAAACCCACGCAGGTCACGGGGAGAATATGCAAACAAGCACCCGTAGTCAGGATCGAACCCGGGTCTCTGTCGCAGTAAGGCAGTAGTTCCACCGCTACGCCACTGTGCTGCTCCTCAACCAATTGTTCTATACCATTCTGAATGCATATTGCGAACTTGGTTCTCAAAGCTATCCTTGCCATTTTGATTATCTAATCTAAATGATAATTTAAATCACCCATGATTTATGCAGTTTACAAGTCCCCTTTATTTTGTGATTTTTCTCAGTACTACTGCATAACTACGGTCTTAATTATATTCCAACCTGAAAGAAGGGTATACTTGTGTTAGAGCACGTCCAGCAAAGATCCATCAGATTAATTTCTAGGATTGTGGGTTTGTTCTATGTGGATTAAATTAGCTAATTCTCCAGCATTTAGACGAACAAGAGGTAATCTTGTGAAAATGTACATTTATGGCAGGGTTGATGTCTGTTTCGGCTAGAGATGCCAGAGTCACAATCTCAAATATGGTACTGGCTATTCCCCGTATGAGAAGAAACATCTTCATCGTGAAGGTGGGAAATTAAAGATTTCTAAACTCTATCCACGACAGCACTGGAGGCTCAGTCACTTGGCATGTTGAACATGAGAAACACGAGCAGATGTAGGCTCAAGACAGATTTTAATAAAATAGCACTCTGGTCATGCTCTTATTCGACTTCTTGCAGCAAGAAAGTGGTAAAGGAGCCTGCAAACCATGACCACCAGATTCACAATTCCTTGGGGAGAATGATCATAATATGAATTTGACACTGTGATAGTTAAAAACTTGAGTTTAAACTTTTGGTTTTGAGCTTAAATAAAAGGGAGAGTTGGTTGTAGATTGGGAAATTAGATTACAAGGTTTTATGGTAGATGAGCAGAAACATACATTGACAACCAATTGCAGCTAGAAGGGACCAAAAGTTCCTCTTAAGACTCTCTCTCCTCCCCCTCCAAAATGCCTTCCTCCCACAGAACTCTTCCCCCCCCCCATCACTTTTGTCGACCTTGTCAATAATGACCTTTCTTCAAGCACAAGGTCAGAAATGGCAACCTATGCTGAGAATTGCTCAATGATCAATTCCATTTGCAAAACCTCAACAAAAGAAGCAGTCCGTGCCCACACGCAGCGAAGCATATACACCATTCAGGGATGGGATGATTGAGGCAAGTAACAGCTGCAGCACAGTGCTGAGCAAGAAGCATCTCCAACCAATGAGAATTCAACTGACCCTTGACATTCATAGCCATATCCCTCACCATTTTCATATCACCAACTAGAAACTGAATTAGACCAATCACATACAGAGCACAAGAGCAACCTAGGGACTAAGTTTCCTGTGGGGGAGACTTATCTCCTGTCACCCATTGTCTTTCCATCCTACAAAAAGGACGAATCAGAGAATGATGAACTATTCTCCACATGCCTGGATTAGCGCAGAGATGCCAACCCTAAATTTAGTTCACAGTAACATTTAACCCATTTGTCCGTAACAAATGGGGTTAAATGCATTTCTCTCCGTAACATACTCACCTGGGGTTGTTGCCGGCGGCTATGCGCCTGCGCACTGGTGCAGATCAGCGGGCTGCCGGCGGGCGGGTGCGGCACATGCGCACTTGGCAAGTTTGCCGGCGGGTCTGCGCCTGCGCACTGGGTGGGGGTGGGGGGGAGGCCCGGTGATGGGGCTGCCGCGAGCGGCCGGCTGGCGGCAAGAAAGTGCCGCTGATCGCGCGGGTCGGCGCCGCCCGGGCTCTGGGCCGGGCGTGGCGTGGCTCGAAATGGCGCCAGGCCCGGCAACCCTCCCCCACTGCGCACGCGCGGCCACTGGGGCCCGGCAACCCTCCCCCACTGCGCACGCGCGGCCACTGGGGCCCGGCAACCCTCCCCCACTGCGCAGGCGCGGACACTAGGGTCCGGCAACCCTCCCCCACTGCGCACGCGCGGCCACTGGGGCCCGGCAACCCTCCCCCACTGCGCAGGCGCGGACACTAGGGCCCGGCAAAGTGCCGCTGATTGCGCGGGCCGGCAAACCGGGGACACATGGTGCCGGTGTTCACCACGGGAGGAACACCGGCGCGGCGGTGTTCCGTAACAGCATGTTTGGCTGCCGGAACACCGTAAAAAGTTTATTTCGCCGGAATAAAATACGGCGAATCCGGGACACTTGGCATCTCTGTTAGCGTAGCAACAACTCTCATCAACATTATCAAGAATAATATCTTTAAGGGAATTTTAAGACGGGGAATAAACCCTTTCATCTGCGACGCTCAGAGGTAAAAATAAAAACAAACAATTTTTCGAGTTTGATACCTGGTGAGGACAAATGAACGGCAAATAACTGCGCATAATCTCACTGAAACAGATCGCATAAACTGAAATTAACATTTTATCACGTATCAAATATCTGCATTCAGAATAAATACCAAGCTGGAATCACTAATGGTGCTCTACTTTGGGATGTACATCTTGTAAGTCTGAAGAAGGGTTTTGACCCAAAACGTCACCTATTCCTTCGCTCCATAGATGTTGCCTCACCCGCTGAGTTTCTCCAGCATTTTTATCTACCTTCTTTTAAGATTCATGTCATTTTTGTCATTTGCTTACATAAAAGTCCTTAATAAGGTGTATCCATAGCAATGGCAATTTAAAACAAGTCAGATAATTTTTTATCCGTGGACTTTTGATTATTTTATCTGTTCGTGTTCATAAAGGCATTATTAATCAGCTAACTTCAATTTTCACACCATAGCTACGTGAACTATTGCAGTATTTTAACAGTGAATAATATTGGCATTTCAATCAGGCTTTGAAGGCGAATGGTCCTCACATGAACCTTAATTTTCAGTTCTAACTGATCTTAATAAAAAAACATAAAACAGTTACCTGTTGTAATACCGGCCACCCATCATAAACTGATTGTTTGATGTTGGAGATATTTTAAATCGTTGAATGTTTTCATTTGTTCGAAAATAAAGAGAATAATCACCCGGTGTGTTATCTGATGGTCTTACAAGAAAGCTCGATATTTGGCCCACTAGAATAAACATATTTCCAAATTAATGATTCTATTTAACTCTCAAAAAGGAAAATAGCAATTAAATCCCGAATTGGACTTCAGGTAAGCAAAACAAATTTGCACACAAAGTATATGCAGCAGACAATGTCTATAGTAATGTAGAGAGGTGTCTAGGTGTTCTTGTGCACGAATCATTAAAACATAGCAGGCAATTGTAGCAACAGGTTAAATGTGCAAATGACAAATACAGCCAGGAGACTGCAGTTTAGAAAATTTAGATATTCCTTTCCAATTTAGATACAACTGTTCTTATCAATATTCGTTTAATATTTTAGAATAAGACTCAAATTATGAGAAAAATAAGCCTAAAAGAGTTATCTCAGATTATTACACCTTCTATCTCCCATTATGAAACAGGTGCAGATGTTTTGAGTTTCAAATTCAATTTAAAATTCAATTGGCATTGAAAATCAATGATCAAAAGTCCCCAACAGAGTACTAGTAAAATAGGTTTTGAAACATAATAACTTCTGGATAACATTTTTTAAAATACAATTTGGCTTTCCTTTGCTTAATTCAGCTTGGATCTTGCTAAAAACGGAAACATTCAGCAAATTTACCAAGATGAATAACAATTCATAAACAAAATAAATTGATTGCTTGGTAGCTATAATAGAGTTAAGAGAATTCCAAGCAAATAATTATTTTGGAGAGAAATTGAAGACTTCAAGTTTAAAAACATATTGCCATGAATGAATTGTGTTGCTTTTAAGAAAAGGGACAAGTTTTACAAGGCTATAAACCATTTGTTTGCTTAATTTTTGCTTAAAATTCTTTAGTCAAAATTATAATCAAAACTAAATTATAGTTACAGAAAGTAGTCATGGAGAAGAGTAATGCAGCAATAAGTGGCATTATGGAAGAATATTTGGATTTTCTGTCCCCCATTTCCAAAGCTACATGTGGATCCTTTAAAACCACAATGTTCAACATTTTCATCAGTATTTAATAGGACTACTGAAGAAAATTTAAATTAAGCAAAATAAAGATCTTACTTTGGTATTAAAGCTTTTATTTTACAAATTAAAGTATTGTGCGCCAACACCAGTTTCATAATTGTAAAAATAAAATGCAGCATTTTGATAGAGCAAAGGAAAAAAATTATCAAAATGCTTCAGAACTGTCATGTTATCAATATGCAAATAAGCTATATTATCTGTAATCAATCATTACCTGTCATTAGTAGATTATATGCCTCTTGCTTTGATATCTTCCCACGGAACCAACTGAAAAGCAATTACAAACATTATTTTTTTTTGTAATTTAATCAAATTTCCCAACTAAGTAGCTTTCCTAGTTACCTTACAAACTAAACTTATTTAAAATATGGGAAGATTTGTTGCAAAATAGGCCCATCGGCCCATCATGTTCATGCTGTTCATAGTACCAGTCTATATTAATCCCATTTACCCACAGTAAGTTTGTAACCTTCCATATCTTGACAATTCAAGTACTTATCTAGATCCCTTTCCAATACCTTACAGCATCTGCCACCAACTCCTCTTTGGGCAACCCATCCCAGACTCCAATCATTTGGTGTGGTGGGGGGGCGAAAAATAACCTTCCACAAATCTTCTGAAAACCTCCCACCCTACCCGTTAACTTATGACCTGTTCAACGAAATATCACCAGCGTGGGGAAAAATGTTCCTGGTAACTTTTTTTTCTATCTAGAGACATAGGAGACTGCAAATGCTGCAATCTTGAGCAAAGAACACATTTCTGGAGGGTGGAGGAACAAGAGACTGCAGTTTGGAATCCAAAGAAGGGTTCCAAAACCCCAAAACATAATTGATCTATTTCCTTCCATAGATATGAACATTGAAACCCAACCATTATCAGAGAAAATGAAATTCTAACTTTTGTTATGTTCATTGCTGTACTTATGAATAGCTTAACCCTCCCTCAAATATTTTCAGTCCAGGGGCGACTTATTTTTATAGGTAATGCAACTAATGAAAACTTTAAAATATCTTACATTTTTCCTTCATGTGGATCTTCTTCACGGTCCTGTAAAACAATCCAGATTGGCGGTTCAGTTACTTGGCATTTTCAAGACAGATCGAGAGTGTTGTAGATAATTTGGGAATCAAAGGTATGAAGTTAGTATGGGAAAGTGGAATTGAGGTTAAAAAAGCAGAATCTCACTGAATGGTAAAGCAGGCTTTGAGGACCTAGTTACTAATTGCTGCTTCTACTCCCAATATTCTTATTATGTTTCTTCTTCTGTCGTATGTCTTTTAGACCTGCAGCTCCATTGAGGCGAGCCAGGCCAACGTGTCATCATCCAGGTCAATTAGACCTCGTTCACCATTCGGTGGCTGGTGTTGTGGGCAACTGGTGACGATATGCTCCACTTTCTGTGTTGGGTCCCCACACTCGCAGGAGGTGCTGTCCACAAGGCCCCACCTCTTCATCGCTACTCCATAGCGTCCGATGCCTGTCCTCAAGTGGTTGAGGGATGTCCTCTGCTTTCGGGGCAGGTCCTGGCCAGGGAAGTCCATGGGGTCATCGATGTAATGGTGTAGCCTAGATGGTTCCACTGACTTCCACTGGTCTCTCCATCCTGTCTTGACCCAGGCGGCCTTAGAAGCGTCAGCCGGTGTTGTGCAAAGCAGCTCTTGGGCTTGCGTGGCAAAGGGTTGCCGTGAATTAGGGGGAGACAAAGACAGCCTCTATGCGGCCTCACCCACGAGTAGCTTAAGCCCACAAAGCAAAACCAATGTCTTTACCATGTCTGCAGGCTGCCAAAAGACTTAATATGTTTGTTTAGACTCTTCCCCAAATAACCTTAGAAATTGTTAAATCAATTCTTCCTGATTGAATCCCAGCAAAAGTACATCAATATTCAAGAGAGTTTATTGTCATGTGTCCCAGATAGGACACACACACACATAAATAAGCAGATAAAGTGCAATAGGCTATTAAAGTTCAGAATGTAGACAAAAATGCTGGAGAAATAGGCAACGTTGGAGTGAAAGAAATAGGCAACGTTTCGGGTCAAACCCTTCTTCAGACTGATGTGAGGGGGGGGGGGGGGGGGCGCGAAGAAGAAAGGAAGAGGAGGAGCCAGCAGGCTGAGGGAGAGCTGAGGAGGGGAGGAGATTAGAGAAGTCAATGTTCATACTCAGAGATGCCAACCCTAAATTTAGTTCACAGTAACATTTAACCCATTTGTCCGTAACAAATGGGGTTAAATGCATTTCTCTCCGTAACATACTCACCTGGGGTTGTTGCCGGCGGCTATGCGCCTGCGCACTGGTGCAGATCAGCGGGCTGCCGGCGGGCGGGTGCGGCACATGCGCACTTGGCAAGGTTGCCGGCGGGTCTGCGCCTGCGCACTGGGTGGGGGTGGGGGGGAGGCCCGGTGATGGGGCTGCCGCGAGCGGCCGGCTGGCGGCAAGAAAGTGCCGCTGATCGCGCGGGCCGGCGCCGCCCGGGCTCTGGGCCGGCGTGGCGTGGCTCGAAATGGCGCCAGGCCCGGCAACCCTCCCCCACTGCGCACGCGCGGCCACTGGGGCCCGGCAACCCTCCCCCACTGCGCAGGCGCGGACACTAGGGCCCGGCAAAGTGCCGCTGATCGCGCGGGCTGGCAAACCGGGGACACATGGCGCCGGTGTTCACCACGGGAGGAACACCGGCGCGGCGGTGTTCCGTAACAGCATGTTTGGCTGCCGGAACACCGTAAAAAGTTTATTTCGCCGGGATAAAATACGGCGAATCCGGGACACTTGGCATCTCTGCATACTGCTGCCCAAGCGAAATAAGAGGTGCTGCTCCTCCAATTTCCGGTGGTCCCCACTCTGGCTGTGGAGGAGGCCCAGGACAGAAAGGTCGGATTCAGAATGGGAGGGGTAGTTGAAGTGCTGAGCCACCGGTAAATCAGGTTGGTTATTGCGAACCGAGCGGAAGTGTTCTGCAAAGCGATCGCGATTGCCAAGCCTATGCTTGGTCTACCGATGTAGATCAGCCGACATCTAGAGCAGCGGAAGCAATAGATGAGGTTGGCGGAGGTGCAGGTGAACCTCTGTCGCACCTGGAACGACTGCTTGGGTCCTTGAATGGAGTCAAGGGGGAAGGTAAAGCGACAAGTGTAGCATTTCTTGCGATTGCAAGTTCAGATTTTGAAAGTTCAGATTTTTGTTTGAGCCGAGTTTAATAGTCTGATGGCTGTGGGGAAGGAGCTGTTCCTGAACCTGGATTTTGCAGGTTTCAGGCTCCTGTACTTTCTACCTGAAGGCAGTGGAGAGATGAGTGTGTGGCCAGAGCCACACACTGGTGTGGGTCCTTGATGATGCTGCCAGCTTTTTTGAGGCAGCGACTGCGATAGATCCCCTCAATGGTAGGGAGGTCAGAGCCGATGACGGACTGGGCAGTGCTTACAACTTTTTGCAGTCATTTCCGCTCCTGGGTACACATGCCACGATGCAACCGGTCAGCATGCTCTCTACTGTGCACCTGTAGAAGTTCGAGAGAGTCCTCCTTGACATACCGACTCTCCGTAATCTTCTCAGGAAGTAGAGGCGCTGATGTGCTTTATTTATAATTGCATCAGTGTACTGGGACCAGGAGAGATCTTCAGAGATATGCACGCCCAGGAATTTGAAGCTCTTGACCCTTTCCACCATCGACCCGTTGATAAAAAACGGGACTGTGGGACCCCATCCTACCCCTTCCAAAGTCCACAATCAGTTCCTTGATTTTGCTGGTCTTGAGAGCCAGGTTATTGTGCTGGCACCATTTGGTCAATTTCTCTTCTGTACTCTGACTCGTCTCCATCAGAGATACGTCCCACAACAGTGTCGGCAAACTTGATGATGGAGTTCGCACTATGACCGGCTACGCAGTCATGAATAGAGTGAGTAGAGCAGGGGGCTGAGCATGCAGCCTTGAGGTGCTCCCGTGCTGATTTTTATCGAGGCTGACACATATCCACCAATACGAACAGACTGTGGTCTGTAAATGAGGAAGTCGAGGATCCAATTGCAGAGGGATGCGCAGAGACCCAGTTCTGAGAGCTTGGTAACCAGCTTGGAGGGGATGATTGTATTAAATGCCGAGCTGTAACCAATGGATAACAGCCTGACATATGAGTTTTATGTTGTCCAAGTGGTCCAGAGCGGAGTGGAGGGTCAGCGAGATCGCATCCACCGTTGATCTGTTGTGGCGGTTAGTGAACTGCAGTGGGTCCAGGTTTTTGTCGAGGTAGGAATTGATTTGTGCCATGATCAGCCTCTCAACGCACTTCATCACCACAGACGTTAGTGCCACTGGTCGATAGTCATTGAGGCACGTCACCTTGCTCTTCTTGGGCACCGGTATTATTGATGCCCTTTTAAAGCAGGTGGCAACCTCAGACCTCAGAAGTGATAGGTTGAAAATGTCCGTTAAAAACTCCAGCCAGATGGTCGGCACAGGTTTTTAGAACACGACAGGGTATACCATCAGGTCCAGGCACTTTCCGAGGGTTCACCCCTCTGAAGGATTTTCTGACGTCGACCTCTGTGACTTTGACCGAAATAGCATCACGGCGAATGGGGGCTCGGGAAGGCACATCAGTGTTCTCCCTATCAAAGCGTGCGAAAAGCGGATTGAGCACGTCAGGGAGTGATGCTTCGCTGACATTTGAGCTGCCTCATGATTTCGCCTTGTAGGAGGTGATTGCATTTTGGCCCGCCACAGCTGCAGAACATCTGTCTCATCCTCCAACTTGGAGAATGAACCACATTTCCTCAGTTATGCTCAAGACTTGCCATATACAAGCAAAAACAAAACAAAAAAAACAGCAGTAGGAACCAGGAAAGAGGAGAGGAGGATGAAGGCTGAGACAGGTAGGTGAGGGGGCAAAAAAAAACCTTCCACAGGAACACAAAGGCTGGAATCTGATAAGTAAGGAAGGTGATGATGGTAACCATTAAGTGAGAGCTATAGGGAAGTTAGAACCAGACCCAGATGGGGAAGGGGATAGTGGGTGAATAGACAATAGACAATAGGTGCAGGAGTAGGCCATTCGGCCCTTTGAGCCAGCACCGCCATTTAATGTGATCATGGCTGATCATCCCAATCAGTACCCCGTCCCTGCCTTCTACCCATATCCCCTGACTGCTATTTTTAAGAGCTCTATCTAGCTCTCTCTTGAAAGCATCCTGAGGCAGAAAATTCCACAGACTCACAACTGTAAGAAAAAATGTTTCCTCGTCTCTGTTCTAAATGGCTTACTCCTTATTCTTAAACTGTGGTTCCTGATTCTGGACTCCCCCAACATTGGAAACATGTTTCCTGCCTCCAGTGTGTCCAAACCCTTAACAATCTTATATGTTTCAATGCGATCGCCTCTCAGCCTTCTAAACTCCAGAGCGTACAAGCCCATCCGCTCCATTCTCTCAGCATATGACAATCCCGCCATCCCGGGAATTAACCTTGTAAACCTACGCTGCACTCATTCAATAGCAAGAATGTACTTCCTCAAATTAGGGGACCAAAACTGCACACAATACTCCAGGTGTGGTCTCACTAGGGCTCTGTACAACTGCAGAAGGACCTCTTTGCTCCTATATTCAACCCCTCTTGTTATAAATGCCATCATGCTATTCGCTTTCTTTACTGCCTGCTGTACCAGCATGCTTACTTTCATAGACCGATGAACAAGGACCCCCAGATCCCGTTGTATTTCCCCCTTTTCCAACTTGATGCCATTTAGATAGTAATCTGCCTTCCTGTTTTTGCTACCAAAGTGGACAACCTCACATTTATCCACGTTAAACTTCATCTGCCATGCATCTGCCCACTCCCCCAACCTGTTCCAAGTCACCCTGCATTCTCATAGCATCTTCCTCACAGTTCACACTGCCACCCATGAAGCTCTCAACCATTTTCATTTAGCACCATTGATGCTGATTGGAGCATGTACTCCACTATGCTTCTAGAGCAGGAGTCGGCAACCTTCTTTTGCATAGGGGCATGTCTGTGAGCGGATGGCGGATACGTGTACGTGTACACATGATCCCGCCCCGGATGGCAGGTATCAAATCACATGTTCGCATAGATCCTGCCCCTTCGAGGACGCCACCCGGAATACTGGCCCTAGTTACTAGCAACGATCATAGTAGCTCCGCTCTATGATCTTTGGTTACTAGTTATGGGCGATCACGAACATGGCGCACCAACGGACCATTGCCTTGGCTCTGTCCTGAAGGCGGTGGCTCAAATACTCACACTCACTCCGGCCTATTGACAACCCTGATCCCGACAGTGAAGCCCAGACACAGAAGGTGCGTGGCCGTGCCGGCAGCTTTGCGCAGGATGCGGTACAGCTAGAGCTCGGCGCTGCTCGGTAGCTCCGCCAGCACAGGCCTCCTTGCGTCACCGCGCCGCAGCCTCGGGCCCGGGCGGTACCAGGAGATGACGGAAATCTGTGGGCCGGATAAATACGGGGGAAAAAATACGCTTACGGGACAGATGATTTCGGGTTACGGTCCGCATTCAGCCTGGGGGCCGTAGGTTGCTGACCCCGGTTCTAGATGATGATAAGTAAGCTCCTCATCTTGTTGACATTGAGGGTGAGGTTGTTGTTCTGACACCACGTTACTATGTTCTGAATCTCATTCTTGTACTCTGCCTCATCATTGTTCGTGATTCAGCCCATCATAGTAGTGCCATCTGTAAACTTATAGATGGAGTTGAATTGGCCATACAGAGAGAGCATAGTAGGGGACTGCAGACACTTGTGTTGAGAATTATTACAGAGGTGGTGTTGTCATTTATTATCACAGTGGTTGGTGGTCAGAAAGTCAAGGATCTAGTGGGGAGGGGGGGGGGGGGGGCTGCTAATTCCCAAGGTCAAGAGTTTGGATGGGACTATGTTGTTGAAGGTAGAGCTATAGTTGATAAATAGGAGTCTAACATAGGAGTCTTTGTTCTCTAGGTGTGAGATGAGTTTAGGGCCAGCAAGATAGTTTCTGATGCTGCGATGTAAGCAAACTGCAGGGGATCAATGCTGACTGCAGTTGATGTGCACCATCACCAGTCTCCAAGTACTTTGTGATGGTGGATATCAGAGCCACTGCTCCGTTACCTTACTTTTCTTTGACTGGGGTGATAGTGGTTTTCTTGAAACAGGTGGGGACCTCAGAATGAAGTAGTGAGACTATCGATATTACTGCCTGCTAATCTGCACAGGTCCAGAGGCCAGTTTTTTTTTCCACTGAATCAGTCTCGGGAAGCCAATTTTATGGCTGTCACAGTAACCGTTGGTACAGGCACACCAAGACCGGCAGAACAGATGATGTTCCTCAACCGACCTTCTGTTCAAAGAGAACATACATTGTATTATCATCAGGGAGGGACGCATTGTCGCTAGCGATACTGCGTGCCTTTACTTTGTTGCCTGTTATACTGTGCAAGCTTTGTCACAAATTACAGGTATCCCTGTCATTGCTTCGGTTCTCCAGCTTGGCCTGGAATTCTCTCTTGGCATGCTTAATGGCTCTGTGAAGGATGTAGATAGATTTCTTGTACCGCTTGGGATTGCTAGACCCTAATGCTACAGACTTGGACGCCACCTGGGAGTGGACAGGCATGGTTTCCGAACAAACCGAAGATGCTGTTGATTCAGACCTGATGCATTATCTCAATCCGCAATGCCATTCATCCTCTCCCTGCATAGATACTATGCATAGGATGCTGCCACAGACTTACTGCAGTCTGCCAATCCCCAGTAGCAACTTATCCTCAGTAGCAACTCATTTATTTTACAGATGGTGCCTGACCTGCTAACTCCAGCAATTTCTAAAAGTTGAAACGTTGCACATAAATATGCCAAGGAAAAGTATGGACACAAGCGTTATACACTCAAATACATAGGCAATTGATGAATTCTGAAGATCTTATATAGTGAGACACGATCAATCCATTTGAAAAAAAGCCAAGCGGCACATATGCAATTTTACAGATTCAACTAATTAAGGTTGAATCGCTACATAAAATGCCTATTTAATAGTCTGAACAAGCATATCAAAAGAACTAAACTGATTAGTGCATTGATAATGTTCAGATAATTTTACCAAACCATGGTGTTTTTCTAAGCTAATAGACAACATATATATGTATTTGTTTCTCCTGTAAATGGGTAAATACTGAAATATCTAATATTTATGAGGATGTTGCCAGGACTAGAGGGTCTGAGCGAAAGGGAGAGGTTGAGTAGGCTGGGACTATATTCCTGGAGTGCAGGAGGATGGGAGCTGATCTTATAGTGGTGTATAAGATCATGAGAGGAATAGATTGGGTAGATGCTCAGTCTTTTGGCCAGGGTCAGTGAATTGAGGGCCAGAGGACATACTTTTAGGGTGAAGGAGAAAATATTTAATAGGAATCTGAGGGGTAACTTTTTCACACAAAAGGTGGTGGATATTTGGGACAAGCTGCCAGAGGAGGTAATCAAGGCATTGACCATCTCAATATTTAAGAAAACGTTAGACAGGTACATGGATAGGAGAGATTTGAAGGGATATGGACCAAATGAGGGCAGGTGGAACTAGTGAAGCTGGGACATGTTGGCCAGTGTGGGCTAGTTCGGCTTTCCACACTGTATCATTCTATGACATTATGTCATACTAATCACAAGAGATGTACTTATGTGGAGAGTCTTGTCATCAATTTTATTGTTTTTAATAAAGCTAATGCGTTTCAATCCCCATACATTTTTGAAATTCAACACTTGAATTACTCTAAACAGAAAAGGTCATTTTACATAAACTTTACATAAATGCCCCACAGCTATTTCTCAATATTTGCAAATCTTAAAGTAAAACAGATTAAGATAGTGACCAAGATTTACGAGCAAGCAACTGCAGAATTCCAGGAGTATGAATAAATAAAACATGGTAAATTTTTAAAAGTTTTAATTTTGAATACTCACCACCTCCTCCACCAGGTCTTCTACAATGAGGCCTTGCTCATCAGTTCGCAAATTAGACACCCACATCCAACCATCGTCCAGTTCATTGTGAACAATAAACATATCCCCCTTCAGAAAACTGCATGCAAATAAAAGATTAGCTATTATGAACACAGAACTGGGAATTCTGTTTCAAATAACAGAAACAAAAAAACTCATCACAGTTTAAACATCCACCGACTCAGGAGATACAAGAGTTTCCCAACCAATTTTCCAATGCACCCTGAAGCAGTGCAAGCATATTATATTTTATCAAACAATCTAATCAGGACATCTTAATGGGATACAAGTGACAATGTACTTCAAAGGTCACACAAGTTTTCTTAAATGTAATTGCAGAAGTAAAGTTGTGGAGGTAAATTCAAATATAGCATTCAAAAGGAAGGCAAAATGCTGGAGTACCTCAGTGGGTCAGGCAGCATCTCTGGAGAAAATAGATAGGTGAGATTTTTTACATAGAGGGGTTACACTGTAAGGTGGTCCAATCAAATTGTAACCACTAATGAGGGGAATAGATAAACAATATTTACGTGGCATAGCTGGTAGAATTGTAGCCTCACGGCACCAGAAATCTGGGTTCAATCCCAGCCCAGGTGCTGTGTGTGTGGAGTTTGCACATTCATCCTATGACTGTGTGAGTTTTCTCCTGCAGGGCTCGAAATTATGGGTGCCATTGACCACAGAAAGTGCCGCCGGGCAACCTAAACGCTGACTCATTTTGCCCGGCTTGGCACCCAAATACTGGTTTATACTGGTAGACGCAAAAAACTGGAGTAACTCCGCGGGTCAGGCAGCATCTCTGCAAGAATAGGAACTGATGTCTCCTGTCGGCAGCGGTATTCCTCTAGTATCTTTGATTGCGGGGCAAAGATACATGGAGTGGGGTGACCAAGGATCGGAGCGAATGACGGGCCCCGAACAGCGGCAGCGACTTCACCGCCTCCTCCTCCCGCACCCCGCCCGGCGGAAGGAGCCCTCCCTCCTTTCTCCTGGCCTCGGCGTGCGAGAGGGGTTGTTTTGAAAGCGCCTTTTGCAGATTTGCCATCAGCGGCCGCTATCGCCCTGATAACGGCACTTTCAAAACAACCCCTCTCGCACGCCGAGGCCGGGGGGAGGGAGGGGGGAGGGAGAGAGGGAGAAGGAGCGAGGGAGAGGGAGGTCTCCTTCCGCCATCTGAAGTAGCTGCACCACAGATCCTATAGCTATAGATTCTTTGAGCTGCACCGCTCGGCCCCGTACCTTCCTGTTGTCTGGCGGAGGAGGGGAGGTGGTGACGAGGAGGCGGCGGCACTTTGGCATTGGACAGGGACGGCCAAGGCAGCGGGGAGATGTTGTCCGAGGAGCGCTGACCTTCCTTCCTGCCCACCTCCTCTGCCCCTCCCCCCTTCTCTCTCTCTCTCTTGTACGCCCCCCCCCCCCACCCCTCTTATCCTGGGACCCCTCCTCTCCATGCCGCACTGATCCCCATTCCCTCCTCTATTCAGTCCTCACTGACATCCCCTGTGCTCCCCTCCCCAATCTATTCATCATCCTACCCACCTCGCATTGATTCTCCTGCCACCCCCCCTCCCATCCATCCTACACTGGTCCCTCAATTCATCCTGTACTAACCCCCCCTTCCCATCCATCCTGCACTTCTCCCCCCATTCATACTGCGCTGTTACTCCCATTCATCCCGTACTGACCGACCCTCCATTTACCCTGCACTGATCCGCCCATCCATCCTGTAGTGATCCCCCCATTCATCCCATACTGATCCCCCATGTATCCTATACTAATCCCCTCATTCATCCTGTAGTGAACTCCCATTCATCCTGCATAGACCCTCCGATCCACACTGTCTTGACCCCCCCCCCCCCCAATTCATCCTGTACTGATATTCCCCATTCCTGTGCTGATTCCCCCATCCATCCTGTACTGATAACCCCATTCAAGAAGAATGGGGGGGAACAGTTGAAATTCACCAGCTGAATTTTTCCAGCATCTTTGTCTACCCCCATTCATCCTGTACTGAACCCCCTTTCATCCTATAGGGGGGTTGCATGTAAGGTCACTGGGTCATAGGGCTTGATGCTCAATCCATCTGGAGAACATCCATAATTTCCGGTATATGTTATTAATGCAAGAAACGCATACTTTCCTACCTGTTAAAAACAACCAAAATGTTGAATTTGTGCACTGTACAAAATTGTGGAAGTCGGGGTAAGCGTGAGAGACATGTACCCAACTTCAGAATTACAAAAGCGAAGTGAAATGAAGGTAAAGAGAAGCGAGAGCTGAAGGGCAACAACAGCTAAAGTTCATGGCGAACATTGGTCGTGCAGATATCGAAATAGAAAATATTGGGAATTATCGCGTTTGCTCACTGCATTTCATCAACAGTAAGGCATTATTTGTGTTTTTTCTTGATTCCTTTGGTATCTAAAAAGTCGCAGAAGTGATAAATCTGGCTGTAAATTTTGCTTCAGAGGCGTTTTCCTTTTGTATGTAAAAACCCACTTGAGAACAATGGGCGATTTTAAAATTTTACAGCCAGGTTTATCACTTCTAAAAGTTTTTAGATGCCAAAGGAATCAAGAAAAAACACAAATAATGCCTTACTGTTGATGACATGCAGTGAGCAAACAGCCAATGTTCGCCAAGCACTCTGGATGTTGTTGTCCCTTCAGCTCTCGCTTCGATCTACCGTCATTTCTCCTCACCTTTGGAATTCTGAAGTAGGCTAAATTTCTCTCACGCTTATCCCGATTTCCATAATTGTTTACAGCGCAAAAATTGACAATTTCAGCGGGTTTTAACGAGCCCGCTACGGTGGAAACATTGGTAAGTGCTTACCTGCAGTTCATCGCGAGTACTCCACTTGGCGTAGCGTAGCAACAGTAGGGGTCATGGGTCGTGACCCGACTGCCATGAAACCTCCCTATACCGATCCCCCCCCCCATCCATCCTGTACTGATCCCCCCCATTCAACACCACTGACGTCCCCCGTGCTCTCCCCTCACAATTTTACATACTCCAACCAACATGTACTAATTCACCTGCTCAGTCCTTCCATTCCGCACCGATTGCCTTCTCAACCCCCCACCCCCCCCCGGCCATCTATCCACCCCGCACTGATTCACACACCCCGTGACACTATTGTGCTTCATGGTCTTCAGAGCGAACATTGATTGTTTGATAACGGAATGGAATCAAATGTGTTTTAATTCCCAATGTTATTATTTGTTTTGACACCTTTAAACATATTACCAAAAGAACATTTGCTGCATTGTAGGTTAATTTGCCCCTGTAATTTGCCGAATGTGTAAGGAGTGGATGAGAAAGGGGGAATAACATTAAACCAGTATGAATGGGAGATTGATGGTCGTCATGGACTCTGTTTCCTCGCGGTATCATTCAATTTTATATTCTTTTCTCACGTAGTTAAGGATCTAGAAAGGGGTTACGCAATCTCAGAATTCAAATGAATGGTTACTTATTGACAACAGCAATACAGTTGTCAAACTTGATACAAAGTGATAAATGTCTACAATTTTGCAGTAGCCTGGCCACATCCCAGTATTTTGGCCCACCTTCAGGTTGCTGAAGCACAAAGGCATGAAATATGAAGTGTCAGCCCTGAACACAAGAGGGTGCTGTTATCACATAGCTGGGTTAAGCTTTAATAAGATATACACACAATGAAGGAGTAACTCAGCAGTTCCCTTGTCAATTCTTCCCTCCCCTCCCACTCTACCCCTTCCCCGGGCACTTTCCCTTGGAACTGCAAGAAATGCAACACTTGTCCCTTCACCTCCCCCCTCCACTCCTTTCAGGGACCCAAGCAGTCCTTCCAGGTCCGACAGAGGTTCACCTGCACCTCCTCCAACCTCATCTACTGCATCCGTTGCTCCAGATGCCAGATGATCTATATCGGTGAGACCAAGCGGAGGCTTGGCGATCGCTTCGCCGAACACCTCCGCTCGGTCCGCAATAACCAACCCGACCTCCCGGTGGCTCAGCACTTCAACTCCCCCTCCCATTCCACATCCGACCTCTCGGTCCTGGGCCTCCTCCACGGCCAGAGTGAGCAACACCGCAAGCTGGAGGAACAGCACCTCATATTCCGCTTGGGGAGTCTGCATCCTTTGGGCTTGAATATTGAATTTTCTCAATTCTGTTAACCCTTGCTGTCTCCTCCCCTTCCCACCTCTCCCTCAGCCCTCGGGCCCTGGCATTCCCTCTATCTCTATCTCCCTCCCCCACCCCAGTCGCACCAGCTTCTCATTTTCACACCACAAACAGCTTACAATGGCTTGTTCCCTTTATCACCGATACTTTTTTGCATATCTTTCACTCATTGTTCCTTATCTCTCCACATCACCGTCTATATCTCTCGTTTCCCTGATCCCTGACCAGTCTGAAGAAGGGTCTCGACCCGAAACGTCGCCTATCTCCTTCGCTCCTTAGATGCTGCTGCACCCGCTGAGTTTCTCCAGTTTTTTGTGTACCCCCGAGTAACTCAGCAGGACAGGTAGTTTCTATGGATAGTAAGAATGGGTGATGTATTTGGTCGAGACCCTTCTTCAGACCGAGAATCAGGGAAGAGGGAGATACAGAGATAAAGAAGGGTAAAATATGTGAGAACGAAACATCAAAAGAGATGCAGATCAAGGAAAATGTAGAATAGATCATTGTTAGCTAGGAGAAGGTGACAACAAAGCATACAGATAAAATGTAATTGGGGACAGTCAGACTGGTCAGAGAACTGGGAAGGGGGAGGGATGATGAGAGGGAAAGCCGGGGTTCATAGTTTATTGTCACGTGTACAGAGGTACAATAGACAATAGGTGCAGGAGTAGGCTATTCGGCCTTTTGAGCCAGCACCGCCATTCAATGTGATCATGGCTGATTATCCACAATCAGTATCCCATTCCTGCCTTCTTCCCATAGCCCCTGACTCCATGATCTTTAAGAGCCTATCAAGTTCTCTCTTGAAAGTACCCAGACAACCAGCCTCCACCGCCCTCTGAGGCAGAGAATTCCACAGACTCACAGCTCTCAGTGTGAAAAAGTGTTTCCTCATCTCCGTTCTAAATGCCTTACCCCTTATTCTTAAACTGTGGCCGCTGGTTCTGGACTCCCCCAAAATCGGGAACATGTTCCCTGTCTAGCACGTCCAAACCCTTAATAATGTTAAATGTTTCAATAAGATCCCCGCTTATCCTTCTAAATGACAGAGTATACAAGCCCAGCCGCTCAATTCTGTCAGCATATGACAGTCCCGCCTTCCTGGGAATTAACCTTGTGAACCTCCGCTGCACTCCCTCAATAGCAAGAATGTCATTCCTCAAATTAGGGTCCAAAACTTCACACAATGTGTAGGTGTGTCTCACTAGGGCCTATACAGAAGGACCTCTTTGCTCCTATACACAACTCCTCTTATGATGCCATTCGCTTTCTTCATAGCCTGCTATATCTAAATGCTTACTTACATTGACTGATGAACAAGGACCCCCCAGATCCCATTGTACTTCCCTTTTTCACAACTTGACAGCATTTAGATAATAATCTGCCTTCCTGTTTTTGCTACCAAAGTGGATAACCTCCCATTTATCCTCATTAAACTGCATCATTTACGATTGACCAGCGTTGTCCCCACCACCGATGTCAGGCTAACTGGTCTATAATTCAGTTTTCTCTCTCCCCCCTTTCTCAAAATTGTGGGATATCATTAGCTACCCTCCAATCTCCAGGAACTGATTCTGAATCTATAGAACATTGGAAAATGAACACCAATGCGTCCACGATTTCTAGAGCCACTTCCTTAAGTAGCCTGCTATATCTAAATGCTTACTTACATTGACTGATGAACAAGGACCCCCCAGATCCCATTGTACTTCCCTTTTTCCCAACTTGACAGCATTTAGATAATAATCTGCCTTCCTGTTTTTGCTACCAAAGTGGATAACCTCCCATTTATCCTCATTAAACTGCATCTGCCCACTCACCCAACTTGTCCAAGTCACCCTGCATTGTCATAGCATCCTCCTCACAGTTCACAATGCCACCCAGCTTTGTGTCATCTGCAAATTTGCTAATATTACTTTGAATCCATTCATCTAAATCATTGATGTATAGTAACATTCAACCCATTTGTCCGTAACAAATGGGGTTAAATGCATTTCTCTCCGTAACATACTACTCACTTGGGGTTGTTGCCGGCGGCTATGCGCCTGCGCACTGGTGCAGATCAGCGGGCTGCCGGCGGGCGGGTGCGGCACATGCGCACTTGGCAAGGTTGCCGGCGGGTCTGCGCCTGCGCACTGGGTGGGGGTGGGGGTGGGGGGGAGGCCCGGTGATGGGGCTGCCGCGAGCGGCCGGCTGGCGGCAAGAAAGTGCCGCTGATCGCGCGGGCCGGCGCCGCCCGGGCTCTGGGCCGGGCGTGGCTGCGAGCTGCCGGGCTGGCAAACCGGGGGCACATGGCGCCGGCGTTCACCACGGGAGGAACACCGGCGCGGCGGTGTTCCGTAACAGCATGTTTGGCTGCCGGAACACCGTAAAAAGGTTATTTCGCCGGGACAAAATACGGCGAATCCGGGACACTTGGCATCTCTGCTTGTGGTACCCCACTAGCCACTGCCTGGCATTCTGAAAGGGACCTGTTAATCCCTACTCTGTTTACTGTCTGCCAACCAATTTTCTATCCATGTCAGCACTCTACCCCCAATACCATGTGCCCTAATTTTGCCCACTAATCTCCTATGTGGGACCTTATCAAATGCTTTCTGAATGTCCAGGTACACTACATCCACTGGCTCCCCTTGTCCATTTTCCTAGTTACATCCTTAAAAAATTCCAGATTAATCAAGCATGATTTCCCCTTCGTAAATCCATGCTGACTCGGACCGATCCTGTTACTGCTATCCAAATGTGCCACTATTTCATCATTTACGATTGACTCCAGCATCTTCTCCACCACCGATGTCAGGCTAACTGGTCTATAATTCAGTTTTCTCTCTCCCCCCTTTCTTAAAAAGTGGGATATCATTAGCTACCCTCCAATCTACAGGGACTGATTCTGAATCTATAGAACATTGGAAAATGAACACCAATGTGTCCACGATTTCTAGAGCCACTTCCTTAAGTACCCTGGGATGCAGACCATCAGGCCAGGGGATTTATCAGCCTCAATCCCATCAGTCTACCCAACACCATTTCCTGCCTAATGTGGATTTACTTCAGTTCCTCCACCACCCCAGATCCTCTGGCTGCTTGTACGTCAGGAAGATTGTTTGTGTCCTCCTTAGTCAATACAGATCCAAAGTACCTGTTCATCTCATCTGCCATTTCCTTGTTCCCCATAACAAATTCACCTTTTTCAGTCTTCAATGGTCCAAGCTTGGTCTTAACTAAATTTTTCCTCTTCACATCCCTAAGGAAGCTTTTACAAATCTCCTTTATATTCTTGGCTAGCTTACCTTTGTACCTCATCTTTTCGCCCTGTATTGCCTTTTTAGTTATCTCTGTTTATCTTTAAACATTACCCAATCCTCTTGCTTCCCCCTCATCTTTGCTATGTTGTACTTCTCTTTTATTTTTATACTGTCCCTGACTTCCCATGTCAGCCACGGTTGTCCCTTACTCTCCTTGGAATCTTTCTTTAGTGAAAAGCTTTCTGTTGCGTGCTAATCAGTCAGCAGAAACACAATACAGGATTACAATCGATCCATTTACAGTGTATAGATACATAAGGGAATAATGTTTAGTGGAAGGTAATGCCAGCAAAGCCTGATCAAGGATAGTCCAAGAGTTATCAAAGAGGTAGTTATCAAAGATGTAGATAGTAGTTCAGCATTGCTCTCTGGTTGTGTTAGAATGATGTTATCCCACTTTTTAAGAAAAGCGGGAGAGAGAAAACAGGGAATTATAGACCAGTTAGCCTGACATCGGTGGTGGGGAAGATGCTGGAGTCAATTATAAAAGATGAAATAGCCCCATATTTGGATAGCAGTAACAGGATCGGTCCGAGTCAGCATTGATTTACGAAGGGGAAATCATGCTTGGCTAATGTTCTGGAATTTTTTGAGGATGTAACTTGGAAAATGGACAAGGGAGAGTCAGTAGATGTAGTGTACCTGGACTTTCAGAAAGCATTTGATAAGGTCCCACATAGGAGAATAGTGGGCAAAATTAGGGCACATGGTATTGGGGGTAGAGTGCTGACATGGATAGAAAATTGGTTGGCAGACAGGAAACAAAACGTAGGGATTAACGGGTCCATTTCAGAATGGCAGGCAGTGACTAGTGGGGTACTGTAAGGCTCGGTTCTGGGACTGCAGCGATTTACAATATACATGAATGATTTGGATGAAGGGATTCAAAGTAACATTAGCAAATTTGCAGACGACACAAAGCTGGGTGGCAGTGTGAACTGTGAGGAGGATGCTATGAGAATGCAGGGCGACTTGGACAGGTTGGGGTAGTGGGCAGATGCATGGCAGATGAAGCTTAATGTGAATAAATGTGAGGTTATCCACTTTGGTAGCAAAAACAGGAAGGCAGACAGCTATCTAAATGGCGTCAAGTTGGGAAAAGGGGAAGTACAACGGAATCTGCGGGTCCTTGTTCACCAGTCTATGAAAGTAAGCATGCAGGTACACAGGCAGTGAAGAAAGCGAATGGCATGTTGGCCTTTATAACAAGGAGTCGAGTATAGGAGCAAAGAGGTCCTTCTGCAGTTCTACAGGGCCCTAGTGAGACCACACCTGGAGTACTGTGTGCAGTTTTGGTCCCCTAATTTGAGGAAGGACATTCTTGCTATTGAGAGAGTGCACCGTAGGTTTACAAGGTTAATTCCTGGGATGGTGGGACTATCATATGCTGAGAGAATGGAGAGGCTGGGCCTGTACACTCTGGAGTTTAGAAGGATGAGAGGGAATCTTATTGAAACATATAAGATTGTTAAGGGCTTGGACCCGCTAGAGGCAGGAAACATGTTCCCGATGTTGGGGGAGTCCAGAACCAGGGGCCACAGTTTAAGAATAAGGGGTAAGCCATTTAGAACGGAGACGAGGAAACACTTTTTCTCACAGAGAGTTGTGAGTCTGTGGAATTCTCTGCCTCAGAGGGCAATGGAGGCCGCTTCTCTGGATACTTTCAAGAGAGCTAGATTTGGCTCTTAAAGATAGTGGAATCAGGGGATATGGGGAGAAGGCAGGAACGGGGTACTGATTGGGGATGATCAGCCATGATCACATTGAATGGCGGTGCTGACTCGAAGGGCCGAATAGCCTACTCCTGCACCTATTGTCTATTGATTCAGTTGCCTGATAACAGGTGGGAACAAACTGTCCCCGGATCTGATTATGTATGGTGCTCAAGCAAAATATGAGATGCTGTTCCTCCAATTCGGGCTCGGCCTCATTCAGATAATGGAGGAGGCTCAGGAGAGAAAGGTCGGTGTGGGAATGGGAGGGGCAGCTAAAGTGTTTAGCAACTGGCAGATCACGTAGGTTTAGGCGGATTGAGCGGAGGTGTTTAGCGAAATGATTGCAGAGCCTGTGTTTTGTCTCACGATACATAGGAGTCCACACCCAGAACAGCGGATACAGTAGATGAGGTTGGAGGAGGTGTAAGTGAATCTCTACCTTCCCCGAAAAGTCTTTCGAAGGAATCGAGGGAAGAGATAGGGACAGGTGTTGCAACTCCTGCGGTTGCAGGGGAAAGTACCTGGGGAGGGGGTGGTTTGGGATGAGTTAACCAGGGAGTTGAGGAGGCAACGGTCTCTGCGGGAAGCGGAAGTTTAATCTGGACACAAGAGGTGACGCATTTTAGGAGGCATAATACAAGAAAGAATACGGTACATGTGAGGGCCACTAGGAATATTGATGTACACAGCTCTCGGCAAATGGTAACACTAGAGGAAACAAGGTAAAGAAGATTTATGGTATGTCTGCCTTCATTGGTGAGGGAACAGAGTATAAAAGTTGGCAAGACTTGCTGAAGCTGGATTGGTCGCAATTGAAGAATTGTGTGCAGATCTAGTTGCAACACGATAGAAAGGATGCCTTATTGCAAGAAGGATGTTGAGGCATTGGAGAGGGTGCAGAAGAGGTTCATCAGGATGTTAACTGAATTAGAGTTCATTTTTACAAAGAAAGGATGGGAAAACCAGGAATGTTTTCTTTGGAATGCTGGAAATTAAGAGACGACCTGATAAAAGTATACAAAATTATCAGGGGAGTTGATAGTTAGTCTCTTTCACTCACCCCCTTTCCTGGTATAAATTGCTTGGATAACATGCAAAACAAAGTTATTCAATGTATTTCGATATACAAGCCAATAATAACAACGGTTTGGATTGACATCACAGTCAGCACAAACACGATGGGCCAAACGCCTGTTCCTGTGCTATATTCTTTGTTCAGAAGGCAAATGTTTTAAGCTTCATTAAAAGACGGGAATTAAAGATGTTGAAAATCTGATATTAAAAACAGAAAATGCTCACAATCAGCCACAATCTGTTAAACGATATATAGGATCAATGTGTCAAGTCAGATACTTTATATGAAATGGAAAAGTCACAAAGCAAGTTTTAAGTTGAAGCATTCATGAGATGGCTCGAGAAATATTTGGATCACCTCAACAACTTTGTCCTCATTCTGTCACAATTATTTCTTATGTCATCCAGATCAATCATTATCCTTGCATATTTGAAAACATTTCAAATGGTTTATGGTGAAAATAAATTTGATGATGAAACTCAGCCTGGGATATTTCAGAGATAGGAACAAGAATGAGATAGCCTACTCAAGGAAATGACTTACAAGGAGAGTCAACCACAATGCTGTGTGCGTCGAGTCCCATACATTGCAGACTTGTAAAGCCGGCACCTTTCCTTCCTTGAAAAGGGTTTAATATGTCAGGTCTATCTTTACAACATTTTGTAAATTTCTTATTGCCATCACTGATAATAGTTATTGAAGTACATTACATCCATTGTGGCAATCCAAACCAGGGCTGCAACAGTGGTGTAGCTCTAGAGTTGCTGCCTTACAATGCCAGAGACTTGGGTGCAATCCTGACTAGGGGTGCTGTCTGTACACATTTTGTACATTCTCCCCGTGACCGTGTAGGTTTCCTCCAGGTACTCTGGTTTCCTCCCACATTTCAAAGACATGCAGGTTTGTAGGTTAATTGGCTTCTGTAAATTGTCACTAGTGTGTAGCATTAGTATGATTGATCAGGTGACTGCTGGTCAATCCAGACATGGTGGGCCAAGCTGTATCTCTAAACTAAAAACTTAACAATAGAATGTCAAAACAAACCAAATTGGAAGGAAGTGGGGATGTTAAAAGAAATAAGGCTAAAATAAGCATGAAATTCATAGTCTGAGCAGCTGAGGTGACAGCTATGATGTCTCTTTAAAGCAGAGTGGATAACCATGTTCAGTGTATTCTATTTGGTCTGGAGCATTTGATAAGTACTAGATCGATAGACTGGTATCTAATATTCTAAACTAGACTTTCGAATAGTCGCAAGCCCGTTCGGCTTACTTAGTCTGCGCCGATCAACGATCATCCCGTACACTAACACTATCCTACACACTGGAGATAATTTACAATATTACCAAAGCCAATCAATGTACAAACTCCGTACAGACAACACCCGTAGTCAGGATTGAGCCCGGGTCTCTGGTGCTGTAAGGCAGCAGTTTTACTGCTAAGCCACTGTGCCGCCCTATAGTCATCTGCAAAAAATATATATAAATTACAACAACTTACCTAATTTCATCTGTATCTGGCACTTTAGTATAGGGCAAGACAGCTCTGACTCTCCTTCTGTCCTCAACTGGCTAAAATATTTGACAAAGAAATAACAATATTGTTATTTTGGACAACAAAACCAAGTTAGGACCTACATTTTGTATTTATATTATTCAGTTCCTATAAGACATTAATAACTTAAGATATTCCATTTCTACCATGTTTCCTTAATTAAAACAGAAAGGAGGAATTGTTGGGTTGATAAATTACTAGATTGGCAAATCTCCAAGATGGCACCGCGTGCGGCCACCCCGCCAGCAGTTTGTGTGTTTCTTTCCACTTTTTAAATTATTTTTAGTGTGTCCTAGTGTATGTATTAGTGTCTCTTGGTGTGTCTTATGCCGGGGGTGCCGGCGTGGGAATGGGGGAAAAACAGTTTCCAGTCACCTACCTCGGCAGAGATGCGACTTTTCTCCGTCTCGAATTCCCCCCCCCCCCACGGCCTATTAACTGGATTGGTTCAGCAGCAGGCGCAGCGTGGACTTCAACATTGCGGGGCTCCAGTGTTGGACATCATGGAGCTCGGTCTGTGGAGCTTCTAGCCGCGGGCGTGGCACAGACTTTACCATCATGGAGCTGCCTGCGACCTTTGTCAAGGATCGCCTGAAGAGGTGGCCTGACCGCTGGGCCTGTGGACTCGGCACCGTGAAGCCGTGGTCTCCGGTAGGAACCGGATTTGGGAATTCTGAGCCGCGCGGGTTTCCGATCCGTCCCAACGGCGGAGTTTCCATCATCCCAGCGAGAGGGCCTGTACATCGGGCCATCCGTAACGGCGACTGCGGAGGGTTCAAGGACCCGACCACGGGTCCTCAGAACGAGGAAGACTGACTGAACCTGTGTGCCTTCCATCACAGCGGGAAGTGCTGGTCCCATTGTGGTGGATGTTTTATGTTTTGTGTTTAATTTCTGTTGTGTATTGTGTTCTTTCATTCTTACTGGGAGAGGACTGTTCATCCGCCCAGCTTACCCTTGAGCAAAACTGCAAAATGCAGATGGCACCACTCAACCTCGGTTGGAGTGAAAGTCACTTAATGTAATGTAATGTTAAATTGTGTGTTTCTCTGCAATTTGGTCAAATTAATATCTTATCATGGTGAACATATTTCACATGTGTGTCCCACAGAAATGAAGACAATGATTAATCAACTTGTCAATTCAATAATTAAAGTTAAATAAACAGCCAAAGCTGGCTGCTACCCCAAAAAATTTATATGACCTAGACACAAATGTAGATGGGTTGGTGTTATTAGTTTCCTGACAACATTAAAATTGGAGGAGTTGCGGACAGTGAGGAATGCTGTCTGAACACACAGCGGATATAGATCAGCTACAGAAATGGGCGGAGAAATAACAAATGGGGTTTAACCAGAGCAAGTGTGAAGTGTTGCACTTTGGGAGGTGGAATGGAAGGAGAGGGTTTCCAGTTAATGGCAAGACCCTTAACAGCTTTGATGTGCAGAGGGAGTCCAAGTTCATAGCTCACTAAAGGTGGCAGCTCAAGTAGATAGGGTGGTAAAGGTGGCAGATGGTGTGCTTGCCTTCATTGCTGAGGCATTAAATATACGAGTTAGTAAGTCACGGTGCAGCTCTATAGGACATTGTTTAGGCTTCATTTAGAGTATTGCCTGCAGTTCTGGTCACCCCATTACAGGAAAGACGTGGGGGCTTTGGAGAGGATGTAGAGGTTTACCAGAATGCTGCCTGCATTAGGTATTAACTACAGGGAAAGGTTGGATGGACTTGGATTGTTTGCTCAGTAACTCCCCCCTTCCCAGTGTAGCAATGTCCAACACTAAAGGGCACAGCTACAAGGAGGGAGAGAGGGAAAGTTTAATGGAGATGTGCAGGGCAATTTTTTAAATATATGAACAGTGTTGGGGGGCTGGAAGGCATTGCCAGTGGTGGCCTATACGATAATGGCTTTTAAGCCTCTGAAGGCACCTGAAAGTGCTGGGAATAGAGAGATGTGAATTCTGTACAGGCAGACGAGATCAGTTTATCTGGGCATCATGGGTACACAAAAAGCTGGAGAAACTCAGCGGGTGCAGCAGCATCTAAGGAGCGAAGGAGATAGGCGACGTTTCGGGTCGAGACCCTTCTTCAGACTATCTGGGCATCATGTTCGGCACAAACATTGTGGGCCGAAGGGTCCAAACCCTGTTCTGCATAGTTCTACGTTCTAATTTATTGGTGTACTTTAAAAAAAAACTAAAATGTAAATTGTGAAATGTAACTTTCTTGAGTCACTTAAGTCTATTTCAGCGAAATATTATACTAAGCATATCACTGAAAGAATTGAAATTTTCATTTCTTAGTGGCATATTACAGGCATTGGAGAGCATGAATGACCACTTCATAGATTAAGAAAAATAAAGATATGGCATAAATTTCCAAATGATAACCACTTAAAGTTCTATAAACAGTCAAACTGTTCTTGCCTGCTTGCCAAGAAAGACCACAAGTCTCTCTAAGTTCATAAAAACTATAAAACAAGACTCTACCTTATTGCTCATAGATGGAGCGGCTAATTTACTTGGTGAAAAACCTGGACAGAAAGAAAAAGTGATATTGGGGATAAATAGGCATAGGAGCTGCTTAGCCATGAGGCATCTCTCCGATTGAGACATTCAGATTGCTTGGGATCCAGTGACAGCTAGCTAATTGTGTACAGTATTGGCTTCAAGGAAGCAGAGGGGGTGGAGGAACAGTGGTGTGCCTCCGGGATCAGTGCTAGTGTATGTGATTTATATCAATAATTTAGATGAGAATATACAAGGTATGACAAGTCTCACAGCAGGATCTTGATCAGCAGGGCAAGAGGTCTAAGAAATGGCTAATGCAGATACGAGGCATTACATTTTGGGAAGTCAATCCTGGGCAGGACATTCATGGTTAAATTGTAGAATGGAGAGTTGTGTTAAAATGTTAAACTAGAGAGTGTGGTAATGGCCAAGAAAGCACAGCAATACCTCAACTTTCTTAGAAGGCTTAGGAGGTTTGACATTTCCCCAACTTCTACAGATGTGCCATAGAATACATTTTATCAGGATGCATCAAAGTATTGTTTGGGAATAGCCTGATCCAGTACACAAGAAATTGCAGAGAATTGTGGACACTGACTAGACCATCACACACGTAACAACCTCCCTTCCATTGACTCAATTTACAATTCATGCTGCCTCAGCAAAGCCACCAGCAGAAACATGGACAGGTCTCATCCTTGTCACTCCCTCTTCTCCCCCCTTCTATCAGGCAAGAAGAATGGAAGTGTAAAAAGACATACCTCCAAGGTAGACAAAAGTGCAGGAGAAACTCAGTGAGTGTGGCAGCATCTATGGAGCGAAGGAAATAGGCAACGTTTCGTGCCGAAACCCTTCCTCAGACTTAAGAAATGTTGCCTATTTCCTTCGCTCCATTGATGCTGCTGCACCCACCGAGTTTCTCCAGCACTTTTGTCTACCTTCAATTTTCCAGCATCTGCAGTTCCTTCTAGAACAGACATACCTCCAGATTCAGGGACATATTCTTCCCATCTATTATCAGGCAACTAAACCATTCAATCACCAACCAGAGAGCAGTCCTGAGCTACTACCTACCTCATTGGAGACCCTCAAACTATCTTTAATCGGTCTTTACCTTGCACTAAACATTATTATTCCCTTTATCATGTATCTGTACACTGTGGACAGTTTGATTGTAATGATGTATTGTCTTTCCGCTGACTAGTTAGAACGCAGCAACGCTTTTCACTGTACTTCGATACATGTGGCAATGAACTAAACTAAACAAGGAACTGCAGATACTAAAATCTTAAGGAAAACACAGTGATGGATAATTCAGCAGGGCAGACAGCATCTGTGGAGGAAATGGATAAGCGACATTCTTCCGATTTATCGTGTGTGCGTGTGGTAGAAATAGGAGTTGAAAGCAGAAACGGGTAAGTGGAGTTGGGACAGAGTCTGACAAGTGATATGTGGATACCAGTGAGGTGGGTTTGATTGGCAGATGAGTGGAGTAAGTGACAGAGCTAGAGATTAAAAAGAGACAAAGGGCGTCAGATAAGAAAAGCTGTGAAATGTAAAGCCAGAGGGAGAGATATAGCTAGAAGGGGACCATAATGGCGAGGGGATGAAGGGTGATATGGTGGGCAAAATGGGTATGTACCTAGGTCACGAGGAAGGGTGAGAGGCATTACTTAAAATTGCACAATTCAATGTTCATACTGTTGGACATAAGCTACTCAAGCGGAATGTGGGGTGCTGTTCCTGTACTTTGCATGTGACCTCACCGTGACTATAGAGGCCAAGAATAGAAAGGTCAGTATAGGAAGGTGAAGGAATGGTTAGCAACACTGGATGCAAGTGTTCGGTGAAACAGTCGGCAAGTCTACGTTTGGTTTTGCCAATTAAAATAAGGCCATATCGGGACCACTGATGCAATAGATAAAGTTTGAATAGGTGCATGTGAACCCCTCGTGTTCCTTAAAGGTTCCCCTGGTCCTTACCTTTCACCCCATCAACCTTCATATCCAACACATCATTCTCCACTATCTTCAGTGATCCCTCCGCCAGTCGCATCTTCCCAACTCCACCATTTCCTGCTTTCCTCAGAGACCACTCCCTCTGCAACTCCTGGGTTTACTCATTCTTTCACACCCAAACTGCTCCTTCCCACCTCCTCCTTCACCTCCACCCAGGCACCCTTGCAGCCCTTCCAGGTGAGAAAGAGATTCACATGTACCTCTTCAAATTTAATCTACTGCATTCAACCTCCTGTACATTGGCAAGACCAAGCATAGACTAGGCAACCTTTTTGCCTAACACTTGCACTTGGCCCGAACACTAGGGCTGCTATGCCTTGTCTGTCTAAATGCCTGTTAAACAACAATTCTGACATACTACCGCCTTCTTTGGCACCAGTTTCAGATATCAACCAGATAAACATAAAAAAACAACTATCTTTTCAGGTCTCTTAAATCTCCAGACTTTCAACATCAAACAGACTACTTTTGTTTTTAGCACTCTTATTATGAGGAGAAAAAAAAAATCACTACTTAGCTAACAACAGGTTAACCGACAGCCTCCCATGCTCCACGGGAAAACAAGCCAGGTCCGATCCAATCTCTTTCCATAACCCAAATCGTTCAATCCAGGCAACATTCTGGTGAACTTCATTTCCACTCTGTCCAGCACAATCACATCCTTCTTAGTTTGGGGGCAGAACTTCATACTATACTCCATGTGTAACCGATAACCGATGTTACTGAGACAAAATAAACTGCATGTGCTTTCCTATCTGTCCGGTTCCAGTGGTGTTGCAAGTCGGCTGCCTCTCCTGTAGCGGATTTGTTGTTTCGACTTTTTGTTGTTTTTTTTAAGTACGTCCAAAAGAATGTTTTAGTGTTTCTCGGTATGTCTTGTGCGGGGGGGAATATGCGGAAAATGTTTTTCAAGCACCTACCTTGATGGAAATGCGATTTTCTTCCTTGACGCTTCTTTGACCACCCCCCCTCCCCCCTCCCCCCCCCCTCGCAGACTTTGGTGCGGCCTTTCCCGGAGTCGGGCCAAGAGCTCCAGTGGGGGCGGGAGTTTAACATCGCGGGGCCTTGCCGGGGGTCGCCGGAGAAGCGCTCCGACTTCTGGCCTGCAGCTTATAACATTTTTGTAGCCTTGGTCTGTGGAGCTTTTGGCGGCAGGCGGGGAGCGGATCTTCCATAGTGGAGTGGGCGATCCCTCGCTTGGGGTCACCGGAGAAGAGCTCCGACCGCCGACCTACAACATGTTGAAGCCGCGGTCTCTGGTAAGGAGGTGGCCGATTTGGGAGCTCTGGGCCACTGTTTGTGCTCGACCTATCCCGACGTCGGCGTTCTGACCATCCCGACCAGAGGACTTGAACATCGGGCCGTCCGTAGCAGCGACCACGGAGAGTCAGGGCCCTGACCACGGGGAACAAGGGAGGAGGAGGAGGCCTGTCTGAACTGTATTGCCTTCCACCACAGTGAAAAATGCTGTGGTGGATGTCTGTGTTGAATTATGTTGTGTATCATGTCCTTTTTTTTTAAATTGTAACGCTGCTTGGTAAATTCATTTCACTGCACCTTATGGTATACGTGACAAATAAATTTGAATCTTGAACCTTGACCAGAAAACAAAATTGCTGGAGGAACTCTGCAAGTCAGGCAGCACCTATAGAATCTATAAAGAGAATGGACGGATGCTTTTTCTGGACTTCATTTCCTCCACATGTTACCTAACCCACTGGGTTCCTCCAACACTTTTTTTTCTCACCAATGTTATTTCTAGCACACTATTTGGACAAATTCATAGAGTTTAAGAAACTCAATGTCCAGAATAAAGGAAGGGAGCATTGGAAGTGGAACCATTATGCCAGCTTACTCTGCACATAACTACAACACATACATTGATCAAAGCTATTATTGTTGTAAATTGCACATTTACCTCCGGAGGTGCAACCGGAAACAAAAGCTTTTCTCCTTTTAGTAGACAGGACACATGACTATAGTAACCGATCAGATCTGAAAGCGAGGAAAAGCGTCGTCCTCCAATGTAATAATCACCACACATTGCAAAGATCCTGGAAGGGGTACACCAATGCAATTGTAAATTTGAATGGTTACAAAGCAATTATGTATTTCATTTAATCTGCAATAAAATTCAGCTAGTCTATCCAAATCACTTAATTATGTAAAGGAAACACTTATGACATGGGCAAAAGTTGTGTTGTGATCAGAGCAATTATTACAGAAGCATTTTATTTATGCCAAGAAATGACTGCAATGAGATTACGGTTTTGGATATTTTAGGTTCACCATCCATTTTCCAGCAACGGGTGGTTCCAGTACCTCCTTTAATCTGGACAAAATAACAGGAGCCCACTTGAAATCCCCCCCAGAATTCCCCCCGAAAATGTGGCACCTAGGCCGGGGATGCAGCTGATCTCAACCTTATCGAGACTTCCACGGTGATCCACAGGTCAAATTCGCCCCCATCTATTCATTGCTGCCTAATGTGGCCGACTTTGTACGCCGGTATCTCGGTCCCTGTATAGCTAAGCAAGTTAAACTCTCATTCCTCAATATGCGCGCCATTTCTAAACTGATCCTTATTAAAGTGCCATAAACCTTTTTTTTTAAAGTTGCAAAATATGCCAATTGCTTCAGCAATTCCAATTTGTAGCAGCAGTACAAATATTCAGAAACTAGTACTCAGTAAATTTCAGAATCAACTCAAAGAGCATATGATGGCTAACATCAACCTCTTAATTAGATATGGAGTCATTAAATAATACATTGCATTGAATAATGTGTTCACAATACAAATAATGCAAGACACAGCAACACAATTGATGTTTCAAAGGCATATTATGCAGATTCATAAAATGAGCACACATCCCAATAAAATAGCAAACTTAAATGGATCAACACAATCAGGTAACAGGAAGCTCCCGCTTCTGTGGCTAAAGTGATTAAAAGTGAGCTTCAAAAGGAGATTATGAGCTGTAGCTGCACTATGGTATTCAAAGAATGGAAATTCACTCTTCGCTCATAAATCACTACCAAAAATCTGAAATACATTATAGATTTGTACAGTGGACATAAAATTCTGGAGTAACTCAGCTGGTCAGTCAGCAACTCTGGTGACGTTTTGGGTTGAGACTTCTTGTGATGTCTACCTTCGATTTAAACCAGCATCTGTAGTTATTTCCTATAGATTTGTAAGAATGATTTTTATATGAAAAACTGTAATTACCAATTTTTTCAAGAAACTTATGATTCGTGATGCATGCGAAGATAACGCAGGATTAACGTGGGTTCCATGTAGTATCTTCACATCTAAGTGATCTCCCTTACAAATTAATTTATATCACATTCATCATAATATTTGTTCACAAGCTTTTCCAGGCTTTATTCCAAACAGTAACTACTTTCTGACAATCACATAATTGGAAGGATTTTTATTACATCTTTAATTAGACTGCAAATTTTATTTAAAATATAATTTCAAATAACTAGAGCAATTTTGGCCTCAGTCAAGAATCAATCTAACAAGTCCTTGACCATTAACCTTGAGGGTTACTTTCCAGCTGTACAGGATAGTGCAGCTGGAAAGTAACCCTCAAAATAAATTTTGACTGGTCAGTGCAGAAATATATGTGTAGGAGGGAACTGCAGATGCTGGTTAACACCAAAGATAGACAAAATGCTGGAATAACTCAGTGGGACAGGCAAGCATCTCTGGACAGGAGGAATGTGTGACGTTTTGGGCCGATACCCTTCTTGAGATTGAGGGTCAGTGGAGAGGGAGACGCAGAGATATGGAAGGTCCTGGTGAGACCACACCTGGAGTATTGTGTGCAGTTTTGGTCTTCTAACTTGAGGAAGGACATTCTTATTATTGAGGGAGTACAGCGTTGGGGTACCAGGTTAATTCCCGGGATGGCAGGACTGACATATGATGAAAGAATGGGTTGACTGGGCTTATATTCACTGGAATTTAGAAGGATGAGAAGGGATGTTATAGAAACATATAAAGGGATTGGACAGGCTAGATGCAGGAACATTTTTCCCGATGTTGGGGGAGTCCAGAACCAAGGTTCACAGTTTAAGAATAAGGGATAAGCCATTTAGGACTGAGATGAGGAAAAACATTTTTAGCCAGAGTTGTGAATCTGTGGAATTCTCTGCCACAGAAGGCAGTGGATGACAATTCACTGGATGTTTTCAAGATATAGCTCTTAGGGCTAAAGGAATCAAGGGATATGGGGAAAAAGAAGGAATGGGGTACTGATTTTGGATGATCAGCCATGATCATATTGAATGGCGGTGCTGGCTCGAAGGGCGGAAAGGCCTACTCCTGCACCTATTTTCTATGCAAGGTGTGAAAATGAGAGATCAAAGGGCATGAAGTTCAAGGAAAATGTAGAATAGGTCATTGTTAGCTAGGGGAAGGTGACAACGAGACATACAAAGATAGCATTTAAACATGAGTACAGTCAGACTGGTCAGAGAACTAGGATGGGAAAGGGGTGGAGATAAAGGGTTACTTGAAGTTAGAGAAATGTTGTTTCATACCTTACCCTTCCTTAACTCTGTATCTCCCACCCCCCTGACTCTTAGTCTGATGAAGGGTCACGACCCAAAACTTCACCCATTTGTATAGTACACAATCTGTCCATTCTGATATGAATTGGCTAAAGTTTCTAGGACAAAATCTGAAGAAGGGTCTCGACCCGAAACATCACCCATTCCTTCTCTCCAGAGATGTTACCTGTCCCGCTGAGTTACTCCAGCATTTTGTATCTATCTTCAGTTTGGTACAAGGGTAGCCTACTTGGGCTCTTGCCTTCTTTGGGTCTGTTTTCAGCACCATACTACCTCCCACCCCATCACCATCGGCAGTAGATTATGAACTATATGGAAATGTTTTATCTTTTCACCTGAAATGATTGACCACGCCTGTTTTACTTAGAAACGAAAGCACAAATGAACCTGGTCTCCGATCACTTTCTCTGATGAGGTAACTTCCTGGTCGCTCTGCCTGACTAAGCCGCTCTTCAGCAATTGTACGATCCAGTTTTCCATGATACCACCTGAAAAAGTAAAAGTTAATAATGCATTTATATTGTATTAAAAATAGGAAACAAAATTCAAAATTAATAAAAATGTATTCAAATGTATGTATTTACAGCTTAAGAATAACGGTCAGGAGCTTACATGCACAATTTTATGACAGGATGCATTTCATTCCTTATTTTTGAGTATTGTTATTAATATATACCATTGATCATCAATGAATTAGGCAATTAGAAAGAAAGTGAAAATCACTTTTTGGAATTGAGGAATGCAAAACCAAGAAGTTGTTAAAAAATGCGAAACGAGTGGGAATATTGTAATTAAACTTCAAGTCATGGAGCATGTGTTGAGAAATAAAAACCATAAGTTTACAAGTGGATAAACTTGCATTGGAAGGGCAGATAGCTGCAGATGCTGGAACAATTTTATTTTTTTAATTTTAGTTCCTCTTTTCACTGATGCTCCCTGATCTGTTGACTTATCCAACATTTTTTGCCTTTATAACATCAGAACTGACTAGCTCTAACGCAAAGGAAAGGCTGTTCGGCGGTAATTGTGGATTTTAATACTGAATCCAATAACAATATCCAAAATGTACAAAGGAAAGCGAGGTGCTATTATTTGAGTTTAAGTTGGGTTTGCTAAAACAACGTTGAATAGGAAAGTGGTTAGTGTGCAGTGAGCTAAGAATTATGGTGACAATCAACTTGAAGCTCAGGTTACTCCCAGTGGCTTTCTGAGAGGTATCTTCAAAGCACTCCCCTTCTATGCCCCCTACCAAATATAGAGATGAGGGTATGATTACTTTGATTCGCTTTCTCTCTGCATAATGTTGCTTTTATTTGGATTTCCAGCATCCTCAGTTCTTTTTTCCTCCAATGCTTATTTTTACATTTAAATCCAACAGTTGTTACTAAAGTGTTTAGATTGCTTAATCAACATCAAGCCACAAAATGGCCAAAACTAGTGCAGAATAACAAAGCCAGATTCCACCCACTTACCCATCTGCTCAATTAAACTTTACAAAACTAAAAACTGTCAACATTCAAAAATGTACATATAGAAAATGGGTCAATAAAAGTTTTAAAATTATAGCTTTCTATCAGCATATTACCACAGATCATTAAAAATGTACTAATACTAAATATACTAATCATGTAAAAATGTACTAAAATGTACTACTGAAAGAAAATATGTTTTCTTATAAGTTTATACAGTATATCAAAACAAGCTAGACTATTCCTTGTTTGCACTTTTCAGTAGACAATCAACTAACTGTATTACCAACATTTGTTCACTGGCCGCTTTACAAAAATATTGAACATCCTCCCAAATTCACATATGATTCAATAGTACCAGACGTAAATGTAAAAATTAGATATACAACATAAGTAAATGTAGAAATTATCCTCATACTGAATGAACAATGAAATATACACTAATCAGCAACATTTCCAAAGCACTATTCTACATGTTTTCTCAACGTTTCTAAAGGTGTTGTTCTTTATCTCTCTTAAGACTTTAAACTTGCAGCATAGGGCTATGTCTTTTAAAATATGCAGCAGTAAATAAGGAAGCAATTACTGATGCATTATCATTAAGAAGATGTAATAAGAGGACAGCATGGTTCTAATAGGAAACTCCATTAAAAAAAAAGAACATTTGAACAAACCCCCAGTTAAAATACATTTGGGTTAACAAACGTGAAAACATATATTTTGGAGAATTGCAATAACAGCTCCTGGACAGTGATGTTTTAACTGAAACCCCATCACTAGGCGTAAAAACAAAAATCATTTATATTAGGAATATCTGACAACGAATACCAGTAGATCCATGTTCTGTTTTAGGCAATTAATTAATTTCATAACTCTCCAATGCAGAGATAACAAAGAAATTGGTTAATCGATCAAAACATAAAATGGACGGTAATTTACTGCAATACCATTTCTCGACCATAATATTTACAATACAATTTCCCACCACAACATATAGCATACAGAGGGAGAAGCCTCTGCCTACAATTTGTGGCATGTGTTTACATTCTTATAAATTACAAATATTGTTATTTTATACTATCCCAACAAAAATATTCATTACCTACCTCATCTGGTACAACTAGGCACCGAATTTGCAATTGAATAAAGTGACTAACTGAAAGTCATGTTGGCTATGTAGCTTTGTTAAAGCGTCTCAAAAGGCAATCTGTCAGAATTTATCAGCATCAAGATATAATAGACATGCACTGAAGTAGAGCGCATTACATTTTATCCGCATTGCCAGACCTATGGGAAAATACTGATTTCAAGTAGTATGCCAAAAACTTTAATCAATTTCAATAGAAAATAAATGACCTCCACTTTGAAGCGAATAGTTTAATTTACAAATATACTTTCATTAAAATCATACGAATAAACTCTTATCTATATTCATGCATAATAGAACAAAAATATATTGAAAATGAATAAATCTTCAAGCAATGAAACTGTCAAACACACTATAAGCAGAACCTCTAAGCGACAGTGGTGAATATGTTCTAGATTTCAGCACATGAATAATTTACCAACATAAAAACTAAGCAGAAGCTGATTTAATGTGGCAAAAGGCAAAATACTGCAGCAATAATAATAATACTAAGAAAAATGCCTGCTTATCCCTCAACTAAATTTATAGAATAAGAACAAGCTCCTGGAAATTAAGGCTTAACAAATGTGCACCAAATGTCATACTTTATTGTGCCAATTGAGCTCACATATTAAAAATTTTAAAAACATCTGCCATCTTTATATGAATTTTTGTAGACCGAGTTCAGGTTCAATAAAATAATTTTGGAATAGTACACGTATGTTTCTCCAGCAGATGGCATAGTTACTATCAAAGATGTTGTTCCAATGCTATTAAACCAGTGCATATATCATTGCATTCACACAATGTATTCATCCGCCCTACAACATGCTGAAAGATTACTTTATAGAACGTGGATATCGCTGACATGGCCATCATTTATTGCCAATAAGAAAGTGCAACGAGTTGTCGCCTTCAACCACCGTACTGACATTATGGAACAAAGGGGCACAAAGTGCTAAAGTAACTCAGTGGTAACTTACAGGAGTGTTTCAATTTGTCTGTTGTTTCATGCTTCTCGGTATTATTGTTCAAATTGTTGGAAAACTCTAGGGTGATAGGAGGCGAGAAATGCAAAAAACCCAATTAGTGAGTAATCCAGGGCTCTCACTTAACTTTTTTTCCCTGTTGCCAGCCGGGCAACCTTGGCAGCTTTTTAGGTTGCCAAATGATAGTTCAGGTGGTCATTTAAGACAGTTTGCATGAAGCGTGCGATAATGTGCTCGGAAGAAGTGCATAGTTACCAGTCAGAATTATGCTCAATGAAGCATTCACATATTATTTCTGCTTCAAATAAAGTCACAAACTAAACCTATTCACCAATCAAGACATGATATATACCACAATGACATGCAGCAAAATTATAATACAGTATCTCAACTCTTTTTACAGATTGCAATGAATGCAATTTCTATTAGTTCTTTCCACTTCCAAACAAAAATGTGGTTGGATTATTCAGCGTATGATCAACCTATGTCAATAAATCCTGGACCATGGTAACATATATGCTTAACCATGCACACTACAAATTGATGCAAGCATGTTTTCTGTGAAGGACCGAAAATTACCATGACATGGCCATAGCATGGCTCGTTATTGCTATTGGTACAGAAATGCTCTCGCTTCCCACATAATTTATCCATAACAAAATATACAGGTTTGCAAGGAAATTTCTAAAGGCACTTCATGATAATAGCTGTTAAAATCGACTATGCCCACCCATCTGACAGGTTAAACATTACACTAACTGACAAGAGATGACCAAAGGACATAACTGCAGCAAATGTTCTTTTGGTAATATGTTTAAAGGTGTCAAAACGCCACATTACCGGACATTCAGATTAGATGTTCGTGTTGTGAACAGCAATGAAGATACCCAGTTGGTATGCACCAGATATGAAAAATATTATTGATAAACGGTGTTTTCTTCATTCCCACTTCAGAATTAACGTTAAAATTTCATCTGAAATATCTCCTGACCAAATTTTTGATGTATATGACGGACTGTAGAAGTAAAACCTGGATAGATCCAACGTATAGTTGTGAATGTTGCTCATTAAATAACTACAGTACTGATACTCCATATTAAGAGCATTGATTTGCCGTTAAAATGAATTCTGTAATAACGTGTCAACAGCAGCAGTGACAATCGAACACTGCGGTTTTATGTTTCAAGTGTTCACTATTTAATTAATTCATCTTTATGAACTAAAACAAATAATAACATTGGGAATTAAAACACATTTGATTGCATTCCGTTATCAAACATAACCAATGTTCGCTCTCAAGACATTTCCAGCACAATAGGGTCAGGGAGGGGGGGGGGGTGCGTGAATCAGTGCGGGGTGGATAGATGGCGGTGGGGGTTTGAGAAGACAAACGGTGCGGAATGGATGGAAAGAGAGAGAGAGAGGCAGACAGAGAGAGAGGCAGACAGAGAGAGAGGCAGACAGAGAGACAGAGAGAGAGAGAGAGAGGGAGAGAGTGAGAGGGAGAGAGTGAGAGGGAGAGAGGGAGTTACAGAGAGAGAGAGAGATACAGAGAGAGATACAGAGAGACTGAAACAGAGACACACAGAGAGAGACAGAGAGAGAGAGAGAGAGGGCGAGGGAGAGGGAGATACTGAGAAACAGAGAGAGATACAGAGAGACTGAAACAGAGACACAGAGAGAGACAGAGACAGAGAGAGAGAGACAGAGAGAGAGAGAGAGAGAGAGAGAGAGAGAGAGAGAGAGAGAGAGGGAGAGGGAGAGAGTGAGGGAACGAGTGAGAGAGAGAGAGGGACAGAGGGACCAGCGCTCCTCCGACAACATCGCCGCACTTCCTTGGCCATCCCTGTCCACCGCCAAAGGGGGAAGCGAGTAGCACGCCGAGGCCTCCCCCTCCCTTCCTACGGCCTCGGCGTGGGCGTGCAGGAGGGTTTGTTTTGAAAGCGGTTATCGCAGTTAGCGGATTTGCAAGCAGCGGCCGCTATCAAGGTGGGCGGGGTGCGGGAGGAGGAGATGGAGCCGCTGTCGCAGCCGCTGTTGCCGCTGTTCAGGGCCTGTCATTCGCTCCGACCCTTAGTCACCACGCACCTAATATCTTTGCCCCGCACTACAGCCGTCGCCGACACGTAACGACTCGTTCCTTTTATCCTGAGATGCTGATTGACCCGCTGAGTTACTCCAGTTTTTTGTGTCTATCTTCGGTATAAAGCAGTATCTGCAGTGCCAAGTCGGACAAAATGACTCTGCGTTTAGGTTGCCCGGCAGCACTTTGGGTGGTCATTGGCCCCTGGGCAACCGTTAATTTTGACCCTTGTAATCCCGAGTAATAGCAGTAATTACATGGCTTTTGGTCCATCGTTACATGTAAGATGTTGATAGGGAGGGACTCAGTGATGATAATATCCACTGAATATCGATGGTACGTTGATGTGCTCCTTCATGGAATTTATCAATGACTGGTTCTTTAGTGCTATTTGCATATTGGCCGGTTCAATTCAATTTCAGGCATATGCTGCTTCATTACTGAGAGATTGTTAACTGAATCGAACATTAAGCAATCAGTGAACAAACATATTGTCGCTACGGGCAGAGAACTCGCCCGGAAGACCCGGGTCGCCCACCGCAGTCAGACACAGGATGACCTGTTGGGCTGTGGGGTCTGTAGTGGGGAAGCTGTGGAGCCCAGCCCCTGCTTGTTCCCCAAAGATTGAAGTGCCAAAGAGGAGGGAGTGGCGACGACTGTCACGGGGAGCAAGGCTAGTAGGAAAGTGAACTGGATTCTTACCTCCCACACCCTCAAGGACGGCTGCGGGACGCTCCCCCGAGCACAAAGATACGCAGAGCAATCCAGGTGCTTGCCCAGATTAGACTACGCTCCACAAGACCAAGCACTCAGACCGAACCTGACCTTGGAAATGGCAGCAAATCTGATGACTTGAAAATAATTTGCACATGTGACAGTAAAGCATTGTTGTATTGTGCTGATTGCAACCCTTGATGCCATTCATAGTCTAATGCTGCCTCATTGATGTCAAAGACAGCCACTCTCATGCCTCCTCTGGAATTTAGCTTTGCGACTCATGTTTGCCAAGGTTATGAGGAGCTCTGAAACAGTGGACCAAATGAAGCCCAAGATGGACATTAGTGAAAAGGTTGACAAAAAATGTTCCATAAAAGACTGGTGCACAAAATAAGAGCTCAAGATATTGTGGAAGCATATTAACATGGATGGAAGAAGATCCAAACAAATGAAGGGACGTAACTACTAGGGGAGTGCCACAAATATCGATTTTTGGCCCTCAATCATTTACTATCAATATGGCTGACTTGGAAGCAGCAAAATACAAGGTATCCAAGAGGATTGTTGAGGCCAACTCACTGAAAGTATTTAAAAGAGATCGCTAATAAATGTTTAGAAAGACCAACAAATTGAGAGCTATGTGGAAATGTCACATTGAAGGGTTGAGGCCTGGACCAAATCCACCTGATTCTCTTGAATTGTGAGCCAGGCTTGATGGATCAGGTGGCCTGCTCCTATTACCTTGTTCTTGCTTTGTAACAGAGTAAGTGCCACTTACTTTGAACTAGAGTAATTTGATTTTTAGCGATTTTTCCATCCATTCATTGACATTTCCAAGAACTTAAGCAAAAGCATCCTAATTCAACTAAAATTAAACATGACTCTGCATTTCAATACATGCTTAGCATTTTTATTGAAGCCTCTCTTAAAATAAATATTTGTCGTCATGGCTGCAGCGAAGGATGTAAGCTGAATTGGATTGTGGGTGGAAGCTTGAATGCCTAATTATCCAGGGGGCACCTGTATCATTCTCATTTGTGACAAATTAAATATTTGTGTATTGGTTCAAGTAAAACTTTTGACCCAATATCAATTTATATTAGTTTTACATTAGTCTTTAGTAGAGGGTGTGAGTTGGGGAAAGAGAGAAATAAAAAAAAAAAAATCACAGCTATAAATGTATGTTGCATGATGAAGTGATAGTGGGTTTTGTGCTTTAAATTGTTTTTAAAAATGGACTTAGAAAAGACCTGGATGAAGGGAAATGTGAAATGTCAAAACAAAGCAGAGGGGGTTAGCTTGTTATTTTAATGACGGTGTAGAAGATGATGAAATTGATAGAGTGGAGCAGGTTTAGTGAAATAGTTTTTATACCGGATAAAGAGGGAGCAATTTATATTGTATGAAAGTGTTCAATAAATTTTCGCAAGTCTTATCAAATTTAACCAATGGTTCGACAATGTCACTCCTAATTTTTTCTAAATTTAAACATGATATTGTTTTAGAATACCACTGGAGTGTGGTCGGACGGTTGGAGTCTTTCCATTTAAATAAAATAGATCTTCTGGCGATTAATGTGGTAAAAGCCTAATCGAGGAATTTGGTTCTTTTTCAGGATATAGAATAAATTGGAATAAAAGTGAAATTATGTCTTTGAAACCACAGGATGTGAGACACTTATTAAAATTCCCTTTCATAATTGCAACAGAAAAATTCTAGTATTTGGGTATTCAAATTACGAGAAGACACAAATCATTATTTAGTGCCAATTTTATACCACTATTAAATAAACTGAATGTTATGATTAAATTATGGAAAACTCTACCGCTCTCATTGATAGGTAGAATTAACGCTATAAAAATTACTTTCTTACCACAATATCTTTGTTTCAAGCGATCCCAATATATATTCCAAAATATTTTTTCAAAAAACTAGATTCTAATATCACTAATTTTATATGGGATTATAGAGCACACAGAATTCAACGAAAGCATCTGTGTAAACCTAAAGAAGTTGGGTGTTTCTCATTACCTAACTTTACGTATTACTACTGGGCAGTGCATATTAAGAACATAATGTACTGGTTGGATAGTTCCACTCACCAGTCGGAGTGGATAAGAATGGAGAAAGAGGAGTGTTTCCCGTGCAATATAGGAACGATCTTGTTCTCACCGATAAAATTGAATAGTATAATATATAAGAACCCAATTATTCACCATACAATAAGAATTTGGAAACAAATAAAATTATCCTTGAAATTAAATAATCTATCAAGACTAACCCCAATATTGAATATTCCTCAATTCAAACCATCTCTTATCGACAAAACATATAAACAATGGGATAGACTGGGAATTAGGAAAGTAGGAGATATGTATGAATTGGGTAAATTGTTATCATTTCAACAATTAAAATAAAAATTTAAACTGAATGATAATCAATATTTTAAATATATACAGATATGTGAAGTTATGAAGAAATATATATATAGATTTCAAACTATATTTTTAGACCCTTTAGAAGAAGCAATTAATATTAAGGCTGATTCACAAAAACTAATATCATATTTTTATAATAGTATATTAAATAGAGAATTACCCTCAACAGAGGCACTAAGAGAAGATTGGGAACATGAACTAATGATAAAGATTCCGAAAGATAGATGGGAAAAGTATCCGTTGAACACACATAATTGCTCCATTAATGCAAGACATAATTTAATTCAATTTAAATTATTACATAGACTATATTATTCAAAAACGAGGTTGAATAAATTCTACCCAAACGTTTCTCCTAGATGCGATAAATGTTTGTTTCAAAATGCGAATATAACACATTTATTTGTAGGATGTATAAAGTTGAATACATTTTGGAGCGATATATTTACAAAGATCTTTAAGTCAAGAATAGAACCTAATACGGAATGGATTATATTTGGAATAATAATAGAAGATATCAATTTAAAAAAATACCAAAAAATATTATTTAATTATGGGTTAATAATTGGAAAGAAATTGATACTTAAATTTTGGAAAAATAGAGCTATACCAGCTATTAAAATGTGGATTAGTAAAATGATGGACATAGCTCACCTTGAAGAAATGAGACTCCGCCTAATAGATAAATATGACCAATTCTTATGGAGTTGGTCCCCTTTCATCGACTTTTTGGAATCATGTGATGCAGCAGTACCGTAAAGATTACTGCAGGTCAGGTCGTGGATAGAATTACATCTCCAAACAAAGATTTGAAAATTTCTTTTTTTTTTAAGGGTCTTTTTCTCCTATTTCTACTTTCTATTTTTTCTTTTCTTATATACACACTTCACGTTTTTCTATTTTCTACTATCTATTTTTCCTCTTTTTCTTCTCTCTATTTCTTGTCTTTTTTTACTTCCTTTTTAAAAAACATAAAACTAGAGGTTGTACATAGAATGTATTACGTTATGACATAGTTGGCACCTAAAATGGTGGTTTGGCACAAAAATTAGGTGCCAACTGTATTGTTTTGTACTGTATTAACTTCTAATAAAATAAACAACAAAAAAAAATGCAATCAACCGCAGAGATGCCAACCCTAAATTTAGTTCACAGTAACATTCAACCCATTTGTCCGTAACAAATGGGGTTAAATGCATTTCTCTCCGTAACATACTCACTTGGGGTTGTTGCCGGCGGCTATGCGCCTGCGCACTGGTGCAGATCAGCGGGCTGCCGGCGGGCGGGTGCGGCACATGCGCACTTGGCAAGGTTGCCGGCAGGTCTGCGCCTGCGCACTGGGTGGGGGTGGGGGTGGGGGGGAGGCCCGGTGATGGGGCTGCCGCGAGCGGCCGGCTGGCGGCACGAAAGTGCCGCTGATCGCGCGGGCCGGCGCCACCCGGGCTCTGGGCCGGGCGTGACTGCGAGCTGCCGGGCTGGCAAACCGGGGGCACATGGTGCCGGCGTTCACCACGGGAGGAACACCGGCGCGGCAGTGTTCCGTAACAGCATGTTTGGCTGCCGGAACACCGTAAAAAGGTTATTTCGCTGGGACAAAATACGGCAAATCCGGGACGCTTGGCATCTCTGCAACCGATGGGCGGAGCGGGACAAATGAATATTGGTAGCCCAAAAATTGCAATAATAGGATGAGGCTGTAAATCAATACCTAAGACTACAGAAATAGTATCAAAAATGTCTTTCCAATATTTTTCCAAAAGTGGGCAGGACCAAATCATATGGGTCAGAGAGGCCACTTCAGAGTTACAGTTGTCACAGGTAGGGTTTACATGACCATAAAATTGAGCCAACTTATCTTTTGACATATGAGCTCTGTGAACCACCTTGAATTGTATCAAAACGTGTCTTGCACACATTGAAGAGGTATTGACTAATTGAAGAATCCTCTCCCATTTCTCTATAGATAAAGAAGTTTGGAGTTCTCTTTCCCAGTCATTCTTAATTTTATCAAATGTATCTATTTGTAATTTCAAAATCAACTCATAAGTAGTCGTTATTAATTATTTCTGATACGGGTTCAGCTGTAAATACATTTCCAAAATTTCGTTTTGATGTGGTAGCGGAAAAAAGGAGTAGAGTAGCCTTCAAAAAGTGTCTAATTTGTAAATATCTAAAAAAGTGTGAATTCGGTAAATTATATTTATTAGAGAGTTGTTCGAAAGACATAAAACAACCCTGCAAGAACAAATCACGAAAAGCTATTAAGCCCTTCCTCTTCCATAACAAAAGTACTAGATGGTTGAAAGAGAAAATTGGATACAATAGGATTCGATAAGATAAAATCATTTAGTCCAAAAAAACATACAAAATTGAAACCATATTCGGAGCGTATGTCTTATTATTGGGTTAGTCATATATTTATTCAATCTCGTAATTGTGAAAGGTAACGAGGCCCCTAGTATAGAGGCCAATGATAGCCCTTGTAAGGAATCATGTTCAAGGTTTATCCATCCTGGGCATTGGGTATCTTCTAAATCTTTTGTCCAAAATGTTAAATAATGAACATTGACTACCCAATAGTAAAATTTAAGGTTCGGCAATGCCAAACCGCCATTTTTTTAAAATTTCTGTAAATGTTTTTTACTTAGTCTGGGATTTTTATTCTGCCATATATGTGAAGAAATTTTGGAGTCTATAATGTCAAAGAAAGATTTGGCAATAAAAATTGGTGTCGCCTGAAATAAATACAGATAAAATGTAGATAAAATGAACATTTTAATAGCATTGATTCGGCCAATTAGGGATAAGGACATTGGTGACCATTTAGTAAACTGATGTTTAATATGGTCAATTAAAGGCATAAAATTGGCTTAAAATAAATACTTGTGTTTCTTGGTGATCTTAATACCTAAATAAGTAAAACTTTCGGTAGTCAATCTAAATGGAAACTGACCATAATTCTAAACAAGATTATTTAATGGAAAAAGCTCACTCTTACTAAGATTTAGTTTATAACCAGAAAAACGACTAAATTGATTAAGTATAGCTACTATTGCCGGAATAGATTTCTCAGGGTTAGAAATAAATAATAACAAATCATCTGCGTAAAGCGATAGCTTATGTGTCTTATTGCCGCGGACAATACCAAAAATATTAGGGGATTCCCTAATAGCGGTGGCTAAAGGTTCCAAAGTATCAAATAGTAAAGGACTTAAGGGACAGCCCTGTCTAGTACCTCGAAAGACCCTGAAAAAAGGGGATCTGATTATTAGTAAATACAGAAGCCTGAGATATGATATATCAGCTTGATCAGTTGATTGGTCCAATAAATAAATTTTGGACCAATCTTAAATTTTTCAAGTGTATTCCATTCTACTCTATCAAACGCTTTCTTGGCATCAAGTGAGATGACACATTCTGGGTTTTATTAGACGCTGTATATACAATATTCATTATTCGTCTAACGTTAAAGTATGAGTAACGATTTTTAATAAAACCGGTCTGATCTTCAGAGATAATTTGCGATAAAATCTTTTCCACTCTCATAGGTAATATTTTTGAAAGAATTTTGAAATCTACATTTAACATTGATATAGGTCTATACGATGACACTTCAGTAGGGTCTATCTTTTTTAAGAATTAAAGATATAGAAGCTTCATAAAAAGATTGTGGTAATCCATTCCTTAAAAGGGCTTCTTTAAATACCTTACGTAGCCATGGAGACAATAAATTTGAAAAATATTTTTAAAATTCTACGGTAAACCCATCTAAATTGGAGCTTTACCAGAATTCATTGAAAAGATTGCTTTCTGTATTTCTTCTTCCGTGATGGGTTCATCTAACAGAGACTCATTATATGGTAAATTTGGTAAGTTCAGTTTCTTTAAAAACTCATGCATTATATTGGAATCAGTAGGAAGATCTGATTGGTATAGGGAGGTATAAAATTCTTGAAAGGATTTATTAATTTCGTCATGGTCTACATTTACTATACCATCCCGTTTTCTCACTTTAGTAATCTGACACTTGGCCGACACCGCTTTCAATTGATTAGCAAGTAATTTACCAGATTTTCCGCCATGTATATAAAATTGACTTTTGGTTTTAAGTAACTGGTTCTCAATCGGTGATACTAATAACAAATCATCTCAATTGAAGTTAAACTCTATTCTTGTAGAGCTCCAAACTAGGAGCTTTTTAATATTTTTTTATCAATTTCTTTAATCTCATCAGCCAATGTACTTATTTCATACGGAGTATGAAATAATTTGTCCGCGAATATATGCCTTAAAAGCATCCCAGACTACACCATTGGATATTTCTTCAGTAGTTTTTCAAAAAGTAAAAAGCGATCTGATCTTTCATAAAATTAATAAAATTTAAGTCTTGAAACAAAGTAGCGTTAAATCGCCATTGTTTAGCACTAAACTTGGAATCAGGTAGATTGATTGATAGTTTCAAAGGTGCGTGATCAGAGATAGCGATTGCGTCATACTCACATGCAGTGACCGATGGAACTAGCCGAGAATCTACTATAAAATAATCAATCCTAGAATAACTGTGATATACGTGAGAGAAAAATGAAAATTCTTTGTCATTTGGGTGCAAAAATCTCCAAACTTCTAACATTCCAGAGTCAAGTAAAAAATAATTAATCAAATTAGCTGATTTGGAAGCACATGATCAGATGTAGACCTGTTAATCGCGGGGTTCAAACAACAGTTGAAATCTCCACCCATTATTAAAAAGTGTTCATTTAAATTAGAAAAGGATGCAATTAACTGTTTAAAAAACTCAGGGTAATCAATATTTGGTGCGTAGACATTCACCATAGCAATTTTTTGCATGTAAAGAACACCAGTAATCACCAAAAATCTGCAATTTGGATCAGAAATTGTTTCATTGTGAACAAACGGAATTGAGGAGTCAATAAAAATAGACTCCTTTCACCTTAGCCTGTGAGTTTGAATGAAACTGCTGTCCTCTCCAAAACTTAAAAAATTGTAAATTGCCATCTAGCCTTACATGGGTTTCCTGAGCAAAGATAATCTGAGCATTTAGTCTGTGAAGAACTTAAAAAAAAAAAAATCCTCTTAATGGGATAGTTCAAGCCATTCACATTCCATGAAAGAAAATTAATAACTTTATCCATATTGCTTGTAAAAATCACGTGGGATGTAATGGGTTAATTTCTTGAAGCCTAAAAGTTCATGATACTGGAAGAAGAAAAGTCTAGGGTGGAGCCAGAAGTGACTACATTTCAGACATTTTTGTAGTTCAAACTTTGCACAAATGGAAAACACTAAATAGGGAACCAAGGACCCCTCCCCCCACCCCCTCCCACCCCTGTAAAGCCCCAAACTGACCAATAGACAGTCAGCAAGCTACCTAATCCCATCCCCGAACCCATCTTCCCTAGTAACAGTGCTCGGCATAAAGATAATAATTTTTAACCACTTCTAGTCAAAACACATTCCCCATTATCTCTTTGAGAGAGAAGAAAAAAAAATACAGACTGACATGAAGTTAACAAGCAAAAGCTACATATTATTATCCAAGGTCAGGATATAAAAAACAAGAACTGCGTTCTCTTAGTTTGTCTAATGACAGGGGAACACGAAATTAACAAAGAAACTCTTAAAAGAATATATATAAAAGAAAAACAACCCGTCCAGTTAAATTCTTAATCATTACCAAACAAAATATTGTCAAAATAGGAACAGTAAATCTCCAGTTATAACTTAATCAGTTATCATTTGGTCCCCTTCCTCCTCGTAGCTCTCAAGAAAGCTAGAGGTGTCTTGAGGATTGTTAAAAGATCGAAAATTACCGTTGAAAAGTCGAATACGCAATCTAGCTGGGTATAATAAAACTGGCCGTAGCTTTTTCTTATACAGATCAGACATTACATTATAAAAGGACTTTCTTAATTCCAAAAGCTCGTAACTATAATCAGGGACACACCAAAACTTGCCTCCTTTATATTCAACCACACCCTACATTTTTTGCTGCCTGGAGAATATTCTCCTTCATTTGTCAAAAATGAAACCGAATAATCAAATGTCTCGGTTTATTACCGGATTTCTTCCCAATCCTGTGAGCGTTATCCAAAAACAGAAGGTTTTCATTGTGCTCAATGTAAAAAGTTTCCTTTATCATCTCCTTCTTGACATTCCGGCAAACCAACAATTCGTAAATTCAAATGACGGCTTCTATTTTCTAGGTCCATATTTTTAGTCTTGTATTGTTGAAGTGCACGAGTGTTTTCATTCATTCTCCGTTCCAGTTTTTCAATCTTCAAATCTCTCTCCCGTCCCAGGGTTCGTAAGATATCAATTTCATCCTTTTGTTCACAAAGTTCATCTTGTAACAAAGACAGTCTTCCTTGGACTTCCTTCAATTTTGTCGAAACTCCTTTCACCATTTCTTCCAAACTGCCAAATCTTATTTTCATTTCATTTTTCAGCTCATTTTTCAATTCATCGTTCATTTTCGATATTGCTTCTATGATACTGGAATCAGAAGCTGCAGCTGTGGTTGTGGCTTTCCCCTGTTCCTTCCTTGGGGAGTCTCCCTTTCTTTTTGTCTGCATCCTTTTCACGATTAAGGCATGTAAAAGTGTTATCAACACTCTATAAAAAGTTAGACGACGTCTTGAAATCAAATAGTCACGAGTAACATTGAAAGAGTGGTGAGTGGAAGTTAAAAGTTAAGGGAGCAAACAAATTTGCAACCTTTACAGCATGCTGCCACTAAGAGAGTCCAAGAAGTACTTAAAAGAGCAACCACAGTTCTGGAACAAGTTCTTGTGGATAGATAAGATGAAGATTAACTTATAACAGAGTGATGGGAAGAACAAAGTATGGAGGAGGGAAGGAACTGCCCAAGATCCAAAGCATACCACCTCATCTGTGCAACACGGTGGTTGAGGTGTTAAGGCCTGGGCATGTACGGCTGCTGAAGGTACTGGCTCACTTATATTTAATGATAATACAATTTCTGATGGTAGTAGCATAATGAATTCTGAAGTGTATAGACACATCCTATCTGCTCAAGTTCTAACAAATGCCTCAAAACACATTGGCCGGCGGTTCATTCCACAGCAAGACAATGATCCCAAACATACTGCTAAACAAGCAAACACTGATGGTTTACCAGAGAATTGTATATAAATTGCTTGGTATTGGATGATTTGATTCTATACCAACTAAAAGTAAGAAGATTGACTGGTCACCATCTCAGATTTGAGTGAGAATCATGTTTTGCACACCTCTGGTACAATTAACACAACAGAAAAATCAACTTTCGAAGTTATGAACCATTGATACTGATATACGAATTATTGCCAAATGCACATTGGAATTTGGAGTTGATACCCTGTTTTCTGTTATGTTTCTTGTGTGCTCTGATGTACAGACACTGATTTTCAGGGAAATCTGAGAAGGTGATCCGTCAATCCATAAGTCCAGGTTGCACAGAACGACACTAAACTACATAATAATTCCGCACAAGATGGTTAACTTATCTATATTTGTACGGCAATAGAGCACTGATGGTCCATTTTCTCATCTCTTAGTTGTTCAATCTGAAACAATGATAATGGAAAACTTTGATTTCAACCAGTCCTTGCAAACCTGTACTGTCCCTGCCTGCTTCAATGTCTCCACTATTGTTCCTGTACCCAAAAAGACAAGGATTACTGTTCTTAATGACTATAGGCCTCTGTAGTCATCAGGCTTGAGACAAGAAAAAAAAAGAAAAATTAGGAAGAGAGATGGAGGTCCAGGGGTCAAAATTGATAATTGTACCTTGAAATTACACCATTTTCTTACATGTTTACCCTTAATTTATTTATACTTTTTTTTTTTTTTTTTTTTTTTTAAATTGTACCTTTAACACATTTTATTTGCTAGTCACTTCTTAATTTACACAGTAAATTTGTGATAATCATACCTTAAAATGACACCAACTCTTTGCTTGTTTACACTTATTGAAAATATTATATATTACACCTACACCTACTTGTAAAATGTTTAAGAAGGAACTGCAGATGCTGGAAAATCATTTTACCTTCTCCCCAAAATCCACAAACCTGATTGTCCTGGCATACCCATTGTTTCTGCCCGTTCATGTCCTACCAAACTTATTTCCACATACCTCGAGTCCATCCTATACCCCCTGGTTAAATCCCTCCCTACCTATGCTCAAGACACCTCGCATACTCTTCGTCTACTCCAGGACATCCGTGTTCTAGGCCCCCATTCCCTCATCTTCACCGTGGATGTCCAGTCACTCTGCACCTCCATCCCCCACCAGGAGGATCTTAAAGCCCTCCTTTTCTTCTTCGACCGCAGAACCAACCAATCCCCATCTACTGATACTCTCCTCCGCCTAGTGAAGCTGGTCCTTACCCTTAATAACTTTTCATTTGACTCCTCCCATTTCCTCCAAATACAATGCATGGGCCCTAGCTATACCCGCCTCTTTGTAGGGTACGTCGAACAATCCTTGTTTGAGGCGTACCATGGCCCTATCCACTAACTCTACCTCCGCTACATCAACGACTGCATTGGTGCTACATCCTGCACCCACACACAACTCACAGACTTGATCCATTTCACCACTAACTTCCATCCGGCACTCAAATACACCTAGACCATTTCCGACATTTCCCTACCATTTCTTGACCTCACCATCTCCATCGCAGGTGACAGAACGACATCCACTATAAACCCACTGACTTCCATAACAAGTGCAAGTTAAATGAATTTGCCAGCAGCGGTACAATGAAAAAAATAACACACAAAAACACTATAAAAATTTAACACAAACATCCAACACAGCATTCATCACTGTGGTGGAAGGCACACAATTTGGCCAGTATTCCTCCATTTTCCCATGCGGGCGTCCAGATGTTCAGACCAGGTAAAGTCCAGATAAAGTCCAGGTAAGTCCTGAATCAGTGCTTCCCCACCGGAGACCGCGGCTTTGGATTGGTGTAGGCCGCAGGCAGGCGGTCGAAGATTTAAAGTCCCCGCCATGCCGCAGCCAGAAGCACCGCAGACCGCAGGGCCGGCGGTTAGAGCACCTCTCCAGAGGTCCCCGGCGAGGGACCCCACTCCTGATGGTAAGTCCCCACCGCATCCGCGGTAGAAGTAGGCCGCGGGCCGGCGGTCGGAGCTTCTCCTCCTCTCGGATCCCCATCGAGGGATCCCAGGCTGCAACGCCGCGCCAGCTGGAGCTCCGCAGACTGCGGCTTTAGGCTGCAGTGGGCCTGCAAATAGAGCGCTCCCCTCTGGCGACCCCCTGCTCTGCGACGAGAGTCCACACTGCGCCCACCGCTGAAGCCCCGGGTACGTCTCCGGGAAAGGCCGCACCGATCATCGATGTTAGGCCACGGGGAGGCGGCATGGAAAAGGTCACCTCTCCGTGGAGGAGACGACCGAAACGGTTTTCCCCTTACCCTCCCACACAAGATACACAGAGAGACACCAAAAACACACATTAGGACACACTAAAAAAATGTAAAAAGTTGAAAAAACTAACACGCTGCTGGAAGGGATGCCGGCTTGCAGCGCCCCCACCGACCTAATGGGAAGAATGGAACGTTTTTTTTTTAATCTAAAAATTTAATTGAAAGCCTCAACTTGATAGCCTATGGCAAAACTGACGTGTAAGTTCCCGCACTACCCAGTGTTGCAGTGCTAATTATTTGGATGCCGGAGCTGTCAACCAGGGGCATCATTTCATGTTTTGCTTGGGGGATGAGGGGGGGGGGGGGGGGGGGGCTAGCTAGTCTCCCAAGAGGGTCAAACAAGATTATAACCTATCACTACATCCCAGTGTATAACTAGTACAATAAAACATATAATACTTAATTTAATAATGACAAAATATTGCACGGTTGCACTCACTAATTATCATGTAATATAATTATTCGAGCCAGGATGTTTATGCACTAAAAAACTCTGAAATAGGCAGGCCAAAAGGCATAATAAAACATAACTAAAAAGGCAAGTAAAAAGCATTTATTGATTAAAAAAATACATATCAAAAGGCATTTATTTCCACCACCAAAATCTGGTTAAAAATGATATAAAGGTATACTACATTAAATGACCAAAGTTGCCTGGTTGCACATAATTACTAGCATTATTTACAAGTTATCTGGTGTTAAACTATGCCTTCTGTCAGACAGAATATGCTTCAGTTGTGAAAAACTTATTTCTACCTCAGCTGAGGTCACTGGTGCATACCCTTAACAAGCTACATACCCTATATGAATGTCGATATCTTGTGCATTACAACTACCTTTGAGAACTTTAACTATGTTTTTTATTTCTTCAAGATCTTTGTTAGCTAAAACTACTCTCACATTTTCCTTGTATGTCTTTACCTACATCGCCAGGAACTTTACGAATATCGTCAGTTACTTTGTTGAAAACCTGCAAGTTATTCAGTACTGTTTTGCCACGTTTCTAAAGTGATAGCTTGTGGGAAGTTTGCAAAATTGGAAGCAATAAACACAAAATCGCGGTGGAGGGACCTTTTCGGCATGATTTCACTGACGATCCTGACTACAGCAGATTCTTCTTCTTCAAAACAGTTGACGATTTCTTTTATCTTTTCAAAATTTGCAGCATAGTAGAGTACAGCAGAGAGCCATGTAACCCACACAGTCAAAACGGGCTGAGGAGGTAGCGGAATCTAGGGTGCCATTTCCTTGAACAACTGCACAAGTGATGGTGCTTTGAGGAAGATTTTCTTGACATTGGAATCTAGACGATCGACACTGGAAATAAGCTACGTATTCAATGAAGTCCTTGAGCTAAGCATGTCAAATGCAACATTTTGGGGAATAAAACTAAGTCACAAACAGAAGAACATTCGCCTGCAAATCAAAAGCTACTGATGCAAATCCACCAACTGCGCTTTCAAAACAACCCCACTCGCACGCCGAGGCCGGGAGGAGGGAGGGAGGAGGAGGGGAAGGGGGAGAGGGAGGGGGAGGTCTCCTTCCGCCAGGCGGGATGCGGGAGGAGGAGGCGGTAGAGCCGCTATCGCGGCCGCTGCTGCCGCTGTCCGGGGTCCGTCATTCGCTCTGATCCTTCGTCACCACACACCTGGTATCTTTGCCCCGCAATCAAAGATACTACACGAATACAGCCGCCGCCGTCAATATGAAATGTCATGCTCCTATTCTCCAGAGATGCTGCCTGACTCGCGGAGTTACTCCAGTTTTTTGTATCTATCGGTATAAACCAGTATTTGCTTGCCAAGCCAGGCAAAATGAGTCGGCGTTTAGGTTGCCCGGCGGCACTTTGGGTGGTCATTGGCACCCGGGCAACCGCTAATTTCGAGCCCTGGTAGTACCTCATCGTAACTCCCCATAATATAATGATCAAACTTCAAACTGGTATGTTCTCGTTTAATCTTACTATTTTACTTCGGAGTCACGCGAGTGACTACGTGAAGATTTCAAAGCTCTGTGATTTCATGCCGCAGATTCAAATCGCGGCGTTTCACTGCATTGATTGACTCACAATGAGAAATTAATCAATAATGCATCAAACATAACATTGCTTGAAACGAATAAACAATTTATAAAGAAACAATAGTAACCCCTTCTATCCCAGGGGAAACTATAAAACTGAACTTAAAACAGAATCTGCAAAAACCCCCAATACGGCAATTGGCTTATGATAAAAGGTTTGGAATATCAGTTCACTGGACCATCCTGCGGCCGCGAGGACATGGTCTATAGGGACGTCCATCGCCCTGGCCGCTGAAGTTGATGCCGCCCTGGTGGAATGAGATTTAAATTTGTCAGTGTCAATCCCAGCGTAAACCAGCACCTGCTTCAGCCACCTTGAAATTGTTTAAACCAACACCTTTCTATGCGGTTTGTTTAAAAAATGCTGATTCCTCTCCTCTTAGGGTTCGGGTAACCTCAATGTAATATAACAAACATGACACTACACACAGGCGGGAATCCGTGGGGTATGTCGAAAAGATAATCTTACACCCTGTCACCGCTATTCTACTCTGCCTGAGCAAATCATAGATATAAAAAGTAATGGCATCTGCCGATACATCCATCATATCTAGTCTCAGCTTCTGTAATGTCTGCACACGTTGGGCTGAAACCAATGCCATAAGCATGACTACCTTCATGGTGAGTTTGGGAAAAGACAGGGCTGTGACAAGAGTCCACTTACAAAGGAGCATAAGAACCTCGCTTACATTCCAGATAGCTGAATACCTGGGCCGAGGAGGACTGGAATTAAACACTCCCTTCATAAATCTAGAAACTAAATTATGTGTCCCCACAGAATATAATTCTGACTCCACGGGTAAATATGAGGACAGAACACTTCTGGCTATATTGATCGCACTATAGCTTAACTTATGATCGAAATAGAGAGTTGACAAGAACTCCAGCACGTCTGGGATGTCTGCAGTTTGATATGAAATATTCTGCCGTAAGCAGAGCACCTCCCACTTTCTTATCGAGGAGATGTACTGCTTCTGGGTACTATCCCTCCAGGCCGATGTGATAACATCCACGGTGCGATCGGACAGTCCTCTCCCCAGGTATGGCCTTCTTAGAATCTGCAAATTAACAGATCAATACGAACATGTAAAGGATGTTGATCGCCAGTTCCCGGGTTCACCAGTAGGTTTTTATGTTTAGGAACAATCATACGAGGCTGAATAGCCATCTGCAACACGAGAGGGAACCATGGCGGAGTCCTGCTTGATTTTTTGCAAGCATCGACTGATGAGACAGAATGGAGGAAATGCATACAAAAACATTCCACCGCAATGCAGCGAGAATGGCAAATTATGCAGCCAAATCAGGTATTGTAACCTCATGCCCTTCACCCCCTGGGCTGTGTTCACCCACTGGTTCGGCGTTAGTATACCCCTGACCCGTCTAGCTCTTTCCTCCATGAGGGAGCGATCAAGCAGCCCTATTGCAGGCGCTGCTGTCACAGGCTCTCCATCAGCCAGGTGTGGACATCACTCGTACTCCCAGAGTGCATCCTTTGCGAGTATCTGCTCCAACAGGACCTCGATTTCATTGAGCTGTTTAGAAACGGTCTCCCCTTGCGGAGGTGACTCCTCCTGGCCCCACTTGGAATCAGTGGGCCTAGCAGAGTTCGAAGAGGCCTTACGCCCCATCGGCACGGTGGCAATGCTCACAGGCAATGCGTCTGCAGTCGTTAATCCCCCTGTTAACAATGATACAGGTGAGCTAGGCGGGCACCCGCTACCCACACTCCCGCGGTCTTCCAAACTATTGCTAGCGGGTCGCCTCTCCTTCACCTTCATAGCTTTCTGCATTTTGGTACTAGTACTGAACTGAAACCAAGCGTACCTACGGAAAGCAACCTCCAAACTAAGTTTAGCACTTACCTCGAGGTTTTTTTAAACTTACCGCTGGAGGAGCTCTGCTACTCCATCCGGTTGCTGCACCATGCGTCTGACGTAATGACGCGTGTGCGACTGGACGGGGTTCTTCGCGTAGTCACTCACGTGACTCTGAAGTAAAATACAGTGGGTGGTTTTGCAGATAGTGAAGTTGGTTGTGAAAGATTGCAGCAGGATCTTAATCGATTGGCCAGGTTGGCCGAGGACTGGTTGATGGGATTTAATAGAGAAATGTGAGGTGTTGCATTTTTGGATGTCTAACAAGGGCAGGACCAACACCAGGGGCGTAAGGCAACCTACGGCCCACGGGCCGGATTCGGTCCGTAACCCAAAATCATCCGGCCCGCATTTTTCAATTAGTTTTCAAGACCTGGGTGCTACAGCCAGTTCCGGGGCTTGCAGGCGACCTGGGAACTGCAGCTAGACCCGGGGCATGCAGGCAACCTGGGAACTGCAGCTAGACTTGGGCCTCGCAGGTGACATGGGCACTATAGCCAGTTCCTCCGGGGCAGGCGACCTGGGCGCTACAGCCAGTCCCAGGGCACACAGGCGACCTGGGAACTGCAACCAATCCCGGGCTCGCAGGCGACCTGGAAACTATAGCCAATCCCGAGGCTCACAGGCAACCAGGGCACTACAGCCTGTCCCGGGGCTCGCAGGTGACCTGGGAACTACAGCCAGTCCCGGGACTCACAGGCGACCTGGCACTACAGCTAGTCCCGGGGCTCACAGGCGACCTGGCGCTACAGCCAGTCCCGGGGCTCGCAGGCGACCTGGGAATTGCAGCTAGTCCTGGAGACGCGAGGAATCCGGGAACTGCGTCCAGTCCCGGGGCATGCAGGCGACCTGGAAACTGCAGAAAACAGATGAAACTTTCAACTAACTGAAAGCTTTGGGAATCAATAATATAGTTTTTAACATGTGTATATTTAATATCTGGTGTTTATTACTTTTTGATTATTTTCCCCATTGCACATTTAATGTGCCAATTCTGTGAAGGCTGACTTTATTTTCAAACTAGCTATTAGCTTCAAAATTTCCCATCTTTGTGTAGATCTGCTTTACAAAATATCTACACTACACTGTGGTTTTACGCTATTTGTTTTGTAGACCATTTGGGTTGAGTGTTTCCGGACCCACTCCCAAGTCGCAAGGTGAACCAGTGGCATCGACGCCTAGTTTTAAAGTGAAACAACACAAAGTGCTGGAGTAACTCTGCCAACTGAATTGGTCTAAGGGTCTAGATGTCACCTATTCATTTTCTCCATCGATCCTGACCAGCTGAAATATTCTAGCACTTAGACCTTTTGTCTATTGACCATCGTCTAGTTATCGGCAATAATGGGTGACTGTAAATGATCCATTTACAGTAACCCCTCGTTATAATCGTCCAAAGCAGAGGGACTGATGTTCGTATTGTCCGCTAAAACTGAGGAAGGTACTATCATCATATGTATTTAAAACAAAGAACTGCAGATGATGGTGAATTTCAACCGAGTTCTCATAATTTTGTCCGGATTATATGGGTGGTAGGACTGCTGGAATATCTGTGTTCAACCTGTATTGACATTTTTTCAACCCATTTCAGTATGTTGGCATACTCCAAGTCTCCAAACCTTTGCAGTAGAAACAGAGGGATATTAACAATATATGTAGGAAGGTACTGCAGATGCTGGTTTACATTGAAGATAGATGCAGAATGCTAGAGTAAAGGAATGGGTGAAGTTTCAGGTCGAGAAGGGTCTCGACCCAAAACGTTAATCATTCCTTCTCTCCAGAGATGCTGCCTGTTCCCGCTGAGTTACTTCAGCATTTTGTGTTTATCTTTGGAATTTACAATATCCTGACTCCTTTGGGCAGTTAAATACTAAATTGATATTGTAACATGGAAAATACTTAATGTAACAAATGAAGCTATCTTTGAACACAGTTGATCAATGGGTTTTGGCTTAGAATGCAATTTCAGTTGCAAGCGGACAAATTAAATGTAATTTCACGTTGAGATTTGTCCTAATTTCACCGGTTTTATCTAGGTTTCTATATCACCATCTTTGTGATATAACCATACATGTACCTTGCACTATACGAGTTAAAAAAATAATTGGGCATGAGCCATGTTCAAATCTACGATGTGTACGTTGATCATCTGTGTACAATGTCTACCTTGTTCCTCTATGTTCTGGTCTTGTACTAAATGTCCATTTCATTTTTCAATCCAAGATTTGTATCATTTTGACCATTAATTTGGTTGCAGATGTGTGGGAATTGATTAACTTAGCACATCAGTGGAAGGGAAGCTATTGCAGGGGATTATTTGGATTAAAATTTAAACGTATTTGGACGATAATGTGCATGAAAATCACCATTGCTTTGTCTATGACAAGTCATGTTTTATGAATGATTGAGTATGAGGTGGTGACAAAGATGATCAATGAAAGTAGTGAATGTTGGCTGCATGAACTTTAGTAAGGCATTTGATAAAGTTCCTTATTGAAGGCTGATCCAGCAGATTAAGATGCATGGGATCCACAGTAACTGGTCAAGACATTGAAAATAAGAGTCAGGAAGTCATGTTGGACTTTATTATTCACTGGTTAGGCCACATTTGATAAAGTTCCTTATTGAAGGCTGATCCAGCAGATTAAGATGCATGGGATCCACAGTAACTGGTCAAGACATTGAAAATAAGAGTCAGGAAGTTATGTTGGACTTTATTATTCACTGGTTAGGCCACATTTGGATTCTTATGTGAATTTCTAGTTGCCCTATTATCTTTGGAATTTACAATATCCTAACTCCTTTGGGCAGTTAAATACAAAATTGATATTGTAACATGGAAAATACTTTGGGCTTTGGGGAGAGCTCAAAAGAGGTTTACCAAAATACTGCCTGGATTAAAAAGTATTAGCTAAGAGGAGAAGTTGAACAAACTTGGATTGTTTTCTCTAGAGCTTTTGAGGCCGAGGGGAGACCCGATGGAAGTGTATACAATAATGAGAGGTATAGTGTAGTCTTCAAAACCTTTTTCTCAAGATGGAAATGTCAATGATTAGACAGTATGCTTTAAGGTCAGAGGGGAAACATTTGAGCATTGTGGAGCAACATTTTTAGACAGAATTTGCTGGGTGTCTGGATCACGTTGTCAAAGGTGGTGTTAAAATCAGATACAAATGTGTCATTTAAGAAACTTTTAGACAGGCACATGAATATTCAGGGAATGGAGGGAGATGGGTCATATGTAGGCAGAGGAGATTAGTTTAACTTGGTTTCATGTTTGGTACAGAATTTGTGGGCCGGAGGACCTGTTCCAGTGCTGTACTATCCTAAGTAAACTTGATTCATACACAAATACCTAATTAGATGTTTTTTCAATCTATTAACCATTCGTGGTGTGTTGGATTAATTGCACAGGGAAATGAAAGGTGCTACTTACATTTTTCTTTCTACTTTTTTAACTTTATAGATCTGTCTTAGAAGTTTAATCAAAGCATTTGGGAGAAAGGGTGAAATAACTTGAAGTGTTGGTTCAGTTTAGTGGCATTAAAAACAGAACCAAGGCTAAACATAAACCTGTAATTTCTGTTAAGCAAATATTGCATCCTGCAGTGAAACCGCATAGAGGCAGGATACTACAGAAATTTGGAGGGTTCAATTATATCCATGTCATTTTAATTTTATAGTAAAATTAAACACATGCTCATGCCTAACTAAATTTGAAAATAGAATCATAGTGATGACTTTGCAGAGATGGCTTCCCCATTTACAAAATATCAACATTTTTTGCTTAGCATTTATGAATTGCCTAATTATGTGGTATTTATAATTTATAATGTAGCTATTAAAATTATTTTGATAACCAAGGTATTCACAGCAAAATGTTGGTTCAGTAAAAGGTATGTTTGTTAATGCAGAACATTTTTAGGCTAAGCGAGGTAAAAAAAAACAGGCTACTTATTAGTGGAGAAAACCCCAGTTCATATCCTGAATTAAAATGTTTATTAGATAATTGTGCGCTTTTTGGGGATTTGAACTCGTATGTTATCTCTGCAACAAGTTATTAGCTGCAGACCTAACCAATCTTGAATAAGAAATCTGAATTCAGCAATGTGATTTGTCTTATCAGTATTAGATGCTCCAAAAAGATGGATCGACCTAGCCTAACGCTGTCTAACTAGTTTTCATCAATATATAATTAATTGCGATGAAAATGATGGAAGAAGTAATCATTGATATAAACGCACATCGATTCATAAACACACCAGTAACCTACTGTTTTGCGCAAGCCGCTTGATCTTGCCAAAAATGTGAATAGGAGTTAAATGACAGGGCTGAGATGAGTAACCAGTGAACGGAAATGTTGACAACTTTAGATTCAATTTAGCACAAAATAGACCCCAGAAAAATCTGAGGCTATTTGGGGGAATGCCAATTGGTGATGCAGTATACATAGGATAATGATCATGATTGATTGCTGCTAATCAATGATCACAGGCGTAAAATATCAGTAGCTCATGAGAATATTGCATATGGCCTAACTATTTTCAGCTGATGCGCTAGCTTCATTGACAACTCCTGTGAATCCGTCACAGAAATTAAATAGGATCCAGATTTTGGCAAATGCATAAGGAGTATGCTACCTCCCACAAACTCAGGACATCATAAAGTAGAGTAGGCCCTTCAGCCCAATTTGTCCATACTGGCCAAGATGCCCTTTCCAGAAGATGCCCTTGTCCCATCTTCTTGAATTTTGCTCGTATTCCCCAATACAATCAATGAATATAAAGCAGACGAAAAATGGAGGAAGGATCTGTAGATCCTTCCTCCACATCAACTGCCTCAAATTTTCCACTCCCCTTACTCACTCTAACCTCCAGTATTTTGTGTCTACCTTCGATTTGAACCAGCATTTGCAGTTCTTTCTTACACAAGGATCTGTAGATGCTGGTTTAAACCAAAGATAGACATAAAAAGCTGGAGTGACTCAGCGGGACAGGCAGCATCTCTGCAGAGAAGGAAGCGGTGACGTTTGGGTCGAGACCCTTCAGAATAAAAAGCAGAAACATAAGTTTGGAATAGGAATTACTTGCATTTGGAAGAAAATAGGCTAATTAGGAACATTCAGCATGGATATATGCAAGGTAGGTCATGCAAACATGATTTCGTTTTTTTTTGTGTAGGTGATGAAGGTGATTGAGGATGGGGTAGTGGATGCTGTCTACATGGACTTTAGTAGGGAGTTTGACAATGTCTCTCAAGGTAGGCTGATACAGAAGATTAAGACGATGATCCATGGTGGTTTGGATTCAATGTTAATACCCATTGAACTCTCCAATGGTAACTAATACACCTCCACCCCAACTCCAGTGTGCACACACTTACCCATCTCCCACCACCCTTGCCAACCTTGTTCCTTTTATCTTTGTATGCCCATCTCTCATATTTCCCTCCCTCTGGCTTTACATTTCACACCTCATCTTCCTTTATCTGACACCCTCTTGTCTTATTTTCATCTCTAGCCTTTATCACTTATTTCAGCCATCTGCCATTCACCCTCCACTCACCTGTTTCCATCTATCATTTGCCCCTCACTCCTAACCCATTCCATCAGTCTGAAGATGGATCCTGCCCCAAAACATCATCTATTCATTCCTTATACAGCTGCTACATGACCTCCAGCAGTTTGTGTTTTTTTGCTCGATTTTAGCAGCTGTAGTCTCTTGTACTGTACTGTCCTATGTTAAATGCTAAAATGCCCAGCAAGCCATGCAGCCCATGTGGATGGAGACCTAGAGTTTCAAGTGGAAGATGTTTTGTTGCAACTGGGAAGGAGAGTGAAATAGGTTAGCATTAAGTTGCAAACATGGTGAGGGGAATGATAGAAAAAACAAAGAGCATAACTGTGAAAGATGAGGCTGTAGTTGATTAGGGTTGCGTGCAGATAAATAATTGGCCTTTGAATTAAAAGTTGCAGTTGGAGGGTGTAAATATAGACAAAAGTGTAAAATGCTGTGAAGTGTAAGGTTGTTGAACATGTCCAGCAGATCAGGTTGTGCAAAGCGTGAAAGGCTGACCAATATCATAACTTATGTTAGTGTGCATAGTATTAATTATAGAGTACAGGCACATCTTATCATCCACAAGTACAAAAAAAATATACAAGCATATTAGGTAAAGTCAAAGTCAATTTTATTCATCACATGCACCCGAAGGTGCAGTGAAATGAATTAGTCAGCAGCGATACACTTAAAAAGAACACACAATATCCACCACAGCATTCTACACTGTGGTGGAAGGCAACAATGTTCAGTCAGTCCTCCTCCATTGTTCATTCGTGGTCGGGACCATAAACCCTCCGTAGTCGCTGCCAAGGATGGCCCGATGTACAGGCCCTCTCGACGGGATGATCAAACCTTCGACGTCAGAACGCTCAAACACATTCCGTGTCTGGGAATGCCCAAATCGGCAGTTCCTACCGGAGACCGTGGCTTCAGGATGTTATAGGCCGCAGGCTGGCGGTCGGAGCTTTTCTCTGGCAAGGGATCCCAGATTTCGGATGGTAAGTCCACACCACGGCCGCGGCTAGAAGCTCCGCAGACCACAATCCCATGATGCCAAAATCACCAGGCCAGCGATTGGAGCACTCCTCTCTGGCGACCCACGGCAAGGGTTCACCCGTTCCGCAATGGAAAAGTCCATGCTGCGCCCACTGCTGAAGCTCTGGGCCCAACTCTGGGAAAGGCCGCTCCAATCCATGCTGTTAGGCCGCAAGGGAGGCGACATGGAAAAAGTCGCCTCTCCTTCGAGGAGGCGACCAAAAGCAGTCCCCCCCCCCCCCACCACAAGACACACCAAGAGACACCTAAACTAACATTTAGACACACCATGTTTGATTTTTTTTTCACGAGTTAACAAGTTTCCCGAGTAGCTGCCGTTAGTGCCACAAGTCGATAAGTTGCTCGTGCGAGTTCCGACATTCCCGCTACGTGATCACCACGAGTGAAAACTCGGGGTCACTCGTGGGCCAACTCGCACCTTGAGACAGGGGTTTGTTTAATGTCTTAATTCTGACTAGAGACTAATCTCATCACATCCAGGGTTTCTTCCTCCTACCTGCCTTGCCCTTCACATGCATACTTAAATTCTCACTATCACACTTAAAACCATCCCACATTCCCGTCATCCGTTTGCCTGCGAACAATCAACACCAATCAACTTTTACAAGTTCCTGTCTAATACCATCAAAATTGGCCTTTCCCCATAGAAATTTCAAACTAACTTATGAATCAGCTCTGTCTTGACCATAACTATTTTAAAGCTTAAGAACTGTGGACACTGGTCCTAAAAGACTTGCCCACTGACATGATATCCTGGAACATTCAGCTGCCAGTCCTGTCCCTCCCTTTCAGTCAGGTTTCTGTAGTGGCTATTAATATCCCAGCTATATGCACCTACCAACACTCTAATTTCATCTGTCTTGCCCTTCAGGTCTCCAGCATCAAAATGAATACAATTCAATTGTCTTTCCTCATTCCCTGTTGTGCTCTTGTTTATACCGCCAACCGAACTTGCTGACATTGACTTCTGCACCGATTTATAGACTGCCATCTGACTTACTACTGCATCAGACCCTGCCAATTTAGTTTGAACCCACTAACCACTTGCAAACCAGCTCACCAGGATATTTATTTCCTTCCAGTTCAGGTTCAGACTGTCCCTCTTTTACACCTCTCCCAAAATAGGTCCTAATGGTCTAAAAATCCGAACCACTGCCCCTGCACCAAATCCATAGCCATACATTCAGCTTTCCAATCTTTCTATTTCTACCCTCCCTAATGTATGGCACTGGGATTAATCCAGAGATTATCACCCTCGAGGTTCTGCTTTCCTACCTTTTCCGTAACTCCCTAAATTAACTTTGCACACATTATCCTTTTCCAACCGATGTTATTTGTGCCAATGTGCATATCGTACGAGCTGCTCATCTCTCCCTTGAGAATGTTTTGCAGTCACCCCAAGACCCTGGTACTAGGGAGACAACACATCTGGCGTTCTGTTTTCTGCCATAACATCTCTTGTTTGTCCTCCTTGATGACCTATCCTCGGTGAATTGGTCGTCTGGATTCTGAACTGGCCTATTGATAAAAGACAGGGTTGTTGTGGAAGAGCGTTATTCTGGCTGGACATCTGTAGCCAATGGAGTTCCGCAAGGATCTGTTGTTTGTGGTATAAACAACTTAGATGTAAAAAAATAGATTGGCTGGTTCGTAGGTTAGTAGATGATATCAAAATTGGAGGAGTTGCAGACAGAGAGGAAGGATGACACAGTATACTACAGGATATAAATTTGCTACATAATTGGGCAGAGAAATGGCAGATGGGAGTTTAATCCAAGCAAGTATGAGGCGTTACATTTTGAGCTATTGAATGCAAGGAGAAAGTATACAGTTAATGGCAAGACCTTTAATAACATTTACGTACAGAAAAATCTTAGAGTCCAAGTCCATAGCTCCCCGAAAGTGGCAACATAAGTACATAGAGTTGTAAAAAATGCATATGATATGCTTGCATTCATCAGTCAGGGCATTGAGTATAAACATTAGGAGGTCATGCTGCAGCTTTATAAAACTTTGGTTGGGTCATACTTAGAGTACTGTGTGTAGTTCTGGCCATCTCAATACAGGATAGATGCAGACACATTGGAGAAACAGCAGAAGAGATTTATGTTGTGGGCCTAAGGATGACTGGTTAGCACACAACAAAAGCTTCTCACTGTACCTTGCTGCACATTACAATGAACTGAACTGAACTGTTCCTATGCTCTACTGTTCCATGAGACTGATGAAAGAATTACGAGAACAAAGGATACACTTTGACACTCTCAAGTCATCATGATCTACTGACATTTGTTCCAGTCATCTTTTCAGTTACAGGAAATGGGTCAAATTGGAATGCTCTTACAAGAAGCCCACACAATTCCACAATTCTATCAAAATGTACTTGTACAGAGACACAGGAAACTGCTGATGCTGGAATAATAAAGTACTGGAGGAACTCAACAGGATGGGCAGCATCTGGGGAGTAGTTATGTGGCACTTTTAAAAGAGGAACAATGCCAAGGCATTTTAAAGGATAGCAAAGTTAAGTTGACAGCAAACCAAACCATCAGAATTTGGGTCAATAAAGGAATATTTAAATCATCAACTTAAGAGGGGAAGACGATACAAGTTTATGGGGAGATTTTCAATGCATAGGTGATCGGTGGAATTATTAAATTCCGAGATCAGATGACCAGAACTAGAGGAACACTACCATCTTGGACAGCAAAAATGCATGACGAAATTGAAGAGAAAATGCAAGCCCAATTAGCCACTTCCTCTACTGTTATTTAACTCCTTTGAACTAAAGGACAATACTCTGCTGCACCTGCATGCCTACTTTCAATCACTGGTGTACTATGACACCCAGGTCTCGTTGCATATCCCCTTTTCCTAATCGGCCACCATTCAGATAATAGTCTACTTTCCTGTTTTTGCCACCAAAGTGGATAATCTCACATTTATCCACATTACATCTCCGACACCTCCCTCCTCTTTCTTGATCTCAGTCTCCATCACAGGAGATAGTCAAAGTCAAAGTCAAAAGAGTTTATTGTCATGTGTCCCCGACAGGACAATGAAATTCTTTATTTGCATAGCACAACAGAACATAGTAGGCACTTACTACAAATATATACGTAAATATGCACATTAATTAATAAATTAATAAAGTGCAAACAACAGGTGGCGGGGTATTAATGTTCAGAGTTTTGTCCGAGCCAAGTTTAATAGCCTGATGGCTGTGGGGAAGTAGCTATTCCTGAACCGGGTTGTTGCAGTTCTCAAGCTCCTGTACCTTCTACCCGAAGGTAGCAGGGAGATGAGTGTGTGGCCAGGGTGGTGTGGGTCCTTGATGATGCTGCCAGCCTTTTTGAGGCAGCGACTGTGGTAGATGGAAGGAAGGTCAGAGTCGATAATGGACTGGGCAGTGTTTACTACTTTTTGTAGCCTTTTCCTCTCCAGGGCACTCAAGTTGCCAAACCAAGCCACAATGCAACCGGTCAGCAAGCTCTCTACTGTGCACCTGTAGAAGTTAGAGAGAGTCCTCCTTGACAGTCCGACTCTCCGTAATCTTCTCAGAAAGTAGAGGCGCTGATGAGCTTTCTTAATAAATGCATCTGTGTTCTCGGACCAGGAAAGATCTTCACAGATGTGCACGCCCAGGAATTTGAAGCTCTTGACCCTTTCAACCATCAACCCATTGATATAAACAGGACTGTGGGTCCCCATCCTACTCCTTCCAAAGTCCACAATCAGTTCCTTGGTTTTGCTGGTGTTGAGGGCCAGGTTATTGTGCTGGCACCATATGGACAGTCGCTCGATCTCTCTTCTGTACTCCAACTCATTCCCATCAGTGATACGTCCCACTGCAGTGGTGTCTTCAGCGAAGATGGAGTTCACACTGTGACCGGCTACGCAGTCATGAGTATAGAGTGAGTACAGCAGGGGACTGAGCACGCAGTCTTGAGGTGCTCCCGTGCTGATTGTTATCGAGTGTGACACATTTCCACCAATACGAACAGACTGTGGTCTTTGAATGAGGAAGTCGAGGATCCAATTGCAGAGGGATGCGCAGAGACCCAGTTCTGCGAGTTTGGTAACCAGCTTGGAGGGGATGATTGTGTTAAATGCCGAGCTGTAGTCAATGAATAACAGCCTGACATATGAGTTTTTGTTGTCCAAGTGGTCCAGAGCGGAGTGGAGGGCCAGTGAGATCGTGTCCACCGTTGATCTGTTGTGGCGGTAAGCGAACTGCAGTGAGTCCAGGTTTTTGTCGAGGTAGGAGATGATTTGCTCCATGATCAACCTCTCGAAGCACTTCATCACCACAGGCGTTAGTGCCACAGGTCGAGAGTCATTGAGGCACTTCACCTTGCTCTTCTTGGGCACCGGTATTATTGATGCCCTTTTAAAGCAGGTGGGAACCTCAGACCTCAGAAGTGACAGGTTGAAAATGTCTGTAAAAACTCCAGCCAGTTGGTCCGCACAGGCTTTTAGAATACGACCAGGTATGCCATCAGGTCCAGTCGCTTTTCGAGGGTTCACCCCTCTGAAGGATTTCCTGACGTCGGCCTCTGTGACTGAGACTGAAATACCATCACAACGAATGGGGGCTCGGGAAGGCACATCGGTGTTCTCCCTATCAAAGCGTGCGTAAAATGCATTGAGCTCATCAGGGAGTGATGTATCGCCGACATCCGAGCTGCCTCCTGGTTTCGCCTTGTAGGAGGTGATTGCATTCAGTCCCTGCCACAGCTGCCGAACATCTGTCTCATCCTCCAGTTTGGAGCAGAACTCCCTTTTGGCCTTTTTGATGGCCTTACCAAGGTCATATCTGGACTTCGTGTAGACCACTAAATCATCAGACATGAATGCCCGGTGTCTAGGCTTCAGAAGAGTGCGGATCTCAGAGTTCATCCAAGGTTTCTGATTGGGAAACACTCGAAGGGTTTTGTAGGGATGCAGTCCTCCACACATTTCTTAATGAAATCTGTAACGACTGTGGCATATTCATTCAAGTCCGTTGCGGAGTTCTTGAACATTGCCCAGTCTACAGACTCCAAACAGTCTTGTAGTTGTTCCTCTGCCCCCCCCCCCCCCCCCAGCTCTATACTGTCCTCACCTCTGGGGGTGCACTCTTTAGTTGCTGCCTGTAGGCAGGAAGAAGCAGCACCGCAGTGTGGTCGGATTTACCAAAGTGAGGGCGAGGAATAGAGCGGTAAGCATTCTTTATGGTGGTGTAGCAGTGGTATAGGGTGTTTGGCCCCCTGGTGCAGCAGGAGACATGTTGGTGGAAGTTAGGGAGCGATTTCTTGAGGTTTGCCCTATTGAGGTTCCCAGCAATGGTGGTAAAAGCCTCGGGGTAAGACGTCTGGTGTTTGTTGACCACAGCGTGCAGCTCCTCCAGTGCCAGATAGACGTCTGCCTGGGGTGGGATGTAGACCGCGGTCAGGATGATGGAGGTGAATTCCCTCGGAAGGTAGGAGGGACGGCACTTCACCGACAGATGTTCGAGATGTAGAGAGCAGGAGTTGGACAGGACTGCCACGTCTGAGCACCACGCGGAGTTGACCATGAGGCAGACGCCCCCTCCTCTCCCTTTCCCCGATGCCAGTGTACAGTCCATGCGGTGGATGGAGAATCCTTCAGGCTGGACCACTGAGTCTGGGGAGCTGGGGGTGAGCCATGTCTCTGTGAAACAGAACACACAGCATTCCCTCAGCTCCCTTTGATAAAGCAGTCTTGCCCTCAAGTCCTCCACTTTATTTTCAAGGGACTGTACATTGGCCAGCAGGATAGTAGGGAGAGGGGGACGAAGTCCCCTGCGCTTCAGTCTGACCTGAAGTCCTGCTCGCCGGCCATGTTTCCGGACACAATGGAGGCTTCTCCTTTGTTTCCAGGTACTGTGTTTCCTGTACCTGCTGTTTCTGCGGACGAGCGCTGGAATGGGAATTCCCTCACAGACGGCAGCTCCAGCTCCGGCTCCGTAACGAACGGGAGTTCCCTCAAAGTCAGCAGCTCCAGCTTCATTTTTTCTGGGATATCCAGCCCATCGGCTCTGGAGGTCATCCCGGGGTTTCCAGGTGCCGTACCTGGGTTCCTCAGTCGGGTCGGGAGTTCCACAGCCAGCGTGGGAAAATTTAAAGTCCGGGGCTCCCGCAGCTGCGGTAGATCGCAAAATTTCCAGCGCTTTCAGCTGCACAAGCAGCCTATCTGAAACGGCACCGATTACTGCCCTTTCCCTGATGCAGGTGAGTTGATAGAAGTTGTAGGTAATTCTTTTCTGTTCTGGTGCTCCGCAAAAGTCGCCGCAGGCAGGCGCCATCTTGAGGCTGGGACTAAGATGAAGCCCTCACTCGTGTCTCCACGGCACCCTGCAGCTCTGCCCTTGCCCCCCCCCCCCCCCACCAGTTGCAAAAGAGTCCTCCTAGTCCTTACCCGTCACGCCATCAGCTGTCGCATACAACACATAATCCTCCGACATTTTCGGCACCTCCAATGGGATCCCAACACCAGTCACATCTTCCCATCTCCTTTACGCTTTCTGCAGAGACCATTCCCCCCGCAACACCCTGGTTAACTCATCCCTTCCTACTCAAACCACCCCCTCCCCATGTACCTTTCGATGCAACCGCAGAAGATGCAACACCTGTCCCTGCGCCTCCTCCCTCGACTCTGTCCAGGGACCCAGGCAGTCCTTTCAGGAGAGGCAGAGGTTCACTTGCACCTCCTCTAACCTCTTCTACTGTGTCTGTTGTTCAAGATGTGGACTCTAACACATCGGTGAGACCAAACATAGACTGGGCGATCGTTTCGCTGAACACCTACGCTCAGTCCGCCTGAACCTACCTGATCTCCCAGTTGCTAAACACTTTAATTCTCCTTCCCATTCCCACACTGACAGTTCTGTCCTAGGTCTCCTCCATTGTCAGAGCGAGGCTAAATGTAAATTGGAGGAAAAGCTTCTCATATTTCGCTTGGGTAGCTTACAGCCAGTGATATATTGATTTCTCTAACTTCAAGAACCCCGGCATTCCCTCTCTCTATCCCTCCCCCATCCAAGTCATACCAGCTTCTCGTTTTCACCCAACAAACAGCTAACCATGGCCTGTTTCACTTACCATCGTTACTTTTTTGCATATCTTTCATTCATTGTTCTTTATTTCTCTACATCATCGTCTATATCTCTCTCATTTCTCTTTACCCTAACTAGTCTGACAAAGGGTCTGTTTTGTAGATGCATGATATCCTTCAGACATTCTGGACCACTCCTTGGTCAGCACCAATAGTGGCATATCATCCTCACAACAGCTGCCCTTGTTTCACCATTCGGTATCCCATACATTTTTCCCATTGGAAAAATTCATTTCCTTATCCTATGTATTTGCTACCCATGATGCTGTCAACTGCATATTTCAGAGACCAAAATGCTGGAAAACCTCAATTCAGAACATATGAAATTCCAAGCTACCAATCAGCTATCCATTTAATTCGTTGTCATGCTCCTACATCTGACCTTAACCTCAACTTATTCTATTGAAGGTTTGAGAAAAGCACCTTTCGACGGTCTTGTTGAACTCAATTTCTGACAATGTTTTTACTAATCTAATTATTCCTTTTATACTTCGGTCGTGCCACAGGATCAAGGATCATATACTTTGACTAAATTTTTGGGGTTCTGGATGAGCTAATGAAGTTATGATAGGATTTGTAAACTCCTAACAAGCAGGTCAAATAGAATAGTTGAATAGGAATACTCCAAATTCCTATTTGGAATAGTTTGTAATCTTCTGTCACTTAAGGAGGGCTTCTCTATGGTCTTGATGCATAGTTGAGGATCTCAACACCATTCAGAAAGCTCCCGCCCCACTTTGAAAAGTCACGGACCAGACGTACTCAGGAGCCAGAGCGTAATTGTAGTTCAAGTGAGCTTTGAGCATATCTTTTAATTTTTTTGGCAGTTAATTCATCGCATGACATGGCTCAGGATAGTTTTGTTTGTTTTAGGAGTCTAATGTTGGGAATGAAAGAGACATGTCAATACAATGTAACCACCTGACAATAACTACAACTTCAATGCTGAGGATGTTGAGCAGGGAGTAAATGCCTATGTTAGTTCACAATCTTCCCAGTAAATTTGGCAAAATTCACAGTGAAAGTGTGGTGATATTTTAGCTCATTTAATAGCAAACCCCACTTCTCTCAAATATTGCTTAATCCAATGAGCAGTCTAACATTTACTTTGTTTTAGAGAAGCAACTGAAAACATCCAATTGTAGTACAAGAAATAAAAAGTAAGATTGCGTGCCTTAATGATCACCATCCAGTGGCTCTGACAGCCACCATCATGAAGCGCTTTGTGAGACTGGTGATGGTGCACATTAACTCCAGCCTCCCAAACAACCTTGCTCTGCTGCAGTTTGTTGCCCATCGCAACAGGTCCACAGCAGATGCATTCTCGGACCCGAAACTCATCTCTAGAGCACATAACAAGGACACCCATGTCAGACTTTTATTTATTGACTATAGCTACACCTTCAATACCATAATCCCAACCAAACACATCTCCAAACTCCCAGACCTAGGAGTCAACACCCCCCTCTGCCACTGGATCCTCAACTTTCTGACTCACAGTTCACAATCAGCAAGGATAGATGACAACATCACCTCAACAATAATGCACAACATCAGTGCCTGCACAAGGATACTTGGTCCCTACTATACTCCCTGTATACTCGTGCTGTGTGGCCTAATTTGGCTCTAACTCAATTTCCAAGTTTGCAAATGACATCATTGTGATGGGCTAAATCACAAACAACAATTTGATGGAGTATAGGAAGAAAATGGATTACTTGGTAACAATGTCCGGACAATAACCTCTCTCTCAATGTCAGCCAGACAAGGGAACAAATTATCAACTTCAGGAAGCATGGTGTAATACATGCCACAATCAGTGTCCATAAAAAAAAGTGGAAATGGTTGAGAGCTTCAAGTTCCTTGGTATCAATATTACAAACGACTAAACACACTGAAGCGACAGCAAGACCACCAGAAACGGCAGAGTTGTGTTTATAACTCACAGGTTCACAAGTTATAGGAAAGAATTATGCCATTTGGCCTATCATTTCTACTCTGCCATTCAATCATGGCTGATCTCTGCCTCCTAATCCCATTTTCCTGCCTTCTCCCCATAACCCTTGACAACCGCTCTATTCAAGAATTTGTGTATCTCTGCCTTAAAAGTATCCGCAGGGGTGAAAGATTGCAACCTTCAAGTGATCCGCACTGTTTCGACCAATGCAATCAACTCGACGTGCACAAACGGATGATCAAATAGAACAAGTTGTCCAACAACTTTAGGCTGTGCACGCCACACGAAATAATAATAAGAAGAAAAGTATCCACGGACTTAGCATCCACAGCTCTCTGTGGCAATGAGTTCCACAGGTTAACTACTCTTTGATTAAAGAAGTGCCTTCCTTTCTAAATGAGCTCCCTTTAATTCTGAGGCTATGACCTCTGGTCTTAGACTCTCCCACCAGTGGTAACACCTTTTCCACATCCACATACCACATCCACTCTATCTATGCCTTTCATTATTCTGTAAGCTTCAATGAGGCTCCCCCTCAACCTAAACTCCAGCGAGAAGAGGCCCAGTGCTGTCAAGCACTCATCATATGCCAACCCCCTCATTCCTGGAATCATTGTAAAACTCCTCTAGACCCTCTCAAGAGCCAGCACATCCTTCCACAGATATGTGGCCCAAATTTGCACACAGTACTCCAAATGCAGCGTGACCAGCATTACATCTCTGATTACAGCAGTCTATCACACAGATCAGACTCTCCATCATTGACACTTCCTGCTGTCTCAGGAAATGGTCAACACAATCAAACGCCTTCTGAGTCATTTCATCTTCTCCCAGCTTCCACAAGGCAAAAGATACAGAATCTTGAAAGCATGCACCACCAGACTAAGAAATAGCCACTACCCCTCTATTATCAGGCTTCTGAACAGTCTTTCTATAGCTGTCATTGGAAATGTTACACTACAATTCTACAAACTATATTCCACACTCTGTTTCTCTTCCCCTTTGTTCTACCTATTGTACTCAAGTTTAGCTAGACTGTGCTTATGCCTATTATGTGATTTAATTGGATAGCAAGAAAAAGCTTGTCAGTTTCACATAGTGCAGAAAAGGTGTAATGGTAAATGTGACAATAATAAACCCAAGCCTAAAAATAACAATCTTGCTCTTTCACTAGTATTTTATTATTCTACTAGTCATATGCTGTCCAGCCTTTGAAATACATACCAATTTAAACATTTTGAATATTTCAGCATCACTTGCACTATAGCAGATTGAGGAAGACCGATATCATCTTCTCAGGTTAACATACAATGAGGTACTCACTTTAAAAATAACATTTTCTTAACATAAAAACTGAAATTGCCCAATCGCAGCTTGGAAAATAACAGTATATTTATATATGTCAAATAGAAATGCTTGGAGAGGGACTTCCGGTGGCGCTATGAAGTGAGTGGAACGCGCCATTCAGCTCCGCTAAAATTTGCATTAAAAACTAGGGTAAAACGGGTTAACTGAAACTACTCACCAGAGAACGGGTGTGAACGGTTCCGGGAGCATTAAAAAGGTGAGTGACGTCATCAGGCGCGCGACTTTACTAAGAAAATGTCGATGCATCGCTCCCCACCCCCCACCAAGGGAAAAAGCCTGTGAAAAGGGAAGTAGGCCTCACTGGAGCCGCGGGCTCGAGTTTGAGTGCCTCCCAGGAAGATATTTTAAAGATGGATGACCTCAAAAAAATTATTATGGATGAGCTAAAACAAATGCTTAAGGATATGAAAAAATAGAGAGGAAATAAAGACTTTAAGAGCTGATATTTTGGTGTATCATGAAAATTTGAAAGAAGAGTTCAAAAAAGAAGTTATAGCCACTGTAAAGACTATGATGGACGAATTGAAAGATAAAGCAGGTACTGATTTGCAACAACAGTTGGATGACGTAAACCGTAAAACTGGTGAGACGGAGTTGTTGCTGGATACCTATTAGAATCTCACTTAACCAACAAAATGACGCAATAAAAGAATTGACTGAATCAGCCGAGAAGCGTCTTGCCGAGAACGAGCGTTTATCAGAATTATTACACAAAATAACTGAGAAATGCATTGACTTGGAGGGACTTCAAAGGCTTCAGAATCTGCGTATTGTTGGATTGAGTGAAGGCCGAGAGGGAAATCAAGACCCTCGAAAATTTGCTGCAAAACTCCTAAAAGATATTCTGAACTTGGACCAAGAACCTCTGCTGGGCTGAGCACACAGGGCATTGAGATGTACCCCTAGGAGGGATGCTCCCCCAAGACAGATGATTGTGAAGGTGGCTTACGATCATGTTTTTGAAGAAATTATGCAAATAATAATACGCAAGAAAAATCTCAAATATGAGGGAGACAACATCAGTATCTTCAGAGATTACCCTGCGGAAGTGGCCAAGAGAAGATCTTTATTTACAGAAACAAGAGGTATCCTGAGGAACATAAAGAATATGAGATATGGCCTGATGTACCCGGCAACATTAAGAGTAACTTATGATAACAAGGAGCACCACTTCACCAAACATACAGAAGCTCTTGAATTTGCTCGAAACATTCAGAAGAAACTGGAAGAGGAAGAAGTAGAGGAAGTAGATGAAGATGAAGAATACTGAATATTATTGATCACTTACCTGATGATACTGCCCATCCACAGAAAAGGAGGAGGATTCACAATGAAGGAGGATCCGCGGGGAAGGAGGAGGAACAATGGACATGGACTCTATCTTGGGGTCAAGGAGGGATGGATGGATTATTAATAAATATAGTTTTGTATTAACTACCCCTAAAAAATGTATGTTAGCTCTCCTAATATAGTGCTATGACACTAACTATATTTGATATTAGTAGTATTATTAATTATAAAGTATATAAATTTAATACCCCACCCCGACATATATAGCCCTTAAGGCAAAAACGGAGCTGGAACTATTAACATCTTTTTATTTTCACGGTAGTCCGTAGACTAATAGCCACGCTAGTGTGGCTTACACTAATACTAACTGCACCAATTATAGTTGTAGTCATTTTTTTTTCCCCCTTACACTTTACTAACATCACTTACTTTACTCACATTCTTTATTATTACTTTTATATTATGTATTTTATTTCATATCAAATATTATATAGATTTAAGTATGATTGGGGTTACATAGTTAGTTTAAAGAGACGTGTGTATACAATGACACAGATATTAAATTTCATCGATCTGAGGTTTGGGTATAGGATTGGGTTAGATGAGCCGAGACATCTACTCCATTATAAACCACCTTAATAATAACATGTATGACATAAATACTAGGATTGGGGGTGATGGAATCACCTTCTGTAGTTGGAATAGGGAATTAACAAACCAATTAAAAGAGGTAAGGTTTTGGCTCAATTAAATAGATTGAAATGTGATATTATTATTATAGACACCTTAAAAAAGATGCGCAGTATAAATTAACAGCAAAATGGATTTCCAAAGTATATCACTCTTCATTTACACATAAGTCTAGAGGGGTAGCAATAATTATTCGTAAAGGTATACCTTTTAAACAAAGCTCAATAATAGAAGATGTTGAGGGCAGATATATAATAATTACAGGTGAATTACATTCTAAAAAAGTAATCCTTATGAATATATATGGTCCTAATTGTGATAACCCATTATTCTTCAAGAAAATATTTAACAATGTCCCTATATCCACTCAACATAATCTAATAATTGGAGGTGATTTTAATTGTACCTCAGATAATTATTTAGATAGATCATCAATGAAAAGGAAAACCCCTTCTAAGTCAAGTACACTTATAAATCATTTTATTAACACAGCAAATGTTAAGGATATCTGGAGCACAGATAACCCATCTGGTCGAGAATATTCATTTTTTTCCCCTGTATTCGATCAGGTCGAGAATATTCTTTTTTTTCCCCCTGTATTCGGAACCTATTCAAGGATAGACTAATTTTTAATAGATTCAAAACTAATCCCATTTACGTATGACTCAAAATATCAATATTATTATCTCGGATCATGCTCCATTAACATTTAAGATAAAATGAAAAGACATAACTATTAAAACCTCTAACTGGAGACTCAACCCTCAAATATTACATGATAAGGCTTGTTATGATTACTTGGTAAAACAGATTAAATTATTTTTTGAAACTAATGACAAACCTGGAATTTCACCCTCACTGCTTTGGGATACATTTAAAGCATTTATGTGTTGTGCGAGAATATCAGCACACGCATACTTTAATAAGGCAAATCAAAAGACTCAACAAAAGTTGGAAAATGAAATAAAACAATTAGATATTGAAAATGCAATATCCCCTTCAAAGGGGCTAAGTAATAAAATTGCATCATTAAAATATAAGCTAAATAAAATATATTCAAATCAGATTATTAAACTTTTTCAACAGACTAAATAAGTACACTTTGAATTTGGGGATAAACCACAAAAATTACTGGCACGCAAGCTTAGAAAATTATACATAAAATTAGATCTGAACAAGGAGAAATATTGACTTTCCAAAAGATATCAATGATACATTTTTACAATATTATCAAAATCTTTACTCATCTAAACTAGCAGGACAATCAGATGAAATGGAAACATTCCTACAAGAATGTCATATCAATAGTTTGGATCAGGAAGGTAGAGACTTGTTAAATGCTGATATATCAGTAAAAGATATTGAAGAATCAATTGGATCATTAAATAACGGAAAAGCCGCAGGCCCTGATGGCTTAAGTGTTGAATTTTATAAGAAGTTTTATGATCTGATTTCTCCACGTTTACATATAATATATAAATATGCTTATGAACAAGGAAAGTTACCAGAATCATTAAATGAATCTACAATTACACTTACCCTAAAGCTGATAAAGATTTGGAAGACCCTGGGTCATACAGAGCAATAGCTCTTTTAAACACTGATCAAAAAATACTAACTAAAATTTTATTTCGAAGGCTAAGTTAGTGATTAATAACGTAATACATCATGACCAAACAGGTTTTATCCCAAAACGCCTTTCATCTTATAATCTGAGACGTCTATTCAATATCATATACTCAAAAAGAGTGAAAGATATTGCTGTCATATCCTTAGATGCTGAAAAAGCATTTGACCAGGTTAAATTGGCCTTATTTATTTAAAATAATGCAGAATTTTCAACTGGGGGATAGATTTTCCAAATGGGTAAAAACCATATACTCGAATCCAATTGCAAGAATATTAACAAATCAAATGTTATCAGCAAAACTTAATCTCTTTAGGGGTTGTAGACAAGAATGCCCGTTATCACCATTACTATTTGCTCTGGTAATAGAACCATTAGCCGAAATGATTAGATCAGAACCAGAAATATATGGATATAATACCAAAACTACAACGAATAAAAAATCTTTATACGCAGATGACATCTTAATTTATATCACAAAACCGGAGATTAGTATTCCCAATCTTTTTAATGTTATAACTAAGTTTGGCACATTTTCTGGGTATGGAATTAACTGGAATAAAAGTGAAATTATGCCTATAACTGGAATAAAATTAAATATATTAGAACAATTCCCACTTAAAATAGTCACGGACAAATTTAAATATCTAGGAATTAATGTATCTCAATCCTATAACTGTCTATTTAAATATAATTACCCTCAATTGTTAAATAAACAAAAAAAAAATTATATTGGAAAACACTACCTTTTTCAATGATCGGTAGAATAAATGCTATAAAAATGATTTTTTTGCCACAGTTGTTATATTTATTTCAAGCCATCCCTTTATATCTCCCTTAGGTTTTAAAAAGTGGGGTTACATTAGCTACTCTCCAATCCTCAGGAACTACTCCAGAATCTAAAGCGTTTTGAAAAATTATCACTAATGCATCCACTAGTTCTGGGGCTACTTCCTCAAGTACTCTGGGATGCAGCCTATCTGGCCCTGGGGATTTATCGGCCTTTAATCCGTTCAATTTACCCAACACCACTTCCCCGCTAACCTGGGTTTTACTCAGTTCCTCCATCTCATTTGACCCCCGATCCCCTGCTATTTCCGGCAGATTTTTTATGTCTTCCTTAGTGAAGACAGAACCAAAGTAGTTATTCAATTGGTCTGCCATGTCCTCGTTCCCCATGATCAATTCACCAGTTTATGACTGCAAGGGACCTACATTTGTTTTAACTAACCTTTTTCTCTTCACATATCTATAAAAAGTTATGCAGTCAGTTTTTATGTTCCCTGCCAGTTTTCTTTCATAATCTATTTTCCATTTCCTAATTAAGCCCTTTATCCTCCTCTGCTGGACTCTGAATTTCTCCCAGTCCTCTGGTAGGCTGCTTTTTCTAGCTAATTTGTATGCTTCATATTTTTCTTTGATACTATCCCTAATTTCCCTTGTTATCCACAGATGCATTACCTTCCCTGATTTATTCTTTTGCCAAACTGGGATGAACAATTGTTGTAGTTCATCCATGCAGTCTTTAAATGCCTTCCATTGCATATCCACCGTCAACCCTTTAAGAATAACTTGCCAGTCTATCTTGGCCAATTCACATCTCATACCCTCAAAGTTACCTTTCTTTAAGTTCAGAACCCTTGTTTCTGAATTAACAATGTCACTCTCCATCCTAATGAAGAACTCAACCATATTATGGTCACTCTTGCCCAAGGGGCCATGCACAACAAGACTGCTAACTAACCCTTCTTCATTACTCAATACCCAGTCTAGAATAGCCTGTTCTCTCGTTGGTTCCTCTGCATGTTGGTTTAGAAAACAATCCCGCATACATTCAAAGAAATCCTCTTCCTCAGCACCCCTGCCAATTTGATTCACCCAATCTACATGTAGATTGAAGTCACCCATTATAACTGTTTTACCTTTGTTGCACGCATTTCTAATTTCATCTTTGATGTCATCCCCAACTCCACCACTACTGTTAGGCGACCTGTACACAACTCCCACTAGCGTTTTCTGCCCCTTAGTGTTTCGCAGCCCCACCCATATCGATTCCACATCCTCCAAGCTAATGTCCTTCCTTTCTATTGCGTTAATCTCCTCTATAACCAGCAACGCTACACCTCCTTTTCCTTTCTGTCTATCCCTCCTGAATATTGAATATCCCTGGTTGTTCAGCTACCAGCCTTGGTCACCCTGGAGCCATGTCTCCGTGATCCCAACTATATCATATTCATTAATAACTATCTGCACATTCAACTCATCCACCTTATTACGAATGCTCCTTGCATTGAGACACAAAGCCTTCAGGCTTATTTTTACAACACTCTTACCCCTTATACAATTATGCTGAAAAGTGGCCCTTTTTGAGTTTTGCCCTGGATCTTTCTGCCTGTCACTTTTACTTTGCACCTTGCCACCTATTGCTTTACTTTTCACCTTGCCACCCATCGCAAGAGTGGTCCTAATACAGGCAAGTGGGTTTAATGTAAAGCAAAAAGATCAACATGAAATGAATGGTAAGCCAAAGGGCTCATTTCTGCACTCTGTGAAACTGGCTCCAGAATCATAAATAAGCTCATAAAAGGAAGCTTAGAATAATTTTCCCCTCAAGTTATGACAATATATCACGATTGTTCAAAAATATCAACTTGGAATTTAAGAGCCAACATACCAAAAACATGCAATGGGGAAAAGTGAAGAAATTGAATTATAGACAGCAGCATGGATTTAGGATTGGCATTGAGCAAGATAGGTGAATGAAAGGGGTTTGTTTCAAACGTATGTGGAACCAAAACTACAATAGATACCAAAAGATGGCTTATATCATGCAGTTATTCTTGATATTATTGTTATAATCACAAATCATAATCCTTATATTATCAACGCAAAGATAATCCATAGTAGCTCACCCTGACAAATGTAAGACTGTACTTTTCCCAAGAAGAAACATATTGTATTAAAATAAAAACCATTATGTTTGTGGACGTTGAAACACATTATTCCTTTCATGAACATAAGTAACCATCCAAATAGAAGTTTAAAGGTCAAACTCGACTAATTAAACAATTACCCATCTGATTGAAACGACTCAGATTTAGTCACGATTCAAGCGAAATGTATGATCAGTAATCAATAAAGGAGATATTATACAACATGCACAAACAAAACAAAAATAAACACATTTTCAGTTGATCCAGGTTTTATCCAAAACACTTGCAGGATCCGGTATCAACTTATAGCACAACTTAAGGAATCTATGAAAAATAACCGTGTGCAGCCGACTCCGGGAACAATTCAAAAATCAGGTGGAATAGAATATTTGTAATAATTGCATAAATAGCTACTCTAGGGAATATTGCAAACACTCACGAATTTTAAACTGTGGGAGGTTAACAGATGCTCCCAGTGAGTAGTGGATTGTGCGCCTGCTGTTGTCAATAAATAAGTAACATTTGTTCCATGTTCTTTGAATTAGTTCAGGTACAATCACAGGCCCCGCGGCTTTGGTTCTTTGTTCTCGGGAGCCCTCCCTCCTCTTTCTCCCCGGTGCCTTTACTTGCCCTGGGCCGCTTACTAGCGCAAGGGAGTCACACTGTCATTACTCACTGGTTGGTTGGAGGTGCCATCAGTGGGATCTCCACTTCTTCCTCTTCAAATTCATGGCCGTCGAAAGAATCCACTTCGTCCGGGGGCAAGGGGAGGGCAGCTGGGGCAGCGCCAGCGCCGGCGAGAGGGGCAGCAGCGCCGACGGCCTCCATGGGCTCCGACAACAGGGAGACCAAGGCCGAGGCGGGCGACGTCGATTCCGTGTCCAGAGCCGTGAGCGGGCCGAATCTCGACATTTCTTGCAGCGGAGGCTGGAAAACAACCGTCTCTCCATCTCCACCTGGAGCCGCCATCGTCACGGCGGCCGCCAACAGGCATTCATTCCCCACTTCCGCCGCCATCATGGTCACAGCCTGCGCCGCCACACGATAGCAGTAAGGGAGAGAGAGGGGGGTGGGGGTGGGGAGTACTTTCTTTATATATTTTTTCGTTGCGCGACGGCTTGGGTGGAGAAGGTGGTGGAACCGCAACTTCAATGAAAGAGCGCTAACGGAGGGGAGAGTTCATGACTTCATCTGCTTTCCTTCCGCCCGCCCGCCTTGCCTTGCCTTGCCTGAGGCTGGGAGGGGGCGTGAGGGCGCGCGCCGCCAGCTCGCTCCGGGGCGGCCGTTCAACCGTCGCTTGCAGCGCGCGCGGCGCCGCCGTTGTCCCGAGCAACTCGCTCCACTCCACGCGATCGGAGCAAGTAGAAGTCAAATAAATAATTTCAGCTTCTGCCTTTCTCTCTTTCCCCCCCTCCCTTTCTTGCGCAACTTTTAGTTGTATTCTATTAAGACTCAAGGAATCGACTGCGCGCAGTCCCCGTAGCAATCAAAGATCATAGAGCGGATGATCTTTGGTAGTAATTAAGGGAACGATGTGATCTGCGATCCCGCAACATCTAGTCTAACTAAGTGAGTAGAAGAAGTATGTGTTTAAGGCCAATAACTTGTTGACGATCCACCATGCCGGTTGCTACGTTTACCAACAAAAGCTTTTTTTTTTAAAGTAAATATATTTTATCGCGCATTATTTCAGGAAAATGGGAGCAGCTCCGACAGCAGTCGGTCACCATTAACTTCACTTGTGACACCTTCGATGTCGACAGTCACGTTTGAGATGTTCAATCTTTGGCAACTACTTCACGTGGATGTGTATGAGGCTTTTGAGTAAAATGTAACCAATCTCACAATTCGGATTTGCTGTTATCGCACATAACGAGTTTTGATTTTGTCCAAAGAAGGGTCTCGACCGAAACTTCTCTCATTCCTTCTCTCCAGAGATGCTGCCTGTCCCGCTGCGTTACTCCAGCATTTTGTGTGTGCCCACGGTGTAAACCAGCTTCTGCAATTCCTTCCTACATATTTAAATGTTATACAAGAACCTTTTTAAAGCGTGAAAGTATTTAAAAACGTGAAAATATATTTCAAGCTATGGAGGGAATAAAATGTAAATTTGCATTGGATCCAAGCAAATTGTGTCAACGTTGCCCTCGGGAAATGAACTCAAAAGGTACAACAGAAAAGGATTTAAAAAATGCTGGAGTAACTCAGCAGGTCAGCCAGCAGGTATCTCTGAGGAACATGTATGGGTGATGTTTCGGGTCAGGACCCTTCTTCAGACTCGGGTACAACAGAATATTTATGTCTACTTAAGCGGACACATATGGCCTGCTTTAACATCACATTTTGAAGATAGCATCCCCAGCAGTACAGCCATGTCTCAATATTGCACCTACATTTTGTCTCTGGTGTATAACTTGGAGCAAGAATGCTACCAATTGAATTATGTCTCTATTTCACTCTTCTGTCTTTGTTATTTCTTGATACGATCTATATTGCTGTGGCATTTGATTTCCATGTTCATTGTACAACAAGTTAGTGTTGGGATTCCAAAGCAGATTATGGCTAAAAAGAGAAGTAAGCTAAGGGAAGTTGATATCTGCTGGAATAAAATTAAAACCTGACAACCTAAATACCGATACTTGACCTCACTAAACCATTTCCCTAAATAAAACAATCTTAAGCATGCTACTGAGGCTCAACTTGGTTTGAGTAGCAAGTCGTTGCTGAAAAGTCAGAAATTAAGATGTGGGTTTAAATAAGCGAGTTCGGTATTCCAAAAAACGCAAGGAATCATAGGATTTGTCAAAGGTCACTCGCTATGAAGAAAAAGCGAACAAAGCGTAAACTGTATGAATTCTTATCTTTATTCATGATTTATGGGGGGGCAGATGCGAGTGTGAGATGGGGAGAGTCTGGGCCGGCGGAGAGACAATCTCGGCAGCTGCGCGCACACAGACCCGCACCTCATCCGCAGCCAGGATTGAACACAGGTCTCCGGCATCGCAAGCACTGCCGAACAGCTACTGGACCGTTTCATCCCAAGGGGGGGCGGCTGGTGACACCCGGGGCGACCCCGGATCGACGGGACAGCGGCCCACAGCCAGGACGGAGAAGAAGGGGCAACTCCCGGGGAACCCGCTTCCCGACAGATGATGTTTCAGATCCGGACCCCTGTTCGATTGCATTAAAGTGCCAGTTTAAAATCTCAGCTCTAGACAGAGCAATTTTATCCCTTAACCTATTTAACTAGGGAAATAATTGCTACCATTGCCTCAAATTATACTGATGGATTGGGATTCATTCAAACATCTTGAGGGTATGAGACGTGAATTGGCCAAGATTGACTGGCAATTAATTCTAAAAGGGTTGACGGTGGATATACAATGGAAGACATTTAAAGACTGCATGGATGAACTACAAAAATTGTTCATCCCAGTTTGGCAAAAGAATAAATCGGGGAAGGTAGTGCATCCGTGGATAACAAGGGAAATCAGGGATAGTATCAAAGCAAAGGATGATGCGTACAAAGTAGCCAGAAAAAGCAGCATTCCAGAGGACTGGGAGAAATTCAGAGACCAGCAGAGGAGGACAAAGGGCTTAATTAGGAAAGGAAAAATAGATTATGAAAGAAAACTGGCAGGGAACATAAAAACTGACTGCAAAAGTTTTTATAGATATGTGAAGAGAAAGAGGTTAGTTAAAACAAATGTAGGTCCCTTGCAGTCAGAAACAGGTGAGTTGATCATGGGGAACAAGGATATGGCGGACCAATTGAATAACTACTTTGGTTCCGTCTTCACTAAGGAAGACATAAATAATCTACCTGAAATAGCAGGGGACTGTGGGTCAAAGGAGGAATTGAGTGAAATCCAGGTCAGTCGGGAAGTGGTGTTGGGTAAATTGAATAGATTAAAGGCCGATAAATCCCCAGGGCCAGATAGGCTGCATCCCAGAGTACTTAAGGAAGTAGCTCAGGAAATAGTGGATGCATTAGTGATAATCTTTCAAAACTCTTTAGATTCTGGAGTAGTTCCTGAGGATTGGCGGGTAGCAAATGTAACCCCTCTTTTTAAGAAGGGAGGGAGAGAGAAAACAGGGAATTACAGACCAGTTAGTCTAACATCGGTAGTGGGGAAACTGCTAGAGTCAGTTATTAAAGATGGGATAGCAGCACATTTGGAAAGTGGTGAAATCATTGGACAAAGTCAGCATGGATTTACAAAAGGTAAATCATGTCTGACGAATCTTGTGGAATTTTTCGAGGATGTAACTAGTAGCGTGGATAAGGGAGAACCAGTGGATGTGGTATATCTGGACTTCCAGAAGGCTTTCGACAAGGTTCCACATAAGAGATTAGTATACAAACTTAAAGCATACGGTATTAGGGGTTCAGTATTGATGTGGATAGAGAACTGGCTGGCAAACAGGAAGCAAAGAGTAGGAGTAAACGGGTCCTTTTCACAATGGCAGGCAGTAACTAGTGGGGTACCGCAGGGCTCAGTGCTGGGACCCCAGCTATTTACAATATATATTAATGATCTGGATGAGGGAATTGAAGGCAATATCTCCAAGTTTGCGGATGACACTAAGCTGGGGGGCAGTGTTCGCTGTGAGGAGGATGCTAGGAGACTGCAAGGTGACTTGGATAGGCTGGGTGAGTGGGCAAATGTTTGGCAGATGCAGTATAATGTGGATAAATGTGAGGTTATCCACTTTGGTGGCAAAAACAGGAAAGCAGACTATTATTTAAATGGTGGCCGATTAGGAAAAGGGGAGATGCAGCGAGACCTGGGTGTCATGGTACACCAGTCATTGAAAGTAGGCATGCAGGTGCAGCAGGCAGTGAAAAAAGCGAATGGTATGTTAGCTTTCATAGCAAAAGGATTTGAGTACAGGAGCAGGGAGGTTCTACTTCAGTTGTACAGGGTCTTGGTGAGACCACACCTGGAGTATTGCGTGCAGTTTTGGTCTCCAAATCTGAGGAAGGACATTATTGCCATAGAGGGAGTGCAGAGAAGGTTCACCAGACTGATTCCTGGGATGTCAGGACTGTCTTATGAAGAAAGACTGGATAGACTCGGTTTATACTCTCTGGAATTTAGGAGATTGAGAGGGGATCTTATAGAAACTTACAAAATTCTTAAGGGGTTGGACAGGCTAGATGCAGGAAGATTGTTCCCGATGTTGGGGAAGTCCAGGACAAGGGGTCACAGCTTAAGGATAAGGGGGAAATCCTTTAAGACCGAGATGAGAAAGACTTTCTTCACACAGAGAGTGGTGAGTCTCTGGAACTCTCTGCCACAGAGGGTAGTTGAGGCCAGTTCATTGGCTATATTTAAGAGTGAGTTGGATGTGGCCCTTGTGGCTAAGGGGATCAGAGGGCATGGAGAGAAGGCAGGTACGGGATACTGAGTTGGATGATCAGCCATGATCATATTGAATGGCGGTGCAGGCTCGAAGGGCTGAATGGCCTACTCCTGCACCTAATTTCTATGTTTCTATGTTTCTATGTTTCTATTGGGTATTGGGATTCATTCAAACATCTTGTCTGAAAGACTCTTTCTAGCATAACTTTGTTTAAACAATTTAAAATGTCTCATTGTGGTCACAGCTTCCAAGGTGGCCATTCACATTTAGCTCAACTGCCTGAACTATTTCATAATTCCCAATTTGACACAGGATTTCTAAGGAGCCTAAAACATATTGTGGAAATGCCATTGAACTATCTCCTTTTGCTTCCTCCTTATCCCAATCAATTACATAACTAAAAATATCTCAGCATGATAACTATTTTATTCCAACTAATTTCTCCAATATGACTCCTAGTTTCCTACTCAAATTCAGAACCAAAATGTTGCCATCTGTCAGACTTTGCTTTTGAAAAGCTAATGGAAAAGTTAGTTGGCCACAGATATTTGGGAACAAACATTCAGTAAAATTAGACACAAGAAACTACAGATCGAGATGCTGGAATCTTGAGCAAAAAGCAAAGTGCTGGAGTAACTCAGCAGGTCAGGTAGCATCTGTAGGGACAGGTGAGGTTTCCAGTTGGGATTTTCTTCAGATTTATTGGAGTGGAGCAGAGAAAACTGGAGAGATGTGAGAGAGGCAAGTGATAAGTGGCCACTGGTGAGGAGTTCTGCACCTTCACCACAGCCTCGTCGTCCTTCCTGTAATATGGTGACCAGAACTGCACACAATGCCATAAATGCAGCCTAACCAAAGTGCTAAAAGTTGCAACCTGACTTCCTGACTCTTATACCTCAGTGCCCTGACCGTTAAAGGCATAGAAACATAGAAAATAGATGCAGGAGTAGGCCATTCGCCTTTCAAGCCTGCACCGCCATTCAATATGATCATGGCTGATCATCCAGCTCAGTATCCTGTACCTGCCTTCTCTCCATACCCCCTGATCCCTTTAGCCACAAGGGCCACATCTAACTCCCTCTTAAATATAGCCAATGAACTGGCCTCAACTACCTTCTGTGGCAGAGAATTTCACAGATTCACCACTCTCTGTGTGAACAATGTTTTTCTCATCTCGGTCCTAAAAGACTTCCCCTTTATCCTTAAACTGTGACCCCTTGTCAGGGGGGTGCCGTCGAGTATGGCTGCCCTGCCAGCAGCTGTTAGTCTTTTCACTCTTTTTAAAATTTTTAGTTAGTTAAAAGTGTTAGTTTTTGGAGGGCTTTTAGTCTTTTTATGTGGGGGGTGGGCGGGGGAAAGGGAGAAACCACTTTTCTCAGTCCCTACCTGGTCGGAGATGCGGCTTTTCTCCAGGCCGTATCTTCGCCCCTTCCTCGAGGCCTACCGGCAGTCTGGAGCGATGTTTCCTGCCGGGTCCGGCCAGGACTTCAGCTTCGGGGCGGCACCACAGCGCTGGAGCGCCATCATGGAGCGGGCGGTGACTTGCCCGGGTCGCCGTGCGGTGGGCTCCGGAGGGCTGGGACCGCCCACTGCAACATCGCGGAGCTGCGGTCTGCGGTCTTGGAGCTTCCAGCTGCGGGCGGCGCTGAGCTTTAAACACCGCGGAGCCTGGGATCTCACAGCGAGATTGCCAGAGTCGGAGCTCCGAACGGTGCGGCCAGTGGACTTCGGGAGCTGCGAACTACGGGGAGGAAGCGGCGGCTCCAGACACTCCGGGGTTCGGAGTGCCGCGGTAGCGGTGAGTGAGTCAGTGAGTTGCTGCCATGATCCCGCCACCTTTTCAAAGCTCCTGCCCTCCCGGCAACTTTATCCTTGGCGGCCCAGCCAAGTTTGCAACTTTGTGCAGCCCAGGCATGTTGACCCAGGCAGACTCCCCACATGCTGTGGAAAGGAACTCTCCACCCCCAGCAGCGCTGTCCTTTTATAGCCGTTTCCTACATCACACTGTTGACAGTTCCAGGGTCTAAGGCGTGGCAGGTTCTGCAGCGCAGTCGCTATGAGAGTGCCATTGCTCGGCCTAACCTTCAGCATCCAAGACGCAGGTAAATTTTCGGACCTTATTTTAGAGTAAAAAATAGTGTCTTGGACGCCAGGAAATACGGTATATAACCTCCCCTTACATTTGACCTCCTGAAATGCAACATCTCACACTTTGACTAAACTCCATCTATTATTTCTCCACCCATTTATGTAGCTGATCTATATCCCAATGTTTACTTTGTGTAATCTGCAAATTTACTAACCAACATTTCGTATAGGAAGGAACTGCAGATGCAGGTTTACATCAAAGATAAACACAAAATGCTGGAGTAACTCAGCGGGATAGGCAACATCTCTAGAGAGAAAGAATTGGAGGACGTGTCGACCAGAAACGTCACCCATTCCTTCTCTCCAGAGTTGCTGCCTGTCCTGCTGAGTTACTCCAGCATTTTGCATCTTTCTTCCATCTACATTTATGTCTGCTGTTTATATATTCTACAAACGGAGGTCAGAGCACAGATCCCTAAGAAACTCTGCTGGTCACAGACCTCCAGCCAGAATAACATGCTTCCAGTACAACCTTATGTCTTCTATGAGTTGGCCAATTCTGAATCAAAACAACCAAGTCACTGTCTGAAGAAGGGTTTCGACCCGAAACGTTGCCTATTTCCTTCGCTCCATAGATGCTGCCTCACCCGCTGAGTTTCCCCAGCATTTTTGTCTACCACTCTGTATTCCATGCTTCTTAATCTACTGGATCAGCCTTGCATGAGGAGCTTTATCAATTACAAAATTCCATATTGCCAAAATCCTCAAAAATCTCAGTCAAGTTCATAAGACATGACGCACCACAGACAAAACCATGCTGACTGTCCCTAGTTAGCCCAATCTCTTCCAAATGAGAGTAAATACTATCGTGAAGAATCCCTTCTAGTTGCTTCCCAGCCACTGATGTGAGGCTCACCAGGCTATAATTTCCTGGATTATTTTTACTTCTTCTTAAACAAGGAAGAACATTGACTACTCTTCAGTCCTCCGGAACCTTGCCTGTGGCTAGAGAAGATACAAAGATTTTTGTCAAGGCCCCAACAACCTCCTTTCTAGCCGGAAGAATCAAGTGTTTCGTTGTCATGTCCCAAAACAGAATCAGTATCAGTCTGAAAAAGGGTCTGGACCCGAAACGTCACCCAGTCGTTTTCTCCAGAGATGCTGCGTGACTTGCTGATTTACTCCAGCATTTTGTGTCTACGGTGTAAACCAGCATGTGCAGTTCCTTCACACACAATGAAATTCTTACTTGCAGCAGCTCAACAGTATACAATAATCTTGGCCAGATCCCATCCCTGGAGATTTATCCATCTTAAACCTCTTCAAAAACCTCAACACTTTCTTGATCTCAAATTGTTCAAGCATATTTATCTTCCCCACACTGATCTCACTGACTCCCATGTCCTTCTTCTTGGTGAATAATGATTTAAAGCATTAATTTTGTACCTAACCTACATTCTGACTCGACCATAAATTCCCTCCTTAGTCCTTGAGCGGTCCTACCTTCCTCTTGGTTATCCTCTTGTTTTTAATATACATGAGTTTTAATATACATAAAAGAATCCTTAAGATTTTCTTTAATCGGATTTGCCAATTACATTTCATGGTTCCTTTTGGCATTTATAATTACCCACTTAAGTTCTTTCTTGCTTACCTTATATTCCTCAAAGGTCCTGTCTGATTTAATCTTTCTAACCCTTACATAAGCTTTCTTTTTCCTTTTGACCAAATTTATAACCTTTTTGGAGATCCAAGGTTCCCTTACCTAATCATCCTTATCTAGATAGCCCCCCGGATCAAGACTCCGCTGCCCTGCGACAAATATTCTATCTAGCTTATCTATACCCGTTATCTTATAAATCTTTATACGGTCTAATTTTCAGCAACAAAAAATCGATGCTATCCCATCTCTCTTTCGAACTACACCTAGTGAATCTCTTCAACATTCATTCTTCTACCACAATGTTACCATGATTCAGCACGTTCCAAAGAAGGCATGGAAAAAGATAAAGTTGATCCTCAAGATAGGACCTTAAATTGGGAAAAAGCAGGTTTCAATTGTGTAAGACAGGACCTGGCGGTAAAGGATTGAGGGGATAGCTGCAAGAGGGATAAAACAACTCCTGATAGGTGGGAGGTATTTCAAAGGGGATTGTGATGAATCAGGATTACAGGGGATATTTGGGGATTTGATATATAGGGAATGAGGAGGAATTTCTTTAGCCAAAGGGTGGTGAATCTGTGGAATTCATTGTCACAGATGGCAGTGGAGGTCAAGTCATTGGGTATTTTTTAAAGCAGAAATTGATGGGTAAGGGCATCAAAGGTTAAGTGGAGAAAACAGGAGAATGTGATTGAGGAGGAAAAATAGATTAGCTATGATCGAATGGCTGCATTCTGCTCCTATGTCTTATCTAGGAGAGAGCTTAAGAAAAAAATTAGCAGGGCGTAAAGGGACCATGAAATGACAAAGAATTGGATGAAGAGATTCTTAAAACCTTTTATGACAAAGATCGCCTATATTCACCTCTCTTCCTAACAGTCTATCTATTCTTAAAATCCTCATTCATGTTTTTGTTGTCTCAAACCTCAGCTATTTTACGTTCATCGTTCATTATTGGGATTAATTAGCTCATGAAATAATATAAATACCCTTTGCTGCTCTTCTTGCCGATCTACCCTACATTTACAAAATCACCACAGATTTTCCAATTAAAAAAGTTAATCTTTGTGCTTAAAGCTGTTAAAGCCTTTAGCCTCCAAGCTTTCTTTCACAAACCTCCACTTCAGTTGATTCTGGTCTCCGAAGCATCATCAACTGCTTTATTCATCAGTCATTTTAACTAGATCTTTGGTTATTTGCTAACAAAAAATTGTTTCTTCAGCATGGCATCCATTTTTTTAATTATGCGTCTCTGGAGATGTTTGGTGTAATTGTGCACTAAAAGAAGAAAATTGTTTTTTGGTAAAATGTACACTCATAACTACCCTGGGCAAATACATTAATGTAATGATGTAGTTAAAAGTAATAAACATCCGTTTAGAATCTTGAATTTATGACAGGGTAATTGAAAGCTTTTTCAATTATGCGATCTTCCAAATATCTTACTAATGTTGCCATCTAAATATAGGAAAGCAAAGTTCAAAAATTGCTTGTAGAAACTCTACAAAAGTGAAAGAAAGAAGACGTACTTTCGAATTACTTCCTGCTATTTTCAGTCACAGTCTGCTTTTAGTGCATGTTTTTCACAGCTACAATGGCTTGCAAAAGTATTCACATCCTTTGAACCTTTCCACATTTTGTCACGTTACAACCACAAACGTAAATGTATTTTATTGGGATTTTATGTGATAGACCAACACATAGGGGTGCATAATTGTGAAGTGGAAGGAAAATGATACATGGTTTCCAAATTTTATTACAAATAAAAAACTGAAAAGTGTGGCGTGCATTTGCTGCAATTACAGCTGCAAGTCTTTTGGGGTATGTCTCTATCAGCTTTGCACATCTAGAGACTGAAATTTTTGCCCATTCTTCTTTGCAAAATAGCTCAAGCTCAGTCAGATTGGATGGAGAGCGTCTGTGAACAGCAATTTCCAAGTCTTGCCAGAGATTCTCAATTGGATTTAGGTCTGAACTTTGACTGGGCCATTCTAACACATGAATATGCTTTGATCTAAACCATTCCATTGTAGCTCTGGCTGTATGTTTAGGGTCGTTGTCCTGCTGGAAGGTGAACCTCCACCCCAGTCTCAAGTCTTTTGCAGACTCTAACAGGTGTTCTTCCAAGATTGCCCTGTATTTGGCTCCATCCATCTTCCCATCAACTCTGATCAGCTTCCCTGTCCCTGCTGAAGAAAAGCATCCCCACAGCATGATGCTGCCACCACCATGTTTCACAGTGAGGATGGTGTGTCCAGGGTTATGTGCAGTGTTAGTTTTCCACCACAAATAGCGTTTTGCATTTAGACCAAAAACTTCAATTTTGGTCTTATCAGACCAGAGCACCTTCCTCCACATGTTTGCTGTGTCCCCCACATGGCTTGTGGCAAACTGCAAACGGGACTTCTTATGGCTTTGTTTCAACAATAGCTTTATTCTTGCCACTCTTCCATAAAAGCCCGATTTGGGGAGTGCACGACTAATAGTTGGCCTGTGGACAGATTCTCCCACCTGAGCTGTGGATCTCTGCAGCTCCTCCAGAGTTACCATGGGCCTCTTGGCTGCTTCTCTGATCAATGCTCTCCTTGCCCGGCCTGCCAGTTTAGGTGGACGGCCATGTCTTGGTAGGTTTGCAGTTGTGCCATACTCTTTCCATTTTCAGATGATGGATTGAACAGTGCTCCGTGAGATGTTTAAAGCTTGGGATATTTTTTTATAACCTAACCCTGCTTTAAACTTCTCCACAACTTTATCCCTGACCTGTCTGGTGTGTTCCTTGGGCTTCATGGATGCCAAAGGAACATTGTTTGTTCACTAATGTTCTCTAACAAACCTCTGAGGCCTTCACAGAACAGCTGTGTTTATACTGAGATTAGATTACACACAAGTGGACTCTATTTACTAATTAGGTGACTTCTGAAGGCAATTGGTATCACTGGATTTTATTTAGGGGTATCAGAGTAAAGGGGGCTGAATACTTTTGCACGCCACACTTTTCAGTTTTTAATTTGTAAAAAAAATTGAAAACCATGTATCAATTTCCTTCCACTTCCCAATTATACACCACTTTGTGTTGGTCTATCACATAAAATCCCAATAAAATACATTTATGTTTGTGGTTGTAACGTGACAAAATGTGGAAAAGTTCAAGGGGTATGAATACTTTTGCAAGCAACTGTATAGCCTGAACTAAATCAAATTTGTTTTCCCATCACAAGGCAGCCAGTAAAGAAGTTCATGATCGATTAACCACAGGCTGAATGATCTTAAATGCTCCTGTATGAGAATCAGTGAGTTTTGTAGAGGACAAAGGAATCTCTAATGAATTTCTAGACCAAGTGCAGACACATTGGGTCTGCTGCCCCAACGCACCCGTCCCCAACCCGTAGCCCCCACAGAAGGCGTGGTCCTCCAACTCAACCCGTTGCCAAAGGTAAGATTTGAGCACTCCTCAGCAAAGATCATAGCTCGTGAGCACTGATCCCCAGCACTGGAATTGAAAGAAAATCCCAATAGCATCTTCCCAATTGCAATACCAATTGACCCTCCCCCTCCTGTCCTGCCAGGAGCTATGATGGCAACATTGTTGCAAATGTGCACTTACTGTGCAATACCATTGAGCTGAAAAGTTCAGTGTTTCTGCCAGAGTTCCTAACTTGCAACTTTGTATCGAAGTGTGTTGGAAGCTCAGATAAATGATTTTATCTGGAAAAAAAATTTTAAATCCAAAGTTTTGTCATATCTTTGAACATTTTCATTAATAACTCGAGAAATAAAGCAAGAATTTTTCAGATGAGTAGACTTTGGAATCCACGGGAAAAACATCTGCCGGAATATGTAAAAATCTTACCGTTACCACATCATTTTTTCGAGAAGATGTGATTACACACGAACAGCACACACACACACACACACACACACACACACAAATAAATACACATCCAAGATCAGAGTTTTGATAGTTACTAGACCAAGTGGGGGGACAGAGAGGGAGGGGGTGGAGAGAGAGGGACACAGTCCTCTCAAGGCACGGTTGCAGCGGGAGGGGCGGCCTGCGCCATCACACACACACTAATCACCCCCCCACACACACACACTAACCACCCCCATTGATATTATATTAATATTATTAATTCACTCCTTTTACACCATCTCGCAGGCATGACTAGAGAGGGAGTGGGGTGGAGAGAGGGGACACAGGAAGGGACGCAGGGGCGCACAGGGAGGGACGCAGGGGCGCACAGGGAGGGACGCAGGGGCGCAGGGAGGGTCGCAGGGGCACAGAGAGGGTCGCAGGCACACGGATGGACACAGAGGCACAGAGAGGGACACAGAGGCAGAGAGAGGAACACAGAGGCAGAGAGAGGAACACAGAGGCAGAGAGAGGAACACAGAGGCATAGAAAGGGGCACAGAGGCATAGAGTGGGGCACAGAGAGGGACACAGAGGCAGGGGAGCTTGCTGCCTTTTGGAGCTGGGGTTTCCAGATGTCCGCTGCCTTTTGGAGCTGGGGTTTACGATTTGCGGTGTCTTTTGAGTGGGCAGCCTTGCTGCGAGCGGGCGGCTCTGGGCGACGTGACTCGCAGCGCATGAACACAACGTGCAGCTATTGTGACGTCATCACGTCAATCAGCCAATGCCAGCGGTTTCAGCAGTTTCATTTTCTAAGTTTTTTGAGATTTTTGAACATTTTGATCAATGACTTGAGAAATAATGCATGAATTTTTCAAATGAGGCAATTTCTGAATCCATGGGATAAAACTCTACAGGAATATGTAAACATTTTATCATTAGAGCATCATTTTTTTGAGCAGATGTGATTATAGACACACGCACACACACACCCGCACACATCCAAGATCAGAGTTTTAAGTATATAATAGATAGATAGATAATAGATAGAAGATAGACCAAGTGGGACCCGTTGGGTCCCGTCCCCTCAATGTGCAGTTGCAGTGGGGGTGGGGGGGGGGGGGGTGGCCTGCAGCATCACACACACATTAACCACCCCACACACACACACTAACCACCCCCCTCCCCCCACACACACAAACTCACTAACCACCACCCTTGATATTATATTAATATTATTAATTGGCTCCTTTTACCCCATCCTCGCCCTATCCACTGACGCATAGCCCCCAACTCGCAGGCGCATCTAGAGAGGGAGGGAGGGTAGAGAGAGAGGGGGCAGAGACAGAGAGAGGTGGGCAGAGACAGAGAGAGAGGGACAGAGACAGAGAGAGGATGGAGAGAGAGGGGAGAGGAGGGGACGGGAGGGAAGGGGGAGGAGGTGGGGGGGGGGGAGAGAAGGTGGTGGGGGGCAGTGGGGGGGAGGTGGGGAGAGAGACGGAGGAGACAGTGGGGGGCAGTGGGGGGGAGAGAGATGTGGGAGAGAGTTGAGGGCATGAGAGGAGAGAGGGCAAGAGGAGGAGAGAAGCGGGGCGGGCAGCTCGTGGAGGGGACGTCACTCGTAGTGCGCATATTGAAGGCGGCAGCATGTGACTTCATCAGCCAAAGCCACTTGGTTTTATTTTCAACGTTATTTCAGATTATTGAACATTTTCATTGATAACTCGAGAAATAATGCATTAAATTTTCAGATAAAGCGATTTCTGACTTTGCATAAATCTCTATTGGAATATGTAAACATTTAACCGTTAGTGTGTCATTTTTTCAAGAAGATGTGATCATACACAATCAACCACACACACACACATCAATGTTTTATAGTTATGTACAGGCGAATACTTGCGTTTTGTCTGTGTTCGGGTCGGGGTCGGCACTCTGTCGCTGCAGGTGCTGTTGAGTTGGGGCGTCCCTGTCCCCTCCCTCATGGCCCGTCCCTGTCCGGAGGTGTCCTGGGTGACCTCGGGCAGGCGGGGCAGCCCTGGACTTGCAGCCGGCGCTGCAGCCGCTGGCTCCAGCTCACTCTGCCTATCCCACCGGGTTGGTCCCGGGAGCCCTCCACCTCCACCCCCCTCCCCTCAGTCCGACACCGAGATCCTGCTGAAGATGGGCAGCCGCCGGCCCTGCTCGAAACCAGGCGACTCGGAGCTGCTGCTGCTGGAGTCATCCTGGTCGGAGAGAGTCTGGGGACGGGCTCCTGCCGGCCATGGCACTGGCCAAGCGCCCTCTGGAGCTGCAGGTTCTGTTAGTGATGGTGGTGCTGTTGGCAGCAGCAACCTCCTCCCCCTCCCTTGCCCAGTCCAAAGCACAGAGTCCGGGCTAGCTTCAACTCCAGGTCGGGGCTGAAGGCAGCCCGCAGCGCAGCCCAGTCTAGTGCCGGGCCGGAGGAGGCTGCGCACTCTGGCGTAGGTGAGGCCGGGGCTCTCGCTCCTCCTCGGGGTTGTGGATGATGTGGCAGCGGGTACCGTAGGGGCAGAAGCCGATGGTGTGCAAGGTACGGCTTGTACTTTGCACACTGAAAAAAGACAAAAAATTGGACCAAATGTTTACTCACTGTATCTAACCATTATAGCTTACGACCTTTGACAAATCCCATGATTCCTTGTGTTTTTCTGAATACCAAACTCACTTATTCCAAATGCTCTACTGGATCAGTCGAGGGTCACAGAGGTTGGAATAGTACCTTCTGGATCTAGTGTCAGGTATGCAAATGATGTGGCATGACCAATAGAACCAACTGAGTATAATTTAAGCTTCATTGCTTAAGATGTTGGCCCTAGGAGAGGAAACTGATGTTGGCTGACATCCTTCCAGTTAATTTGGGGGAGATTTTGCAGAACAAAATTTGGTTATATCTCTCCAATACGTTGAAATACTATCTGAAATTAATCCAGGTCTCAAAGGGATTTTGGAGAGAAGGGCTTAGGATCCTAAAATGCAGGTGCCAATTGATGCATTAGGTAATCAGGTCAGCATTTAGAAATACTTATAATTTATAAATTTGCCATCAATGTTGTGTTCTGCCTCTATAACCCAAGTTCCCAAATGCTTCTGTTTACATTGAATTGCCCTTTTCAGCCTCAGGTACACATTGTCAACTGTTGCTTATTTCCTGCAGTGCATTAGTGTTTTCAATACATTTGAGTCTCAGAGGACATTTTCTTACAACAAGATATAATAGTCTGCACTAAATTGTATTAGAACCAGATAGATAAAATCATAAATACAATGAATGCATTTTGGCCTTCAATTTTTTTTCATTTATGCCTTCAAGTGAAGAGAGTGAACACAGTTATAAAAAACAGCTGTGCAACCTAATCAATTTCAGTGGTGAAACCGTTTTTAGGTGTATATGCCTAATTCCACAATTGTTATGCCCTTCATGGTAAATAGAAGGGAAAATAACTGGATTATTTTGATTTTAATTTTACATTGATTGTCACATATATTTAATCTTCTGTATATTCAGCATTAGAATATAAATGTTCAACATTTTCTAAAAGTATATTTTATTACCTAATTAAACTGATGGGATGTTCTTGCAAAATATTATTAGTGATTAAAAAAAACACTCCACTATCTATTTTCATGCAAATGCACTATTGTTTCATATGAATATATTAGTTTATGTGGTTTTCGACGAGGGATGAATGGTGGTGGGTATGAGCACATTCCTGATTTCATAGAGCTCTTTAGACATTTTTACATCAACGTGGCCTTGTTTTTATATCTAATCTGAAAGATATAGTTTTTGCAAAATAATGGTACACGGTAGCGCTGAAATTTTTGCAGAACCTTACTCAGCTTTTTCCCGTTATCGCCCTTGTCAAGTTGATTTTGATTTGATTTTATTGCTTGTCATTCGAACCTCAGAGAGGCTCGAACGAAACTCCGTTTCTAAAAGCCATACAAATAAACAAACAGAACAATTCATGGAAAAACATGCAAACAATTAAATTCACACAAACATCCATCACAGTGGATCTCCTCCTCACTGTGATGGAAGGCAAAGTTCTTCTCTCTCTCCCCCGCACCATCTCTCTCCCGATGTTGAAGCCCCAGGCGGGCGGTGTTAAGTCCCATGTCCATTGAGGCTGCGCCGGGTGATGTACGGCCCTGCTCCAGGCCCAAAGTCACAAAGTTGGAGCCCCCGGCGGGCGCTGGAATGTCCCGCAGCCATTAAAGCCGCGCCGGGCGATGCGCGGCCCTGCTCCGGGTCGTTCCAACCCCGCGACACGGGCTGGAGAAGTTGTGTTGCGAGCTCCGAGAGTTTCCTTCAGAAGTATGGTGTGGTACATCAAGTTTCATTCAGATTGATGTTGTATTTTACAAGTTATTCACATTTTTAACTTTACAAAATCCAGTTTGAGAAAGAATCACTTGAACATGCAGTGGCAGTTAGCAGCTATGACGTCACAATGGGATCTAATTTACATAAACTGCCCGTGAGCAGTGCTCCACCCGACAATGACATCACAATTGGATCTCATTTATATAAACTGCCCGTGAGCAGTGCTCCAGCCCACAATTACATCACAATGGGATCAGCAGCTTTCTCCTCAAGGGGGATAGGGAGGGTGACGAGTTATGGAGGGAGGGAGGGAATGAGATTAAAAAAAAATTAATCAAACTCTGGGGGGAGGTTTCAATTCCAGAATTTTTGTTGTGTGGGGGTTGGATGCGGGTGGGGAGTTGAGTGCATACACCGCCCCCTCCTCCCCACGTGGGGACGATTGATTGGCTCCGGGGAGCACCAACGCCGTTGCCAACATGAGGTTTCATTTATAAAAAAACATTGCGGTTTTCATTGTGGGGGGATGGGGGAGTGAAATAGGAGAGAGGTTTAATCTAAAAAAAAATATTTGAGATTTTCATTGTGGGGGGCGGAATGGGGGGTGAGGTGACTGCCGCCACTCTTCCCCCCCCCCCCCTCCCCCACCACATGGGGCATTTATTGTCTCCGGGGAGCACTGACTGAGGGTAGGGGAAAGGAGAGGGAGGGCAGGTGAGGGAGGGGGTGGGGAAGAGTAGGAATAGCAATGTTACAAAATTTTGAGATTAAAAAAATCAAGTCTGCAATTTATCCCATCAGATAAAGCATAAAAAGAAGTTTAATTTGACATAAATTCACTTTCATATCTTCAGTATTATCTTAAAAGTTATGGCCATTTTCATACTCAGAAATTAGCATCTTCTTCCCTATTGCTTTTTCCATTGACTTAACACAAAAGCCGTGATCAAGGACAGTCAAAAGCCCATAACTGCCTTAAAAACTAAGAGAACTGAATGAAATTTTCAGTTATTATAGATTGAAACATTCTGAAACAATTTTACTTGGATGACCTGAAATTAAAGCATATAATTAGTTAGTTACCTAACTGTAGCTTATTACAAAATTCAATTACTAGATCTAAATATCTATCCATTTCTTAAGAAAAGGTTAACATTTTAAAAAAAACCTAAGTGTCCAAATGACATTCACACAATAATTCACAATATAACATGATTTTTAAATCTCATTGTCATGAATTTATAGGCCAAATGGAAGGAATTTTGTGTTTAATTTCCATAAATTAATGGCCATTTAAATCAACGCGTGTGGGTTTTTGTGGAAGGTGATCGTTTGGAACATTGCGGTTTGCCGTGAATTTAACCCCCATAACGGCAGGAAAAATACTGCTGGTTCGTATAGTTTTTAAATCACCTTTTCGTAACATTAAATTTTTATTAAAGGCTTACTAAGAAGCACGTTTTTATGTAAAAATAAACTGTGTACCTTCTTTTGTCCCCTATGTAAGATCCGTCCCATTGTCGGCGTTCACAGCTTTAGAAGATGATTTTTAAATTACTCATGCTAATACATTATTCAGCGTAGTTTAAAAATAACTCCATAAAACAAATGTTGGAGCGTTTTCTCTTCAGCAACTAAATTCCCTGAGATTAATCGATTTGAATGGTCTGGAGAAAAATGGCATTTTAAACCCGCCCTCCTTTCAAAAGGCGCCAAAGTCACGCACAGTGGCAGAACTGCAGCGCCGCTAAAGGTTTGTAACATACCTAGTAGGAGGAGAAATGTTATTTGCTAATATAATGCGAATATATATATAGTGTACTCGACCAAGCACGGTTGCGTGAGGCGGACCTGCGGCGCCATACACACACTAACCACCCCCCACACGCACGGGGGGGGGGGGATGGGGTGAGAGGTGGAGGGATGGGGAGAGCGGACAGTGGGAAAGGGGGCGGGAAGGGGAGGGAGGGGACAAGGGGGAGGGGGCTGAGGGGTGGGAGAGAGGGGGGAAAGTGAGAGGGAGGGGAGTGAGGGAGAGTGGGGTAAGGGAGGGGGAGGGAGGTGGAGGGGAGCAGAGAGGGGAGCGGAGCTGGGTGGGGTGGAGGGGAGGGCAGAGGTGTGAAGGGGGAGAAGGGAGGGGGGGGATGTAGAGGAAGGGGGAGAGGTGGAGGGAGAGAGAGGAGGAGGGGAGCCAGGCGAGCGAGCGGGCTTCGAAAAGCAGACAGAGCCCGGGGAGAGAGAGAGAGAGAGCTGTAGTACAGGGCCCGAATCTAGTACAAAGCTCTCGGGAGTTGTCAGGAAAGCCATGCGTCGACCTCGGCATCTCTCGGAAAACCTGAGTCGAGGAGCGAGCGTACTGCGTTGGAGGGGGGGGGGGGTGAGGGCGGGGGGGGGGGGGGGGGGGGGGGGGGGGGGGGGGGGGGGGGGGGGGGGGGGGGGGGGGGGGGGGGGGGGGGGGGGGGGGGGGGGGGGGGGGGGGGGGGGGGGGGGGGGGGGGGGTGAGGGCGGCTGGGCCTCGGGCGGGGTGGAGCCCTTTGGACGGGAGGACGGTCGACTGTGAGTGTGAGGAGCCATTGTGATGTATTCAGCTCATTAGATTTTAAAAAGATGTCAGATTTGTCAAGAATTTCAAGATATAACTCGGGAAATAATTAATCAAATTTTCAGATGAGGGGATTTTTGAGATCATGAGGTAAATATCTACCGGAATATATAAAAAATTTCACCGTTTCCGCATCGGTGAAATTATCGAGGAGATGTGAATCAAAGAAAAAGTTCAAGTAAGCAAACCCATAAGTAAACATCCAAGATCAGAGTTTTATAATAATATAGATATTACTAAAACTCATCTTGTCTGTGTGTGTATGTGTGCGTGCATGCAAGTCATGCCATAAATTACGCCAAAACCGTACACGATAGCACTACAATTTTTGGACCACCTTACTCACCATTGTCCTGTGATGTGGTGTATCAAGTTTTGTTCAGATTGATGTTATAGTTTACAAGTTATTACATTTTTAACTTTACAAAATCCAGTTTGAGAAAGAATCACTTGAACATGCAGTGGCAATTGCAGTTACAGTTATCAGCTATGATGCCACAGTGGGATCTCATTTACTTAAAGTGCTTGTGAGCAGTGCTCGACCCGACAATGACATCGCAATGGGATCTCATTTACATAAACTGCCCATCAACAGAGTTCCACCCAATGCATTGAGAGATTTGTTACATTGTTGTATGAAGAGGGTGGGAGTGGGAGAGAGGAGGAGGAAAAATGTTATTTAAACATTGTGTTCAGTGGGGGAGTGAGATAGGGGAGAGGTGAGGAGTGGGAAAGCAGGGAGATAGAGGGAGAGGAGGGGAGAAGGGTTATGGAGGGAGTGAGGGAGGGAGGGGGATAGGAGAGGGGAGAGAATAGAGAATAGGGAGGGTGAAGAGGAAGGGGAGGGTGTTTTGGGGGATGAGGGGAAATGAGCCGCACCTGCGCAGTTGGGGGCTATGGGTGTATGGTGGAATATTGCATTGGAGGAACGGGTGAGTGGTGGAAATGTGTTGCGTTGGGGGAACCTGTGAGTGGTGGAATATTGTGTTGGGGGAACGGGGCCCAACGGGTCCCACAGTCTAGTTAACTCTTATATTTGACTGGAATAGTGTAGAGTATTCAAGTAAGGCTTTTGGTGGGGAAAACCTCAAAAAAATTCTGAAGAACCAGACATTTTAGCTTATACAACCAAACAAAAGTAAGGGAGTAAGGGAAAACTTGGAGGTGACGATAGAGACCATACTATCCATGCAGTCCGTCAATAGAAACAGCAATTGCTGCCAGCCCCTAGGAGTGGCCTGCATACATCGTGCTCAACTTGGCAGAGCCTTGACCCCATATCTTAACACTGTGGCCACATAGCTTGCCCCAGAATAACCGATTCCTGTCCTTGATGCAACTGCTCCACACCAAGCCCAGGTAATTCGAGTCTGAAGAAGGGTCTCCCCCTGAAACGTCACCCATTCCTTCTCTCCTGGGATGCTGCCTGTTAGTACAGCATTTTGTGGCAATCTTTGTTGTAAACCAGCATCAGCAGTTCCTCCCTGCACACTAGGTAAATAAATCATTACTGCATACGTTAATATTGGAATACCACACATGGATTTGCACATTTATAACAAGAAAAATAGCATTGAGCTGCTGTTATATTCTTATTGTTTATTTTTGTAATTTGATTATTGGTTTGATATTGGCAGTCTGAAATCCACTGAAGGGCCAGTTATGCAAACTAAAGGGATTGTCCCACTGTACGATTTTACCCAAGAGCTCTCCCTGAGTTTAAAAAAAAATCAAACTCGTGGTAAGTACGTAGAATGTACGGAGCGGGTACGTCGGAGCTTGGGACGTCTCCTAGCAGCTCGTAACGCTAACGGCAGGTACTCGGGAAACGCGGTAAGCTCGTGAAGTTTTTTCAACATGTTGAAAAATGTCCACAAGAGCCCCGCGTACCAATGAGCGGCTGGTACCGTAATTCTCCGAGTTCGAATCGGGAAACTCGGGCAAACTCTTAAATTACCTCATACAGCGGGACAGGCCCTTAATGAAGTCTCAAACTTCCTGAGAGTACCTTGATGCTGTCATGCTGGATACATTTTGATTTTGATCCATTCATGGAGTCTAGCAGTAGAGCACCAACTTCCTGTAGTTTCAAAAGCATTTATTTTGGCACAGGTTCATTTATTTTAATGGAAATCGAGCAGCTAAGTGGGTGAATGGTTGTTACTGGACATAAATGAGCATAACTCCAGGAAACATTAAATTATAATAGTTCAATAATTATATAACCCGAACAACACTAATTAATGTCACACAAAGAAGAGTGACAGTTCTAATATACAATCGCTAAACCCATTTATTAATATTTTGATATATTAATGGTACTGCTTATGTTATTTTCCTTTTCTGTTTTATTTAAAAATAATAAACAACACCATGTGCAATAATATTCCACCTTCCACCTCACAGCGCCAGAGACCCGGGTTTGATCCAGACTACAGGTGCATTATTACGGAGTTTTTACGTTCCCCTTACGACCACGTGGGTTTTCTCCAGGTTCTCTGGTTTCTGCCCACACTCCAAAGACGTACAGGTTTATAGGTTAATTAGCTTTGATAAAATTGTAAATTGTCTCCAGTGTGTTGGATAGTTCATTTTCAGGTTAGTTTATTGTCACGTGTACGGAGGTAGAATGAAAAGCTAGTGCTAGTATATGGGGTGATCGGTGATCAGCATGCACTCAGTGGTCCGAAGGGCCTGTTTCCGCGCTGCATCTCTAAAGTCGTCTTCTTCTTCTTGCGTTTGAGGCAGAAGAAGTCTGCAGCAGGGTGATGCCGTCCGGTTCGACATCCATAGGTGCCCACCCTACAAAGGGCGCATGCTTCGGGTTGGCACCAAGCTGTGGCACTGCTGCTGTCTCTGTTTGTTGTCGTTCGCCTGACTGGAGGTCAGTTGATAGGGCTCACCCCTTGTAAAGCACTTGATAGGAATGTCACCAACAAAAGTTTGACAATTTTAAGCCTTGTCACTGGTAGGTTTGAAAGAAGAATTACTTACCGAATAATGAAAGACCTGGATGGAGTAAATGTGGAGAGGATGTTTCCACTGTTGGGGAATCTAGGACCAGAGGTCATAGCCTCAGAATTAAAGGATGTTCTTTCAGGAAGGAGATGAGGAGGAATTTCTTTAGTCAGAGGGTGCTAAATCTGTGGAATGCATTGCCACGTAAGGCACTGGAGGCTACATCAGTGAATATTTTTAAGGAAGAGACAGATTTGTGATTAGTACGGGTGTCAAGGGTTATGGGGAGAAGGCAAGTTAACGGTTATAGTGTTAAGAGGGAAAGATCGATCAGCCATGATGGAATGGCAGAGCAGACTTGAAGGACCGAATTGCCTAATTCTGCTCCTATCATTTATGAAATTATTATGATGCAGTCACAGTTTTCTAACTAATCTTCATCAGACAATTCACTTTTCACACTTTTATCATGTATTTTCCATATAACATGAATACACATTGCCATTAAAAGAAAATCAAATTGGAAATGTATTAAAAAAAAACCATCCTTTGTCTGATCAATATGTGTTTCAGAAATATTTCAAAATATACCCTGAGGACACCTTGAATTTCCGCTTTTGAAAATAGAAATAACAGGTGCATTACTCAAGGGATAAATTTCATGTAAGAGCTGGCCCTTTGCCAGGTGGAAGAGCTCTTTAGTTTCAGCCTTTGAAATTAGAAAATTAGTCACAGTTTACACAAAGGTAAATATTACCTTTTACACATGAGCATAATAACTTGAACCATGGGTTCAAATGGGTAATTTTGCCTATGGCTGAATTGATTTTATTTCTTGTTTTGCAAAGTACCTGTGTTTTATTTTTATTATATTCAACATGAAAATTTCAAAAAACTGTGATGTAACTTTATATCTGTAGCTCAGTTATAGTCATAAAGTCACAGAAACAGGCCCTTTGGTCCAACTCGTTCACACCACCCAAGATGCCCCATCTAATCTAGTCCCATATGCCTGTGTTTGTCCCAAATTCCTCTAAACGATTCCTATTTATGTACCTGTCCAAATGTTGTTATAGTACCTGTCTCACTACTCCCCTAGCCAACTCTTTCCATATACCCACCATCTTCTGCTGGTCCCCCTACACAATATTCCACCTCTCCACCAATTCCAGTATTGCTGGCCGGGGGGGGGGTGGGGGGGGGGGGGGGGGGGGGGGGGGTTGCTTTCTGGAGCGCTAATATGGGTGTTGTGGGCTGAAGGGACTGGTTTCCAGAGGGCTAGTAAAGACATTGTGGACCGCATGGATTCTTGGGCTGGCTGCTCAGTCACTCAGGCCTGGTGGGCTGGCAGCTCAGTCACTCAGGCCTGGTGGGCCAGCAGCTCAGAAACTGCCAGAAATTCTGCCCAACACAGGTGAGAGTCTCTGTGAGAGAGAAGGGGTAGAGGGTGGAGAATCATTTTTAGACATTTTTCATCTATCTGCAGATCACAGCAATGAAGGAGGAAAGTCTATCCTGGCCTGGATCTCACGGGGAGCAAATGAAGGTAGGGAGAAAAATACTGTGGTGAGGTTTAATACTTGCAGGGGAAATACTTACTGATGGGTCGAAGGGACTCCAGGGTTAGTACAGGCCTGATGGGCTGAAGGGGCTCTTTAAAACAAATCTGAGTGAAATCTCAGTGAAAGGTACTTTTTCTGGACTTTTCCTGGCCTGGCACGGGCCTTTTGGGCCAAAATGCCTCTCCTAGGCTAATACGGGCATTTTGGGCAAAAGGGACTGGTTTCTCAGCTAATAGGGTCCTTGTGGGCCGAAATTAGTGGCTTCAGGCAGGCCAAACAACTCACTGCATTTCTTTTCACTTCCATTGCCATTGCAGTTTCAAGCACAGGGCAGGCCAAGCCAAACAGCTGATTGCATTTTCACTTCATTCCTATTGCCATTGCAGTTTCAAGCACAGGGCAGGCCCAAGTCAAACAGCTCATTGCATGTTCACTTCATTTCCATTGTCATTGCACTTTCAAGCAAGCAGCTACAGCAGGCTCAAGCCAAACAACTCATTGCATTTTCACTTCATTTCCAATCCCATTGCAGTTCCAAGCACAGGGCAGGCCAAACAACTCTCATTTTCATTGTACATTGCATACTCACAGTGTTCTGTAGTTTAGCGGCTCAGACAGAGTCGTGACCTCTCCCTCGCCATCTTACAGACAGACTGAGCCATGCCCACACTTCCGGGTTTTATAGTCCCTCCCACCAGAAGGGGCATGGCCTTCATGGTGTTGATTGACAGGAGATAGAATCTCAAGATTTTTTAAACACTAATAAGTCTTTTGTATTTCATCAATGGGAAAAATCCTCGGGGCCTGTGCAGCGGAGGAGAACTCATGAGTAAGATGGAACAAAAAAAAAAAGCCAGGAGAGATGAGACGAGTGAGACAGAGAGAGTGAGAGAGAGAGAGAGAGAGAGAGAGAGAGAGAGTGTACTTGTATTTCAAGATTCCTCTTTTACAACACTCCCAACGGTCCTACCATTTACTCTGAATGTCCTGTCCTCTTTCAACTTCCCAAAATTTAACATTTCACACTTTGTCGTGTTAAATTCCATTAGTCTTTCCCTGGCCCATTTGCCCAGCTCATCGAGATCCACACCATCATTTTTTTAAAACTATTTTCATTGTTCACAATACCATTCATATTTTTAGTATTAACTGCAAAAATATGAATTATGCCTCGTCTCATCCAAATCACTGATACAGATCACATAAATGGGCCAATGGGCCCAGCACCAATCCCATGAGGCACTGCACTTGTCACAGGGCTCCAGTCCAAAAAAAAACTTCCACCCCGCACCCTCTGCTTCTAAACCAGGAAGGCAATTCTGTGTCCAGTTAGCTAGCTCTCCAAAGAATTCATTCAACTTAACCTGCCAGAGCACCCTGCTATATAGAACCGCATCAAACAGGCTTGCTGGAGTCCATCGAGACTATGTTTAGGACTCTGTCTTCATCAACCTTCTTGGTTAGTTCCTCAAAAGACTCAATAAAATGTTTGAGACATGATCTCCCAAACACAAAGTCATGTAAAGTATCCCTAGTCAACCCCATGTCTTTTCAAATGCATGCGTATGTTAGCATTCAGAATCCTCTCCAGTTACTTCCTAATACTTATGTTAGATACACTGGACTATGGTTTCCAGGTTTTTCTTTGCAGCCCTTCTTAAATAGAGGTACAACAATGTTGTGCATCCACCAATGTTCTTGTACCTCACTCAAGTCTAATAATGATTCATATATTTGTCATGGAAAAAGGTCATTCAGCCCACGTTGTTGATGCCAACCAAGTTGGCTTATTGGGACTAGTCCCATTTGCCTGCCTTTGGCTCATATCCATATATCTGTCCAAATGTATTTTAAAAGTCATAATTGTATCTGCCTCCATAACTTCCTCTGGCAGCTCATTTCAGATACGGACTACCCTCTGAGTTGTTCCAGAGGTCCCTCTTAAATATTACCCCCCTTATCTGAAGCCTATGCTTACTAGTTGTAGACTCTTCTACCCTGGGAATCCTCTGGCCATGGAATTATCTAACCCAGATGGGAGTGAACATATCAGCAAGGGATGAGCCGAGCCAGAATTTGGGAGTCTCTGGACTCTCTGCCACATGAGCCATCATTGGCTATATTTAATATGAGTTGGAGGCCCTTGTGCTAAGGGATCAGAGGGTAAGGAGAGAAGGCAGGTACGGATACTAGTTGGATGAGCCAGAATTTGAGATTAGGGCTGAGGCCTACTCCTGCACTAATTTCTATGTTTCCTATGTTTCTATTAGTTTAGAAATAGCTACTTTTTAGAAAGAGCTCTGTTCACAAAATCTCTATGGAAAAAAAGTACCGTAGTTACTGACACAAACTACACTTAGTTTTTAGTTTAGTTTAGAGATACAGCGTGGAAACAGGCCCTACGGCCCACCGAGTCCGCACCGACCAGCGATCGCCACACATTACCCTACACGCACAAGGGACAATTTTACATTATCGCTTTGGAGTTTGGGAGGAAACCGAAGATCTCAGAAAAAACCCACACAGGTCACGAGGAGAACGTACAAACTCAGTACAGACAAGCACCCGTAGTCGGGATCGAACCCGGGTTACTGGCGCTGTATGGCAGCAACTCTACCGCTATGCCACCGAGGAAACTGGAGCTCAGAGATATAGGATAGAAACAGGCCCTTCGTCTTACCAAGTCCATGCCGACCATCACCTATTCATACTAGTTCTATGTTATCCCACTTTCTCATCAACTCCCTACACACTGGGGCAATTTATAAAGCCTACAAACGTAACGTCTTTGTGTTATGGAAGGAAACTGGAGCACCCAGAGGAAATGCAAGTGGTCACAGGGAGAACGTGCAAACTCCACACATACTGTACCCGAGGTCAGGATTGAATCTGGGTCTCTGGCACTGTGCGGCTCCTGAGTTGTACTTCATAGAATTTGAACAACATGTCGCAGTCAGTCTTTACTCTGTATCTGCATAAAAATTTTCAAGGTGTTGCAATGCTTTCAAATATCCATCCAACATGCTTGTGGTAATGTGATGCTTACATTTTCCATTGATAAAAGTAGGTATTTGCACATACTGTTCTAGTGTGATTAAGTAGTTACCAGACCTTTGCGCAAAGGTTGAAGGCAGTAATTCCTCTGTAAAGTTTTCCATTAAGTCATTTCCTAGACATTCCATCTACCCCAAATATTCCTTTTGGGCTAACATTATTCCGTAAAAACTATTGACCTAGCTTTTCACTTTGGTCAAAATGACGAATGTTCTGCTATATTGATAGATGCAGTTAACACAAAATTTTGTTATGTATACCCCTTGGGGATTAAATACTTTGTTGGGGTGTGTACTCTCTGAGCATCTCTCTCATGACATTTCATAATTGGTAATAGGATTAATTCAAATTGGAACTTAATATAATTGTTTTTTATGTATTATTCTCTCAAGTAGGGTTTCAAAATAACAACTACAAAATTTAATCTGTCCAGACGAATCTTTACTGTTTCAGACAGAAACTACAATTTCACTCAGGACTTTCACTCTTTCACACAGACTCCTGATTCAAAGAGAAACTTTTGTATTTCAGCCAAGGAACTTAGTGTGAAAGATACATCTTCTAGATGCGCTGGGACGCATCCTCAGTGATGTCACCTGGGGTCATCGGGTGTTTTGGGTCTCACAACATCATACACCCTCGCCCAGGCGACCCAGCCGGGGTTGATCAAGCCCCGACTTGTGTCCCAGCTTCAACCAGCCCTCTAAATCCAAAGCCACCTAGTGGCTTTCTCTGCGGCTTCGCTTGTGGATTGCATGGCCCTCTTCTTTGCCAGCCCCGTAATGCCCAACTGGTTGAGGACTTTGCAGGGTAAGCGTCCTGCAAACCCTCTACAGCCCACCTCTATGGGCTCATAGTATGTCTTCCAGCCTCTGTCCTGGCACATCTCCACCAGTTCCTGGTACTTTGCGCGCTTCCTCTCATTAACCTCTTCAATACGCTCTTCCCAGGGCACTGTTAGCTCCAGAATGATCAGCTCTTTTGTCACTTCGGAGGTGATAATCATGTCTGGCCGGAGTGATGTTGCTGTGATGTGCTGTGGAAATTTCAGCTGTTTGCCCAGATCGACGTGCAGCTGCCAGTCAGTGGGGGGCTGTGTAGAAGAGGCCCCGTCCTTGTTTTTGGTTTGTGGTCGGGGCTTCTCTCCAGCTTTGACAAAAGTGATTGATTTCTTTGGGACGTGGTGGTGTTTGCTGTTACTGATGGCAGTGGCTATGCTCTCAGCAACCACCTTGAGCACCTGGTCATGCCGCCACCGATAGCGACCTTCCCCAAGGGACTTTGGGCAGCTGCTGAGGAGTTGTTCTAATGATCCTCTTCCAGAGCAAAGTGGGCAGGAAGGTGTCTTGCTCTTGCCCCAGACGTGGAGGTTTGCTGGACTTGGTAGGGCATCGAAAGTCACAGCTTGGACAAGGAACCGGACGCGCGGGAAGTCTGCCTGCATGATGTCCCCCCCCCCCCCTGACCAGGTGATCCCGCGCTGCGGTATGCTCTCCCAGCTTGTCCACGCTCCCTGCTGCCTGAGCCCCACCGTCCTGCTCACACGCTCTTCCTCCACACCTGCTCGGACCTCTTCCTGGATTAGATGGTGTCTCTCCTTGCCCTGGGCCTTGCTAACCGGTGTCTTAGGGAAGTATCCCAAACCCACTCTGCCAGTTGCCATGACTCCCACCAATGCCTTTTGCCTTAGGCATTACTCTGCCACCTCCACTGTTTTCGCCGCCCTCCATTTCCTCCCTGTTCTCACCTTGATGCCACCTTCTGGTCCCTGGAGTCCCTGAACTGCAGTGCCTCTCTTCTTTGCGCCACCATAAACTCTTCCGTGAGGCCACTGAATGGGAGCTGCAAGATGTTACTGGTCCCATACAGTGCAGCACTGTTGAGGCTGCGGGGAAGGCCAAGCCACCTGCGGAGAAAGCCGCTGATCTTCCTTTTGAGGGACTCAATTGTGGTCAATAGAACAGCGTAAACCAGCAGAGGCCGCAGGACTCGGGGCAGGATGGAATGCTGATAGATCGAGGCCTTGAATCTGCCTGGCAGACCTGACTTGTCGACTTTGGTGAGCCAGGCTTCAAGGTCTTTGAATGGCTGCAGAGTCTTTCAGAGTTGCGTCAAAAACCGTCCCCAAGCTCTTGACAGGTTGCTCAGTGATGGAGGGAATGGCAGTTCTGGATAGTAAGAAATGGAATCTGTCAGTTACCTTCCCCTTCTTCAGCACCATGGACCTTGACTTCGTTGGCTTGAAACTCACCTTGCCCAGGTGATAAGTTTCTCAAGACCTTGTAGGATCCACCTACTTCCTGGGACCGATGTTGTGGTGATGGTAAGGTCGTCCATAAAAGCTCTAATTGGGGGCTGTCGCACACCAGACTTGGTTAGGGGGCCTCTGCATTCCACCTCGGCTGACTTGTCCACCATGTTCATGGCAAGAGCAAAAAGAATAACAGAAATGGTGCATCCTGTAATTAATCCTTTTCCAAGCCGATGCCAGTCTGATGTTTCTGACCCAGAAGTCACCCTCAGCCTGAAATTATGGTAATAATCCAGGATCAGGTCCTTGATCTTGCTGGGAACATGGTGTCGGTGTAGTGCAAGCTCAACCAGTTTGTGCGGTATATTTACCCTTTTTAGTTTATGTACAAGTTTCACTATTTCATGCAAGAGATTTAATATTTTACACATCTTTACTATTTAATACTCAAAAATTAATATTTTACATAGGGTTTTATTATTTTATACTAGACCGTAAATATTTCACACAAGACCTTTTACTCTCTGCATAACATTTTACTACAGCTGCTTCTCGGCCTACGATGGGGTTATGTTCCGATAAACCATCGTAAACCGAAAATATCGCAAGTCAAAAACGCATTTAATCTATTGTGATCATGTGACCCGAAGTGATGTAAGACTCCAGTGTTCGACTCAGTAATTTTACTGAAACAGAGTAGTAGATCCGGAACACTATAATATCTGCCTCCACCACCACCTGCAGCAGCGCGTTCCACGCACCCACCACTTTTTGTATAAAAAAAAACTTGCCCTGCACATTTCTTTTAAACTGTCACAAACCTATACCCTTCATTTTACACCCTGGGAAAAAGGTTCTGATTGTCTACCCCATCTATGCCTCTCATACGTTTATATACTTCTACCAAGTCTCACTGCAGCCTCCAACACTACAGAGAAAAAAACCCAAGTTGGTTCAACCTCTCCTTATAGTTTACAGCCGCTAATCCGGGCATCATTCTGGTAAATCTCTTCTGTAAAGCTTCCATATCCTTTCTGTAATGGAATGACTATAACAGCAGACAATATTTCAAATGCAGGTCCTTCTGTACACAATGTCTGTTCCGATTATCATGCCAAACTAAACTAATCTCCTTTCTCGGCGTTTGATCCATAGACCTCCAGTCCCTGTATATGCATGTACCTATTTAAAAGCCTCTTAAATGCCACTATTGTATATGCTTTCGCCACCACCCATGACAGCGAGTTCAAGCACCTGCCATTCTCTGTGTAAAATACTTCCCCCACGTATCTCCTTTAAACTTTCATCCTCTGACCTTAAAACTATCCCCTCTTCTCTTTGACATTTCTAACCTGGGAAAAAGGATTAGATTGTATATATACTTAAACCCCTGTCTCACTGTGCGAGTTGGCCCACGAGTGACCCCGAGTTTTCACTCGTGGTGATCACGTAGCGGGAACGTCGGAACTCGCACGAGCAACTTATCGACTCGTGGCGCTAACGGCAGGTACTCGGGAAACTTGTTAACTCGTGAAAAAAAATCAAACATGTTTGATTTTTTCCACGAGTCAAATTAACTGTTCAAGTGTAAAATGGAAACATTTTAACTCGTTGCAATAACGTAGTGGCCCCGTGCGTTTATCTAGTGTCTCGTGAGTGTACCGTGGGAACTTTAATAATCTGTTCTTTTGCTCGTAAGACTGAACCAAAGATAGACACAAAATGCTGGAGTTTATAACTCAGCGGACCAGGCAGCATCTCTTGGAGAGAAGGAATTAGAGTCGAGACCCTTCTTCAGAACTTTCCTTCGCTCCAGAGATGCAGCCTGTCCCGCAAGTTACTCCAGCATTTCGTTTGTCTATCTTCGGCCTTTCTGCCACTTGTCCCCGTGGCTTCAACTCTGTCTCAATGAACGGCTTAAAGACCTGCCGAAGGGGCAAGTCTGGGGTGGTGGGTGGGGATGTGTCCACGTGTGAGCTCCATCCACCCCCCGGGGCCGAGAGTGTGGGATTGGGAAGGAACTGCAGATGCTGGTTCACACCGGAGATAGACACACACAATGCTGGAGTAACTCGGTCGGGACAGGCAGCATCTCTGGAGCGAAGGAATGGGTGGCATTTCGGGTAAGTCGGAAGAAGGGTCTCGACTCTATTCCTTCTCTCCAGAGATGCTGCCATGTCCGCTGAGTTGTGTGTGTGTGTCTCTCTCCCTCTCTGTCTATCTGTGTGTATCTGTGTGTGTGTCTGCTGTCGGGTCCCGGTGGCCGCTCAAAGTCACCCGAGCTGCTTGATTCCTCTGAAGTGGTGGCCAGCTGCTGTCTGTGTGTGTGTGTGTGTGTCTCTCTCTCTCCCTCTCTGTCTATCTGTGGTGTGTGTGTGTGTGTGTGTGTGTGTGTACTGTCGGGTCCTGGCGGCCCGCTCAGTCACCCGCGCTGCTTATTTTCCTCTGAAGTGGTGGCCAGCTGCTGTCTGTGTGTATCTCTATCTGTGTGTGTGTGTGTGTGTGTGTGTGTGTGTGTGTGTGTGTGTGTTGTGTGTGGTGTGTGTGTGTCCTCTCTCTCCCTCTCTGTCTATCTCTGTGTGGTGTGTGTGTGTGTGTGTGTGTGTGTGTGTGTGTGTGTGTGTGTGTGTGTGTCTCTCTCTCTCCCTCTCTGTCTATCTGTGTGTGTGTGTGTGTGTGTCTACTGTCGGGTCCTGGCGGCCGCTCAGTCACCCGCGCTGCTTAATTCCTCTGAAGTGGTGGCCAGCTGCTGTCTGTGGGTGTATCTCTCTCTGTGTGTGTGTGTGTGTGTGTGTGTGTGTGTGTGTGTGTCTCTCTCTCCCTCTCTGTCTATCTCTGTGTGTGTGTGTGTGTTGGGTGTGTGTGTGTTGTACTGTCGGGTCCTGGCGGTCCGCTCAGTCACCCGCGCTGCTTAAATTCCTCTGAAGTGGTGGCCAGCTGCTGTCTGTGTGTATCTCTCTCTCTGGTGTGTGTGTGTGTGTGTGTGGGTGTGTGTTGTGTGTGTGTGTGTGTGTGTGTGTGTGTGTTGTCTCCTCTCTCCTCTCTGTCTATCTCTGTGTGTGTGTTTGTGTGTGTGTGTGTGTGTACTGTCGGGTCCTGGCGGGCCGCTCAGTCACCCGCGCTGCTTAATTCCTCTGAAGTGGTGGCCAGCTGCTGTCTGTGTGTATCTCTATCTGTGTGAGTGTGTGTGTGTGTGTGTGTGTGTGTGTGTGTGGTGTGTGTGTGTGTGTGTGTGTGTGTGTGGTGTGTGGAGTGTGTTGTGTGTGTGTGTGTTGTGTGTGTGTGTGTTGTTGTGTGTGTGTGTGTGTCTCTGTCCCTCTCTGTCTATCTCTGTTGTGTGTGTGTGTGTGTGTGTGTACTGTCGGGTCCTGGCTGGCCCGCTCCCTCAGCTCCCCGCGCTGCTTAATTCCTCTGATAGTGGTGCCAGTGCTGCTGTCTGTGTGTATCTCTGTGTGTATCTCTGTGTGTGTGTGTGTGTGTGTGAGTGTTGTGTGTGTGTGTGTGTGTGTGTGTGTCGTGTGTGTGTGTTGTGTGTGTGTGTGTGTGTGTGTGTGTGTGTGTGTGTGTGTGTGTGTGTGTGTGTGTGAGTGTGTCTGCTGTCGGGTCACCCAACGGCCGCTCAATGTCAGGTCAACCCGGGCTGCGTTGCTTCCTTTTTTAAAATTATTTTTAAAATAGAGATGATCCATTGCAAAAAAAAGTATTTAAAAAACATAAAAAAACAAGAAATGCTTGGTAGAATGCGCATTTTTCCCATTTGTAGGTCATATCAATAGATGCGGCCGCGCGCTGAAATAACTCCAAAACACAGGATGGAGATGTATTTTAACATTGTTGCTTTATTAAACCATACCTTCATTCACGGTTGGCTCAAGAGTAACGGGAGAGGAACTTGCTAATCTCGGGAGAGGAACTTGCTAACTCGGGAGAGGAACTTGCAACATCGCAGCAATTACATACCCGTGGGAACTCGGCCACACACTTGATCATACACTTGCAGTCTCGTGGGCAGCCACGAGTCTATCACTCGGGGTACCTCGTGGGTCAACTCGCACAGTGAGACAGGGGCATAACTATGCCTTTCATAATGTTATATCCTTCTATCAGGTCTCTCTTCAACATCCAATGCTCCAGAGAAAACAATCCAAGTTTGTCCAACCTCTCCTTGCAGCTAATATCCTCTAATCCAATCAGCATACTGGTAAACCTCTTCAGCACCCTCTCCAAATTCTTTGCATCCTTCCTCTTATCGGGTGACCGGAACTGCATACAACACTCAAATGCAGCCTAACCAAACTTTTATAAACTTGCAACACAACTATCTCTATATATTTATATATATCTATATCTATATCTATATCTATATCTATATCTATATCTATATCTATATCTATATCTATATCTATATATCTACAGTGGCTTGCAAAAGTATTCATACCCCTTCAACTTTTCCACATTTTGTCACGTTACAACCACAAACGTAAATGTATTTTATTGGAATTTTATGTGATAGACCAACACAAAGTGGTGCATAATTGTGAAGTGGAAGGAAATGATACATGGTTTCCAAATTTTATTACAAATAAAAAACTGAAAAGTGTGGCGTGCTAAAAGTATTCTGCCCCCCTGAGTCAATGCTTTGTAGAACCACCTTTCGCTGCAAATTACAGTGGTTTGTAAGTCTTTTGGGGTTATGTCTTCTACCAGCTTTGCACATCGAGGACTGAAAGTTTTGCCCACTCTTCTTTGCAAAATAGCTCAAGCTCAGTCGGATTGGATGGAAACGTCTGTGAAAAAATTTCAAGTCTTGCCAGAGATTCTCAATTGGATTTTAGGTCTGGACTTTGACTGGGCCATTCTAACACATGAATATCTTTGATCTAAACCATTCCATTGGCTCTGGCTGTTATGTTTAGGGGTTGTTGTCCTGCAGGAAGGGTGTGAACATCTGCCCCAATCTCAAGTCTTTTGCAGACTCGAACAGGGTTTTCTTCCAAGATTGCCCCTGTATTTAGGCTCCATCCATTCTTCCCATCAACTCTGACCAGCTTCCCTGTCCCTGCTGATGAAAAGCATCCCCACAGCATGATGCTGCACACCATGTTTCACAGTGGGGGGAAATATGGTGTGTTATGTGTGTGTTCAGGGTGATGTGCTGTGTTAGTTTTCCACCACACATAGCAATTGCGTTTTGCATTTTGCCAAAAACTTCAATTTTGGTCTCATCAGACCAGGAGCACCTTCCTCCACATGTTTGCTGTGTGTCCCCCACATGGCTTGTGGCAAACTGCAAACGGGACATCTTATGGCTTTTTTTCAACAATGGCTTTCTTCTTGCCACTCTTCCATAAAGGCCCCGATTTGTGGAATGCACGGTAATAGTTGTCCTGTGGACAGATCTCCCACCTGAGCTGTGGATCTCTGCAGCTCCTCCTGGAGTTACCTTGGCTTGCTTCTCTGATACTAGCTCTCAGTAGCCCGGCACCTGGTTGACTCCCTCCACCCCCCTCCCCCCCCTCTGCCCCCCTCATCTCGCCGCTGGCTCCACGCTCTCCACCCCACGCGCCATACCCTCCCCCACTCATTCTCAATCGAAGCGCCTCCTCTTGGGCTGGCCCTCCTCTGTCGTACGGCCCCTTGTCCCGGTTACCCTTCCCTGTCAGTTTAGGTGGATCAGCCATGTCTTGGTAGGTTTGCAGTTGTGCACATTACTCTTTCCATTTTCAGATGATGGATTGAACAGTGCTCCGTGATAGAGTTGTTCAAAGCTTGGGATATTTTTTTTTTAACCTAACCCTGCTTTAAACTTCTCCACAACTTTATCCCTGACCTGTATGGTGTGTGTTCCTTGGGCTTCATGATGCCCAATGAACATTTTTGTTCACTGATGATTCTCTATCGAACCTCTGAGGCCTTCACAGAACAGCTGTATTTTACTGAGATTAGATTACACACAAGTGGACTCTATTTTTTTTTACTAATTAGGGGACTTCTGAAGGCAGTCAGGTGGTTGCACTGGATTTTATTTAGGGGTATCAGAATAGAGGGGGCTGAATACTTTTGCACGCCACAATTTTCAGTATTTTATTTGTAAAAAAATTTGAAAACCATGTATCATTTTCCTTCCACTTCACAATTATGCGTCACTTTGTGTTGGTCTATCACATAAAATCCTAATAAAATACATTTACGTTTGTGGTTGTAACGTGACAAAATGTGGAAAAGTTCAAAGGGTATGAATACTTTTGCAAGCCACTGTATATATATCTATATCTGATATATCTATATCTATATATACTAGACTAAGTGGGACCCATTGATGGGAGGGCTGGTCCCCCAACGTAATATTCCACCTCTCCACCAATTCCAATATTGGTGGCCAGTGGGGACGGAGGGGGGTGGGGGGGGGGGGGAGGGGGGGGGGGGGGGGGGGGGGGGGGGGGGAGGGCGGGGGCGGGGGGGGGGGAGGTGGGTGAGGGGGGGGGGGGGGGGGGGGGGGGGGGGGGGAGGCAGGCTTTCTGGAGCACTACTACGGGTGTTGTGGGTTGAAGGGACCAGTTGACTAGGCTATTCCTTGAAATTCCATTTCAAGCAGGGTGCAAGGCCACCAACTTCAAGTGCAGTTTCTTACCACTTCAAGCAGGGTGCAAGGTCACCAAATTCAAATGCAGTTTCATACCATTTCAAGCAGGGTGCAAGGCCACTAAAGACAGCGAGTCATGACCTCTCCCTCAGTCCTGCAGACACTGATCCACGCCAACACATCTGGGTTTTATAGTCCCACCCCCTCCCACCAGAAGGGGCGTGGCCTCATGCTGTGATTGGCAGGAGAGAGAATCTCAACATTTTGTAAACACTAGTAACTTTTATTTTTAATCGATGGAAAAAATCCTCGGCACCCGATGAGCGGAGGGGGATTCTGATTAAGATGGCCAAAAATCACAGCCGTACGTGCTAGCATTTTTTCTAAAATCAATATAAAGCGCAAACAGGAAGTGGTCAAGATTACACTTAATTATATAGAAGGCAACTTTAATTAGGCAAGGCTACTTTAATTAGGCAAGGCAACTTTAATTAGGCAAGGCAACTTTAATTAGGCAACACAGCTTCAGCATCTCCAAACCAAAGGCAACACAGCTTTAGCATTTCCAAACTATATATTTTCAAAAGTGACCCTCTCGCTCCCCCATCTTGCAGAGACTGACTCAGTCACTGAGTCATGGCCTTCAGGAGGGACTCCGAGAATCTCAACATTTTTTAAACACTAATAACTCTTTTATTTTTCATAGTTGGAAAAAATCCTCTTGTCCTGCGCAGCAGAGGGGGACTCTGAGTAAGATGGCCAAAAATCACAGCCGTAAGTGGCAGCGTTTTTTTCTAAAATCAATATACAGAACAATAGGAAGTGGTCAAGATCAGACTTTTAGTAATATAGGTATATATACATATATATATATACACATATACATATACATATACATATATATATATATTTGTATGACTATGTTTAGCGAGCAATGGACTTGAACCATAAGATCTATCTACATACCACTACTGGTAAGGGTCCCAGTCTTCAGAGACCCACCGCACTTCGAAACAATGTGCAGGCAAGCCTGTCCCATGCTAGACTGTCCCTCAAGTTGCCAAAGGCGAAGTTTCAGATACACATACTGAGGTATCTATGAACTAAAGTGTTAATAAGAATGCCATTGTAATACATTAATATGATCTTGGAAGGAGAAGGATATAGAAATTATAAAGTAAGATTGACTGAATAGATATATCAGTATTTCTAGCACGAAATACATACTATTTTGTCAGAACAAAATTAAAACAAGGGTCAAATGGTCACAATCTTTAGATTGATTTTCTGTATGTATGCGTTTAATGTGTGCATTAAATTGAAATAATGATATGATGTTATGCTGAATTGTGATAGGTAATGCCAGGTCCAATTTTCCAGTGCAAAGAACTTCAATAAAAAATGATCACAAGCACTTCAAAATATGTGCAAGATGGGGGTTTTCACAGTGCAAGTTACACAGATAAAAAAGATGGAAATGAGTTAATTTGCTTAAGTAATACCATCAGATATCATATCACAAAGGTGTGTTATTGAGATCTCGGCTTAGATATCTTAGATATCTTGAATCCTTTAATATCTAAAAGTACATAACACTATTTCTTGAATATACCAAAATGCTAAAGATTCATAACCCTTTAGCTGAAGAAATATCTTTACAATCGCTATCTTGAAATGCAACCCTTATTTTGCAACTGTAACTCCTGGTTCAAGAATCTAGACAATGTTGCCACTAGCAACAGAGGTGGAGTACACTTTGGTGATATCACACCTTGAATATTGTCCCCAGGTTTTGTTTCCATATGTAATGCGTAAGACGCAATGCAGCAGAGGTTCACTCAATGTATTTTTCAATTAAAGGTTTTTCCAAGTGGAAAGATTGAGCAGAATATGAAATTGAGACCACAGATCAGGTTAGTCGTAAATGACTTATTCTTACTTTGATACCTTATGCTCTTAGAGTTGTGTATTATTTACTGTACGCATGCAAACTGAGAATTTTCCAATGCTGTTCCCAAGGCACAGCGGTAAATGAATAATCAGAAAGAGGTGGCGGTGGAATAAAAAGCATTTCAGATGTTTAGACCAAATAGCAATCGAATCAGGTGAATGTGGTGAGTGTGGTCCCAGTGGAGGATGTATAGTAAGATATGCCAATTGCTGCAGATAAATAGGAAAATATATGCCCATAGGATGTCAACAGCGAAATAATTGTTTTAAATTCGATGATATCATCCATTATCTATGGCTCCAGTACATTGCCCAAGTGTCTGTTTTTATATATGAAGCTGTTCAACTCATGTTGATAGTTTGTGATGAATGACAGCTGAGCCCAAACTACTATCTAATAGGCACACGTCCAGCAAAGACTTGTCACTTCCTACCCCAGGGTAAAGTGATGTAAATTGAAACTCTCCATTGGGATTATCTAAGTACAAAACACAAACCCATTCAGTCTGTATATCGTATTCATCTACCAAATGCATCATTAAAGGAATTCATGCTGATGTCAACAATTAATATGAATGTTTCACATTGTTTTGAATTACTTTGCAAAAATATTACACAATTCTACTTCTGAATTACTTTGCGCAATGAAGTATTATTTGCAAATACGTAATTTGTCTGTGATGAAAACAAAACACAACAGTTACTGGAAATCTGCACTGTAACAGACACTGCTTGAAATACACAGCACATCAAGCAGTATCTATGGACAGAGAAGAATTGTTGCTGTATTGACTAGATTGTCATAGGATCAAGAAATTATGGAAGCTGCCTTGATATTTCACACAAACAGAACAATATACTGCAGATCAACTATAAATGAATGTAATAGGATATCTTCCTACTCATTACAATTTCAGCCTTATTTGACTTGATTGTCTCTCAACGTATTTGTGGGAGGGATTGTCTCAGGTCATAAAGTTCAAGCAACATCTCACTTTTGTTGAAATTTCCCAACAAAATTGATCCAAAGCACAGCAGCTATTTGGCTCTTAGTCTGAGCCTCCTGTATTACTGATGTTTTGACATTTATTGAAACCAAACCTCTGTCAACTGAGCCTGCATACAACTTTCAGCATCTCTCAAAGTCTATCTCTATCAGAAATCCTTTTTTCATGATTCAGCTGCAACTTGCTGGTTTATTGAGCTTCCAATGCTTGTTCATTTCAGTTAGCTGTACCTCTAGTTTCGCGATTTTAACATAAACAAAATATATCCTCAACATTTGATGAAGAACTGCAAGCTAATGAAAGCATGCAGTTCGATCCCAAAGTGTAAATATTGAACTATTGGGTTAGCATAACATCTCAGAAAACCACCTTCATTTTATAAGGAATTAAAGCCTTTTACAGAGTCACGCAAGTGTAAAGTTGTATAATATATTGTGAGATTGCTTTGTCAGCTCCACTTCGACATACAGTGACACTCTGCTCTCAATGGCCTGTTTCAAACAACTCGCAAGATCTGTGTATCTACAGTTAATCCTGTTTTTAATGTGTGATTAACATATTTAAATTATTTCCCTGCCTCTCTGGTTGGATGGATTTTTGATTGCGCAAAATGCCTATGGTTAAATCCAGAAATGTTTCATAGAATTTTTGATCAAGAGACAATAGCCCATAGACAATAGACAATAGGTGGAGGAGTAGGTCATTCGGCCCTTCGAGCCAGCACCGCCATTTAATGTGATCATGGCTGATCATCCCCAATCAGTACCCCGTTCCTGGCTTCTCCCCATATCCCCTGACTCCGCTATTTTTAAGAGCCCTATCTAGCTCTCTCTTGAAAGTATCCAGTGAACCTGCCTCCACCGCCCTCTGAGGCAGAGAATTCCACAGACTCAACACTCTCTGTGAGAAAAAGTGTTTCCTCGTCTCCGTTCTAAATGATTTACTCCTTATTCTTAAACTGCGCCCCTGGTTCTGGACTCCCCCAACATCAGGAACATGTTTCCTGTCTCTCGGGTGTCCAAGCCCTTAACAATCTTATATATTTAAATGAGATTCCCTCTCATCCTTCTAAACTCCAGAGTGTAAAAGCCCAGCTGCTCCATTCTCTCAGCATATGACAGTCCCGCCATTCCGGGAGTTAACCTTGTAAACCTACTCTGCACTCCCTCAATAGCAAGAATGTCCTTCCTCAAATTAGGGGACCAAAACTGCATACAATACTCCTGGTGTGGTCTCACTAGGGCTCTGTACAACTGCAAAAGGACCACTTTGCTCCTATATTCGATTCCTCTTGTTATAAAGGCCAACATGCCATTCACTTTCTTTACTGCCTGCTGTACCTGCATGCTTACTTTCATAGACTGATGTACAAGGACCCCCAGATCCCGTTGTACTTCCCCTTTTCCCAACTTGACGCCATTTAGATAGTAATCTGCCTTCCTGTTTTTGCTATCAAAGTGGATAACCTCAAATTTATCCGAATTAAACTTCAACTGCCATGCATCTGCCCAGTCCCCCAACCTGTCCAAGTCATCCTGCATTCTCATAGCATCCTCCTCACAGTTCACACTGCCACCCAGCTTTGTGTCATCTGCAAATTTGCTAATGTTACTTTGAATCCCTTCATCCAAATCATTGATGTATATTGTAAATAGCTGTGTCCTAGCACCGAGCGTTGCGGTACCCCACTAGTCACTGCCTGCCATTCTAAAAGGGACCCATTAATCCCTACTCTTTGTTTCCTGTCTGCCATTCACTTCTCTATCCGTGTCAACACTCTACCCCCAATACAATGCGCCCTAATTTTGCCCACAAATTTCCTATGTAGGACCTTATCAAATGCTTTCTGAAAGTCCAGGTACACTACATCCATTGGCTCTCCCTTGTCCATTTTCCTAGTTACATCTTCAAAAAATTCCAGAAGTTTACTGAAACTTACAAAATTCTTAAGGGGTTGGACAGGCGAGATGCAGGAAGATTGTTCCCAATGCTGGGGAAGTCCAGAACAAGGGGTCACAGTTTAAGGATAAGGGGGAAATCTTTTAGGACCAAGATGAGAAAAACATTTTTCACACAGAGAGTGGTGAGTCTCTGGATTTCTCTGCCACAGAAGGTAGTTGAGGCCAGTTCATTGGCTACATTTAAGAGGGAGTTAGATGTGGCCCTTGTGGCTTGAGGGATCAGGGGGTATGGAGAGAAGGCAGGTACAGGATACTGAGTTGGATGATCAGCCATGATCATATTGTACGGTGCTGCAGGCTCGAAGGGCCGAAGGGCCTACTCCTGCACCTATTTTCTATGTTTCCATGTTTCTATTAGTCAAGCATGATTTCACCTTCGTAAATCCATGCTGACTTGGAACAATCCTGTTATTGCTATCCAAATGTTCGGCTATCTCATCTTTTATAATTGACTCCAGCATCTTCCCCACCACCGATGTCAGGCTAACTGGTCTATAATTCCCTGTTTTCTCTCTCCCGCCTTTCTTAAAAAGTGGGATAACTTTAGCTACTCTCCAATCCACAGGAACTGATCCTGAGTCTATAGAACATTAGAAAATTATCACCAATGCATCCGCGATTTCTAGAGCCACTTCCTTAAGTACCCTGGGATGCAGACCATCAGGCCCTGGGGATTTATCAGCCTTCAGTCCTGTTAGTATATCCAACAACATTTCCTGCCTAATGTGGATTTCCTTCAGTTCCTCCGTCACCCCAGATCCTCTGGCCACTACTACATCAGGAAGATTGTTTGTGTCCTCCTTAGTGAAGACAGATCCAAAGTACCTATTCAATTCATCTGCCATTTCCTTGTTCCCCATAATAAATTCACCTTTTTCGGTCTTCAAGGGTCCAACTTTGGTCTTAACTAAATTTTTCCTCTTCACATACCTAAAGAAGCTTTTACTATCCTGCTTTATTTTTTTGGCTAGCTTACCTTCGTACCTCATCTTTTCTCCCCGTATTGTCTTTTTAGTTATCTTCTGTTTGGAGACTTTTGGTGACTCTGCACCCAAAATATTGTGATATCAATAATGTCTCCGGGGTTAAAATTTCCTTCTTTATTCCAGATCATTGACCTTTCAAAACAAAAAAGTTAGCAATAATATAGAGGCAATGAAAGGGAAACATGTGATAGGTTCTGACTGAATGCTGCTGGATGGTTTTCATCAAAGTTCTTCAGGGAAGATTTAAATTCATTCCTTTTAATTTCTAGGTAGTTGACTCTTAATATATATAATTCTTACTGATATAAAATTGGTATTCGAAAACTATTACTTTTATGTTTATATTTTTTACCAAAAATCAACAAATGCTGATTAGTATGGTCCAGAAAAAGTATTTGTCCCCTTATAAATAGTGCCCTATTTTAGCAAGGAATTCAAAACATTTCATACTAACTTAGTTCACGATATCAGAAACTTGATGTTGTTTTCCTCTCAATCATATAGTTAATAACAAAATAGGAAGAGGTAACTCAGTCTAGCAACATATTGATTAAGTAATAAAACTCATTGACTTGAAACGTATCCATAGGCAGTATTAGAAATGCTAAATCGTGGGCTGTTCTATGTTTACTCTACTTCTGAACAATCAATTTAATTTAAATCAATGATATTTTGAAACTATACTTTGCTTAGTATTATTAATCATTGCATAGATTTTGATTCACAAGATCAAAAGAAATAGAATCAGAAAAAGGTCCATCTGTTCTTTCAAATTTGCTTCGTCCCATCTATAAATTGTGGCTAATCAATGCTATTTTTTGTGTACTAACTCGAAATGACTTGATTCAATAAATTTCCAAACCACTTTCTGCCTTTATTATACTTTTCATAAAACTCAGACAATTGGGTAAAGAATTTCAAGGATTTATTACTCTCGGGGAGAAGAGATTTCTTCCCTTCTCGCACTGAATGCATTACCCCTAATTTTGAAATTGTAATCCCTGGCATTTGGCACCCCACCTGTCTGCCAATAAGAATTTTGTGGGTTTCAATTAGAACACTTCTCTTTTTTCCAAGCTTTAGTGCCAGACTGCTCAATCACTTATGCATGTATATACTTCCTTAAATAAGGAGGCCATACTGTAAATAATTGTTGAATTATGGCCTATCTGAAGATACCAATACCAATCTTGTACATACCTTCTTGCAATAAAGTATAGCATATCATTAGTCCTTATAAACTTTTGCTGCAGCTGTATCTTAACTTTCAATGACTCACGTACAAGGTTACCCAGATCCCTCTGAACACCAACACTTTTCAGAATCAAGCAAATAATTGCGAAATGGAGATTCAACACAAATAAATGTAAGGTTGCGCACTTTAGTCAGAGAATAGGTGGGGAACAGGGAGCACATTACTTGGAAGGCATGAGCCAAGGTAGGGTAAAGGAAAAAAGGGATTTTGGAATGCAAGCCACCGACCACTAAAGGTTGTGCCATATTAGCAATGCCATTACACAAATTAAGCAACAAGGTTTATTTCTAGAGAAATAAAATGGAGTAGTGATATTGAACAATGAAATTATCATGAATCTGCACTGAATCTTGGTTAGATCACACTTATAGATGCTATATGTTTAAGAAGGAACTGCAGATGCTGGAAAATCGAACGTAGACAAAAATGCTGGAGAAACTCAGCGGGTGAGGCAGCATCTATGTAGCAAAGGAAATAGGCGACGTTTCGGGTCAAGACCCTTCTTCAGACATTTATATATATATATCTTGATCTTGATCAGATCTTGATATATATAAATATATTCAAAAATATATAGATATATATATTTTTGGGTGAAAGGTATAATAAAGGCATTGGAGAGGGTGCGGAGAAGAATACAAGTGCAAAACCAGAAATTTGAGGGTATGTATATTGGAAAAAGATGAACAGGTCCTGTCTCTTTTCTCAAGAAAAGAAGACAGATGGTTGACCAAACAGTCTTTAAAAATATGGATGACTTTAAAAGATAGGGTGTAGATACAATATGGACAAAAGGGGACCCGGAATGGAGGGCTGTCGAGAACAAAAGAGGGGGACCCGGTGGGGTGTGGGGGAGTGCTCGAGGACTAAGGGGGGGGGAGGAGAGGGGGGGAAGGACTTGAGAATTAAGGAGGGTGGAGGGGTGGGGGAACAATTGCTGCAAAAAAGGTGTACTTTGTAACTTTGTTGATGCCCATTATGTGGCGACTCTTTGTATGCCTAGGTATGCAAAACAAAGCATCTCACTGTAACTTGTCACGTGACAATTAAAGTATCTAATCTAATCTAGAGAAAAAATATGAATTGACTGTTAGATGCAAGATCTGGACATGCTCAATAGGCAATGTGAAAGATACTGATAGTACTCCGTGGGTCAGGCAGGATCTCTAGAGAGAACGGTGTCAACTTTTTGCACTGATAAGAAGTCATGTTAGAACAAAGATTGCACTTCAGAAGCTTGCAACTGCATTGCACTTTGGGTCATCCTAAAAGAACACTCCTCTGACATTCTCAGTTTCATAAGCATATTTTGCAGGTCGATTGCAGCAATATTTGCAGAATAAATGTTCATAAATAATATGGAGACACTAGAGCCTGCATGCCGATCAAATGTGTAGGAAGGAACTGCAGATGCTGGTTTACACCAAAGATAGACACAAACTACTGGAGTAACTCAGTCTGAAGAAGGGTCTCGACTGCTCAGTCTGAAGAAGGGTCTCGACCCGAAACGTCACCCATTCTTTCTTTCCTAAGATGCTGCCTGTCCTGCTGAGTTACATGAATGTCATTTTCTGTCTTATCCAAATGCTGATCAGTTGTGCCCACTTTTAAAATTCAGGCTTTCTTCTTCATTGGTTCCAATTTCTGCTCGAAGAACTTTCCAGCCTTAAGTGCAATACTCCAATTTTTTCAAAATCTTACTTCCCATCACTGCTCCAGAATATTCAAGACCTCCCTATATAACTGTCTGATTGCTGGTGGGACATACTTATTCATCTAAGCTGGCAATACTTAAATATGGTGCCCTCAGAATTAATTGTCAGTGTATGGGTAATTGTAGTGCATTGCAATCCTTGATAACTGGAGAATAAAACAAGCAGGCTATTATAAGGGTTCTTCATTATTTACACTGTGCCATGCTATTAACTAAATGTAAGCTGACAGCGACCCTTGAAGGTAGCTCATGAATAAAATAGGGTGTCAAATGGAAGTCACAACCATTTAAAATCAAAAGGAATTATTTTCATTTATTGTGGATATAAATTTGTGCAGTATAAAAAAAGTAATTCATTTTTTAAAAATCTAAAACAAAATATTGAAATTCAGTTTCTGTAACGAGAACATTGCCGAAGTACTCAATTTCCTCTTTACAGATGGCTTGTTATTATCAAGCCCTCACTCTTGAGATCATGTATGAGATGAGTGTATGAATTATCTTTGCCTCAGAATCTGTCTGTAAAGGTCTGATCTCACCAGATTTAGTTCTGGGATCAATTCTGAGTCCTATTACATAATTAAATGGTGCACAGAAGTGCAGAGCACCACCTCTAGTGAATTTGTAGGTAATCATGTTGTACATTCTTTAGAAACAAGGAACTGTAGATACTGGTTTACAAAAAAAACACTCAAGTGTTGGAGTAACTCAACGGATCAGACAGCATCTCTGATGAACATGAGGTTAGGTAATGTTTCAGGGTTGGTCCCTTCTTCAGATTGATCGTGAGGGATGGGGGAGAATGGGGAGAGCTGGGAAAGAGTAAGGGCAGGACAAATCATGGCAAGTAATTTGTGGACAGAGGTGAGAGGGTTTTGAATAGGCAGATAGTTGGACAAAGGCCAGACATGAAAAGACAAAATGATGTGAGACAAAAGGATAGAAGAGTTGTGAGTTGTGATGCTAAGGTGGAATGTAGATTGGAGGGGAGGGGAGAAGAGGTGCAAGTCCAGGAGGTTCAAAGGGGCGAGAGGGGAGCTTTTGTCCAACCATATGCCTATCAAAACCTGTATCCGCTTATTACTTGCCAGATTTTGTCCTGCCCCTCCTTCCAGCTTTCACCCCCCCACAATCAGTCTGAAGAAGACTCCCAACCTGAAACGTCACATATTCATGTTTTCCAAAAATGCTGCCTGACCTGTTGAGTTACATCAGCATTTTGAATCTTTTTTGTACATTCCTTATGCAGTGCTTTAAATTTAGCTCTTTTCAATAAATTAAATAAAACATTTTTTATTGCTTAAAAGCACTCACATGAATGCACAATTTTGTGTTCTATTTATGAATGCTCCAGTACATTAGGGTACACTCTGCATGGTTGAGTGGTAAATAGGATCTATGAGAATGTTGCATGACTTACAAGGCAACTAGCTAGCTACTTATCATCTGGAAGTAAACGCTGCAAATCTGGAGGGTAAAGTTAGACCCATTGAGCAGAATCTTACTGGACCATGGTCTCCCTCTGGCCAAACCTACTAGAATCTGATGTGGAAGACTTCCATGTTGGCTCAGAATATCCTTGACCTGAATGATGACATGTCCTTTATTGGTACTCTGCAGAAACCTGGACTGTGCATGCTTTCAAGGCCAGTAAAGCCTCTTTATTATGAAAGATGTTTTATAGAAACAAGTAACTGCAGATGCTGGTTTACAAAAAAAGACAAAGTGCTGAAATAACTCAGTGGATCAGTCAGCATCTCTGGAGATCATAGCGATGTGATGTTGCAGATCGGGACCCTCCTTCAGACAGATAATGGACGGCCTGAGGGGGAAGACAGCAAGAAGAGGAGAGGGGCAAGACTGAGCCTGGTAAGTAAAAGTGAATACAGGTGAAGGGGATTTTTGATAGGGAGATGGTTGGACAAAGACCGGAATTGAAAAGACAGAATGGGTGAGACAGAATTGAGAAATTCCCTTCAAGACAGAAGTGTGAGACAGGATGATTTCAGAGTTGTGGATTGTGAAGCTAGATGAAGGAATATATGTAGGAGGGGAGGCGGTGGGGAGAAATTGTTGCAGTTGTGGCATAGGGGACTGAGGAGGAAAAGAAAGGGGGTGGGGGTTTGGTTTGTAGTTATCTAAAATTAGAGATTTCAATGTTCATACCATTGGGTTGTAAGCTACCTACAGGTAAGTGAAATATGAAGGTGCTGTTTGTCCAGTTTGCATGTGGCCTCACTCTGGCAATGGAGGAAGGTCAGTATAGTAGCTTAAATGATTAGCAACCGGGGGATACTGTAGGCCTTGGTGGACTGCCAAGTGTTTGGCGAAATGGTTGGTGAGTACATGTTTGGTTCTGCTTATATACAGGAGGCCACATCGGGAACACAAGATGCAGTAGATGACATTTTATAATTTTCAAACATCTTACCTTGAAGGTAGGAGAGAAGGAACAGCCAGAAGCAGCGAGAGCTAGGATTGGCTGGAAGTCTGTGAGTCAGAGGGAAAGAAGATTTTAAAAGCGCGCCAAAAGCCCAATTCAAGGTCTTACCATGAAGGTAGAAAAGAAGGAACAGCAACAGGTGAAGGAGTGTAGGGATTGGCTGAGGAATTTAATTTGCAATTGGTAAATTGGAGAATTAGGCAATTAATCAGCCAATATAAACAAGGTTGCTCTAGGGGAGTGGCCTTGTCGAGGAAAGTGCGAGTCTTTGGCTCAAGAGTCTTAGACAAGGAGGCTACACTTGTTTGAAATTGTGACTTTTATCTTCTGAAGAAATGGCAGCATGTTGGAGCTGCGTGTTTCCTGAAATATGTGGGAAGACAGGGACACTGCTGGTGCTTCTGGAAACTACACCTGCAGAAATTGTGTCCAAGTGCAGTTCCTGAACGAACGTGTTAGGGAACTAGAGAAGCAGCTGGATGACCTCAGCGCCATCCGGGAAAACGAGAGTTTCCTGGACAGGACCTACAGTGAGGTTGTCACGCCAAGGATCCAGGAAGAGCAAAGGTGGGTGGCTGTGAGAAAGGGAAGTAACCGTGGAGTGCAGGAGACCCCAGTGGCTGTGCCAAATGGAAACAGGTACACTGTTTTGGGAGCTGTCGGGGCAGACAATGCTTCCAGACTGAGCGGTGGCTCCAAACATAGCGGTGAGACTCGACTGGCGAGACCGACGTTGGGCAGAGCTATAATGGTGGGTGACTCCATTGTCCGAGGTGTGAACCGGAGATTATGTGGCGGCAGGCGAGACTCGTGGATGGTCTGGTGCCAAGGTTCAAGATATCATGAACCATATTCAGAACATCCTCGAGAGGAAAGGTAAACAGCCGGCAGTAATTGTGCACGTGGGCACAAACGATGTTGGGAAGACGAGGAAGGAGGTTCTGCAACGCAAGTTTAGAGAGTTGGGAAGAAGACTGAAAGGCAGGACTTCTATGGTGGTTATCTCTGGATTGCCATTCGGCCTATCGAGCCAGCACCGGCATTCAATGTGATCACCTTCATTTTATAAGGAATTAAAGCCTTTTACAGAGTCACTCAAGTGTAAAGTTGTATAATATATTGTGAGATTGCTTTGTCAGCTCCACTTCGACATACAGTGCCACTCTGCTCTCAATGGCCTGTTTCAAACAACTCGCAAGATCAATGTATCTACAGTTAATCTTGTTTTTAATGTGTGATTAACATATTTAAATTATTTCCCTGCCTCTCTGGTTGGATGGATTTTTAATTGCGCAAAATGCCTATGGTTAAATCCAGAAAAATTTCATGGAAATTTTTGACCAAGGGACAATAGGTGCAGGAGTAGGTCATTCGGCCCCTCGAGCCAGCACCGCCATTTAATGTGATCATGGCTGATCATCCCCAATCTGTACTCCGTTCCTGCCTTATCCCCATATCCCCCGACTCTGCCATGTTTAATAGCCCTATCAAGCCCCTATCAAGCTACGTTTTTCCCATTGAGGGTAGGGAAGATTCAAACAAGAGGGCATGACATGAGAATTAAGGGACAGAGGTTTCGAGGTAACGTGAGGGGGAACTTCTTTACTCAGTGGGTGGTGGCTGTGTGGAATCAGCTTCCAGCAGAAGTGGTGGAGGCAGGATCGATTTTAACATTTAAGAGTAAAGTGGATAGGTATATGGACGTGAAGGGAATGGAGGGGTATGGTCTGAGTGCAGGTAGATGGGACTAGGGGAAAACAAATGGTCGGCACGGACTGGAAGGGCCGAGAGGGCCTGTTTCCGTGCTGTAATTGTTATATGGTTATATGGTTATAAGCTCTCTCTTGAAAGTATCCAGAGAACCGGCATCCACCGCCCTCTGAGGCAGAGAATTCCACAGACTCACAACTCTCTGTGTGAAAACGTGTTTCCTCATCTCCATTCCAAATGCCTTACCACTTATTCTTAAACTGTGGCCCCTAGTTCTGTACTCCCCCAACATCGGGAACATGTTTCCTGCCTCTAGCATGTCCAAACCCTTAATAATCTTATATGTTTCAATAGCATCCCCTCTCATCCTTCTAAATTCCAGTATACATGCCCAGCCGCTCCATTCTCTCAGCATATGACAGTCCCGCCATCCCGGGAATTAACCTTGCGAACCTACGCTGCACTCCCTCTATAGCAAGAATGTCCTTCCTCAAATTAGGGGACCAAAACTGCACACAATACTCCAGGTGTGGTCTGACAACGGCCCTGTACAACTGCAGAAGGACCTCTTTGCTCCTATACTCAATTCCTCTTGTTATTGAAGGCCAACATGCTATTCGCTTTCCTCACTGCCTGCTGTACCTGCATGCTTACTTTCATTGTCTGATGAACAAGGATCCCCAGATCCCGTTGTACTTCCCCTTTTCCCAGCTTGACACCATTTAGATAATAATCTGCCTTCCTGTTTTTCATACCAAAGTGGATAACCTCACATTTATCCACATTAAACTGCATCTGCCATGCATCTGTCTACTCACCCAACCTGTCCAAGGCACTCTGCACTCTCATAGCATCCTCCTCACAGTTCACACTGCCACCCAGCTTTGTGTCATCTGCAAATTTGCTAATATTACTTTGAATCCCTTCCTCCAAATCATTGATGTATATTGTAAATAGCAGTACCCCACTCGTCACTGCCTGCCATTCTGAAAGGGACCTCTTAATCCCTACTCTTTGTTTCCTGTCTGCCAACCAATTTTCTATACATGTCAGCACTACCCCCAATACCATGTGCCCTAATTTTGCCCACTAACCTTATCAAATGCTTTCTGAAAGTCCAGGTACACTACCCACTGGCTCTCCCTTGTCTATTTCCCTAGTTACATCCTCAAAAACCTTGTGCTAGTGTGGGCAGGAACAGGGAGAAAGGGGATCTGAATGTGTGGCTGGGGGGCTGGTGCAGGGAGCAAGGATTTAGATTTGTAAACTACTAGGATCTCTTCTGGGGTAGGAGTGACCTGTACAAAAAGGACGGACTGCACCTTAACTGGAAGGGGACCAATGTTCTGGCAAACACGTTTGCTAGTGCTACAGTTGTGGGTTTAAACTAAATAGTGGGGGGGGGGGGGGGGGAGGGGGATTGGTAAATTGGGAGTTTAAAGATGGAGGTAAAGGAGAAGTGAGTGCAGGAACAGTTACAAAAGACTCCTGAATTAATGGGAAGGAAAGTTCAAGAAGAGATAAGAGAGTACGATCAGGGCCAATAGTGACCGGAGTGAGAGCGGGGGTGAATACCGGTCAAGATGTTGTATATGAAGTATAATAGCCCTGTCCCACGGTACGAGTTCATTCCAAGACCTCTCCCGAGTTTAAAAAAAATCAAACTCGTGGTAAGCACAGAGAATGAATGTAGTGGGTACGTCGGAGCTCGGGGACGTCTCTTAGTGCTCGTAACGCTAACAGCAGGTGCTCGGGAAGACTCGCTAATGGCAGATAAGCACGGGAAGACTCGTGAAGATTTTTCAACATGTTGAAAAATGTCCACGAGAGCCCCGAGTACCGACGAGTGGCCATTAGCATAAATCTCCGAGTTCGAATCAGGGCAAACTCGGAAGAGCTCTTGGAATGAACTTGTACCATGGAACAGGGCTTTAAGGAATAAAGAGGATGAACTTGAGGCTCAGTTAGAAATTGGCAAGTATGATGTTATGGGACTTACAGAGACATGGCTGCAAGAGGACCAGGACTGGGAACTGAATATTCAAGGGTATACGTCCTATCGAAAAAACAGACAGGTGGCAGAGAGGGTGGGGTAGTTCTGTTGGTGAGGAATGAATTTCAGTCCCTTGCGATGGGTGACATAGAATCAGGAGATGTAGAGTCAGTATGGATAGAACTGAAAAACTGTAAGAGTAAAATAACCCTAATGGGAGTTATCTACAGGTCCCCAAACAGTAGCCTGGATATAGGGTGCAAGTTGAATCAAGAGTTAAAATTGGCATGTGTAAAGGTAATGCTACGGTTGTTATGGGAGATTTCAACATACAGGTAGACTTGGAAAATTAGATTGGTACTGGACCCCAAGAAAGGGAGTTTGTGGAGTGCTTCCGTGATGGATTCTTAGAGCAGCTTGTACTGGAGGCTACCAGGGAGAAGGCAATTTTGGATTTAGTGTTGTGTAATGAACCGGATATGATAAGGGAACTCGAGAAAAAGGAGCCATTAGGAGGTAGTGACCATAATATGATAAGTTTTAATCTACAATTTGAGAGGGAGAAGGGTAAATCGGAGATGTCATTATTACTGTTGAACAAAGGGGACTACGGAGCCATGAGAGAGGAGCTGGCTAAGGTTGACTGAAAAGATACCATAGCAGGGATGACAGTGGAACAACTATGGCAGGTATTTCTGGGAATAATACAGAAGGTGCAGGATCAGTTCATTCCAAAGAGGAAGAAAGGGGCAACCGTGGCTGACAAGGTAAGTCAGGGACAGTATAAAAATAAAAAAGAAGTATAACATAGCAAAGATGAGCGGGAAGCCAGAGGATTGGGTAAATTTTAAAGAGCAACAGAAGATAACTAAAAAGGCAAAACGGGGAGAAAAGATGAGGTACAAAGGTAAGCTAGCCAAAAATATAAAGGAGGATAGTAAAAGCTTATTTAGGTATGTGCAGAGGAAAAAATTAGTTAGGACCAAAATTGGACCCAATTATAAAAGATTAAATAGCAGCACATTTTGATAGCAGCAGCCGGATCAGTCTGAGTCAGCATGGATTTATGAAAGGGAAATCATGCTTGACTAATCTTCTGGAATTTTTAGAGTATGTAACCAGGAAAATTGACAAGGGAGAGCCAGTGGATGCAGTAAACCTGGACTTTCAGGAAGCATTTGACAAGGCCCCACATAGGAGATTAGTGGACAAAATTAGAGCACATGGTCTTGCGGGTAGGGTGCTGACATGGATAGAAAATTGGTTAGCAGAGGGGAAACAAAGAGTTGGGATTAACAGGTCCCTTTCAGAATGGCAGGCAGTGACTAGTGTTGTACCGTAAGGCTCGGTGCTGGGACCGCAGCTATTTACAATATATATTAATGATTTAGATGAAGGGGTTAAAAGCAAAATTAGCAAATTTGCAGATGACACATAACTGGGTGGCAGTGTGAACTGTGAGGAGGATGCTATGAGGATGCAGGGTGACTTGGACATGTTGGATGAGTGGGCAGATGCATGGCAGATGCAATTTAATGTGGATAAATGTGAGGTTATCCACTTTGGTGGCAAAAACAGGAAGGCAGATTATTATCAGAATAGTGTCAAGTTGGGAAAAGGGGAAGTACAACGGTATCTGGGGGTCTTTGTTCATCAGTCACTGAAAGTAAGGATGCAGGTACAGCAGGCAGTGAAGAAATCGAATGTATGTTGGCCTTCATAACAAGAGGAGTATACAGTAGGAGCAAAGAGGTTCTTCTGCAGATGTGCAGGGACCTAGTGAGACCACACCTGGAATATTGTGTGCAGTTTTTGTCTCCAAATTTGAGGAAGGACATTCTAGCTATTGAGGGAGTGCAGCGTAGGTTAATTCCTGGATGGCGGCACAATCATATGTTGATAGAATGGAGCGGCTGGGCTTGTATGCTCTGGAATTTAGAAGGATGAGAGGGGATCTTATTGAAACATATAAGATTATTAAGGGTTTGGACATGCTAGAGGCAGGAGACCTGTTCCCGATGTTGGGGGAGTCCAGAACCAGGGGCCACAGAATCAAATACACAGGACTAGATGTTAAGAAGTCCCTTGTGCCAGTAGGTGGGGAGCATTTCACGACATTCATTGATTGCTGAGAGTGGTCGACGCTCAACATCAGGGGGGGGGGGGGGGGGGGGGGGGTACGTATACGTATATCTTGGCCTGGGTAACCTTCAGGACAGTTGGGCACAGGACACATCATCATTAAGAATAAGGGGTAAGCCATTTAGAACGGAGATGAGGAAATACTTTTCACACAGAGTTGTGAGTCTGTGGAGTTCTCTGCCTCAGTGGAGGTCGGTTCTCTGAATGCTTTCAAGTAAGAGTTAGATAGAGCTCTTAAAGATAGCTTAGTCAAGGGATATTGACAGAAGGGGTACTGATTGTGGATGATCAGCCATGATCACATTGAATGGCATTGCTGGCTCCAAGAGCCAAATGGCCTACTCCTGCACCTATTGTCTATTGTCTATGATGATGAAACTTTTTAAAATGTACTAAATAAAATTTAGTATCAATATTTTAGTATAATATTTAAAAACAAATTATTTTTAACAAACAAAATAATGAGTTAGCTGAAGCACGTTAAAATACATGTAAATACTTGAAACAGTTAGCTAATTTAACAAAAATCAAATACATTATTAAATTTACTTTTCTTCAATTTCCTAAACATTCCAATCCTCATTGACGGCAATGTAGATTCTACACCAATTCTATGTTAGATAGGATTTGGAATTTCCCAGTATAAATGTTGGGGAATAAAGCAGAAGTTGCAGATTAAGCAATTCCTCTGGAAAGAGAAACATAGTTGATGTTTCCTGGAGATAAAAGAGATTGCCGATGTTGGAATCTTGAGGGGAAAAAAATGTTGGAAGAACTCAGTAGGCAGGCAGCATCTATGGAGGTAATGGGCAGACAATATTTCAAGTTGGACCCATCTTCAGTCTGAAGAAGAGTCCTGACCAAAAATGCATCAGTTCGAGTTTATGTTTTAGGTCATTTGAATGTCATTAATTGATGAAATCTTCCTCTCTATTACAAGGAGAATTCTTGACTTGCATTACTAATGGCCCTGTCTCACGGTGCGAGTCATCCCACGAGTGACCCCAAGTGAAAGAAAAAAAAAAACAGATCTCGTGGTTATGTACGAGATTTCAAGTTTATGATCAAGTGTTGAACCGAGTTCCACGGGTATGTCATTGCTGCGATGTTCCAAGTTCCTCTCCCAATTTACCAAGTTCCTCTCCCATTACTCTTGAGCCAATCGTGAATGAAGGTAAGTGTGTGAGGGTGTGAGAAGTCCATGCCGGGTGCCGGCCGCAGCCGCTGTTCTTTCACATCAGTTGCACATCAGATTGTTGGGAGACGGACCTCAGGTCGCCTCCTGAGCTGCTTTGGTGCCCAGGCGTAAGTTGAGGTGGAGGGTGGTTGGGGGTGGGGGGTGACGGACAGGCTCTTGGGTGCTGGGATCATTCTCTGCGGGATGGTTAGCGCGGGAGACATGTGTAGGAGAGGTGTGCTGACTGCAGGCAGGACACTTTGGTAGTGATTTGCCCACCAGTCTCAAAAGCCGCTGTGTCTCCCTGTCCCTATGATAGCAGGGGGCAATCAAGCACCACAATATCCCCCTCCCCCTTCACGCCAACACAAAAGGGCAACGATCCCAAGGCTTTAGGGGCAGAAACAGCGGACAGGCAACAATCACCTGCCATAACGCGAGAGAGATCATGCGCTATTGTAGGTCTCCTTTGCACATCGGTGTTTCTGTATTTCTCCATCTCATTGTTGGCCCTGACTGTCACCAACCCCACCCACCCCTCTGCTTCCCGGCCATGTGTGTGACCCCTTCCCTCCCCTCTCCAGCTCCCCGTCCATTGCACCGGGCGCGGGGCTTCGCACCATCTTCATGTTGGCGACGATCCCAAGGCTTCGGACGGAAGGCAGACGCAACAAGCTGGAGTAACAACGCGGGCCAGGTAACATCTCTGGAGAAGGTGACGTTTTGGATAAGGGCTCGTCTTCTGAAGAAGGATCTCGACCCGAAAAGTCACCTATTCCTTCTCTCCAGAGTTGCTGCCTGACCCTCTGAGTTACTCCAGCTTTTTCGTTGAATGGGTGACGTTTCGGGTCGAGACCCTTTTTCGGACTGAAAATAAAACTTGCCTCGCTTGAAGCAGCTTGTAAATTAAAACATAAAATCAAGAAATATTAAAGGTCGACTCATTTATGTGCTGCTATTCATTCCCTCGCCTATTGCTGTCCTCCCTCGTCCACCGTGAGCGCTGGACAACTCACCGGTTGGAAACCTCCGCTGCATCCGGGCGGAGGGCGATGATCACTGGACTGACCGGCAAGTAGAGGCGGCGGGTCGGCCAAGCCCGGCTCCCCGCCACCGGGATAGACACCAACTACTGGAGTAAACTCAGCGGGATCTCTGGAGAAGTCTGAAGTAAGGTCTCGACCCGAAATCTCACCATCCCATCTCTCCAGAGATGCTGCCTGTCCCTCGGAGTTACTCCAACATTGTGTGTGTCTTCTTCGGTGTAAACCAGCATCTACAGTTCCTTCCCAATCCCACACTCTCGGCCCCGGGGGGAGGATGGAGCATCACACGTGGACACATCCCACCCACCACCCCAGACTTGCCCCTTCGGCAGGTCTTTAACGCGTCCTCATGAGACAGAGTGACGAATACGAAGCCACGGGGCAGGCGCCTCAGTAATAAAGGACAAGTGGCCCAGATCATCGCAGGAAAGGCCGAAGATAGACACAAAAATGCTGGAGTAACTCAGCAGGACAGGCCGCATCTCTCTGGAGAGAAGGAAATGGGTGGCATTTCGGGTAAGTCTGAAGAAGGGTCTCGACTCCATTCCTTCTCTCCAGAGATGCTGCCTGGTCCGCTGAGTTACTCCAGCATTTTGTGTCTATCTTTGGTTCAGTCTTTACTCGAGCAAAAAGAACAGATTATTAAAGTTCCCACGGTAGACTCACGAGACACTAAGATAAACGCACGGGCCACTACGTTATTACAACGAGTTTAAATGTTTCCATTTTTAACTTGAACAGTTAATTTGACTCGTGGAAAAAATCAAACATGTTTGATTTTTTTCACGAGTTAACAAGTTTCCCGAAGAACCTGCCGTTAGCGCCACGAGTCGATAAGTTGCTCGTGCGAGTTCCGACGTTCCCGCTACGTGATCACCACGAGTGAAAACTCGGGGTCACTCGTGGGCCAACTCGCACAGTGAGACAGGGGTTACTTAGAAAGTCAAGGCAGTTGACACCTGAGTAATTTAACACACGCAAACTAGACTCCATCATACAACTTCACTCGGTAAAAGATCTTAACTTCTCTGTGCGCTTATTCATTCTTATGACAGAGATACCCACATACAACAATGGTGGAGTTCCCTCACCGTAGCCATTTAAAGAAGTCTTCTCACCGTCTATAACTATTGGGAATGATCAATTAAAAAATGACATTTCATTAATATTTCTTGACAAATGAATTGAGAAAACCAAAACTCCAAGAAAATTTCCAAAATTTTGTTTTATCTTTCCTTCTGCATAAATCATGAAAATTGGAAGGTAGTTAATCAAAATAGCAAATATTACTCAAAAAGAGTAAATTCATAGCATTATTCATTTTTCACCATTATGCACCTGTTGCATTTATTTCTAAGCAACTTTTTCTCCTTGGCTGGTAGATCATTTGCTTAGACTGAAAGTGTTTGAAGATGGCAATGCAGGAGAAACCTGCACAGCCATGGGCTTCATAGCCGTCTTTGATTGCACTAACCTGCTTGCTGAATATTTGTGAGAGCATATAAGAGCAGCAATACTGAGAACAAATGCTGTCACTGAAAGGCATAACATCTCTACTCACTTAATTCATTGACATTCCACAGAGTAGGAAATTTGCTGGCCAAGTATTTCATTACAGGTCAGATTACACAACTTTGAAGCTCTTGACAACAGATATCATGACACCATTTGATAGTTATCTTGTAGTAAGCTGAAAAAAACTGATCTGAGATTGCACCATCCAGATTTTAGGTATGTGTTTTGGTGCTGCAACAGCCACTAATATCAGATGTTTCCTCCATCACTTTCCTGCAGGATAGGATGGACACCCGCTTCAAATAAAACCTGGTACGTGGTTGGAAAGGATGAACCACTCTTAGCACGTTGTGCAGGGTTGACAATGTGGCAAAACATAGCCATGTTTTTCTACATCAGCTTTAATATAAAAATCCACATCCACGTTTTCTGAGGAACTCATATCTGGCCCAATCCTCATCTGGTCCAAGATTTGAGTATTAGACCAGACACCAGTTCCTCAGAGAGCATGGATGTATATTTTCAAAAATAAAGGTCTTTTTAACAGCTATGTTTCTTTTTGTTACTGCAGGTCAAAAATACTGAAGATTGTATGTTCCATTATTTAATAATCATTGCACAATTGTAAATAAAAGCAATTGCTTGACAATTTCCATGATTACTCATGGTCAAACAAAAGTCTATGTTCTTGAGACAATGGTGTTTGATCACTGCGGGGAGGTTACATTAAAACTTTGCTTAATTGGACTTTTTTTTTACCTCACATCAGTTTTTTATCTGCTCGTCAATCTCTAAGGCAGCTTTTAAGTAGTTGTCTTCTTGATCCAAAACATTTTATAACCAATTCAGCCTGTGTAATACAAATAGCTTTTCCTAATTCATCAATCATGTTATATCCAAATAGTGATATGAGAAAACATGTTATAATAGAATTACTTACACACCGTTTTCACTTGCTGGTGGTAATGAAGAGGACAAGGAGAGGGTATTAGGAGAAGGTTAGTAAGGGAAAAAACACAGCTTTTCATTGCTTTTCCATGATGATTGTGGAATTGTGAACGATATTGGAAGAGGTAAAAGGCTCAACATTAATTGATGAACTCTAGCTAGATCTTGTGATAATGAGCAACAAAGCCTGATCATGTTATCTCCCGGGATTCAGGGAGGCAAAGATGCTTGTCATATTAGGAATTTTGAAGAGGTTCGGAAAGAAGGATTTCGCTGTGGTCAGCAGCAAGGTTGAATGAAAGAGAGATAAGCCATTAATTGTCTGCCAAAGTATTTTGGGAAGTGGAGGACTACAGCAATGTACTTGCAATTTAGAAAATGCAGTTGTCAGGAACTGGGTGGAGATATAAGATATCTGATCATAAAGATATTTTGCAGCTGTTTTCAGGTTGGCACATGTTTTAAATTGTTCTCTTAGTAACTTTCATCTGCTCTTTTCATTCTTTGCAATTGACGTTACAGAAAATTCAGTAATAATTGCAGTAATGTAAATGCATTTTGAAAATTTACTAGAGTAAATTTAATTCAGTAATGTCAATTTGCATTTTTGCAGATCTGCAATAGGGAATAAATCTTCAATTTATCCATTGTCTCAAATTTGTGGTGTTGATTTTGTGGAAGTGTTGCAAGTGTAAAACCCCTGTCTCACTGTGCGAGTTGGCCCATGAGTGACCCCGAGTTTTCACTCGTGGTGATCACGTAGCGGGAACGTCGGAACTCGCACGAGCAACTTATCGACTCGTGGCGCTAACGGCAGGTACTCGGGAAACTTGTTAACTCGTGAAAAAAATCAAACATGTTTGATTTTTTCCACGAGTCAAATTAACTGTTCAAGTTAAAAATGGAAACATTTAAACTCGTTGTAATAACGTAGTGGCCCCGTGCGTTTATCTTAGTGTCTCGTGAGTCTACCGTGGGAACTTTAATAATCTGTTCTTTTGCTCGAGTAAAGACTGAACCAAAGATAGACACAAAATGCTGGAGTAACTCAGGCAGCATCTCTGGAGAGAAGGAATGGAGTCGAGACCCTTCTTCAGACTTATGTCCTCTCCCCTCTTGCGAAATGAACATTAGGTGTACAACCATGTTAAAGATTAGTCTTTGTTTAAACTGGCAACTTTCACGGTCTAAAGACAACACTGAAGTACACGCGTATGCTCAGAAACAGTCTCAGCTTGTTATTTCCGCGAATGCCGTGCCGACAGACAATTCCCCAAATATCAGAGGAACGCTCGCCGCACACCAATCTTTAATATTAATCACACAAAATATGATTAAACTCAATTATCCAGAGAGACATTGCCTCCAGCACCCACAAAGTTATACTGATTATCATCTCACTTCACACCTGTTTACCAAGAAGCAATCTTCCTGCTAACCCAATGGGATGGTTTGAGCTATGGGCGTTTAAAGCGCGCCTGGCGTGTTTACCAGCCAACATATAAATAGACACCCAGCCGCAGAACCGTGTTATACTTTCCAGTGGTGTTGAGAAACTGTTTTGACCTTAACCAATGCTGCCTCTTGCTATTTGGACCTTGTCGTTCCTCTGCGCAATCCAAGGGATGACTCCAGCGACCGATACAGCGTGCAAACTGCGAGAAAAGTTTAATCCCGGCGTGTCTCAACTTGGAGATGTCATCCTGGGCGGTTTATTCCCGTTACATTTCAGAACAGCTCCTGTGTATAACACGTTTCGCAACAAGCCCCAGCCAGTTCGCTGCCTTCAGTAAGTAAGTTTATCCAGTACTTTTGAGCTAACGCATTCTGGACAGAATTCGTTCCCCGAATACGCGCCCCGGGGTTGTGCTGTCGGGTCCCGGCGGCCGCTCAAAGTCACCCGAGCTGCTTCCTTCCTCTGAAGTGGTGGCCAGCTGCTGTCTGTGTGTATCTCTCTCTCTATGTGTGTGTGTGTGTGTGTGTGTCTCTCTCCCTCTCTGTCTATCTGTTTGTATCTGTGTGTGTGTCTGCTGTCGGGTCCTGGCGGCCGCTCAAAGTCACCCGAGCTGCTTCCTTCCTCTGAAGTGGTGGCCAGTCCTGCTGTCTGTGTGTGGTGTGTGTGTGTGTGGTGTGTGTGTGTATGTGTGTGTGTGTGTCTCTCTTCCCCTCTCTGTCTATCTGTTTGTATCTGTGTGTGTGTCTGATGTCGGGTCCCGGCGGCCGCTCAAAGTCACCCGAGCTGCTTCCTTCCTCTGAAGTGGCGGCCAGTCCTGCTGTCTGTGTGTATCTCTCTCTCTGTGTGTGTGTGTGTGTGTGTGTGTGTGTCTGCTGTCGGGTCCGGCGGCCGCTCAATGTCAGTCAACCCGAGCTGCTTCCTTTTTTAAAATTATTTAAAATAGAGATCCATTGCAAAAAAAGTATTTAAAAACATAAAAACAACAAGAAATGCTTGGTTACTGGAGGATGCGCATTTTCCCATTGTAGGTCATAATCAATAGATGCCGCCGCGCTGAAATAACTCAAAACCACAGGATGGAGATGTATTTTAACATTGTTGCTTTATTAAAACATACCTTCATTCACGGTTGGCTCAAGAGTAACGGGAGAGGAACTTGGTAACTCGGGAGAGGAACTTGGAACATCGCAGCAATGACATACCCGTGGGAACTCGGTTACACACTTGATCATAAACTTGCAGTCTCGTGCACAGCCACGAGTCTGTCACTCGGGGTACCTCGTGGGTCAACTCGCACAGTGAGACAGGGCCATAACAAAGACATCAGTGGATTTGAAGTGGAGACTTTTGAGAATTGTAGTGGTGATCCCAAAAATTGGTATGATGGGAGTGGCATAATTGAATTTAATACCAAGGTTTTGGAATGAAACGGTTTTGCGACAAGTGACCTTGAGCAACCATAATGTCAGTTGAATTATGATGTTGTCAACTTGAAGTTTTGTAAAAAGAAAGCATGCTCAATAACCAAAGAGGAAAGTATATTGAGCTTTGTTTTGTTTTTCTTTATGATGCTTTTAGCATTACTGACTTTAAATTGTAGTAGAGGAAGGAGATTGAACCTTATTGCCTTCCATCACAGTGAGGAACATGGGGAATTCACTGTGGTGGATGTATATGTTAACTTTTATGTAGTTGTGTGTCTTGTTGCTTTTTTATTTTAGTATGGCTGTATGGTAATTCGAATTTCACTGTACCTTAATCGGTACATGTGACAATAAAGTAACCTTGAAACCTTGTTTCAACGTGTAAATGTGTCTTAGCATACTTCATAGCAGCCTGGCAAAAGCATGTCTTTTTTTTTTATTACAGTAAATTACATCAGTGTACATCCCATATATTATTACAATCATTGTACCCCTTAATTTTTAAGGCTTTTAGAGAAAAAGAATAGAAACAGAATAAGTAGAGAAAGTGAAAAAGTTGTGAAAGTGAAGAAGCGTGCCAAAGGAAAGGAAAAAAGAGCCCTTGGTCGAGGAGTTAGAGAAAGGAGAATAAGAAATAGACCCTAGAAAAAAGAAGAGAGAGAGAAGAAAAAAAAAAGCCAGTTATTTTATTATAAACATCACGCTAAAGGAATTTTACCAACTCAACAGTTTTTCATCCCCCTTTACCCAGACCCGACGCCAGTACTTTTTGAGGTACTCTTGCACCCTCTCCTTGTAGTAGATCCATAAATGTAGACCACGTCTTATAGAAATGATCTGATTTTCCTGCCAGGTGGAGTCTCACATCTTCCAGATGTGATGTTTCAACCATAGTTGAAATCCACATATTTACTGTTGGTATGGGGGCATTTTTCCAGAATTTTAAGATTAGCTATTTTCCTGTTATTAAGCCGCATTCAAATAGATTCTTTTGAAACTCGTTTAATTCAGGGTTTCCTTCCGTTGTTCCAAAAATAATCCAATCTGCCATTGGTGTCAGCTTTATTTTAAATAGATTTTGTGAAGATTTCAAAAATGTAATTCCAAAATTTTTGAATTTTTGTACAAAAGACAAATGAGTGCGCTTTTGAAACCGGCATTTATCACAAATAGGTGAGATGTTGGGGAAAAGTTTCTTTGGAAATTTTTATACTTAATTCTTTTTCCCAGTCTCTTCTAATACCTTCAGTTGTTGGTATTTCTGCATTTAGAATAATACTATATATATATATATATTTATTAGAGAGAGAGAGATATGATATTAGGTTTGCTGATTCAGCCTTTATATTCTTTACTTCATCCAGTAAATCTTATGATAGATTGTGATATTCTTGTGCATATTTTTTCAGATAGTCACATATTTGGATATATTTTAAATATTGAATGTTTCCCAAATTGTACTTTAGTTGGACTTGTTTAAATTATAATAATTTTCCCGTTTCATACAAATCTCCCAAGGTTTTAATTCCTGCCCTTTCCCATTGTATAAATGTTTTATCTATAATTGAGGGTTTAAAAGAAGGGTTTTTAACTATAGGAGATAGGAGAAATACATTTCTTAATTTTAAGTTGTATTTTATTGGTTTCCAAATTCTAATTGTACTATGTATAATTGGATTTTTGTTATAAGTTGTATTATTCAACTTCATTGGTGAAAAAAGGATCACTCCAATATTACAAGGGAGCAGTCCTCTTTCTCCATAGTAATCCAATCCAGTTGCTGTGGAGAATTATCCAGCAATTGAATTATATTTCTAATATTTACAGACCAACGATAATACATGAAATTAGGGCGTGCTAATCCCCTTACTGCTTTGGGTTTATTCAAGTGTGATCTTTGTATTCTGTGGGACTTGTAATTCCATACAAAATTTGTAATATCTGAATCCAGTTTTTTTTTTAACGTTTTGGGTAGATGTATTGGAATTGCTTGGAACAGGTATAGAATTTGTGGTAGAAAAATCATTTTTATAGCATTTATTCGGCCTATTAAAGACATCGGGAGCGTTTTCCAAAATTTAATTAAATTATATAATTTATTAAGTAAAGGATTATAATTTGCAGTAAACATGTCTTGATATCTTCTAGTGATTTCAATACCCAAGTATTTAAATTTTTCCATAGCTATTTTAAAAGGAAACTGTAAGGGATGTGTAGAATCTTTCGGTTTTATTGACATGATTTCACTTTATTTCCAATTTATTCTGTATCCTGAAAATGATCTGATATCCTCAATTAGATTTAATATATTTGGTTTAGTAATATGAGGTTTTGTGATGTACAATAATACATCATCAGCGTATAACGATATTTTATTGTTTGAATATTTTGTATTATAGCCGTGGATATTCGGATGAGTTCTAATTCTTTCCGCTAGAGGTTCAATTATAAGAGCAAATAACAGCGGTGATAATGAACATCCTTGTCTATTACCCCTTGACAATTTCATAGATAAAATATTATTATTTAATATTCTGGCCGTTGGCTTATTATATAATAGTTTAATCCATAGAATGAAATTTTCTCCCAGTTGAAATTTTTGCAATATCTTAACCATATAATCCCATTTAACTTGATCGAATGCTTTCTCTGCATCCAACAAAATAATTGATAGTTTTTGATCTTCAATTTGGTGTGAGTGCATTATGTTGAGCAGATGTCTCAAGTTATTAAATGATTGTCTCTTCGGGATAAACCCCGTTTGATCCGGATGTATTAATTTACTAGCATACTTAGTCTTCTAGCTAATATTTTCGCTAATATTTTTTGATCTGTGTTTAGCAACGCAATATGATCCAGGTACTTCCACATCTTTATCTTTCTTGAGTATTAATGTAATCGTTGATTCTGCTAGTGTTTCAGGTAGTATTTGTTCTTTAAAGGTATTTATATACATATTCTGTAGGCATGGTGTAAATATGTCATAGAAACTTTTATAGAATTCATTACTAAATCCGTCAGGACCTGGTGTTTTTCCATTTTTTAATGAGATTATTGTTTCTTCTATTTCCTTCTTTGAGATTTGTGCTCCCAATTCCTCTTGTTCCTGCAACTCTAGTTTAGGAAGGTTACAATTATCCAAGAACTCTGTAACTTTATTGGTATCCGTTGTTGTTTTAGATGTATACAAGTTCTCATAAAATTGCGCAAATCTTTTATTAATATCATTCGGTAAAGTTAATATTTCCCCTCTATCTGATTTGATCTTTGAAATCATGTGTTCTTTTTCATGTTTTTTTTAATTGCCGTGCCAAAAGTTTATGGGGCTTATCCCCAAATTCAAAATGTTCCTGTCTAGTAATTTTGAATAATCTTATAACTTTCGCTGATAATAATTTATTTAATTTAAATTTCAATATTAATATTTTATTATGTTTATCCGTAGTTGGGTCTTTAGCATAATCTATATCCAGTTGTCTAATTTGTTCTTCTAACTGTCTTTGTTCGTTCTTATTTTTTTTTATTTTGAAATAATAACATACTCCCTTGCGGGTCTTTTAAAATTTGAGGGTTGTACTTCCAAAACGGTTTATTCTTAGACATTCCTTCCATTTTTAAAAAGAAAGTTAGTCGGGAGTGATCTGAAATCAAATTTGTATGGTATTTTGGTTTAGAAGTATACGGAATTAATTTTGCATCCACCTGGAAATAATCTATACGTGAATATGTCTTGTGTACCATTGAATAAAATGAGTATTCCCTGCCGGTCGGATTTGCAATCCTCCAAACATCTTTTATATTTATATTTTTTATATATGTGTTTAAAAGTTCGCTAGTTTTAGATTTCGTATTACCTCTCTGTTTTTGACTAGATTTATCTAAGTAAGGGTCTAAAACACAATTAAAATCTCCACCGATTATAACATTCTGGTACACAAAAGGCTGGAGAAAATCAGCGGGTGCAGCAGCATCTAAGGAGCGAAGGAGATAGGCGACGTTTCGGGTCGAGACCCTTCTTCAGACTGGTTGGGGATCGGGGAAATGAGAGATATAGACGGTGATGTGGAGAGATAAAGAACAATGAATGAAAGATATGCAAAAAAGTAACGATGATAAAGGAAACAGGCCATTGTAAGCTGTTTGTAGTGTGAAAATGAGAAGCTAGTGCGACTTGGGTGGGGGAGAGATACTCTTTATCCAGAACTGCCGTCGGGACATCAACTGCCTCGACTTCTCTACTCCCCTGTCTCACTCCAATCTCTCTTCTTTCCTCCCCCCCCCCCCCCCCCCCCCCCCCGGAACGTACTGCCATTGACTCACTCCGTAACAACCCAGACTGGGTTATCAAACCCGCCGACAAGGGAGGTGCCATGGTAGTCAGGCGCGTCGAACTCTACAAAGCGGAAGCCACGCACCAACTCTCGGACACCTCCTCCTACTTACAACTGGACCATGACCCCACTGACGAGCACCAGGCCACCATCTCGAGCACCATAACCGACTTCAACAACTCCGGCTCCCTAACCCCCCGAGCCTCCAACCTCATTGTTTCTCAGCCCCGCACGGCCCGATTTTACCTTCTCCCCAAAATCCACAAACCCGACTGCCCTGGCAGACCCATTGTCTCTGCCTGTTCATACCACACTGAACACATTTCCACATACCTTGACTCCATCCTATCCCCCTTTGTTAAATCCCTCCCCACCTATGTTCAAGACACCTCAGACACTCTCCGTCGGCTCCGCGCATTCCATTCTCCAGGCCCCCATCCTCTCATCTTCACCATAGACGTCCAGTCACTCTACACCTCCACCCCCCACCAGGATGGTCTCAAAGCCCTTCGGTTCTTCCTCGACCAGAGGAGCAACCCATACCCGTCCACTGACACCCTCCTCCGCCTAGCGGAGTTGGGCCTTACCCTCAATAACGTTTCTTTTGACTCCTTCCATTTCCTCCAAACACAAGGCGTAGCTAATTGCACACACATAGGCCCCAGCTATGCTTGTCTCTTTGTCGGGTACGTCGAACAATCCCTGTTCTTGGCGTACCAGGGCCCCATCCCCGACCTCTACCTCCGTTACATCGACGACTGCTTTGGAGTCACCTCCTGCACCCACACACAACTGACTGACTTCATCCATTTTACCACCAACTTTCATCCATCAAATACACTTGGACCATTTCCGACATTTCGCTACCATTCCTTGACCTCACCATCTCTATTGCAGGTGATACACTCCTGACCGACCTCCACTACAAACCAATGGACTCCCACAGCTACCTGGACTACTCTTCCTCCCACCCTGCTTCCTGTAAGGACTCCATCCCCTATTCCCAATTCCTCTGTCTACGCCGCATTTTGCTCCCGGGACGAGGTGTTCCACACCAGGTCATCACAAATGTCCTCATTCTTCAGAGAACGGGGATTCCCCTCCCCCACTATAGACGAGCCTTGCACCAGGGTCTCCTCCATACCCCGCAACACTGCCCTCTCTCCCCCTATTCCCCCACTCGCACCGAGGGTAGAGTCCCCCTGGTCTTCACCTTTCACCCCACCAGCCGGCACATAAAACAGATAGTCCTCCGCCAGTTTCGCCACCTCCAACGTGACCCCTCCACTCGCCACATCTTCCCATCTCCCCCCGTCTGCCTTCCGCAAAGACCGCTCCCTCCGCAACTCCCTTGTCAATTCTTCCCTTCCCTCCCGCTCTACCCCTTCCCCGGGCACTTTCCCTTGCAACCACAAGAGATGCTACACTTGTCCCTTCACCTCCCCCCTCCACTCCTTTCAGGGACCCAAACAGTCCTTCCAGGTCCGACAGAGGTTCACCTGCACCTCCTCCAACCTCATCTACCGCATCCGCTGCTCCAGATGCCAGCTGATCTATATCGGTGAGACCAAGCGGAGGCTTGGCGATCGTTTCGCCTAACACCTTCGCTTGGTCCACAATAACCAACCCGACTTCCCGATGGCTCAGCACTTCAACTCCCCCTCCCATTCCGTATCTGACCTCTCGGTCCTGGGCCTCCTCTACGGCCAGAGTGAGCAACACCGCAAGTTGGAGGAACAGCACTTCATATTCCGCTTGGGGAGTCTGCATCCTCTGGGCTTGAACACTGAATTTTCTCAATTCTGTTAACCCTTGCTGTCTTCCCCCCCCCCTTCCCACCTCTCCCTCAGCCCTCGGGCCCCGATATTCCCTCTCTCTCTATCTCTCCTCCACCCGAGTCGCACTAGTTTCTCATTTTCACACTACAAACAGCTTACAATGGCCTGTTTCCTTTATCATCGTTACTTTTTTGCATATCTTTCATTAATTGTTCTTTATCTCTCCACATCACCGTCTATATCTCTCGTTTCCCCGATCCCCAACCAGTCTGAAGAAGGGTCTCGACCCAAAATGTCGCCTATCTCCTTCGCTCCCTAGATGCTGCTGCACCCGCTGAGTTTCTCCAGCCTTTTGTGTACCCTCGATTTTCCAGCATCTGCAGTTCCTTCTTTAACATAACATTCTGGTAGTTATGTTCTGCAATTATATTCTACATTTTATTGAAAAAATGCACATTGTCAAAGTTGGGCGCATATATATTTACCAAGGTAATTGGGGTAGCATGGATCTCACCGGTAACTATCAAATATCTCCCGTCCTTATCTGTTAAGGTAGTTTTTGGTTTAAATGGTATGCCTTTACGAATAATAATGGACGTGCCTCTAGATTTCGACATATATGACGTGAAAAGTTTGCCAGTTCTCCCTCAATCTAGCTTGATCTTGAAGTTTAAGATGAGTTTCTTATAGAAAGACAATATCTGTGTTGTATGCTTTCAGCTGAGCTAAAATCTTACCACTTTTAATACGTTCGTTAACACCCCTAATGTTCCAACTACAGAATGAGATTCCTCCCAGTTTATTTTGTTTATCGTCTTGCATTTTGAATAGATATAATACCTGTGTGTCTTGCGGTGCATCCGTACCTCAGGTCTTTAGATATTGGGGAGCATTTACCCTACAAAGTTCCAATTAGTGGATTCATTTTGCGATTGTCCTTAAATAAAAAACACACACATGTGACTGATTGTGATAATGAACAAAAACTAGTAAAAGTGAAAATACATGTCCAAACTTGTCAGCACTGTAACAAGTGACCCACCTGTTGGTGGGAGAAAACATTGTGTCTACTTCTGTTGTCGATATTAAACAAACAAATAGCTCTGCTCCCTCGTTTACTCATAACATACTGGAACGGGACCGGTTCATAATCAAATGTATGGAATCTATTTACAATATATGTATCCATTTCATATAGATTCCCATATATAACTAACAGTTTTATCTACTAAATGTTAAGCGTATAATTTTACCTCGGTAATAATCAACTGTTGGTTGAAGGGGTTAACCTGATACAGGCTCCTGGTTCTGATTCAGGAGCCCGCCTCTCCCCCTCACGCCCCAATTATAAATCTACTTGAAACTTATTAAGTTATAAATGTTAGTTTATAAATCATCCCCTTTCTACATTTCTAATTAACATTCATTACTATTTCTATGTTAATATTCTATGTTATTATTGTTAAAAATGTTAGTTCTATAACATTTAGGTTATTCATTTAATCTCTTAAACAACAGTAATTGCTCTGTCCACCTTCTGTTATTGAGCTCTTCCTTTTGGTGTTTGTCTTTTTCCGCTTCACTTGGAACAGAGTATGCCCTTGAGTTAGCATTCCACCGATAAGAAGTCTAGACAAAGCGCAGGGAGAGTTCCTTCTTCTGGCAAGCACACTACCATTCATGGTGAAATAGTAAAAAGAAAGAGTATCCATACCATCCAACGCTTCCAGCTACTTATTCTCTTCCATGATAGTTAGAGCATATTTATATGCATTCTCCGGATTTGTGAACGATTTTTGCTGTTCCTTGTAAGAAATCCTCATTTTAGCTGGGTAGTAGACACCGTATCTAACATCTTTAATTCCTTGGAGAGCCTGCTTTGCCTTAGAGAACTGATTTCGCTTTTGCACAATTTCATAAGGATAGTCCCTGAATATTTAGAAAGATGTTCCACCATACTTCAGTTGCACTCCATATTTGATATTACTCATAACCTCGTCCACGTCAGAAATGTCCCGAAATTTCACAATAATCTGTCGTGTATATTCTGAACTCGTGTGAGATTTTTGTTTAAATCTCGGAACTCGGTGTGCCACTTCAATTTCCAGTAGGTTAGGGAGATGAAGAGCTTCTTGAATTAAGCCCGCAGCGAACTCCCGAGGGTTGTCTCCCTCGGCTCCCTCTGGTACTCCAACTAATCTTAGATTTTGATGTCTAGAAAGAGCTTCCAAATCCAGGCATTTATCAGAAACTTTTGCCAACTGTTTTGCAGTGAGATCTTGATATCTTAATTTTCTTCGTCTCCTCAGCCATTCGTTCCATCTCTTCCTCCATCTCTCGCATTTTTGTCACATATGAAGAGACAGTCTCATGCACTGCATCAAACCTCTTTGTGGTGTCTTCTTCCCCCTTATCCATTCTCTCCAATAGTTCATCTCTCACATATTCAATTTGTTTATTTATGGTGCCGATCGAATTCTGCACCGAGGCAACAAGTTTCTGATTTCCAGCATTCATATTCCCTGTCAGCTGTTCCACCATCTCTTTCATCAGCTTTTCCATCTTCTTTTCATCCACCTTTTCATCTTTCAGTTCTCTTACCGATTGCTTTAAATCCTCCATTTCTTTGTCCTTATCTGCCTTAGCTCTTGTAGTCATTTCGGAAAGCACTTTTTCTTCAGTAGCCACTTCAAAAGTAAGTTCTTCATGCTTTCCATGTGATGTTTCGTGACTCTTCTCTGAGGACTCTGACCAGTGAACGGGTTTTGCATTTAAAATGCTTTAAAACACCGTTAAATTCACAGCGCTTACTGATGACGTCATCAGCGCGACGTCCAGAGGCTCCGGTAAGTTTTTAAAATCGGTCCTGACCTGTCGACCCGATTTTTATTCGAAAAATCGCGAATTCTCGGGAGCGGAGCTATGTGCAGCGTCTGTTGCTAGAACATGGCGCCACCATAAGTCCTGGCAAAAGCATGTCTATACTAAGCTTTATTTTTTGCTGTTTAGCCAGTCATAAGTCTTCAGTCTGAAAAAACCCTTCTACCATCACTTCTGCTTCCTACCATCAAGCCATTTTTGGTGTCAATAACCAAAATGTACAATTGTTGTGGTGCAAGTCAGCTCAGCATTCAGAATTTGATGGTGAATTAAATATTCAGTCTTGGTTTAATTAAAAACAAAGTAACTAAATAGCATACATTTTTCCAATAAAAATCTGATTGCAGCTTCTGCGTGCAATAACTTATCACTGACCAAAGTAAAATAAGAAATGCTGGAAGGTTAGGTAGAATCTGGAATGGGAAACAATATTTTTGGTTTATTACTTTTATCATAATAAATAAAGTTACATATGAAGCGATGTTTAAAATTGCTGAGGAAAGTGGGTAGGTTGCAAAGAACAAAAGGAAGGTCTGAGATAGGCAGTGGACCAAAGAAATTAAATGGCCAAGTGGTAACAGAAACGACCAAAAGAGAAGGGTAAAAGCTGATAAGTATTAAAGATATGTATAGGAAAATGCAAATAGGACAAGATAAATGAAAGACAATTTTTGTTTTAAAAGATGAATGCTAGAAATATGAGATACAAGAATGTTTGAATCAATGTGCACTATTACATTAATTTATTTCCTGTAAAACGGGTACCAAATAATTGGATGACTTAGACTAATGTTCCGCCTTTTGAGAGCTGATAACAATGACATGACTGGAATCTGTGAAAGTGGAAGAGGATATCCAAAGTACCATGACTGTAAGTGGGAAGGAACTGGATCACCAGGAATCGCAGTAGGAAGAAATATATGCAGTGGAGTCGGAGTAGGCTGAAACAATGGGTCTATCTGGGTAATCTGCAAGTGGATCTTGGAGTGAAGGCAAAAGTTGCTGCGCAGGATTCGGTAACCTTAAAGCTGGACGCTGTGGAGGGAAGGACTCCCATGGAAATGGGGTCAGTAACTACATATTGCCCAATGTTCATTATTGAGGAGTTATGATCCAGATAGGTATGAGATCGAAAATGTTGGAAAGATCAAGTCAAGTCAGGTTGTCAACTTTATTGTCACATGCACGTACAGTAAGATACAGGTACGACAGAAATCTTATTTGCAGCTGCATCACAGCAAGTAGACTCTGACAAACACGTAAATTAAAAATAAATTCTACAAGACAGTGAAAGGAAAAAGGCTGCACAAAATAAGTAAAAACAAGACATTAGTGCAAAATGCAATTCGGGAATAAGTCCACGATAGAGCAAGAGTGGCTTGTAGTAGAAACAAGGAACTGCAGATGCTAGTTTACAAAAAAAGACATTGGATGCTGGAGTAACTCAATGGTCTGTAGTTGTCAATGGTGAGATAGGATTAGGGTTGTGCAGGCAGGTTCAAGAACTTGGCGGTTATAGGAAAGTCGCTGTTTCAGAACCTCATGGTATGGGGCTTAAGGCTTCTGTATCTCCAGCCTGATGGTAGCATTGAGAAGAAGGTAAGTCACAGATGGTGGGAATCCTTGATGATGGATGCTGACTTCTTGAGGCAGAGTCTCATGTAATTGCTTTTCGATGGAGGGAAGGGTTGTGCCCTAAGACGTACCAGGCTTTATTCACAATTCTTTGCAATCTCTTGCATTGAAATTGCCATACCAGGCCATGATGCAGCCAATCAGGGTACTTTCTACATTGCATCTACCAAAGATTATTAGAGTATTTGATGACATGCTGAATCTTCTTAAATGTCTCAGGAAGTAAAAGCACTAGTGCATCTTTTTTAGATTACATCTATGTACTGGGCCCCGGACAGGTCATTCAGAGTGACATTCAATGAATCTCCAGTTTGTTGAAATACTAAGCACTGGAGGGCCCTCCCCTTTCCCTAGTGGTCTCCTTCTGGTCTTAGCCTAAAATAAGATATCAAGGTGTAACATCCTAGATTAAAAAGCTTGTTATAAAAAAACGCTGAAAAGGGCACAAAGTGCTGCAGTAACTGAGCATGTCAGGCAGCATCTCTGGAGAACATGGATAGCTGATTTTTCGAGTTAAAATGCATATTCAACACTTGTTTAATGTATCTTTGCTGTGGCTCATAAATAATTGTTTAAATGTGTTCTAGAGCTCACCTAGTTGTACTTAGTTAATCTAGGGGCCTTCTTCTTTCCCCCCCTGCACGCTCTGCTTCAGAAGGTCGATTTGTGTTATTGGTGACCAATTATCAAGTAGAGTGTCCCTTTAAGGATTAAAGCTTTGTTCTGATTGATGTGCAGCTCAATGAAATTCAGTGTATGTTCATCAGGAGCGGTGCTGCTTTCCATATAAGGAAGCATTTAGTTCAAATTCCATGGGAAACCAATATTATGGTGTTTTATGAAGGACCTGAATCGGTGTGAACATACTGTTCAATGAGGTGTTAGCAGAATTAAAATTAATACTGGGAGGAAGTAATGTTAGCAAAGTGTAGGAGCAATTAGAATTTTAGCTGAAAATTATTATGCTTGCAAGATTAGATTGCTCTTCCTGGGTATTAAATTTTATGCTGTTCCACATAAATTATTATTTTCCCGGAGGAATAAGAGAACCATCTGTCTATTCATTGTGTGTGCTGCTTATTATACTCACTCCGACTATTGTGCTTTATGCTTCATTTAAACTTGAATGTCATAAATGTTGCAATCTAGCATTACCAGAGTACAATCTGGTAATGCTAGATTGGATGAACTCATCCATGCTATGATAATATTTATTATTTCACATGATAATTTCATTAATGTCATTGAAATATTGAATAGATGTTTTCAAATCATTATCATTGTCTAGACATCTTTGGTCATTTAGATGCTTATCACTTAATACTGAAGGTTAGAATTACAACCTTTTCCTACCAACAATGTAGAAATAAATATACGGCAGCTGTAGAAGATAAGAAAACCTTTTACTCTTCACCACATTTAACAGTCTTTCATTAAAAAATGATGACGGGGGTCACAACATTTAGCTTCAAATTTTGATATTTGTTGTGATTTAAGCAGCAATAGGATTTGGGCTGGAAGTGAGGAATGTGAGGAATAATAAATGCAGTCCCATAAATGCAATAGATTTAGGTTATATAAATATAATTTGGATTCGTTATCTGCAAAAACTAACCCAGTAGAAATGTTTTAGCTCAAAACCTGATTGAACAAGTGTGATCAAAAGCTAGGAGTTCGTTTTAACATTAGCATGCACAGGTCTTTCCAAATCCTCATCCCCTTGATAGTTCCAAGTTGGAGAGAAATTAAAAAATGAAAGATTGTGGCCACATCACAAATATGACAAGGTGTGTACCCTGCCCCAACATGGAGAAAAAAAAACAATTTATCAAATGAAGCATACAAACCACCACAATACTTTTTCTCCATTTCTTGTAAAAAAAATTCAAAGAATATAGACAAAAAAAGGAACAAAAGTTAGTAATAGTTGAATCACATGAGAAAAATTAAAATTATCTGTTGTGATTTGGGTTCTGTACGTAAAAGGTTTTTCTGCAAATGCAGCCTCTCTAAGCCAAAGTTGGCATGGATCTGGAGAATGAGCATGTGTTCTTTACCTGTTTTCTGGTGACACACAAAGGTTGAATTACGTAGAATTAAGCAAGAATATTTGCTTTCAATTTGTGTTCCCTTTGCACTTATAACTTGAGTTTTATTATTTCCACCCTCTAAAAGCAAGCACTGTTATGAGTCTAATATTGATTTCCTAGGGCAACCTAATATCTTATAGGAAGATAGATTAAAAATGTTAATTCATCTAACCAACCTATCAATGGTTGGAAGGGACACACTCACACCGCTTTTGTAATTAAGATGATCATTGTCAAAGAATATTTGAGAAAACTTATAGTGAGTATTATCAAAGGAAACGTCTCCACTTTTAGAGTCATAGAATCATACAGCGTGGAAACAGGCCCTTCAGCCCAATTTTAACATGTCTACCAACATGTCCCATCTATACTTGTCTCACCTGCATTGTTTGGCCTATATTCCTCTAAACTTGTCCTATCCATGTACCCGTTTAATTGTTTCTTAAACACTGTGATAGTCCTTGCCTCCACTACATCCTCTGACAGCTCGTTCCATACACCAACTATTCTTTGTATGAAAAAGTTACCTCTCAGATTCCTATTAAATCTTTTTCCTTTCATCTTAAATCTTATCGCAGGGTGAATTTTTGGATTAGTTTAAAATGGATGTGGAGAGGATGTTTCCCCTAGTGGGAGAGCCTAGGACTAGAAGTCATAGCCTCAGAATTAAAGGACGTTCTTTTAGAAAGGAGATGATGATAAATGTCTATAGTCAGAGGGTGGTGAATCTGTGGAATTCTTTGCCACAGAAGGCAGTGGAGGCCAAGTCAGTGGATATTTTTAAGGCAGAGATAGATAGATTATTGATTAGTACAGGTCACACAGAGGTTATGGGGAGAAGGCAGGAAAATGGGGTTAGGAAGGAGATAGATCAGCCATGATTGAATGGCAGAGTAGACTTGATGGGCCGAATGGCCTAATTCTATTCTTATCACTGATGACCTTATAAGGATAAAGCCTTAATCTTTAGCATGTACCCTTGTTTGTATCTTGACAAAAGGTAGAGAAATTGCCTATGGTGTACTCTATTCAGGTGGTTTTAAGTTCATATCTGATTGCCACTTTTGGTTTAGACCACTGATGTGAAAATAGCTGAAGAAATTAAGCATGATCCTCATTATCTACAATATAGTTTTGAAATTATTTGAGGAGGTTTGTAGCACACGTGTCCAAAATTCTTAAGAAGAAAAGACAAGAATAAGGTAGAAATATATTGCTGATGACTAATGATTCATTTAAAAATAATCTATTTAGGAATGTTATAAATGCAGTGCCCTCCATAATGTTTGGGACAAAGACCCATCTGTACTCCATAATTTGAGATTTGCAATAGAAAATATAACGTGGTTAAAGTGCACATTGTCAGAATTTAATAAAGAATTTTTATACATTTTGGTTTCACCATGTAGAAATGACAACAGTGTTAGTTCCCCCCCCCCCCCCCCCCCCCCCCCCCCCCCCCCCCCCCCATTTCAGGGCACCATAATGTTTGGGATACAGCAATGTCATGTAAATGAAAGTTGTCATGTTTAGTATTTTGTTGCATATCCTTTGCATGCAATGACTGCTTGAAGTCTGTGATTCATGGACATCGCCAGTTGCTGGGTTTCTTCTCTGGTGATGCTCTGCCAGGCCTGTATTGCAGCCACCTTTAGCTTATGCTTGTTTTGGGGGCTAGTCCCCTTCAGTTTTCTCTTCAGTATCTAAAAGGCAAGCTCAATTGGGTTCAGATTGGGTGATTGACTTGACCACTCAAGAAATTACCATGTTTTAGCTTTGAAAAACTCCTTTGGTGCTTAAACAGTATGTGTCTTGCTGTAGAATGAATCGCTGGCCAATGAGTTTTGAGGCATTTGTTTAAACTTGAGCGGATAGGATGTGTCTATACACTTCAGAATTCATTATGCTACTACCATCAGCAGTTGTATCATCAATGAAGATAAGTGAGCCAGTACCTTCAGCAGCCATACATGCCCAGGCCAAAACACCCCCTCCACCGTGTTTCACAAATGAGGTGGTAAGCTGTGGATCTTGGGCAGTTCCTTCTCTTCTCCATACTTTGCTCTTGTCATCACTCTGATATAAGTTAATCTTCATCTCATCTGTCCACAAGACCTTTTTCCAGAACTGTTGTTGCTCTTTTAAGTACTTCTTGGCAAACTGTAAGCTGGCCATCCTATTTTTGTGGCTAACCAGTGGTTTGCATCTTGCAGTGTAGCTTCTGTATTTCTGTTCATGAAGTCTTCTATGGACAGTGGTCATTGACAAATCCACACCTGACTCCTGAAGAGTGTTTCTTATCTGTCAGACAGGTGTTTGGGGATTTGTCATTATTTTATAGAGATAAATCTTCTGTCATCAGCTGTGGAGGCCTTCTTTGGCCTGCCAGTCACTTTGCGATTAATAAGCTCACCAGTGCACTCTTTCTTCTTTATGATGTTCCAAACAGTTGATTTTGGTAAGCCTAAGGTTTGGATGATGTCTCTAACAGTTTTATACTTGTTTCTCAGTCTTAAAATGGCTTTCTTTACTTTCATTGGCACAACTTTGGTCCTCATGTTGATAAACAGCAATAAAAGTTTTCAAAGGTGATGGAAAGAATGGAGGAAAGACTAGATGCTGAGAGCTCTCTTATACCTGCATTAAGGAGGCAATTATTACGCTTCTGAGCGATTACAAACACCTGTGTAAAGCCATGTGTCCCAAACATTATGGTGTCCTGAAATTGAGGGGCTATGTATAAACACAGCTGTAATTTCTGCATGGTGAAACCAAAATGTATACAAATTGCCTTTATTAAAATCTGACAATGTGCACTTTAACCACATGTGATTTTTTATTCTATTACAAATCTCAAATTGTGGAGTACAGAGGCAAATGATGGGTCTTTGTCCCAAACATTATGGAGAGCACTGTATCTAAACTCTTAGAACGCATACAATTGACTGACGCAGTGATCTATAACAGCTGATAGTTAAGTCACCAGGGACACTGTTATAGCACTAAATTGACCAACCAAAACTGAGGAATTCACGCGTCTTAGTACCAGTTATAATAAAGCAAGTTGTTTCCTACTAAATATTTTTTGATTTCTAATACATTTTATCATTCTGGAGTATTTGCCATAATAATTCCATAACCAGGTGCAGTAATATGCTTTTCGCAAAGCCTAGAATATTGTGTTTACAATGCTCTCATTTTAGATATTACCATGTTATTTCTGTCAATAGTTACCATAACTGTGTGTAATGAATTTTATTATTTAGTAAGTAAACTTGTAGAGAATGGAGCAATGATATTGTTGAATAGTTAAATTGTAATATTGCAGGCTCTCTAGTTCAAGTGCTGTTAGTTCTGTATCACAGGTCAATAGTCCTCTAATTCCATGTAAAAAAAAAAATCAATGCATCTTCAAACCTCAGATTGATTATTATGTTCCATCAACAAGATTAGCAGTGTAACCTTTAGCTTCATGATTGAGACTGCTTAGTTCTTAGATGAAAATCGAAGGAGAAAGTTACAACAACCAGCAGAACTCATCTTTTGTTCTTTGTGTACAAACCTTCTGATTACCGGCAGGGACCTATTCTTACTAGATATCTTCTGTTCTCCATTCATACAGATAATGCAGGTGTGACTGAAAGGGTAATATTTTCAATATTTTTTTCAAATAGCATTGGAAATTTTCTTCAAAATGTTCTTTAAATTATACTGGTCAAATTTGTATTTAGGGGATTGCATCTGAAGCCCCCCAAATTCTAATTTTAATCTAGTGATGCTTAGGATATCATACACATTTACTTTATGTTGTTGATATTTAAATTAGCTCCTAAAAGTAATAGAATAATAATTTGTGGCCTTGGGTACATCCTTCTCCCTGTAATTGTGATGTTCCACAAAGAGAGCAAAAGGAAAATTAATGTGCAACCCACATTTTCTCCTTGTATTATGCCTGTTCAATCATTTGTACTGGAAACACAGCTTACTTCAATTTGTGGCGGCATTAGCTTAATGAGGAGACTCAGTGTCAGTATTTGGCACGATATTTTGCAAATGCTTTTGAGTTGGATTGGTTAGAAAAAAATGGCATGGCTTAGGTGGAGTTTCAATCTACTGGAGATCATATATTCTTCCCGATATATTTTCCTAAGCAGCTAGTGAAGTATCAGAAAACCATTTCTAATTTTCTAACCATACTTCCATATTTCTATCTGATCAAAACAAAATGTCAACTCATTATGTATATGCTAGCACTTGAAACATTCCAATTCTCCCCCCCCCCCCACAAATTTTCCCTGTAACCTACTTTCCCTGTAACCTACTTTCCCATCTTCTTCTTCTTGCGTATGAGTCGGTTCCACAGTTTGATTCAGGCGTCACAGCCAGTTCACTGTGTCAGGATTGGGGTTGGTCAGGTCGATGGTAGTGGTATCTGGTGGGCTGAGGGTGGGACAGTCGTGGATTACATGGTGTGCGGTCTGGTCGGGGTGTCCACAAGTACAGGCTGCTGATGGGCGCAGTCCCCAACGTTTCATGTTATGATTGAAACGCCCAACACCAGTTCGCAGACGATTCAGTGTAACCCACTCTCTGCGGACCAGTTCTGCACCAGGTGCAACAGTGTGTTTGGGTAGACGGTCATTTGGGCGGGATGTTGGGTGTCCTGCCAGCAGGCTCTCCATGCTCTTAGCATGTTGAAATCGGAGCTACGAAGAGATGCAGCATGACGAGAGAAGGGGCGCCGGGAGGGCAGGCGTTGACGATCCGGGTTGGAGTACTGGGCAAGGTTGTGTAGGGTATGATTTAGGTCCATTGAGGCTTTGTTCACCAGGCTGTGGGTTAGGTGCTCTCTGCGCAGGGCTGCAGGTGCTACGCCAGCTAACACAGGGAGGAACTCTGATGGAGTGGGCCGCAGACAGCCAGTGATGATCCTCAATGTCTCATTGAGTGTGGTATCAAGCTTGCGTGTGTGTACACTCCTGCACCATGCTGGTGCAGCGTACTCGGCAGCACTGTATACCAGGGCGAGGGCTCCGGTGCGAAGGGTAGATGCGTTGGAGACATGATTATCTTGATTTTCAGGCAATTATAAGGCATGAAAAGCATAGACAGTACAATGCAGACATTTCTGATGTAAGATGAACCTCTAGTCAGTTGTACAAATATATCAAATTTGCCAAACTGTTACACTGCTTTAAAATTCTACTTTAGATTAGTGGAAAAAACATATTTTTAGCCCCTCTCAATCAGTGCCCAAAACATCAAGATGGAATCGTAATTGTATTTTCATTTGGGGTCATTTCATTTTTCATTTGGGTTGTTTCGATTTTTGTGCTGAATTTTGTGATGAACTATTTTAATGTTATTAAATAACCAACAACCTCCAAAATAAAATGAGCCTTCCTGTCCATTAAGTCTATTGTAGAAATTAAATTTGTGAACGAATTTTAACAAAAAAACCCCACTTGTTCAGCTTTCTTGGACTATTTAGTTTTTGAAACATAAAGTTCACACAGAGATAAGATCAGCAGAAACAGAGGAAACCAATATGCAGACAAGAATCACTTTAGTGTACTTCCTTATTTGATCTGTATTTATGACGAACAAAATAAACTATGACTTTTAAAAGCTGTTTTGAAAGAGCAATATGTTAAATCCATTTAATTAAGATGTGAGGAATCAGTCTAATATCTGATTAGTCAGGTCAGTTCTTTTTACTGTTTGTAGATGTTCCAGATTACTGAGTCTGTCAACATGTATATTATAACCTCATAGCATGAAAGTAACCAGCCTTCAGTGTTGCTATTACAATTCAAGGAAATCAACCATAAAGAAAATGTTATAGTCCTTTACCCTCAGTTGCACAGAAATGATCTCAGCACTTTCACTCTGACAGATAAGCTGTTGCAGAGATGCAGGAAGACTGCTGTAATGCAGATGGATGGAAATGTGATTTCCCCTGTCATGCTTGAGGTTTAGAAATGTTTTTTTATAGGGAAGTAGCTTGACCAAGTATATTAAATAAATTGATTTTTTAGAGGACATCCCAATTGTGTGTGTTAGGTAAGTTAACTGCATTCCATTTGACAGATGTGCAGGTGAACAACATTGCATTTATAAAAGTCAAGAGTGTTTTATTGTCATACATACTGAAAGGAAACAATGACATTCTTATTTACAGCAGCGCAACAGGTTGGTAAACACTGTACTCTATAGATAATATAATGAACAAACAAAAAAATAGTTCAATAAATAAAAAACAATATAGTGCACAAACAAAACAACGCCCAAAGTCCCTAGTGCAGCCAAGTTTGAATTTCTGAACCAGGCAGTAATGCAACCAGTCAATGTGGTCTCTATCGTAAACCTGTAGAAAGCCTGAAGAAGGGTCTCGACCCAAAATGTCACCCATTCCTTCAATCCAGCGATGCTGCTTTTCCAGCTGAGTTACTCCAGCATTTTGTGTCTATCTTCAGTTTAAACCAGCATCTGCAGTTCCTTCCTACATCCAAGAACTATAAAGTAATTCTCCGAGTTCGAATCAGGGGAAACTCGGGAGAATTCTTGAATTACCTCGTACAGTGGGACGGGCCTATCAGCCTTTAACCCCTGTCTCACTGTGCGAGTTGGCCCACGAGTAACCCCGAGTTTTCACTCATGGTGATCACGTAGCGGGAACGTCGGAACTCGCGCGTTCAACTTGTCCACTCGTGGCGCTAACGGCAGGTACTCGGGAAACTTGTTAACTCGTGAAAAAAATCAAACATGTTTGATTTTTTCCACGAGTCAAATTAACTGTTCAAGTTAAAAATGGAAACATTTAAACTCGTTGCAGTAACGTAATGGCCCGTGCGTTTACCATAGTGTCTCGTGAGTCTATCGTGGGAACTTTTTTATAATCTGAAAGGGACTGAACCAAAGTAGTATAATATGTATATACATATTATATATTATATATATTTCAATTCCAACCCCGAAGCAATTGAGAGGCGATTTCTTGGGGCCATGTTAATTTAACGTGTGTCTTTGCTTTTAAAAGTGAAGCTGTTTAATTGTTTACGCTGCGCTGTGTTTCGTGTTGGGGAGAGTGCTGCTGTACAATGCTTTCGATTTTATACTGCCCTCCCCCTTCCACAGAAAAATGCCTAAATTTTTCTTTGTGCCCGCTCTCCTGGGAGCAATCCAAACCAGGGGAACAATGAACCCTCAGAGGCTTCGCGTTCCTTGCTCCTATATATGGACCTCGCTCGCTCGCAACTGTATGAACGCTCGATCAACCAGGCATCGGCCAACACGGAGGCCTGATTACTGAAAACAAAGTCAACTTGTACCAGACCTCATCATCTTCCTCCGACAACCCGTAACCACGGCACCACACTTTCAACAGAAAACTTAATATTTAAAGAATATATTATGGGACATTGGATTGTCTGAAGAAGGGTCCCGAGCAGAAACGCCACATATGTGTGTGTGTGTGGGGGTGTGTGTGTGTGGCTGTGTGTGTGTGGCTGTGTGTGTGTGGCTGTGTGTGTGGCTGTGTGTGTGGCTGTGTGTGTGTGGCTGTGTGTGTGTCTGTGTGTGTGTCTGTGTGTGTGTGTGTGTGTGTGTATCTGTGTGTGTGTCTGCTGTCGGGTCCCGGCGGCCGCTCAAAGTCACCCGAGCTGCTTCCTTCCTCTGAAGTGGCGGCCAGTCCTGCTGTCTGTGTGTGTGTGTGTGTGTGTGTGTGTCTCTGTCTGTCTGTGTGTATCTGTGTGTGTGTGTGTGTGTGTGTGTGTGTCTCTCTCTCCCTCTCTGTCTATCTGTGTGTGTGTCTGCTGTCGGGTCCCGGCGGCCGCTCAAAGTCACCCGAGCTGCTTCCTTCCTCTGAAGTGGTGGCCAGTCCTGCTGTCTGTGTGTATCTGTGTGTGTGTGTGTGTGTGTGTGTGTGTGTGTGTGTGTGTCTCTCTCTCTCTCCCTCTCTGTCTATCTGTGTGTGTGTCTGCTGTCGGGTCCCGGCGGCCGCTCAAAGTCACCCGAGCTGCTTCCTTCCTCTGAAGTGGTGGCCAGCTGCTGTCTGTGTGTATCTCTCTCTCTATGTGTGTGTGTGTGTGTGTGTATGTGTGTGTGTGTCTCTCTCTCTCTCCCTCTCTGTCTATCTGTTTGTATCTGTGTGTGTGTCTGCTGTCGGGTCCCGGCGGCCGCTCAAAGTCACCCGAGCTGCTTCCTTCCTCTGAAGTGGCGGCCAGTCCTGCTGTCTGTGTGTATCTCTCTCTCTCTCTCTGTGTGTGTGTGTGTGTGTGTGTGTGTGTGTCTGCTGTCGGGTCCCGGCGGCCGCTCAATGTCAGTCACCCGAGCTGCTTCCTTTTTTAAAATTATTTAAAATAAAGATCCATTGCAAAAAAGTATTTAAAAACATAAAACAACAAGAAATGCTTGGTTACTGGAGGATGCGCATTTTCCCATTGTAGGTCATATCAATAGATACCGCCGCGCTGAAATAACTCAAAACCACAGGATGGAGATGTATTTTAACATTGTTGCTTTATTAAAACATACCTTCATTCACGGTTGGCTCAAGAGTAACGGGAGAGGACTTGGTAACTCGGGAGAGGAACTTGGAACATCGCAGCAATGACATACCCGTGGGAACTCGGTTACACACTTGATCATAAACTTGAAGTCTCGTGCACAGCCACGAGTCTGTCACTCGGGGTACCTCGTGGGTCAACTCGCACCGTGAGACAGGGCCATTTCTCTTCTAAACTCAACAATTAGTTCCTTGGTATTACTAATGTTGAGAGCAAGGTTGTTGTTGTTCTGGCAACATTCAATCAGATAATTGATCTCCCTCCCATACTCTGACTTATTGTTATCCATAATTCATTGAACAACAGTGTTGTTCGAACTTTAAGATGGAGTTGGAACTGTATCTGGCAACACAGTGATGGGTATAGAATGAGTAGAGCAGAGGGCTGAGCACACAGACTTGAGGGGCCCCTGTACCGATGGTAATCAAGGAGGAAGTGTTGTATGCTAATTTATATAGTGTTTTCTGTTGTTGAGGTAGTTTAGGATCCAGTTGCAAAGCGATGCACAAGAAAAGAAAGGACAGATATAGAAATTGCAGAATGTGAAACCAGCAATGTGCCTCGTGTATCAGTTCATTTATTCCACCAGAAGGATTTTACATGTTTTTTTGCCGTGCAATTAATAGGTTTGTTGGAAAGGAAACAACATTTTTAATTTTAAAAGTGGCATTGAGGAAACCCTACAGGGAGGGATTATTTGAAAAGGAAAAAATTCCACAGATAGTTATATCATGATGCATAAAGAAACAACACCTGAAGAAGAGTTTCAACCCGAAACGTAATCTATTCTTTTTCTCCAGAGATGCTGTCTAAAACGGTTGGGCACAGATGGTGATGATGCTGCGATTTTTGAGAAACGCTTCAGTACGATCACTCACTCAGAACATTGGCATTGGATAAACAACAGCAATGAAATGAGGTACAGGAAAGTGATTGAAAACGTTGTGTTGCGGTGTTAGGACAACACCTAAGCCCTTAACGTCAGCAAAACAAGAGAGTTTGTTGTTACCATAAGGAAATGAGGAAGTGAACAAAACCATGCCCTCATTAACAGTGCTGCTGTTTCCTGGGCATCCATATAGAAACATAGAAAATAGGTGCAGGAGGAGGCCATTCGGCCCTTTGAGCCAGCACTGCCATTCATTGTGATCATGGCTGACCGTCCGCTATCAATAACCCATGCCTGCCTTCTCCCCATATCCCTTGACTCCACTAGCCCCTAGAGCTCTATCCAACTCTCTCTTAAATCCATCTAGTGATTTGGCCTCCACTGTCCTCTACGGCAGGGAATTCCATAAATTGTGGCAGGGAATGCCATAAATTCACAACTCTCTGGGTAAAAACGTTTTTTCTCAACTCAGTCTTAAATGACCTCCCCTTTATTCTAAGACTGTGGCCCCTGGTTATGGACTCACCCAACATTGGGAACATTTTTCCTGCATCTAACTTGTCCAGTCCTTTTATAATTTTATATGTTTCTATAAGATAACCCCTCATCCTTCTAAACTCCAGTGAATACAAGCCTAGTCTTTTCAATCTTTCCTCATATGACAGACCCGCAATCCCAGGGATCAATCTCGTGAACCTATGCTGCACTGCCTCAATCACAAGGATGTCCTTCCTCAAATTAGGAGACCAAAACTGTACACAATACTCCAGATGTGGTCTCACCAGAGCCCTATACAACTGCAGAACTGAACTCCTGTACTGAAATCCTCGTGTTATGAAGGCCAACATTCCATTAGCTTTCTTCACTGCCTGCTATACCTGCACGCCAACTTTCAGTGATTGGTGTACAAGGACACCCAGGTCACGCTGTACCTCCCCCTTACCTAACCTAACCCCATTGAGATAATAATCTGCCCCCTTGTTTTTGCCGCCAAAGTGGATAACCTCACATTTATCTATATTATACTGAATCTGCCACGCATCTGCCCACTCACTCAACCTGTCCAGGTCCCCCTGAAACCTCCTAACATCCTCTTCACAGTTCACACTGCCACCCAGCTTTGTGTCATCTGCAAACTTGCTAGTGTTGCTCCTAATTCCCTCTTATAAATCATTAATATTAAACAGTTGCGGCCCCAACACCGAGCCTTGCGGCACTCCACTCGTCACTGCCTGCCATTCTGAAAAGGACCCGTTCACTCCTACTCTTTGCTTCCAGTCTGCCAACCAATTTTCTATCCATGTCAACAACCTACCCCCAATACCATGTGCTCTAATTTTAGTCACCAGTCTCCCGTGCGGGACCTTATCAAAGGATTTCTGAAAGTCTATCACCAGCAATCAAACCTGGCACCTTCAAACTGAATGCAGTGATTCAAGAGAGAGCATCAGCATATTTACAGTGCTAAAGATAGACACAAAAAGCTGGAGTAACTCAGCGGATCAGGCAGCATTTCTGGAAAAAAGGAATAGGTGACTTTTCGGTTCAAGACCCTTCTTCATACAGTGTTGACCCGAAATGTCACCTATTCCTTTTCTCCACAGATTTACCAGCTTTTTGTGTCTATCATCGCATTAAACCAGCACTTGCAGTTCCTTCCTACATTATTGGATGTAATATTTTGTTTCATGCAGCAGCTGCATTTGTCTGCTGAACTAACTACACCAAGAGTCAAGAATTTCACATCATTAATTCATTATTCATTCAATATAATGTCAATACTAACACTCTGGGGGGATGTGTTTTAGTTTTGGCAGACAATGAGCAGTCAGTGATCTCATTGCAACATCTGCCTACTTAATATCACCAGCAAGGGGTCTTCTCAAATTTTCATTATCATGTATTGGTGAACTGCTCATGAACTTTGACAGTTTACCAATTGTTGAGGACCAAATATCTGGCCACACTAATGCAGAGGGAGGAAATCCAAGAGTAAGGTTACATAGAAACAAAGAAAATAGGAGTAGGCCATTCGGCCATTCAAGCCAGCACAAAATCAGTACCCTGTTTCTGCTTATTCCCCACATCCCTTGATTCCGTTAGCCCTAAGAGCTGAATCAAACTCTCTCTTGAAAACATCCAGTGAATTGGCCTCCACTGAGAATTCCACAGATTCACAACTCTGGGTGAAAAAGGCTTTCCTCATCTCAGCCCTAAATGGCCTACCCCTTATTCTTAAACTGTGACCCCTGGTTCTGTACTCCCCCAACATCGGGAACATTTGTCCTGCATCTAGCCTGTCCAATCTCTTAACAATTTTACATGTTTCTATAAGATTCTCTCTCTCATCCTTCTAAATTCCAGTCAATACAAACCATTCCAGTCAACTCATTCTTTCATCAAATGTCAGTTCCGCCATCCCGGGAATTAACCTGGTGAACCTATGCTGCACTCCCTCAATAGCAAGAAAGTCTTTCCTCAAATTAGGAGACCAAAACTGCACATATTACCTCGGGTATGGTCTCACCAGGGTCCTGTACAACTGCAGTAGGACCACCTTGTTCCTATACTCAAAACCTCATGCTACGAAGGCAACATGCCATTTGCTTTCCTCACTGCCTGCTTACTTTTAGTGACTGGTGTACAAGCACACCCAGGTCTCATTGCACCTCGCCTTTTCCTAATCTGACGCCATTCAGATAATCAGTGGGCAAATGCATGGCAGATGCAGTATAACGTGGATAAATGTGAGGTTATCCACTTTGGTGGCCAAAACTATTATCTGAATGGTGGCCGATTAGGAAAAGGGGAGACGCAACGAGACCTGGGTCTCATGGTACACCAATCATTGAGAGTGGGCATGCAGGTGCAGCAGGCAGTGAAGAAAGCGAATGGTATGTTAGTATTCATAGCAAAAGGATTTGAGTATAGGAGCAGGGAGGTCCTACTGCAGTTGTACAGGGTCTTGGTGAGGCCACACCTGGAGTATTGCATACAGTTTTGGTCTCCAAATCTAAGGAAAGACATTCTTGCCATAGAGGGAGTACATAGAAGGTTCACCAGACTGATTCCTGGGATGTCAGGACTTTCATATGAAGAAAGACTGGATAGACTCGGCTTGTACGCGATAGAATTTAGAAGATTGAGGGGGATCTTATAGAAACTTACAAAATTCTTAAGGGGTTGGACAGGCTACATGCAGGAAGATTGTTCCTGATTTTGGGGAAGTCCAGAACAAGGGGGTCACAGTTTAAGGATAAGGGGGAAATCTTTTTGGACCGAGATGAGAAAAACATTTTTCACACAGAGAGTGGTGAGTCTCTGGAATTCTCTGCCACAGAAGGTAGTTGAGGCCAGTTAATTGGCTATATTTAAGAGGAAGTTAGATGTGGCCCTTGTGGGTTGAGGGATCAAGGGGTATGGAGAGAAGGCAGGTACGGGATACTGAGTTGGATGATCAGCTATGATCATATTGAATGGTGGTGTAGGCTTGAAGGGCCGAATGGCCTACTCCTGAACCTATTTTCTATGTTTCTATGTTTCGATATAGAAGTTCAGTGAAAATAATGGAAGGACTGCACTTCTCACACTACTCACCCACCCAGCCCGTCAAGTATATCCCGGCCCACCTGTGACAAGGTCTGTAGACCCTACGTTGGGTTCTTCACACCATAAAATCCAGAGAACTGGAGTTGAAGCAAGCCTGTGGACAGAGTTGGTCTTGTAACGTGCATTGCAGTTTATAGCAAGGCAAACCAGCCTGAAATGAGTCCACACACTGGCATAAAGTTTAAAATAGAAATCTTTTTCTCATTAGAGTAATAGTCAGACATCATGGAAACAAGCCCTCAGCCCACTTAGTCTGCATTAACCATTGGGTTCGGTGACACATTAGTGGTAATTTGCAAATTAACCTCACATCCCATATAGTTTTTGAATGTGGGGGGGGGGGGGGAGCAGAGCACCTGGAGGAAACCAACACAATCACAGGGTGAAAGTGCAAACTCCACACAGCCAATCCTGGAGGTCAGGATCTGGCTTGCTTAAGCTGTGAAGAAGCAACTCTACAGCTGTGCCCTGCATTCTCCTATTAGAGCAAACAGTATACTTCTGACTGGAAATGTGTGCACACTTCCTACCTATCACACACAGGGGCTTAGTAAACCACATCATGCTCAGTAGACAGGTGCTGCAAATAAATATAGGGCCATGTTATTTCTCACAAGCAATCACTGTATTTATGAACTGAGCGAATTCAACTAGAGATATTATAAAAAGAATATAGAGCTGCCAGAGAAGATACAAAGAAAGATGTACAAACATGGTTCAGAAATGTGATGGCATATCTAACTGCCAGGAAAGGAAGAAAGTATTGGATTCTTATCCTCTTGAGAACAGAGGAGTGACCTTTTTTGTAACCTTATTGTCATTATATGATTTCCATTTATAAATGTTGGCATGGATAGGTTGAGCCTAATGGTCTGCTTTGGGCTTTATATTCTATGTGAAAATTCAATATTCATATCCAGTATCTATGACACCTACTGCCACCCAGCCCGTGTCACTAACTTCTCTGCTATAATGCAGTTATCTCTTTTGACATATCAAAAAACGGACTCTGTTCTGCTCAAACTGCACTACTGCGAGGATGAAGCCAAAACTAAACTGGAGGAACACAACCTCATATTCCATTAGGGAATCTACAACCCAACAGCATGAAAATTGAATTGTCCAATTTCTGTTAACCTGCCCTACCTCATTTGTTTCTAATCTATCAAGGTCCTGTCACAGATTCCCTTTTTTTCAACCCCCCCACCCCAGCCAGCCATCAGTTTATTTCCCCTTTACCACCCACTCTGTCCATCATACACATACACCTCCAACTGTGATCCTATCCCCTTGTTCCCTGTTCCCATCTGCCCACCCCACCTCCCTTATTTTGTTCCATGCACCTTCTCACCCCATTACATCCCATTATCTGCAGCCCTTTGTTGACCACATATCAGCTACTTGTGTCTGCTACTTTCTTGACCTTTCCCACCCCAACTGGACTCCATCTCTCAATCAACCCCTCCTCACCTGGATCCACCTATTGCTTGCCAGTTCCTGCTCCACCCCTCTCCCTCAACCCTTCATACCAACACCCTTCTAATATTTCAGACCAGACTAAAACAAAACTTCCGCTTTTTGTCATAACAATGTAACCAGAATAAATTTGGCAAACTTAAGCAAACTGGTCAAATAACAAAGCATTCTTTGTTATTTGTACCTCTTCATATTTCTAGTCTGAAGAAGGGTCTCATCCCTAAATGTAACATATTCTTTTTCCCTAGAGATGCTGCCTGACCCATTTAGTTACTCCAGCATTTTGCATCTATCTTCGGTGAAAACCAACATCTGCAGGTCCTTCCTACACCTTGGACTATCTTTCTACTGAATTAAGTTTATACTGTTCTTGCAATAATTACTCTGCACTAGTTCAATTTTCAATTATATAAAATATACAATGTAACAATGTTCTTACTCACCAATTAATGTCAGCAATGTTTTAATTTTAAATTGATAATTATCTTGGGTCATATAAATACAGAAATGCATGTTTGGTGCACTTAGAAATGTTACTATTTCTAGAGCCATATAGTGACTTGCTTGAATGATTCAGTGCAGCTACTTATCACATTAGAAAGCTTTATGGTGCTGCTCTTGCTGTTACCATTAGATTTCTTCTTGCTTCACTTGCTGTGGAGTCTGCTCTAACATATTGCAAGTCTTTTTACTTTAGGGCACCTGCAAGTCAGTGACATATATATCCTATTGCTGTTAACGAAGAAACTGCAGATGCTGGAGAATCGAGGTACTTGTGTCTGCTCCGTCTGAAGAAGGGTCTCGACCCGATACGTCGCCTATCTCCTTCGCCTCTTAGATGCTGCTGCACCCGCTGAGTTTCTCCAGCTTTTTGTGTAACCCTATATCCTATTGCTGTTTTCTTGTCATAGAAGCCACTGTTCTCCTTTTTTTGTCAATTTATTTAAACAGATTTTTTTGCATCACTTGATAATATTTTAACTTGTTAATCGTGGTGAACAGAAAAACGGATGTTTTGCTGTTTCTAAGATGTAAACATAATTATAATTTGGTGTGAATTCTAAGTAGATAATTAAATTAAAAATAATAATATATCCAATAAATGATGCCTACTCAACACCATAATCAAAACAATACACTGTTTGTGGATATTGGGTATAATAGTTTTGTAATATTATTTAAATAGGAATTTACAGTTAAAATTGTGATAGATGAAATAATGTGATTGGTGTACCGGATTAACATTAATCAACTTTATCATTTATCATTATCACAAATATGATAACGTCAAAATATCACATTTGACAAAATAAACCACTTTCATATTACTCTTATTACTTGTTCCTGTGTGGTCACACGCCTTCGATTCATGGTTCCTGGAACTGTTTAAACACACGGCTGCAAACAGCTGCCTTTCGCTATTTGTGTCACCAATGCTTCATTTTCATAATACCTCATTATTAACCACTGAAGCTTCCTCAGTAGATTGTGTTTCAACAAATAACCCATGAAGGCACTTCAGTTCAGTTTGGTTTATTGTCACGTGTACCAAGGTGCAGTGAAAAGCTTTTGTTGCGTGTTAACTAGTCAGTAGAAAGACAAAACATTATTACAATTGAACCATTTACAGTGTATAGATACATGATAAGGGAATGACATTTAATGCAAGGCAAAGCCAGCAAAGTCTGATCAAGGATAGTCCAAGGGTTAGTTTCTAGTTCTGTCTGGTTTGTGATTCGGGAACATGTAGAAGCAAGGATTATTTCACAATTCACAATGCTTTTCATTAACAAAAATAAAATGCTTAAAAACATGAGAATTGCTTAAGGATTTCTAATAATGTCCCACGAGCTTCGTGCCTAATGGAATATAATGGGCACAAAAATAATAAAAACCTTCAGGGTCTTTAACATAGTGAGATTTCCAAGGTGTTCCTGAACAGAGTTATCAAACACAGTATACTTTCACTCATGCAGAGAATAGGAGAATATGGCAGTTACTCAAAAAAACATTTTCTTGGGTGTTGCCCTGTGACAACATGGGTATCCTCGAGGTGCTTTGGTTTCCTCCCACTTCCCAAAGCCATGCAGGTTTGTAGGTAAATTGGCCTCTGTAAATTTCCTTGTAGTGGCGGTTTTTACAACTTCTCAAAGTTCAACGTTCGATAGCCAATAATTTATCGGGGATGATTAGAAAAGTAGTCTCACACACTCCACATAGAAACATAAAAAATAGGTGCAGGAGGAGGCCATTCGGCCCTTCGAACCAGCACCAGCATTCATTGTGATCATGGCTGATCGTCCCCAATCAATAACCCATGCCTGCCTTCTCCCCATATCCCTTGATTCCACTAGCCGGTAGTGCTCTATCTAACTCTCTCTTAAATCCATCCAGTGATTTAGCCTCCACTGCCCTCTGGCAGGTAATTCCACAAATTCACAACTCTCTGGGTGAAAAAGTTTTTTCTCACCTCAGTCTTAATTCCTCTTTATTCTAAGACTGTGGCCCCTGGTTCTGGACTCGCCCAACATTGGGAATATTTTTCCTGCATCTAGCTTGTCCAGTCCTTTTATAATTGTATCTGTTTCTATAAGATCCCTCTTTGTCCTTCTAAACTTCAGTGAATACAAGCCTAGTCTTTTCAATTTTTCCTCATATGACAGTCCTGCCATCCCAGGGATCAATCTCGTGAACCTACGCTGCACTGTCTCAATCACAAGGATGTACCACGACACATTTAAAACAGCAAAGATGAATCTACCAGAAGTAGTCTCTTGATTGATAGCTGCTTTATTGTAATAATACAAAACAATGAAATAACTCATAACTTTCCGTTCTTAATCATCGTTCCGTTCATGTCTTATAAATCATAAAACTTCTTCTTGTAACAGTACATCGTCTGACAACATATATATGTCCCAGCCTTTAATGTCTAGGAGTGGATGATAGTTGGATAACATAGAATTAGTGTGAATGGCGTTATTGAAGGTTGGCGTGGACTTGGTGGGCTGAAGGGCCTGTTTCTATGCCGTTTCATTAAAACTAAACACTAAAAAAAATAAAAAATGCATTAAACCTAAAATAAATTGTCAAACTACACGTATTCATCATACCTTTTGAACAGTAATATTTTACACTGCACTTCTATATATTAGGGCTAAACAGTATCAATTTTAAATACAGCAAAAGTAAATCAAATGAATGACTGTACACACTATTACGTGAATTGCCAAATCTTTAATGTGGATGTTGTTGCTGATCAGCCTATAACTTAACTGCGCTTATATATAAACACTAGACCAAGTGCAGACCCGTCTGCTCCCCCAATGCAAGATTCAACCACTCATCCATACCCCTAACACAAGCCGTTCTCCCAACGCAATATTGCACCACTCACGCATAGCCTCCAACTGCGCAGGCGCGGCTCATTTCTCCTCATCCCCCTGCACCCCCTCCTCTTCCTCTTCACCCTCCCTCTTCAATGCCTAGAGAAGGAGGGGGGTAGAGATGGAGGGGGGGTAGAGAACGAGGGGGGGTAGGGGGAGAGGGAGTGGAGGGGAGTAGAGAGGGAGGGTAGAGGGAGGCGGTGTGTGGTAGAGAGGGAGAGGGGCAGAGAGGGAGCGGGGTAGAGAGAGAGGGATGGGGTAATGGGAGAGGGAGGGGGTAGAGTGGGGTGAAGGGAGGGTGGAGAGGGAGACGGAAGAAGAGGGTAGTTGCTGGAACCCAGGCAACATTCTAGTAAATCTCCTCTGTATTTTGTTGACATCCTTCCTATAATTAGGCAACCAAAATTGTACACCATACTCCAGAATTGGTCTTACCAATGCCTTGTACAATTTTAACATTATTTCCCTACTCCTATATTCAATGCTCTGATTTATAAAGGCCAGCACACCAAAAGTTTTCTTTACCACCCTATCTACATGTGATTCCACCTTCAGGGAACTATGCACAGTTATTCCTAGATCACTCTGTTCCACAGCGTTCCTCAATTCCCTACCATTTACCATGTACGTCCTATTTTGATTTGTCCTGCCAAGATGTAGCACTTCACACTTATCAGCATTAAATTCCATCTGCCATCTTTCAGTCCACTTTTCCAAATGGCCCAAATCTCTTTGTAGATTTTGAAAATCTACTTCATTATCCACAACACCACCTATCTTAGTATCATCTGCATACTTACTTATCCAATTTTCCACCCCATCATCCAGATCATTGATGTACATGACAAACAACAGTGGACCCAACACAGATCCCTGAGGCACCCCACTGGTCACCGGCTTCCAACCTGACAAACAGCCACCCACCATTACTCTCTTACATCTCCCATTCAGCCACTGTTGAATCCATCTTGCTACTCCGCCATTAACACACAAAGATTGAACCTTCTTAACCAACCTTCCATGGGGAATCTTTTCAAAGGCCTTACTGAAATCCATATAGACAACATCCACTGCTTTACCCTCATCAATTTCTCTAGTAACCTCTTCAAATAATTCAAGAAGGTTTGTCAAACATGACCTTCCAGGCACAAATCCATGTTGACTGTTCTTGATCAGACCCTGTTTATCCAGATGCTTATATATATTATCTCTAAGTATCCTTTCCATTAATTTGCCCACCACTGACGTAAAACTAACAGGTCTATAATTGCTAGGTTTATTCTTTGAACCCTTTTTAAACAATGGAACAACATGCGCAGTACGCCAATTCTCCGGCACTATTCCCGTTTCTAATGACATTTGAAATATTTCTGTCATAGCTCCTGCTATTTCTACACTGACTTCCCTCAATGTCCTAGGGAATATCCTGTCAGGACCTGGAGACTTATCCACTTTTATATTTTTCAAAAGTGTCAGTACTTCCTCCTCTTTGAATCTCATAGTTTCCATAGCTACGCTACTTTTTTCCCTTACCTCACAGAGTTCAATATCCTTCTCCTTGGTGAATACCGAAGAAAATAAATTGTTCAATATCTCCCCTATCTCTTTTGGCTCTGCAGATAGCTGTCCATTCTGGCTCTCTAATGGTCCAATTTTATCCCTTGTTATCCTTTTGCTATTAATATAGCTGGAGAAACCCTTTGGATTTACTTTCTCCTTTCTTGCCAAAGCAACCTCATATCTTCTTTTAGCCTTTCTAATTTCTTTCTTAAGATTCTTTTTACATTCTTTATACTCCTCTAGCACCTCATTTACTCCATGCCTCCTATAATTATTGTAGATATCTCTCTTTTTTCGAAACAAGTGTCCAATTTCCCTTAAACCATGGCTCTTTCCAATTTTTACTATTTCCTTTCAACCGAACAGGGACATAAAGATTCTGTACTCTTACAATTTCCCCTTTAAAATTTCTTCCCATAAAACAAAATGTCCCAATTCACTCCTTTTAAATCCTTACGCATTCCGTCAAAGATAGCCTTTCTCCAATCAAAAATCTCAACCCTAGGTCCAGTTCTGACTCTCCATAATTATATTGAAACTAATGGTATTGTGATCACTGGTCCCGAAGTGCTCACCAACGCATACCTCCGTCACCTGACCTGCCTCATTTCCTAACAGGAGGTCCAGCACTGCCCCTTCTCTGGTCGATACCTCTATGTATTGTTGCAAAAAACTATCCTGCACACATTTTACAAACTCCAAACCATCCAGCCCATTTACAGAATGTGTTTCCCAGTCTATTTTTTGGAAAATTGAAATCTCCCACAATCACTACCTTGTGCTTACTACTAATATCTGCTATCTCCTTACATATTTGCTCTTCCAATTCTCGCTCCCCATTATACACCCCTAAAAGTGTTGCTACACATTGTTAATTCAGAAACAATGGTTCTGAACTTAAAGAAAGGTAACTTTGAGGGTATGAGACGTGAATTGGCCAAGATTGACTGGCAATTAATTCTAAAAGGGTTGACGGTGGATATACAATGGAAGACATTTAAAGATTGCATGGATGAACTACAAAAATTGTTCATCCCAGTTTGGCAAAAGAATAAATCGGGGAAATCCGTGGATAACAAGGGAAATCAGGGATAGTATCAAAGCAAAGGATGATGCGTACAAAGTAGCCAGAAAAAAGCAGCATACCAGAGGACTGGAGAAATTCAGAGACCAGCAGAGGAGGACAAAGGGCTTAATTAGGAAAGGAAAAATAGATTATGAAAGAAAACTGGCAGGGAACATAAAAACTGACTGCAAAAGTTTTTATAGATATGTGAAGAGAAAGAGGTTAGTTAAAACAAATGTAGGTCCCTTGCAGTCAGAAACAGGTGAGTTGATCATGGGGAACAAGGATATGGCGGACCAATTGAATAACTACTTTGGTTCCGTCTTCACTAAGGAAGACATAAATAATCTGCCTGAAATAGCAGGGGACTGTGGGTCAAAGGAGGAATTGAGTGAAATCCAGGTCAGTCGGGAAGTGGTGTTGGGTAAATTGAATAGATTAAAGGCCGATAAATCCCCAGGGCCAGATAGGCTGCATCCCAGAGTACTTAAGGAAGTAGCTCAGGAAATAGTGGATGCATTAGTGATAATCTTTCAAAACTCTTTAGATTCTGGAGTAGTTCCTGAGGATTGGCGGGTAGCAAATGTAACCCTCTTTTTAAGAAGGGAGGGAGAGAGAAAACGGGGAATTACAGACCAGTTAGTCTAACATCGGTAGTGGGGAAACTGCTAGAGTCAGTTATTAAAGATGGATAGCAGCACATTTGGAAAGTGGTGAAATCATTGGACAAAGTCAGCATGGATTTACAAAAGGTAAATCATGTCTGACGAATCTTGTGTGGAATTTTTCGAGGATGTAACTAGTAGCGTGGATAAGGGAGAACCAGTGATGTGGTATATCTGGACTTCCAGAAGGCTTTCGACAAGGTCCCACATAAGAGATTAGTATACAAACTTAAAGCATACGGTATTAGGGGTTCAGTATTGATGTGGATAGAGAACTGGCTGGCAAACAGGAAGCAAAGAGTAGGAGTAAACGGGTCCTTTTCACAATGGCAGGCAGTAACTAGTGGGGTACCGCAGGGCTCAGTGCTGGGACCCCAGCTATTTACAATATATATTAATGATCTGGATGAGGGAATTGAAGGCAATATCTCCAAGTTTGCGGATGACACTAAGCTGGGGGGCAGTGTTCGCTGTGAGGAGATGCTAGGAGACTGCAAGGTGACTTGGATAGGCTGGTTGAGTGGGCAAATGTTTGGCAGATGCAGTATAATGTGGATAAATGTGAGGTTATCCACTTTGGTGGCAAAAACAGGAAAGCAGAATATTATTTAAATGGTGGCCGATTAGGAAAAGGGGAGATGCAGCGAGACCTGGGTGTCATGGTACACCAGTCATTGAAAGTAGGCATGCAGGTGCAGCAGGCAGTGAAAAAAGCGAATGGTATGTTAGCTTTCATAGCAAAAGGATTTGATACAGACAGGGAGGTTCTACTTCAGTTGTACAGGGTCTTGGTGAGACCACACCTGGAGTATTGCGTGCAGTTTTGGTCTCCAAATCTGAGGAAGGACATTATTGCCATAGAGGGAGTGCAGAGAATCACCAGACTGATTCCTGGGATGTCAGGACTGTCTTATGAAGAAAGACTGGATAGACTTGGTTTATACTCTCTGGAATTTAGGAGATTAAGAGGGGATCTTATAGAAACTTACAAAATTCTTAAGGGGTTGGACAGGCTAGATGCAGGAAGATTGTTCCCGATGTTGGGGAAGTCCAGGACAAGGGGTCACAGCTTAAGGATAAGGGGGAAATCCTTTAAGACCGAATGAGAAAGACTTTCTTCACACAGAGAGTGGTGAGTCTCTGGAACTCTCTGCCACAGAGGGTAGTTGAGGCCAGTTCATTGGCTATATTTAAGAGTGAGTTGGATGTGGCCCTTGTGGCTAAGGGGATCAGAGGGTATGGAGAGAAGGCAGGTACGGGATACTGAGTTGGATGATCACCATGATCATATTGAATGGCGGTGCAGGCTCGAAGGGCTGAATGGCCTACTCCTGCACCTAATTTCTATGTTCTATGTTTCTACACGGTTCCCACTTCTCAGTTCCACCCAAACAGCCTCCCTAGACAAGCCCTCTAATCTATCCTGCCAACGCACTGCTGTACTATCTTCTCTGACAAGCAATACAACACCTCCACCTCTGGTCCCTCCAATTCTATCACACCTGAAGCAACAAAATCCTGGAATATTTCGTTTCCAATTACAGCCCTCCTGCAACCATGTTTCACTGATTGCCACAACATCATATTTCCAGGTGTCAATCCAGGCTCTAAGTTCATCCATCTTTCTTACAATGTTCCTAGCATTAAAATATACACATTTTAGAAACCCACCATCCCTTATTCTCTGTCTATTATCTTTTTCCTCTTTCTTGCCTACATTTTGTGTCCAAGTGCTTCCCTTCTCTGCCTCTTGCCCCACACCCTGTCTCCTAGCCCCCTCTACCCGAGTCCCTCCCCCCAGCCTTTCTAGTTTAAAGTCTCCCCAGTAGCCTTTGCAAATCTCCCTGCCAGATTGGTCCCCCTCAGGTTCAAGTGCAACCCGTCCTTTTTCTACAGATCATGCCTTCCCCAAAAGAGGTCCCTCTTTTACAGAGGTATTATTAGAGTTGCGACTTTTCATTTATTCTTGAGATGCAGGTAAGATTGATTATATCTTCTTAGTTGCTCAGCCACCTAATGCATGTTTAATCTGATAACCATCTTCATAATTTGACCACACACACATTTGGAATGTGTTTAAGCCACAATGTGGTGCATATTACATTTGAATAGTAGAATATGTGGCATAGTAGCGCAGCGTTAGTTGCTGCCTTACAGCACCAGAGACCCGGGTTCGATCCTGACTACTGGCGCTGTACTGAGTTTGTACATTTTCCCTGTGACCAAGTGAGTTTTCTCCGTGTGCTCCGGGTTTCCTCTCACATTCCAAAGACGTGCAGGTTTGTACGTTAATTGGCGTCTGTAGGAACAGTAGAGCATTAGCTTCTCTGTCCCTAGTCTAGGATAGAACCAGTGTGTGGGGTTTGCTGGTCGGCTCAGACTCGGTGGGTCGAAGGACCTGTTTCTATGTTGTATATTTAAAACTAAAAACTAGATATGTTTTGCTTCCATGCTCCCTCACTGAGTTTTCAAATGCAGTATTTTGATTCATACTTTGAGGGGCTTTATCAAGTTCATCATTCATTTTTTAATTTACATATTTTAATTTAATGTTAGCTGGGTTATAGGAAAGAGCAAGGGAATTAAAATAATTGTACTGCTTTCCAGGGCCTGTGAATACTCAATGCTGCCTGAGGGTGTGTGCCTGACATTAGTGAGATATATGCAAAGGAAAATTATTTGTGGTAGAAATGATGACACAAATTTTCTAGAATCATTTTGGACCATTAAAACTCATTTTGTTATTTTAAGCTTATTACATATCAACAATATTCAGCATCTGCTGTTGGACGTCTGTACAAGTAATCAGACCCTTAATAAATAATTCACCAGCATATCAGTGCACCCTTTGTTATATGACTTCAATCACCAGAAATGCTGTACTAGAATATATTTAATACAGTGCATTTTAAATGGAACCAAAGCAATCTTAATTTTATGTGATTTCACTAAGGGTCTGCCTGTTCCTTTCATACACTTATTTTGTATCTATTCTAATTAAGGGCCAGTACGGTGGGAGGCAATTTAATGCTATCGAGGTTATAGCAAAGACTATCTCCTGGAAGGGAGCAGCTGCTGACTATATCCCTGGGGCTTACTCCTAGACAGTTTGATATCACTCTCTCAGAGTTAGAGATCTAGGGATCTTCAAGTCAATTTATTATAATACTTTAGACTTTCGACTTGAAACAGGTCATTCAGCCCACCAAGTCCACAGCGACCAGTGATCACCCCACACACTAACACTATCCTGCATACGAGGGACAGTTTACAATTTTACAGAAAACAATTAACCTGCACGTCTTTGGAGTGTGGGAGGAAACAGGAGCACTAGGAGAAAGCCATGTGGGCCACAGGGTGAAAATACAAACTCCGTACAAACAGCACACATAGGCAGGATCGAACCCGGTTCTCTGGTGCTGTAAGGCAGCAAATCTACCGCTGTTCCACCGAGCCGTCCATTACCTGAAAGGGAAAGGAATAAACAAAGTGGAAAAAGAACGGGTTGTAGGATTAATTATTTATACCAGCTCCAGAGCAGGTGCAGAGCTGATAGGGGCAGGGGAGGAGGAGGAGGTGTATGGGGTATGGGCGATGCTGTATGGTTCTATAATATCTAATATAAACAAACTTACATTTTGTTTAAAAACATATTTCATTTAATAATCATAAATTTTGACCATGAATTTCATAGTTGCAGTCAACTATCTTATGGCTCAGGATTTAATGTTAAATCCAGCCAGTATGTGGATATATGACATTTGTCATCATGTTATTTTCACTTGAATATGACCAAGGTTGTAAACAACTGAATGAAGCCATACGCCACTGCAGAGAGTAAAAGTGATCTGTAATTTCAAAAATTAACATCCATTAACCATTTCATAATTCTGTACCAATTTAAATTGAATCTGTTTCCTTCTATGCTGCATATTTACTCAGATACAAATGGAAATTAATTAATTGCCTGCCTAACTATAAAACACCATACAATTCATAATACAGTATGCTGAAACATATTGGAATGAACTAAATAGAGTTTATTATGGAAATTATGATGTAACCAAGCGAAATAGTTTGGTCAGCAAAATAGACTAACCTTGTAAAGGAAAAACAAAAATGCAGAAACAAGGAACTGCAGGCGGCAGTTACAAAAAAAGACACAACTAAAGTAACGCCACACACAATCTGGAGGAAAAGCACATAATCCACTTGGGTAGCTTACAAATCAACAGGCCGGTGGGGGGAGCGTCCGGCAGCCGGGGAGGAGGACGGCATCAGGCGGGGCTGTTGGGGGCCGTTGGGGGGGGGGGGGGGCGTGCGACCTGCAGCTGGGGGAGGGGCATCCTGCAGTCGGGGGAGAGGGACAGCTTCAGGAGGGGGCCGGTGGGGGTGAGTGTCCTGCTGCCGGGTGAGGGGGACGGCTTCAGGCGGGGGCAGAATGGGGGCTTTCTGGAGGGCTAGTAAATGTGTTGTGGGTCAAAGGGATTGGTTTCCGGAGGGTTAGTATGGACATTGTGTGCCAAATGGACTTTTCTTGGGCTAGTCCTGCAGCTGGGGACAGGGAGGAAGACGGCTTCAGGTGGGGGCCAGCGGGAGCATTCTTTAGCCGGGGAAGGGGGACGGCTTCAGGCAGGGGCCGATGGGGGGTGTGGTTAGGAAGGGGAATGGCCTCAGGCAGCGGCCGGTGGGGGAGGAGTGCTGCCGTGGCCTACCGCTGCCGTGGCCTACCGCTGGAGGGGTGTGCAAGGGGAGGAGGGTGGGGGTGGGGTGGGAGGAAGGGGGTGTGTGGTTGGGGCTGGTGTGCCCCGCCAGCGCCCGGTCCCGCCAGCACCTGGCTCCCTCAATCCCCCCACCTCACTCTTCGCTACCCCAGGATGTCAAGGTTGCAGCAGTCGGCCAGTCTCCACACTCCAGGCCGCTCCACATTCCAGGGCTCCACGGCTTCGGGGCTCACGCCGACGGCACACTTCGGGACGCACAGCTTCGGGATGGTCGGGTTCAGGACGGATGGCTTCGGGACAGCTTTGGGATGGATGGCTTTGGGATGGACGGCTTCGGGATGGACGGCGTCGGGAGGGCTTCGGAACGGCTTTGGGACAGCTTTGGGATCTCTTCGTAGCTCAGCGAGGCTTACGGTCTCAGCACGGCCTCCGCTGTTTTATTCTCCTCGCCCCGGTGATTGACTGCGGGTGCTGGAAGAGGCGTCACTGTCCCGGCGCATGACAGGAGAGAAGACCAATCTGCTGATCTTACGATTTTTAAACCTTAATTACTTTTGTAATATTCCACCGATCTGAACAAGACTTGGCGCGCTTGTAGCACAGGAGAACGGTGAGCAAGGCGGCAAAATTGTAGCGTTATCGGGTACTGTTTTTGCGCAAATGTAAATGCAACATAAACCGGAAGAGTACAAATGAGAGATTTAGTTAAGTGCCAGACTAAGTGGGACCCGTTGGGTCCCATGTTCACACGGGAGGGCTGGTCCCCCAACGCAATATTCCACCTCTCCGCCAATTCCAATATTGGTGGTCGGGGAGGGTGGGGGTGGGAGGGGGGGGGGGGCTTTCTGGAGTGCTAGTATGGGTGTTGTGGCCAAAGGGACTGATTTCCTGAGAGCTAGTATGGACATTGTGGGCCGAATGGATTCTTGGGCTGGCAGCTCAGTCACTTGGACCTGGTGGACTGGCAGCTCAGTCACTCAGGCCTGGTGGGCTGGCAGCTCAGTCACTCACGGCTGGTGGGCTGGCAGTTGACTCACTCACGGCTGGTGGGCTGGTAGTTGACTCACTCACGGCTGATGGGCTGGCAGTTGACTCACTCATGGCTGGTGGGCTGGCAGTTGACTTACTCACACACACACACACCCTCCATCACACACTCACTCTCCATCACACACACACACACTCCATCTCACAGACACACACAACCTCCATCTCACACACACACACACACCCTCCATCTCACACACACACACTCACATACACACCCACCGTCTCACACACACACACATCCTCCATCTCACACACACACCGTCTCTCACACCATCTCTCACACACACACAACATATATATAACAGTAAAACTCTCTTGAATCTACTCACGCGTTTGAGCGAGGCCTCTCCCCTAAGTGGGACTTCCGCAGTGAGTGGGACTTCCGGAATGAGCGTGTCCTTCAGTTCAAGCAGCACAGTACAGACCAACCCTTCACTTCAGTTCAAGCAGCACAGTGCAGACTAACCCTTCTCTTCAGTTCAAGCAGCACAGTGCAGACCAACGCTTCAATTCAGTTCAAGCAGCACAGTGCAGATCAACTCTTCAATTCAGTTCAAGCAGCACAGTGCAGACCAACCCTTCCATTCAGTTCAAGCAGCACAGTGCAGACCAACCCCGTCAATTCAGTTCAAGCAGCATAGTGCAGACTCACAGTTCAGTTCACTCATGGCGTAGACTCGCAGTTCTGGGCACAACTCTCACTCACAGTCTTCCGGGGTGACTGACTTACATCTGGCCTCTGGGGCTTTATTCTCTTGGCCCCCCGGAAGGAGCGTTACCTTCATCATGGTGACTGACAGGCTAGAAGACCAATCTGCTGATCTCACGATTTTTTAAACATTCATAACTTTTTTATTATTTCACCGATTGGAAAAAACCTTGGGGCTGATGGAGGAGGAGGTCGGTGAATAAGATGGCGAAAAAACATAGCGATATAGGGTAGCGTTTTTTCTAAAATGTATTTAAAACGTAGACAGGAAGTGGTCAAGATGGGACTTTTAGTAATAGTATAGATAAATAGATAGATAGTAGATAGATGAAGGATGCGATTAAGTTTCTTAGATGCATGAAGCTCACAGAGTAAAAGTACTTTTAAAAGATTGATTCATCATGTTGTGAGAGAGCACGGAAATAGGAGCCTGCACTGGAAGTACTGATTGATTTCTAATGCCAGACCCCATGCAATAGACTCCATGCAGTAACTGCGTGGCCTCATGACATGTCACCTTGATTGCCCCACTTCAATCATACGCAAAGCTCTCTCCGTTCAAACTTAGTGTAAAGATTAATTGAAGAATGGAGAAGAATCAAGCGAGAACTAAGCTTTACATCTGTGGGTGGTTCCGCAAGCATCCATTTACAGAGGCATTGGTTTTACACTTTGAAGTGACATTTCGCTTCACTAATCTTTTTCTTTTAAATACTTCTGAAAATATTTTAAATTTGTTTTGTTTATTGCATGTTATTTCATGCTCATTTTTCTCCCTCTTAATCAATCTCTTCATCCCTTTTGTTAAGTTCTAATTTATTCTCACTCCTCCCAAAGCAGGTTACTTTTCCTGTCAACTTTATAAGACTGCTTTTTTGGATCTAACACTGCCCTTAACTTCCTTTGTTAACCATAGTTGGATTGCCTCTCTTCCTTGCATTGTCAAATTGACCAGTTGCTGTAGACAGGACGTGGAGAAGCATATTCCCTGTGACCGATCCAGAACTGTTTCTTGATCAGATAAACATAATACAATGTCAATGGGGGTATTCAAAAATAGCATTGCACAAGGAATTATGCTATCCATGCATACTCGATGTGCTCCGTGCTTATCATAAGCACTGAGATATTGGCAAGACTATCACATTCCCCAGCAAAGTATGCAATTATACTACATCAGTGATCTACAGAAAAAAACAGAAATATGTTTATCAAATGAAATAAACTGATATACTGTGCAACAAAATTTCTGGTTGCAATATGTGGTTTCTTTGTATTTCCCCATTTTAAGCAGTCACAGGCCCAGGAATTTCCTTTATACCAGGTGTGACTCCAGTAAGTGGTGCATACTTCTCAGGATTATTATTCCCTTAATTTTGTTAAATGCCTATCGATGCCATATTCTGTCAAACCATTATTATCTTTCTTACGCAATCTCATTTGTCCAGATCTAGCAATAAATGGATTAAGTGTAATTCAAGTATATTCAAGTATACTGTTGGTGAATAATGTTTCATAGACTTTGCTCGTGACTGGAGATTACTGAAGGAGCAGTGCTTATACTCTTTGGAATTGTCCTGCCTTTATGGACAGGACTGATCAGATGAACGTTCTACACCATTAGGTTTATTTCAGAGTTGCAGCTGTATAGAAATGGTTTGCTAGGGGTCTTGAAAGTTCTGGATCATTGAACTACAGGTGGAATATTGTCAGGTTCCATTACTTTTTCACTTTTGTGTGCTCTTAACTGTAATCTCCTATAATTATAATTCAGGATTCACAGTCTGTCCGGCGTAATTAACCTGCTGTTAACCATAACCCACTCCGACACAGTCAGCTAAATACAGCATGGGCCATAAATCAGCATTGTATCAGACAATACTAAATTTTAATAGCTACCAAAATCTATCCAAAAAAACATTTTACAATTATGTATTTTAAGTAGTTAATGAATACTGTAACTCAATCCCTTCCTCTACCCCCCCCCCCCCCCCCCCCCCCCCCCGCCCCCCCAACCCAGAGCCATTTGTTTTTCTACTTTTTATGTCAGTATTTAAATTGACGTGTGGTTTTAAGATGAAACTCACCAGTGACTCATAGACACAGTGGATCACTGCTGCCTGTTTCCTGTTAACTGTTTCTAGGCTTCAACAACTTATTTTCTACAAACTTCACCAGGTTAATCACACCATTAAAGTGATCATTTTCTTTCATTGTGGTCGTGAGAGTTTAATGTTAATAATTTGACTATATTATCAACAATATATTACTGGCTCAGGGGTTTCACTGACATGCCTGTTAAATAAATAAATGTGGCTTTCTGCAAACAACTGATAATAAAATTGCATTATTAAAATGAAAACCCATGTCCAGATCTGATATTACACTAGAATTTCACTAACCTGCTACCATAGCTTCACAGGTGTCATGCAAAATTCTTCAGCATTGTCAAATGTCCCCAGAATTCCCATAATAGACAAAAATCCTGACTTTTCAATGCTTGGGATATCCCAGGGCAAAGCTAAGTTCCAGTTCCTGGAGCTTTACATGTAGCAATGGAGACTGGAATAACAAATAAATGAAGGTTTACTGGCTGTCATTAGCTGCAAATATCTGTACAACATTCTCAGTCTAAATTTCATTTTGTACAAATATCTGTTCACTGTACCTCTTCTTATTAAAGGTTGCATTGAAATAAAGATCCTCCAGTCCTTGCAACATCCTTATAAAACGTTTCCGCACGCTCTCTAGCTTAATGGCATCTTTCCTATGGCAGTGCGACCAAAACTGAACACAAAACTCACCGTGCGTCCTCATCAATGTCTTACACAACTGCAACATAATTTCCCAATTTCTATACTCAATGACCTTACTAATGAAAGCCAGTGTGCAAAAAAAAAAGCCTTCTTCACCATTCTGTCCACCTGTGACATCACTTGAGACACCAGTACAATGTACTTGTACTCCGAAGCCACCCTGCAGTGCTTTTTTTTATGAAAAGGTGCCGGTATGCATATCGTTCCTGTTGCTCCTTGCTGTTGGTGTCTGGCAGATCACTGTCTTATAAGCTGCTTAAGCTGTTTAGAGACCTGACCACCTAATTTAATTAATACATGTTATTTGCAACCTTTTTGTAATATTTTTAATTCAAATAATTTGAAAATCTACTTTTAAACATTTTAGAGGTGCTGATGTTCTGTCATGGTCTGTACCGTGGCAAAAAAAGCACTGCCCATCAGCTCTACAACAGTCCCCATTCACTGTGAAAATCGTACCCTGATTTGATTTTGCAAAATGCAACACCTCACACCAGTCTGAATCAATTTCCATTTTCCCTTTGCAAGCCCACTTACCCAGAGGACCAAATTCCCACTGTAAATCTTGATAACCTTCTTCACTATACTTGTGATGAAGGTACTGCAGCGAAGGTTCACCAAATTTATTTTAGGGATAGTTCCCCATAAAAAGAGGTATTAAACTGTCTACACCTATATCAATAGACAATAGACAATAGGTACAGGAGTAGGCCATTTGGCCCTTCGAGCCAGCACCGCCATTCAATGTGATCCTGGCTGATCATCCCCAATCAGTACCCCGTTCCTGCCTTCTCCCCATATCCCCTGACTCCACTATCTTTAAGAGCCCTATCTAGCTCTCTCTTGAAAGCATCCAAAGAACCTGCCTCCACCGCCCTCTGAGGCAGAGAATCCCACTGACTCACCACTCTCTGTGAGCAAAAATGTTTCCTCGTCTCCGTTCTAAATGGCTTACTCCTTATTCTTACCTTTAGAAGAATTAGGTGATCTCAGTGATTTTATCAATGGATTTTTCAGGGTAGATGTATCTAATAACTAGGGTGTCTCTAGACCCAGAGGTCATCTCAAATTAAAAACAGAAATGAGAAATTACTTAGAGTCATGTATGGCTTTGTAGAACGGTATGACTATTACCCTATGACACTGAGTCATATAGCGTGGAAAGAGACTCTTTGGCCCAACTTCCCCACACTGCCCAACATGTCCCACCTGCCTGCACTATTCATGTACCTGTCTAACTGTCTCCTAAACATTCCGATAGTCCCTGCCTCAACTACATCCTCTGGCAGTTCGTTCCATACACCCACTACCCTTTGTGTGAAACAGTTACCCCGCAGATTACTATTAAATCTTTTCACCTTCACCTTAAACCAATGTTATCTGGTCCTCGATTCCCCTATTCTGGGCAAGGGATCTGTGCATCAACTTGATCTATTCCCCTCATGATTTTATACAACTCTATTAGATCACCCCTCATCCTCCTGTGCTCCAAGGAATAGCCACAGCCTACTCAACCTCTCCCTATAGCTCAGACTCATGAATCCTAGCAACATCCTCATAAATCTTCTCTGTACCGTTTCCAGCTTGACAACTTCTTTCCTATAACATGGTGCACAGAACTGAACACAATGCTCTAAATGCGGCCTCACCAATGTCAGATAGAACTGCAACATGACCTCCCAACTTCCATACTCAATACTCTAACTGATGAAGGCCAATGTGCCCAAAGCCTTTTTGACCACCTTATCTTCCTGTGACTCGACCTTCAAGGAACAATGCACCTGCACTCCGAGATCCCTCCACTCTACAACACACCCCACTGCCCTACCATTCACTGTGTAGGTCCTGCTCATGCTAGACTTCAGAAAATACAACACCTCACATTTCTCTGTGTTAAATTCCATCAAACATTCCTCAGCCCACCTGGCTAACTGATCAAGGTTCTGCTGCAATTTTTCACAACCATCTTCACTATCTGCATATTGTGCATCTTGCCATGTACGTTCTCATCCAGATCATTGATATAGATACAAACCAGTAACGAGCCCAGCACCGAACCCTGAGGCACACCACTAATCACAGGCCTCCAGTCCAAGACGCAACCCAGCATCACCCTCTGCTTCCTTCCATGAAGCCAAATTTCTATCCATTGAGCTATCTCTCCTTGGATCCCATGTGATCTAACATCCCAGAGCAGCTGACCATGTGGCTCTGTTGGTTCTAAAATGCTTGCCGAAAGTGTCTCTATTGGTTCTGAAATGCTTGCCAAAAATGTCTATTGGTTCTAAAATGCTTGTAAAAAGTGTTTATTGGTTCTAAAATGGTTGCAAAAAGTGTCTCTATTGATTCTAAAATGGTTGCAAAAAGTGTCTATTGGTTCTAAAATGCTTGCAGAAAGTGTCTCTATTGGTTCTAAAATGCTTGCAGAAAGTGTCTTGGTTCTAAAATGCTTGCAGAAAGTGTCTATTGGCTCTAAAATGCTTGCAGAAAGCGGCTATTGGTTCTAAAATGCTTGCAGAAAGTGTCTATTGGTTCTAAATTGCTTGCAAAAAGTGTCTCTATTGGTTCTAAAATGCTTGCAAAAAGTTTCTATTGGTTGTAAAATGCTTGCAAAAAGTGTCCATTTGTTCTAAAATGCTTGCAAAAAGTGTCTCTATTGGTTCTAAAATGCTTGCAAAACGTGTCTCTATTGGTTCTAAAATGGTTGCCAAAAATTACTACTGGTTCTAAAATGCTTGCAAAAAGTGTTTATTGATTCTAAAATGGTTGCAAAAAGTGTCTCTATTGGTTCTGAAATGCTTGCAAAAGGTGTCTATTGGTTCTAAAATGGTTGCAAAAAGTGTCTCTATTGGTTCTGAAATGCTTGCAAAAGGTGTCTCTATTGGTTCTAAAATGCTTGCAAAAAGTGTCTCTATTGGTTCTAAAATGCTTGCAAAAAGTGTCTCTATTGGTTCTATAATGCTTGCAAAAAGTGTGTCTATTGGTTCTAAAATGCTTGCAAAAAGTGTGTCTATTGGTTTTAAAATGCTTGCAAAAAGTGTCTCTATTGGTTCTTAAATGCTGCCTGGGCCAGAGTGACTGAGCTGCCTCGCCAGAGTGACTGAGCTGCCTGGCCAGAATGACTGAGCTGCGTGGCCTGAGTGACTGAGCTGCCAGACCAAGAATCCATTCCGCCCACAATGTCCATACTAGCCCTCTGAAAACCAATGCCTTTGACCCACAACACACATACTAGCGCTCCAAAAAGCCCCCCCTCCAGAAAGCCCCCCCCCCCCCACCGATATTGGAATTGGTGGAGAGGTGGAAAATTGCATTGGGGGACCAGCTCTCCCATGTGATGCTGGGACACAATGGGTCCCACATAGTCTAGTTCAATATAGAAATGTAAGTGAAGCAAGGGATAGAGATTAGTGCAGTGGTTAGGGTCAGTCATGATTAGCCATGATGTTACTCAATGGAGCAATGGGCATGAAGTGCAGAATTGCATCATTTTGCTTCAATTACATATATTCTTAATTTCCACATTACTACAGCTGGTAGAGCAAGTGAGCTGTGGTAGTTTTGATATCCTGCAGGGCAAGCCAGACAAAAATGTTTTTTGGATTAGATTACAGAATCATTCATTTGTGAAGATGACAATTAACTAATTCATGGTATGTTTCAAAATTTGGATTAAAATGTGGCGATTAGGCCAGCTGGGGTTATGAGTCAGTTCGAGGGAAAAGGTGGGAAGAACATGCAGATGCTGGTTTACACCGTAGACCCAAAATGCTGGAGTAATTCAGCAGGACAGGCAGCATCTCTGGAGAGAAGGAATATATGACATTCGGGTCAGGACCCATTTTGTGTCTATCTTTGGTTGTATTTCATGTTCTTTGTTCTGCTTGACAATATCGGTCAAATGTTAGGGAGATATTGTTGACAGTCTAGATAAAATGTTACAATGCATATTGCAGATGGTGTACATTATGCCAAAGGTTGAAGGAGTGGATGTCTCAGGTGGTAGATGAGGCGGGAGGAGGGTTGATGGGGGGTATGGTTGTTGATTACGAGGAGGAAATGTTAATTATAATAGGAGGTTTGTTGATCATGATAAGAAGATGAAATTTATTTAGTCAGAAGGTGGTGAATTTGTGGAATTAATTGCCACAGATAACTGTGGAGGCTGTCATTGGGTATTTTTAAGTGGGAAATTGACAGATTCTTGATTGGTAACAGTGTCAGGTGTTATGGAGAGAAGGCAGGAGAATAGGGTTGAGAGAAAAAGATAGATCAGCCATGATTGAATGACGCAGTAGACGCGATGGGCCTAGTCTGCTCCAATGACTTATGAATGTATGGCGGAACTCAGCGGGTGCAGCAGCATCTAAGGAGCGAAGGATGATTTTCCCTGCCATTCCTTGACCTCACCATCTCTATTGCAGGTGATACGCTCCTGACCGACATCCACTACAAACCAACTGACTCCCACAGCTACCTGGACTACTCTTCCTCCCACCCTGCTTCCTGTAAGGACTCCATCCCCTATTCCCAATTCCTCCGTCTACGCCGCATCTGCTCCCAGGATGAGGTGTTCCACACCAGGTCATCACAAATGGCCTCATTCTTCAGAGAACGGGGATTCCCCTCCCCCACTATTGATGAGGCTCGCACCAGGGTCTCCTCCATAACCCGCAACACTGCCCTCGCTCCCCATTCCCCCACTCGCAAACAGGGCAGAGTCCCCCTGGTCCTCACCTTTCACCCCACCAGCCGCAAATACAACATATAGTCCTCCGCCAGTTTCGCCACCTCCAACGTGACCCCTCCACCTGCCACATGTTCCCATTTCCCCCCCTATCTACCTTCCGCAAAGACCGCTCCCTCCGCAACTCCCTTGTCAATTCTTCCCTCCCCTCCCGCTCTACCCCTTCCCCGGGCACTTTCCCTTGCAACCGCAAGAAATGCAACACTTGTCCCTTCACCTCCCCCCTCCACTCCTTTCAGGGACCCAAGCAGTCCTTCCAGGTCCGACAGAGGTTCACCTGCACCTCCTCCAACCTCATCTACTGCATCCGCTGCTCCAGATGCCAGATGATCTATATCGGTGAGACCAAGCGGAGGCTTGGCGATCGCTTCGCCGAACACCTCCGCTCGGTCCGCAATAACCAACCCGACCTCCTGGTGGCTCAGCACTTCAACTCCACCTCCCATTCCGCATCCGACCTCTCGGTCCTGGGCCTCCTCCACGGCCAGAGTGAGCAACACCGCAAGCTGGAGGAACAGCACCTCATATTCCGCTTGGGGAGTCTGCATCCTTTGGGCTTGAACATTGAATTTTCTCAATTCTGTTAACCCTTGCTGTCTCCTCCCCTTCCACCTCTCCCTCAGCCCTCGGGCCCTGGCATTCCCTCTATCTCTATCTCCCTCCCCCACCCCAGTCGCACCAGCTTCTCATTTTCACACCGCACAATGGCTTGTTCCCTTTATCATCGATACTTTTTTGCATATCTTTCACTCATTGTTCCTTATCTCTCCACATCACCGTCTATATCTCTCGTTTCCCTGATCTCTGAGCAGTCTGAAGAAGGGTCTCGACCCGAAACGTCGCCTATCTCCTTCGTTCCTTAGATGCTGCTGCACCCGCTGAGTTTCTCCAGCTTTCTGTGTACCCTCGATTCTCCAGCATCTGCAGTTCCTTCTTTAACACTTATGAATGTATGATTATTGTGGATTGTTTTAAGCTTCCCAGAGGATTATGCATGGAACCCACAACTTTCCCTTTGCTGGTAGTGCAAACACTTTACAGTTAGAGGAGTTGAATTACTCAGCACCGAGTAGCAACCTTCTAACCTTCTGGATAACATTTGTATTTATATCGAAAAGTCCAGTTACATTTCTGAAAAAAAGTGACCCAATGATTGACAATGGTGGAGAAGTTGATGATGCTAATGCTATTGGACATTAACGAAGGTAGCTGCAATCATGAGTGACACAAATGTTACTTATCACATCAGTCCAAATATGATTATTGTCCAGGTCTCACAGCATATGGGTGGGATCAACTTCATCATTTGAATAATTACAAATGCAGCTGAACATTGTGCATCTAACAATGAACATCCCAGCTTCTGGCATAATGAAGGAGTTGAAAATTGATTGGCCTGCAAGACTATCCTGAGGACTGAGGTTGAGAATTGCCTGGCCCAGATCTGATTAACATCATAAAGTCATAAGTGGAGCCAGGATTTTGCCATAAATGCCATGTGCCTTTTCATGCTTTTTTTAATGATTTCAGCAAGATAATGCCTTTTTCACGATCGAGTGCCTAAGTCTTTTTTTGCCGTTTTGCTAAAAGGTCGAGCTATTTTCTCTAATTGTACCATGATTACAATGACATTTTCTATGTTAACATGTTAATATTAATGTTATCAAGAAAAATTCCACCACTGGGGCAAAACCGGGGGCGCCACCGTCGGTTGTTCATTCGTTCATGCCATTGCCCGCTGGTTCAGCCTTCTCCAAGATCTATTTAAGAAACAATTGCAGATGCTGGAAAAATCATAGGTAGACAAAAAATGCTGGAGAAACTCAGCGGGTGAGGCAGCATCTATGGAGAGAAGGAATAGGGGAAGATTGGCGTTGGGACCCTTCTTCGGGTCGGGACCGTACCGATGTGGTCATCGGTACACTGGAGGCAGGTCAACTATCAAAGGAGTATTTGTTGACATCGGATGTATTGGAGAAGTCAAACAGCTCAACTAATACTCAGTTGTTTACATCTTCACTTGCTGTACTTTGACCAGAAAGTATATAACACTAGAATGTTCTTCTGTTTGTGACTGATGCAGCTCCGTACATGAAAAAAAGCTGCTCGTGCTCTTAAAGTTTTATTCCCCAAAATGTTGCATTTGACATGCTTAGCTCAAGGACTTCATAGAATTGTCAAGCACATACGTAGCTTGTTTCCAAATTTTGGTAGCCTAGTTTTGAATGTCAAGAAAATCTTCCTCAAAGCACCATCACCTGTGCAGTTGTTCAAGGAAATGCTACCCGAGATTCCGTTACCTGCTCAGCCCGTTTTGACTAGGTGCGGTACATGGCTCTCTACTGTACTCGACTAGGCTGCAAATTTTGAAAAGATAAAAGAAATCGTCAACTGTTTTGAAGAAGAAGAATCTGCCGCAGTCAGGATCGTCAGTGAAATCATGCCGAAAAAGTCCCTGCACCGCAATTTTGTGTTTATTGCTTCCAATTTTGCAAACTTCCCACAAGCTATCACTTCCCTTGCGAAATGTGCCGAAACATTAGTGAATAATTTGCAGGTTTTCAACAAAGTAACTGACGATATCCGTAAAATTCCTGGCGATATTGGTAAAGATATACAAGGAAAATGTGAGAGAGTGGTTTTAGCTAACAAAGATCTTGAAGAAATACAAAAATAGCTAAAGTTCTGAAAGGTAGTTGTAATGCACAAGATATCGACATGAATATAGAGTATGTAGCTTGTTTCGGGTATGCACCAGTGACCTCAGCTGAGGTAGAAATAAGTTTTTCACAACTGAAGCATATTCTGTCTGACAGACGGCATAGTTTAACACCAGATAACTTGAAAAAATGCTATAATTATGTGCAACCACGCAACTTTATATTATCATTTTTAACCAGATTTTGGTGGTGGAAATACATGCCTTTTTATGCCTTTCTTTTGTCAATAACTGTCTTTTTCGTGCCTTTTTTGTAATTTTATTATGCCTTTTTGCCTGCCTATTTCAGTTTTTTAGGGCTCTAGTCATAAGTGATAGAAGCAGAATTAGGCCATTTGGCCCAAGTCTACTCCGCCATTCAATCATGGCCTATTTATCTCTCCCTCTCAACTCCCCATAATCCTTGACACCCATATTAACCAAGAATCTATCTATCTCTGCCTTAAAAATCTCCATTGAGTTGGCTTCTACAGCCTTCTGTGGCAAATAATTCCACAGTCACCACACTCACCACCACCATTAAGGCTGTGATAATGTATGGCTCTGACAGAACCCAATTGTTAATCAAAAAGCAGGTTATTGCTTAATGATTGACACTTAGCAATCACAATTACGCCTTCCATCACTTTGTTGATGGTTGAAAGTGACAGAGCAATCATTAACTGCATTGAATTCATTCTGCTTTCGCTGGGTAATTCTCAAATTTGTATCCCAAGTACACAAGTACAGCTTATCCAGAGTAGCTCTTTAATAATAGTGTCAAGATGTTGTTGATGCATTGACTGAATTCAGAATTGTCAGCTGTTGAATGACATTACCTAAATTATTTGAGAAGGCCTTTGGAACTAATAAGATCATAAGTGATAAGAGCAGAATTGGGGCATTCGGCCCATCAAGTCTACACTGCTATTCAATCATGGCTGATCTATCTCTCCTTCCTAACCCCATTCTCCGGCCTTCTCCCCAGACCCTTGACACCCGTACAAATCAAGAATCTATCTATCTCTGCCTGAACAATATCCATTGATGAGCTCCACAGCCTTCTGTGTCAAAGAATTCCGCAGATTCACCACCCAGGATTCTTACAAATAACTATTCCGTTGGAGTAATGTTGCATTAATCTAGTGATTTTTGCCAATTTTGCAGCTTTTGAGGGAAGTATTACTTAGAAAAACAAGAAGAATCACACCATTCACTGACATAGTTTCCTTCCGTGATGTAGATGAATGCATCATTGGTGTCTCCTTCAAATCTTCTGTCAGTCACACACTGATGGAGTAATATTCCCACCCGTTCAAAACATTAAAACGTTTTCTAAATGTTGAGCGTTTGACGGCACTGGTCCAGTACTCGCTGGAGTTTAGAAGGATGAGGAGGGACCTCATTGAAACTTACCGAATAGTGAAAGGCTTGGATAGTGGATGTGAAGAGGATCTGTTCCACTAGATACATAGAAACATAGAAAATAGGTGCAGGAATAGCCTATTCGGCCCTTCGAGCCAGCACCACCATTCAATATGATCATCCAAAATCAGTACCCAGTTCCTGCTTTTTCTCCATATCCCTTGATTCAGTTAACCCTCAGGGCTAAATCAGATGTTTTCAACCCTCTTGAAAACATCCAGTAAATGTTTTCTGTGACAGAGAATTCTACAGATTCACAACTCTCTGGGCGAAAAAGGTTTTTCCTCATCTCAGTCGTAAATGGCCCACCCCTTATTGGGAGAGGCTAGGATTTGAGGTCATAGCCTCACAATTAAAGGACATTCCTTTAGGAAGGAGATGAGAATGAATTTCTTTAGTCAGAGGGTGGTGAATCTGTGGAATTCTTTGCCAGAGAAGGCTGTGGAGGCCGTCAAGGGATATTTTTAAGGCATTGATAGATAGATTCATGATTTGTACAGGTGTCAGGGATTATGGGAGAAAGCAGGAGAATGGGGTTTCGGAGAGAGAGATGGATCAGCCTTGATTGAATGGTGTAAACTTGTTGGGCTGAATGGCCTAATTCTGCTCCTATCACTTATGACCTTATGATCTTATCATAAATTGACCTTAAAGATAAAGTGACTAAAATTAGAGCACATGGTATTGGGGGTAGTGTGTTGACATGGATAGAAAATTGGTTGGCAGCCCGGAAGCAAAGAGTAGGAGTGAATAGGTCATTTTCAGAATGGCAGGCAGTGGCGAGTGGAGTGCCGCAAGGCTCGATGTTGGGGCCGCAATTGTTTACCATATATATTAATGATTTGGAAGAGGGAATTAGGAGCAACACTAGCAAGTTTGCAGATGACACAAAGCTGGGTGGCAGTGTGAACTGTGAAGAGGATGTTAGGAGGTTGCAGGGGGACCTGGACAGGTTGATTGAGTGGGCAGATGCATGGCAGATTCAGTATAATATAGATAAATGTGAGGTTATCCACTTTGACGGCAAAAACAAGGGGGCAGATTATTATCTCAATGGGGTTAGGTTAGGTAAGGGGGAGGTACAGCGAGACCTGGGTGTCCTTGTACACCAGTCACTTAAAGTTGGCGTGCAGGTACAGCAGGCAGTGAAGAAAGCTAATGGAATGTTGGCCTTCATAACAAGAGGATTTCAGTAAGGGAGTAAAGAGGTTCTTCTGCAGTTGAATAGGGCTCTGGTGAGACCACACCTGGAGTATTGTGTACAGTTTTGGTCTCCTAATTTGAGGAAGGACATCCTTGTGATTGAGGCAGTGCAGCGTAGGTTCACGAGATTGATCCCTGGGATGGCGGGACTGTCATATGAGGAAAGATTGAAAAGATGAGGCTTGTATTCACTGGAGTTTAGAAGGATGAGGGGTTTTCTTATAGAAACATATAAAATTATAAAAGGACTGGACAAGCTAGATGCAGGAAAAATGTTCCCAATGTTCTGTGAGTCCAGAACCAGGGGCCACAGTCTTAGAATAAAGGGGAGGTCATTTAAGACTGAGTTGAGAAAAAACGTTTTTACCCAGACAGTTGTGAATTTATGGAATTCCCTGCCACAGAGGGCAGTGGAGGCCAAATCACTGGATGGATTTAAGAGAGAGTTGGATAGAGCTCTAGGGGCTAGTGGAGTCAAGGGATATGGGGAGAAGGCAGGCACAGATTATTGATAGCGGACGATCAGCCGTGATCATATTGAATGGCGGTGCTGGCTCGAAGGGCTGAATGGCCTCCTCCTGCACCTATTTTATATGTTTCTATGTTTCTATGACCTTGCAAAGGAACATAGGAACTATCTGTTGGGCTCTGCTCTTTGTAATTCCAGTTAACCATAACTTTAGTTGCATTTATCTCACCATTTATTTTCTAGAATGACAAGCCGGATGTTGAAACCTCTTAGAGATTTGACTTTCCAATATAATTCAGTGATGAAAACATGAGAGCATCAAGGTTGAGAGGACATAACGTGTCACATAGCATAAAATTACACCGTAAAAAAGGAGCAGAATAGGGCCATTCGGACCATCAAGTCTACACTGCCATTCAATAATTTCCTCCCATGAATTTATACACCCCCATTAGATCATCCATCCTCCTGCGCTCCACGGCATAAAGTCCTGCTCAACCTCTCCCTATTGCTCAAGCCCTTCTGGCAACATCCTCATAAATCTTCTCTGCACCCTTTCTAGTTTGCCAACATCTTTCCAATAACATGCTGACCAAAAATGAACTCAATAATTTAAATGTGGCCTCACTAATGTCTTCTATAACTAACATGACCTCCTGTCTTATTGAAACATGAAAAAACCCAATGGTGTATGGCAGGATAGACACTGAGATATTTCCAACAGTGGAGGAATCTTGAATGAAGGGGCATGGTTACAAGATTAGCTGCCGGTCATTTGAAAATTAGGTACTTCAGACTTTGGCGAATCTCTGGACTTTCCTCCATTTTGGAGGCTAGATTATCAGGGTAATTAAAAAAGACATATAAACATGTTTGAAAAATTAGGTGGTAGTGAGTATCCAAGAGAGAGTTAGATGTAGCTCTTCAGGCTAATGGAATCAAGGGATATGGGGAGAAAACAGAAACGGGGGTACTGATTTTGGATGATCGGCTCAAAGGGCCGAATGGCCTACTCCTGCACCTATTTTCTGTTTCTATGAGACACATTTGCAGAGCTGAATTCCTACTCCTATTTTCTTAAGTTCTATGCTCTTTTGTTCTCACGTTTACATGGGTTCTTGACTCATATTTCCCAGGATCTTCCCAACTGTACCTAATAAAACTAAGTTTGAGTATAGTTGTAACACTTGAACAAATAGTGAGAGCTCTCTAGGCAGATGGCATCATTGTGCATTTAATACATTGACATAAACGTGGACTGTGATAAGCTAAACAGTATGTTTCTATGCAAAGATTCTCAGAATTAAGGAAACAACGTATTTACTGATGAGTAATCTAGAAAGTCAAATGATCCAGACAAGTGAGTTTCAACTGAAGTTAGGGAACTTGTATTCAGGTCTTTAAACAAATCTATACATAACTAAAGCTCTGATCTTGTGCGCTTCCGTTTTGTGCGTTTTTTCCATTTGCTCAAACGTGGTACGCGATAGCGTTACGATTTTTCGCCAGCTCACTCACCGTTTTTCTGTGCTGTGAGTGCACCAAGTTTTGTTCCGATCGGTGGTATAATGTAAAAGTTAGCGAGGTTTAAAAATTGCGTGTAAAAACCGCGTGTGCGCAGATCGATCTCCTTTCCTGCCAGTCAGCGCCGTGCGGATTAGTCTCTTCTCCTGTCGCTCCCCAGGATAGTCCGCCACTTCCTGCGCCATCGCGTCTTTACTGGAGCTGAGGGAGGCCGGCGGAGGTCTCCAACCGAGCGAGGTGATGTCGCCAAACGGAAAGCGGTGAATAGGATCCCGGCGGAGGAGAGCCTCCAGCTCCCACCCAAACGGACGGCCATCGCAGCCCCTTCCCCTCTGGTTCCCCTCGCTGGCTCCTGCCCCCCTCCCCGTGATACCCCATCACCCCCATGGCTCTTCCCCTGTCTTTTCTCCGAGCTCTCTCTCCATGGCCCCCCCCCCCCCCCCAGAAGACACTTGGAGTTCACGAATCGGCCATTTATTACTGGAGACTGTGGCTTCACAATGTCAAAGACCACGGGACAGCGGTCGGAGCACTTCTTCTGGCGATCCCCGTCAATGGATCCCAGGCTCCGCGATGGTAAGTCTGGGCCGCGCCTGCTCTGAAGACTGCTGCATTCAGCAGGCCCTCGCGGTTGGAGCTCCAACACTGACGACCTTCGGCAAAGGATCCCAGGATGGTAAGTTTGCTGAAGGTCTGAGCCGGTCTCCGGTCTGGAGAGGCCGCACCAAACCAGTTGTTTGGCTGCGAGGGGGGTGGATATGTGACAAGGAGAAAAATCGCCTCTCCATCAAGGTAAGTGACTGAAAACGGTTTCCCCCTATTCTCCCACCCCCCCACCCCACATCAGGCATACCGAGAAACATTAAAACATACATTTAGACGCACTAAAAATAACACAAAAGTCGAAAGGACAGACGGGCTGCTGGCGAAGCTGCCGCTCATGGCGCCAACCGATGACGTACGGGCAGTACTGGTTTACTTTCAATGTAAGAGTCAAATTGCAGTATTTCCCTTTCTCATATCAGCAGACCATATCTCGAGGCAAGGTGCTGTTCAGTCAGAGTGATGAACTTCAGTGTTCCAAAGTACATTAGGTCTGTGAGAGTCATAGGGATCTATGTGCACGTGAGAAAATGTTGGGAGGTTAATATATAATGCAATAGAGAATTAGGCCTCCTTTAAGAAAGCCTAAGGCGGCTTTCCGGTGGCGGTGGCAGCGACGTCGGAGGCCCGGCCCAGTGGACGACATCGTCAGGAGCTCGCAGGTCACAGGTTGGTGACCTGTTTTTCCGGAGCTCCCGCGGCAACAGATGCATCCGCTGGACTGGAGGACAGCAACTTCGGCAGCTTCAACCGCCCCAGGCCGCGGAGTTGACCCGGCCCGCTCGTGGAGCGCGGTTCACCCGCGGGACTTATTTACATCACCCGGTGCGGTCACAACATCGGAGGCCCGGGTCGCCTCAGCGCAGAGGAAGAACAAGAAGGGAAGAGGCAAAGACTTAAGATTTTTGCCTTCCATCACAGTGAGGAGGTGTTTGGTGAACTCACTGTGGTGGATGTTAAATATGTGTTTATTGTGTGTTTTGTTATTTACTATATGTATGACTGCAGGCAACGAAATTTCGTTCAGACCGAAAGGTCTGAATGACAATAAAGTTTCCATTGATCCATTGTACCCTTTCCAGCTTGACAACATCTTTCCTATAATGGTGCCCAGAGCTGAACAACATACTCTAAATGTGGCCTCACCAACATCTTATACAACTGCAAAATGACCTATACTCAATTCTCTGAATTTTACTGAAAGAGTGAATTTTACTGTCCACCTAATCAACATGTTCCAAGTCGGAAACATATTTTCAGACGAAGAAAATGTGCTTGTACAAGCAGAAATTATTACATTACACAAGAAAGGGGTGATTGAGAAGTCAGTCTATCAAAGTGGCAGCGCTGGCTTAACAGTTACGGCCCGCCTGCAGTCCGTCTGTTATTTCATTTTTTTTTTTGGCTGTTTTTAGTTGGTTTCGTTTTATTAGATTGTGTGTGTATGTTGGTAGGGGGAGTAACATGTCTGGGTCTCTTCCTTCGGGGGGGCGTGCGAATGTTCTGTCGTATTCCCCATCTTCGTCTCCGTCTGCGCCGAGGCCTAATGGTGGAGCTGGCGGCCTCGGGCCCCGGGGCTGTTCCAGCGGCGGCGGCGGCGACCCGACTCAGTCCCGGAGCGGTTCCAGCAGAAGCAGCAGCAGCGGTGGCGGCAGCCCGGCTCAGTCCCGGGGCGGTTCCAGCAGCGGCGGCGCCGGCAGCAGCAGCAGCGGCGACCCGACTCGGTCCCGGAGCGGTTCCAGCAGCGGCGGCGGTGGCAGCAGCAGCGGTGGCGACCCAACTCGGTCCCAGAGCGGTTCCAGCAGCAGCAGCGGCGGCGGCGACCCGACTCGGTCCTGGAGCGGTTCCAGCAGTGGCGGCAGCGGCAGCAGCAGCGGAAGCGGCGACCCGACTCGGTCCCGGAACGGTGGCGGCGGCAGTGGCAGCGGCCCGACCACGACCACGGGCCTGGTGGAATCGGCCGCGGGCCCAGTGGACGACATCGTTGGGCGCTTGCAGCTTACAGGTTGGTGACCTGTTTTTATGAGCTCCCGCAACAACAGCTTCATCCGCTCATCTGGAGGGCAGCAGCTTCGACCACCCCGGGCCGCGGAGTTGAAACGGCCCGGAGCTCGGTTGAACCACGGGACTGACTTACTTACCATCACCCGGTGGGGTCACAACATCTGAAGCCTGGATCGCCTCGGTGCAGAGGGAAACAAAGAGGGAAGAGACAGAGACTTTAAGACTTTGCCTTCCATCACAGTGAGGAGGTGTTTGGTGAACTCACTGTGGTGGATGTTAAATATGTGTTTATTGTGTGTTTTGTTATTTAATATATGTATGACTGCAGACAACGAAATTTTGTTCAGACCGAAAGGTCTGAATGACAATAAAGTTTCCATTGATCCATTGTACCCTTTCCAGCTTGACAACATCTTTCCTATAATGGTGCCCAGAGCTGAACAACATACTCTAAATGTGGCCTCACCAACATCTTATACAACTGCAAAATGACCTATACTCAATTCTCTGACTGATGAAGGCCAATGTGCCAAATGCCTTTAATGAGATGTGCCCTATCTCCTCTAAAGTTTGCCCTATCACCTTAAAGACACACCCTCCCATCTTTGACATTTCCACCATGGGAAAAGGTTTTGACTGTCTACCACATCCATGCCTCTCTAATAAGCTCCTATTAGGTTTTGACACTACAGAGAAAAACAATCCAAATTTGTCCTTGCACTTGCCTCAACCATTTCCTCATCAGGAGTTGTAATTGGTGAGCTGAAATGAGGGAAGGGCTCTGGTACCCATTTGGAGTAAGCAGTACTCACTACTAGTACTGAGCAGCTATTTGTAGTGCTGTCTGTAAGTTGCTTCAGGTGGACAGGTGAGTAGGTTTGGCTATTGCCAAACAAATTTTGCAACCTGCTAATAGTTTGTCAGCAGCTGAAAGTATCCCTCTAATCTCATGGCCAAGCCTGCACAGATATCACCTAGGGTTATTTTCATTCTCATCGTGCTTTGGTAAAAACAGGGTATAGGAATTGTCTGGTTAGTTTAGTTTACGTTGGTTTAGGTTAGTTTATTGTCACGTGCATCGGGGTACAATGAAAAGCTTTTGTTACATGCTAATTAGTCAGCAGAAACACAATGTATGATTAGCGCCTTAGGTGGCTGCTATTTGTATACATTGTTTATGCAGGCAAAGAATCTCACTGTGCCCAGTTACATGTGACAATAAAGTATTCCTATTCCTATTCCTATTCAATCGAACCATCCACAGTGTATAGATACATGATAAAGGGAATAATGTGAATAGCATAGTTAAAGTAAGAAATGTTGCTGTTGGAGTAGAGATTTAATCTGCAATGCGTGATTGTAGATCCACGTCTGTGACTGGTACACAAAGAGTCGCTTGGGTTGGGCGCCATCTTGGAGGGAATGTCTGAACGATGTTGCTTGCAAGTGGCATGAATGGTCGGATCTCATTTATGCAGAAAACGTTGGCTGTCTGAACTCGTTGGTCACTGGCAGAATGTTTGACAGAAAATGGATTTTTGCACAAAATCAATAATCATTCTCTTTATTTTCCAGAAGAATACTTGTCTTGCCTTGCAGGCAGCACAGTGGCACAGTGATAGGGTTTCTGCCTTACAGCGCCAGAGGTATTGGTTCAATCCGGACTATGGGTGCTGTCTGTATGGAGTTTGAACGTTCTCCCGTGAAAGTGTGGGTTTTCTCCAAGTGCTCTGGTTTCCTCCCAAGACATGCAGGTTCAAAAGTCATGCAGGTTTGTAGGTCAATTGGGTTCTGTAAATTGTCCCTAGTGTGTAGGATAGAACTGCTATACGGGTGATTGCCAGTCGGCATGGACTCGGTGGGCCGAAGGGCATGTTTCCATGCTGTATCTCTAAAATAACACTAGTTTAGTATACCAATTTTCATCTCCTTTGAGCACCCCTATAATTCCTTTTACGGGTTGGGGATTTGGTCACTTACCACTGTCACTGCAGTGCACTTGAAAACAGCAGTGGGATCATGCACGTATCACACCAGAGAAATTACACACAGAAACAACCATCTGAACCAATCAACCTAGAAGGACACAAGGTGCTGAAGTAACTGAATGGGTCAGACCACACCTCTGGAGAACATAGGTACGTGATGTTTCAGGTCAGGACCCTTCTTCAGACCCAAAACAACCTTATTGGCCAATCTATGTAGCCCAGTCTCACCAGGGCTCTGTACAACTGCAGTAGGACCTCCTTGCTCCTAAACTCAAATCTACGTGCAATGAAGGCCAGCATTCCATTAGCTTTCTTCACTGTCTGCTGTACCTGCATGCTTACTTTCAGTGACTGATGTACAAGCACACCCAGGTCTCAATGCACCTCCCCTTTTCCTAATCTGACACCATTCAGATAATAATCTGCCTTCCTGTTCTTGCCACCAAAGTGGATAACCTTACATTTATCCACATTATGCTGCATCTTTCATGTAACTGCCTAACTTACATGAAACTGCCACTCAGTGAGTAACTGCCACTCACCTAACTTATCCAAGCCACTCTGCAGTCTCATAGCATCCTCCTCGCAGCTCACACTGCCACCCAGCCTTGTGTCATCCGCAAACTTGGAGATGTCACATTTAATTCCCTCGTCTAAATTGTTAATATATTTTGTAAATTACTGGGATCCCAGCACCGAGCCTTGTGGCACCACACTAATCACTGTCTGCATTTCTGAAAAGGACCCATTAATTTCTACTCTTTGCTTTCTGTCTGCCAACCGGTTCTCTATCCATGTCAATACCCTGTGCTCTAATTATACCATGTCCTGCAACTCCAACCCAGTGCGGCCGACAGGGCAACGGGCCTTTATGACCAAATATAAGACTACAATTTTAGCAACTTTGGACTTGAAATATGTAATGGTGCTGGAAACATGTCGCTCTTGTGTACTGCTCATTGTAATCTTCTATGACTGGTACTTAAGTATGATCATGCCAATATATAGTACGATTTTTACTGAATATGCAAAAATGAAATTTCACTGTACCTAGGTACATGTGACAATAAAGTATCATTAATATCACCTCTGAAATGCTCCCATGAACATCACTTACCTATGTTCTCCAGAGGTGTGGTCTGACCCATTCAGTTATTTCAGCACCTTGTGTCCTCCCATATTTAATCAGCTAACCTACAACTCATCCCATAGCAATCCAGGCCTCACCCAGTCATACATAATCCATTTATCATATTCTTCTACCTCTCCACCATCCCCGCAACTTAAAACTATCTTCTTTCCCAGTACTGACAAAGGTGAACTCTATTTTTCATTTTTCACAGGCTGCCTGACCTGCTGAGTGTTTGCAACAAATTTTGTTTTTGTTTCCGATTTCTTACTTCCAGTAATTGTGCAAAAAGATGACACAAGGAAAAGGGAAGATGTGGGATAGGGCACACTTGTCCTAACTGTGTTTGGGCACCATCCCAACCACAGCAGTACTGCCCATGCATTTTTGTCCATGCTATTCTCTGGCACAGAGTTCTAAAGACTGCAGAGATCAGAAGCATTGACCTTTGCAGTTATTACCTGCTGCAGCCTCAAATCAAGAAAGCATTAATCTGTCCCTGTCCCAGTACCTTAATCAATATGTGATTCACCACCTGATTTCATGATTTATTTATTGAACTGCGACTACAATCTGCAGGTTGTAGGTTGCACTTTTCATAACCATTTGAATTTTTTAATCAAGGAAATCAATATGGCTCATATTGTACAAATGTTGTAGAAACAAGGAACTGCAGATGCTGATTAATACATAAAAGGACATAATGTGCTGGAGTAACTTAGCAGGTCAGGCAGCATCTCTGGTGAACATGGATGGGTGACATTTTGGGTCAAGAACCTTCTTCAGATTCATTGTAAGGGGGGAGAAGAAAGTTATGAGGGGACCTGCGATGCTTTGTCCTGCCTCTCCCATCTCATAGCTTTCTTCTTCCCCTCAACAATCAGTCTGATGATCTTGAGCCAAAACATCACCTATCCATGTTCTCCAGAGATGCTGCCTGACCTGCTGAGTTATTACAACACTTCATGTCCTTGTTTTGCACGAATTCTGCCCAGGAAACAATACCGGTGTTTGGGTGAGTCATGCCTCGATGAGTCAAGATTCATAATGGGTTGCACCTGAGCAGGAAGTGAGAGCGAACACTTCAAGATGCACTAAATAATTTTAGTGCACCATTTATGCACAAGTGGCATTGCTGAACTGAGGTAAAGCAATTTCTCAGTTTGACATTTTCAAATGTCCTTTCAACATTGTGTCCTCCACAAGGGGGCACTCCTACATAAGGAAACAGCAAATAATAAAAATGTGTAAGACTCCTCATATTAACAGAGATAACTAATAATTGTTATTATTTCAATAGAATCTTGTTGCCTTGGTAACCCATATCTTTTTTCCGAGCCCACCAACAGACCGGGAGACTGGCTCTTGCCCAGGTGTTGGTTGATTCAGAGCTGTTTCATGTAGGTCAGCCACAAAGGAATACAACAGGCACCCTTTTTTTTTTAAAGAAGGAACTGCAGATGCTGGAGAATCGAGGGTACACAAAAAGCTGGAGAAACTCAGCGGGTGCAGCAGCATCTAAGGAGCGAAGGAGATAGGCGACGTTTCGGGTCGAGACCCTTCTTCAGGCACCCTGTCTGGCTTTGATTTTCCTTTCCACAGCAATGGGGTGGTGCGGAAATTATATACATCGATGAATCAAACTTTCATCTTTCATTTTGCTGTTCCATTATGCTTTGTCGCCACATGGCTACACTCTTGTCCTTTCTGAGACTTAGCACTGAAAACAAAAATCAAAGCGCACAAAAACATAAGCTCAAACTTAGTTGTAAGGTGTAAACCAATCAAAGATGATGGGAGTGAGGTTGGTTAATTTCTTATGTGCAATTTCTAAAATGTTTCAACCTCTTCCTTTTATTGGGCTTTTTATTTAATGGACTTTTTCTTGTTGATTTGTTTATTATATTATTGAATACTGTGTTTACAAGTCTGTTGTGCTGCTGTAAGTAAGAATTTAATTATTCTGTTTTGGTACATATGGCAATAAAACACTCTTGACTGCGCAAAATAACATTGACAAGTTTTCAGCATAAAACAATATAAAGTTAAAGAAAAGCACAATTGTGCTGCTTACCTTAAAAAAAGGTAACCTCAAGAGACTGGAGCTCATTTAGACACAAAATACTGAAGTAACTCTGGGTCAGGCAGCGTCTCTGGAGAACATTTGATAGGTTCTCAGGAGATGTTGGAACATTCCCATTGTGTCAATGATGCACATCATTGGCACATTATTCCATTTTCCTACTTAGTTCAACAAATGCTGCAAAGAACCAGATGCTGGGACACCGATCATTCAGTGAATCGTGGAATATTTTGACACAGCTCATTTTCTTTGTAAGCCTAATTAATATGTTATACACTATTAGTAAGAAGTAACATTACGATCTTGTGATATCATCTTTGCATAGATTGAGGTTTACTATATTCACAATATTGTAGTCTAATTCACAGAAGATAAATTATACATTTCCTTGTGACAATAAATGTTGGCAATGCAAGAGTTAAAATTCTGCCACATATCAGTCCATTCTGATATGAATTGGCTAAAGTATCTAGGACAAAATCTGAAGAAGGTTCTCGACCCGAAACGTCCCACATTCCTTCTCTCCAGCGATGCTGCTGAGTTACTCCAGCATTTTGTGTCTACCTTTGGTTAAAGTATCTGGTTGCTTGTATGACAATTGCAATGAAAACCCAGCAAATTAGTGTTATTCCCATACCATGTGTGAGCAGGGATGATTGAGCAACTTGGCAATGTAGAGAAACAAACATCTAGCAAATCTACGCAGAGGCAAATTGGTGCTAATGCGCCAATGTGAGTTGAGGTAATTCATGAGAGGATTGAGTATTATAAATGAACAATGAAATGCTTGAATCATCACTGTTTCAATTGTGGTTCAGTGAATGACAATATTGTTTTTGAATCAGAAATTTGTGGCTTCCCTTTTCATTCTAGATACTTGAGCACAACAGTCTGGGCTGGTGATTCATTGTTTGCTGTACAGTGGGAGTAATGCACCACTGAAGATGTTTAGCTGAGATACTAAACCATGGCCCTTCCAGCTGGACATTAAAGACGTGACATGATTTTGAAATCGTCTACGGCAGTTTTTCCTGATGTCTTAACAATAGTTGGTCCAATATTTATTCTTTAACCAACATCACATAAACAAATTATTTGGTCATTATTGCTTGGCTGTTTATACAAATTTGTCTGCTCAAAGACTACAATTCAAAAGTACGTCACTGGCTTTATAGCAGAAACATAGAAAATAGGTGCAGAGGAGGCCATTCGGCCTTTCGAGCCAGCACCGCCATTCATTGTGATCATGGCTGATCGTCCCCTATCAATAACACTTGCCTGTCTTCTCCCCATATCCCTTGATTCCACTAGCCCCTAGAGCTCTATCTAACTCTCTCTTAAATCCATCCATTGATTTGGCCTCCACTGCTCTCTGTGCCAGGGAATTCCATAAATTCACAACTCTCTGGGTGAAAATGTTTTTTTCTCACCTCAGTCTTAAATGGCCTCCCCTTTATTCTAAGACTGTGGCCCCTGGTTCTGGGGACAATGTTACCTTCAACATTGGGAACACTTTTCCTGCATCTAGCTTGTCCAGTCCTTTTATAATTGTATATATTTCTATAAGATATCTCCTCATCCTTCTAAACTCCAGCGAATTCAAGCCTAGTCTTTTCAATCTTTCCTCATATGACAGTCCCGCCATCCCAGGGATCAATCTCGTGAACCTACGCTGCACTGCCTCAGTCACAAGGATGTCCTTCCTCAAATTAGGAGACCAAAACTGTACACAATACTCCAGATGTGGTCTCACCAGAGCCCTACACAGCTGCAGAAGAACCTCTTTACTCCCATACTGAAATCCTCGTGTTATGAAGGCCAACATTCCATTAGCTTTCTTCACTGCCTGCTGTACCTGAAAGCCAACTTTCAGTGACCGGTGTACAAGGATGCCCAGGTCTCGCTGCACCTCCCCCTTACCTAACCTAACCCCATTGAGATAATAATCTGCCCCCTTGTTTTTGCCGCCAAAGTGGATAACCTCACATTTATCTATATTATACTGCATCTGCCACGCATCTGCCCACTCACTCAACCTGTCCAGGTCACCCTACAACCTCCTAACATCCTCCTCACAGTTCACACTGCCACCCAGCTTTGTGTCATCCGCAAACTTGCTAGTGTTGCTCCTAATTCCCTCTTCCAAATCATTAATATATATGGTAAACAGTTGTGGACCCAACACCGAGCCTTGCGGCACACCACTCGTCACTGCCTGCCATTCTGAAAAGGACCCGTTCACTCCTACTCTTTGCTTCCGGTCGGCCAACCAATTTTCTATCCATGTCAACACCCTACCCCCAATACCATGTGCTCTAATTTTAGTCACCAGTCTGCCGTGCGGGACCTTATCAAACGCTCTCTGAAAGTCTAGATACGTTACATCCACTGACACCCCTTCATCCATTTTACTTGTCACATCCTCAAAAAATTCCAGAAAGTTAGTCAAGCATGATTTCCCTTTCATAAATCCATGTTGACTTGGACTAATCCTTTTACTGCTATCCAAATGCCCCATTATTACCTCTTTAATAATTGACTCCAGCATCTTTCCCACCACCGAAGTCAGGCTAACTGGTCTGTAATTCCCCGTTTTCTCTCTCGCTCCTTTCTTGAAAAGTGGGATAACATTAGCTATCCTCCAATCCACAGGAACTGATCGTAAATCTATTAAACATTGGAAAATGATCACCAATGCATCCACTATTTTTAGAGCCACCTCCCTGAGGACCCTGGGATGCAGACCATCATGCCCAATGTACTTGGGAACATTGTAAGAATTGTTTCAGGAAAGGATCGTCTTTCTTCTTCATAAATCATTTTTGCACCCAGAACACAAAGGTTTTGCGGAATCTGCTATAATCTTTCTTCTACAATAAATTGAAAAGGGGAACAGCAATGCCAATAAATGTATCGAGCATAGGGTTTCTATTATTGCCCCCTCTGTTTATCCTGGGAAAGTCAATCAGAAGTGACGGTTGAACAAACATTCACCTATTGTTAGTTAGAATTGAAGACAAGGCCACCTCCATCTGTCTTGGAAATTTATGGACAGCCAATTGCAAAATGTTTTTAGCCATTGATTCATTTCCCAATGTGAAAAGCCCAGGGAAGAGTAAGAACTATCTCTATGTTCAGCAATTAGCACACAAACCTGTACGTCTTTGGAGTGTAGGAAGAAACTAGAGATCTCTGAGAAAACTCAAGCAGGTAATGGGGAGAACATACCAATACCATACAGACAGCACCCGTGGTCAGGATGAAACCCGGGTCTCTGGCGCTGTAATGCAGCAACTCTAACGCTGCGCCATGGTGCAGTCCCATTAATTCTGATTACTTCTTACTTCTGATTAATTCTTCATTGAGATAATCTAAAGGAATGGAAAATGGTGATGGTGTTTGCAAGACATTGATGAGAAAGTGCAAACTCCTTCATTGTTGTACCATTTTCAAACTCTGAACAAAGAGCTACCAGATTTTGTTTTGCAAGTGAACAACAAAGCTCATAGGTTCCTCCTGAAGTCTTCCATTTCTGTCAGCAGTAGAGAAAATACTGCACTGTGCAATATAAACCATTGGTCTGCGTCTGACCCTGCAGTAATGGCTGTTGTGCAAAGGGAACCAACTCTACCGCTGCGCCACCGTGCCGAATAGAATTATGAGGTGAATTAATAGGGTGAATGCACAGAGTCTTTTACCCAGAGCAGGGGAATCAAAAACTAGCGGACATACTCTTCAGTAGGTTTATGCTTAGAGGGCAAAGATTAAATAGGATCCTGAGAGACCACTTTTTCACACAGAATGTGGTTGATATATGGAACAAGCTATCAGAGGAAGTATTGAGGCAAGTATTATAACAACATTTACAATATTATTAGACAGGTACATGGATAGTAAAGGTTTAGAGAAGTATGAGACAAACGCAGGCAGGTGGGACGTGTAGTTGGGGCAAGTTGGGCTGAAGGGCCTGTTTTAGTGCTGTAGGACTATATATATATATATATATTATATATATATATATATATATATATATATATATATATATATATACATAATATATACATATATCATGTTAAATTGTTTGTGGAACTGCAGATGTTGGTTTAGAGATGAAAAGCTGGAGTAACTTAGCGGGACAGGCAGCATCTCTGGAGAGAAGGAATGGGTGATGTTTCGGGTCGAGACCCTTCTTCAGATCTCGTTGATCTCATCTGAAGAAGGGTCTTCACCCGAAATGTCACCCATTCCTTCTCTCCAGAGATGCCGTCTGGCCCGATGAGTTACTCCAGATTTTTGTGTCTATCTCATGTTAAATTGTTTGTTAGCCTTAACATGATAAGGTAATTTAAATTGGGTTTCAATAATATCACATCACCACAAATGTTGTCAGTGGTGAGGTAAAGATACAGGTTAAAGAAATAGTTCAGCATTTGCGTCTTCATTTGTCTGAAGTTAACCAACAAATGAGCATTATGAATAATGTGCTAAATATTTATGGTATTCACATTCCCAGGAAAGCCTCACATGTCATGCGTGGAATGCATTTAGCCTCTGAACTATAGGCACGGAATTTTCTCAATAGGAAATTATACAATTGCATCTTTTTTGTAAAAGAGGGTGATACATATTGAGAGAGCTGTGGTCATTTGCACATCAGTAGTTTCATGCGTTGATGTAACATAGTTCCATCATTTCAACCCCCAAAATCATTGTGCAGAGATTTAAAATGTTGTTCAATATGTGTTAATCAGCAAATATTGGTGCCAGGAAAACATTTTGTTCTTTTTATATTTTAGAGCCTTCCTGGAAATGCTCCTAAATATCTCCTCATTTGTGGTTGAATTTGAAAAAGCCATCTGGTTTCCATGAAAATAATTTAATTTATAATTGACGCACCAATTTTTATGAGGGTACAAAAGAACTCAGCTGGGGGAGAGTATAATACGCTAAATTCAAAACTCAACGGGCTTGTATTGTGCAATACGCATTTGAAGGGGAGAAATGTGTGATTTTGTGAAAAATCAGGACATATTGAGATCGCTGCACTAAATTGTTAATGTTGTGGCAAATTTACTACAGGGCATTGTGCCAATTCACATGGGAAGTTTTAGCCAGTATTACTTTGACAGTTTCCTCTGACCATTTCAATTTAACAGGTTGGCTTGGAGCTATAAGAAGGGGGTGTGTGGCATGTCATCCCAAGGGATGTTGGGCTTTCTAGGCTATGCTAACTTGCACATAATTCATTCATATCGCATTATAAATTAAACAAAAGTAATTTTGCAGTGACAGACGTGATTGGAATCATGATGATTCAATTACCTTCCAATCATATCATTACATTGTCCTCTGGACACAACAATAGTAATCCACTTTGTTGATATAATTTATTCCACATTTTCTTAGGGGACACAAAGACAGATGAATATCAAAAATGAGTTGTGAAATTTCCTTAATTCCTTTGTAATTTCTAGCATCACTATCAATAATTATTTTTTCTTTCCAAGTAGAAACGATCTTTGCAAATTGTTTTTTTACACACATAAATGCCTTTATTTGTCCAATTGATTACCCTTTACTTTGGAAATCATTTTATTTCAAGGTCTCAAAGCCAATCTGCATGAGACTGCATGAATGCATTATTTCATTGTGTCTTTATGGCACACAAAGTTTATTTTGTGCTATTTGGCCCAGAAATAGTCCGATTAAAAATGTTAGCAGTGCTATTCCTCTGAGCATGTTGACAAAATCTTACACATGATTAACAAACATCTTGGTGCTGATATAATCGTATATTTTTTTCCCCCATTCTTGTAATTGGAATTAATTTTGCTTAATTTGCCAAAGACTTACCCCTTGCAGCTTAACAGAAGAAAGATGGTTTATCTGAAATTGCTTCCCAGTACACTAATATTTTAGTCATTTATTTGTAGGTCACGAGGGTAACATCTTTACTACCTTTATTGTGATACGTGGAAACAGCACTTGGAAGCATGTCAATGTACTGCAATAATGTATTTTAGCCTCCAATCCATTTATAATGAATGACTGCGTGCAGAATGAAGGCTTGAACCTCGGTTATATATCTTAAATGGTTGCTTGTGTTAAAGACATGAGGGTATATTAATGGCTCACCTCCCAAAGCTTGGTTCAACTGAAGTCATCATGAGATATGTACACCTGCAATCAAAGCTCACAAAGACATAATGCTTGTGATCAAAGATGAATTGCGTTGGGAGATAAGTGGCAGATTTCAATGAATTTGTTACAAAAATGAAACAGTAGCTGCTATTGGTGGAACTTGTGGATGATGAAAAGGCGGTTCCAGAGGAGCCAGTGCTGGTGTTAATGGTGCTCATTATTTAGGTGAATGATTTAGCCACACAAATCACGGGCAGCAGGAAACACAGGACAGCACTGTGGCGCAGCAGTTAGTTCCAGGAATCAAGGTTCAATCCTGATCTTGGAGGAATGGAGTGTGCAGGCTCTCCACTGGAGAGGTTCCACTGGATATACACAATGATGTGCTGATAGATTAATTGGCTCATAGTCAAGGCTCATAGTCAAAGTGGGTTGAATAGAACATGGAGAGGGGCAATGAGATTGCTGGGTGCTAAATTGGCTAAAATTTCCTCCTTTGGTGTCTCTATAAACAAGAATCAGAATTTACTGATGAAATCAAATTTAGGTTTAGGTTTATTATTGCCATGTAGATACAGTGAAAAGCTTTTGTTTGCATGCTATCCAATCAAACCAGATAATACTATGCATAAATACAATCAAGCCAAATACAAGTACAACAGGTAGAGTGAAGAATATAATTCTCGGTATTATAGTGTAACTGTCCCAGAGACAAAGCCCAATGTTTGCAATGAAGTAGGAGTAGGTTTATTATTGTCATGTGTACTCACGAAGTACAGTGAAAGGTTTTGTTTTGCCTAATATCCCAACAGATCAGATGTAACATACATACTTACAATCGAGTTAAACTCTAGTGCAATAGGTAGAGAAAGTGAAAGATACAAAATGCAGAATACAGTTCTCAGCATTGTAGCACAACAGTTCAATAGTCAAAGTCCAATGTCCACAATGAGGTAGCGGTGAATTGGACATTACCCTAGCTTATGGAAAAAGCTGTTTCTGAGTCTGATGCATGCTTTCAAACTTCTCTACCTTCTTCAGGGAGCAGAGCGAAAAAGGAATAACTCAGGTGGGACAAGTCTTTGTGTATGTTGGCAGCTTTTCCGAGGCAGTTTGAAATGTAGGTGGAGTCGAAGGTGGCTACATCCACATTTCTATGCAATTTTTTGTTGTCTTGGGCAAAGCTGTTCCTAAACCAAGCTGTGATGCAACCTGCTTCAATGTGGTTGGTCCATGACTGATTGTTGGTAATATTCAGTTGTGGAATATTACCAACGACAGTAGGAACGTAATGGTACTTCTTCATCAAGGTACTTAATGTGATGGGGGATGGGTACAATTAAGATTAATGTGCAACACACTTTAAGAAAACATGTAACATGCACACGCACATACACGCACCCACTATAGTCAGCAACGCAAGTTAAGAAGGGAATGACACCTGAATAAAACATATATAGATCTTTGGTTAGAGATTGACAAAAAGGAAATTACAGAGCTGTGGGGCGAAACTTGGATTCTGGGAGAAAGTTGATTTTTTAAAATGAGAAATAATGAACCATAAATATGAGATAGTCAAAGCCGCCACAGCCAGACATAAAAACAGCTTTTTTTCCACGAGCAGTAATGTTTAAATTGTCCACTGTATATCGTGTTGATACTTGTGAGCAAAGCACCAAGGCAAATTCCTTGTGTGTATACATACTTGGCTAATAAAATTGATTCAGTTCAATTCAATTCAATTAATATCAATCCCATTATTACTGGAGAATTGTGAAAATTTAATACAAGAAAAAGCTGTGGTGAAATCAATGCCTCAATGAGATAAAACAATGAGGGCGATCTACTGACAGAGTGAGATGACGTAAATATAGTTGGAGGAAGTGGAATCTGGACACTGGTTGGTACGGTCATTTTTTGTTTCCAGGCTAAATTGATCCATGCTGCAGGAAAAAGGGCATGAGTCAAGCAGACCTGAAGCAAGGCCAAATAGGTTTGCCTGAAAGATGAAAGACAATAGTAAGATTAAACGATAACTTACCAGTTTGAAGTTTGATCTTTATTTTATGAGGAGTTGCGATGAGGAATTATGTGAAGAACCCCGTACAGTCGTTGGTGCGTCAATCTTCAAAGCAGCGGAGTGAAATCACGGGTAACAATGACAAGTATAATGGTAAGATAACAAAGACTAGAACTACCAGATGAAATCTATGAGGGTTGGGAGCGGAGGGCACGTAATCCCTCATCGCAACTCCTCATAAAATAAAGATCAAACTTCAAACTGGTAAGTTCTCGTTTAATCTTACTATTTTACTTCGGAGTCACGTGAGTGACTACGTGAAGACTTCAAAGCACCGTGATTTCATGCCGCAGACCCAAATCCGGCGTTCACACTGCATCGATTGACTCAAAAGTCGTTAACAATCAATAATGCATCAATAATAACATTTGTTAAATCAATAACAGTTTATTTACAAACAAAACCATAACAAACCACTCTAACTCAGGGGGAAACTATAACAGAACTCAAAACAGAATCAGCAAACACCCCCAGCCTTGAAATCGGCTTGTGGTAAAACCTTTGAAAGGTCAGCTCACTGGACCATCCTGAGGCCGCGAGGATATGGTCTATAGGCACGTCCATCGCCCTTGCCGCGGAGGTTGATGCCGCCCTGGTGGAATGAAATTTGAATTTATCAGTATCAATCCCAGCACTTCCCAGAACCTGCTTTAGCCACCTTGATATTGTTTGCATCGACACCTTACTGTGTGATTTTTTGTGGCTAATAAATAATGCAGACTCTGTTCCTCGTAGGGCTCTGGTGGCCTCAATGTAGTGAGATAAATGTGAAACTATACACAGGCGATCATCTGTGGGGTATGCTGAAAACACAATCTTACATCCTGTCATGCCTATTCTACTATGTTTAAGCAAATCAGAGACATAAAATATAATGGCATCTGCCGATACATGCATTCTGTCTAGCCGTAGCTTTTGCAATGTTTGCACATGTTGGGCTGAAACCAACGCCATAAGCATGACCGCCTTCATGGTTAATTTGGCTAGAGATAGGCTTGCAACAGGAGTCCATTGGCGAAGAAGCATAAGAACTTCACTCACATTCCAAATACTGGCATACCTGGGTTTAGGAGGATTAGAATTGAAAACTCCTTCCATAAATCGAGAAACTAACGGATGTGTCCCTGCTGAATGTAACTCTGAATTCATGGGTAAATAAGAAGACAAAGCACTTCTGGCTGTATTGATCGCACTATAACTTAATTTTTGATCAAAATAAAGAGTGGACAAAAACTCCAATACGTCTGTGATCCCTGCAGTTTGATATGAAATATTCTGCTGCAGACAGAATTGCTCCCACTTCCTTATCGAGGTGCTGTACTGCTTCTGGGTACTATCCCTGCAGGCTGACGTGAGAACATCCACAGTACGATCAGACAGTCCTCTCCCCAGGTATGGCCTCCTTAAAATCTGCAAATTAACAGATCAATACGATCATGTAAAGGATGTTGATCCCCAGTTACTGGATTCACCAGTAGCTTTTTATGCTTGGATTGAATCAGTGTTGAATCTACCTGGCAAATACATTGCTGAAAGCCAGATATTTTGGTCAATGCACCAGCTCCAGATCTGATTAGCCAATCTATCACAAGACTGTGACTTGACTCCACCCATGTGGTTTACATATGCCACTGCTGTGGTGTTGTCAATCTGAACCTGCACATGCAAGTCCCTCCAGGTAGAGCAATAAGCTTTAAGCTGATACCAGGTTCCCAACTAAATAACTGATCCCTCATAATTGAAGAAGGGATGTCTCATCAGTATTCCATCTGCCTCCACAACTGGAAGACATATTTGTTGCACCCCAACCCAGCGCACTTACATCAGTCTGTAATATAATTGAAGGTGGTTCCACCAAAACCTTCCTAAATCTTTTTGAAACATTTACAATCTACCATTGTATGTCGGAAATTGCCCCAGCTGACAATTGCATAGGCCTGTCAAAATGGCCCACTTGTATTCTCAGTGCCTGTTCCTTTGATCGTCGTAATTGTTGATAATGCAGAGGACCATACTGCACAGCTGGAAAAGCAGCCACCAATTTACAAATTAAACTGGCTACTTGTCTAATCGAAAGCCGTTGTTCTCTAAGGAGATTAACACAGTCCTCAATTAACTGTTGCAATTTGTCCCTTGGCAAAGTTAACAACATGTGATTTGAAATGATGGTAAATCCCAAATAATCAATGATTTGAACTGGTGATAATTTGGATTTATCTGGATGAATGACAAACCCTAATTGTTCAAAAGTGAATTGGACAATTGAAACAGATGACTCAGCTTCAGCACGAGTCTTTCCAACAATTAAAATATCGTCTAAATAGGCCATTACCACATGCCCCTGAGCTCTGAGTAATGCTAACACAGGTTTTAACAATTTAGTAAATAATCTAGGAGCTGAAGTTAATCCATTAGGCAGTGCTTTGAATTGCCACAACTGAGTCATCCAGTCAAATATCTCCTATAATCACCATGAATAGACACTGAATTAATATATAACCATATAACCAATTACAGCACGGAAACATCTCGGCCCTTCCAGTCCGTGCCGACCATTTGTTTTCCCCTAGTCCCATCTACCTGCACTCAGAACATACCCCTCCATTCCTTCACGTCCATATACCTATCGACTTTACTCTTAATGTTAAATCGATCCTGCCTCCACCACTTCTGCTGGAAGCTGATTCCACACAGCCACCACCCTCTGAGTAAAGAAGTTCCCCCTCACGTTACCCGAAACCTCTGTCCCTTAATTCTCATGTCATGCCCTCTTGTTTGAATCTTCCCTACCCTCAATGGGAAAAATGTATCCACGTCAACTCTGTCTATCCCTTTCATCATTTTAAAGACCTCAATCAAGTCACCCCTTAACCTTCTGCGCTCCAAAGAATAAAGACCTAACTTGTTCAACCTTTCTCTGTAACATAGTTGCTGGAACCCTGCAACATTCTAGTAAATCTCCTCTGTACCTCTCTCTATTTGTTGACAACCTTCCTATAATTAGGCGACCAAAATTGTCATACTCCAGAATTGGTCTTACCAATGCCTTGTACAATTTTAACATTACTTCCTACTCCTATATTCAATGCTCTGATTTATAAAGGCCAGCACACCAAAGGCTTTCTTTACCACCTATCTACATGTCAGGGAACTATGCACAGTTATTCCTAGATCCCTCTGTTCCACAGCATTCCTCAATTCCCTACCATTTACATGTACGTCCTATTTTGATTTGTCCTGCCAAGATGTAGCACTTCACACTTATCAGCATTAAAATCTGCCATCTTTCAGCCCACTTTTCCAAATGGCCCAAATCTCTCTGTAGACTTTGAAAATCTACTTCATTATCCACAACACCAACTATCTTAGTATCATCTGCATACTTACTTATCCAATTTTCCACCCCATCATCCAGATCATTGATTACATGACAAACAACAGTGGACCCAACACAGATCCCTGAGGCACACTGGTCACCGGCTTCCAACCTGACAAACAGCCATCCACCATTACTCTCTGACATCTCCCATTCAGCCACTGTTGAATCCATGCTACTCCGCCATTAACACCCAAAGATTGAACCTTTTAACAACCTTCCATGGGGAACCTTTCAAAGCCTTACTGAAATCCATATAGACAACAACTGCTTTCCTCATCCAATTTCCCTAGTTACCGCTTCAAAAAATTCAAGAAGGTTTGAGACCTTCCAGGCACAAATCCATGTTGACTGTTCCTGATCAGACCCTGTGCTTATATATATTATCTCTAAGTATCCTTTCCTTTAATTTGCCCACCACTGACGTCAAACTAATAGGTCTATGATTGCTAGGTTTATTCTTTGAACCCTTTTAAACAATGGAACAACATGCGCAGTACGCCAATCCTCCGCCACTATTCCCGTTTCTAATGACATTTGAAATATTTCTGTCATAGCTCCTGCTATTTCTACACTAACTTCCCTCAATGTCCTAGGGAATATCCTGTCAGGACCTGGAGACTTATCCACTTGCTGGAACCCTGCAACATTCTAGTAAATCTCCTCTGTACTCTCTATTTTTGTTGACATCCTTCCTATAACTAGGCGACCAAAATTGTACACCATACACCAATCAATGCTTGCCATATAACACCCTTTGTAAACAAGATGTTTGGCCGTGGAAAAAGTTTCCATCTTGAAATGCCTATAGCAAACAAATGTGTTCAAACTCATCAAATCCAGGATAATTCTACATCCCCCAGTCTTTTTAGACCTTGGAAAAATACTTGATACAAACTGATTAGATTAGATTAGATTCTTTATTTGTCATTCAGACCTTTTGGTCTGAACAAAATTTAGTTCCCCTGCAGTCATACATATAATTTTTTAAAGAAATGACAGAACACACAATAAACACAAATTTAACATCCACCACAGTGAGTTCACCAAACACCTCCTCACTGTGATGGAAGGCAAAGTCTTAAAGTCTCTGTCTCTTCCCTCTTTGTTTCCCTCTGCGCCGAGGCGATCCAGGCTTCAGATGTTGTGACCCCACCGGGTGATGGTAAGTAAGTCAGTCCCGTGGTTCAACCGAGCTCCGGGCCGTTTCAACTCCGCGGCCCGGGGTGGTCGAAGCTGCTGCCCTCCAGATGAGCGGATGAAGCTGCTGTTGTGGGAGCTCATAAAAACAGGTCACCAACCTGTAAGCTGCAAGCTCCCAACGATGTCGTCCACTGGGCCCGCGGCCGATTCCACCAGGCCCGTGGTCGTGGTCGGGCCGCTGCCACTGCCGCCGCCACCGCTCCGGGACCGAGTCGGGTCGCCGCTTCCGCTGCTGCTGCCGATTCCGCCACTGCTGGAACCGCTCCAGGACCGAGTCGGGTCGCCGCCGCCGCTGCTGCTGCTGGAACCGCTCCGGGACCGAGTTGGGTCGCCGCTGCTGCTGCTGCTGCTGCTGCTGCCACCGCCGCCGCTGCTGGAACCGCTCCGGGACCGAGTCGGGTCGCCGCTGCTGCTGCTGCCACCGCCGCCGCTGCTGGAACCGCTTCGGGACCGAGTCGGGCTGCCGCCACCGCTGCTGCTGCTTCTGCTGGAACCGCTCCGGGACTGAGTCGGGTCGCGCTGCCGCCGCTGGAACAGCCCCGGGGCCCGAGGCCGCCAGCTCCACCATTAGGCCTCGGCGCAGACGGAGACGAAGATGGGGAATACGACAGAAAATTTGCACGCCCCCCCGAAGGAAGAGACCCAGACATGTTACTCCCCCCACCCACATACACACACAATCTAATAAAACGAAACCAACTAAAAACAGGCCAAAAAAAAATGAAATAACAGACGGACTGCAGGCGGGTCATAACTGTTAAGCCAGCGCTGCCACTTTGATAGACTGACTTCTAAATTACCCCTTTCTTGTGTAATGTAATAATTTCTGCTTGTACGAGCACATTTTCTTCGTCTGAAAATATGATTCGGACTTGGAACATGTTGATTAGGTGGACAGTAAAATTCACTAAAATTTCAGTAAAATTCAAATTTTACCCCTTCAATACTGTTAAGTATAAATGAATCTGATGTTAACTCCTGCCATTGTTTAAGAAACAAATGCAATCTTCCCCCAATTTGAACATCTATCTCTTTAAGAAGCATTTTCCTCACCTGCATACGCCCTTGCAGAGCTTGTTGACCCCGGCCCCTTGTAGGAAAAGGCATCCTTCCCTTCACACCAGTAGCAACCTGCCAGTTCCGAAATTGCAGACGTGAATGGCTGGTTCCTTCCCCTGTGTCCGAACTGGTACCCCGCCGATAAGGAAACATCCTCTTCCCCTGTTTGCCACCCGGCTTAATGAGGCCCATCGTTTTTGCATCCTCAAGGCATTCTTTAACTCGCTTAGCGAGATGTACTCCAAATAAAAGATTGGGTGGTTGTACGCTGGGCGGCTTGCACAAAGCCGCCAGATTGGGATTTATAACTGGCCTTATAGCACTTCTGATGTTATTTATCTCGAAAAAAGCACTGCAAAGGAGTCCCAGTGCATCTGATTGGCCTTCAGACATATGCCCTTTATCCACTATCTTGGCAAATGCCGTAAGCCCTGCTGAAAGTAATTTGAGCACCTTCTGAAATTTCATTTCCTGAGTCCTGGCTGACACCCCCAACTGTGTCCAAATCTGATGGTTGACCATCGGCACCTTAAGTAAGTCACAATTAATAGGGGTTTCATATTTTTTAGCCGCCTCAACCATGGCCAATTCCTGTAGTTGGTGAGAGAGCATTTACTGTATTGCTAAAGCCAATTCTTCCCCTATCGGCTCGCCTGCCTCTGTAGGCACTGCAAACTTTTCTGCAATGTTAGGGATAATTTCCAGCTGTACTCCCTTATTGCTCTCTCCCACCACTAATTCGGTGTCAGCAAACTGCACCGGTTGAATTTCCTCCTCATAGGCAGGATATTCTTGCAGCCCTGTAAAAGGTGCTGCGAGCACAGGCTCTCCACTAGCCTGGCCTGGGCACCACTCCTCCTCACGGAGTTGGTCCCTGTCGAGCATTCTTTGCAATAGAATCTCGACTTGGGAGAGCCGTGAGCAAATGGTCTCTCCGGTAGAGGCTACAGCCTCCAAGCCCGACTCTGGGTCAACGGGCCTAACTGACTTCACAGTGGCCTTACACGCTACTGGCATGGCTACACTGTTCACAGGCAGTGGGTCCGCTATCGCTAGCTCCATAGCTGGCGTTCGGACTAGGTGTGCTAGACGGGCCTCTCTCTTGGTCATCGACCTTTCTCCCTGCGGAGCGCCTCGCCGCCACCTTTTTCACCTTCTGCAACATCACTAGCGGAGCAACACCAACTGCTGTTACAGAAAATGAAGTTCTGAAAAAAGTTTAAAACTTACCTCCAGTTTTAAACTTACCGCTTGGAGGAGCTCTGCTGCTCCAACCGGCTGACTGCACCAAAGCGTCTGACGTAATGATGCACCAACGGCTGCACGGGGTTCTTCACGTAGTCACACACGTGGCTCCGAAGTAAAATTATTGGTTTTCTCTCGTAAGGAAACAAATAGTGCACATCAATATACAATTGATCTTTGTGTTAACCTATGAACTGCTCAGCAGTCCTGTGCTCACTCCACAGATGGGGGTTAAGGCTGTGGTCTAAAGCCACATTTACTACAATGTCTAACAATAGCACACACTTGGTTTCCTTTTTACATCCACTCTATTATTTATAACTGCATTGAGGATGATAAAGGATCATTGCCTGCAAAGTACTGTGCAAGGAACAAAGTCAATAATGTCTTGAGGCGAGCAACATTTTGGGAAGTCCAGGTGCCTTGATCAGTGTTGTGAACTTCTCTTACTTTCTAAGAAAGGATCATGAGGTTGTAGAAATCCACCTGACTGTATAATTCTAGCTGAGCTCTGCACCAACTCAACTACTTTGCATTGTTTATAATGTTGAATGTGCCAAAAGAAAGATGGTGTGATGCATCCTTATATGAGGAAACAAGGACCTGATGGAGAGAAGGGAGTTCCAGACGGGCAAAATGAAATCTGAGTGAGAGGACATTTTAAAATCCTCAAAGAGGGGGTGATTAGATAAAATGCTGTCATTCTTAATACTCATCTGAAGATTTTCCTCTTTTCTCTTTCTGGTGCTAAACTTAATGAACAAAAACATATTCACACAAAATAATGTGGGATGGTGAGGAAGGTGTTCAGAAGGATATAACCAAGGATATAGACAAGGTAAGTGAGTGGGCAGCAATATGGTAGATGAAATATAAAATGTATAAATGTGAATTCATCCACTTTTGTGCATAGCACATGAAAGGAGATATTTTTGTTTAAACATTGACGAATTAGACAATATTGATGATCAAACGAAACCTAGTTGATCTTCTACACAAATATTGAAAGCTAACATGCAGATGCAGCAAACAATTAAAAAGGCAAATCAGATGTCAACCTTTATTATGAGAATATTTAACTACAGGAGTTAAGGCATCAAACTGCAATTTAGTTTATTTTACAGTTACAGCATGGAAACAGGCCATTCGGCCCATCAAGTCTACGCTGACCAGCAATAGCCCACACACTAATTCTATCCTGTTACATAAACCAATTAACCTAGGAACCTGCATGTCTTTGGAAGGTGGAAAGAAACATGAGAAAATCCACGTGGTCACAGGGAGCAGGCAAACTCCTTACAAGCAATACCCATAGTCAGAATTGAACCCCGGATCTCTGGCGCTTTAAGGCAGCAACTACCACTGAGCAACCTAATTGCTTTGTTTTTCTGATCTAATAAAGGATATATTTGTCAGTCTATCCTGGCGTGACAGTTTTGCCAAATGAGGAAAGAAGGGGACTGGATCTAATTTTTCTAGTGTGTAGAAGAATGGGAAGTGATCTCAATGAAACTGATAACATTCTTATGACCCAACAGATGCAGAGAGGACATTTCCCATCGTCGAGGAATGCTACATTTTGGGCATACATTTCTGACTTGGAAAATGGCAAATGGAATGAAATATTTGTTATTATTGTACTCCAAGTGTCGTAGCTTCATTCAGTAATGACTGCAGTTAATATTTGGTTCCTGAAGTTACTCATAATAATTATATTTGCAAAGAAAACAGATAGAAGATTCGAATTATGTGAGAGAAAAATTAAAGCTCATCAAAATGGTTCCATTTGCTTTGAACCCCAGCCACATTTAAAAAGACATTGGTTCAAGGTCCTCCAACAAAATTGCAATTATTTTTCTGTTTAAATTCATTTATGATTTCAATCATCACTAATTTGATATTTCCCCCTTCCATACTTTGCCACTGAACTTCCTTTGAATCACCAGCTTTCTTCCTTTTTAATTCCCTCTTTAAAAATGTGTACTTCTATCACATCTTTCTTTGGCTGCCTCTCTTTCATTGAATTCATTTAATTTAGTTTAGTTTAGTTTAGTTTAGTTTAGTTTACTGATACAGCGCGGAAACAGGCCCTCCAGCCCACTGAATTGATCCCCGCACACTGATACTATCTTGCACACACTAAGTAAGTAAGTAAGTTTATTGGCCAAGTATTCACATACAAGGAATTTGCCTTGGTGCTCCGCCCACAAGTAACAACATGACATACAGAGACAGTTACGAATGACTCAGAAAGCACTAAACATTAATAATAATAAATGCGGATTCCTCCCCATCCTGGATCAGTCCAATCAGAGTTATGTTGTCCGCAAACTTGAGAAGCTTGACAGAGGTGTCTGTGGAGGTGCAGTCGTTGGTGTAGAGAGAGTAGAGGAGAGGAGAGAGTATACAGCCTTGTGGTGCTCCAATGCTGAGTGTTTGTGGGTCCGAGATGTGCTTTCCCAGCCTTTCCCGAACTGCAGAGGGTCCAGCAGGGAGTTCGTGATATTTTTCAGCTTGGCCAGCACAAGCCTTTTGAGTGTCTTCATGACTACAGAGGTCAGTGCGACAGGCCTTTAGTCATTAAGACAAGTAATCCATGCCTTTTTGGGTACAGGGACAATAGTGGAGACTTTGAAGCAGGCAGGGACAGTACATGTTTGCAGGGACTGGTTGAAAATGTCTGTATAGACCAGTGCCAGCTGTTTGGCACATAGCTTAAGAGTAGAGGGGGAAACATTGTCAGGTCCTGGAGATTTCCGGCTCTGTGTCCTCTGAAAAGCCTCTCCACCTCCTCTATTTTTATTGTTGATATTGGATAAGTTATGTTGTGCAGCACAGAGGGTGTGGATGATTGGGTGTGAAGTGGTGATTGGATGTAGAAAGGCACAGTATTTGCAAACTGAGATCAGGCTGTGAGTGGGTGTGAAATGTTGGTTGGGATGGGAAATGGTCCAGTCTTTTTATACTGGAGTCTTGCCTTATGTAGGTGTGAAGTGAATGGGAAGGAGAGGGTGCAGGGTCCATTCTTTGTAGACTGGGGTCTGGCTGTGTTAGTTGGGGAGGGGGGGAGGGGGTACCAGGGTCACGTTTCTGATTTTCAAACCTGCAGTAAAACTCATTCAGGTCGTTGGTCAGCTGACGATTGTCCAAAGAGCGGGGGGCTTTCCACTTGTAGCTGGTAATTTCTTGCAAGCCCTTCCAAACTAAAGAAGAGTCACTAGCAGAGAACTTGCTCCTCAACTTCTCAGAGTACCTTTCTTTGGCAGCTCTGATTCCTCTTCTCAGCTTGTACTTGGCCTGCCTGTAGAGGTCTGCATCCCCGCTCCTGTAGGCCTCCTCTTTAGACCGTCGGAGCTGTCTGAGTTCTGCAGTGAACCAGGGCTTGTTGTTGTTGAACCATGTCCGGGTCTTAGTTGGAATGCAACTGTCCTCGCAAAAGCTGACATAAGATGATATAGTGTCTGTATACTCATCGAGGCTAGTGGTTGCTTCCCTGAACACATTCCAATCCGTGCAGTCAAAGCAGGATTGTAGGTTCTCAATGCCCTCGCTCGTCCACCTTTTCGTTGTTCTGACCACAGACTTTGCAGTTTTTAGTTTCTGCCTGTCAGAATAAGGTGAACTAGACAATGATCAGAGAGACCCAGACCCGCCCGGGGAACAGAGCGATACGCGTTCTTGATTGCCGTATAACAGTGATCGAGTGTTCTCTCCCCTCTGGTGGGGCAGGTAACATGAAGTCTGTAATTTGGAATGTCACGGCTGAGTCAACATTGTAGTCAACATTGCGGAAGCGTATGCGTGCAGTTAACTGGAAAGAGAGTGTAGGAAAGATCACATTTAACCTAACAGGACAGGGCAGGACAGCAAAAGGTAGAAGGGAGATAAGAAAAACAAACCTGAAAGCTTTGTGCCTTAATGCGAGGAGCATTCGTAATAAGGTGGGTGAATTGAAAGTACAGTTAGTAGTTAAGGAATATAATATAGTTGGAATGACGGATAGATGACTCCAGGGTTACCAAGGCTGGGAGTTAAACATGCTGGGGTATTCAATATTCAGGAAGGATAGACAGAAAGGAAGAGGTGGGGTGGCATTGCTGGTTAAAGAGGAAATTAATGCAATAGTAAGGAGAGACATGAGCTTAGATGTTGTAGAATCGGTTATGGGTAGAATTACAAAATAGCCAACGGCAGAAAACGCTTGTTGGAGTTGTATACAGACCACCAAACAGCAGTAGGGAGGTTGGGGATAGAAACAAGCAGGAAATTAGGGATGAGCGTAGCAAATCGTACAGCGGTTATCATGTGACGTTAATCTACATATAGATTGGGCCAACCAAATTGGTAACAGAGCTGAGGAGGAGGATTTCCTGGAATGTATATGGGATGGTTTTTTAAACCAATATGTAGAAGAACCGATTAGAAGGCTATCCTAGACTGGGTATTAAGTAATGAGGAAGGATTAATTAGCGATCTTGTTGTTCAGAGCCCCTTGGGCAACAGTGACCATAATATGGTTGAATTCTGCATCAGGATGGAGAGTGACATGGTTAATTCAGAGATTTGGGTCCTGAAAAAGAAAGAAGACTTTGAAGGAATGAGACGGGAATTGGCTAGGATAGACAGGAAAATAATACTTAAAGGGTTGACGGTGGAAATGCAATGGCAAAGATTTAAAGACCGCATGGATGAACTCCAAAAATTGTTCATCCCTGTCTGGCGCAAAAATAAATGGGGAAGGCGGCTCAACTGTGGCTAATGAGGTAAATCAAGGATAGTGTTAAATCCAAGGAAGAGGTACATTAATTGGCGAGAGGAAGTAGTAAACCGGAGGACTGGGAGAAATTTAAAATTCTATAGAGGAGGACAAAGGGGTTAATTCAGAGGGGAAAAAGAGAGCAAGGAAGAAAGCTTGCGGGGAATATAAAAACTGACAGTAAAAGCTTCTTTAGATATGTAAAAAGGAAACGATTAGTGGAGACAAATGTAGAACCCTTACAATCAGAGACAGGTGAATTTATAATGGGAAACAAGGAAATGGCAGAGCAGTCAAACAAGTACTTTGGTTCAGTCTTCACTAAGGAAGGCACAAACAGTCTCCCAGAAATACTAGGGAACTGAGTATCTAGTGGGTGGGAGGAACTGAAAGGAATCCACATTAGTCAGGAAATAGTGTTAGGTAAACTGTTGGGACTGAAGGCAGATAAATCCCCAGGGCCTGATAAAAATCTGCATCCCAGATTTCTCAAGGAGGTAGTCCTAAAAATAGTGGATGCATTGGTGATCTTTTTCCAATGTTCTCTCGACTCTGGATCCGTTCCTGTGGGCTGGAGGGAAGCCAATGTAACTCCACTTTTTAAGAAGGTACTAGAGAGAAAATTATTGGCCAGTTAGCCTTACATTGGTAGTGGGGAAGATGCTGGAGTTGATTATTAAATATGTTATAGCAGCGCATTTGGAAAGCAGTGACAGGATCAGTCAAATGATTTTTGGAGGGGAAATCATGCTGGAATAATCTTCTAGAATTTGTTGAGGACGTAACAAGTAGAATGGATAAGGGAGAGCCAGTGGATGTGGTGTATCTGGACTTTCAAAAAGCCTTTGACAAGAGTTAGTGTGCAAAATTAGAGCACATGGTATTGGGGTAGAGAACTGGTTGGCAGACAGGAAGCAAAGAGGAGGAATTAATGGGTCCTTTTCAGAATGGCAGACAGTGATTAGTGGAGTGCCGCAAGGCTTGGTGCTGGGACCCCAGGTATTTACAAAATATATTAACGATTTAGATGATGGAATTAAATGTGAAAAATCAGGAACGGGGTACTGATTTTAGATGATCAGCCATGATCATATTGAATGGCAGTGCTGGCTCGAAGGGCCGAATGGCCTACTCCTGCACTTACTTTTTTATATTTCTATGTTTGTAATTACAATTGTGTGTCACATAGACCAGATGAGCTAAGGAAATAATATTTCCTTCCTTATTGCAAAATGGTGGGCCATCATTACTGAATTCCACAGTTGTTATTGTGGATTTGGAATCATGTGTCTGGATTAATAGTCCAGATCTTTGGATAATACTGCAGTAAATTAGCCTCTGATATGAAACATAAAACTTTGGAAATGCTCAGTAGTTCAGACAGCATCCGTGGAGTGAAAAATAAAGTTAATGTTTCAGGTTAACCTTTCATCAGAATTGAATCACTGTACCTCTGCACTGTCAAACATTTGGGGGTACGATATAAATGTAATTTGATTCAATTTAACAAAGAAATCTTTGGATTTCTTTACAAAAAGGATAATAAACTTCAATGATCAGCATTTGATTGAATGATATACATCTTTTGCAATAAGGCAAATTGACCTTGATAGAGTAACAGACGGCAAACACTGCTGCTCAGAAATATTCGTGTATTTCTTTTAAAGCTCGCGTTTCCAAAGCAAAGAATCTTTCAGATTTAAAGGATACTAGACCGAGTGCAGACCCGCTGGGTCTGTTCCTCCAATGCGCGTTTGGGTGGCTTCACACACACACACTAAGCACCCCACGCACACACACACATGGGGGGGGAGGAGGGTGTACAGGGGGGGAGGAGGTGGAGGAGACAGGGAGAGGGCAAAGGAGAGGGGGAGATGGAGAGGGGGAGGAGATGGGGAGAGATTGGGGATGGGGAAGAGAGGTGGAAGAGAGAGAGAGCGGGACGGGGAGGGGAGCGGTGAGTGGGGGAAGGGGAGAGAGAGAGGGAAGAGAAAGAGAGAAAGAGAGGAGAGAGAAAGACAGGGAGGAGGGGAGAGAGGGAGAGAGGGAGGAGGGGAGAGAAAGAGAGAGAGAGAGAGAGAGAGAGGAGGGGAGAGAGATAGAGAGAGAGAAGAGAGAGGAAAGTGAAGAGGGCACAGAGAGAGAGAGAGGAGGGGAGAGGGGGGGGGGAGAGAGAGGAGGAGAGAGAGAGAGGGGGGAGATAGGAGGAAAGAGGGGGGGAGAGGAGAGGGGGAGAGAGAGGGGGGAATAAAGAGAGGAGAGAGAAAGGGGGGGATAGAGAGAGGGGATAGAGAGAGGGAGAGAGACAGGGGTGGAGACAGAGAGAGAGAGAGAGAGAGAGGAGGGGAGAGAGAGAGAGAGAGGGAGGGAGGAGATAGGGAGAGAGTGATATGTAAATGAGATCCATCTATTGCCCACTCCCGATCACCCGCACACTAACCACCCCACACACATACAGGGGGGGAGGGGGCAGAGGGGGGGTGAGAGGGGGGCAGGGGGAGACGGGGTGAGGAGAGGGGAGGGAGGGGAGAGTAGGGGGAAAGAGAGAGGGGAGAGGGAGGAGAGGAGGAGGAAAGAGAGAAGAGAGAGGAGGTGGGGAGAGAGGTGGAAGAGATGAGGGGGGAGAGAGAGGAGGGGGAGTGGGAGAGAGAGGAGTGTGAGTGGGGAGAGATGGGGAAGGGAGGGGGGTAGAGGGGGAGAGGAGAGAGGGTTGGAGGGGATAGGGGTTGGAGGAGGGGAGAGGGGGCTTGGAGGAGGGAGAAGGTGGAGGAGGGGAGAGGGGTGGGGGCAGAGGGGAGGGGGCAGATGGGGAGGGGAGAGGGGGAAGGGAAGAGAGAGTGGGGGAGGGGGAGGAGGTAAGGGAGGGGAGGGGGAGGGTGGGTGAGGGGGGTAGGGAGGGATGGGGAAGGGAGAGGGGTTGAAAGGGAGAGGGGTGGGGAGGCAAAGTGGTGGGAGAGAGGGTGGGGGAAGGGTGAGAGAAGTGGAAGTGGGAAGGGAGGGGAGGGGGTAGGGGGTGGTTGAAGAGGGACAGAGGGGTAGGGGACGGGGAGGGGAAAGAGAGAAGGGGGTGGGGCAGAGAGGGAAGGGGTGGGGAGAGAGGGATGGGGTGGGAGGAGGACGGGGAGAGGGTGAGGAGAGGGAGATGGAGAGGGGGGAGGAGAGGGGTGGGGGAGGGGAGAGGGATGGGGAAGGGGGAGATATGTGTGGGGGGAGTGGAGGAGGGAGATGGGGTAGGGAGGGAGGGGGAAGAGTGTGGAGGGAGGGGGAAGAGTGGGGAGGGGGAAGGGGGTTTTGGAGAGAGGGAAGGGGGGTGGGGGGAGAGGGAAGGGGTGTGGGGGGGAGAGAGGATGAGGTGGGAGGAGGAGGGGGAGGAGGGAGAGGGGTGAGGAGGGGAGATTGAATGGGGGAGGAGACAGGATGGGGAAGAGGGAGAGAGGTGTGGGGCGGGGGGAGGGGAGGAGGGAGATGGGGTAAGGAGGGAGGGGGAATAGTGTGGGGGGATGGGAAAGATTGGGGAGGGGGCGGGGGAAGGGGGTGGGGGTGAGAGGGAAGGGGGGTGGGGAGAGGGAAGGGGTGGGGGAGAGAAGGATGGGGTGGGAGGAGGAGGGGAGGACAGGGAGGGGTGAGGAGAGGGAGAGGGGGAGGTGGGGTGGGGAAGCAGAGAGGGATGGGGAAGGGGAGAGAGGTGTGGGGGCAGGGGGAGGGATGGGAGGAGGGAGCTGGGGTAGGGGAGGGAAGGGAAGAGTGTGGAGGGAGGGGAGAGGGGTGGGCAGAGAGACGGGAAAGAGTGGGGAGGTAGAGTGGGTGTGGGAGGGTTAGGGGCAGTCCATCTATTCTTCACTCCCTATCATCCCCAATCCTCTTTCTCTATTCCCACACACGTGATAACGGGCCTCGACACACTGCGGGGGGGGGGGGGGGGGGGGGGGGGGTGTTGGGGCTGGGGCAAAGGCATATGCAAATTAGATCTATTCCAATTGGACATCTGTGAGGGATTTGCATTGTGACATCACACAATGGAAAGTTCACCAACATTCTATGGGTGCAAGCAGCTTGATTGTTTTAGGATATAGCAAAATGGAAAAAATTGCGGCGTTTGAGAGTCTGGTTTTGGCGGAACATGGAATCAAAGGCCAGAAATATTATCTGAAAAAATAAATGAAATGTGACATACACCCATACACACGGCCAGCACACACACACACGCACACACGCACACACACACACACACACACAGTTTTAAAAGTATACTAGACCAAGTGCAAACCCGTTGGGTCAGTTCCCGTGATGTGCAATTGCGGGGGGGGGGGGGGGGGGGCAGCATGTGGCGTCACACACACTAACTACCACTCCGCACACATGCTAACTACCCCACTTGATTATTAATTTGGTCCTTTTACCCCATAACCGCCCTATCCACTGACACATAGCCCCCAACTCGCAGGCTTGTCTGGGGGGTGGGGATAGAGAGTGAGGGCAGAGAGAGAGTGGGGAGAAGCAGAGAGTGGGGAGAGGCAGAGAGTGAGGGGCAGAGACAGAAGGGCAAGAGACAGAGGGAGAGGGAGTGAAGGGGAGGAGGAGAGGATGGGTGGATGAGGGGGGAAGGGTTGGGATGTGGGGAGGGGGAGGGAGGGAGGTGGAGATGAGAGTGGGGAGGGAGAGGGAGATGGGGAGAGAGTGGGGAGGGGGAAGGGAGAGAGGGGGATTAGGATGGGGAGGGAGAAGAGCGGGGAGGGTAAAGGAGGAGACGGGGTAGGGGGAAAGGGTGGTAGAGGGGGAGGGGGGAGGGTGGGGTAAGGGGGGTAGAGAGGGGTGGGGGAAGGGGAGGGGGAGAGGAGAGGGGTGGGGGAAGAAGGTAGGAAAGGGAGAGGGGGAGCAAGAAGGGGAGGGGCGAGGTGGAGAGAGAGTGTTAGGGGAGAGAGAGGAGAGGGAGAGAGTGAAGGGGGGGAGATGGTGGGGGATATGGGGTGAATATGGGTGGGTGGGTGGGGGAGTGGGAGGGGAGAAGAGAGAGTGGGGTGGGGGAGGGGAGGATGGAGAGGGGTGAGGAGAGGGTTCTGGAGGAGAGAGGGGAGGAGAGATGGGGGAGGGAGGGGGGGAGGGGTGGAGGGAGGAGTTCAGGGAGGGGTGAGGAGGGGAGGGTGGGGGAGGAAGGGGAGAGGGAGGGGAGGGGGGGGGTCTGAGTGAGCGGAGGGAGGAGGGGGGAGTGGTAAGGAGAGAGGGGAAGAGTGGGGAGGGAGGGGGTGAGCGGAAGAGAGGGGAGGAGGGAGGGTGTGGGGGATAAGGGAAGGAGAGAGGGAGTGGGAGTGGGGAGGGTAAGGGAAGAGGGAGTGGGGTGGGGGAGAGGGAGGAAGTGTGGGGGAGAGAGGGTAGGGGGGGGGGGGAGATAGGGGGGAGTGAGGGGGGTGGGGGGGAGGGGGAGGGGAGAGGGGGGGCAGGGGGGAGTGGTGGAAGTGGAGGGGGGGAGGAGGGGGAGGGGTAGGGGAAGGTGGTGGACGGGAGAGAGGGGTAGGGAAAAAGGGGGGGTGAGAGAGGGGGGGGAGGGGGAAGGGAAGGGGGAAGAAAAGGGGTGGGGTGGAGAGGGGTGGGGGAGGGGAGGGGGAGAGATGGTTAGTGGTGGAAGGGGAAGGGGAGGTGAGAGAGGGAAGGGGGGGGTGGGGGAGGGGGAAGGAGGTGGGGGGAGAGAGGGATGGGGTGGGAGAAGGAGGGGGAGGAGATGAGGAGGGAGATCGAGAGGAGGGGAGGAGAGAGGGTGGGAGAGGGGAGGGGGAGAGAGCTGTGGGGGAGGGGGGGAGGGAGAGGAGGAGGGAGATGGGGTAGGGGGAGAGAGGAGGAAGATTGTGGAAGGTGAGGGAAGAATGGGGAGGGGGAGGGGGAGGGGGGAAGGGGGTGGGGGGGAGAGAGGGAATGGGGTGGGCGGAGAAGGAAGGGGGGTGGGGAGAGAGAGATGGGGGTGGGGGGAAGGGAGAGGGGTGAGGAGAGGGAGATGGAGATGGAGAGGGTGAGGAGAGAGGGGTGGGGGAGGAGAGGGATGAGGAAGCGGAGAGAGGTGTGGGGGATGGGGAGGGAGGGGGAGGAGGAGATGGGGTAGGGGGGAGGGAGGGGGAAGAGTGTGGAGGGGAGGGGAGAGGGAGGGGGAGAGAGGGGAAAGAGTGGGGAGGTAGAGAGGGAGGGGGAGGGGTAGGGACAGTCCATCTATTCTCCACTCCCTATCTCCCCCTATCCTCTTTCTCTATTCCCACACACGTGATCACGCGCTTCGACACGGGCTGCGGGGGGGGCTGGGGCTGGGGCAAAGGCAGATGTAAATGAGATCCATTCCGATTGGCCATCTGTGAGCGTTGGGCATTGTGACATCACACAATGGAACATTCACCAACATTCTATGGGTGAGAGCAGTTTGATTTTTTTTTACATTTTGAAATATTGGGTGGGGGGGGTAGGATTTTATTAAAAATTGTGTAGGTAAACATGTCTAAATGTAATGAGGAGTGCATCTGTGAATGTAAAAGTGTAATGTCTAGCAAAATGGAAAAAATGGCGGGGTTTGAGGGTCTGGTTTTGGCGGACCATGGAATCAAAGGCCAAAGATCTTATCTGAAAAAAAAATGGAATGTGACATACACCCACAAGACACACACATGGCCGGCCGGCCGGCAGACACACACACAGAGTGAGTTTTAAAAGTATACTAGACCAAGTGCAGACCCGTTGGCTCTGGTCCCCGAAAGTACTTCAGTACCCGAGTACGGGGAGGGAGGATGATGGGTGGGGGGGGAGGGAGGGAGGGGCAGGGGAGGGGAGGGAGGGAGGGGGAGGAGGAGGAAAAGGGGGGGGGGGGTGGGAGGGGAGGGGGGGGGGGGAGGGAGGACTCAGCTGGTGGATTGGAAGTTGTCCCTGCCTTCCATCTGGCTCAAGGCAAAGATCGGCTGTTCCCCCGCTGTATTTTGGAGCACGGCGAAAAGCAGCGGTGGAAGAGGCGATCTTTGTCTTGAGCAAGCGTGATAGAGCTGAACTGGGCCTGGGGGGGGGGGGGGGGGGGGGGTGGGGGGATTGTGGAGGAAGTGAAATCGGGGCGGAATCGGCAGCGAAATAAGGGTAGCAGCGAAAATTGCCAGCGGGGAAAAAATTTGCATCGTTTTTGGTGGAGAGCGGGCTGCAGCAGCTGCTGTTATGGTGGGTGGCCTGCAGGAGGCCACAAAATGAGTGAGTTTGTGTGTGTGTGTAGGGGGGGGGGGGGGGGGTGAAGGATTTTATTTTTAAAAGTGTACATAAAAATGTCTAAATGTAATGAGGAGTGAATGGGTGAATGTAAAAGTGTAATGTGTAGCAAAAGGGAAAATTTCTCGGGGTTTGAAAGTGTGGTTTTGGCGAACCATGAAATCAAAGGCCAAATCTAACATACACCCACACAGCTGACACACACACACACACAGAGTTTTAAATAAGTATAGATAGATACTTAAGTAAAGCTAGATAGATAGATAGATAAGATTTGTTCTTGAAAATGTTGCTTTTCATGTCTTTGGGAGGTATTTTCCCAGATGAGGTACAGCTGCTGTTAGTTTTGTTGTAGTCATAAGTGACCTTAGAATCGTACAGAACTGCAGCATTTCACCAGCATGGAACACCAAAGATATATGTGATTATTTTGACAGTCATTTTGGCTGCTTCAGAGGAAGTCTCACACAAGTGGTAGGGCAACCATAACCTAAACAACTCAATGTTTTGTCCATGTTTTATTTGCATTTAGTTTCCTGGAGTTCTATATTAGCTTTGCTACAGCTGAGCTGACAATTGATACAAGGCAGTGCATTGCCTTTTGTGATTTTCAGTGATCTCGGGTCAACATTATGCAAAATGTTCATACATTTAAATGCAACATACCCTTTACAAAATAATAGTGCAGCATCTGCACGGTGGTCTTTAATTGTTATGTACATTATCATAGAGCCTCTACTATTTAGATCTTGTGCCTTAGACATGAATTTCCTGTAAGTGTTCAGCTTCCTTATGAAAATCGATTAAAACCAATGAATTTATAATTTTGTCTCAGAGGCCTGACTTTGGGTACGATCGGTGTAAATGTTGCATGTTCCCCTTGTGACTGTGTAGGTTTCTTCTAGATGCTCTGGTTTTTTGGCACATCCCAAAGACTGGTAGATTAATCGGCGACTGAACTGCCACCTTGTTAACTATGTGAATGTCAGAGTCTTGGAGAGTTGATGAGAATGTGAAGAGAATAAACAATAGGATTTGTGTAGCATTAGCGTAAATGAGTGGTTGATGGTCATCGCCAACTCGATGGCTGAGGGTCCTGTTTCTGTGCTGCACCATTACTCATTTGAAATAGTATTTTCACCATAAAACGGCAGATACCTTCTTATGGTAATATTACAGTGAGGGATCTCAGAGGAGGCAAGTTTAAATTAATTTCATATTTTTCCTTGAAATCCTTTAATTCAGCAGCAAATAGGTGTTTAAACTCTATCCTCAGTGCAGCAATCCACATTGAATAAATGACACTATAAATTTACTCTGCTAGTAACTTTGTTACTGGGCAGTAAGGGATCTGGGTAGGTATTGGCCCAGACATTTGACCCTGTCTGAAAGTGGGAAGATCAGAGAAGCAAGCAGCAGTCTGCATATTCCAGAATTATTCAAAGAGGGTGTCCAACATCAGAGGCAGGAGGGGATACTGCTCTAGGAGCTAGTGGAATCAAGGGATATGGGAAGAAGGCATGCACGGGTTATTGATTGGGGACAATTAGCCATGATCACAATGAATGGCGGTGCTGGCTCGAAGGGCCGGATGGCCTCCTCCTGCACTAATTTTCTAGTTTCTATGTTTATTTGTTTCTATGATACTGGTGGAGGCGCCATGCAGGATTTCTTGGTACCATGCCCTCTTTTTCCTTTCTGACAATATATATTCTACTTGATAAACAGTGATTTTTGTTTATGAATAACTCCTGCGTCAGTGAAAAAGTGTACAAACTCCCAGGCTTGACAAGAGCTAAATCCCTTGACAAGGGATGAATCTTTATTGGACACAAGTGTGCTATTGTGAGAAGTATCTTATTTATGAATATCCTCTGCGCTTTCTTCACAGTTTTCTCAACCTAATCTACCATTGTCATTCCCAATCTGTTTGCGAGCCTCGGAGGGTGGCATCATTGAGTATGGCTGCCCCGCCTGCAGCTGTTTGTCCTTTCATCCCTTTTTTTGTTTTTAGTCTGTCAAAAAGTTTTGTTTTGGAGGTCTTTTGGTCTTTTTATTTGGGAGACGGGGAAAACTGCGTCACGTCTTAGTCACTACCTGATCAAGGATACGTCTTTCCTCCAAGCCGCATCTTCGCCCCCTCCTCGCGGCCTACCATCTGGGACTGCCAATGTTGACACCGTGGAGCTGTGGTCTGGGGAGCTTTCAGCCACGGGCGGCACTGACCTTAACATCGCGGAGTCCTGAGATCCCTTTGCAGAAGGCCGCCAGTGTTGAATCTCTGCCCAGCTCAGCCTGTAGACTTCGGGAGCCGCGGACTCCGGTGGGAGGTGGCCGATTCGGAAGCTTCAGGCCACTGAGGGTGTTCTTCCATTTCGGCGTTGGAGTATCGATCATCCTGGCGAGAGGGCCTGAGCATCGGGCCGCCGTAGCGGCGACTGCGGAGGGCTCGAGGCCCCGACCAAGGGGAGCAGGGAGGAAGAAAGATGACTGAACTTTGTTGCCTTCCCTCACAGTGGTAAATGCTTGTATGTGGAATGTTCATGTTATATTCTATCGCGTGTTGTGTTATTTTTATTCGTATGGCTGTATGGCAACCCAAATTTCACGGTACCAATTGGTGCCGTGACAATAAGTGTACACTTGAACTTGAACTTGATGTATATTCTGAGAACAAATTTTATTATGTGGAATTAACTAATTGATAAAAAACGAATGTCCAGAATTGAAACTCAAACACCACGGGATTAATAATCAACCATGGATTACTCTCTCCAGATTCATTACTATGTCCAGAATCATTAATTGATTATTACGGACAGTCCATAATTACAACCAGCAACCTTTAAATGATAAAACAACTTCTTCCATTGCTCACATTTCTCGTAAGTGGGGAATTTACAGGTGAATTAGGTTTTGCCTGCAATGAAGCAAGGAAGCACCATGCTGAAGTAAATATTTGTAATGTTTAAATTTGAGTGCATTTCAAATTCACAAAGGCATGGATGATCAGCCATGATCATATTGAATGGCGGTGCAGGCACAAAGGGCCGAATGGCCTACGCCTGCACCTAATTTCTATGTTTCTATGTTTCTAAACCGAAGATGGACACAAAAAGCTGGAGTAACTCAGCAGGACAGCAAGTTTCTCTGTAGAGAAGGAATGGGTGACATTTCGGGTCGAGAAGGGTCTCGTCCCAAACCGTGATGCTGCCTGTCCCGCTGAGTTACTCCAGCTTCTTGTATTTATAAATGTGATCTCACTGGATTTGATCACCGACAAGATGAATAGATAGAACTGAAACACAATGTGTGTTTTTTTTTCAACAGATCATCACCCATTCATGTCACCTGATTATAAGCCTTGAAAATTAATTACTCATTCAGTGATCAAGTGAGGTATGGTATAAAAATTAGATAGATTCTTGGAATGGTTCTTTTTAATGAAGTGTTAAATAACCTCAGGTTAAGGTTCTGCTGATTATATCACAGCACTTCAGGCAAACGTAAATGAACAAGTGGGAAATGTTTGAACTTTATGCATTAGTTATGCCCAAAATCACTTTACTTGTGTTAACCTTAATCTTCTATGTTGGTTGGAGATTCAATTTGCTAGAATCAGTTTCAACCTACAAACTTGTCCATGGCTCCAGATCAAAATTGTGAGGAGTCTGTGGGTAAAATGTCCCAACAGAATGAAGAGAACCATCTGAAGAAGATCAAAACACAAACTCCTGTGCCTGATCAGATATATCCGCGGACACTGAAGCTAGAGGTGAAATTGCAGGAGCTCTCCCTTAGATTTATGAGTCATCGTTAAATACAGGCGAGATGACGGAAGACTGGAAGGAGGCAAATGTTGTGCTTCTATTCATGAACGGCTGCAGAGAAAAGGCTGGGAATTACAGGCCAGTGAGCTTAATAACAGTGGTCGGAAAGCTACAGGAGAGTATTCTGAGATAGGTTATACATGCACTTAGATGGACAAGGGCTAATTAGGGATAGTCAACATGGTTTTATACGAGGGAGGTCGTTCGTGTCTCACAAATCTGATTCAGTTCTTTGAAGATGTGACTAAAAAGGTTATGCATGCCCATACATAGGGATGCATGAAATCCCCATGTTAGCATTTTGGGAAGTCTAACATGGGCAGGACCTCCACAATGAATGGTAGGCCTCTGGGGAGTGTTGTAGAGCAGAGGGATCTGAGAGTTATGGTTCGATTGTCCTTTAATGTCACGTGTACCATTTAAGGTACAGTAAAATATGATTTACCAAACAGTCATACAAGAGCTGTAGAAATTGTATACATGGATTTTAGGAAGGCATTTGATAAGATTCCACATGGTAGGCTGCCCTGGAAGGTTAGATCCCATGGGATTCAAGGAGAAATAGCATAATGGTTACAAACTTGGCTTCATGGAAAGAAGCGGTGAGGGTGGAAGGTTGCTTTTTGGAGTGGAGGCCTGTGACTAGTGGTGTGCCTCAGGGATCAGTGCTGGACCCATTGCTGTTTATCATCTATATCAATGATTTGAATGAGAACAACCATGGCATTGTTGACAGGTTTGCAGATAACACAAAAGTGTGTGCTATTGTCGATAGTGAAGATGGTTGTCAGAAATTGCAGCAGGATCTTGATCAATTGGCCAGGTGGGCTGTGGAATGGTTGATGGAATTTAATACAGAGAAATGTGAGGTGTTGCATTTTAGGAAGTCTAACATGGACAGGACCTACACAGTGAATGGTAGGTCTCCGGGGAGTATTGTAGTGGTGAGGGGTCTGGGAGTAATGATTCAATGGTCCTTTATTGTCACGTACCATTTAAGGTACAGTGAAATTTGATTTACCATACAGTCATACCAGAAAAAAAGCAACAAGACACACAACTATGTAAAAAATAACATAAACATCCCCACCACAGTGGCTCCCCCACATTTCTCTTTGTGATGGAAGGCAATAAAGTCTTATCTTCTTTCCTCCTTATTCTCCTGCGGATAGGGCATACGAACCATCCGCAGTCAGGGCGATCGAAGCTCCCGCAGACGGCGATTGATTTTTTGTTTCAGTTTCTTACCTTGCCGGAGACGCGATGTTTCTGGGTTGCATTTCCGGTCGCATTGCGGCCTACCATCGATGGAGCTAGAGGCCTCCTCAGACTGACTCTGGGCCCCACTGTGCAGTGCGGACTTAATATCGGAGTCGATCCCTTGCCTGTGATCGCTCCAACCGCAGCCTGCGCACTTACTATCAAGAGCTCGCAGTCGGGAGAGGCTAGTCGGGAGCTCCGACATACGCAGAGGCTCGACCAGCCCCGACGCAGATTTCGATCGCCCAGCGCGGGGGAGCTGACAACCCCCCGATGCAGGAGCTGGATCGCCCCGATGCAGAGGGCCCAAAACGCCGCCGATTACAGAAGTCAAGATCGTCCCATCAACGAACGGCTCAAGGCCCCCAACCACGGGGAAGCTAAGGGAAGAGATTGAACTTTGTTTTGCCTTCCATCACAATGAGGAATGTGGAGGAGTTTCTGTGGTGGATGTTTATGTTGAAATGTGTTTTGTGTGTTCTGTTCCTTTTTATTTGTATGACTGATTTGGCAAATTCAGTTGCCTGGGTAGAAACTGGCCCTGAATATTGATGTGTGCATTTCCAAACTTCTGTAACTCCTGCCTGAAAATAGAGGGGAGAAGATAGAGTGACCGGAGTGAGATTGGTACTTAATTATACTGGTGGCTTGCTGAGACAGTAAGAAATGAAGATGGAAACAATGGAAGGGAGGCTGGTTTTTGTCATGGTCTGTGCTACTTCCACAATTCTCTGCAATTTCTTGCGGTCTTGGATGGAGCTGTTTATAAACTCTCTTTCCTTCAGAGGATTAGACTAACAGGGCAGTGGCCTTCTTCTATGTCATAAAAAAGCCAATAAAGGATACCCAAGATCAGGCAGGATAAAAATCAACCAGATCTCTGAACATGGATCATTATCTAGTGACGTGATGTTGGGGAGGATTCCCATATCTAATCTGGTTGTCTGTGGTTCCTAGCAGTATTGAGACAGAGTAAAAACAAGTGGTATTTCATATTGGAGCAAGAGCATAATGTGCAGCTGATGCCACAATGCTCCAGCAATAATTTTGATCTTGAACTCCTTACACTTAGCCTGCATGAGAAAACTGAAAATCCCTGCTGTAATCCTTTTCTTCTGAGGATATGAGTTGTGATTCTGATAAAGAGTTGTAGGGGACAACAATCCTGAGCCACCATTTATTGGGCACTTAAAATGCTAGATAATCAGTGAAATCACATTTTTAGAAGCTCTAGTTCGAAATCTTGCTTTTATTTATACAGACCCACATAATTCTAATCAGAATTAGTTGTTTCCAGGAGTTCATTCAAGCTTAATATTAACAGTAAGTCAAAGAAATTTTCTTGATTACTGTTTGATAATTGGAAAAACATTAATATTATAATTCTGGAAGGCAACATTATCCCCCACAATCAAAATGTGGACTGTGGAAATGTCAGAGACGTTGCATTTGGAGAGAATTAGGTTTGTCCTAATGGACAAATACGAACTTTTTGAACAAATATGGTCTCCATTGATTGATTATTTAAAGGGGTAGCTGAGCTCAGCATCGTAACTCAATAAGTACCCTGGTGTAGGATTAGATGAAAAGATGTACTTTGGGATCTGTATACATGTCTCTATAGATATTGTTATGTGAAATTGCTCCATTAATTGTTAAGATGTATTCGTTATTTTTTTTAATTTTATAATAACTGTTTTTTTATTTGTTTATTTTTATAATTTTTTTTTGTATTTTTATTCTCTTTTATTTTTTTTATTTTTTTAATATAATCATTATTATTTAATCACCATCTTTTGATTACTGATCTATACTTTTACTTTTTTACCACCCGTTTACTTTAAAAAAAAACAGAAGCATACATAAATTATTCCGTAACGTCTGTACAATTTTTGTGATAAGTCTAATTTGTATTTGAAGAACTGTTGTACCTTAGATAATATGCATTGCTTCTAATAAAAATATTATATAAAAAAAAAGAATTAGTTGTTTCCACGCAATTATTTCCCTTGATATCGTTAGTGCTTGGCTCTGAAATTATGTTCACAGAGTGGGGCCAGTTTTATGTTGATAAGTTTAGATTTATGTGCAGAAATGCTCTGCATGGCTGAATCTTTCCCAACTTTTCTGGACCTACTCAGTTGAATTGGCAGCTCTTTAATGGAAATCCTATACAATGTGGGAATAGTGTGCTGGGAGTGTGTAAATGCAAGGGTGAAAAAAAACATCCCATTGAAGGTTGGAATAGAATGTAGGAAGATTGGAATAGGATGTAGGAGGAGGAACTGAGCAGGAAAAAATGTTTAGATCACATTTCACAGTACTGGATGGTTCACATGTCCTTTTACCTAATTCTCAAAGAAAATCTTTGTCACTGGAGAATCTGGCATAAACAACTAAATACGCAACAAGGACATTGTAACAAACTCACACGTTTTCAATTAGACCAACTTGCAAGTCCCCTGAGTTGATTAAACAGAGAAAAGATATTTCATTCTTTATTGAATGAAGCCTTGTGAACCAATTTAATACTAACCTTGAATACCAGTGCCTTGGCCTTTAATTCCATGGAGTGGGATAGGTCATGGTAGGAAAGGTTTAGAGGGATATCGGTCAAATGTGGACAAATAGGACTGGTTTAGATAGGCATCCTGGTCAGCATGGACAAGTTGGGCTGAAGGGTTACTTTAAGTCAGGGACAGCACAGTAGAACAGTGGTAAAGCTGCTGACTTACAACGCCAGAGACCCGGGTTCGATCCTGACTACTGGTGCTATCTTTACAGATTCGGTACATTCTCCCTGTGACCACGTGGGTTTCCTCCCACACTCCAAAGATTATAGGTTTATAGGTTAATTGGCTTCTGTAAATTGTCCCTAGTGTGTAGGATAGTGCGATTGTACGGGGTGATCACTGGTTGGCGCAGACTCAGTGGGCCGAAGGGCCTGTTTCCGTGCTGTATCTCTAAAGTCTAAAGTCTACAGTGTAAAGTCTAAAGTTATCAGCTCACATATTAAAATGTCGTCACAAAGAGCATGATAATCCTCCTGCATGGAGAATATTGTATATATAGATACTGTCGGTATATTGTCTATATCATAAGACTTTATTAAAGACTTCAGTAGTGCATTGTCTAGTTAGATGCAGATCAGTACAATCAATGTGGTGCCCCTGCTCAGCAGCACACACGTTTTCACAACCTCTCTCCTTCCTTACTTTCATAGGTTTTAACTTGCATCTTCCTTCCCTGCAGAATCAAGAGAGTCAAGAGTCAAGAATTAAGAGAGTTAAGAGTTTTTTATTGTCATATCATGAAAATAGCACAAAACAGAACAATGAAATTATTATTTACAGCAGAACAACAGGTACTCATAGTACTCTGTAGATACCGTTAAAAGCAATAAAAAGAAGTCCAATAAATTAAAAGAAAATTGTTTCAATTGCATAGCGGTAGGCAATAATAAAATAGGAAAATAATGAGGTAGAGGGCGTTACGGGAGAGATGGGGCTTCTGGATCATGAAGATTAAATGGTGAAGAAAAGCAGACCATTGGAGGAGAAAGTTCACACCTGATACTTTCACTCCTTGCATGAGCCCAGGAAGAAAGAGGATTATGTTGGTGAAAATGCAGCCTAGGCATATCCACAGAGTAGAAAACTGTAGGTACTGGTTTACCAAGGAAAGAGACAAGATGCTACATTTCTGGAGAACATGGATTAATGATGATTAGGGTCTGAAGAAGGGTCCCGACCTGAAACGTCACCAATCCATGTTCACCAGGGATGTTACTGTTCCACTGAGCTATGCCAGCATTTTGATTCCTTCCAAATTCACAGAATATTAGGCAGCCAGATGACTGGGCCAATTTACTGATGGACAATAAAGATAAAGCCAATTTCAGCAGTTCCAAACTGAAAACAGGCAGGTCCCACGGGAAATATACTTAATGGGAGTTGGGGTATGTATAGATTGCAGGGAAGGATATTTTATTCTTGTCATAGTCACAAAGAAATTGTCTGAAATTATTGGTTATTGCTGTTTTAATGGTGCCGCTGTAAAACTGGTTGAGTGTAGATTTAGGAGATAAAAGCTAGTTCAAGGAATGATAGATGGCAGAATATTTTTCTTTGATGGTGGGAGGAGTGGTTTGTGTACAGCAACAATGTTGGTAAAGGACAGACATAACGCCCCACAAAATAAATAATTTATTTAGGGTGGATTATTATAATAAATACATAGCCTGCATTTATGCCTACTGTAGATGGTTTATATGCAACCAATAATATAGTTACCTCACTCCCATTAACCCCGCCCAGTTAACATCAATCATAACGCCTTCCCCTCAGTAGGAAAATGTAGCCGGTGCTTGAAGGTGTATGTAATACCCAGTGCTATCATTAAAAGATGTTGCACACTTAAGAGCTTGTAAAGTTTTCATTTACACCTACTATATTCTGTTGTGCTGAAGCAAAGCAAGAATTCCATTGTCCTATCTGGGACACATGACAATAAACTCTCTTGAATCTTGAATCTTAACAGTTCAACAGCAAAGGTTTCAAGACATGTGGCTCTGGGTTTAGCTGACAAACGTAGATTAGGGTGAGCTGGAAGATGAAGGAATTTCAAAAACTTTGTGTAATGTTTGTGGTATGGGAATGTAAGCAAACCTGCTAAGCAGATATGGTAAAGTTAAAAGGTTTAGGGGGAGTTAAGGGTGAACATTTTTACTGAGGGAGTTTTGGCATTGGGAATGCACTGCCTGATTGCAAGGTGGATTTATATTTTAACTTGAATTATTTATATATTTTTCAACTGTTACAAATGTTTTGGAGCTTCGGAGATACAATATGTTGAAAACACATACCACCAGATTCAACTACAGTCTATTTCCCACTCTAAACAGACTCCTGCTTAAGCTAAGAATGTATCCCCAATTTCTCCAATTGTTGTGTCCCTCGCACTTTTTTAATCTGCACTTTCTCTGGAGCTGCAACACCACATTCTGCATTACAGCATCAGTGACCTGGGTTTGATCCTGACTACGGGTGCTGTCTGTACGGAGTTTGTATGTTCTCCCTGTGACCACATGGGTTTTCTCTAGGGGCTCCGGTTTCCTCCCACACTGCAAAGACATACATGATTGTAGGTTAATTATCTTTGGTAAAATTGTAAAATTGTCCCTCATGCATGGGATAGTGTTAGTGTATGGGGTGATCGCTGGTCGGTGAAGACTCGGTGTTCCGAAGGGCTTGTTTCCGTGCTGTATCTCTAAAGTCTAAATTTGCACTACCTGTTGCATTACTGTATGGTTTGACCATAATCATGCAAGAAAATTATTGACCTGGATAGCAGGCTGAACAAAGTTATTCACTGTATCTCGGTATATATAAGAATAAACCATTACCAAGACTAATATTTAGATATTTAGTTGGCCCCTGCATTTTGGTTTATTGGAGTTTGACCTTACAGAATTCACAAATCACATCCCAAAAATTGTAGATATGTAATAAAATTTGCTCTCATGGAATTTGCATGAAAAAATAAGTAAATAAAGAAGTACAGATATTTTTCCAGCAGTGTGCATGCTTCATGTTATGGAAAACCAGGATATTGATAGGTTTTCAGGTACACAATAGCCCCACCCCATCCATACTCAGTGAGGCCACTACGGTAACAGGTATTCTGATGACTTGAGTTGACAAAAAGCCACCGAGGGGGACCATGGATGGTTCTTTCGCGTCTGCACTTGCTATCTAGTCACTACACAATTCTGCTGTCGCTCACTGAAGTGACAATGATGCTGGCTGCACATTAGGAGCTGTGGGGCAACAAGCATTTGGTGGTCAACAGTGCTGGCAGCCAGGATTAGTACAACGAAGTCCATTCAAATCACCCTTTTCAAAGAACATTCAAAAGATTCTGAGAAAGTATTGTTGCATAAAATAACTTCATATCCTTGCACGTAAAATAAAGAACAAGGGCAATGGTAGAAATCAGACACAGAGCTTTAGTTTAAGTTCATTTCTAAGCATAGATTACATCATCAGAACTGAGGATAAATATTTAAAAGTTCTCTTATTGAATTGCAATTGTTTGAAGTATTATCTATTTGAAAGTAACGGAAATAAACACAAGAGACTGAAACACAAGAAAAGGATATTTAAACAATAGTGTTTATTTTCTCAGCAACGTTAAAATGTTTCCCCTGCTACATCTCAAGGAAGAAATCCAGATCAAGAAGAACATGCTGGGTAACATCAATTAAACAGTGCCCATAATAAACAATAGGACTTTCATTGACCCACCACCCAAATATATTCCACAGGGATGACGCGCTCTCTCTAAATCTGAACATCTGGAAATGTGAAGGAAGTTTCAAAGTTTAATTTAGTTTAGTTTAGATATACAGCGCGGAAACAGGCCATTCAGCACGCCGAGTCTGGCTGACCTGCGATCGCCGTTCACTAGCACTGTCCTGCACACACCAGGGACAATTTACAATTTTACTTTGTAAAGGTAAAACATAGTACCAAACCTGTTCTCCTAATTTGTAGTACAAGGCTATAAACCTGTACGTCTTTGGAGTGTGGGGGGAAACCGGAGCACCCGGAGAAAACCCATGCAGGTCACGGGATAAACTCTGTACGGTAATAGCACCCCTAGTCAGGATTAAACCTGGGTCTCTAGCGTTGTAAGGCAGCAACTCTACTGCTGCACAACTGTGGCACCCTCAAAAATCTGTACTGTAGTTCAGCATTTCAAATCCTAAGCTTTGTGAACAAAAGTGGAAAGTTGGAAAACCTAATGGGTGAATTAATTTTATACTGTTTTTGATGACAAATTATATTTTGAAAAGGTATGCTATCCATGACAGAAGAACACAGGCAGACACACTTGTTGAAGGGTAATTGAAGTCAGTAGAAACAAGGAACTGCTGGTGCTGGTTTACCAAGGAAAGACACTGAGTAACTGAGCAGGTCAGGCAGCATCCCTGGAGAATGTGTGTAGGTGATGTTTTGGGTGGGGACCCTTCTTTGGACTGATGCTTTTTTTTGTTGTTGCATAATTGAAGATATTTTGATTTGGCTTAGCCACCACCCTCCTAGCTTTTATAAATAATCTCAATTAAATAAGGCAAGCGAAACAAATCTTGCAGGCAAATAAAATGTTTGCCTTTAATGGGGCACAAGTGTCTTAGTGAGATTACACTTGGAGGACTTCTGTTTTGGTATCTTTATTTTTAGAAGGAAATACCTGCAGTAAAGATTTCCAAGGTCGTTCCTTAAAATGAATAGGCTTCCAAACAAGAAATAATTGAGTAGACTGGATTTATATTATCCCAAGTTCAGAAGAATGAAAGTGATCTTATTAACATATGAAGAGGGGTCTTGATAAGGTGATGTTGTGAGAATATTTCCACAAATGGGAAATCTAAACTAGCAGTCAGTGTTCTAGGACACATATCAAAGAGTAATTTCTTCTCTCAATATGTTGCAGAGCATTGGAATTCTCTATCCAAGAGAATGATGGATATTGAGTCATTAAGCTTTTTGATTATCGGGAAATTATATATTGTAATGATTTGGCAGCAAAGTAACCAAGAGCAGTGTGCAGAGGCTGTATGGCAAACTCTTGCCTCTATTTCTCATGGTCTTAAACAAGGATAAATTTCCATGGTAAAAAACTGGCCCTGATTATTCTTGTGATTCCACGGAAAACGAAGGAGGACCCGGGAGGGGGGATGGGGAGGGGGAAGGGTGAGGGGGGAGCACAAAGGAGGATGGTGCAGGATACTTCATAACTTTGTAAGCATCCTTTACGTGGCAACTATTTGCATACCTTGGGTATGCAAGCAAAGAATTTCACTGTGACTTGTCATATGACAATAAAGTATTCATTTCAATTCAATTTAACTTGAATGTGAACCCCTTGTTCAACCAGGAAGGGAGAGCAAATGTGGGAAACAAATAGGCCAATTGTTGTTGGGAAGATACTGGAGTGAATAATCAAAGGAGAAACAGGTAGTAATTTATAGATTTATAGATGCTTAAATAAAATCAGAGTAGGAAGATCTGACAGAGAATTGTGAATCTCTGGAATTCTCTGCGAGATCTAGTCTGTTTTCTTTGTTTCACCTTTTTTTGGATTACAGTCTCACTTCCACAATTCATCAATCAATATGAACAGTCCTTGAATCCAGAGCACTTTGAAAGATCAACAACATTCTCACTCCTGTTTAAAACTCTGGGATTAAGTGATCTAAACTTGGAAATTCTTTGCTCCTAACGTGCTTATTTTCTTCATTGCTGTAATTCTGTTTAGAGCAATTTTAGTTTCACACTTACAATTTGACCTCACGACGTTGATTTAGTTTCTTTTTCGTTGCAATAATTTTCTTCATAAGCTAATCAGGTACTTTTCAAATATAACATTTCTGATCGGTAATGTTCATTTGGTTGAATATAGCTACATATTTGCACAAGTATGCTGCAAACACACAGCATGATTCTGTAAATATCCAAATATTTTTCCCCAAAGATGTTTGCAATTTTGGAGAGTTTGAAAGAAAATGTATCTGGTGCTTATACAGCTGTCAAACACTCACGACAAAACAGCGAATGATTTTACCATCCCATTTATTATAAACACTTATAATGTACACATCGTGGTCTAACTAAGGAAGAATAAACACATATTTAACACTGAGTTTGCAATTGCTATCCCTTGTTTCATCTGAGTTTTGTTTGCTTGAGTTCCTCTCCCGCTTCAGCATGGAACCCTGTAATTTTAAAGGAAACTAGACCAAGTGCAGACCCATTGGGTCTGGTCCGCAAACATGCTTCAGACCCCGAGTAGGCGGGGGAGGGGGGAGGAACAGGGGGGGAAGGAGCAGGGGGGTTGGTTACTGAACTGAACTCAATGGGGAATGAATCCATTAATGGAGCCACTCTACTGCTGGATTGGAAGTTGTCCCTGCCTTCCCTCTGGCTGACAGGCCGTTTCGGAGCATGGCGAAAAGCAGCAGTGGAAGAGGCGATCTTTGGCTGAGGCAGCGTGATAGAGCGGAGCCGGGCCAGGGGGGGGGGGGGGGGGGGGAGGGGGGGGGGGGGGGGGGTGGAGTGGAGAAAGTGAAATCCGCAGCGAAATAAGCCGGGCGGCAGGAGCGAAAATCACCAGCGAAAGAAAAAAAAATGGCGGCGTTTTTGGAGGAGATAGTGTTATGGTGGCTGGCCAGCAGGAGGCCACAAAATGAGTGAGTGTGGGGGGGTGGGTGAAGGATTTTATTTAAAAATGTGTAGATAAAAATGTCTAAATGTAATGAGGAGTGGATCCGTGAATATAAATGTGTAATGTCTAGCAAAATGGAAAATTTCTCGGCGTTTGAGTGTGTGGTTTTGGCGAACCATGAAATCAAAGGTCAAATCTGACAGACACAAACACAGAGTTTTTAAAGTATATAGATGATTTCAGATGGGCAAACTAGGTTTATCTCTGACGACGATTCAAGAACCATGATTTTCACGAATACATTCAGCAATATCTTCCAAAAGAAGGTTTTTTATTACCCATTAGCATTTCAGCAAAGCTTTGCACTGGCAAAATGAATAACATTTTGTGATATAATCTTCCAAGAAGATAAAACAACAAGGACTTCCCCTTTACTTGATATTCTTGATTAATATAAAATGTTTTCTGTTGTCAAACTGAGATATCCAGTCTTCCTGCTTTGGGCAGAAGCACACTGAATTGGGTAGTTATTCTCCTCTGCATTACCATTGCCAGGAAATAGTCCTTGTATGGTGCTGTGTCTGTATGTATTTCTCTGGTTGTTGAAATCGATTAATTTTATCCAGGAACCCGAATTATATTCGGTTACTATTGATGTTTGATTACAAAGTCAGTTACAGATTTCCTTGTTAACCTGGAAAGAATGCAGGGAAGATTTATGAGGATATTGCCAGAACTCGAGGGCCTGAGCTAAATGGAGTGATTGGGCAGGGTAGGACTATTCTTTAGAGAGCAGATGGATGAACCGTGATCTTACAGAGGTGTATAAGATCACGCGGGGAGTAGATAGAGTGGATGCACAGAGTCTTTTACCAAGAGTGAGAAGTCAAATATCAGAGGACATAGGTTTAATGTGAAAGGTGAAAGATTTGATAGGAATCAGAGGGGCAACTTTTTCATGCATAGGTTGGTGGGTTTATGGAATGAGCTGCCAGAGAAGGTAGTTGAGGCAGATACAATAACAACATTTAAAATACATTTGGACAGGTACATGAACAGGAAAGATTGAGAGAGAGAGATGGGCCAAGTGTGCGCAGGTGGAACTAATGTGGATGGGGCCACTTGGTTGACATGGACGAGTTGGGTCAAAGGACCTATTTCCGTGCTGAATGTCTCTAAGTTGGCTACCAATTAACTGAATTTTGCTTATTTATGAGTTGTTCTGAATCAACTAATTCGTAAGTTGTGATAATGATATTGAGCAAATCATCTGGAAGCTGTGTCTTGAGTGAGCAGCAAGAGGGGAATAAGGGAGAGGAGTGAGAAAGTAAGCAATCGAGAATAAAGGAAAACATAAACTGCAAAATGAATGCTTTGGGCTGAGCAGCGACTCATGAGGCAAAGGGTAGGTTAATGCTTGAGGATGTGAACCTGCATCAGGATAATTTTTCCACCTCCACAGATGATGCTTGGCCTGCTGAGTTCCTCCAGCAGTTTGTTATTTTTGCTCCAGATTCCTGCACCTACGCTCTCTTGTGAAGGCTGAGCGGGGCCAATGCAAGTTGGAAGTGAGAGAAAAAGATACAAACTGGGAAAAGAGAAATCAACAAACTGGCAAGGAACAAGAGCAGATACTGAAGCATGGAGGAATAGTCACACACAGAAGGAGAAGGGAGAGTCAAGAAATACAAACTGAGAATGAGAGAGGAGATTGACACAAAATTTTGGAGTAACTCATCAGGTCAGGCAGCATTACTGAATAAAAGGAATAGATGATATCTCAACCCAAAACTTCACCTATTCCTTTTCTCCAGAGATGCTGCCTGACCCTTTGAGTTACACCAGCATTCTGTGTCTATCTTTGGTGTAAACCAGCACTTGCTGTTCCTTCCTACACAAAGAGAGTGAAGAGTTCTCCACATTGTTTCCCTTTTGAGATCACACCTCCCCAAGCCAACAATGGACCTCCCAGGGCACCGCCTGGCTTGAGGTAATTTGTGGCTGGCCCTGATTGGTCCTGGATGTTTATCGCCTCCAGCTCTTCACCCCCCAAACCCCACCCCCACCCCCACGTCTCTGCCCCCCAGCCCCCAACCCGCTACTTTCAGTCTGACCAAGGGTCCTGAGCTGAAATGCCACTTGTCCTTTTTCTACAGAGATGCTACCTGACCCACTGAGATACGCCAAAACATTGTGTCTATCTTTGGTATGAACCAGAAACCGCAGTTCGTTGTTTTCACATGATTTCTTGCCAGTCGGTTGTTATAGTGGCATTTATTCAAAAATGTCTCATTATTTTGCATTCTTTCCTTGAATTATAAAGTTGTTATTCATTTCTCCATAAAACTAAAAGTTAAATATTTTATTCAGGGTTTGTGATGTGAATATAAAACTTTAAAAAATTGGATAAACATTTCAAATGCTACATATAGTTATATCACCTGAAAAAAAGCTATTTGTTTAAATTAAAGCTGAAATGGTCCTCTCAACATTTGACAAAGAATGGAAATAATTGTTTCTCCATTTACAGACATGGTTTCCATTTTGAGCAAGTATTTGAACATGAATGTTGACACATTGATACTCTCTTTATTGTTCTTTTCAAATTTTCGTCAATATTGCTTTTGTTGTTCTTGGTGCATTCTTGTTTTATCCTGACATTTTAGAGATGGGATTATTTCTAACTGCAAAAGAAACTTGGAAAATCCCATCACTCATGTGGGACCTGCAGAAGCAGAAATCTTCCTGTTTCCTGGAAGAGTTGCTGCCTCACAGCGCCAGAGACCCAGGTTCGAGCCTGACTACAGGTACTGTCTGTGTGGAGTTTGTACCTTCTCCCTGTGACCACGTGGGTTTTCTCTGGGTGCTCCAGCTTCCTCCCACATTCCAAAGACATGCCTGTTTGTATGCTAATTGGCATCTGTGGATTGTCCCTGGGATGCGAAAATGGGATAACATGGAACTAGTGTGTGGGTGATCAACGGTTGGCGTAGACTTGATGGATCGAAGGGCCTGTTTCCATGCTGCATTAGAGATGCAGCTAAACTAAACAAGTTGAATGGTTAAGGGCGGTCATGGTGGCGCAGTAGTAGAGTTGCTGCCTTACAGCGAATGCAACACCAGAGACCCGGGTTCGATCCCGACTATGGGTGCTGTCTGTATGTAGTTTGTACATTCTCCCCGTGACCTGCATTGGTTTTCTCCGAGATCTTTGGTTTCCTGGTAAATGTAAAAATTGTCCCTAGTGGGTGTAGGATAATGCTAATATGCGGGGATCGCTGGTCGCCACAGACCTGATGGGCCAAAGGGCCTGTCTTCGCTCTGTATCTCTAAACTAAACTAAACGGGTCATTCCAGCCTTGGGCTCCTGCAGTCTTTCAACCCAGCTTTTCCCATTTCACCATCTGCAAGCAGTGAACTGTTTCAGGACACGCAATCCAGAGGAGCAGTTCACTGCATAAATGTTAAGAGATCGAAGATTCAAGGTGGGATAGTCACTTTCCTGTTAACATTATAGAGCAATCAGGCATTAAAACCACATCATTCACTTCTTGGTCACACCTGCTCAACTACTTTCACCCTCGAACCAGGTCACCAAGATGTTTTCTCTTTGACTCCTGTAAGATGTTCGGCACAATGGTGGTTCAAATAGTTAACAGTAATATTGTCCCATATTGTAACAAGTTATGGAACTCGTTTGTACTGGACCTGGTCCAAACTTCAAATTACAATCATATAAAGTTCTAGTAAATTCCACAAAATATTGGCAAACGTTACAACTTTTTTAAATAAAGGATGAAATAAAGGATTACATTTAAACGAGGAGCTAAAATTTCAGACACCATATAACCATATAACCATATAACAATTACAGCACGGAAACAGGCCCTCTCGGCCCTTCCAGTCCGTGCCGACCATTTGTTTTCCCCTAGTCCCATCTACCTGCACTCAGACCATACCCCTCCATTCCCTTCACGTCCATATACCTATCCACTTTAGTCTTAAATGTTAAAATCGATCCTGCCTCCACCACTTCTGCTGGAAGCTCATTCCACACAGCCACCACCCTCTGAGTAAAGAAGTTCCCCCTCACGTTACCCCGAAACTTCTGTCCCTTAATTCTCATGTCATGCCCTCTTGTTTGAATCTTCCCTACCCTCAATGGGAAAAACGTATCCACGTCAACTCTGTCTATCCCTTTCATCATTTTAAAGACCTCAATCAAGTCCCCCCTTAACCTTCTGCGCTCCAAAGAATAAAGACCTAACTTGTTCAACCTTTCTCTGTAACATAGTTGCTGGAACCCTGGCAACATTCTAGTAAATCTCCTGTGTACTCTCTCTATTTTGTTGACATCCTTCCTATAACTAGGCGACCAAAATTGTACACCATACTCCAGAATTGGTCTTACCAATGCCTTGTTACAATTTTAACATTACTTCCCTACTCCTATATTCAATGCTCTGATTTATAAAGGCCAGCACACCAAAGCTTTCTTTACCACCCTATTCTACATGCGATTCCACCTTCAGGGAACTATGCACAGTTATTCCTAGATCCCTCTGTTCCACAGCATTGCTCAATTCCCTACCATTTACCATGTACGTCCTATTTTGATTTGTCCTGCCAAGATGTAGCACTTCACACTTAACAGCATTAAACTCCCATCTGCCATCTTTCAGCCCACTTTTCCAAATGGCCCAAATCTCTCTGTAGACTTTGAAAATCTACTTCATTATCCACAACACCACCTATTTAGTATCATCTGCATACTTACTTATCCAATTTTCCCCCATCATCCAGATCATTGATGTACATGAACAAAACAACAGTGGACCCAACACAGATCCCCTGATGGCACCCCACTTGTCACCGGCTTCCAACCTGACAAACAGCCATCCACCATTACTCTCTGACATCTCCCATTCAGCCACTGTTGAATCCATCTTGCTACTCCGCCATTACACCCAAAGATTGAACCTTCTTAACCAACCTTCCATGGGGAACCTTGTCAAAGGCCTTACTGAAATCCATATAGACAACATCCACTGCTTTACCCTCATCAATTTCCCTAGTTACCTGCTTCAAAAATTCAAGAAGGTTTGTCAAACATGACCTTCCAGGCACAAATCCATGTTGACTGTTCCTGATCAGACCCTGTTTATCCAGATGCTTATATATATTATCTCTAAGTATCCTTTCCATTAATTTGCCCACCACTGACACAGTACAGGTCACTTCGTAAGATTATGGAAGATTCCTTTTCATCTGATTTGCTGTGGGGTGAGCAAACTCTTTGGTAATGTTAATTTGGATGTGCCCGACAGAATATGCTCAGGTTTCCCGTTGCTCTCATGAATTTTTATGAAGGCAAGAGAAAACATTGACCGGAGATAATCTTCTGGCCCGGAGCAGTGAAACATGTGATAATAGATTTAAAAATAAGAAGCCAAGGTTCTGTCCGTACAGACCAGAAATGGTTGATGCAGCTATGAATATTGAACAGAAGAAACCTAATTAATTGAAACATTCAAAAGTACTTTAGGCCACATGATTCGGGGGTGCATATTCTATTTTCATGGTATTTTGTGAAAATATACGATTTGGATTAATTAAAATTCAGGCAAAATCTGCTGCAGGAACTTTATCATTTATTTCTACGATTTCCAAATCTCTTTTTGTACTTTGTATGCAGCTGCCATTAATTATGGTTGCCTAGTTCCCTTAATCACACAAAGTAGTGACAGGCTCGAATTCAGCTTCATCTATATGCCGTAGGCACAGATAAAGAAATTGTGAGGGAGATGCAATCGAAAACCATCTCTGAAGTGCTGGTTTTTCTTCATTTAATACCTATAACAAGCTCACGTTATAGGAGTAGAATTAGGCCATTTGGTCCATCGCGTCTACTCTGCCATTCAATCATGGCTGATCTCTGCGTCCTAATCCCATTTTCCTGCCATTTTCTCCATAACCCTTGACACCAATTCTAATCATGAATTTGAAAATATCCACTGACTTGGCCTCCACAGCCCTCCGTGGCAATGTGTTCCACAGATTAACTACCCTCTGACTAAAGAAGTTCCTCCTCACCTCCTTTCTAAAAGAATATCTATCTGGCAACTTATATAATTATGATCACTGTTCCCAGAGTGTTTCCCCAATGACTTCTACTGTCAGCGGGACCAGAAACCCGCCTGAAGGCTCGTCGGAGTCTGCCTGAAGGCTCACGATCGGTGGGACTTTGGGGTCGGAGGGACCTCACCCAAAGGCTCGCGGTCGGCGGGACCTAGTCTTAAAGCTCGTCATTTGGCGGGACCTGTCCTGAAGGCTCGTTGGTCGGAGGGATCAGGAACCTGCCCGAACGCTCGGCAGATGCTTTAAAAAAGGCAATGCCTGCATGTGTAATATATGCAAAGTGAATTTCGCTGTGCAATTGCATATGTGACAAATAAAGCACGAATGACAAAACAATGACAACTATTGAACTACCACCTGCCCATTTAATTTCAATAGGTGAGGATGAATACTGCACCATCTCTAATAGGACTATTTCCACATTGTCTCAACAACAAATGTTCCAACACTGCTGCTCACCTGGACTTTTCTCTACCTTGCTGTGCATCAGAGAGCTAACTATGGTGGCACAAACTAGACTGATGCTGATGCTTTCCTCTGAAGCGGCCATTTCCCCAACAGTATCCAAAATGGTATACCTGTTTGAGCGAAGAACAGCTACAGGGGACTCTTGCACAGCCTGCCTCCACATAGGTCTGTGTAGAAAAGGACTGCAGTTGCTGGTTTAAATCAAAGTTGACACAAAATGCTGGAGTAACTCAGCAGGACAGGCAGCATCTCTGGAGAAAAGGAATAGGTGGCGTTTCGGGTCGAGACCGTTCTTCAGGCTGATCAGCTGATCCAGCATCTTGTGTCCACTTATAGGTCTTCCTGGTGGGCATCCATTTTCTTTTTCCTGTGTCTGTAATGTCCCTAATTCATCAAACGTGCTAGAATAATCGTCATAGAGTCATACAACATGGAAACAGGCTGTTTAGCCCAGCTTGCCTATGCTGGCCAAGTGACCCCCATCCAAACTAGTCCCACCTGCCCATGTTTGGCCCATTCCCACTAAACCTTTCCTATCCATGTACCTGTCCAAATATCTTTTAAATGTTGTTATAGTTTCTGCCGCAACTACCTACTCCAACATCTCACTTTACATACCCACCATCCTCTGCGTGAAAAGTAGCCTCTCAGAGTCCTGTTAAATCTTTCTCCTCTCACCTCAAACCTATGTCCCCTTGTTTTTAATTCCCTTATTCTGGGTAAAATACTCTGTGCCTTTACTCTATCTATTCCTTCATGACCTTATATACCTCTATAAGATCACCTCTCATCCTCCTGCACTCCAAGGAATATGCCCAACAACTCCCTCTAGCTGAGACCCTCAAGTTCTGGCAACAACCTCGTAAATCTTCTCTGCACTTTTTCCAGCTTCACACCTTTATTATCTACAGATTTATATTAAGTATCGTCAAAGTAACTACCCTCAAAATAAATATTTTCAACAAGATCATCATTCCCAAGGTGAGATATGAATTATATTCCAGTCTTGACATCCACTATCAGCACCAAATGTTCACAGATCAAGTGAACAGTATTTCAGCCAGATGCAGAGGAAAGTTTCCTGTGCTTGCTCCAGCGATATGCTGTAACCCTGCTATGCACCATTGTAACAGTCTTGTTCAAGCCATCCATCTGGCCAGTATCAGTGAGTTAAATTGCCAATTTAAATACCAATTTGTGCTCAACAACTGGGTGTCTTGTGCTGTGGTTTTAATCCCACTAGGAACTAGATTCAAGTTGTCCAAACTGATTTTACATAACAAACATCACAGCCAGCTGAGAGGGAAAAAGAGCAGATGTTCATTCTATTAGTCAGAGCTGGACTGAAGTAAAAGGTCCCAGACGTGTGTTGATTTACAGTAACATTCAATCTCCAATGTTAACAGTTAAAGTGCACTTATTTGTTCTGCAGTCACTCATGATAATTAGAATTAGATACTTCTCAATAGTCAAGAGTCACGAGAGTTTATTTGTCACATGCACCGGATGTGAACCCGAAACATGAAATTCTTACATGGGTATTGGCGTTAGTGTTAGTTTATTGCTGTCATGTGTACCGAGATACAGTGACAAACTGTTTTCTGTTCTTTCATGGCAGATCGTACCACACACGAGTACATCAGGTGGTGCAAACGCAAAAATAATCAGACTGCAAAGTATAATGTTAGATCGACAGAGAAAACTGTAGCTTGCTGCAGTTTAAATATCAGTTATTCTCAGTGAACTAGTCTATGATAATGCAAAAACTTAGGCAGATGAGAATCAAATACACAGGACTAGATGTTAAGAAGTCCCTTGTGCCAGTAGGTGGGGAGCATTTCACGACATTCATTGATTGCTGAGAGTGGTCGACGCTCAACATCGGGGGGGGGGGGGGGGGGGGGGGGGGGGGGGGTAAGTATACGTATATCTTGGCCTGGGTAACCTTCAGGACAGTTGGGCACAGGGACACATCATCAGTAGTGTACCCTTGCATCACTGGGTGTTTCGGACTTTTAACACTATACACCCTCCACAAGGGCGGCCCGCTGCAGGATGATCAGCCCTCAGCGCGTGTCCCCGTGTCAAACTGCCTTAAAGATTCACCATGACGTATTTTGAGGCCCAGCATGGGTCTTTCCGCTTGAGCCAAATCCAACAGCTGCTTCTTTCAGCCGCGTCTGAGAGTGATCTTATGGTCTTCTGCAGAGCCTGACCGTGGATTCCAAGCTCCTTCAGCAGTCTGATGGTAGATGACACAACAAATCCTCTGCATCCCACTTCAACTGGATAAACTTTGATGTTCCAGCCACGCTGCGTTGCCTCTGCTGCAAGCTCTGTGTAGCGCAGCTTCTTACGCTCATAGGCCTCCACAACAGAGTTCTCCCATGGAACTGTGAGCTCTATGATGTAAGCAGTCTTCTGTGAAAGGGACCAGAACACCAAATCTGGCCTGAGGTTGGTTGAAGCAATTTCAGGTGGAAAGATTAGTTGTCGGCCGATGTCCGCCAGCATCCTCCAGTCACGGGCCCTGCATAGGTTTCCTTCTTCTTCTGATCTAGTGGAAGGATGTTTAGGTGTTTTCTGTCCTTCTCGGACAAAGGTTGTCGCCCTTAAGTGGGAGGGGTTGCTTGCTCTCGGAGGCAAGGAGTTGGTCGCACAACCGCCTGTTCTCAAGGGGCTGTTGCCAGGCTTTTTAATACTGATTATGCCGCCACGTGTATCTCCCTTGCGTGAGGCTAGTCTTGCAGCCTACCATGATGTGTTTGAGGGTCGCTGGAGTTGGGCAGAGGGCACAGGTTGGATCCTCGCCGTACCACTGATTGAGGTTCTTTGGTGATGGAAGGACGTCGTATGTCGCTCTGATGATGAAGCTGATCTTGCTTGATTCCATTTCCCATAGTTCTTTCCAGCTGATCTTCCTCCGCTCCACACCTTCCCACTGCATCCATTGCCCCTGTTTGGCAAGAGAGACCGCCTTTGCACTTCTTGCGGCCTCCTCCTGTCGCCGCACCTCCTCAACCACCAATGTCCTCCGCTCTGATGTTGTGGCCTTTCGCCAAGTTGGTTTACTTGTCGTAAGGCCAAAGCCTCCTCTTCCTGCTGCACTTGCCCCACGATGTCTTTGTGCCTCAGGGCTGATGAAGCTTGCTGTACTGCATCAGATGGTGTCCACTTCCGGCCCGTTACTAGGGGCGGCGCAACCGCACTGATGGTCTTGTCTCTAGAGTCCCTCAGTGTCATCTGGAGTCTTACTTTGGAACACTTGTATTCCTCTGTTAGACTAGTGAGAGGTAGTTCCAGGACCCCTTTGCCATAGAGGCCGATGTTAGTTAGACATTGTGGGACACCGAGCCATTTCTTCGCGTATGAAGTTATGGTTCACTCCATCTTCTCCACAGTTGTTATTGGAGCTTCATAACGGTCAGTGGCCACATTGTCCGAGGAAGGAGTCCAAACTGTAGGCACCAGAGCTTCAGTTTCCCAGTAGGGTCTGATTGATGATCTCCAGGCCGTTGACTATTTCTTGCCTTAGTTGTTGCACCTGCTCTTTGTCCTTGAGACTTGCGTTGTACCATGTGCCCAGGCTTTTTACTGGCTGCTCAGACACTGTTGGTATTAGGTCGTCACCAATGCAGAACCTTGTGTCTCTAAGCACCCCCTTAACTATGGAGATGCTTCGAGACTTACTTGGTTTGATTTTCATTCGGGCCCACTTGATGTTCTCCTGCAGCTTTCCAAGTAGCCGCTTGGTGCATGCTGCAGTAGTGGTTATTGTTGTCATATCGTCCATGTATGCCCTGATGGGTGGCAGACGGAGCCCAGCACTGGTTCGTTCACCGCCCACCACACCATTTTGAGGCCCTAATGATGACTTCCATGGCCATTGTAAAGGCCAAGGGTGAGACTGTGCAGCCTGCCATAATGCCCACTTCCAAGCGCTGCCATGTTGTACTGAATTCAGCTGTTGTGAAGCACAGCTGCAGGTCTTGGAAATAGTTCTTGACCAGTGTGGTGATGAGCTCTGGTACATGGAAAAAAGGCAAAAGATTCCCAAAGGAGTTCATGTGGAACTGAACCAAATGCATTGGCCAGATCGAGGAAGATCACATGTAGGTCTCTCTTGTCCTTCTTAGCTGCTTGGATCTGGTGCAGATCATGCTTGTATGCTCCAAGCAGCCCGAAAAACCTGGAATTCCTGCTTTCTGTACAGATGTATCAATGTACTTGTTTTGTTACCAGATAGGTGGATAGCCTTTGTGATACAATGCTGAAATACAGTGTAGCAAAGTGTGGAGTCATGCATTTTGGTTGTAGGAATAAATGCATAGACTATTTTCTAAATGGGGTGAGAATCCAGAAATCAGAGGTGCAAAGGGACTTGGGAGTGCTGGTGCAGGATTCCCAAAATGTTAATCTGCAAGTCGAATCGGTAGTAAAGAAATCAAACTCAATGCTAACATTTATTTCTAGAGGCTTTGTATACAAACGCAGGGAGGTAATGTTGAGGGTTTATAAGGCACTGGTAAGGCTGCATTTGGAATATTGTGAGCAATTCTGGGCACCATATCTGAGGAAGGATGTGCTGGCTCTAGAAAGGGTCCAGAGGAGGTTTACAAGAATGATTCCAGGAATGAGTAGGTTAACCTATGATGAGCGTTTGTCAACACTGGGCCTGTACTCGCTGGAGTTTAGAAGAATTGGGGGGGACCTCATTGAAACATACAGAACAGTGAAAGGCTTGGATAGAGTGGATGTGGAGAGGATGTTTCCACTAGTGGGCGAGTCTAGGACTAGAGGTCATAGCCTCAGAATTAAACATATGCCTAAAAGAACATCTTTTAAGGCAGAGATAGATAGATTCTTGATTAGTGCAGGTGTCAGAGGTTATGGGGAGAAGGTAGGAGAATGGGGTTAGGAGGGAGAGATAGATCAACCATGATTGAATGGCGGAGTAGACTTGATGGGCGGAATGGCCTAATTCTACTATTCCTTATGACTTTATGACCTTATGACTAAGGTATGCAGAACAACCGGCTCGATGGCGCAATGGTAGAGTTTTGGGCCTCTCCCACTTACGAGACTTTTTCGATGACTGCTGGCACCAGTTGTTGCAGGTCGCCGAAAAATTTCAAGATGTTGAAAATCCAACGGCGATCATAAATATGCAACGACTCTCTGGGTGACTGAGGAGACTAATCACGACCATACAGGCAACACCCCGGCGACATGTAGTGGGGTGAAGCCTGTATGGTTGTGAGTAGTCACCCAAAGAGTCGTACCTTATTCTGGTTGACGCTGGATTTTCAACATGTTGAACATTTTTTGGTGACTGCAACGACCTATGACGGGTGCTGGCAGTCGCTGAAAAAGTTGCGCAAGTGGGACAGGCTCATTACAGCGCTAGAGCCCCAGATTCGATCCTGGCTGCGGGTGCTGCCTGCACAAAATTTGTACGTTCTCCCTGTGACTGCATGAGTTTTCTCTGGGTGTTCTGGTTTCCTCCCACACTCCAAAGATGTACAGGTTTGACTGTGTGGTACAGGCAGGTACCCAGAGGAAACCCATCCGGTCACAGGGGGAACGTGCAAACTCCACACAAACTGGAACCAGAGGTCACGATCAAACCCTGGTCTCTGCCGCTGTGAAGTTACTATACCTTGACATGTTTATTTAATAATATGATTATAAGAATGGTGTAGCAGCACAGCTGTGGAGTTGCTGCTTCTCATTGCCATAGTCCCAGGTTCAATCCTGCCCTAGGGTGATGTCTATGTGGAATTTGCAGTTTCTCTCTGTGACCGTGTTGGTTTCCTCTGGGTCTTCTGGTTTCCTCCTACATACCAAAGACGTGCGTGTTTGTGGGTTAATTAGCCCCTGTAAATTGACCCTAGTGTGCAGGGGGTGGATGAGAAAGTGTGACCTGGTGTGACGGATAATCAATAATTGGCATTGACTCGGTGGGCCAAAGGGCCCGTTTCAATGCTGTTTCATTCAATTCAATACAATTCAACATTAAATCCCAAAAGTGGGAAGACATTTTCCTTCACTGCACGATAAAAGTGAATGATATTATAAGAACAGCAAAAGCCCAGTAGAAGCAATAGACTCATTTCTATTTGATCAATCTCATTTTCACTTCTCTATATACTCATTAACATTTCCCCTCCGCAGTTGTGTTTAATTGCCTTGAACATGTTTTTAATGTTCCTTTTAATGTATTTTCTTGAAAGTTTGTCAGTAGCCCGAATACTTTTGGGTAAAACGTCTCAGTAGCAGCAACAGAATTACTAAGTGGAGGGGGGGGAGCAATATTTAATTATTTTGTTTGTTGGCCTTGGCCTTTGAACTTTTACATAGTTTTGCACTTACAATTTGTCTTCAGACCAAACTATTAATTTTCAAACATTTATTTGATACTAAAGGCATTTTAGTTTATTAAGGCTTTTAAAATCCCAATTATGTAAACGGGTGTAAATTCTAAATTCTTTTTAACCATTCAAACTTTAGCTTGCTTCAACCCACTTCGTAGGTTAAAGGTAGCTTCATACTGTGGAGAGTCAGTGCGGCTAGAAGTTAAATGAAGCAGAAATGGTCAGAAATTCATTCCCAGTCTGGATCCCTCAGTTACATCAAAGGGCGCTGCCAGCACAACCATTCAAAATGAATTACAAAACAAAACCTTTGATGGAATGATATGGATGTTGCAAGAAGAAAGAGGAAAGAAAGTACATCTGTTTTTTCCCTTTGTGCAATGTGCGTAAGTATACCGGTATTCCTTAAAGACATACAATGGGAAGAGATAACTATTATTATCGGGAGCACTTACAGTAGCTTAGGACAATATTCTACTTGCCTGAGAGATGATGTGACAAAGAAGAAGTTATTTCATTCAATCTGTGATATCTTCATTATGGCATTATCATTTATCACATTTGTATGTATAGTATTTATTTCTAATTTTGCAGATCAAGTGTCTGTTACATTGTACGTTGTTCATAAGTTCTTGGAGCAGAATTGGACCATTCAGCCCATCAAGTCTACTCTGCCATTCAATTGTGTCTGTTCTATTTTTCCCTCTCAACTGCATTCTCCTGCCTTTGTCCCATATCCCCTGGTACCTGTACTAATCAAGAATCAGTCAATCTCCGCCTTAAAAATATCCTTGAACTTGGCCTCCACAGCTGTCTGTGGCATTGAATTCCACAGATTCACCACCCTCTACCTGAAGAAATTCCTTTTCATTTCCTTTCTAAAGTCCTAGCGTCCTTTTATTCTGCGGTTATGACCTCTGGTACCAGACTCTCCCACTAGTGGAAACATCCTCTCCACATTCACTCTATTCAGGCCTTTCACTATTCAGGAAGTTGTCAGAAGGCAGGTAGACTACATGATTCAACAGGATCGTGGTTTGGCCACATGTGCATATGCAGATAACATTCTGTCTATGCTTAAAGCTACTCTAGGCAGGTATTTTTCTCTAAACCTCTTTTAGATTGTTAACATATGCAATTTGCATATTTTAACAGCTTTTTCTTTTACGCAACCAATAATTATGGCAAGGTTGTGGAGTTGGGAACGTGTGCTAGGTGTATGGTTAGAACCAGGCTCTTGATTGCATGATTCAACTTAATTTGATAAGCTAAAACATATGTGTTGGAACTTACATAGAAGCTGCTGTGCAGCAGGCCTCCATGGTCATTATAGCTTCTGTATCATTGCGTGGCTTTAATGGTAATCATGATATTTGTTATCTGCAGGACACCTGTGCTTCCAACTCTCCAAACTAATGAAGACTTATTGGCCTGGAGGTTGAATGCTCACAGTTTTTTTTTTCCCAGGGTGGAATTTATCATCCACTTGTTGAAAACCTCTCTAGTTCATACAAATTAACTGGACTAATGCTATCACTGTTTTATGCTCTACTCATCAAGTTCTTGGAATGGACATCTTTTCATGGCTTTTGTTAGGTTCTAATATGAGGTTAGAAAAGTAGCAAAAATGTCTGTAGATTTGTGGTAATATGAAGTAGGTGAGGCTAAAAGCTAAACTCAACACTTTGAATGTCATGGTATTTAACATGGTTCATATACACCCAGGATCAGAGTGTGGTGAGAATCTGAAGGGAACTGCAAACCAAAGTTTAAAAAATACTATGAGTGGTTCCATTTTGACAAATGGGTTAATTTTATAAATGTGCTTTCACAGTATGGAAACTTGCCTTGCAGGAGTAAGGAATTTGGGCCCAAGGCATATGCAAATAATCCCAATATGTTGTCCCAGCAGGTGAGGCTCCTTGCTGAGAATGCAAGTTAATTTATCCTTATTGAATCAATTGTATAAAAACAAGAAGCATAATAGTTTTCCTTTGATATCTCAGCAAGCAGCTTTTCCTAACTCAACGGGGAACTCACTAATGAGAAAAGTTAGCTATGAAAATACACTAACTGGCCAACCATGGTGTCATTTTGTCTTGACTGGCTATCTTGTGTGCTCTGATTCCTTTGCAGCTTGTAATAGGTGTTTTTAACAAGTCTGCTTAAGTCAATGTATCAGCAATTGATTAGTTTGATAATGGAGGGAATCTGTTATTTTTATCTCAGAGTTCAAATTAATTTCAATCAAATTACACAAGGTTGGCAACACTGAGAGGTTGTCGTGAAAGCCGTCATTCATGGGTTGATATTAAAAAAAGCAATGATTCAGAAGACTTTTTGATAATATGCCCCACTGAGGCAGAACAGCATTAGCAAGCTTATAGCTAGCTGATGCAATTAGAGTGTTTATCATGCAAAACCTATCATTATTTTTATGTGTGGAAGCTGTTCTGCTTGCTCTGGGATCAATGTTACATGATGGCTGAATTCATCAAGCCATCCAGAGAATTTCAGCAGAATTTCATTACTGTTGAAATGCCCAAAGGGTGGCAGCACTCACACATTATAGAATTGTTTGGCATTATTCTAATATTACTTTAGTCCTCAACAACCATGAACATTTAAATAATTGGGTCACTTGAAGAGCCTAGAAATTATTGCAAGTGGTGCTGGCATAATGTTGATTGTAGTCAAATCTATCAAATGGGTTACATTAAAATAGGGATAATGCATTTGCTTAACTTACTCCTTTCAAATTGACAGTACTCCTTCTCACTCTGTTCCTGTAAGGTCTCCATTCTATTCAACAATTTCCTGCAGCTATATAATGTGTTCTGATGACAACACTTTACTAACCAGTGCCTCTGAGATGCCTTATTTTTTATTGATTGTGGATTCCCCTCTTATCATAGTGGGTCATCTGTTCCATTTATCCTCCTATCTAAGGACAGTGTTCCTCTAGTCCTCTCCTTACACCATACCTGCCTCCACATTTAATGTATTATCCTTGTTAATTTTCACCATTAGTAAGGCACTACCATCTCACTTACTGAAGCTGGCGAAAATTAATGAGGATAATACATTAAATTGGAGGCAGGTATGGTGGAAGGAGATGACAAGAGGAACACTGCCCTTACTTAGATAGGAGGAGAGAGGATAAATACCCAATTTACCCTCTCTTTTCAACCATTAATGGAAACTTTTCCTCTTTGACTGTTGGTTCACGTTTGCATCTCTACCAACAGCCACTCCCCTTGGCAGAGCACTTTGCCAAGCAACCTCAGGAGATGCAGCACCTGCCCTTTTACCCGTTCCCTTCCATGCATTCAGAGGCACAAATATTTCTTCCGGGTGGAGCAACAATTTAATGTATTTCATCTGTTGCTCACAAGGCAATTTCCTCTACATTGGAGAAACCAAAGTGCACATGGTATGATCACTTTGCGCAATCCGTCCATTCAATCTATATGGGTTCCCTTGACCTTTCAGATGCCTGTCCATTTAATTCTCCATCCTTCTCTCATTTTGCTCTCTCAATCTTTGGCCTTGTACACATTTTTTCCAAAGTCCAACACAAGCTTGAGGTAGAACTTCTTATCTTCCTTCTCAAACCATTGTAACTCCCAGGACTCACTATTAATTTCAACAATTTCAGATAAGCAGCTTTTCCAGGTTATGCTGGAACCAACCTGTTCCGATGTGAAAACATCAGGTTGTGATAGAAACTCAGTATCTTCTCTCCACAGATACTGCCTGATCTGCTGCGCATTCTATTTACTGCAGATTGACAACACATTCCGTTGCGTTCTGGACCTCAAAGTTCCAGCATTGTGCTTTCTCCCCCTTATCTGCACACCTACAATATTTCCTACTAACCAGACCAACTCCAAACAATTCTGTTGCATCAAGACCCCTGGTGATTAATGAGGGTAGAGCAGAGCATTATGGCAACATCAAATTTGATGAAGTCCAGCAATGCAGGCTGATCCAGAAAATTAAGATACCACCGTGTAAATCCACCGTGACTTGGTAGTTTGAAATCAGAACTGGGTTACCCATAGAAGACAGTGGGCAGTAGTGAAGGATGTTCTGGATGATGGTCTGTCACCAGTGGCGTTCTGTAGGGATCTGTGCTGTGATATACACACACATGCATATACAGACAACAGAGATACGTCCTTGTTGTGTATGTATATTTATTATATACATTTACATATATAATATATATAATATAAATATATACAATATGTACACATACACAACTAGGACGTATCTCTGTTGTGTGTGTATATCTATATAACTAAAAGTCTCATCTTGACCACTTCCTATCTGTGCTGTACATTTATTTTAGAAAAAACGCTACCATTTATCACTATGATTTTTGGCCATCTTACTCACAGTCCTCATCCGCTGAGGAAGCCCTGAGGATTTTTCCGATCGATGACAAAATAAAAAAGTTATGAATGTTTAAAAAATCTTGAGATCAGCCGATTGGTCCTCTCGCCTGTCAATCACCACGATGAAAGTAACGCCCCTTCTGGGGAGGGCAGAAGTATAAAACCCCGGATGCCTTGACGTGATTCAGTTACTCTGGAATATTGCGAGGGAGAGTCCACAACTGTGATTCTATGGTGTGAATCAACTGAACTGTGAGTCTGCAATGTACTTGCAATAAATGATTTGTTAGCCCTTAATGACAATGTAATGAGTTGTTTGGCAATTTGGTGGCCTGCACTCTACTTTAACTGCTATGAAATTGAATTTGGTGGGCTGCACTCTGCTTGAAATGCTATGAAACTAAATTTGGTGGCCTGCACTCTGCCTGAAATGCTATGAAACTGAATTGGTAGCCTGCTCTCTGGATGAAATCGTATGAAACTGAACCTGGTGGCCTGCACTCTGCCTGAAATGCTATGTAACTGGATTTGGTGGCCTGCACTCTGCCTGAAATGCTATGAAACTGAATTTTGTGGGCTGCACTCCGCTTGAAATGCTATGAAATTGAATTTGGTGGCCTGCATTCTGCTTGAAATGCTATGAAACTGTATTTGGTGGCCTGTACTCTGCTTGAAATGGAATTTCAAGGAATAGCCGTGAATGCACTGCCAGCCCACCAGCCCTGAGTGACTTAGCTGCCAGCCCACCAGCCCTGAATGACTGAGCTGCCCACCTGTCAAGTTTTTTTATACAGAGGCAGGTACCTACAGCCAGGGGTGGTGGTGGAAGCATAAATGATAATGGCATTTAGGAGGAATTTGGACAGACATCTGAACAGGCAGGAGGGATATGGATCATGTGCAGACAGGAGTTTAACTTGTCATCATGTGCAGACAGAAACATTTTGGGCCATGGAGCCTGTCCTGTGCTGTACTATTCAATGCTCTATATTCAATATGTGTTCACCATCTTCGTTCCAATGGCTTCAACTGCATTTGTATCACCCGCGTTCTTGGCCTCCATCCAGACATTTCACTGGTTCCTCTAGTAAAGTCACCAATCTCTACACACTCTCCCATGTATGTTGTTTAATTTATTATTTTTCTGACTAAAGTCATCACCTTGAAACATTAACTCTGATTCTCTCTCTGTGGTTGCTGTCGGACCCACTAAGCATTTCCAGTATTTTCTGAGCTCATTTCAAACCTATTTAAAAGAGGATAAGAACAGTTAAAATTGTGTGGAGGGGAACGAGATTTGAAGTAATCAGTAATGTAATATCACAGTAACTCTCAGGCTAATTCATTTTCATAATGGTGACATGATTATGTAATATTTGTAATTATATTGTGTGGCGCAAGTACTTATCCCAGTTGGTTGTGCGATGTGTTGTACAAAACAAGATTAACTATATTGCATGTTAGCCAATCGGAAAACCTATTAGTAATAACCCCGCCTGGTGCATGTTTTATAGTGTTAAGAACTCGTGCACTGCATTTAGTAGATGCAGTAGCCTGTACGTATAATATACTGCATATCTGACACAGAGGAGTCTATTAAAGATGCTTATACCTTTGCCCGTGTACGAGTTGGGTAATTACATGGTGTCAGAAAAGTGGTTCTAACCTACTCCATTTGTTTACCGCGATTTATTTTCTTTATCAGTTTTATTTTGTAATTTTTCACCGTTATGGCCAACTCCTGTCATAAGCCAAGTCCCTTTGTTTTTGACTCCGACATAGCTGAGCGATGGCATATGTTTGAACGTGACTATGCTCAGTATATTCGTATCATTCACTGAAATGACCCCGATGATCTGAAGGCATTGCTACTGCTCAATCTAGCAGGTCCAGATGCAATGATTCGTGCAGACAACTTTGAGTTTGCCCCAGCTATTAATGACGCTAATGGCCAGGTCCTAGTGCCTGCAGAAACTATCGACAATCCAACTGTTCTACTCAGAAAATTTAGAGAGTTATGTGACCTGCCTTCGAATCGCTCCCTTGAAAGAACAAGCTTTTTTGCCCGTCAGCAACAGGTCGATGAACCAGTGGAACGTTTCATCAGTGATTTACGACATATGGCTAAACGGTGCCGCTTCGGTGAGTTGACTAATGAACTGGTGCGTGATAAGATTGTGGGGTAATGAGCGATCGCAAGCTAAGGGCTGAGCTCCTTCGAAACCTAGAACTGACTTTAGATCAAGCTATTCATTCATGTCGCATGGCATAGGTCATTGCCCCACTCGCAGACTCTGCACCTCCCAGCCCACATCAGCAACATAATGTTAATCTTGCTAACTACTCTCCCTGTAACGCTTCAAATGTGCCTCGGAAAAGTTCTAATATGTCTGCCACGAAATGCCCCAACTGCAACTATTTCCACTCTAGAGGGCGCCAGTTTTGCGTACCCCTTGGGAAAACTTGTCACCACTGCAAGAATTTTAATCACTGTGCTATGTGTTGTCGGTATCGTGGGAATTCTACCTCAAGGACAAATCTGCACCTGTTACAACAAGAACTGTTTGACTCTGATTCCCAAGAACACGATGATGCTTCCCACGAGAATGATTCCGATAACACCGACAGCAACTCATCAGTGCATTCTCTCCTCCGCTCCCCCTGCATACTGCTTGACCCAGCAGTGGTCATAAACAACAAGACCTTGACCGCTAAAGTCGATACAGGTGCAAAGGTCAACATGTCATTAAGGGAGTTTAAAAAGATCAGGAGTATAGAGCGAATGAAACAGGACTCCTCCACACTACATGCTTATGGACGTGAAGTCCCACATCCACTTGGGAAAGCTGATTTAAAGTGCACTGTAGATGACCAAACAAGAAACCTGATGTTTTATATCGTTCAATCCAACTCTGAAACTTTGCTTGGCATCAGTGCATGCCATGACCTGGGGCGTGCTGTCCACAACTGTGTTAAACAGAAAAGCGAACACAGCAGTTGCTGTCCCAATACAAAGACCTGTTCGACTACAAACTTGGCGAGCTGCCCACAACATACAGGATCGCCGTGGATCTTACAGTTACACCCATGGTCCGTGCACCACATCGCGTTCCCCATGCCATGCAGGAAAGAATACATACTGAACTCAAATGCATGGTCTCCATCGGAGTTATTGCCGAGGTCAGCGATCCCTCTGACTGGGTTTCCACTATGGTCGTAGCCACCAAGAAAAACAAAGATGAGATATGCATCTGTATCAACCCCAGAGACCTAAACACAGTCATCAAACGCCCACACTACCCGATGAGAACCACAGAGGATGTGGCTGCACAGATTGGAAACGCAGATGCTAGATGCTAAAAGATCCTTCTGGCAAATACCACTGGACTGTGCATCATCTGCTTTGACGATATTTGCAACACCATTTGACCGTTACAAATTTTTAAGAATGCCACTCGGCATCAACTCAGCAAGCAAAGTTTTTCAACGTGATGGAACAGCTGTTTGCAAAATACCCATGTGCCATCATTGTCGATGATATCCTCGTCCACGGCCGTGATTTAGTCGAGCATGACGCCAACTTGAAGAAAATACTAAACCGTGCCAGAGACATTAATCTCAAACGTAACCCACTTAAGTGCAGGTTCTGGGTTCCGGTGGTCACCTACGTCTGCCATGTTTTCATCAGTAATGGCCTGAATACCAGTAATAGCCGTCAACGAACTGCTGATTGCCACCAATGTCACCAGTTTGCAGCGATTTCTTGGTATGGTGAACTATCTAGGCAAATTTATTCCCAAGCTCAGCGACCTGTCTGCCACCCTGCGACAACTGACTCACAAAGACACAGCATGGTCCTGGTACCCACTGCACCAACGGGTCTTCGACACGCTCATGCTTCAGCTAAGCCAGTGCACCGACACTGGCGTACTTCAACATCAAGCTGCCGATCACCATCACCTACGATGCGTCCCAGTACGGGCTAGGTGCAGCGTGCCTACAGACAACAGCCGACAGCGAAGTGATGCCCGTGTCCTATGCATCACGAACACTGACAGACACTGAACAACGTTATGCACAAATCGCAGAGGAGCTACTCGCCATAGTTTTTGCATGTTCGAAATTCAAGGACTTCATTTTTGGCAAAACTATCACTGTTGAGACTGACCATCAGCCACTGGTCACGATTCTGAATAAGCCCATCCACGCTGCCCCGGCACGTCTACAACACACGATGATGCAGCTGCAGCGTTTCGACTTCCGCGTCGTATACAAAAAAGGTAAAGACATGCACATAGCAGACACACTTTCCAGAGCCCCAGCTCACTACCAACAAACACCACCCCAACGAACAGGCAAAGGAACAAAAGGCATCACATATCTCTAATATCTTTTGGTTGGCAGCATAGTTCTTGCTATTGGGCATTCTAAGTATATGAACTACACTAGGAGCTGCCAGTTCAAAAGATATTCTATATCCCCAAACTGCTAGCCTTTGGTCTGTTGCAGGTTCAAAAACAGTTCTTGCTCTGCGTGCCGTCACCTGTCCAGGGAGAAGGGAATGAATTTGCTACTATTAGAATCTTACTGTTGTTATGTGCTGCACAATTGAGAATTTTTAATGACGTTCTCAATACTATTCTCAAAAATATATGTAGATATAGAAATTCACACCATCGACAGGATGATTCTGGTGTTTCTCTGTAGCTCATTTGATAAGTGGATCCTTTCATATTGTGCTTTACTCAAGTGAATGAAGGAAAATGTTTCCCAAAAGATTCCTGTGAATTGGGTCTCCTATCTGAAACCCCGTTTCCTGTTCCCCCCCCCCCCCTCTAGTCGATGGCTCTGAAACTTAGACGCCTTTTGCTCTCCTTATCACATTGTACACTACATGAAGGGTCACCAAAAGGGCTCAGTCTCAGCAGCAATAGGTTTATAGCGAGGTTCTTTGCATTTTCAACCTGAGCATGCATACATGACCACTCTAACTGCAATGATGTTGGAACATCTAGCACTAGCAATATGACATTCTTGACCTTCTGCCTCTTTAGCCACTGACTAAAATGCTCTGGATGCAAACAAGGCATTGAGTTGAGCTTCTGACCATATATTCTCTATCACAAAGTCCACTCATTCCTATCACCAATGCTTGGTTTAATCAGCTGTTGAAGCCTTCATCCAAATATGACAATTCCAGCATCTGCTGATTGGCCCCCTATTCCGCATGCTTTTTACAGATTGGATCCAACAAAATACTAGCTTGTTAATGAAGCAGAAAATGTATCCCCATTAACTTAAAATTTTCCGTCCAAAAGGGTTGTACTGTGGACACATGAGGAACCGGCGATTATAGTGAAGTTCCATCAATTGACTCACTTAGAGAATAACTCTCCTGGTGAATGTTAATTTTCTCTTTAAATATGAGATTTGATAATGTGAATTGCCGATTAAATAACACAAATTCCATTCCTACATTAAAATCCACCTCAGTTCACTGCACATAGAATATGTCATTTTACACAATTTCCTTGGAGCAATTGAGAATGACAATCGTTCATAAGGAATCAATTTAATGAAAGCTTTCTGGTCATTACCATCCCCAATGAGATTGGTGGTTGTCAAGTGAAATAAGAGGTAAGGCTGAAGTAGCTTCAACCAGATTAGTTTATTGTCACATACACCAGGCAACTGAACCATTCTATCACCATCTAGAGAGCAGTCCTGAGCCACTATCTACGCTATTGGAGACCCTTGGACTATCTCTAATCGGACCTTACTTTACTTCATCTTACACTAAACATTATTCCCTTTATTGGGTATCTGTACACTGAGGATGGCTTGATTGTAATTATGTATTGTCTTTCCACTGACTGGTTAGCACTCAGAATCAGAATCAAAATCAGACTTTATTCGCCAAGTATATTTTGCAACATAAGAGGAATTTCATTGGCCAGGTCAGTCATACAATAAAAAGCAACAGATCACTCAAACACACATTTTAACATGAATTACCACCACAGCGACTCCTACACATTCCTTACTGTGATGGAAGGCGAAATAAAGTTCAAGTCTCTTCCTTCTGTTCTTCCTCATTTGTGGGCCTCGAGCCCCCATTGACAGGATGATCTTGACTCCCGTAGCCGGCAGCGTTCAGGCCCTCCGCGTTGAGGCGATCAGCTGCTGCATCGGGGGGATGTCAGCTCCCCCGCGCCGGGTGATCGAACCTTGCGTCGGGGCTCGTCGAACCTTTTGCGATGTTGGGGCTCCCGACTCTGCCTCACCCGAGACTGCGAGCCCTTGATGTTGATTCCACGGTGGTTGAGGCGGGAGTGATCCCAGGCAAGGGATCAGCTCCAATGTTAAGTCCACGCCCCGTGGTGGGGCTCACAACAGTATGAGGTGGCTTCCAGCTCCATCAATGGAAGGCCGCAGAGCACCCCGAAGAATGTGAGCGGTCTTCTCAGATTCTGTAAAGCAATGAATTGATTAACCATGTAGAGGCTGGTTCCCCAAGTCCCAGGCTGAACCAGCAAAGTTTTATGTTTAGAAACCCCATATAAGGTTCTATTATTATTCCCAACATTTGCGGGAAACCATGGCTGCATAGGCCAGTCAGACAGTATGAGAACCCTGAAGCGGGATGTTGCTGAATTTATTGCAAGACCCGACTGATGCGGCAAAATGAAGAAACCACATAAAAGAACATTCCTCCCCCCGTGTAGCGAGAATGTATCTCTCCCCACTGTGATGCCGCAAGTTTTCTACAACTGGTGAATGAGCCTGGATGCACACATATCGATATTGGGTGCCATCGAGCCATAATATCATAAAATACTTTGTGATCCAACATTCATTCTGTGATGTCATTGATTTTACGTGATGATACACCAGCGCCAAAAACGTTTTGTAAAATATGACAGGATACTTTGACTTGATTGCACCCATGTGACTAACATACGCCACCACCATAGTGTATCAACTTGGAACTGAGCATGCAAATTTTGCATATTCGCACAATAACCCTTTAACCCATAGTATGCACCTAATGTCTATAGGTAGTTGATACCAATAACTGAAGAATTGGTGATTCATGCAAATCCCATCCGCCTTCGTAACTAGAGATGGCATTCGTAATTTTCCATCTTTGAGCACTAGCATCTGTTTGTAATATAACTGAAGATTTATTGACCAAACCTACTGGAGCAATGCTGAATATAGTTCGACCACCATTGTGACTTTGGTAGCTTCAACTGGTAATAGCATAGGTCTGTTAACAATTACCTATATGGCACTTGAGAGGTTACTACTTTGCATGTTGTAAGTTCTGATAATGCAAAGGCCAATTGCACAGCTGAAACACAGCTGCTATATTGCCAATTACACTTGATGAATAGAAGACTGCTTGATAACAAGGTTGTTACAGGCTTCTATTGATTCCAATCTGTTGCCCCAGGGCGGAGTCACAGATAAATTAATAGTTTACCTTTAATCCGAATAATCAATAACTCTAGTTGGTATCAACTTAAATTTGACTGGATGGCTGAAGAACCTCATTTCCGCAAATATAATTGCAGCTGAAACAGTTGATTTATCAAAAACACAGCGTTAGAAATATCATCCAGATCAATTTGAAATGTCTCCGGTGATCCCTGTGAATGGGACCTGCATAGTATGCATCTTTGAGATCGATGCATGCCATAAAGATCATAAGGAAATCAGTAGTTAGACAGTAACGAAGTTCCATATACTGAAAAATCTGTTGCACATGGGAGTTAAATCAATTATGAACCAACATCCTCCATCATTCACAATGAACAGGCTACGCTTGCCATACTTCCATGCCTGCCTTGAACGACAACTCTGTCCAGATTCCCGAGCCTGTCTCGAAGGGTAATCCCGACCATAATACTGAGCCTGCCTCGATAGACAACTCTGGCCATACTACTGGGCCTGCCTTGAAAGACTGCTCCAGCCATAATTCTGAGCCTGCCTCGAAAGACAACTGGCCATATTACCAAGCTTATCGTGGAAAGCAATCCTGGCTGTAATACTGAGCCTGCCTCAAAAGACGACTGGCCCCAATTCCAAGCCATGCTTGGAACCCTTGTATACTGTGCAATAATAACCCATCACATGTTATCATTTTAATATATAACTGATCTGAATCTCATGTTATCATTGGAATTTGTACAAAAACAAGTGTAAATATTACCAACTTGTAAATGGTCCACTTACCCCATGTTTCAGAAGAACCAGACCCACCTACCTCCATGGTTACTGGTGGTCTTATGGAAAGCCCAAAGGCCCCTGATGTGGGTTCTATTCCCATCCTTGATTGGAATGGTAGTGTATGTGGATTCCATATTTTCTGAGACCGGCTTGGACCTTGGCCTGAAAGACCTCTGCCCAGCTTTCAAGCTGCCATCAGCTTCAGTGAACTGCTTAATGACGATGAGGCGTGGGGGGTGTCGTCGCCGATACGATGAAGCTTGCTTCAGGTATACCTGTTGGATAAGTCTTACTTGATGAGGAGATTTGGCGGCTGGTTTCATTTCCTGGATTTCATGCCCCCTCCAATGTTACCCCTGATAGCTCTGTTCACTGCCGGCACTTGTAGTGTGAGGGGAAATCCGGCCCCTTCCGGGTTTTGTGCCTACGGCTAGAACCAATTCTTCGGGCAGTAACCCCTTCGCTTGCAAGTATTTCCTCGCACTCCCCACCATAGAGAGGGATACTCGTAGGCAGCCGTGAAAACAGGTGCTGCCACAGGCCCCTGAGGAAACCTGCACTGACATGGCCCCTCCATCGGACCTATATCAGGATTTTTGCACTGTGTGAGACTGAAACTGACCCTGAATGCTCCCCTCCTCAGAGAGGGAGACATTGTGTTGCCCTGACACAGGTGCCGCTGCCGCAGGTTCTCCTTAATACCCGGGCTCAGATAGCTCCCTTCTTTGGAGGATATCTCTTTGGAGCAACCTCTCCATCAGGTGCTCCATGTGGGGTTTAGGCATCCGCAGACTCTACCCATTGAGGGAGGGGAACCCTCCTGGCCCGACTTGCCTGAGTCTCAAGGCCTGACCGGCTTCCTCGTGGTTTGACAACATTTCTGAGGGAACCATAGCGGTCTGGGAGCTGCTGACCCTATTTGAGTATAGGAGTAGGGAGGTTCTACTGCAGTTGTACAGGGTCTTGGTGAGACCACACCTGGAGGATTGCGTACAGTTTAGGTCTCCAAATCTGAGGAAAGACATTCTTGCCATAGAGGGAGTACAGAGAAGGTTCACCAGACTGATTCCTGGGTTGTCAGGACTTTCATATGAAGAAAGACTGGATAGACACGGCTTGTACTCACTAGAATTTAGAAGATTGAGGGGGGATCTTATAGAAACTTACAAAATCCTTAAGGGGTTGGACAGGCTAGATGCAGGAAGATTGTTCCCGATGTTGGGGAAGTCCAGGACAAGGGGTCACACTTTCAGGATAAGGGGGAAATCTTTTAGGACCGAGATGAGAAAAACATTTTTCACACAGAGAGTGGTGAATCTCTGGAATTCTCTGCCACAGAAGATAGTTGAGGCCAGTCCGTTGGCTATATTTAAGAGGGAGTTAGATGTGGGCCTTGTGGCTAAAGGGATCATGGCATATGGAGAGAAGGCAGGTACGGGATACCGAGTTGGATGATCAGCAATGATCATATTGAATGGTGGTGCAGGCTCAAAGGGCCGAATGGCCTACTCCTGCACCTATTTTCGATGTTTCTATGTTTCTATGTCAGTGACTGGGGTAGCGAGACCAACTTTCACTTGGTCTACCCCCTTTCTTGGGGAACCACCAATCGGACTCTCCTCCTGGGTGTCACTGACCTCCTTGTCAGCGACTTGGGAAGTGAACCCGACAGCCGCGCGCTTCCGTGGTCCGGACCGGGTTTTCCCCACGGTCCATAACCGGTTTCACCGCGGCCCGTCCGACTTCGCCCCGAATCCAGCAGGCAAACTCTATAAGGAGCTTTCCCTCCTAACTCTCCCTCAGCCCTCGGGCTCCTCCTCCTCCTTTTTATTTTCTTCCCCCCCCCCCCCCGCCTCCCCCCACCACCTATCAGTCTGAAGAAGGGTTTCGGCCTGAAATGTCGCCTATCTCCTTCGCTCCATAGATGCTGCTGTACCCGCTGAGTTTCTCCAGCATTTTGTGTACCCTCTATAAGGAGCTTCCTGCAACACACAAAACAAAACCTAGAAATAAGTTTAAAACTTATCTTGCAGGTTTAAACTTACCGCTGGCAGCGGCAGCGCGCCTGCCAGTCAGTCGTTGCACAATGCGTCAACGTAATGACGCGCATGCGGGCTGGCGGGCTTCTTCACGGAATCACTCACGTGACTCTGAAGTAAAATAGTAAGATTAAATGAGAACTTACCAGTTTGAAGTTTGAACTTTATTTTATGAGAAGTTGCGATGAGGGACTACGTGAAGAACCCCATACAACCCTTGGTGCGTCAATCTTCAAAGCAGCGGAGTGAAATGCCAGGTAATAATGACTGAAGTATCATAGTAAGTTAACAAAGACTAGAACTACCAGATGAGATCTATGAGGGCTGGGAGCGGAGGGCACATAGTCACTCATCGCAACTCCTCATAAAATAAAGATTTAACTTTAAACTGGCAAGTTCACGTTTAATCTTACTATTTTACTTCGGAGTCACATGAGTGACTACGTGAAGACTTCAAAGCACTGTGATTTCATGCCGCAGACCCAAATCCGACGTACACAATGCATTGATTGACTCAAAAGTCGTTAACAATCAATAATGCATCAATAATAACATTTGTTAAATGAATAAAAATATATTTACAAATGAAACCATAACAAACCCCTCTAACTCAGGGGAAACTATAACAGAACTCAAAACAGAATCAGCAAACGGCCCCAGCCTTGACATCGGCTTGTGATAAAACCTTTGAAAGGTCAGCTCACTGGACCATCCTGCGGCCGCGAGGATATGGTCTATGGGCACGTCCATTGCCCTTGCCATGGAAGATGATGCCGCCTTGGTGGAATGAGATTTGAATTTATCAGTATCAATCTCAGCACTTCCCAGAACCTGCTTTAGCCACCTTGAGATTGTTTGCACCGACAGCTTACTGTGTGGTTTTTTGTGGCTAATAAATAATGCAGACTCTGTTCCTCGTAGGGCTCTGGTGGCATCAATGTAACGAGATAAATGTTAAACTACACACAGGTGATCATCTGTGGGGTATGCTGAAAACACAATCTTATATCCTGTCTTGCCTATTCTACTATGTTTAAGCAAATCATAGACATAAAATATAATGGCATCTGCCAATACATGCATTCTGTCTAGCAATGTTTGCACACGTTGGGCTGAAACAAACACCATAAGCATGACCACCTTCATGGTTAATTTGGCTAGAGATAGGCTTGCAACAGGAGTCCATTGGCAAAGAAGCATAAGAACTTCACTCACATTCCAAATACCGGCATACCTGGGTTTAGGAGGATTAGAATTGAAAACTCCTTTCATAAATCGAGAAACTAACGGATGTGTCCCTACTGAATGTAACTCTGAATTCATGGGTAAATAAGAAGACAAAGCACTTCTGGCTGTATTGATCGCACTATAACTTAATTTTTGATCAAAATAAAGAGTGGACAAAAACTCCAATACGTCTGTGATCCCTGCAGTTTGATATGAAATATTCTGCTGCAGACAGAATTGCTCCCACTTCCTTATCGAGGTGATGTACTGCTTCTGGGTACTATCCCTGCAGGCCGACGTGAGAACATCCACAGTGCGATCAGACAGTCCTCTCCCCAGGTATGGCCTCCTTCAAATCTGCAAATTAACAGATCAATACGATCTGTAAAGGATGTTGATCCCCAGTTACTGGATTTACCAGTAGCTTTTTATGCTTGGGAATAATCATGTGAGGCTGACTAGCCATTCGTAATACGAGAGGAAACCATGGTTGTGTAGGCCAATCCGGCACTACCAATATTCCTGAAGCGGAGTCCTGCTTGATCTTTTGCAAGCATCTACTGATGAGACAGAATGGAGGAAATGCATATACAACCATTCCACCCCAATGCAGCGAGAAAGCATCCATCGCTGCTGCACCAGGATCTGGTTCCCATGAAACATATCTGGGCAACTGATGGTTTAATCTAGATGCAAACAAGTCAATATCTGGCATTCCATACTGAGCGATCACTGATTAAATATGTCCTGATTTAACATCCATTCTATGTTATCATTGAACTGGTGTGACCTAGTGTCAGCTACAGTGTTGAATCTACCTGGCAAATATATTGCTGAAAGCCAGATATTTTGGTCAATGCACCAGCTCCAGATCTGATTAGCCGGTCTATCACAAGACTGTGACTTGACTCCACCCATGTGGTTTACATATGCCACTGCTGTGGTGTTGTCAATCTGAAACTGCACATGCAAGTCCCTCCTGGTAGAGCAATAAGCTTTAAGCCCATATCAGGATCCCAGCAACTAAATAATTCATCCCTCTTAATTGAAGAAGGGATGTCTCATCAGTATTCCATCTGCCTCCACAACTGGAAGACATATCTGTTGCACCCCAACCCAGCGCACTTACATCAGTCTGTAATATAATTGAAGGTGGTTCAACCAAAACCTTCCTAAAATTTTTTGAAACATTTACAATCCACCATTGTATGTCGGAAATTGCCCCAGCTGAAAATTGCATATGCCTGTCAAAATGGCCCACTTGTATTCTCAGTGCCTGTTCCCTTGATCGTCGTAATTGTTGACATTAGACTTTAGAGATGCAGAGGACCTTACTGCACAACTGGAAAAGCAGCCACCAATTTATCAACTGGCTACTTTTCTAATTGAAAGCCGTTGTTCTCTAAGGAGATTAACACAGTCCTCAATTAACTGTTGCAAAGTCCCTAGGCAAAGTTACCAACATGTGATTTGAATTGATGGTAAATCCCAAATAATCATTATTTGAACTGGTGATAATTTGGATTTATCTGGATGAATACGAACCCTAATTGTTCAAAAGTGAATTTAACAATTGAAACAGATGACTCAGCTTCAGCATGAGTCTTTCCAACAATTAAAATATTGTCTAAATAGGCCATTACCACATGCCCCTGAGATCTGAGTAATGTTAACACAGGTTTTAACAATTTAGTAAATAATCTAGGAGCTGAAGTTAATCCATTAGGCAGTGCTTTGAATTGCCACAACTGAGTCATCCAGATACATTTCAAATATCTCCTATCATCACCATGAATAGACACTGAATAATATTCATCCCTTTAAAACACCCTTTGTAAACAAGATGTTTGGCCGTGGAAAAAGTGTCCATTTTGAAATGCCTATAGCAACAAATGTGTTCAAACTCGTCAAATCCAGGATAATTCTACATCCCCCAGTCTTTTTAGACCTTGGAAAAATACTTGATGTAAATAAACACTTTACAAACTCTTAAAGTGTGCAACATCTTTTAATGATAGCACGGGGTATTACATACATCTTCAAGCACTGGCTACATTCTTCTACCGCTGCGCCCAGGAAGGGGAAGGCGTTATGATTGATGTTAACTAGGCGGGGTTAATGGGACTGAGGTAACTATATTATTGGTTGCATATAAACCATCTACATCCTTCCCCTTAGAAAATCAAAAAACAGATTGTTGTCACGACAACAGAATTAAACAGCAGAATTAAACAAAATCGCCGTAGCGAACAGGTGGCTTGCTGATCCGGCCCGAGCGTGTACGGATGTCTCCCCCTTCCCCCGAAGGAGCAGAAGAAACAGGAGGACGTGAGGCAGCTGGGGAACTAGGGAAGGGCATTGGGGTGGGAGAAACAGGAGAGGGAGAACCGCGACCGGCAACAGGGGGACCCGCGCAGAGGGGAAACCAGGCGCTCGAGATGGGGACCGAGGCATGCAGGGAACACCAGCCGGGACGGCAGCCGGCTGCTGGTAGGAGAGTGGCGGGCATAGGGCCCGGGGCCTGCGGCTTTGACTCATTAACCGCAAGCAGGTGTTGTCGGCTTCTTCGGTAGATGGTACCCTCATAGTCGACCAGATACGAACGAGGTGAGTCGGCCACCCCAACCACGGTGGCCAGACGGGAGTGACCACTGGCGGTCTGCAACCGAACAACCTGTCCAGGGCAACAGAGGATCGAGTGGTCTGCACGACCGATCGTGGGAACGCCGCTGGCTGTCATGTTTCTCTTGAATTCGCCTCTGCACGGAGGGCGGGCTCCAGCACCCGAGGTTTCAGCTGGCGCTGGGCAATCGGGAATGGTAGATCTGGTAGTTTCTGGACATCAGACGCTGACCGGGTGACCCCATGGCCGGATCCCTGGAAACATTCCTGAGGTTCAGGAGATCCAAATACAAATCAGAGTTGGATAGTCGCGCCTGTGTCCATCAGAAGCTTGGCGCTGCGGACGGCCCGTTCCTGCAAGGGCCGTTGCTCTGTGGGTACTCTGGGCTGCTGGTGAAATGCACGAAGTTCCACTTGTCGGCAAAACTTTTTGAATTCTCGGCTTGTAAACTGCCTGCCGTTGTCAGTCTGCAGCCTGACAGGGGTCCCAAAAGTGGAGAAGTGTTTCCGCAGCTTTCGGATCACCATCTCCGACGTGAGGATGTCAGCAAATCCACCTCGAACAGTTTGAGTACGAGTCGACCAGGACAAGGTAGTGGTTACCATGCCACTCGAATATGTCGGCAGCCAGCGAGGACCAGGCCAGGGCAGAGCGGGCTGTTGCAGCAGGGGCTGTCGCTGCTGGTGTGAGCAAGACTGTTGCACGTGGAGCAGGCAGAAACTCGGTCTCGGATATATTTGGCCATTCCAGGCCAGTAGAATTGGCACTGAGCATGGCGAGTGTTTGCATATCGACCCTAGGGTGTCCGCTATGGGCTGCACAAAAGTAAAAGTCAAACAGGGAGGACGGGACTACAACTTTATGTCCCTTGACGATAACGCCATCCTGGAGCACCAGTTCATCGCGGACGAGGAAGAAAGGCTGTGTTTCAGACGGCGCGGCGGAGCGCTTTGTTGGCCACCCTGCTTTAATCACAGAGGTAAGCCGCTGCAAAAACCGGATCGGCAGCGGTGTGCTCGGCCAAAACCTGTAGCTGCTTGGTGGGAATAAAGTTAACGCCCAGTACGAGCAAGTCCTCTGTTTCGTAGGGGTGGCGAGCGCAGGAGGTCCGCGGGGCGCACGATAGGGTGTCCGCAATGTGCATCTCGGTGCCCTTCTTGTAGATTATATCAAAGTCGAACGCTGGAGCTGCAGCATCATCATACACTGCAGCCTGGCAGGGGCAGCGTGAATCGGCTTGTTAAGGATTGTCACCAGTGGCTGGTGGTCGGTTTCGACCGTAAATCTGCTGCCGAACAGGAAGTCTCTGAACTTGGAGCAGGCGAACACCACCGCGAGCAGCTCTTTCTCGATCTGAGCGTACCGCTGCTCGGTGTCCGTCATGGTGCGGGAGGCATAGGAGACAGGATGTAACGATCCATCGACAGACTGAAGGCAAGCCGCACTCAGACCGAACTTGGAAGCGTCACAGGTGACGGTGATGGGGCGACCCACGTCGAAGAACCGCAACGTCGGAGTGCTAATCAGTTTCGACTTGAGGCAGTCAAAGGCCTGCTGGTGATGTGGGAGCCAGACCCAGTCGATATCCTTTTTTGTCAGCTGCCGCAGGGGAGCACTCAGCTCACTGAGGTTTGGTACAAACTTTCCAAGGTAGTTCACCATGCCCAAGAATCGTTGTAGACCTGGCACGTCGGTGGGGGCTGCCATCTCGGAGATGGCAGCTGCCTTCAAGGGTCGGGTTTTAGTCCGTTAGAGGTGAAAACATGTCCAACATACGTGACCCTCTGAGACATGAAACCGGCACTTCTTGGGATTCAGCTTCAGGTTCGCCTTCCGTGCCCGATCCCAGGACGCGGCGGAGGTTCAGGTCGTGCTCGGCAATGTCCTTCCATAAATCAGGATATCATCCACGATGATGGCACATGGCAGGGTCCGAGAATATCTGCTCCATTGTTCGCTGGAACACCTCGCTAGCAGAATTGATACCGAATGGCATTCGCAGGAACTTGAATCTGCCAAACGGTGTGGCGAAGGTCGTCAGGTCAGAAGACGCTTTGTCCAACGGGATCTGCCAAAACGAGTTCTTAGCGTCTAGGACCGAAAAGACGGTGGCTTGCCCGACCTGAGCCGCCACAATCCTCAACAGACCGCATGGGGTAGTGTGGTCGCCTGATGCAAGGTTTAAGTCATTCGGGTTGATACACACACGTATTTCGTTCTTGTCTTTCTTAATCGTGGCAACCATGGTGGAGACCCAATCGGTGGGCTCGCTAACTGCTTCTAGCACCCCCTTTTCGACCATCTTGTTGAGGCATCGCCTCGACCTTGTCTTTCATGGCGTGAGACACCCTGTGAGGTGCGCGGACCACGGGTTGTATATTTGGGTCAATGGAAATATGGTATGTCAGTGGTAACTTCCCCAGGTCATCGTCGAACAGGTCCTGGTATTCTGCAACTGGGTTAAATGACAGTTGCACTTTGTGGACCGTGCGGTCGAAGGACACCAGGCCAAGATCCTGGCACGCACGGTTGCCCAACAGGGTTACACAGTCAGAGTTCAAAAACATAGAAAACCAGGTTTCTCGTGGCCTTTTGCAGCACGCAAGTTAAAGTGGCCCTCCCCGCAGGCCTTAGAATTTCTCCACCATAGCATGCAGCAGGGTAGCATTGTCAGCAACCAGGGGCTCATTATTCCTTATCTTGTTGAAAAGATTCATGGACAAAACATTGACCTTCGCACCTGTGTCTAACTTTGCAAGGAAGGTTACATCATTGACAGTCACCAGATACGGAGGGATCATGCGGTGGGCGGGTGTCTGTAGGAGGGTAAACACATGCGAGTCCTCGGAAGGATTAATTGGATCTGCATCATAGGATTCAGCTAAGTTGGGCTGTGAGTCGTAACGGATATCAGATTGTCTCAGCATGTTTAGACGGGTCTGGAAGTCTGTGCCTGTCTCCCACGGGAATGGAATAAACGACAGGCGGCAGAGAAATGATTTAGCTTTTTACAAAAGTTACAGGCCTTGCCATAGGCGGGGCACGTCGACAGTCTGTGGTGCATGTAGTTATAGTTTTTGGGCACCTTTTTTGGGGCACTTCACCAGGACCAGGGTTGGCACGCGGCAGAAAAACATTGTTTCCCATCCGAGGCTGTGGGCTCCTAAACCCAGCCAGGTTGACAGATTTATTGCCCGAGTCCCGGTGGTCATCTGGCAATACAACGACCTCAGACAATCTGCAGCATGCATGGCTTTTTTTTTTCCAACGTTAGATCCGGATCCCTTAAAAAGCTCACATCGCAGCTTCTGGTCACGCATGCCAGTTACTAAAATGTCTCTAGTGAGCTGGTCTGTCATGTTCACCAAAGCGGCACCGCTGGGCGAGATGACGCAAATCAGCAATAAAACATTCAACAGGTTCATCCGGCAACTGTCTCCTTGTAAAGAACCGTGCCCTCTCTAGAATGCGGTTCGAGGGCAGGTCACAAATCTCCCTGAACTTACGTAGCAGGCAAGCGGGTCGCTGGCAGACTCTGCAGGAGTATAATCACCACGTTGTTGTCGCCCAGGACCGCTGGAGCGTAGGTGAAAGTTCTGGCTCTCTTCATGGCATCAGGTCCGACAAGGTTGAGTAGGAGGGAAGCTTTAAGGGAGTCAGGATCAGCGCGGTGTGCGACATTGACAAAGTGTGGTGAAATCAAATTCAAACGTGGCCCAGCGCTCAGAGATGTCAACATCAAAGACAAGCTGCGCGGGCTTTCTGCAAGAGGACGCCATGGCCAGAGAGATTAAAGCACAAAAGCACAAATCAAAAAAAAAATAAAAATAAAACCCGATAGACAGGAGACGCAAGTGTCATCCCACTTCTGACACCATGTAAATAAACACTTTACAAACTCTACTACATTCTTCTACTGCTGCGCCCAGGAAGGGGAAGGCGTTATGATTGATGTTAACTAGCGGGGTTAATGGACTGAGGTAACTATATTATTGGTTGCATATAAACCATCTACACTTGACACAAACTGATGACTTTGATAGACTGACTTCTCAATTACCCCTTTCTTGTGTAATGTAATAATTTCTGCTTGTATGAGCACATTTTCTTCATCTGAAAATATAAGTTTCCGACTTGGAACATGTTGATTAGGTGGATTCTCATTAGAGTAAAATAGTAAGATTAACCGAGAACTTACCTGTTCGAAGTTTGATCTTTATTTAATGAGGAGTTACGATGAGGGATTACGTGAAGAAGACCCCGCCAGGCGCATGCTCGGCATACTTCAAAGCAGTGGCGTGAAAAACACAGAACGAATAGCCGGAGTAAGATAGTAAGGCTCACAAAGACTAGAACTACCAGATGATCATTTAGATTATGAGGGTCGGCGGCAGAGGGCACGTAATCCCTCATCGTAACTCCTCATAAAATAAAGATCAAACTTCGAACAGGTAAGTTCTCGTTTAATCTTACTATTTTACTTCGGAGTCACATGAGTGACTATGTGAAGATTTTGAAGCTCTGTGATTTTCATGCCGTAGATCATTCCATATGACACACTGCTTGAGTTTACACAGTAGTGAGTAAATAATATATAGCTTGAAATTATGCAATAAATATTTTAATATTAATAATAAAAAGAAAAGTAATAACCCCTCTATCCCAGTGGAAATTACATCAAAATTATATGCAACAAAGCAAACAATTTGAACAGAACCCAACACAGCCTGTGCAACCCTGGCACTATGACAACAGGTTTATCATAAAAGCTAGAAAAGTTCCTCTTTAGACCATCCTGCAGTCTCCAGAATTTGGTTGAGTGGCATGTCCTGCACCTTTGCCGCGGACATTGATACTGCCCTTGTGGAGTGAGATTAAACACATCGGTTGTCTACTCCAGTTAATCCAGAACCTGTTTATCCATCTAGAAATAGTTTGTATTGTCACTTTTTTATATGTTTCTTGTGGGTAATGAACATTGGTGTCTCACAATCCCGGAGACTCTTAATTCAATATATATTAAGTCAGATGCTTAACCACACACAATATTTAGTTGACAGAATATGTCTTAAAGATTACATTGGTCCCAGCCTTTCTTGGCTTGCTTTGCTTGCTTAGATCATTGACATAAAACATCATTTTATCTGCAGACAACTGCATACAATCTAACCGCAACATTTGTAATGTTTGTACTCGTGCTGATAATAATGTCATGAGAATAACCACTTTAAATATTAACTTCTGAAAAGACAGTGACGTAATTGGAATCCATTGCCGAAGCAATGTGAGAACTATGCTGACATCCCAGATTTCTGTATATCTGGGTTTGTTAGGATTTTATTAAAATTCCTCTCATAAATCGGGATATTAACGGATGAAACCCGATAAATAGTTGTTCTGAAAATTGTCCTATATAGGAGGACAAAGCATTCTGAGCTCCATTAATGGTACTATAGCTCAGGTGCAACATAGCAAGGAGCTCCAATACATCCAATGTGTTTGCAGTATGATAAAATATATTTGACTGTATAAAAGATTTCCCATTCCTTATATGAAACATATATTGTTTCTTAGTGCTATATCTCCAAGCTGCAGTTATGACATCCATGGTCCTATCCAATATTCCATCAGAAACCTGCAGATTAACAATTAATACGGTCATGTAATGGATGACTTCTGCTGTTACTGGATGTACCAACAATTACTGCACCTGGGATTAGTCATGAATTTCTGAATCATCATTCTGAGCACCAATGGGAACAATGGCTGTGTAGTAATGGTCCCTAGATCAGGGACGTATCAGATATTAAAATGATAAGAACAGATACTTGATCTTAGCCAAAAGGCCGAGAAGCAATACCATTCTGGAACCACCAAACGCCTTCGGCGGAGACTTGCTCTCTTTTGGTGACACATTGCCTAATCAGGCAAAATGGGGAAAACATAAAAGACTATACTTCCCCAATGTAGCGAGAATGCTTCCACCGCTAATGCTCCTGGGTCTGCCCCCCATGAGACACATTTACCACTGGCGATTTAATCCAGACACAACAGATCAATATTTGGTACTCATATCTGACAATCTTTTTGAACTTTTTGAATTTTAACATTCATTATGTATTGTCATTGAACTTTCGTGATCTGTTGTCTTACCACAATATTGTCTTCTCCCACAGCTGTGGTATTGTCTACTCGTAATTGAACATGTAAGTTCTTTATTGTAGAGCAACAGCTATCAATGCATAAACGCCCACAATAACTCCAAATAATTCATACCATGTGTTTGGAGAATTAAATCGTCTTGGACAGTCCATCGACCACCACAACTGGTGTCGCTGTCCTTGGCTCCCCATCCGAGAGCACTCCCATCAGTCTGTAATACCACTGAAGACTGCTGAACAAGCACATTTTACTTCTAGTAACTTGTGCAACATTGAGAAACCATCATTGCAATTCGGCTCAACCTTTTTAGTTGGCAACTGCATGGACGTAATCAATGACCTGCACACTTTCACGCTTATTCTCTGGTCTTTGCAGACTTTGATCATGCAGAGGTCCCAATTCGACAGCAGGAATGCTGCTATCACTTACCAGTAACCGTAGCTACTTCTTGGATGGTGGGATAATGCCCTAGACAAGTAACATTTGTAACATCCCCAACCTTAATTGTTGGTAAAGTTACTGACATATCAACTGTATTAATGACAACCCCTAATAATCAATTGTTTGGGATGCCTGCAACTTACATGTTGTTTGGATGTGCAGAACCTTAGCCTTTAAATAGGCTTATGGTTGCTGAACCCAGTTCTTCAGCTGTCTCCCATTTACAATTAACATATCCTCTAGATAAGTCATTACAATGTGAATCTGAGCCCTCATTAACACCAGTGCTGGTTTCAATAATTGTGTGAGCAATCTGAGGGCTGAATTTAACCCATTAGGTAATTCCTTCCCATCCAATTAATTTAAGTACCTGAATAATAAGGCATCTTTTTTAGGTCTAATAATAGCCATATAGCAGCCTTGTGATAACAACTTTGTTACAGTGTTGAAGTGTACTTTTTTTTAAATGTCTATACTGAACCATAAATTTAAGTTTGTGAGTCTCAGATGACTCTGCAACCCCCATACTTGTGTCTGGGATATATTATGTCTACCTGACGAGTTCCTGGTACATTCAAACACCAACCCGATCAGATTTAATGCACAATTACAACACAATTGTAATCTTACAACCGACAGAGGTTGTTTCCCAGAATTCCATGTGTGATGGAATGCCATTTCTGTACTTTCATAAATGAACCACAAGATCCCTTCTCTTAATATAGGGGTTCATATTCAACCTGTTTGTTTTCTCAAAACAGGGATGAGAAGTTTTATAAGGCAAATATCCCTAATTGTTTGGGCAGTTTTTCATCAATTATAGATTGCCCACATATTCCTGCATTTTTTGGGTATAATGTTAGCCAAATGGCAATTTTCATCATACAATTGGGTTTGAATATGCATTGCAGAGTAACGCAAGCATGTCTAAAAAGTATTGGACATTATCGACCCTTGTATGTCTTCCCCAAATGCAGTGATGCCTAACTCAATATCAGCTAGAGGACATGTTGGAACACATTTCCTGTCCTCGCATTGTTACACTCAGGGGTGCCTAATTACTGAGTTACTGTTGGCACCCTGAGCGAGGCACAATAGACGGGTGTTTTATATATTTTTACATATTTTTTACTGTTTCAGTCATAACGGTTTCTTGGAGTAAGTGAGAAACCAAATAATGTTGGCCGCCACGTACATCCATAGCCTCACAGTCCATATTGATATAGCAAAATTTGATGCTACATCGGGAACACCCAGAGCATTTCTATTGTGCTCTGGTGTATACCAGCTTCAGGGTCAGTTTGATCCTGCCCTGGTACTCCCAAGTCTTTGCTCTAGGAGACTTCATCCAGACCTAAACAAGGCACTGGTGAATGAGATTCTCATTTTTCATAGGCACCATACTCAGTGTATGGAAACTCCTTTCGGAGCCTGCCTTAGAATCTCATGGGTCTTTAGAACCCTTGACTGATTAGAGTTTGGAGCATTTTATCTTGCTCTAGGGACCTCATCCAGACCTAACCAAGGTACTGGAGAATCAGAATCCCATTTTCATAGGTACCATACTCAGCACATGGAAACTCCTTCGGAGTATGCCTTACAGGAAGACATACATGAGTCTTAGAACCCTTGACTAAGTCAAGTGTGGAGCATTTTCTCCATTTCAGCCTCCCCCACATTCTTGTCCTCCCTTGGAGGAGAGTTACTTCTTTACTGTTTTGTATTTGTGCATAGACCATATATGTTTAAAATTGTAATTCTGACAGGCACATTCTGCTTGCAGAATATTTGTATTAACCTCAGTATCACACAGGGTTATATACATTTCCATAAAGAAAACTGCATCTGGTAACATATACTCAGGGCAGACTTTATTTTACAATTACTGGGTATTTGGAGCCGGCATCTAGCGCAGCCGTTATCTCCAAACCCGATCTAAATAGCGGTAAATAGCGGGAGCCGGCTATTAAAGCAGCCCTTATCTCCCGATCCGATCTAAATCGGAAACTGCGGTTTCAGTGCGTTCTAATCAATTACCGCAGTTTAAAAATACACTCACTCTAGCTGGCTCCGTATTTCGAGCCAGAGTTACAGAGTTTTTAAAAAAAATTCGAAATACATACTCTAGCTGGCTCTGCAGACCTACAGAGTTTAAACCCACTAGCAAGAAAGTTCAACAGCGACTTACCTGCGGGTTAAATGTACGCTGGTGGGAGCTGCTCTCCACCCTGTCGCTGCCACATGCGTCGATGTAATGCCGAGCATGCGCCTGGCGGGGTCTTCTTCACGTAGTCACTCACGTGACTCCGAAGTAAAATAGTAAGATTAAACAAGAACTTACCAGTTCGAAGTTTGATCGTTATTTTATGAGGAGTTACGATGAGGGATTACGTGAAGAACCCGCCTCACGCTGGCAACGGCATACTTCAAAGCAGTGGCATGAAAAACACAGAACACCAAAAGCCGGAGTAACATAGTAAGGCTCATAAAAGACTCAGAACTACCATTTGATCATTTATTTTATGAGGGTGGGAGCGGAGGGCACGTAATCCCTCATCGTAACTCCTCATAAAATAACGATCAAACTTCGAACTGGTAAGTTCTTGTTTAATCTTACTATTTTACTTCGGAGTCACGTGAGTGACTACGTGAAGATTTTAAAGCTTTCTGTGTTTTTTATGTCGTAGAATCAATCCGTACGACAGTCCGGCTAAGTAAACACATACATGAGAAACCAGACTAATGTTAGATCATTTCACAATTAACTTTTTAATGGTTTAAAGACCATATAATAACCCTCCTTATATCTGAGGGAAAATGATTACAAGTGATAAAAGATAGAAGTGACTACACCATTGATTATAGCAATTAATAGTAAACAAAGCAGGTGATTATAGTGCTCCCAACACCGCGTGTCCAAAGCTTGTCATAGTGTGAACAGGTTTATTGTAGAACTTTGAGAAAGTTTCTTCTTTACTCCACCCTGCGACTTTTTAAAATATGCTCGAGAGGTACGTCCCGCCCCTTCGCTGCGGACGTAGCTGCCGCCCTGGTGGAGTGAGATTTGAACACATCAGTGTCTACTCCCGCTAAAACCAACACCTGTTTCAACCATTTTGAGATAGTTTGAACTGAAGCTTTTGTGTGTGGTTTTTTGTGCGTAACCATTAACGCTTTTTCATTTCCTCGAAGGGTGTCAGTAACTTTAATATATTCGTTCAAATGTTTAACCACACACAAAGTAGGATCAATATGATAAGCTTGAAAGGTTACCTTTGTTCCAGATCTCCCTGGTCTGCTTTGTTTGATTAACTCGTAAACATAGAACACAACATTATCTGTAGTCACATGCATACAGTCTAAACGCAACATTTGTAAAGTTTGCACTCTTTGAGCTGAGACCAGTGACATTAACATGACTAATTTCAATGTCAATCTTTCCAATGTCAACCCTTCAATTGGAGTCCATTGTCTAAGTAGCGTAAGTACAATGCTCACATCCCAAATCTCTGTGTATCTTGGTTTGGGTGGATTAATATTAAAGATTCCTTTCATGAATCTAGATATTAATGGATGCGACCCAATTGATCTCTGATCTGTCATAAGCCCTAAATAGGACGACAAAGCACTGCGTGCAGTGTTAATGGCACTGTAACTTAAATGTTGCTGAAAATGCAAATTGGCAAGGAATTCCAAAACATTTACAATATTTACAGTATCATAAGAAATATTTGACTGTGTGCAAAAGTCTTCCCATTTCTTAATATGTGTCATATATTGCTTTTGTGTGCTATTGCGCCATGATGCAACCATAACTTTCATAGTTTGGTCTGACAATCCCAGCTCCTGTAGTGGTCTGGTCAAAACCTGCAGATTAACAAATTCATATATGCATACAATGGGTAAATCTCTTTAGTTACCGGATTAGTCAAGATATCACTACAGTTAGGAATCGACATATATGGTTCTTTAATCATATTCAGCATTACTGGGAACCAAGGTTGAGTTGGCCAATTTGGAACTACCAACAATCCAGAAGCAGAATCTTGTTCTATCTTCTTCAAGCATCTCTGAATCAAAGCAAATGGTGGAAAAGCATAAAAGAACATCTTTCCCCAGTGTAATGAAAAAGCATCTACTGCTACTGCATCTGGATCGTGTTCCCAAGACACATAAGTAGGCAACTGATGATTAAGCCTAGATGCAAACAAATCTATTTCTGGCAACCCAAATTGGTTTACAATATTCTTAAATATTGCTGGCTTAAGCATCCATTCCGTATTATCTTTAAAAATCCTGGACCTTTCATCTGCTACCACATTGTCCTTACCCGGAATGTAGCTTGCTGAAATCTATATTTGGCGACCAATACACCATTGCCATATCTCATTGGCCAGACAATCACATGATACTGACCTAACTCCCCCCATGTGATTAATGTATGCAACAGCCGTTTTATTGTCTAACTGTATTAACACATGTAGACCTTGTTTTAGCACAACAATATGCTTTAAGTCCATAAAAAGCACCCAATAACTCCAAATAGTTAATACCATAAACTTGAAGAAACACTTCTTCTTGAGCTTTCCATCTACCTCCACAACTGGAGGACGAATCTGTAGCCCCCCATCCGAGAGCACTAGCATCCGTTTGTAAAACCATTTCAGGTTGTTTAATCATGATATTCTTAGCAGCTTGTGGGACATTTTCAACCCACCATTGTAATTCCAACACGGCTTCTTTTGTTAATTGCATAGCCTGTCAAAGTGACCTGCCTTCTCTTTAAGAGCCCTTGTTTTGTCCCTTTGAAGATTTTGATAATGTAATGGACCAAATTCCACTGCCGGAAATGCTGCTACCAATTTCCCAATGGTTTTTGCCACTTCTCGGATGGAGGGATAAGGTTTGTGAATGAGGTAATTACAAGTCATCAAGATGTCATTGACCTTCTCTGTTGGCAAAGTAACTAACATAGTCACTGAGTTAATTACAAACCCCAAAAAGTTAATTGATTGTGCTGGCTGCAGTTGGGACTTAATTGGATGAATCAAAAACCCTAACTTTTCAAACAAAGCTTTAGTAACTGAAACTGAGTGCTCAGCTGACTCTTGAGTATCACTAATGATCAGAATATCATCCAGATAAGCCATAACAATGTGTTTCTGTGCTCTTAATTGGGCTAAAACTGGTTTCAACAGTTTTGTAAAGAGTCTAGGAGCCGAACTCAATCCATTTGGTAAAGCTTTAAACTGCCATAATTGTCCCAGCCAATTAAATTTTAAAATACCTCCTGAAGCATTGATGAATTGCTACAGAATAATAGGCATCCTTCAAATCAATCTTAGCCATATAACACCCTGCTGAAATAAGATATTTTGCAGTACTGAATGTCTCCATCTTAAAATGTTTGTATTCTACAAACTTATTCAGATCTGTAAGGTCCAGAATAATTCTGCAACCACCATCTTTTTTATCTCTTCGAAATATATTAGAGACAAATTGATGCTTATGTTCATAAGTCTTTCAATTACGCCTTTTCCAGATAATTTGTCAATTTCCACATTAATCTCCATTCTTTCCTCTGCAGAAAACACATAAGCATAAGCAGGTCTATTCTGTACAGGAGGATTAACCCCTTCTTTAAAAATAATAATGGCTCCCGAAACTGCTTGTAATACATATCGATCAGAAGTAATGTTAAGCCAGGCATTATAAAATTTTTGCAATCTCCCTCCAACTGGAGAGTCATCCACAGTTTCTTTAAGTACATAAGTCTTTAATACCTCTGCATATGAGCGTGGTGGTCTCCTTCTTCCCGAATACAGGGAAGCACTTGCCTGCACAGCACGATAGTATTTTCGTGACAAACTTCTGCTTCTATAACGGAAATCGAAACCCCTTCGGGTCGAAAAACCCCTTCTTTGTCCAAAAACAAAAGGTTTAACATTGCTAAAATATTTAGCTTCTTCATCCAACTCTTTCAGCTGTTTCGGCAGATTTTCTCCAAACAAATACCCAGGAGCTTGAACTCCACTTTCTTGACACAGGCTTGCAAATCTAGGGTGAAATATGGGCCGAATCGCCGTTTTCCTCATGCAATTAATTTCATAGAATGAATTACATAATAAGCCCAAAGTATCCTTTTGAATCTTTTCCATTTCCAGATTCTCCATTCGCCTGCCATAGGCCGTAATGGCGGCAGAAATTAATTTGAGCACCTTTTGAAACTTCACTTCTAGGGCTCTCATACTTGGAGTCATAGACGTCCATATCATCGGATTCAACGTAGGTACTTCCAATGAGGCACAATTTCTTGGAGCTTTATATAATTCTGATGTTTCATTCATCACAGAATTGTGAAGTTGGTGAGATACCATATAATTTATGTTTGCAGCTAGGATTTCTTCCATAGCCTCACCACTTCCTTCAGGTATAGCAAAATCTTGTGCTATCCCAGGCACATTAGGCCTTTTCTTTTTACTTTGTGGTGTGCTTTCAAAAGCCATATAGCCACCAGCAGGGTCTGCCTTCTGCAGCCCCAAATCAATTGGGATATCATCCCATGAGACTTCTTCCAGCCCAAATCCTGGGTCCGGAGTATCATATTCCCAACTTGGCCCACAGCCATATTCATCATATTCAAACCCCTCAGGGATTTTTTGGGATTCATCTGGGTACTCTGACCCTTGTCTCATTATTGTTTGGAGAACTTTCTCCATATGCTCCATTTTTAGCCACATAGTTTTATTGTCTGGAGGTCTTTCAATATCAGAGTCATCAGAAACCACGGGCCTCTCAGATTTCTTTTTGCATTTTTTAGGAACATTTTCCTCCGTGGTCATTATTTCTGGAGAATCTGGAAACTCACTATCGGGTACATCAGCGGCCAACGGTATCGGAACCGGGTCCGCACTAACTTCGCGTCCCGTATTTTTACTTTCACCCCGGGAACATCTTTTTACCCGCGAAAACTTCTTTCCCGATTCTCCATTTTTCTTTAATAATCAGTGCTCAATCAGCACGTTAACGTGGCTCTAAATTTTCCTTTTGGTTTCGTTTTGCTGGAGCCACCCAGCGTAACCTAAAAAACGCCCCGGTGTAACTTCACTTACCTGCGGGCCGTTCCGACCGCTGCCGAGGAGCTGCTCCTTACTGCAGCTCCTCCTCGCGCCGTCAGCGTTGACGTCATGCCGTTGCCAGCGTGAGGCGGGTTCTTCACGTAGTCACTCACGTGACTCCGAAGTAAAATTCACTTTTTACCCCTTCAATACTGTTAAGTATAAATTAATCTGATGTTAACTCCTGCCATCATGTGAGAAACAAATGTAACCTTCCCCCAATTTGTGTCAGGTCTCGCGTTTGATCTAGTTTCTGTTTCTTATTGGTTTTTAGTATTTGAGTTTGCATTCTTGTTTTAATTTGGTGTCTCACATCTCCTCTTGTTTCATGTCCCATTTCCTGTCATGTCGTTTAAGCTCATGTGATTGTTGGCCCTGCCCTGATGTGTTTCACCTGTGTCTCGTTATCCCCTGTTAGTCTGTATTTGAACCCTTTGTGTTTTAGTTCTCATTGCCAGTTTGTGTGTATGCTACTTAGTATCACCTCGTTCCAGCTCTAGAAATATTGTGAACTTGTGATCTCGACCATTGCCTGTTTTTCGACCACTGTTTTTGCCTGCTCCTAGATTATACTGTTGCCTCGGTTTTTGCTTACCTGTGTACCGACTTGGACCGATTAAACTCTGAAAACGGATCTGCCCTGTGTCTGAGCCTGCATTTGTGTCCTCCTCATTCAGTTCTGACAATTTGAACATCTATGTTATTCTCTCTAAGAGAACATTCATTCTCTCTAAGAGGCATTTTTCTCACCTGCATACATCCTTGCAGACCTTGTTGGCCCCGGCCCCTTGTAGGAAAAGGCATCTTCACCTTCACACCAGTGGCAGCCTGCCAGTTCCGGTATTGCAGACCTGCATGGCTGGTTCCTTCTCCTGCGTCCGAACTGGTGCCCTGTCGGTAAGGATAATACCTCATCCCCTGTTTTCCAACTGGCTTAATGAGGCCTATAATTTTTGCATCCTCATGGCATTCTTTACTCGCTTAGCAAGATCAACTCCAAATAACAGATTGGGTGGCGGTAAGCTGGGCAGCTCGCACAAAGCCGCCAGATTGGGATTTATAACCGGCCTTATAGCTGTTCTTCTAATGTTATTAATTTCGAAAAAGGCACTACAAAGCAGTTCCAGTGCATCCTGATGGGTTTCAGACATATGCCCTGTATCCACTATCTTCGCAAAAGCCGTAAGCCCTGCCGAAAGTAATTTGAGCACCTTCTGAAACTTCATTTCCTGAGCCCTGGTTGACACCCCCAACTGTGTCCAAATCTGATGGTTGACCATCGGCACCTTGAGTAAGCCACAATTTATAGGAGCTTCATACTTCTTGGCCGCCTCATCCATGGCCAACTCATGTAGTTGGTGGGAGAGCATGTACTGTATTGCTGTAGCCAACTCTTTCCCAATCAGCTCTCCTGCCTCTCTAGGCACAGCAAACTTTTCTGTAATGTTAGGGATGATTTCTAATTGTACACCGCTCTCTCCCACCACTGATTCGGTGTCAGCAAACTGCACCGTTTGAATTTCCTCCTCATAGGCAGGATATTCTGGCAGCCCTGTTAAAGGTGCTGTGAGCACAGGCTCTCCCATAGCCTGGCGTGGGCACCACTCCTCCTCACGGAGTTGGTCCCTGTCGAGCATTCTCTGCATTAGAATCTCGACTTGGGAGAGCCGTGAGCAAATGGTCTCTCCGGTAGAGGCTCCAGCCTCCAAGCCGGACTCTGGGTCAACGGGCCTAACTGACTTCACAGTGGCCTTATACGCTACTGGCATGGCTACACTGTTCACAGGCAGTGGGTCCGCTATCGCTAGCTCTATAGCCGGCATTGGACTAGGTGTGCTAGACGGGCCTCCACTCACAATACTCTCTTGGTCATCGACCTTTCTCCCTCCGGAGCGCCTCGCCGCCACCATTTTCACCTTCTGCAACATCTCTAACGGAGCAACACCAACTGCTGTTACTGAAAATGAACTTCTGAAAAAAGTTTAAAACTTACCTCCAGTTTTAAACTTACCGCTTGGAGGAGCGCTGCTGCTCCAACCGGCCGACTGCACCAAAGTGTCTGACGTAATGACGCACCAACGGCTGTACGGGGTTCTTCACGTAGTCACTCACGTGACTCCGAAGTAAAATACATATATTGACCTCATTATTGCATGGTTCAATCTGCAAAAAAAAACTATACAGCACGAATTACTCCCTCACCTACCCACGGCCATTCCGAAAGCTGATCCGCTGAACCAACCTGCTGTGCAGTGACCACCCTCCCACCAGCTGTACAACCCTTTCCCCAACCCTCCCATAGTTTTGTCCCCTCCCTCTCCTTCCGATCCCCAACCATTTATCCCCAGTCACCAACCTCCTCCAGTGTCTTCCCAATCTGATCTGCCCACCCACCTCTCATTTCCCCATTGATATTTAAAATCTACAATCTACTGTAAACTGCAACCATCTTCTCCAGTATTCACAGTCTCTGATACACTCTGACCTCTTCCCACTTCTGGTCTCTCTTCCCTCCCTCTGAACCTTCATGGTTTGCACACAACCTTATCAGATTTCCTTCACACAATATCTAAAGACAAAACCTGTAAATGCCAGAAGCAGCACTGTAGCGCAGCGGTAGAGTTGCTGCTTTACAGAGACCCGGGTTCGACCCTGACTACGGGTACTGTCTATACAGAGTTTGTATGTCCTCCTTGTGACCGTGTTTACTCTGGTTGCTCCAGTTTCCTTCTATACTCCAAGGACGTACAGGTTTGTAGATAAATTGGCATTTGTATATCGTAAATTGTCCCTAGTGTGTAGGATCGTACCAGTGCGTAGAGTGATCGCAGACTTGGTGGGCCGAAGGTTCTGTTTATACGCTGCATCTCTAAAGTCTAATGTCAAAACAAGTGGCAATAGACAATAGACAATAGGTGCGGGAATTGGCCGTTTGGCCCTTCGAGCCAGCACCGCCATTCAATGTGATCATGGCTGATCGTCCACAATCAGTAACCCGTTCCTGCCTTCTCCCCATATCCCTTGACCCAGCTATCTTTAAGAGCTCTATCTAACTCTCTCTTGAAAACATCTAGAGAACCGGCCTCCACTGCCCTCTGAGGCAGAGATTTCCACAGACTCACAACTTTCTGTGTGAAAAAGTATTTCCTCATCTCCGTTCTAAATGGCTTACCCCTTATTCTTAAACTGTGGCCCCTGGTTCTGGACTCCCCCAACATCGGGAACATGTTTCCTGCCTCTAGCGTGTCCAAACCCTTAATAATCTTATATGTTTCAATAAGATCCCCTCTTATCCTCCTAAATTCCAGAGTATACAAACCCAGCCACTCCATTCTATCAACATTTGACAGTCCTGCCACCCCGGCAATTAACCTTGTGAACCTACACTGCACTCCCTCAATAGCAGGAATGTCCTTCCTCAAATTTGGAGACCAAAACTGCACACAATACTCCAGGCGTGGTCTCACTATGGCCCTGTACAACTGCAGAAGGACCTCTTTGCTCCTATACTCAACTCCTCTTGTTATGAAGGTCAACATGCCATTCGCTTTCTTCACTGCATGGCCTTTGATGGTGCAAAATCTGTTCATTAGAACATAAAGTCTTTGTCTTCGTGCATCACTGAAATTTGCAACAGAAAGTCATTGAACTATTTTGTTGTTGACTACTGCACAATAACTGTTTTATGCACCTTTACTGGCAGCATTCCGTTTTTTAAAAATAATATTTCCTGGGCATTGTCAGCTCTGTTAACGAATGGAAACCAGTGAAGAAAATATATTTTGTTTAGCAAGGAAGTATTACCAAAGCCCAGGTCATATTTGTCTAACATAGAGTGAATGCCTTCAGCACAAGCACTGCAGCAAGAAAGTGACTGGCCAACAAGTCATTGAGCAATTATGGGAAGGGCATTAAATGATAGCCATGCCAGTGCTAATCACATCTCAGGAGTGAAGAGATTTTAAGAAAGCTGTACAAAGGCATACATTTAGAACTGACATTTCACTGCCAGTCTTTAATGAGTTTTGGATTGTTGATATGCTCAAATACATTAATCAATTTTGCTCAAATCATTCCAACCATTTCTAATAGCATCAGAGCTTTATGTGCAATTATCAACAAATCTGAAAGTGACAGCCTGCTTCTGAATTTGTATTTGCATTAACTCAACATGCTGATTAGGGTGACACAAGGTTTGTATGATTTGACGATAACATGGAAACTAAAGCATTTACTTTCACTTGATATGTCTGAGTGATTTGCTCTGCTAACAAGTTTCAAAATGTGTTCATAAAATTGACTTTTTTTCGTGGGCCTTGCTGATTTAGCAGTAATTAAATTATCTCCTGTTTAGATCAATTTGATCAATTCATGCAATTAGCAGTAGAAGAAAACCCCATGACCATCACAAATTCAGCGAGAGGCAAGACCAGGCTGTGAACAAAGAAAGTGAACCATCTTCAGCCAGAACTGCTGTGAACGTACTCTTATGGGCCCCATTATCTGAGATTCCAAACTCAAGCCAATCTGATTAAAACATTCTATGTGCCAGTAGTCAAAATGGTCCAAAGAGCTATGGGACCATTATATACTTTTGTGAAAAATTGAGCAAGTATATGCTGTCCGAAACATATTGGACAAAAGGAGGAGGGAGGAGGGGAGGGATGGAGAAGAGGGCGGTGGGGGGGGGGGGAGGGGAGGGAGGAAGGAAGGGGGAGGGGATAATTCACAATGGTTGGCGTATACCCAACATATAGTGATGACAACTATTTGTTGTATTGGACAAAAGGAGGAGGGAGGAGGGGGGTGGGGGAGGAAGGGGTGGGGGAGGAGGGGGGAAGGGAAGAGGGAGGGGATGGAGGAAGGGGGAGGGAGGAGGGGGGGGGAATAATTCACAATGGGTGGCGTGTACCCAACATATAGTGGTGACAACTATTTGTTTTGACAAAATAACTTATTTCCAAGAAATCCTGGCTCTAGCCACCCTCATCTGCTTCATGATTTTCCCACCATTTTAAAGTTAGAAATAAGGCATCTTGCTGTTACTACACAGGGCGAGTTCCCTTATAGAGTGATGTGTGCAGCTCTGATATTATTGTACACACCCAGGTCAGAACTGTGCAGACCATATTTCAGTTTTAAAATGTTTATGGAAAAGATTTAAACAAAATGTTGCGGGGGGGGGGGGGGGGGGGGGGGGGGGGGGGGGGGGGGGGGGGGGGGGGGGTGGAGAGGTTGAGTAATTTGTAGTATAAAGGGGAATTGAATGGGAAGTGAGGACAGGAAAAGTTCCAAAAGACACCCAAATTAATGGGAAGGAAAGTCCGAGAAGGGATAAGAGAGTAAGGTCAGGGGCAATAGTGACGGATGTGAGACGGGAGGTGAATACCGAAGTTAAAGTGTTATACTGTATATGAATGCACAAAGTATAAGAAATAAAGTGGATGAGCTTGAGGCTCAGTTAGAAATTGGCAAGTATGATGTTGTGGGAATTACAGAGACATCGCTGTAAGAGGACCAGGGCTGGGAACTGAATATTCTGGGGTATACGTCCTATCGAAGAGACAGACAGGTGTGCAGAGGGGGTGGGGTAGCTCTGTTGGTAAGGAATTAAATTGAGTCCCTTGCGAGGGGTGACATAGAATCAGAAGATGTAGAGCCAGTATGGATATAACTGAGGAATTGTAAGGGTAAAAAGACCCTAATGGAAGTTATCAACAGGTCTCCAAACAGTAGCCTATATATAGGGTGCCTCTTCTTCTGTCGTGTGTCTGTTAGACCTGCAGCTCCGTTGAGGCGAGCCAGGCCAACGTGTCATCGTCCAGGTCAATCAGACCTCGTTCACCATTCGTAGGCCAGTTTTTGGGGCAACTGGTGACTATGTGCTCTACTGTCTGTGTTGGGTCCCCACACTCGCAGGAGGCGCTGTCCACGAGGCCCCACCTCTTCATCGCTACTCCATAGCGTCCGATGCCTGTCCTCAAGCGGTTGAAGGTTGTCCACTGCTTTCGGGGCAGGTCCTGGCCAGGGACGTCCATGGGGTCATTGATGTACTGGTGTAGCCTAGATGGTTCTGCTGACTTCCACTGTCCTCTCCATCATGTCTTGACCTTGGCAGCCTTAGAAGCATCAGCCAGTGTTGTGCAGAGCAGCTCTTGGTCTTGCGTGGCAAAGGGGCGCCGTGACTTGAGGCGCACTCGTCGTGGTGTCTGTGTGACGATCTGATGGAGGTGGTGGAATTCACTGGTCTGTGCCTTTCGAGAGAGGGTCAGCGTGGCTGCTTCTCGTCTGATGTTGGCTGGGGCGATGCAAGCGAGGACGGGCAGTTGGTTTACTGGGGTGGCTCGTAGGCATCCGGAGACAGTCCGCAGGGAACTGTTGAGGGCAGCATCCAGATTCCTGGAGTGAGGGCTACGGCACCAGACTCAGTACTCAGACTCAGCGCAGTACTCGGCGGCTGAGAACACCAGGGCCACTGTGGACATGCGCAATGTCTTCATCGTGGCTCCCCGTGTGGTGCCGGCTAGGCGGTGAATCAGTGCGGCACGGGCGCTTGTCTTTTCCTTGGCACCTTTCAGGTGTTGTTTGAATGACAACGTTCTGTTGAGCTTCACACTGAGGTACGTGGGTACGGGCTGGGATCGTAACTGGGCGCTTTCCACCATGACGTTCATCTCGCGGGTCGCTTCCCTGTTGTTGAGGTGGAACATTGAAGATGTTGTCTTACCCATGCTGAGCTTGAGGTGCCAGTTCCTCAGGTATGAAGACAGGATGTTCATGTCTTCAGAGAGGCCCTCTTCTGCTGCTTCCCAGGATGGCTAGGTCATCAGCATAGCCATACTTCTTTAACTGGGTTGCAGGCAGGTCATGGATGTAGATGTTGAACAGCATTGGTGCCAGCATTGAGCCCTGTGGGACGCCATTCTTATGTTTCCTCACCCTGCTGCATTGCCCGTTGCTGGTGTGTAGCCTGAAGCTGCGGTTGCTCAGCATCTCCATGTGCTTGTCTGGGATGGTTTCCAGAAGCTTCACGTGTAGTCCACGCAGCCAGATGGTATCATATGCAGCGGTGAGGTCCAAGAAGACAGCGCCAGCCTTTCTCCCCTGCCTGGAAGCTGTCCTCTATGTCTTGGCACAGGAGGGTCACCTGGTCCGCCGTTGACCCTACCGCTTTGGAAGCGGTATATAGGGGCAAGTTGAATCAAGAGTTAAAATTGGCATCTAGCAAAGGTAATGCTAGGTGGTAATGGGAGATTTCAGCATGCAGGTAGACTGGGAAAATCAGACTGTTACTGGACCGCAAGAATGGGAGTTTGTGGAGTGCCTCCAAGATGGATTCTTAGAGCAGCGTGTACTGGAGCCTACCGTATGCTCCAGTACAAATGCTTTTTCTGCGTCCAATGAAATAATTGATAGGTCTTGCTCTTCAGTTTTACATGAGTGCATTATATTAAACAGATTATTAGAACATAGAAACATAGAAATTAGGTGCAGGAGTAGGCCATTCAGCCCTTCGAGCCTTGCACCGCCATTCAATGTGATCATGGCTGATCATCCAACTCAGTATCCCGAACCTGCCTTCTCTCCATACCCTCTGATCCCCCTAGCCACAAGGGCCACATCCAACTCACTCTTAAATATAGCCAATGAACTGGCCTCAACTACCCTCTGTGGCAGAGAGTTCCAGAGACACACCACTCTCTGTGTGAAAAAAGTCTTTCTCATCTCGGTCTTAAAGGATTTCCCCCTTATCCTTAATTTTCCCCCTTATCCTTATTGAATGAGTATCTTTGGGTATAAACCCCGTTTGATCCGCATTTATTAATTTACTAACCTATTTGCTCAATCTTCTTGCTAGAGTTTTCGCTAGTATTTTCTGATCTGTATGAGCCAGGGTCTTCCAGATCTTCATCTTTTTAACGTATGAGTGTAATCGTTGATTCCGCTAATGTTTCTGGTAATATTTGTTCTTTGAAAGCGTATGTGTACAGTTTTTGTAGTCGTGGTGAGATTATCTCGTAAAATCTTTTTTAAAATTAATTACTAAATCCATCCAGTCCTGGTGTTTTACCATTCTTCAGTGAATTTATTGTCTTTTCTATTTCCTTAATTGAGACCTGAGCTCCTAATTTCTCTTGTTCCAGCAGATTAAGGTTTGGGATCAAAAAAAAATTATAACTTTATACCATCTGCTGATGTTTTGGATGTATATAAATTTTGATAAAATTGAGCAAATCTTTTATTGATATCATTAGGTAATGTTAACAATTCACCTTTATCCGATTTAATTTTTGAAATCGTATGATCCTTTTTTCCTTTTCCCGTTTTTTCAATTGACGTGCCAAGAGTTTTCTGTGGTTTATCGCCAAATTCAAAATTTTCCTGTTTTGTAATTTGAAATATTCTTATAACTCTTCCAGATAAGATTCTGTTTAATTTAAATTTCAGTATTGGTATTTTATTGTGTTTGTCTATGGTTGGTTCTTTAGCATTATCTAAATCCAATTGTCTAATTTGTTCTTCTAGCTGCAATTGTTCGTTCTTATTATTTTTATTTTTAAAAGCTTGATATGAAATTATAGATCCTCTGATAAATGCCTTAAAAGATTCCCAAAATAAAGAGGGTGAAATGCCTGGGGGTGTCGTTAGTCTCAAAAAAAAGGTTCCATCTGTTGTTTTAGATATATACCACCTTGTGGGTCGTTTAAAATTTGGGGATTGAACCTCCAAAACGATTTTTTATTAGGCATTCCTTCTAGTTTTAAGAAAAAAATTAACGGAGAGTGATCGGAGATGATGCTATTATGATATTTAGGATTCTTTGTGTAAGGAATTAATTTCGTATCCAGTAATAAAAAGTCGATACGTGAATACGTTTTATGTACCATTGAGTAAAAAGACAATTCTTTCCAAACTGGATTAGCAATCCTCCATACATCTGCTATATTTGTGTTTTTTATGTATGTATTTAGTTCACTAGCTTTAGATTTTATGTTACGCCTCTTTTGTTGTGCAGATTTATCCAAGTATGGATCTAAAACGCAATTGAAATCTCCCCCAATTATCACATTTTGATAGTTAAACTCTGAAATTATATTCAGAATTTTATTAAAAAATTGAGGATTATCAAAATTAGGCGTGTAAATATTTACCATAGTATGTGGGTAGAATGGGTCTCTCCGGTAACTATGAGATATCTCCCCTCTTTATCTGCTATAATATTCTTTGATTTAAATGGTATACCTTTACGAATAATAATTGTCGTGCCTCTGGATTTAGAGATATATGAAGAGTGATATGTTTGGCCGATCCAATTTGCCTACAGTCTGGTCTGGGCTTGAAGTTTCAAATGTGTTTCTTGTAGGAAAATTATGTCTGAATTAACCGATTTTAATTGTACGAAAATCTGACCCCTTTTAATTGGCTCATTAGCACCCCTTATGTTCCAGCTGCAAAATGTGATTCCTCCAATTTTCTTTTGTTTATCATCTTGCATTATAAATTACTTTGATACCTTTAAGTCATATGGTGCAGCACAATACCTCAGGACTCTAGGTGTTGGGTGGGCACTCGTGGCTACTAGGTTCAGTTGGTATATCCCTCTTAAACTTATCCTTTAAAAAAAAAGACAGAAAAGTGTAAAGTGATGTAGAAATATAAAAAGTGATATTACATTATCTAAAAATAGTGATACTGTAAAAATTTATCCAATTACTTATCCAATTTTCCACCCCATCATCCAGATCATTGATGTACATGACAAACAACAGTGGACCCAACACAGATCCCTGAGGCACCCCGCTGGTCACCGGCTTCCAACATCAATGATTTGGATGAGAACATACTGAGGAATGGTTGATGAAAATTATTTATTTTTTATTTTTGCATTTTCTTTATTTGAAGTAATGTAGTTACAATGATGTAAGCCAAAAATAACATAATACATTTCCTGTACCACTTCTTATTTTAAACTTTAAGAAGAAGAAGAATAGAGAAAGTTAGATTAGATAGTAAGTGCGTGAGAGAGTGATCAGGAAGAACCCGTAGAAGCGTAAGACACAAGAAAGAATAAAAAAGAAAACCAAAGGAAGAGAAAGAAAGAAAATAGAAGACAGAAAATATAAGAAAGTAAAATAAGATAAAAGGGATGTACCTACTTCGTATCTTTACGCACCCCTCACCAGGTCCTGATACCATTTATTTACAGAGTTGTGTTGCACTTTATGCTTGTAATAAGTCAACAAATGGAGACCAAATATTTTTGAAATGGTCTGATTTGCCTGCTAGTAGGAATCTCATATCTTCGAGGTGTAACATTTCGGACATATTTGAAATCCACATTTTTATCGTTGGTGTGGGAGTGTTTTTCCAGAATTTAAGTATAAGTTTTTTTGCCATTATTAAGCCATAATTAAGGAAGCTCTTTTGGAATAAAGTCAGCTCAAAGCTGACTTCCATTGTTCCAAAAATAATCAATTCTGCATTCGGTTTCAGTATTATTTTGAATAATTTTGTAAAAATTCCAGAATTTGGGGATTTTTATGCAAAAAACAAAGGAATGCGCGATGGTTGCTTCTTGGGATAGACATTTATCATGCTTGGGGAGACATTTGGAAACAATTTACTTATTTTAGTTTTGAATAATATAGTCTATAGTGTATAGGTTTTAAATTGGATTAAAATATGTCTTACATTGATCGAGCATTTGTGCACATATAGCAAGTGTTTATCCCAACTCTCTTTCAAGATTTTTATAGCTAGTTCTTGTTCCCAATTTCTTCTAATTCTATCAGATGATGGTATTTCTACATTTAGGATAATATTATACAAGTATGATATCAAATTAGTTGAATCCGCCTTTATAGTCATTGCTTCGTCTAATAAGTCTGGAGACAAATTTTGATATTCTTGTGTGTATTTTTTCAATTAATCATGAATTTGAAAATATTTCAAATATTTACTTCTCAGATTGTATTTAAGTTGTTGGAATGATAAGAAATGTCCATTTTCATACATCTTCGAACGTTTTAATTTCCATTCTTTCCCAATATGTAAATGATTTATCAATACTAGAATGTTTAAACGATTGATTATTAACCATAGGGGTGAGAAGTGATAAATTTCATAATTTTAGGGTTAATTTTATTTGTTTCCATATTCTAATAGTATTATGAATAATTGGATTTTTATATATATTGTATTATTCAGTTTTGTTGGTGAGAGAAGGATCGCTCCTACATGAAAAGGGGTGCAATCCTCTCTCTCCATTACTATCCAATCCACCCGCTGGGCAGAGTTGTCCAACAGGTGAATCACATTTTTGACGTTTGCTGCCTAATAATAATACAAAAAATTAAGGAGTGTTAGTCTACCAAATTCTTTAGGTTTGCACAAATGTCTTCTTTGAATTCTATGAGATTTATAGTCTCATATAAAATTTGTAATATCAGAATCCAGTTTTTTTTTTTTTAACTTTTTAGGTAAGTATATTGGTATTGATTGGAATAGATATTAAATTTGTCGTAAAAATATTCTTTTTATAGCATTTATTCGTCCTATTTCGGAAGAGTTTTCCAAAACTTAATCAGGGCGGTTAATTTGTTAAGTAGGGGCATATAGTTTTCATTAAATAAAGATTTATATTTTCTGGTAATTTCGATTCCCAAATATTTAAAATTTTCTGTAGCAATTTTAAAAGGGAATTTTCTGGTAATTTCGATTCCCAAATATTTAAAATTTTCTGTAGCAATTTTAAAAGGGAATTTTAGCAGATGTGTTGAGTCTTGGGGTTTTATCATCATAATTTCATTTTTATTCCAATTTATTCTATATCCTGAAAAGGATCCAAATTCCTCTATTAGATTTAATATATTCAGTATGCTGATTTGTGATTTTGTGATGTACAGTAGTACATCATCTGCGTATAATGATATTTTGTTATTTGAACATTTTGTATTATAACCATGGATGTTCGGATGTGTTCTAATGCTTTCAGCTAGAGGTTCTATTACAAGAGCAAATAGCAGAGATGATAGTGAGCATCCCTGTCGATTGCCCCTGGATAATTGAAATTTCGGAGACAACATGTTATTAGTTGATATTCTAGCAGTGGGCCTGTCATATAATAGTTTTACCCATGAGATAAAATTCTCTCCCATTTGAAATGTTTGCAGTACTTTAACCAGGTAGTCCCATTGCACTTGGTCGAAAGCTTTTTCTGCGTCCAATGAAATAATTGATGTCTTGTTCATCAGTTTTATATGAATGCATTATATTAAACAGACGACTCAAATTATTGCATGGGTATCTCTTGGGTATAAACCCCATTTGATCCGCATTTATTAATTTACTAACATATTTACTTAATCTTCTAGCTAATGTTTTCGCTAATATTTTTTAAGCTGTATTTAGGAGTGCAATGGCTCTGTGTGATCCAGGGTAAGAAATCTTTATCTTTTTTAGGTATAAGTGTAATCGTTGATTCTGCTAATGTTTCTGGTAATATTTGTTCTTTGAAAGCGTATGTATACATTTTATGTAAACGTGATGAAATTCTTCAATTAGTTTATTGTTTCTTCTATTTCCTTAATTGAGATCTTCGCACCCGATGTGCCACATCTATTTTCGGTTTGGCGGGCAGGTTGAGTACTTGTTTAAGTAAGTTGACAGCGAACTCATGAGGATCACTCCCCTCCTTTCCTTCTGTCACTCCAACTATTCTTAAATTCTGCCGTCTTGAACGTGCTTCCAAATCAAGGCATTTACTGGACATTTTAGCCAATTGCCCCATGACACACTCCTCATCTTTCTTCATTCTCTTTATATCTTCAGACATTTGTAGCATAGGTGCTTCCATATTTTTCATAGCAGTCTTATATAATGTAATAGTTTAGTGAACAGATTCAAACTCCTCATTATACTCTCCTTCCACCCGATCAATTTTCACAGTTAGTCCAGCTTCCACATAATCAATTTGTTTATTTAAATTACTCATTGAATCAATAATTTTCTGATTCCCAATGTTCATGTTCTCCATCATACTTTTCATGTTCTCCATCATACTTTTATTCCCACAGGCAATTTCACAACTTAAATATCTTACCGACTGCTTTATTTCTTCCAGCTCATTATCCTTTGTAGCTATTTCAGTCTTTGCCCTTGTAGCCATTTCAGAGGCTAATTCAGAGTTTAAGTCTTCAGATATTTGTTGATTTTTCAAAAGATGTTTTGTAACAGCTCTTGTAGGGCTTTGGACAAGAGTCATTTTTTTCATATAAAAATGCCTTAAAACACCATTATTTTCACGCCAATTTCTGATGACATCATCAGCGTGACGTCAAACAGCTCCGGTAAGTATTTTTAAATCGGTCCCGTTCTTCAAACCGGCTTTTTATGCGAAATATCACAAATTTTGGGAGCAGAGCTAAATGCAGCGCCTGTTCAGTGCATCATGGCACCACCGGAAGTGGTTGAAGTAATTTAATACAGAGAAATGTGAGGTGTTGCATTTTGGGATGTCTAACAAGGGCAAGACCTACACACTGAATGGTAGGCCTCTGGGGAATGTTGTAGAGCAGAGGGATCTAGGAGTGTAGGTGCATGGTTCCTTGAGGGTCGAGTCGCAGGTAGATAAGGTGGTCAGAAAGGGTTTGGCACATTGGCCTTCATCAATCTGAGTATTGAATATAGAATTTGTGATGTCATGTTGCAGTTGTATAAGATGTTGATGGGACTGTATTTAGAATATTGTGTTCAGTTCTGGGCACCATGTTATAGTAAAGATATTGTCAAGCTTGAAAGAGTTCAGAGAAGATTTACGAGGATGTTGCCAGGACTAGAAGGTCTGAGCTACAGGGAGAGGTTGAGTAGGCTGCGCCTCTATTTCTTGGAGTGCAGGAGGGAGTGATCTTATAGAGGTGTATGAAATCATGAGAGGAATAAATCGGGTAGCTGCACAGAATTGCTTGCCTACTACACAATAAAGAATATTTTAGATATTTACAAATCAGAAATTATGTTTCTGCAAATACACAAGAACTTAGAAATAGAAAGACAGAAATTTTAGATGAATGCTTGAATAAACATCCAAATACGGAAACAATGATATCATAATATAACAATATTTTATTGGAAAGTGATGTCCCATCAACAGAAATACATAAATAGACAGTCTTGGGAAAATGAATTAGGCCAAATTATAAGACCAGAAATATGGGATGAAAGTTTACAACATATACATCATTGCTCGTTAAATGCTAAACATTCCCTTATACAGTTTAAAATACTACATAGATTACATTCCAAATCTAAATTACATAACATTTTTCCAAAAATATCCTCTATATGTGATAAATGTCAAAACTCAGAAGCAAATTTGTCACACTCATTCACTAACTGTATAAAAATTGTAAAATACTGGAATGAAATATTTAAGATAATTTCGAATGTTGTCAATATAACTTTGACTCCTGATCCAAAGTTAATAATACTTGGAATACTAGAAACTGACCAACTAATAACAATGAACCAAAGAACTTTTATCGACTATGGTTTAATAATTGGGAAAAAATTAATATTAAAATTTTGGAAAGGCCCTACATCCCCAACAATCAATATGTGGAACATAGAAATGTCGGAGACACTTCATCTGGAGAGATTGAGGCTTGTCCTAATGGACAGGTTGGATCTCTTCAGAGGGATTTGGTCTCCATTTATTAAATATTTACAGGGTCATAATGGTTCGGCACGAGGACTTGACTGAGGCCTGAATATTTGAATAGATGAAGAAATATATATAATAAACCATGAATATATCTCCAAGGACGGATTAATGATTAATACTCCATTCTCCATCAAACTTTTCACACTCTTTCTCTCTATTTTTTCATACTTTTATGAACAATTAGAAAAATGTATAGAAACACATAATCTTAAATTTTTAATATCAGTACGAATATAAATATCACTAACTTTATGAAAGTATTATTAGTATCATGTATTTTCAATTATATAAAATATATATAATTTAAAATTTTAAAATCAATGATAATACAAATATTATTAACAGTATGAAAATATAATGAATATCATAAAAGTTTTACTAGTATTACGTATTTTTAATTATATAAAAATTTGGTCCTACATTTTCAAAATCAGTGACAATACAAATATTATCAACAGTACGAGTATATTACTAATATTATGAATGTATTACTAGTACCATGTATTCTCAATTATATAAAATATATAATCTTAAAATTTATAATCAATAATAATACAAATAATATTAATAGTACGAATATTTCATTAATATCATGTATTTTCATCATTGTAAAATCATGTACTTTGTTATTATTTTGTTTCTATAATAAAAATATTAAAAAAAAAAAAAAAAAAAATCTCTTGCCCAGAGTGGGGGAATCGAGGACCAGAGGACATAGGTTCAAGGTGAAGGTGACAAGATGCCATAGGAATCTGAGGACTAACTTTTTCACTCAAAGTGTGGTGGGCATATGGATCAAGCTGCCAGAGGAAGTAGTTGAGGCTGGGACTATCCCAACATTTAAGAAACAGTTTCATTGGTACATGGATAGGACAGGTTTGGAAGGATATGGACCAGGAGGGATTAGTGTAGCTGAGACATGTTGGCCGGTGTGGGCAAGTTGGGCTGAAGGGCCTGTTTCCACGCTGTGTGACTCTATGACTCTATTGACAAGGCCTCATTTGGCGTACTGTGCAGGGTTCTGGTCTCCCTGCTATCGGAAGGATGTCATTAAAATGGAAAGGTTTCAAAAATGATTTATGAGGAATGTTACCAGGTCTTGACTTTGAGTTATAAGAGAGCTTGGATAGGCTTTTTCCCATGGATCAAAGGGTGCTGAAGGATATCCTAATAGAGGTTTGTGAGATCATGAAAGTGGAAAGATAAGGTGAATAGCCCGAGTCATTTTCTCAAGGTAAGGGAGGTTTAAGGTGCAAGGGAAAATATTTAAAAGGTAACTGAGAGACAACTTTTGCCCACAGAAGGTGCTGTGTATATTGAACAAGCTGTCAAGCAGAAGTGATAGAGACTGATAGTGATCTTTCAAGAATCTCTAGAATCAGCAATGGTTCAAGAGGACTGGAAAATTGCAAATGTAACTTTACTGTTTAAGAAGGGAATGAGGCAAAAGAAAATAAATTATAGGCCAGTTAGTCTGACTTCTGCCGTTGGTAAAAGTTTAGAGTCCATTATTAACTATTTCAGGGTACTTGGGAGCACATGATAAAATATGCCAGTCAGCATTGTTTTGTTGAGGAGAGCCTGTCAAATATGTTGGACAGATTCTGAGAACTTTTGATATTTAGAAAATTTGGAGAAAAAGGTGATTTGGTGAGGTGGATTTTACACACAAGACTCCAATAGCATTGGTGAATATCATTCAAACTCGCGAGACCTTGATTCTATTGCTTATTTTCAATTATAATCAATTTCTTGATTATTTCCTCGGGTTTAGTTCCCATTAAAACGCCTTTGATAATGAAGTAGTTCATGCTTATATGCAGACTGATGTGGATAATATCTAAATCAGTGGGCGGCGCGACCGACGTTGCAGTCCGTCTGTCTTTTTTTTTGTCCCATTGAGTTTGTAGTGGTTTTTTATTTTTTTATTTTATTTTTTAATTTTTTTAAATGTTTTAAAAAATTGTTTTTAACTGTGTATGTGTGGAGGGCATGGGTGGGGGAAACTTATAAATCTCTTCCTTGTATGGGGGACACGACCTTTTCCATGTCGGGTCTCTGTTGTCATTGGGGCCTAGCACCGTTGAGCGGCCTCCAACTGGAACGACCTGGGGGCTCCAGTCGTGGAGCCTGAGGACTTACCATCATGGAGCTGGCCGGCTTTGGAGTGTGGAGAGCTGTGGTGGCGCACGGCTGCGACCCGACTCTGGAGCTCGGAGGCTTCGGCTGCAGGCCCCGTGGACGGTAACATCGGGAGTTCGCGGGTCCCTGGTGGGAGACCGCTTTTCAGAGCTCCGGCAACGTCAACTTCTCCCGCCCGAATTGCGGGGTTGAAAATGACCTGGAGCGGGGCCTTACATCGCCCAACGTGGCTTTAACAGCCGCAGGACTTGCTAGCCCTGCCAGGAGCTCCAACATCAAGACCCGGAGCGGGGCCTTCCATCGCCTGGCTCGGGACTTGCTAGCGTCCGCCGAGGGCTCCAATGTCAAGACCCGGAGTGCGGCCTTGCATCGCCCGGCACGGCCTTAATGGCCGCCGGACTTACCATGCCCGCCAGGGGCTTTGACTTTGACATCGGGAGAAGAATGGAGAGCAGAGGAGAGACAAGACTTTGCCTTCCATCACAGTGAGGAGGAGATTCACTGTGATGGATGTTTGTGTCAATTGTGTTGGTGTGTGTCTTGGTTCTTTTCTTGTTGTATGACTGCAGAAATCAAATTTTGTTTGAACTTCATTTGAGGTTCAAATGATAATAAACAGTATTGTATTGTATTGTAAACTATGATTCTTAAGAGTTTGATTGAAAAGGATGAATGTTAATATTTTCCCTTGACATCTATTGTATTTTTATTGCAATATTTCCCTGCCCGGACATCACTACTAACTGGCAACCTAAATGTCAACTATATGAGCTTAATTAGCCACTATAAATTGTCCCCAGTATATAGCAAGTGGCAGTATTTTGGGGATGGTGGAGTACATGTTGGTGAGAATGTGGCAAAATGACAAAACCAAGAATTGATGGGGAATTAATGTGAATAGTTGGTAGATGTTGGCACCACCTCCGTGGGATGTAGGGATTTTTTCCGTGCTTTATCTGTCTTTGATTAGAGTCAGAGTCATACTGCAAGCAAACAGGCTCTTCAGCCCAACTTGCCCATGCCGACCAAGATACCAACATATCAATGTCTTTTAAATGTCTATACCTCCTAAATTATATTGTATTGTAATTAATTTATTGGCCAAGTATGTAAAAACATACAAGGAATTAGATTTGCCATAGTCATGCCAAAAAAGCAACAAGACACACAACTACATCAAAATTAACATAAACATCCACCACAGCGTACTGTGATGGAAGGCAATAACGTATTATCCTCTTCCCTCCTTTTCTCCCACGGTCGGGGAAGTCGAAGTTCCTGCGGTTGGAGCTCCTGAAGTCCATCCCTAACCAAAGGACCATGAGCTCCACTATGTTAAGTCTGCAGGCTCTTGCCGATCTCTGATAAGGAATCGCAAGTTCCACGATGTTAAAGTGGCTGTCCCACTGCGGCAACCTAATCTGACGAGTTTGCCCTTGACTCATACTCGCAGCATGGTCAACACAAGGTCCAAGGTCTTTGTAACTCCCCTTCATGCTCGAGGGTAGTCCCCATGTACACGAGGCCTCAGCTAGGTCGCGGCATATTTTTCAACATGTTGAAAAATGCCCGCGAGTAGAAAAAGGTCGCCATGGAAAAAATGTATACTTTGTTTACTCATAGGTTTAGTCGAAGTAGGTCGTAGATAGGCTTCAACATAGTCGAAGAAGGTCGAAGGAGGTCTACTACATAGTCGAAGGAGGTCTTCAACATGACATTTTTTCAAACTCTCCTAAACTCTTCTAAACTCGCGAATTAGGTTGTCGCAGTGGGACAGCCCCTTTAGTCTGCAGGCTCTCGTGGTTGTAATCCGCAACAAAAGGGACGCCAGCTCCACGATGTTAGGTCGTAGTGCGGACGGTGATACGATACGGAAAATGTAGCATCTCCGTTGAGGAAAGAGATTAAACCAAGTTTCCCCCACCCCTCCACCCACATAATACAAAACTGAAGATACACTAAAACATACATTTAACTAGAGACTAAAAACCTCAAAAGAAAAAAAGGACAAGACAGGCTGCTGGCAAGGATGCCATCTTATGGCACCACCTGGTAAAAACCCCTAACTGACATGACTGTGGAAGTTCCTTCAACTTATGTTCTACAATGTTCAGCAGAAAAGGTCAAAGCATATTGGGATATTAATCAAATCCAGCTTTACCAGTGGTGGCCGTAAGTCAAAGACAAATTGACAGAAAAGTTACATTGATTGAACTTGTCATTAAAGTGAGGAAACACATGGGTATTGTACTTCATGCCAGATTCGTTCCTCTGTGCTGATTTTATGTTCTACTGGCTTTATTGTGCAGTCTTATAATAGCAATAAAAATAATTATTTCATGAGCACCACTGTTCTTCCATCCATCGTGCTTCAATGGAATGACTAAGCAGCTCTGCGCAATCTGATTGCTGTCTAAACCCCAAAGGCCACAATGGACATAATGGGTAAAGTGGAACAATAATTCCTAAGTCAACAGAATCTGTGGCTCAGTTCTGATGACCTTTCCATAGAAGTTGCATGACTGGATGATGTCTTCCAGCATTTTAATGTTTCTTTCAGAACAGGGAAAACAAAATATAATTAACATTATACTAATCGTAAGCTCGAGCAAATACAGTTGGTTTCATTTTTATGATGGTGGGGCCACAGCAAATTGCAAATGGCTTGCAGACAATAATTGATCTAAATGGCCCTCTCTTGCTTCAAGCTTTATTGAATGAGGCTGAATTTTGGAATCAATGGCCTGGATGTTTAATAGGGTCGGTTATATATGCAGGAGGAGGGGTATATAGTTTCAGGGAATCTGCATGGTGCGCCTTTTTATGATGGTGGGACTACAGCAAATTGCAAATGGCTTGCAGACAATAATTGATCTAAATAAGGTTTAGTCACATATAGAGTCACACTGAACGGACACAGGCCCTTCAGCCTACTCGTCCATGTCGAATAAGGTGTGCCATCTAAGCTAGTCCCATTTGCCATCTATCCAAGTGTACCTGCCTTAACTATTTTCTTCTGGCAATTCGTTCCATATACCCACTGCCCTCTGAGTGAAAAGGTTGTCCCTCAGGTTCCTATTAAATCAGCCCGACTCACTTAAACCTATGTTACCTGTTCATGACCCACCTTGTGATCTAAAGCCCACTGGTGCTCATTTCTCAAAATTCCACACATCAGCTCCAGCAATGTGGCTATAGGCCTCAGTCTAATTAGCTGCAGCCAACAGAGAAACATTTTATGTAAGAAGAAATTGCAGATGCTGGTTTAAACCAAAGATAAACACAAAAAGCTGGAGCAACTCAGCAGGACAAGCAGCATCTCTGGAGAGAAGGAATGGGTGACGTCTCGGGTCGAGTCCCTTCGTCAGACTCTCGATCCGATACGTCACCCATTCCTCTCCAGAGTTGCTGCCTGTCATAGAACATAGAAACATAGAAAATAGGTGCAGGAGGAGGCCATTCGGCCCTTCGAGCCAGCACTGCCATTCATTGTGATCATGGCTGATCGTCCCGCTGAGTTGCTCCAGTTTTTTGTGTTTATCTTCAGAGAAACATTTTATTTAGGCTTCTTCTATTAGACTTTGGAGATATAGCATGGAAACAGACCCATCTGCCCACTGAGTTCTGCTCCCGACCAGCAATCACCCTGTACACTAGCACTTTATCCTACACACTAGGACAAATTTACAATTTTACAAAAGGCCAATTACATCGTTGGAGTGTGGAAGGAAACCGGAGCACCCGGATAAAGCCCACGTGGTCACAGGAGTAACGTACAAACTCCAAACAGGTAGCACCCGTAGCCAGGGTCGTACCCGGGTCTCCGGCACTGTAATACAGCAGCTCTACCACTACGCCTCTGTTCTGTTAAGAACTGTTACATTCTACTTGGTCCTCACCTTCCAAAGATGATGCGGCAAAGCGCTGAATCAAGATGAATTTGTTACCAGCCCAAATATCACTTAAATAAGGCAACAGCATCTGCAAAAAGGTCACCGGCAGGCAAACCACAGTTGAAAGATACATTTCCCTATTGAGATTTATTTAATAGTCCTTATATTGATGCTGATTCCAAGTTGCTGTGAATCCATAATCACATGATTGCCTCTGGCAATGTTTTCTTTCATGCATTTATTTATTTTAGAAATTGTGCAAAGGCCTTATAAGCTGTGCCACCGTCTCCTAGTCCCTCGATGTACTTACAGTACTATTTTAAGATTCAAAGCTATGTTTCCACCTTTACGAGTTGTGGCATTTTTCATTCAGATCAAACCAGATTAGCTGTGCAAAAATCAACTCAGATAATTGCGAGACTGGGGTCTTATTCCCAGATCAAAGTGGTCGTGCGAGCAATTCCTACTGGCCTCCTTGCATAAATGTAATGTTAGTTAATAGTTTGCTAATGTTGTTCATGTACTTTATTCGACTCATAGAACTTTTGGCTGCATCAACAGAACTTTGTCTTCAGTGCAAAACTTTGATTCTCATGAATGACTCCAACTGAATCTCATGATTTCACTCCAATTATGATTGCAGTGTTAGCTATCATTTCTGCTGTGATTGAATTTTCAATATTTTTCACTTTTTTTTAACCTTTCAAGAACATACATGGCATTCGACCCCTTTGAAATATTTCTTACAATTAATTGTCTTAGAGGGGCAGTATGCCAGCTATTCTAAAATATAAATGCAATATGTGACTACTGTTTTATACTGTATTATTACCCATATCAGCCATCTGAGGTATGGTTTTACCAAATTATATTCCCTTCCTTTTTACTGCCAGCAGGGCTAACAGGGGAATATTTTCTTATATTCCCCTTTCTAGCCAACCCCTATGGAGTTTACCTGTTTAAACAGCGGGGAATATAACCTTATATTCCCCTGGTCTCACATCCGGGAACGTGACGCTGCGTGACGGCAACGTGACGCTGCGTGGGAAATTTTAAAATTTATTCTAAAAAAAAAAAAAAAAAAATTGGCTTGCCGGTTGCGAGAAAAGGTTCCCGTTTTAAAACTGTCGACCTTCACATTGTCACATAAATGAATGACATAAATTACATAAATGAAACATAAATGTTACATTGTTTTAAGTACCCTTAATTTACAATGTTGCAATGCATATTGCAAAATGTATAGATACATTCATATTCATATGAGATGTTCAGATTTTCCTCTAATGTCTGATAATGGGGTAATAATAACAATATTGACTGTCCTCTTTCGGGAGATACGACATTATATTGCCCTCACTAGATCCATATTGCCCTCGTCTTCGACTCGGGCAATATGAATCTACTTCAGGCAATATATGTCGTATCCCCCTCAAGGCCAGTCAATATTCTATTAATATTGCTCATATTCCAATAATATCCATGTCCCAAAGAATAACAACATCTACATTATCCACCTCTCCGATATTACATTGGCATATCAAACTAGGCTCAGCATTCACTTTTTGGAAGATGCTTGAAATATAAATTGGCACAGCAGATGGACTTGCCACCTCACAGTTCCAGTGATCCAGTTTGATCCTAAACTCTAGTGCTGTCAATGTTGAGCTTGTACTGTATGTTCTCCCTGTGATCACATGAGTTTCCTCCTGGTGAACTAATTTCCTTCCACGTTCCAAAGATTCAGACGTGTGTATGTTAATTGGCTATTGTATATTGCCCCGTGTGTGGGAGAATGGTAGAAACTGGGGCAAGATAATGTTTATGTGGCGACAGTAAAATAGAATAGTAAGATTAAATGAGAACTTACCAGTTTGAAGTTTGATCTTTATTTTATGAGTCGTCGAGTTGAGGGACTACGTGAATAGAAGCCCGTACAGCCGTCCCTGCGTCAATCTTCAAAGCAACGGCGTGAAATCACAGATAGTAATGACTGAAGTATAATGGTAAGATAACAAAGACTAGAACTACCAGATGAGATCTATGAGGGCTGGGAGCGGAGGGCACGTAGTCCCTCAACTCGACTCCTCATAAAATAAAGATCAAACTTCAAACTGGTAAGTTCTCGTTTAATCTTACTATTTTACTTCGGAGTCACGTGAGTGACTACGTGAAGACTTCAAAGCTCTGTGATATCATGCCGTGTGAAACGAGTGTACACAACCACACCTGCTTCATTGACAAATGAAGGGAAACATTCATAATGCATACAGTCATAACATATGTAAAACATGCTGATGCTGTTTAAATGAAACAATAATATTTCCATCTCTCACCCAGATGGAAAATATAACCAGAACATAAATAGAGTTAATAACCGAGGGTCAGCAATGGGTCATTACAGATGTTTGGAGAGTCGTTCGTTGGACCATGCTGCAGCCGTAACGATGCGACCCAGCGGAACATAAATACCCTTGCTGCTGATGTTGTAGCAGCCCTGGTGGAATGAGATCTGGAATCAGAATCCATTAGTACATAACACAACTCTGTTTTCCTCATCTGGAATGGCCTGAACAATAAGTTCTCCCAAATTATATATTTGTGTATCTATTTATTTATTTATTTATTGTGACTAACGACATTGCTAGTCCAGAACTCCAAGCTCTTGATGACCTTAACATATTGTTGTATATATGTGTGCTTACCTTATCAAAGGTCCCCTGAGTATGCCTGTGACTATTTTGAGACCCGACCCCCTTCTGGTCTGCTCAAGTATTTATAACATATTATATATTATAAATTTACAGACATTATCATCCTGAACGATCACAATTATGTAGCGACTGAACCTGCTGCACTAAACCAGTGCCAGAAGGATAACTACCTAATAAACTCCAGCCATATTTAAGTCTATAGCTGCAGCCTCCTGGTGTAAACAGTGTTCACAAATGTCAACATCGCATATGGCATTATATTGGTCCTGGGACCCATGTTGAAACCTACCCCTTGATAACCCAATTAATGGCCGTATAACTCCATAATTAACAAACGATAATTTAGCATGAACTTGAAACTTTAGTAATCAATAACATTTTCCGTGGAACATAAGCATAACAAACTCTTTCATCTCCTGGAAAAGAAAATTCCACGGTTTGGTGCTATGCAAACACTTTGAACACATAGAAGGATAGATGTAACATCCCAAATCTTAGGGCAGTTTATTAACCTGCAGAACATAATTTGAGTTTATCATGCAACAAGTGATTTCCCAAGCCTCAGGCTGAACCAGCAAATTACGTTTAAAATAACCAAATAAGGGTATATTATTTGCGACAACCCAGGAATCAATGTGCATAACCACTCAATAGGAACCTTAAGCGGCCTCTTAATGACTTTATTTGAAACCTCAATTGATACACAAAATGGAGGAAGCCATAAAAGTCCTTCCTACTCCTTTTAGCGAAATTGTATGTTTCGCCACTGTAATGCCACTATTTTGCAACCAGTGAAATAAACATGAACCATGTTAGGTGTTCCATTAACCAGAATTTCATAATGTAGTGCAATTCAACACCAATTCTGTGTTGCCATTAACCTATACTTGATTGCACCCTCGTCACTAACATATGCCATCATCATAATGTATCAACCCGAGCGTCCCAATATGCACATTTGTCCAATCACTCTTTAACCCATATGATGCCCGTAGGGTCTATAGATAGTTGATACCCACAACAGACATTTTTTGCAAATCATGCAAATCTGCTCCACCTCCAGACTCGAGATGATATTTGCAACTTGGAATCTGCCGTAAACAGCAACTGTGGCCCGATTTCCGAAACGGTCTTGTAAGACAATCTTGGTCCTTCTACTGAACCTGCGCAATTCTAACCTGCTTGAAAAGCTAGAACAGACCATTTTACATGATTAGACCCCTCAAATAGCTGATAATGTCTCAATCATTTGTAATGTTTAACTAAGTGAACACCTTACCAAGCTGCAAGTGGTCCCTTAATTGTAGAGTAGCACAGGTACAGTGCGTGGAACCTCTGGCCAGCCTTCATGCTGCACCAACTTCAGTGAACCTCTTACTGCCAATAAAGACGTGGGGCGCATAATCACCAAAACTATGAAACCTTGCTCGTTCCAATAGCTTGTGCTTTGTCCTCCAGGTTTCGCCAATGGAAAGGTCTTACCTGAATAGAAGATTTCGACGGCCAACTGTAATGCCCCCCTTAGAGCGGTATTCACTGCATATGTGTTTGGGATGGTAACTTTCTGGCCAGGCATAGACCTCTGGGCATATGCCCTGAATCCCTTGGGCATGCTCTATGGCTCTACCCTCAGACTCGGCATTAGACTATACTGATCCCACATGCTCTCCTCTTACATGAGGGAGCCATTAAGCAGCCCTGATACAAGGTGCTGCTGGCGCCGCTTCCGCAATACGCTGACTTTGCCATGGCCCCAGCGTCAGAATAATACTGACACAGCATGCTCTCCTCCTACATGAGGGAGACCTTAAGCAGGCCTGCTAAAAGCGCTGCTGACACAATTTCCTATTTAAGGCCATTAGCACCATATTGTAATTTAATTGAAGATTTACTTAACAACAACTGGAGCAGTAATGAATACCGTTTGTCCATCCTTGTGACTTTATTAATTTCACCTGGAGAAACAAGGTGTGTTAACAATGACCTATAATGCACTTAATAGTTTAACCATTTAACAAGATAAGTTGTCTTACTTGCACAGCTGAATCATATCTATACTTTTAACAATTAATCTAACGACTAGTAAACCTGTTTACCAGAGTTTATTGACAGCCATCTGTTGCCCGGCCGAATTACAGCCAATTGAATACCTAAAAGTGAATCCCAACATCCTACAAGTCTATTTGATAAACTCAATCTAGCTGGATGGAGGAGCCCAATTTCTCAAATATAGTATAAGACTTAACAGATCCTGTTATATTGCCTTATCCTAACAATGACCCCTCATCCCCCATGATCACTGTAAATGGGAATACCCTACTAAACAGCTATTCCCATAAAGCAGCCCTGAAGAAAGGTGCTGCTGGCGCGGCCTTTCCCATAGACCAGTATTTGCCATAGATTTGGCGTTTTCATGAAGCAGCCCTGAGCAAAGGTGCTGCTGGCATAACCTCTCCAATAGGCTAGCCTGCCATAACTTGGCATTCCCATGAGCAGCCCTGAGCAAAGGTACTGCCGGCACAGCCTCTCCAATAGGCTAGCCTGCCACAGCTTGGCATCCCCATGAGCAGTCCTGAGCAAAGTACTGCTGGCACAGCCTCTCCCATAGGCTAGCCTGCCATAACTCGGCATTCCAATGATGCAGCCCTTCCCAAAGGTACTGCTGGCATCGCCTCTCCCATAGGCTGGCACTGCCATAACTTGGCATTCCCATGATGCAGCCCTTCCCAAAGGTACTGTTGGCACAACCTCTTCCATAGGCTGGCACTGACATAACTTGGTATTCCCCATAACTTTACTACTGATCCACCTCCTGCCTAAAGGAGTTTCTCTAAATTCATTCGCAGAGGTGAACCTACCAAATCTTTCTTAATTACTCTGACTATTTTGGCAGCTGTCCCCATATCCTGGGGATTATTGTGGTTAGGGAACCCCATAAGTGAATTTCCCCTCCCTGGGAATCAATCCCCGGGCACCCGGGTTACTCATTAACTTGAATGAAACCCCATTTCTTGGGGACTACTGTGGTCTGGGAACCGCAAACACTTGAGTTTCCCCACCACTGGGAACCCAGGCTGACCTTTCAGGCCCGTTAAGCCCCATCCCCTAGGGACTACTGCGGTCTGGAACCGCATACAGTTAAGTTTTTCCCCCACTGGGAACTCAGGCTGACCATTGAGGTCCGTTAAGCCCCATCCCCTAGGGACTACTGCGGTCTGGAACCGCACTTTTCTCGGGTATCCCCTCCCCGGGAACCCAACATGTGGAGTCACTGACCGCGTTATCAGTGACTCCGATCGCTAACCCGACATTCGCCAGCTCCCCGCTCCCGCGGTCGGGCCAGGGTTTTCCCCCCAAAGCCCTAGGCTGGTTCACTCGTCGGCCTCGCGACCATCCCGCAAGAACCCCGGAGGTTCCTGAAGGAAACCTAGAACAGGTAAGAAATAGCACTTACCTGAAACTTTTTTAGACTTACCGTTGGAGGAGCAGCGCTGCTCCACAGTCGACTGCACGAGCGTCTGACGTAATGACGCACGGACGGCTGTACGGGCTTCTATTCATGTAGTCACTCACGTGACTCCGAAGTAAAATTAGGATAGTTGAGGACAGTTCATTGGCTATATTTAAGAGTGAGTACAGAGAAGGCTCACCAGACTGATTCCTGGGATGGCAGGACTTTCATATGAAGAAAGACTGGATAGACTCAGCTTGTACTCGCTAGAATTTAGAAGATTGAGGGGGGATCTTATAGAGACTTACAAAATTCTTAAGGTGTTGGACAGGCTAGATGCAGGAAGATTGTTCCCGATGTTGGGGAAGTCCAGAACAAGGGGTCACAGTTTAAAGATAAGGGGGAAGTCTTTTGGGACCGAGATGAGAAAATCATTTTTCACACAGAGAGTGGTGAATCTGTGGAATTCTCTGCCACAGAAGGTATTTGAGGACAGTTCATTGGCTAAATTTAAGAGGGAGTTAGATGTGGACCGTGTGGCTAAAGGGATCAGGGGGTATGGAGAGAAGGCAGGTACAGGATACTGAGTTGGATGATCAGCCATGATCACATTGAATGGCGGTGCAGGCTCGAAGGGCCAAATGGCCTACTCCTGCACCTATTTTCTATGATTCTATGTCTATGATAGTATTGGTGTCAATGGGTGCTTGATGGTCACTAATGAATGAATGTGCCAAAAGGTCTACTTCAGTGCTGTAAGATCCTATGACTCTGCAATTTTATTTTGATTCAGTGACTCTGGCAGGTACATTTGCAACATTTAAGAAACAGGTACATGGATAAGATAGGTTTAGAGGCATATAGGCCAAAGGCAGTCAGGTGGGACTAGTGTAGATGGGAAATGTTAGTCCGCATGGGCAAGAAGGATCAGTTTCCACAATGTATGACTCACCAATGATAATTAAATTCAATGTCAAGCATTGGTGGTTAGAAGCTTGCATTTTGAAGATGATCGGAGATGATATTCCAAGTACTTTGACATCCGTTTTTTAGCGAGGCAGAAGACAAGGCAGTAAACCAGGAAGAATGTTAAGGAAATCAGATGACTGATTTAACGAGATTTTCAGGACTTTGTGCAGGTAGTTCTTTTAGTTTTTTCAAAATCTGACGGATAAAGAAAGGCGAGGATAGCTTTGGGGAGAAGTTCTTTCACAGAATTCCTTGTTAGTCAGAAAGAGCAGAGGTGCATTTACACCTCTCCCCCATCACTGTCCCTCACAATTTCCACCATCAGAGCAATCCCTCTCTCGCATGAAAACTCAGTGTCTGAGATTAGAAAACCAAGGATACTACTTCTTGAGTTATGGATCACGTACCTGGTTTTGCAACTGACCCTAAAATATGTTGCATGCCACTTAAATGAAAGCCACAGCGATCAATCTGCTAACCTGCATGTGAAGCTGATTCCCTGAAACTCTATCCCCTTGTCCTGCATATGTAATCCACCCTATTAAACATCCAGGCCATTGATTCCAAGATTCAGCCTCATTCAATAAAACTTGAAGCAAGAGAGGGCCATTTAGATCAATGATTGTCTGCAAGCCTTTTGCAATTTGTTGTGGCCCCACTATCATAAAAATGAAAGATACTGTATGTCTCTTACTTCGTTTCCTTTTTTGTAATGGTAACAATCTGTTGCACATAGCAACCTTTGCTCGTTAATATTTAAACATGCAAACAGGGAAGCCTTCTATGTTTTTGGCTTTAGTTTTAATCTCTTTCAACAAGAGACCCTAGAGACCAACATGGAATTGCATCTAAGTTCTCTTTGTGCGTATGCAAGTTAAGTGACGTTGAACCTAGTTTAAGTACATTCAAAGAGTCTATACAACAGGGAAACAAGCCTTTCAGCCTAACTTGTCCATGCCAACTTGGCATTCTGGGCTATTTCCATTTACCTGTATTAGGCCTGTATCCCTCTAAACCCCTTCTATCCATATGTCCAAATGTCTTTGGAAAGCCGTTTCTATAGCTGCCTTTGGCAATTGACAGTGTACTTACAGTAGTTCATACAGAGTCAAACGACGAGTGCAGCCAGCTTATCGCCACTGCTCCAAGTGGATCATGGCCTAAGCTGACAAACCTTAAGAAATGCTCAATAATATTCATTGTTCTGACGGCATTCACCAGGAAATGTAATAAGCAATGTTGAAAGTGTCATAGAGTCATACAGGGTGGAAACAAGCCCTTCAGCCCAATGTGCCCACACCGACCAACATGTCCCAGCGACACTAGTCCCACCTGCCTGCACTTGGTCCATATCCCTCCAAATTTGCCCTATCCATGTAATGGCTGGCATAGTCAAAAGAGAATTGAAAATAGGTTCCATTGCTTAGGGCTTTTATCTTATATGTTTTAAGTCTTTACCTCTCATTGGCTGGGCTGGTATAGTTACATCACCTCATTTAAATAATATGTTCATAGTTAGATTAAAAACTAAAATTATATAATTAAGGAGAAAATTAAATCTTCAGTCAAAAGTCCTTAATTGCAGATTAAGGTGACATTTCCTTTTTAACAACATATTATGCATATATGGGTATTTTCTGTTCTTTCTGGTCTAGTTAAGAATATTCTAAATCAATTATGGCTTTCCTGCATAAAATGTAGGTGAAATATATCATTTTTGGTTATTAATTCTGCCAAATGAGCTGTAGGTCTGTTATTAATCTGTGATCAAAGCATCGGTATTGTACCTGTATGAATCTTAACTGGGTGGTTCTTGACAAGATTAGCACCTAAGTAAGTGGCATTAATGTGCTTTGTCATTTTCATTGCAGTAATGTGACTTCGATTTTGACAGTCTTTATTTCTCTCACAGTGGGATCCTGCTGATATTTAGCAGGTGGGACGTCTCTACCAATTATTCCAAGACTTCCAATTACATGATATGTGAGTTTATGCTTTGGCATAAATGTATTCTAATTACGGAAATGCACTCAACTGAACTGACAATTTCCAAAAGTTTTGAATTTAAATGAAAGCGACACTTCAGTCAAACCCTAACTAATTGAATTTAGAGATTGAACAAGAGATGAACAAGTTTTCTATTACCTCCTAACCCTCCCATGGCGAAAAAGGATTGGTGCTTGAGGAAGGATTATGACACTGGGATTTTCATGCTGCATGTTCATGCTCTTAAATTATCTTATTGAAATTTAGGCAAGAAATGGCCAAGTCACCGATTGAACAATTGAAGGTAATTTAGTGTCCTGTTTCGATGATAGTACTGGGCACGTGTGTGACTTTACCTAATAGTCAATCTGTACCCTGTACAGAAGCTGAACAGATTAAAAAAGATTGGCACTGTGCAAAATTAGGCCTAAATAATCATGTGCTGTCTGTACATTTCAAGGAATAGAGGGCATAGCTTTAAGGTGAGAGGGGCAAAATGTAAAGTAGATATGTGAGAAAAAGATTTTTACACAGAGGGTGCTGGGTGACTGGAATGCACAGCCAGGGATTGTGGTGGAGACAGATATGATAGAGTCTCGCGGGTTGGAGCCCCGTAGGTCGGAGCCTCGCGAGTCGACAAAGCCTGTGGCTGGGGCCTGGGTCGGCGCCACAGATGCATCCGGAGAGGACCTGGTGGCGTTAGTGGAGAGATCAGTGGGAACGACACGTGGAAGTGAGGAAGGTGCTGCCGAGGGAAGGTACAAAGGAGGACCCAGCGTGAGGGGACTGCTGTGAGGGGAAGTGGAAAGGCGGACATGGGGCGGGGTACTTTGTAACTTTGTAAACGCCTTTTATGGGTGACTATTTGCATACCTTTACATTCAATTCAATTAATTTAAGAGACTTTTAGATCGGCCTTGGATATGCATGGAATGGAGTGGTATGGATCATATGTAGGCAGATGAGGTGAGTGTAACGGCTTTATGTTCGACACAGACATTGTGAGCCGTAAGGGCTGTTCCTATGCTGTACTTTTCAGAGTTTACAATGTTCTATATTTTTACCTAATAAAAGTGCCTTATAACCTGCCAAAAATTGGATTTTTTCTCCAAATCAACAGAGGCCCCCGTTGTACCTTACCTCACTGTCTCTCATGCTAACGGTATGTGTAAGTTATTCCTGCTCATTTACCTTGTCAGGGCGAGCTCCTGTCTACAGTCAGACCCACACCTGTCCACTTTCACCGATGGCTTTCCTGAGGCCATCTCATTCCTATTAACTCTGCGTTAGAATCGTATCACAGTTAACGAGACTCAGGAGCTGGAATCCCCTGGGAATCCTGCTTGAAGAAGCTGGATGGAGCATCACCTGAATTGGCCCCGTCTCGAACTAAAATCAGAGTTGTGTAAGGCAGCGGCCAAAAGCCGCACGTTACAACTGCTGATAGAGGAACATGCAATGCTGCTGGTACAAACATGTTATTCAGCCTTATCCAGCAGGACTGTGCCACCTTGTTCACAGATACACTGCTGCTGTTGTTTGAAGTCAGGCCTGTATCCTCTCAGTCAGACATTTTAATCTTTTTACTTCCAATTAGGATTTTTGAGTTCTTAGAATCAGCGCCTTCATTTCCCAGCCTAGCTGCTACAAACATAAATAAAAGCAACAGAGAAACTACTTGTATTTTTCTACCATTTAAGTCATCGCAGGACTGCATGAAATGAGGGAGAGGTCATACTTATTTTGAAAACTGCGTAAGAACAAAAGAGTGATTGCATTAGTTCTGAAATGGCACAACCACAGACATTGCCCTGAGCGATGTTTCAATATTGGATCTCAGCTAGAAGCTGAAATCTCACAGCTACTGATGTAATTTAAAAGGTTCAATTTACTCAGGCAGAATTGTTGATATTGGATGAATGGGAATTCAGTACTGTGCTTAGATCTTGATAAATCAGCACATTTCTGTCCTACTGATGATATTCCTAAAAATATATCCCCCACCACTTTGAAATGTCATTCCTTAAAAAGTAAGAGATAAAATAATAAAGCTTGGTATTTGGAGTCATACAGCATGAAATAAACTTATCAGTTCCACACTAATCATCAATCACTCCATTACATTAAATTCTCTCCACTTTCCCAATGACTCCTTCAGGTTCTATCATGTTTTTTACACTCGGGGCAATTTACAGAAGCAATTAGCCCCATAAATGGGCCTTTATGGCCTGCTACGGTTGGAACTGAAATGGTGCCAAACCTGGTGCCATTAACTAAGAATTGTACTTATGTATGGCAATAATCTTACTGATCTGCATGCAGAAAAATAATTTCACTGTACCTTGGTACTCGTGATAATAAAAAAACCATTGAAACACTTTTGCGATGTTGAGGGGAAACTGGAGCATCCGGGGGAAACCTCTGTCTCGGGTGGTCACGAGGAGAACATACAAAATCCACATAGACAGCACCACAGATCAGGGTTGAATCTGGTTTGCTGGTGCTATGATGCAGCAGTTCTATTAGCTACACCACTGCACTGCACTGCACTAGAATCCGTAACCCAGGTGCTTTACATTTATTACAATTTAATTAACACCACAATTTTCAGTTGTATAATGTTTTAATGGAGCAAACCAGATGGGACATGTTGGTCAGTGTGGGCAAGTTGGGTCGAATGGCCTGTTTCCACGCTGTATGACTATGACTCTATGATCAAACAAAATCTTACTTCTGACGTTACGCATGACCTCTCCTGTTGTAATCATACATTGTTATTGTACATTGCAATCATACATAATTTGTTCTTTTTAGTTGCATCCATTTAAAATTACTTGTGCTTCCTTTTATGTTTACACTGTGCTGCACCTGCTTCATCAATGACTCTCTGACTCATTAGAAGTTGCACAATGGCACTGTAAAAAAGCTTTGCTGATGATTCTTCCAATTAATGTATTTTTTTGATAACTGTATGCTTTGAATTCCACTTGAGTTTGAAGTGTAGTGCCGCTTAATATATTTAAATGTGGCGTATTATGCCATTCTTTTGAGCATTTGGCACTTAGCTGCCTGAAACATTAGACAGAGTGTTGCAATAATTATTATGTGATATGATGCCTTAAGTTAAATCAAGGCACATCTGACCTTAAAACAACATATCCCGTAATGAGTAGAAACAATACTAGCTGGTGACACACGAAACAATGGGCTCTGTTATCCATCAACCCTACTTGTTATATTTTCTTCACTGTTTAAACTGACCCGCCAGTCTCTTTATTGAACACTGGATTAAAATTGCTACCCAATTGTACACTGAATTGATGTTGGGATCAACGTTGATCAGGTTTCTGGAGCATTGAGTGAAAAACAAAGTGCTGGAGGATCTCAGCAGGTCCGGCAGCATCTGTACGGGGAGATGTTTTGGGTCAGAGCTCTTCTTTAGATTGAATTCAGAGTTTCTCTTGGACTCCCTCTGCTGGCCTACTACCTGTCTTTCTGCAGCATTACCAGAGAATGATGCTACTGAGAGAACATGTGTTGCAATGGTCTATTTAATGGTGGTACAGGATCCCAATGGCAGTAACTTAAGCCATTTTTGAGCAGTTGTGCACTTGAGTGAGGAAATAATCCACTCCTCTAAAATACATTTCAGAAGTACACCCTCTTAAATGACCGAACTGGCCATTTCCATATTTGTATTAGTGTTTTAACCATATAACCATATAACCATATAACAACCATATAACAATTACAGCACGGAAACAGGCCCTCTCGGCCCTTCCAGTCCGTGCCGACCATTTGTTTTCCCCTAGTCCCATCTACCTATATAACCATATAACAATTACAGCACGGAAACAGGCCCAAGGTTTTAGGGGACTTTGTTTTGCAGTCCTGACACCTGAAGCCTACATTGATTAAATCATCAGTCAATACCCAGCAGAAAACCTAACATGCTGAGTCACAGCTTTCATGTGGCCACTCTCATTTCTTGAGCTTCAATGCAAGGCAATGTCTTTTGAAGAACCATGTGTTGCTCCACTTCAAACAACCAATGTGTCATAATTGTGTCAAAAGGCTGAATTTCTTTGCTGATGCCCACTTTCAATTCTTGCCAGTCTGACAGGGTGTTCTGTTAGATGGAACCACATACAACATCTCATTTCCACCAGTAATTTCATCAGCCATTACCAGGAAGTCCCCATCCACGCCCTGTTGCTGGTTTATGGTTATAGCATTAATATGGCATCATCCCCCAATCTTCTGCTTTGTGACACAGTATTCCATGAAGTAATCACAGAGTGAGAGCAATGTAACCCAGCACTACAATAGGAGAGGTTCATGGGTTATGATCAAAAAGATAATGGATAAGGATTCTTTCTCGATCTTTACAATTTTTCTTAGACATGCGTGATGTATATGCAATTAGCAGTTCATGCTTTAGTCATCGCGATTGTCTTGCTCCAATGATAATAGCAGGCTTTCCAGTGGCCAGCTGGTTTTCCTCCTCAACAACTCTCCCTACTCATATAAAGAGGTCACAGTAAAGAGGATGAGAATGCCATTACTGCATCGACAGACCACAAGGTTGCAGATTCCTGCACTGACTGAGTCTCACTCGTATTCTTTAATGCCCCCTCTATTTCAGCAGCAATGCTATGGAAAGTGTGAGCTCCGGCTGAATGTGCTGGTGTTTGAGTCCAAACCCCAGAACGCCTGGGTCCGGAAAAGTTGCAAAGTTACGATGTCTCCCTATGCCTTTAAAATGCCAAAGGCAATCACTGATTGTTTCCTCTGGCACTTGTTTATGTATACCGGATTTATAGCTTTGAGGCATTTCCGATGGTGTGGGCTTCACTATCAGAACCACCTCATTAAATGAGCCATCAAATGTACTGTTTGGTGCCAATATGTCAGCTGGTGTCATTCGAGTATCTGAGACCACCCCCAGAAATAGCAGGGTTTTCTATCATTCCCCGATCACTCCTGGTGTTCTTTAGAATTGTCCCCTTTAACTTCTACACTGTTATTAATTTTGAAGTGTATTTGCTATTGTTGCAATCTGTAACCTTTTAACAAAGTGGCAACCTCGTCAACCTTATGTTTCATATAAAAATACTTAATACGCACACAGATATCTGTTGTAGATTCTTGATGGTCCTGCAAGAATTTACATAAAATTATACAGCCCAAGGGTTAAGATATCCTATAGAAGATAGCGTGAGGTGATCATTTTGATGGTAGTAAAATTATTGCTTTGCCACTAAGGTTCTAAATCTAGCCTTAATCTCCTGTCCCACTTAGGAGACCTTAGGTTTCCATGAGGTTACCGGAGGTTTTGGTCACTCTCCCTAATGGTCGAAAGTGGTTTCCACGGTGGTCGAGGCTTCATCTAGGTTTCTGCTATATTTTCATCATGATTAAAACCGACCTTGACAAAAAATAGGTTGCCGTTTTAAAAATCGATAATTTTTTTGTCATAGGTCTAGTCGAAGCCGGTTTTCTTCATAGTCGAGGAAGGTTTTCAACATATGCATAGGAAGGTGGTAGGAGGTTGCAGGTCACCTTGACCTTGATTTTTTTTTGGGTGGCGGGCAAGGTCACCAAAGGTTGCTGTTTAGATCTCCTAAGTCGGACAGGGGTTTTAGGGAACTTTGTGAATTCCCTGAGACTATTTTTTTACATTTTGCTCTCTTTATCTGAAGAAGTACCCAGTTACTGGTTGGTATCACGCTTCCCATGTGGTTAAGATAAGAGTGGGAACTAAAGACATGGAATAAAAGCAGCTGTAAATGGTACCCTTGAACTCTGCTGGACTCCACAGCTCTATGCTCTCACACCACTCACATCTCTACTTCAATGTGTGTACCCTTTTGATATAAATACCCATGATCTAAAAATAGATGAGATTGCAGATATGATCCCATATATTGCCTATGTGACTATTTTCGCCTGAGTTTTAGTGAGTTTAGTGGTGAGGTTTTATTTTGCATACAAATAAGTTGAAAATAGGTAGTGAATAATAATACGGTTAGGAAAAATAGCTCTAAGTCTTTCAAATTTTAAACATTTGACTAGTGTAGATCATTAGGATAATACTATTTTCTTCAGCCTGAGAAGAAATCGCAACAGATTAATGAAAAAGCTTAAAGCTAAATGAGATGAAATATGGATAGTTCTGCTGTAACACGTGTTCCCCATAGCATGGATTAGATATAACACAATGATGAATTAGTCAAAGCTGTTTGTATTATGTGGACTTAATTGGTTAGAACGTGATTTTAATCAGGAACTAGAGAAACACTTTAAAGTCACTTCAGAAATTAGCAAACAGGAAAATATTGTCTTGGATAAAAATAGTTCCATGCAAGCTCCCCACAGAAATCAGACACTATTCTCTCTTAAGAACATAGCTCCTACTTTCACCACAGGAAACTATTTGAAAGTGATTAGCAATTGCTCCATTTACACTTATGCAATGATTAATAAATAATGTAATATGTAACTTTCAATATTTTGAGCTTAAAAAGATTTGTATTTTAGAAAAGAAAAAAAATATCTTTGTTGTTACAACTAAAAATCTCTCACCCAAACCCCCCATTTCCCCATTGACACCATTGCTCAACCATCGGGTTATAGCAAAACTACCCGTACAAAGAACATTTAATCCACTGTTACCATTCAGTTTAGTGGCCAGTATTATATTATCCATGTGCCTATCCAAGTTCATGTTATAGGAGCAAAATTAGGCCATTTGGCCCATCAAGTCTAATCTGCCATTCAATCATGGCTGATCTGTCTTTTCCTCTCAACTCCTTTTCCAGCCTTCTCCCTTAACCCCTGACACACAAATTAATATTTGCAAAGCACTCTTGTCATTTCTCCTGTAACTTTAAAAATGTAAATTTATGTAGCACCTTGAAGATAGTAAAGTCTAATGGGCATCACAGGTATTTAATGAAACACCATTGACATCGACCCACAGAAGGAAACAACAGGACGAATGATCAAAAGGTAAAAAAGGATATAAAAGGCATCTTAAAGGAGAAGAACGATGAAGGGCTTAATGGGTGAACTGGACAAGGTGGCAAAATTCTCTGATTGTGAGCCGAAGGAAACAAGAAATCTCCAAGAGGCCAGAATTACCTGTTGGATTTTATTCATAAATTTAACAGATTGGGGGAAAATATGTGTTTGATTTTAAGTGTGAATTCCATGCAAGCACATCAGTCATCACTTAAACTCACTTTGGATGTTCAGTTCTATTGACGTCAGTGAAGTCAAACGTGCAGAGGTGAATACAACCTGTGGCCATAATTCTTGTATATGTCCTTTGCGAGCAGCTGAAGATGAATTTCTCCTGCTTATACTTTTCCCATGGGAGGAATATATATTGGGAATGAATGTGGTGTTTAGATTATTTTGATTAATTGATTGGTTGCAATGCAGAATCTTTGTGAATAGTTGTGGTAATTAATTATCACTGGCATTTTGGTTTTAATGCATTTATTGTTAAACGGAAAAATCTGTGGAGACACGGGAGACTGCAGATGGGATCTGGAGCAAAATCTGTGGGTACAGAGTGTGTTATTTTTCGATGTATATAATGAACAGCTGAATGTGTTCCATGTACAGCACTGCTATTCAAATACATCTGGCAAGGCTGTTACAGTGAATGTTAGGTGCACTTTAGCCCTTCACTGCAATACCATCAATAAAATAATGCAGTTAAAATATAATATAATTAAAACAATAACATTTAGATATTTTCAGCATGAAATATGAGGAGACAAATGCTGATAAAAAAAGCAATTTTTCCAATGTTTTATATTGTGTCATTATAATGAATATTTGATGTCACTATAAATTTAGTACTAGTTTGTAGAGAATGGTGATACTTAGCATTTTACCTTCAGTTGTAATCATTTTTCCAATTTATAAACACTCACTAATGTATTAAGGTGATCAGTTATCAGAGGAAACAGTTTGTTTTTTTGTCAATATGTGTATTTAGCAGAGATTTTTCTTCATTAAGGAATAAATTATTGTTTGTTAGATGGAATATATAACAGTAATTTTCTCTCTTAAATCTGCCACTATTGATAAAATAGCACTTTCTTTATGACATCGTATAATAACTTATTTTACCATAAATATGATATAATGTAAGTTTGGCTAGTCTGAATAATTTATTATTAAATACCAAAGCACAGTCAGAAATGTCAGCTCTGTGTATTATGAGGTGACATCCATAAAACAGCATGCAAAAGAGAAATGAGAACATAATTCTCGTGTGAAGCTGAGTGAATTTTCATTTTTAATTACATACATATTACCTTAAATTCTAAACACCAAAATAATGACATGAAAAGGTCTGATTTTCTAAAATTATTCTCAATTGTAAATGTTACTGGTGACACTCTTTATTTCAGACTCAAATTGAAAGAATTATTGCTATTTTCCCAATGTCCTATGGAACAAATGGACAGGTAGCAACTTCTTTTCACAGTTCCCCATTATTCTGCAGGGAACCATGCAGGCCTGTGCAGTTATTCAGCTTGAATCTCTATGAATGCACTACAAGAATAATTTCTGGGTTTGACAGAAAGTGCTGGTCAGGCAGCATCTCTGGAGAAAATGGGTAGGCGGCGTTTTGAGTCGGGACCCTTCTTCAGACTATCCATTTTCTTTGGAGATGCTGCCTGACCTGCTGAGTTACTCCAGCATGTTGTGTCCATCTTTTGTATAAACCAGCATCTATAGTTCCTTGTTATTACATATGGACTCCAGCAATTTGACGGTGCTGTGCAGTTCAGTTATTCCATTGAAAATATTGGCATCTGAACAACAAGAAAGTAAGACATTTGGTGTAAGTTCTTAATTGGTACATTGTACAAATTATCAGTGTCTTGTTTCCAATCTGGTAAAACAAATTTTGTTGTGCTTACTGCAATTTTTAAATTACTTTAGCAACATGTTTTCTGACAAAATGTTACGGTTGATTCCTTAATTAAAAAAAAAAAATCTTAAATCTTAACATTGTTAAGGTTTACGGAAAATATCCAAAATAAGTGAGATGCTGTCTTAAATCACTGAGTATCCAGGTTTTACAGTATGAGGAGATTTGAAAATAAAACTTTGGGCATTTATTGGATTATCAGAAACGATATTTTAGAATTGAAAAAAAATTAAAATTGAAACAAAAATCAATATTTCTAAATTTTCCAAATGATACCAATTTGGATGGACTTGGTCATCACAGACAATGACTTCAACAAATTGGGAGACTATAATAAACTTGCAAGTCAGACATTTAAATTGCATGTGATTTTTTTTGCATAAATTGGATTCGCTTTTGGGCGAAAAAACTAAAGAAGCCACTTCAGGCTTGGAAGAATTTACACAAGATAGAAGAATACGATGGAATGGACAAATGATTAAAGCAATAAAACAGGCTAATAAAAACAAACAAATAAACATTTGTTTAATTATATCAGTATATTTTGAAAAATATTGAATGTACAATAAATTAGCATTGGCCTTTGTTTGTATTGCAGATTTCTTGCCATCAAAGCGCTGAAGAAGGTACAAAAAATGTCAAGGATGCACCTAGCAATGCAAAATTACTTACAAGAAAAAAATGAACATGATCAATTTATTTTCTTTAGGTGAGAGAAAGGTGACCTTCAATAATAGGAAACGTTTTGTTAATGGAGGGACAGTGAATGCTTTCGCTATTGAGAAACAGCAAAAGCAGTGGCCACTATTAAATTGCCGGCTCTGAATGAAAAGAAAGAATATTCACACAATACTTATTTTCTGGCAAGTTGTGAAAATTTGCAATTTGCTAGGGATTCTTGAGTTCAATTAAAAGTAAAGTAAAGTAAAGTATCCTTTATTGTCATTCAAACAAAATTTCATTGCCTTGCAGTCATACACTTACGTGATAAAATAACAATACACACAATAAACACAAATAAATAGCTCCACCACAGTGAGTTCACCAGGCACCTCCTCACCTCCTGCCCTGATGGAAGGCCAAAAGTCTTAAGTCTTTGTCTCTTCCCTCCTTGCTCTACCTCTGCGCTGATTGCATTGAAAGGGAAGAGTGATAAGATCCAGGCTGTTTGTGTTTCCGATGTTGCCATGACCCCACATAAAGTTATAGAGTCGGGTGATGGTAAGTAAGCCGCGGCCCTCTAACCGTGCTCCGCGAACGGGCCGGTTCAAACTCCCGCGCTTCGGGGTGTCCCAGTTGAAGCTGTAAACATCCTGTAAATCTTCTCTGGTTGGTCGCCCAACTGTAAATGGTGGCCGCCACTGCCCCGCCATCATAGGCCTCAGCAGCGCAGACGGAGACGGGGGATACGACAAGAAAAGTCTGCATCCCCCCCCGAAGCAGAGACTAAGACACGTTTCTTCCCCCCCTTCAACCCCACCCCACACAACAAGGAATCATTACACAATACCCTAATAACACAAAATTCATTAACTAGCTAAAACAGACTCCAGGCAACAAAAAAAGAAAAAAAACAAAGACGGACTACAGGCATGAAACTTAATGAATGACCCAAAAATATTTGGCGCATTTGAAACATTATAGCTTAAATTCAGGGACATATTCTTAATTGTTTCGGAGATAATAATTGCTCCCAAATACAGCGCAGCGTTCAACATCACAATACAGAATAAGCTCATCCTTAAACTTGTACACTTTGGCTTCCTGGACTTCCAGACTGGCAGATCGCAGTCGATTGGAATGGGGACCCTCAACACTGGTGCTCCTCAGGATTGTGGTGCTCAGTGCCTTGCTCTACTCCCTGTTAGTGAGTAGGTGAGTAAAAAGGAACAAAAAGAGATTGAAAACTTTGCGTCATGGTATCAGGACAACAACCTAGCCCTTAACGTCAGCAAGACTAAAGAGTTGGTTATTGACCTAAAGAAGCAAGAGGGTGAACATCATCGATGAAGTGGTTGTCGAAATAGTCGACACCTTCAACTTCCTAGGCATCCATATCATCTACAACCTAACCCGGTTCCTTCACACTAATGTAATGATTAAAAAAGTGCATTAGCATATTTACTTTCATAGGCATATGAGACAATTCGGTATGTACATTAGAAATTTGTTCACATAACTTATGATGACAATTATTTGTTTAACTGAGAACGCAGCAATTCTTCATGCACTTCTCTGTGTATGGCTGGCTATATTCATGCACATTGGAAAATTTTGGAGAGATTATGATTCTCCTAAGCCCTTTTTTTTGGCATTAAATTCTCGCTATGCTTAGAAATTGTACTTCACCCTCATTTGTTTCAAAAGATAATCTAAAAGAGGTCATTCCTCTCCAAAATTTGCAAAATGGGTCAAAGATCTGTAAAAAGTAACACGTGTTTAGTTTAGTTTAGAGATACAGCATGGAAACATGCCCTTTTGGCCCACCAGGTCCGCGCTGACCAGCGATCCCCACACATTAACAATATCCTATACCCACCAAGGACAATTTTTACATTTACCAATCCAATTAACCTACATGCCTGTAAGTCTTTGGAGTGTGGGAGGAAACCGATGATATCGGAGAAAACCCGCGCAGAACGTACAAACTCCATACAGACAGCGCCCATAGTCGGGATCGAACCCGGATCTCTGGCGCTGCATTCGCTGTAAGGCAGCAACTCTACTGCTGCTCCACCGTGCGTGTGTTGAAATAAGGCCTGTGTAAATGTAGAGGTATCAGATCATTTAGTCAATGACTTTTGGGATGTGAATCAATGTTAAAGAACTCTCATTATGATAACTGCGTACAATGGCAAAAATGGCTGCCATTGTGGTGAGAGGAACCTCAGGAGATGGGAGACACAGTGCTCTCAAGTATTTCTGTGCAACCCTCTTTGATGAATTACCCTAGGTTACTTCACCTGTCCATGAGACAGCACAAGCCAGTGTAAGGTGGGGCTGACCAGCAGGCCAGTGGTCACTGCAAGTAATTACTGCAGGTTATCTTGTGATCAGTGAAGGTAGCTCCAGGGAATAATGTAACATTATACTAATCATAAGTCAGGTCACTTCAAGTGATTACTCCAAGTTAAGTTGTAATCAGTGACGTTAGCTCCAGGGAATAACAAATCATTATACTGATCATGTACATAAGTGATCGGAGCAGAATTAGGCCATTTGGCCCATCAAATCTTCTCCGCCATTCACTCATGGCTGATCTATCTCTCCCTCTCAACCCCATTGTCTTGCCTTCTCCCCATAACCCCTGACACCCTTACTAATCAAGAAGCTATCAATCTCTACCTTAAAAATATCCATTGACTTGACCTCCACAGCCTTTTGTGGCTTTGAAAAAAAGTGAGGCTGAGAGATGGTGCGTGCAGGATATGGATGTGAGAATGTAAACTCTTTCATTGCTAAACTATGCAGGATGTGCTCTTTGCTTTTTTGTGAGTTAATAACAAAGATCATACATTTCCGAAAAGCTCCAATTTCTGTTAGCAGTGGAGAAAGCCTGTGCTGTGACATCTTTTGGCTGCTTGATTGATGGTGGGCAATTGTCAGCCTCACTAAGGTGAATTACGCCTGATAGCGGCTGAGCCAATCTTGTGGCGACTGCTAATCAACACAGAAATGATCACTAATGCAATCTAAAACATGCTCAATGGCTTTTATGAGCTCCAAGGGCACAAAAAAATGATTGTAAATAGGTCCTATTTCAAGGCTGTAGAATTTTATGGCACAGAAGGAAATTATTTATCCCATCATGCTTTTACTAACTGCTGGAAAGATATGTACTCAGACTCTTTTTCTTTGGTCAGCCTTCATGACCTTTAAAATGTCTTTTCATTTATTTTTCGATGCCTCATTTAAAGGATAATTCCGATTGTGTTTCAATCAGCATTTTCAGGAGCAATGGTTTTCAATACAAAGAGTCGCCACACTCCTACGCCATCTTGAAATGTCAAGCGACAACATACTCCATGTCTTAACACCCCATATATATCCAAATATTTCCTTTGTTCATGATCATGCTGATCTGAGATCTCTGCTATCCATTTCCTTGTTAAGCTTACTCTGAGAGCTGCCTCTTCATTATGCATCCATGATAAGTTCTGTGGAGAACACATGTTATCCAGTTGACCTTTGACCACAAAAGGCCACTAAGTGCTGGAGTAACTCAGCAGGTCAGGTAGCATCTCAGGAGAACATGGATGTTTCAGGTCAGGACCTTCCGTCAGACATGGCGTAGAATGGTGTAAAGTTGGGGTGCATTGCAGGCAAGTGAGACCCGGAGGTGTGGGAGAGTAGGAGCAAGGGCCTTCTGGTGTCAGCGCATGCCGGCCAGTGTAGAGCACACAGTATGTAAGGAGAACTGTTGCGAGAGGCAGTGGATTGAGTGCAGGAATCTAAAATCAGGGTCGGAACAGAACTGGGAGGCCTGGAACTGGAATTGGAAACCATGAGGCATAAGATGATGGCACATGTTGAACCACATCTCCAAATTTTAGTTTGGTTCAGTCACCACCTTGCTGATTAGAAAAACGCAGAGAGGGATGGCATAACACACATATTTGATTACTGTGATATGGGCAATTATGAAATCAAACAAATGATCAGCTGGTCATTGCTGCAGGGTTGTCGTGTTGTTTTAATTAAGACTCTTTCACTAAGTTTTCATTTGTCTATAGAGGATCTGAACAAATTGTTGAAGTCCCATGTATGATTGCACTCCTCACTTCACGGGCAGTGAGTTTCATTGGTGTGATTGCCGGATTCTGCTGTTATACTGGACAGGAAAACTAAACACCTAATGCAAAATAATTGTGACTTATGTTTACAGGAGAGGCTAGCAATAAAGATGTTGAAAGAGTATCTCATAAAGAGAGGAAATCTGTGACAGCAATGGTATCACCAGTGGACTATACCCTCCGTTAATTTTCCGATCCAAACTATTTTGGCAGTTCTCATCAGGTGGTGCCAGGTTCCTCTGGTACAACCGCAATATAACCATATAACCATATAACAATTACAGCACGGAGACAGGCCCTTCCAGTCCGTGCCGACCATTTGTTTTCCCCTAGTCCCATCTACCTGCACTCAGACCATACCCCTCCATTCCCTTCACGTCCATATACCTATCCACTTTACTTTTAAATGTTAAAATCGATCCTGCCTCCACCACCTCTGCTGGAAGCTCATTCCACACAGCCACCACCCTCTGAGTAAAGAAGTTCCCCCTCACGTTACCCCTAAACATCTGTCCCTTAATTCTCATGTCATGCCCTCTTGTTTGAATCTTCCTACCCTCAATGGGAAAAGCTTATCCACGTCAACTCTGTCTATCCCTTTCATCATTTTAAAGACCTCAATCAAGTCACCCCTTAACCTTTGCGCTCCAAAGAATAAAGATTACTCTATCCGTCAAGCCTATCAGAGAACATAGAATAGGGAACATAGAACAGTACAGCACTGTAACAGTACCTTTTGCCCAGTGTGTCTGCGATGAATATGGTGCCAAGTTAAAGTAATCTCCTCTACCTGCACGTGATCCTGTCCTGCATTGCCGTGTGCCAATCCAAAAGCCACTGAAATGCCACTACCGTTCAATATTTTGTCACATAATTCTACCAATCTCCATGAAATATCATTTGATTTCTTCAGGTCCTTCTCTGATTATACTGAGTGGATTCTGAACTGTCTTTCCATAATTTTACTCTTCTGGCAAATGTTTCAAAATATATCCTCTTCCACTTTCTCATCCCTTGTATCTCATATCTTATTTTTCCAAGACGTCAGTGTTGGATACTTATACCACTGTTTGCTTAAATACTCTTTCAACTTTATTTTTAATGCTCTTATTCTCAGTAAAAATCAGTAGCTCTTCCACTCCGACTGTCCTACTGTAGAGCAAATGCAATTTTTGTTCTCAAAAGAGTAGCACAAAACCACATCCATGACAAGTGAGAGTCAGAATTGATTGCCATTTGTACTTTTTGAGAAGGCTCCGCTCCTTCAATGCCTGCAGCAAGATGCTGCAGATGTTCTACCAAGCGGTGGTAGCCAGTGGCATCTTCTTTGCTGTCGTGTGCTGGGGCAGCAGGGCGAAGGCCGCGAATGTCAACAGGATTAACAATCTCATTAGGAAGCCTGGCTCCGTCCTAGGGGTGGAGATGGATTCATTGAAGGTGGGCTTGGAGGGGAGGCTGCTCCTCAAACTGCTGAGCATCTTGGACAATACAGCTCCCCCCCCCCCCCCCCCCCCCCCCCCCCCCCCCATGACACACTGGTCAACCCGAGGAGCACCTTCAGCAACAGACTGGTTCCACCAACATGCAACACTGAACCCCACAGGAAATCATTTTTCCCTGTGGTTATCAAACTGTACATCTCCTCCGCGTTTTGTCGTGGGGTAGACTGACTCCACTCCTCCACCCCCTCCGCAATCTTTGCACATCCCCAATCCTGGACTTTCCACTCGTCACTTTAATTTCATGTTTCATGTATCCTGTTGTGTTTTATGACTGTTGGCAGACCAATTTGCCTCCTGGGATAAATAAAGTTCCATCGTATCGTATCTATCGCATCGTATGTAATGTGAACTGGAAGATATATCTTGAAAGCTAGAGAGGATGATCAGACTTAGATGAGATGTACTATGTCATGAGGAGACAAAGAATGAGTTAAGTAAGAGACCATAACAATTGCAGCACTGGAAGAGACACACTGGAAACCGAGAAAAATATGGAAGGAGGTAGCAAGGCAGAAAAGAAACAAGTCATAATTTCAAAGTCATGGGCTTTCACCCTTCCATCCAGTTATTCTGAATGCAGAATGCTAAGGGCAAGAATGCTTTCAGTCCTATTGTCAGCCCAACGCTGTGCAGCTTTCTCTGATCATAGAATGCATGGCTTGCAGCATCAAACACTTGCTGGGATACATGATCTGAAAATGATGGGAATCAACAGAGGTTAACAGAAGTGCTGATCCACATTTTTATACTCAGCACAGACTACACAATCATTAAAACCTTCGCTCTGAAGAATCCAGACTCATATTTTGTAAGACTTCCTCTCTGAATACTGAACAAATGCCCATGTCCTTGAACAAGTAAGTTAAGAACTGAAATTCTGGTCCCCATTGTAGATGTGGTATATGGGTATTTCACTGTAGTGCACAGAGTTGACTGAGCCTGGGTCCCGCTGCTTACGAAGGGATCAAGGCCTGTGGCTATTGGCACAAATGGAGGCAGTACCTTGGGTCAGGATAGGAGTGATTGTGGAGAATGATTCTGGGGGTATCAGTCATGACCAATGCCTTTGGAGGCAAATTATTGCTCCAGTGCTGTAGAGGAGAGTTGGGGTAGACAATGATGGATAGACACAAAATGCTGGAGTAACTCAGTGGGCCAGACAGCATCTCTGGAGAAAAGGAATAGGTGACGTTTCAGGTCGAGACCCTTCTTCAGATTTGATCAGTTCTTCAGATCAATGATGCGGTTGGTGTGAGTAGTGAATGTCTGACCAGTTTGGGAGGATACCAGGGTCAGTGATGTGGTCAGAGTGGAGTGGGATTGGGACCAGTGGTTTGGTCAGGGGTGGAGGAGAAGCAGTTTGGGGCCAGTGTGGAGGGGAGGGAGGATTGGGACAAGTGCTACGGTTAGAATGGAAAGGAAAGGGGATCGGGGCTAGTGTAGTGAACGTGGTTGGAGGGGAGGGAGGATTGGGACGAGTGCTGTGGTCAGTGTGGAGAGGAAGGGGATCAGAGCCAATGCTGTACTGTCAGGTGGGGGGGGGGGGGGGAGTGGGATAGGGACCAGTGTTGTGGTCAGGGGTGGAGGGCAAAGGGAAGTGGCACCGGTGGTTTGGTCAGCGGTGGAGGAAGCATGGGATTAAAGTACAACCAGAAATTGTGGGGCCACCTTTTCAAATGATGGATAAAGACCTGACCAACTCATCCAACATTGTGTGAGGTTGATGTAAATATCCAAATGGCAGCCAAAGCAATCCAGCACTGCAAATAGGAAATAGGTCAGCTGGTGACAATACCTGGAGGACAAAAATGATGGTTGAGTATTATTACCTTTTGTTTGCTAATGTACTTTGCTGAATTATGTGATTGAATGTGTTCACTCAGCAGTGGCTCTCTGAGTAATAATCCCAGCTGAGTCAGAAGACTGGCCTTAGCTTGTAATGTACTGTCGCTTGTCTTGCTAATACAGTACTGTGAATGATTTGTACGATTGGCGTTGAAATTTGCTTGACCTTTTAACCAAAGGCCCCATTTGCAGCCAGAATGTGTATTAATTGTTATGACTGCAGAGTTTGCCTTGCGCCCTAATAACAGCATAATCGCATTGTTTGTGTGCTGTTTTTGTTAACTTGGTTTCCTGACTTAAACTGTTGCTTGCGTTGACTGTAAAATGCTTTCAGACTTGCTGAGGTTGTAAATGCCACCGCATAAATGCAAGTTCCAATATTCTATTTTCCTTTATAATGCATCTGTCAGATCATGAATTCTGATGCACTCTGCCTTCCAGCTAATATTATTGGAATTCATTCTAAAGGGCAGCATAAACTTTCATTTAGAAATAAACATTAGCAGGGGCAGGCAACATAGATTTGTTAAGATAAGGTCATGCCTAACTGAGCTGACTGATTATTTTTGAGAGGGTAAAGAGAAGCTTGAAATAGGACAATATAACTGAGTGAGAATGTACAAGGCATGGCTAGTAAATTTGGAGATGACACTAAAATAGGTGATATCGTAGACAGCGAATATGATTATCAAGGATTTCAGCAGGAACTTGATCAGCTGGCCAAGTTGGCTGAAGAATTGCGAATGGAGTTTATTTAGATAAGTGTGAGGTGTTGCATTTTGAGAAGACGAACCAGGGCAGGACCTCCACAGTGAATAGGACTACAAGTATATAGTGCCCTCAGTGGTGTCACAGATACAGTAGGTAGGGTGGCAAAGAGGACTTTTGATACAGTGCCTTCATCAGTTGGGGAATTAAGTGTAGAAGGTATGATGGAGACTAAAGGATTCATTGAACCTATTGAATCTATGGAATTCATTGCCACGTGGCTGTGCAGGCCAAGTCAATGAGCATTTTTAAAGCATTTTTAGGTTCTTGATTTGTAAGGACGTCAAAGCTTATGGGGAAAAGGCAGCAGAATGAGGTTGAGTGGGAAAAATAGATGTGCCAGGATTGAATGGCAGAGCAGACTCGATGAGCCAAGAGGCCTAATTCTGCTCCAATGTCATACGGTCTTACGGTCTAAAAAATAACTATATTGTATTAACATTACTCATTAGTCACTCTTAGATGTCGATCATGCTGAATCTTTGTGTTAAGACAAAACTGACTGGGTGATATGAGTAATGAGAAAGCTCTGGGAAGAAAGTAACCAGGTTGGAGGTCAGACTCTTGCAGTACAATGGGCAAGAGAGTTTTCTATTTCTGAAGACCTCATTCTGCACAGGTGGTCTGGACACTCTCAAATGCATGATTGATTAGCCCCAGGACATTAGGAAAGTTCTCTGTTCATGCTCCACTTGATGTTGCTGCTGTGCAATCATGAAAAAAAGAAAGAACAATTTCTGTCAAATAATGTAGCCAATTTTTCTGCCACACACCGAGATGCAAATGACTAACATATTCCTCCTCTGTCTGGGTCTGGGAAATAAACAAGCAATAACATGACAAGCACGCGGTGGCATTTCACTGCTCTGAGCAATCAGGTTCTGGATGTCATTGTTCTGAAAACAACAAAGCGTCTCTGTGTTGGTCTGGTTGACTTTTTGTGAGCAGCCCCCATTGTTTTATCATAGAATGCCAGTATACATGGTGCTGTTATGCAAAACCCCTTAGCATTGTAATAAAACTTGGATCCCAAATAACTGATCCATCATGTTTAATAGTTTATTGAAAGGATGCTAAAGAACATCAGCAATACAATGATATTTTAGCAATGCTGACATTTAACGAAAGCTCACAATAGTTTCTCAACTGGAATTTTTGAGAAATTGGCTTCAAACCTAGTTATGCTGATTTGAAATATTTTGGTGAAATGCTTGATTTCCAAATAGGGATAAATGGCAGGGACAGTGTATTTATGTTTTTATTCCAAGTCAAACATGTGTTTGCTAAATATGTCTGTAAAATGACAGAGAACAAATCACAGGATTAATCAATCTTTAGACTGCCAGAAAACACGAATGTAGTAGGTGAAGATCTGCTCCCAACACACTGCCTTGTTGTCAGTGACCAGGAATTAGGGACCAAGATTACTGTGAAATCCTAATTCCTTCATAGCATTTACTACTGAAGAGGCTCTGAAATGGTAGGTTATAATTTAAAATATACAATCTCCAGAGATACAGCCCGACCCACAGAGCTATTCCAGCATTTAGTGTCTATCAATGTTTTGCAAAGTTCTCCTGACTCCTAAGAATAATTCAACCGTAGAAAAATGTGTAATGGGCAACTGCATAATATGCTCACCTTCTGCTGCCCTTTTGGTGTTGGAGCTGATTAACCTTCCACCACCAACCATCTTACCGATACTACAGACGCAGGAGTGCAGATAATGGAATCTAGAGCAGGAAAGAAACTGCTGGAGAAACTCAGCAGGTTAAGCATCATCTGAAGAGGTCATAAGGTCAGAAGTTAGACAAGCATAATTAGACCATTTGGCCCATCAAGTCTACTCCACCATTCAATAATGGCTGACCTATCTCTCCCTCCTAACCATTCTCCTGCCTTCCCATAATCCCTGACACCCGCACTAATCAAGAATCTATCTATCTCTGCTTTAAAAATATTCATTGACTTGGTCTCCACAGTCTTTTGTGGCAAATAATGCTGAAGAAAATAAATAGTTAACATTTCAGGTCTGGATCTTGAATCAGGACTGAGAGAGCGATGGCAAGATAGTCACGGATCTTTGTGTGATATCACTTGCCACGGGCTGCCTGACTTAAAAAAAAACATCTTGGCCAATCTGAGGAAGGCTCCCGGCGCAAAGCAACAACTTTCCATGTTCTCTTGCGATGCTACCTGAGTTACTCCAACACCTTGTGTCCTTTTGTGGAAACCATCATCTGCAGCTCCTTATTTCTAATCCTTGACACCCAACTGCTTCTCTCACCAAGCCAATTAAACTTGTCAAATTTCCATGGATTCGATGAGATCGGTGTAGTCTTAGATGTGATAATGGCATTCCTGAATTCTATGTCCACTACATAAACCTCATTACCCTTCAATAGTCATGAAAACATCTCACTGTGGGCGCCACAGTGGCGTAGCGGTAGAACTGCTGTTTTACAGCACCAGACGTTGGTGAGTACGGGTGCCCTCTGTTGGGTGTTTGTACGTTCTCCCTGTGACCGGGTTTTCTCAGGGTGTGCCGGTTTCCCCCCACACTCCAAAGGCGTATAGGTTTGTAGGTTAATTGGCTTTGGTAAAATTGTAAATTATTCCTGGTGTTGTAGGATAGTGTTAGTGTAGCAGGTGATCGCTAGTCGGCACAGAATCGGTTGGCTGAAAGGCCTGTTTCCGCATTTTATCTCTACAGTCTAAAAAAAATTAAAAAACATTTAGATATCAAATGCACTGTGCATTTAACCAACTTTTAAATTATCTGAATATAACCAGAGATAGTAATTTTAAAAATGAGACAGGATTGATTTAGCATTTCATGATGTGAGGCAAATTTGAATTGGCAATCCTTATGGACAACTGTGCAGTATCCTTTTTTTTCTCTTCACTCCTGAAGATGGCAGCATTTCTCCAGCACAATGAAATCTGGACTGGCCAGTGTGATCAGGTCACTTAAATGTTCAAGTTGTTTCTATCCACATGAAGATTATGGAAGTTTTCTCAAGATTTGTTTTGTGAGAAAACAGAATTTTACATAACTTATTAAGTAAAGTCAGACTATATTACATTACAGCAAAGCTGTAACTTTACATCAGTATAGAAGAATGTATTGATATAGGGACAGGCAAATTGGCCCCTTGTGTTTGCTCTGCAATTCAATTGGATGGCTGGCATTTTAACAATGCTACTTTCCTACACTGCCCCATATCCTTCGATCCATTTAATATCCAAAAATGTTTGATATCTGTCTTTCTTAAAGTTTAAAAAGATTAAGGCATGTCACTGAAAACTCTAACAAACTTCCACACATGCACTTTAGAAAATATTCTGCTTGGTGGCATCATGGGCTAGTACAGCAATTCCAACATATAGAAACCTAAACGGCTGCAGTGAGTGGTGGATTTAACCCAATCCATCATGGGCACAGCTCATCCCACCATCAAAACTATCCAAATGGCCTGTAGCATCAAGAAGGTGGTATTTATCAACAAGGATCCCTTCTATCCGGGCCACACCCTCTTCACACTGTTACCATCGAGCTGGAGGTACAGAAGCCAGAGGTCACACACTGTCGTGGTTATCCCTTGAGGTCGAGGATGATGGTCTACATTGTGTTGTTTTTATGGACTCTCTGGTGGCTTATGAGTCCAATCCTGGCTTTGAACGTTCTTCGGCATTCACGGCAGGTCATTCCAGATGGCAAATTGGGCTTTGGTTGTTGCTGCCTCTCTTTCCGTTTCTTCTCTTTTCTTCTAATTCTGCGCATCTCTTGGCTTCGAAGATCGCTGTTTCTTCTTGGATGATGGTTCACCAGTGTTTCCTGTCCTTGGCATTGGTTTCCCAATTGTCGACGTCGATTTCACATTTCTTCATGCTGGCTTTTAGGGGTTCTTTGAATCTCCTTTTTTTGTCCGCCTCTTTAACATTTGCCTTCTTTAAACTGGGAGTAGAAGGTTTGCTTTGGTAGACGCTCGTCTTCCATCCGAACAACGTGACCAAACTATCTTAGTTGGTTCTTGATGACAAAGGCTTCGATGCTAGGTGTTTTTGCTTCATTCAGCCACGCTGACGTTGGTTCTTCTGTCTTCCCAGCTAATATTTAAGCTGCTTCGAAGACATTGTTGATGGAACGTTTCAAGTGTTTTCAGATGGCGACGGTATGTTATCCAGATTTCTGATGCATACAGGATTGTTGGAATCACCACTGCTTGTACACTAACATTTTGGTGACTGTTCGGATGTCACGATTTTGTAAGACTCTTGTTCAAAGATGTCCAAAAGTTGTTGCAGCACATTTAAAACGATGTTGGATCTCGTCATCAAAGTTGACATTGGAGTAGATGTGACTTCCAAAGCACGGAAAGCGATTCACATTTTCCAGGGTTGTTTCACCAAGATGAATTGACGATTCTTTCCGATTTGTCTCAGTTGGTGACGATTTGTAGATAACCTGAGTCTTCTTGGAGTTGATGGTAAGTCTAAGTTTTGTGTATGCACTGTTGAAGGCAGTCAGGATCTGTTACAGATGATTTTCTGAGAGAGCTGCAACACAGTTGTCTGAGTATTGGAACTCGATGAGGGAGCTCATAGATGTCTTAGTTTTGGACTTGAGACGGGCAAGATTGAAAAGTCTACCATCTGTTCTGTAGACGATTTGGATTCCTGGGGGTGGGTAATCCTAGATGGTGTGGATGGTTGTCGCAATGAAGATGGTGAACAGTGTTGGGGCAATCACGCATCCCTGTTTCAGTCCAGATCTGACTTGAAACGGCTCACAGTTGCTGGCCATGACTGTGGCAAGCATGTCATCATGGAGGAGTCTCAGGAATCGAATGCACCTTTCAGGACATCCATAGGAGGATAGGACGTCCCATAAGAGTTCCCTTGATATCGAGTCGAAGGCTTCATTGAGGTCGATGAATGCCATATGCAAAGGTTGAAGTTGTTTCCGATATTTTTCTTGTAGTTGACGCATTGTGAAGATCGTCGGCTGTTCCAAGTCATGGTCTAAAACCGGCTTGTGCATCCGGAAGGATCTTCTTGGCTAAAGGCTTGATTTGGTTGTTCATGATGCGGGCGAGGAACTTGCATGCTGTTGCTAATAGGGAAATTCCACGATAGTTTCCGCAGTCAGATCGACCGCCTTTTCTTTTGTAGATGGTAATGATTGCTGAGTCTCTAAAGTCTCCTGGTACATCTTCATTTATTCAGATCTTGATGAGAAGTTGATGCAGTTGGTAAAGGAGCAGGTTACCTCCAATTTTGTAGACCTCGGTAGGTATTCCATCGAGTCAAGCTGCCTTGCTGTTTTTCAAGATTTTGGTGGCTTCCTTGACTTCTTCAAGTGATGGTAATCTGTTTAGGGAGTCGTCAACAGGCTGCTTTGGAATGTTGTTGATCACATTCCTGTCAAATGAGGCGGTTTGATTTAGAAGATCTTCAAAGTGCTCCCTCCATCTAGAATTGATGTCATCATCGCTCTTCAGGATGGTTGACTCATCTTTGCTTTTGAGCGGGGCTTGACCGTGGGTGGATGGACAAAAAATGGCTTTGGTGGCATTGAAAAAGCCTTGAGTGTCGTTGGTGTCTGCTAGTTGTTGGATTTCCTGAGCTTTCTCCCTCCACCATTGGTTTTTTCAGGTTTTGGGTGCTCTTCTGGACTGCAGCCTTACATTCCTTTTGGTCGCCGACGGTTGGTCGATTTGTAAGGTGATGAAAGCTTTTCTCGATGAGTTGGAGTTGTTTGTCATTATCGTCGAATCAATCCTGATGCACCAAGTTCAGGAACAATTACAATCTTTGGCACCAATCAGACCTCTCCTTGTACAGTGCATTCAGAAGGTATTCAGACCCCTTCACTTTTTCCACATTTTGTTACATTGCAGCCTTATTTTTAAAATGGATCAAATTCTTTTTTTTTAATCATCAATGAATAAGCGAAAACTGGTGTTTAGAAATTTTTGCAAAGAAATTAAAAATAAATAACTGAACTATCACATTTACATAAGTATTCAGACCTTTTGCTACGACACTCAAAATTGTGGTTAGATTCATCTTGTTGCCATTGATTATCCTTGAGATGTTTCTACAACTTGATTGGAGTCCACCAAAGGTAAATTAAATTGATTGGACATGATTTGGAAAGGCACACACCTGTCTATATAAGGTCCTACAGCTGACAGTGCATGTCAGAGCAAAAACCAAGACATGAAGATGAAGGAAATGTCGGTAGACCTCTGGATTGTGTTGATACAGAGATCTGGGGAAGGGTATAAAACAATGTCTGCGGCATTGCAGGTCCCGAGGAGCACAGTGGCCTCCATCATTCTTAAATGGAATAAGGGAATCACTAAGACTCTTCATAGAGCTGGCTGCCCGGCCAAAGTGAGCAATCGGGGGAGAAGGGACTTGGTCAGGGAGGTGACCAAGAACCCGATGGTCATTCTGACAGAGTTCCAGAGTATCTCTGTGGAGATGGGAGAACCTTCCAGCAGCCAACTATATATGCAGCACTCCACCAATCAGGCCTTTATGGTAGAGTGGCCAGACGGAAGCCACTCCTCAGTAAAAGGCACACAACAGCCCACTTGGAGTTTGCCAAAAGGCATGAGAAACAAGATTCTCTGGTCTGATGAAACCAAGATTGAACTCTTTGGCCTGGAGGAAACCAGGCACCGCTCATCACCTGGCCAGTATCATACCGCATCATGCTGTGGGGATGTTTTTCAGTCGCAGGAACTGGGAGACTAGTCAGGATCGAGGGAAAGATGAACGGAGCAAAGTACTCAAAGATCCCTGATGAAAACCTGCTCCAGAGCAATCTGGACCTCAGACTGGGGCGGAGGTTCACCTTCCAACAGGACAATTACCCTAAGCACACAGCCAAGGCAATGCAGGAGTGGCTTCGTGACAAGTCTGAAAGTCCTTCAGTGGCCCAGCCAGAGCCCGGACTTGAACCCGATCGAACAGCACTGGAGGGACCTGAAAATAGCTGTGCATCGACGTTCCCCATCCAACCTGACAGAGCTTGAGAGGACCTACAAGAAGAATTGGAGAAATTGCCCAAATACAGGTGTGCCATGCTTATAGCATCATACCCAAGAAGACTTGAGGCTGTAATCGCTGCCAAAGATGCCTCAACAAAGTACTGAGTAAAGGGTATGAATACTTATGTAAATGTGATATTTCAGTTATTTATTTTGAATTACTTTGCAAAAATTTCTTATCACGAGTTTTCACTTTTTTGTTATGGGGTTTTGTGTGTAGATTGATAATAACATTTTTTTTAAATCCATTTTGGAATAAGGCTGTGACGTAACAAAATGTGGAAAAAGTGAAGGGGTCTGGATAATAGATAGTAATAGACAATAGGTGCAGGAGTAGACCATTCAGCCCTTCGAGCCAGCACCGGCATTCAATGTTATCATGGCTAATCATCCACAATCAGTAACCCGTTCCTGCCTTCTCTCCATATCCCCTGACTCCGCTATTTTTAAGAGCCCTATCCAGCTCTCTCTTTAAAGTATCCAGAGAACCGGCCTCCACCGCCCTCTGAGGCAGAGAATTCCACAGACTCTGAACTCTCTGTGTGAAAAAGTGTTCACACCTCCGTTTCCTCATCTCCGTTCTAAATGGCTTACCCCCTATTCTTAAACTGTGGCCCCTGGTTCTGGACCCCCCCCCCCCCCCAACATCGGGTACATGTTTCCTGCCTCTAACATGTCCAAACCCTTAATAATCTTATATGTTTCAATAAAATCCCCTCTCATCCTTCTAAACTTCAGAGTATACAAGCCCAGCTGCTCCATTTTCTCAGCATATGTCATTCCCGCCATCCCGGGAATTAACCTTGTAAACCCACGCTGCACTCCTTCAATAGCAAGAATGTCCTTCCTCAAATTAGGGGACCAAAATGCACACAATACTCCAGATGTGGTCTCACTAGGGCCCCATACAACTGCAGAAGGACGTCTTTGCTCCTATACTCAATTCTTCTTGTTATGAAGGCCAACATGCCATTCGCTTTCTTCACTGCCCGCTGTACCTGCATCCTTACTTTCATTGACTGATGAACAAGTACCCCCAGATCCTGTTGTACTTCCCCTTTTCCCAACTTGACACCATTTAGATAATAATCTGCCTTTCTGTTTTTGCTACCAAAGTGGATAACCTCACATTTATCCACATGCATGCATCTGCCCACTCACCCAACCTGTCCAAGTCACCCTGCATTCTCATAGCATCCTCCTCACGATTCACACTGCTACCCAGCTTTGTGTCATCTGCAAATTTGCTCATGTTACTTTGAATCCCTTCATCTAAATAATTGATGTATATTGTAAACAGCTGCAGTTCCAGAACCGAGCCTTGCGGTACACCACTAGTCACTGCCTGCCATTCTGAAAGGGACCCATTAATCCCTACTCTTTGTTTCCTGTCTGCCAACCAATTTTCTATCCACGTCAGCACTCTACCTCCAATACCATGTGCTCTAATTTTGCCCACTAATCTCCTATGTGGGACCTTATCAAATGCTTTCTGAAAGTCTAGGAACACTACATCCACTGGCCCTCCCTTGTCCATTTTCCTAGTTACATCCTCAAAAAATTCCAGAAGATTAGTCAAGCATGGTTTCCCCTTCGTAAAGACCGATCCTGTTATTGCTATCCAAATGTTCGGCCATCTTTTATAATTGACTCCAGCATCTTCCCCACCACCGATGTCAGGCTAACTGGTCTATAATTCCCTGTTTTCTCTCTCCTGCCTTTCTTAAAAAGTGGGATAACATTAGCTACCATCCAATCCACAGGAACTGATCCTGAATCTATTGAACATTGAAAAACTATCACCAAATGCATCCACGATTTCTAGAGCCACTTCCTTAAGTACCCTGGGATGCAGACCATCAGGCCCTGAGGATTTATCAGCCTTCAGTCCCATCAGTCTACCCAACACCATTTCCTGCCTAATGTGGATTTCCTTCAGTTCCTCCGTTACCACAGATCCTCTAGCCACCAGTACATCAGGAAGATTGTTTGTGTCCTCCTTAGTGAAGACGGATCCAAAGTAGCTGTTCAACATATCTGCCATTTCCTTGTTCCCCGTAATAAATTCACCTTTTTCAGTTTTCAAGGATCCAACTTTGGTCATAACTAATTGTTTTCTCTTCACATGACTAAAGAAGCTTTTACTATCCTGCTTTATATTCTTGTCTAGCTTACCTTCATACCTTATTTTTTCTCCCTGTATTGCCTCTTTAGCTATCCTTCTGAATGCACTGTGTGCCACCCAATTGCACTGCCTATTCAGTCTGATGGATTGTAGGTGTCCAATTGAACATCCCTTACTTTTTCCAATAATGTTAATTAATTTTAATGTTATACCTTTTCAACTGGAACTTCTTAATGAAAATGTATTTAACGTCAGTGTTTTGGTTTGCATAAAATCCCAAGTGTACTTATCGATAAATTACTTAAATGCCTGTAACCACTTGATGGTTCAGCCCATCCTGTTTAATAATTATACAAGTTATGGATATATATAATGAGAGAAAATTCTAAAGATTGAACCATGTCTCAGTGGTAGCACTCTAACCTCTATTCAAGGATTATGGAACCACAGCCCATTAAGAGATGTGTGCCTATAATGCAGTGAAATGAATAAAGGCTGCTTTTAAATGAGAATCAATGTTCTCCTGTCTTCTCAGATGGAGATAAAGGATCCTGTCACATATGAAGAAAAGGGTACTTTGGCCTGCATTTATTTTTCAATCAACATTGAGAAAAAATGATACGGTCATCTCAGTTTTGTTTGTGGTGCCTTGCTGTGTGCTAATTTGATGTAAACTGCTTCAGAACACCCTTGCAAAATGTCCTGAAATTGTAAGCTACACCTACCTTTTATCTTTAACGGCAGCACTGTAGTGCAGCGGTAGGGTTGTTGCCTCGCAGCGCCAGAGACCCGGGTTCGTTCCCGATGACAGGTGCTGTCTGTACAGAGTGTGTACGTTCTCCCTGTGACCACGTGGGTTTTCCCCGGGTGCTCCAGTTTCCTTCCACGCTCCAAAGACGTGAAGGTTTGTCGGTTGATTGGCTTCAGTAAAGATTGTAAATTGTCCCGAGTATGGAGGATAGTGCTAGTGTTATGGGGATTGCCAGTCAGCATGAACTCGGTGTGCTGAAGAGCCTGTCTCTGCATTGTATCTCTGAATGAAACTAAACTGAAGTGTAGTGGACTCTTTCCCACTTCTATATACAGTAAATGATGCTCTCATATACACATGGGGCACATTGCTGAAGTTTGCTGATGAAACAAAATCAGAGATTATGCGAGGAAGATTGCGAGTTCTAGCGAGACATAGATTGATGTTAGAGTAGACAGGTAAATGACATAAGTAGTTTGACATGGAGCAATTTGAGATCCATTTTTGGAACAAGAATTATAGAAGAATGAGTGGTAAAGCTGAACAACATAAAAATGTAGGAATACTGATATATGACAAGACAAATAGAGGGTTCACAGGGTTATGTCTTTAAAAACCTTGCTACATTATGTAAAATGTATTTTGCAATATGAATAATTTTCCCTTTCATCTATATACATACATTATATACCTTGATTCATTGGTAATAATCCAGACAACAATTTTAGTGGCGTGTTGAAGATCAGCGCACTACCATTAGAACTATTCTTTGGAACACTATTGTTGCTAATTGGCTGATGTAAGGTTAAGATATTCAACCTGGTGCAGAATACAGCATGTTACTACAGTAATCCATGAGGCCAGATGAGTGCTTAGTATCCAGGCCAAGTTCTATCCCCCTGGCAACACAGTCCCCAGTCATTGCTTTATTGTATATTTGTCTCTGCATCCTTTCCAAACTCTCCACATCCTTCTTGTATTGGGGTGACCAGAATTGCACGCAATACTGCAAATGCATTCATAAGCTTCAACTAGAATCAGCATGAATTGTATACATTCAAGGAGATGCTCAATCTAAAGCTTCATTATTTCACGTAGGATCATTCAAAAAGCTTGGTTTTCGATGAGTAGGAAATAATAGCTGCACAGGGAAAGAATGAAAATTAGAATTGTAGCTCTTTTCCCTTTCTCCAACCCCACCACAGTCATGGCCACTGCTCTGTAATCGTTGCACTTGTATTGTTCGACCACCACTCTCCAGGTCTAGAAGCTGATGACAATGACAAAGTTGCAGGCAGCATCTAGGTGAGTATATCCATGAAGCATGAAGAGAATGTTATTGCAGCAGGAGTTGCATCAAGTTGGCATCAAATCCCATTCAAAGAAACTAGCAATCTGTGGACACCAATCAGGCCTCTCATTGCATCTCACTGCTCAAAGGCCAGCATATTCTTGCTTGTAGCCAAAGGCAAGCAGAGCCACAAACAGATCGTGGAGGAAGGAGGGGTGTCATTGATCACAGACTCCAAATGTCTTTATAACCATATAACCATATAACAATTACAGCACGGAAACAGGCCCTCTCGGCCCTTCCAGTCCGTGCCGACCATTTGTTTTCCCCTAATCCCATCTACCTGCACTCAGACCATACCCCTCCATTCCCTTCACGTCCATATACCTATCTTTATGTGATACCACATCACTATTTGAAAGACAGCAGGGGAACGTTCCCTATACCCAGGCCAAATCCCATTATCTCCCTCAAAGAATTGTTGATCAATGATTTGAATGCTATCATGGGACCCACGATCTGCAAGTTAACTGCTGTGTCTGCCTATGACACAATAATACTTCCATACATCAGCGTTGATGAACATATAGGAACAACCACCCTGCCTGAGGTAATTTGTTGCTGGCCCTGATTTGTCTTTTTTCACTTCCTGCTCTTCACCCCCACCTAACCTCTACTTTCAGTCTGAAGAAGGGTCTTGACCCAAAACATCACCCATTTTTTCCAGTGATGCTGCCTGACCCGCTGATACTCCAGAACTTTTTCTATCTCGGGAATTGCAGATGTTGATTTATCAAGATGATGGAGTAACTCAATGGGTCAGGCAACATCCATGGAAAACATGAATAGGTGACATATCGAATCATAGCCCTTGTTCCGAAGAAGGGATCCAAGTCGAAACGTCACCTATCCATGTTCTCCAGGGATGCAGCCTCTCCCACTGAGTTACTCCAGCATTTTGTGTCCTTACTCAAACATGGGTTTATCCAGAGGTCATGAAAGAGTCAATATGACTCCATGAATTGTCTTAAAATTCAGGTGGACACTTTTTCAGATACACACGAGAAGGTTTCTGCAAGGTTTTTTCAATTTGTGAGTATGTGCCCAAACATAAATATTACTTTCTGGAACAGAAGAGAACAAACAAAGGAAATAAATGCAAATAACAATAAACTATTATGTTGAAAGGAAATGTTCCAAATGTGACAGGATTTAAATGCTGCAGTGTTGATCTGATTCTTAACTCAATGGGCTCATTTATCATGATTCAGTTATTTGGGAATCAAGGATAGTTTAATAAAACACTTATGCTGAAACACAATGAACTGAGTGTGATTCTGTTATTATGAGACCAAAATCCTGTAAAGATTTGACCACACACAGTACTGTTTAGAAGCAACATCTTGTATGAAGCCTTGCCAAACACGTAAATGAAAAATAAATAATTCATTTAATAAGCACCCTCCAGAATGTCCGATTAAGTAGTTTTCATGCATTTGGACTGCTGTAAAATAAGAAACATGCACAGGAATTTCCTCTACCAGACATTCTGGAAATATTAATTTAGGGGATAAACATTTGCCATGTCACTAGGAATAACCTTTACCCCGTGTGCTGCTCTTCTTTGAAGCAGAGCTGTGAAACCTTGCACATCCACCTGAGAGAGTAGAGTCTCTGTTTATTATTCCATCTTAGCACCTCTGAAAGTAGAACACTTTCTCACTATTGCACATGCTAGAATTTTGTGCCTGTGGCTTTTAAGGGATTATAAATACAGTATAAATGGAGAAAGATTACGGAAAACTACAGTCCAGAGGAATGTGGGTGTGCTATTGCATGAATCATGGAAAATCAGCAAATAGGTGCCGCAGATAATAGGGAAGGATAATAGAATGCTAACTTTTTTTTTGGACAATTGACAATAAGTGCAGGAGTAGGCCATTCGGCCCTTCGAGCCAGCACCGCCAATCAATGTGATCATGGCTGATCATCCCCAATCAGTACCCCGTTCCTGCCTTCTCCCCATATCCCCTGACTCCACTATCTTTAGGAGCCCTATCTAGGTCTCTCTTGAAACTATCCAGAGAACTGGCCTCCACCGCCCTCTGAGGCAGAGAATTCCACAGACTCACAACTCTCTGTGAGAAAAAGTGTTTCCTCATTTCCATTCTAAATGGCTTACCCATTCTTAAACAGTGGCTTCAGAGGGGTTGGAAAGATGAAATCAGTTTAGTTTATTGTGCAATTAAATTATTTGTTCTTATGAAGTTCATAGAGTATACACAGTAATGATAGATATTACAATAAATAAATACAATGACAAATGCAAATCAGCAGAATGGTGCAAATTACAATGCAATCTGAAGAAATGCAGATTGGGCAACAAAAGGGCAATGGCCAAATGAAGTAGAGTTAAGAGTATGTGACAACACCTCCTGGAAGGGGCTGTGAAAGAGAAGAATGGTTCAGAAGTCTTAATAATTGGGGTAAAAGCTATTCTTTATTTGGCTGTCTGGGCTTTGAAGCACATGTATATTCTCGCAGAAGGTAGAAGAGAAAAAAACAAATGGCCTGGGTAGCTGGCATCCTTGCTGATACATCCACCGTTCTCGATGCAATGCTTTGTGAAGATGGAATGGGTGGGAGGAAGTAACGAACCTATGATGGGATGGGCTGTGTTCACCACTTTCTTCAGGTGGTCAAGAGCAGAGCAGTCGACATACCAGGCTGAGATGCATCCCGTCAGAATACTTTCCTAAGCACATCTTTCCACTGACTGGTTAGCATGCAACCAAAGCCTTTCACTGTAAACTAAAAATGAACCAAAACTGAACTGAACTGAACTTCAAGATCTACTACAGATGTGCTTGTGGTTGTGCACCTCCAGAATCATCTCAGATGCCTAAGAAAGTAGATACTCTGGTGTGTTTTCCTGAGTACCACATCAGAGTGAAGGATCAAGCTAAGTTGATGATGATATCGATGCCTAGGAGCTTGAAGATGCCTTTTATCTCTACAGCAGCTCCATTGATTAAAACAGGATTGTGTTCATCTCTTCACTTCCTTAGCTGAACAAGCAAATCTTTTGTCCTGCTGATGTTAAACGCTTGACTGTTGTTCTGACATCATGACATAAGATTGCCGATCTCTTTCTTGTACTCTGTCTCATCATTGTTGTGGATCCCGCTGACAACAGTAGTATCATCGACATACTTAAAAATCGAATTGCAACTATATTTGGACATAGTGCCATGGTTCTGCAGGGAGAGGAGCAGGGGGCATAGCACACAACCTTGGGCAGGACGGTGGTGCAGCGGTAGAGTTGCTGTCTTACAGTGCTTGCAGCACCAGAGAAGCAGGTATGATCCCGACTATGGGTGCTATAGTTTGTACATTTGTACGTTTTCCCTGTGACCGCGTGAGTTTTCACCGAGATCTTCGGTTTACTCCCACACTCCAAAGACGTAAAGGGTTTGTAGTTTAATTAGCTTGGTTTTGTACACTTGGTATAAGTGTAAATTGTCCCTTGTATGTGTAGAATAGTGTTAACGTGCGGGGATTGCTGGCCGGCAGGGACTCAGTGGGCCAAAGGGCCTGTCTCCATGCTGTATCTCTAAACTAAACTAAACTTGAGGAGCTCTAGTGAGTTCAGGATGGAGGAAATGTTATCACCAGTTTTATCACCAATTCTAACTGAGGTCAGAATGTCGAGAAGCTAATTGCTAGGTCCAGAAGTTTAGGTTCAGAGGTTATTTTATTGGTCACATACACCAATTGGTGTAGTGAAATGCTTCTTGCCAATGCAGCACATAAAAAAAGAATACAGACATAACAATAATAAAGAGATTTAAACTTTAAAAAAATCCCCCCACAATGGTTCCCATTACGAGGGAAGGCACAATGTCCCATGTCTACCCATAGTCGGGCCTATTGAGGCCTCCGCATTCGCCTTCACGGAGGCCTGATGTTCCAGGCCGTTCTCGCCGGGTGATGGTGCTCCGCGTCGGCGGCTTGGGACACCTGGAACGGCCGCTTCCTTACCGGAGTCCGCGGCTTCCGAAGCCAACAAGGCCGCGCTGGATGGAGCTCCCCCACTGGCTCCCGATGTTAAAGTCAGTGCTGCTGCCCACAGCTGGCCGCTCCACAGACCCGCAGCTCGGCGATGTTTATCATGCCGGTCTCAGCTCATCGGCATCGCCCACTCCACGATAGCGCTCCAGCGCTGTGCCGCCGCCGAAGCCGAGGTTCTGGGCGGTCCCCTCAGGAAACGCCGCTCCAGGCCCGCTGGTAGGCCGCGAGGACGGGTCGAAAGTGCAGCCCGGAGAAAAGCTGCCTTTCTGGCCAGGTAGGGACTCCCGCCCCCTCCCCTGTCCCCAACCGCCACATAAAAAAGACCAGCTGCAGCCATACCATACAGGACGGTGCCCCCGCTGTTGACAGCTGAGCTGTAGTCAATGGCTGTGGGGAAGTAGCTCTTCCTGAACCTGGATGTTTCTGATTTCATGCTCTTGCTGATGGCAGCAGATAGATGCTGCTTGAACTGATTTGAAGGGTTGGTCTGCACTGTGCTGCCTGAACTGTATTGAAGGGCTGGTCTGCACTGAATTTGAAGGGTTGGTCTGCACTGTGCTGTTTGAACTGAATTGCTGCTTGAACTCAATGTTGCGCTCATTCTGGAAGTCCTCACTGCAGAAGTTTTACTGTCTTATATAGTTGTGTGCGAGTGCGAGGGTGTGTGTGTGTGTGAGATGGAGGGTGTGTGAGTGTGTGTGTGAGCTCACCAGCCTTTAAGTCAACTGCCAGCCCACCAGCCATGAGTGAGTCAACTGCCAGCCACCGAACCATGAGTGAGTCAACTGCCAGCCCACCAATCATGAGTGAGTCAACCGCCATCCCACCAACCATGAGTGAGTCAACTGCCAGCCCACCAGTCGTGAGTGAGTCAACCGCCATCCCACCAACCATGAGTGAGTCAACTGCCAGCCCACCAGTCATGAGTGAGTCAACTGCCAGCCCACCAGCCGTGTGACTGAGCTGCCAGCCCACCAGGCCCAAGTGACTGAGGTGCCAGCCTAAGAATCTATTCGGCCCACAATGTCCATTCTATCCCTCTGGAAAAAAATCCCTTTGCCCACCCCCCCCACTGGCCACCAATATTGGAATTGGTTGAGAAGTGGATTGCTTGGGGGACCAGTGAACATGGGACCCTATGGGTCCCACTTAGTCTAGTATCCTATAATCTCATGCCTACTGCGTCCAGGGTAGCTCAGTTTCAGGAAATAATATTCAACCCCTTATTTCCTGTAGGCTGGCAGCCAGACAAAATACGTTACCAACTGGAGAGCAGTCTTCTATCTTACTGGACATTCAATTTGTGTTATCAAATTTATGTCCTATTGCCTATTCTGATAATCATATATATTTTTTAATTATTATACTCCAACAATTAATAATCTCAGGCTATACTATATAAATAATTTGTGGAACAAATGAAGGAATTGTGCTTCATCAGGTCAAAGAGACAATGGAAGCACTGGTGTGTTTAGCTTCTATGTCACTTCATCCAAGGAGAGCTAAGGGTGGATACAGAATTGGCTTCATGGAAGGCAACAGGTGGTGGTGGAAGGTTGTTCTTCGGATTGGAGGCCTGTGACGAATGTTGTGCCTCAGAGATTGGTGGCGGGCCCACTGCTCTTTGTGGTTTAATTCAACCATATAGATGAAAATGTACATGGCAATGATTAGTAAGTTTGCAGGTGACCCTAAAGTACAGAAGATTCATGAGGATGTTTTCAGGACTCGAGGGCCTGAGCTATCGGGAGAGATTGGGCAGGCTAGGACGTTTTTCCTTGGAGCGCAGGAGGCTAACGGGTGATCTTAAAGAGATGTATAAAATCATGAAGGGAATAGATAGGGCAAATGGACAGAGTCTTTTGCTCAGGGTAGGGGAATCAGGAACCAGAGGATATAGGTTTAAAGTAAGAGGAGGAAGATTTAATAGGAACCCGAGGGACAACTTTTTTACTCAGAGGATGATGGTTGTATGGTACGAGCTGCTAGTGGAGGTAGTTGAGGCAGGTTCAATAACAACATTTGAAAGATATTTGCACAGGTGCATGGATAGAAAACATTTAGAATAGAATAGAATAGAATAGAATAGTTTCTTTATTGTCATTGTAACATGAACCATGTACAACAAAATTAAAAAAATGTCAGCCAGTCAGTGCACCATTCAAACATTTCTAAAAGCTAACGATGGATACAAGGTAAAATATTAACAAGGATAAACAACTAAAATAAATATGAAAATTAGCACGCATAAACACCCAACCCTACATCCTTCTGTTGATTTCACAGTGTACCAACCACAGTCCCTTAGTCCCTGCGTTCCTTGGCAGCTACATTTAGTGCCTTTATAGCAGTGGGGTAAAGACAGTTTTTAAGTCTGTTTGTCCTTGTCCTTATAGATCTGTACCGTCTGCCTGATGGCAACAGTTCAAACAGGGAGTGTCCGGGGTGGGAAATGTCCTTTATAATATTCTGGGATTTTTTGATACAGCGGGAACTGTGTAAGTCTTCCAAGGTAGGGAGAGGGCAGCCGACAATCCTCTGGGCGTTGTCAATGGCCCTCTGGAGCGCTTTTCTCCGAGTCGCTGTGCAGCTGGTGTACCACACGCATACACAGTATGTTAGGATGCTCTCAATGGAGCACCGATAAAAGGACAGCAGCAGTCTCTGAGTGATGTTATTCTTCCTGAGCACTCTCAGGAAGTGCAGTCTCTGCTGGACCTTTTTCAGCAGCGCAGAAGTGTTCACGCTCCACGTCAGGTCCTCCTCAATATGGATTCCCAGGAAGCAGAAATCCGCCTCCCTCTCCACACAGTCCCCTCTGATGATCAGTGGTACCATGTCCGTTTTGTTCTTGCTGAAGTCTATTATTATCTCCTTGGTCTTTAAGGTTTTGAGGAGCGTTTAGATGTTGAGAGCGATATGGGCCAAATGCAGGTAAATGGGACTAACTTAGAAGGGCTATGAACAGGGTGGGCTGAAAGGCATGATTCCGTGCTCTATTACGTCACTGCTGTGTTATCTGGTTTACTTTGTCAACATGGATGGTTTGCAGATAAATACATGTGTATAAAACATTTTGGGAGATTTATGATTTAAACAGAAATGACAGGTTGGTTATGAACAGCCAACCATTCAAAGTTTGCAGCAGCAATGTAAGCATCAAAAAAATCACACTCAGAACAAGAAATTACCATTTTTTCTGTGGAAAATGGTATAGGTGTAAGGCTACACATTTCTGTATTATTTTCTGGGATAGAACTTATGTAACACAGTGGAAAGGTCATTCAATTCACTTTTACATGGATCGAAGTTCCAAACCTAAGAAGTTGAATGATTCTAAATAGTTTCTCTGTCCTGAGGGTATACTGTAGGTATAAGATATCTTATTTAATTATGTTGGATATCTATTAAATTCAACTATTTCTCAACCCTTGGCCATGAGATACATTTACCTTTGTTGAACGTCTTTATTCAGTTGATTCAAGAAGTGCGAATTTCTGAAACCTGAGAATCCCTTATTAGTCTGATTATGTATTTTGCTCGGTGATTATATGCCACTTTTAGCACTTCCATCAAATGTGATCGGAGAGTCAGTGAAACATGTTCAACAAAAGGGCAGCATGGTGGCACAGCATGTGGTCGCAACAAAATATCACATAACATTGTTTCTGCCTTACAGAGTTGCTGCCTTACAGCACCAGATACCCAGGTTCGATCCTGACTACGCATGCTGCCTGTAGGGGGCTTGAACATTCTCCCCTTGACCGCGTGGGTTTTCTCCGGGTGATCCAGATTCCTCCCACACTGCAAAGACTTGCATGTTTATAGGTTAATTGGCTTTGTTAAAATACTGTAAATTGGCCGTAGTGTGATAGTGCTAGTGAATGGGGATCGCTGGTCGGTGCGGGATCAGTGGGCGAAAAGGTCTGTTACCATATTAGTATCTCTAAAACTAAAACTAAAGGCTAAGTAACAAATTAACTACTATTTCTTTCAGAGGCTTAACATAAAAGTAATGCATGAATATGTGCAAAGGAAGTGTATTGAGAAGCCTAATAGTTAAATAATAGAAATGACACCATTTAGGAATGAAATTATTTTTGAAAACTGAGTTTGCTATTCACAATATTATTGCAGCAGCAGCAGGCAATCAAAATATTAGGGTGTTCCTCCACATTCAAATGTTGAGTGCATGAGTCATTCACGGCTTTCATTCTCACAATGTAATCATATCAATGTAATCATCAACCTTGTTGATGTGAGTCATTTTCCAAAAGTATCAGAAACTAATAGAACTATGAGGAACTTCATGATATACAATAACTCCACACCATAACACGACCAATAAACTATCACACTAACTCTAACTTTCGGATAGATGGTTGCTGACAAAAACTATCCTTGATCTTAAGATTGTTAAGGGAATTGATATATTGCATTTTGATTATAGATTTCAGGTTTCCATAATAGAATCAAGGGAATTGGCCCAAGGATAGATCAGGTAAGCTGCAGACATAGTTTAGATTTAACCTCTTGATAAATTTAACTCATAGATGTGATTTTAATAAAAGAGTACTGTCTTCCATAAGAAATCGGTCGAGAGATGTCTAAGTGACTGAGTGGGAGCAAAAAATAGATTAGGTGCCAATGAACACAATTCTCTGCTGGGGGACTGATACTGCCATTGAGATGTTGAGAGCAGAGTTAAGACAGGGCTGTGTCAGATAAAGCATACAAAGAAGTTTAATTTGACACCTAATTCACTTTCATATCTTCAGTATTAAAAAAGTTATGGCCATTTTCATACTCGGAAATTAGCATCGTGTTCCCCATTGCCTTTGCATTGACTTAACACAAAAGTTGTGATCGAGGACAGTCAAAAGCCCAGACCTTTCTTAAAAATTAAGAGAACTGAAATAAATTTTCAGCTATTATAGATTGAAGCATTCTGAAACTAATATGAAACAATCTTACTTGGATGACCTGAAATTAAAGCATATAATTAGTTAGTTACCCAATTGTAGCTAATTACAAAATTCAATTACTAGATCTGAACATCTATCCATTTCTTAAGAAAATATTAACTTTTTTTTAAAGCCTAAGTGTCCAAATAACATTCACACAAGAATTCACAATATAACATGATTTTTAAATCTAATTGTCATTAATTTATAGGCCAAATTGAAGGAATTTCGTGTTTACTGCCTGTAAATGAATGGGCATTTAAATCAGCTTGCGAGTGGGATTTTCTGGAACGCGATGGATTGGAATGTTGCGGTTGTGGTGAATTTAAACCCCATGACGGCATGAAAATTTCTGCCGGTTCGTATGGGGACTAAATCACCGTTTTGCAACATGAAATATTGATAAAAGTCCCCTAAAGAAGCAAGTGTATATGTAAAAATAAACAGCTTTCACTTACCTGTCCCCTACGTAAAATCCGTCCCCGTTGTCGGCGTTCACGGCATTAAGAGCTAATTTTTATTTTACTGCAGAGCTGAAATAGTCGGGCGATTAAAAAAAAAAATTAACTTACCGGCATTCGGAACGAATCTCCAGAAATAGATCGCACTCCGACAAAATATTGTTCCGGATGACAAGGGAAAACCGCGTTTTAACCCCGCCCCCCCCCAAAGGCGCCAAAGTCACGCACACGGCCAGCGGCAGAACTGCAGCACTGCTAAAGGTAACTTTTGTAACATACCTACCTCATGGACCCTTGGCGTGAACTACATGTGGGGGCAACCCCTAGAAGCCAATCATCAATAAAGATTATAAAATACATTAATTGACAGTTCCCTAACCCAATCACAAAATATCACATAACATTGTTTCCACAGAAAGCACTTAATGGGAAACAGTTCTATTAAGCAAAGAAACATGTTACCAGGTAATGTAAACAATTTGGGCAAGGCCCCTCTCCTTGACTAATAACGAGTAACAGTGCGAAGAACATGCAACATAGTTATCAACATTATTATAACCCCACCATCTCCCAACCAATCCTGAGCATGCATTTGCAGCAGGACCTAGCTCCCTCTGCAAAACCCTCATACATATTATCAATTAAAGGACATCTGGACCAACCTGTACCTAACCTCTCCCCAGGACCCAGACACTGGAGCCATGATCCTAATGGACTTTGCAGCCTTTGCTAAAGATGTCAAGCAGGCTTTGCAAAAGCAGAAATCCTCCATTTTGTCAGGCAGCTAAAATGCCCAAAATTATCAGGAAGGTCTGTAAAATTAGATTGTGATGATTGGCTGTCCAGTAAGACTTCATCGACCCACATAAATGATTCGCATGGACTTGATTTAAGTTCTGTTGGTATGAGTGTTGGTATTATGCCAGGAACATGGCAGAAATATTGATATATTGTCCATGCGCACATAATTCCTAAAGGCGGGAAATTCAAAATCTACGCTAATTTGTCCAAAGTAAATCTTTTAATCTCATTGTTGGTTGGTTGGTTTATTATTATCAAGTGTATCAGGATACATTATAAAATTTAGTTGTTTAGTTTAGATTTGTGGACAAAAAGGCTTTTGGCATTTTGGCCTTCATCAGCCAGAGTATTGTATTGAAGTTGGGACGTCATGTTGCAGTTGTATAGGATGTTGGTGAGGCCACATTTAGAGCATTGTGTTCAGTTCTGGGCACAGTGTTATAGGAAAGATGTTGTCAAGCTGGAAATGGTACTGAGAAGATTTATGCGGATGCTGCCAGGATTAGAAGGTCTGAGCTAAGGCAGAGGTTGAGTAGGCTGGTACTCTATTCCTTGGTGCGCAGGGGGGTGAGGGGTGCTTATAGAGATGTATAAGATCATGAGAGGAATAGATTGGGTAGATGCACAGAGTCTCTTGCCCAGATTGGGTGAATTGAGGACCAGAGGACATAGTTTTACGGTGAAGGGGTAAAGATTTAATAGATATCTGAGTGGTATATTTTTCACACAAAGGGTGGTGGGTGTATGGAACAAGCTGCCAGAGAAGGTAGTTGAGGCAGGGACTATCCCAACATTTATGAAGCAGTTAGACAGGCACATGGATAGGGCAGATTTGGAGGGATATGGTCCAAATGCTGGCAGGTGGGACTAGTATAGCTGTGACATGTTGGCCGGTGTGGGCAAGTTGGGCTGACGGGCCTGTTTCCACACTGTATCACTCTACGACTCTATGGGTGCTATTCAGTACAGGAAGGAGACGGAGACCTTGGGTTTTAGTTTATTATTGTCACGTGTATCGACGGTCAGTGAAAAGCTTTGTTTTGCATGCTATCCAATCAAATCAGATAATACTCTACATAAAACTATACATAAATACAATTAAGTCAACCTCAAAAACAACAGGTAGTGCCATGTAAAAAAAAAACACTATGCAGAATATAGTGTTACAACATTAAAGTGTTACAGGTACAAAGTGCAGTTTAAAAAAGGGCCACAATGAGGTAGGCTAAGAGGTTAGGATGACATCCTTAACTTAGGAAAAGTTCATTCTGTTGTCTGATAATGGTTTTCATTGAATTTGGTGATGTGTGCTTTCAAGTTTTATATCTTCTGCCCGATAGGAGAGGGGAGAAGAGGGAATGATCAAGGTGTAAATGATCTATGATTATGTTGGCTGATTTTTCAAGGCAATATGAAGTGTAGATGGAAATGATGGGGGAAGTGGTTGCTTGGTGTTTTTAAAGAAGGAACTGCAGATGCTGGAGAATCGAGGGTACACAAAAAGCCCGAAAGGCGACGTTTCGGGTCGAGACCCTTCTTCAGACTGGTCAGGGATCAGGGAAACGAGAGATATAGACGGTGATGTGGAGAGATAAGGAACAATGAGTGAAAGATATGCAAAAAAGTATCGGTGATAAAGGGAACAAGCCATTGTAAGCTGTTTGTGGTGTGAAAATGAGAAGCTGGTGCGACTAGGGTGGGGGAGAGATAGAGATAGAGGGAATGCCAGGGCCCGAGGGCTGAGGGAGAGGTGGGAAGGGGAGGAGACAGCAAGGTTAAAAGAATTGAGAAAATTCAATATTCAAGCCCAAAGGATGCAGACTCCCCAAACGGAATATGAGGTGCTGTTCCTCCAGCTTGCGTGTTTGCTCACTCTGGCCGTGGAGGAGGCCCAGGACCGAGAGGTCGGATGTGGAATGGGAGGGGGAGTTGAAGTGCTGAGCCACCGGGAGGTCGGGTTGGTTATTGCGGACCGAGCGGAGGTGTTCGGCGAAGCGATCGCCAAGCCTCCGCTTGGTCTCACCGATATAGATCATCTGGCATCTGGAGCAGCGGATGCAGTAGATGAGGTTGGAGGAGGTGCAGGTGAACCTCTGTCGGACCTGGAAGGACTGCTTGGGTCCCTGAAAGGAGTGGAGGGGGGAGGTGAAGGGACAAGTGTTGCATTTCTTGCGGTTGCAAGGGAAAGTGCCCGGGGAAGGGGTAGAGTGGGAGGGGAGGGAAGAATGGACAAGGGAGTTGCGGAGGGAGCGGTCTTTGCGGAAGGCAGACAGGGGGGGAGATGGGAAGATGTGGCGGTGGAGGGGTCACGTTGGAGGTGGCGAAACTGGCGGAGGACTATATGTTGTATTTGCCGGTGGGGTGAAAGGTGAGGACCAGGGGGACTCTGCCCTGTTTGCGAGTGGGGGAATGGGGAGCGAGGGCAGTGTTGCGGGGTATGGAGGAGACCCTGGTGCGAGCCTCATCAATAGTGGGGGAGGGAAATCCCCGTTCTCTGAAGAATGAGGCCATTTGTGATGACCTGGTGTGGAACACCTCATCCTGGGAGCAGATGCGGCGTAGACGGAGGAATTGGGAATAGGGGATGGAGTCCTTACAGGAAGCAGGGTGGGAGGAAGAGTAGTCCAGTAGCTGTGGGAGTCAGTAGGTTTGTAGTGGATAGTTGTCAGTAGGTTTGTAGTGTAGTTGCTTGGTGTGATGGACTGGGGTCCAGATACAACTCTCTGCAATTTATTGCAGTCTTGGCCAGTACTGTTGCCTAATTAAGTTTATTAGAAGCAAAAAGCTGGAGTAACTCAACGGGTCAGGCAGCATCTCTGGAGAAAAGGAATAGGTGACGTTTCGGAAACATCACCTATTCTTTTTCTCCAGAGATGCATCCTGACCTGCTGAGTTGCTTTAGCATTTTGTGTCTGAGAAAGAAAAGTCAATGGTTAAAGTGAACAAAAAAGCAGTTAAAATGAGGCAATTTTATTTGCATTCATGTTTTCTGATTTTACTTGGACAAGGATAATATAATTGTTTTCATTCTTTGCTTTACTGTACTCTTTTGTGAAAGTAAAGAAAAATTACAAGAACATTTAGAAAAAAATGTTATACAGGGAATGTTCTGTCCCTGAGAAGGCTCTGATAAAAGTGTCATGTGACTGTGGGATTAAGTTCAGCAATAACTATAACTAGAACTGTTATTTTATTCACTGATGTCATTTCAATACCAGCTGGGCTAAGATTTCCCTTGTGCGAAAAAATTGTAAGTGATGCTCTCACAGTGATGCATAGCTGTGCTGATGTACATAATATTCTGTGGTTCAACAGAGGTGATAAATTTCTCATTGAGGGAGGAATGGCTTACCCATTCGAGCACCTATTTTGAACTTCACCTTCATGGAAGATACTTTGTCCCTGTAACTTTTTGTGCACATCTGATCCATATCCTCTTAGAAGGCACATTGAGTTGAATCTCATATCTATTGCCCGACTTGAGGGTTGGCTGATAAATACTGGAGAAGCTCCATCACAAAGAAGCAGCATCTGTGACCACAGGAACAGATCAGCAAAGTTTCATTCTGAAGTATGGATATTAAACAGTTTCTGAAGTTGGAGCACTTTTTTCCATGCATGACCAAGTGGTGCTTCATGCTTCAAATGCATATCCTTGTGAGATAGATGATAGTTAACCTGTTGTCTCCTTACTGGAGAACGACATAGAAGTTTGCTTAGGCCACATTTGGAGTATTGTACGCTGTCCTGGTCGTCCCATTACAGGAAAGTTGTGAAAGCTTTGGAGAGGGTGCAGATGTAATTTACCAGAATGCTGTCTGCTGGATTAGAGGGTTTCAGCTGCAGGGAGAAGTTGGATAGACTTGGATTGTTTTCTCTGGAACGTTGGAGGTTGAAGCGAGACTTGATATATTATATAAGTATATAATATTATGAGAGGCATGGATGGGATAGACACACAGCCTTTTTTCCCAGGGTGGAAATGTCCAACACTAGAGGGCATGGGTATAAAGTGAGAGGAGGAAAATATAACGGAAATTTCCAGGGCAAGTTTTTTTTACACACAATGTGGTGTGGGGCTGGATCGCATTGCCATTGCCATGGTGCTGGAGGCAGATACGAGAGTGGCATTTAAGATGTTTTTAGATAGGTAAATAGATTTGCAGGGAATGGAAGGATATGGACCACTTCCAGGAAGATGAATTCAGCTCAGCTGGGCATCATGTGTGGCACAAACATTGTAGGCCGAAGGGCATGTTCCTGTACTGTACTGTTCTATGTTCTTTGATACAAACAATTGATTATGCCTTGACAGAGGGTATCAGCTCAGTAGAAATCTTTTATGAGGATGTTTTATTGCAAGACAGATTGGAGGGAATCTTCAGAAGTGAAGATCCCAAGTAGCTGCTCCACTGTCCTCCTTGGTGATAGATGTCAGCATGTTTGGGAACTGCAGGAGGGTTGGGTGGGTGGCAATGCAGAAGAAACATAGAAGCATAGAAACATAGTGCTGAGGTGCTGAGGTTGTTATCATAAGAAGAACCGAGATAATAATTGGGAGGGGCATTAAGGTAATGATTGGAAGGGGTGTGTAGTGATTAGGGGGGGGCATATAGGCAGTATTGAAGCAGGAGTGTGAGGAGATTTGGTGGCAGAGATCAGGAAGACTGTGGGAGGTGGTGATCAGGAAGGGTATTGAAAGTAATGATCAGGAGGAGCATTGAAAGCAGTGATTAGGAGGGGTATTGGAGGTGGTGATTAGGATGGTTGGTGGTGATCAAGTCTTGGAGTCATTGAGTCATTGAGCTGTGCAGCAAGGCAACAGGCACTTCAGCTCATCTTGTCCATGTCAACCATGTTCACATTCTGGGCTAGTCCCATTTGTGTGCATTTGGCTCATATCCCTCAAAACCTTTCTTATGCATTTAGCTATCAAAATGTCTTTTGAAAGTCGCCATTGTATCCGTTTCTATAGTTTCCGCAGGCTGGACCACTCTGAGTGAAAAGGTTGCCTTGAGGGTGACTAGAGAGAGAAAATAGGGCCCTTCAGAAATCAACGCGGTCATCTCTATGTGGAGCTGCAGGGGATGGATAAGGTCAGCGAGTATTTCTTCTGCTTTTACTTTGGAGAGAGACACAAAGAATGAGGAGCTTGGGACAGTTAATGAAGATGTCTTGAGGGCAGTTGGTGTTAAAGTCGAGGAGGTGCAGGATGCCCTAAGGCTTACTAGAATAGATAAATACCCCAGGCCTGATCAGATATATCCAAGGACTGTGGGAAACTAGGGAAGAATTTAGCAGGAGGCCTGGCTGAGACACGTGAAACATCTGTAGATGGGTGAAGTTCTGGAAGACTGGAGTGTGGTTAATGTTGTGCCCTAATTTAAAAAAAGCTTTTTAAGAAGTAAGCAAAAACAGTTGACTAGGGTTAAGCAGTAGATGTTGTCTACATGATCCTCACATTCCTCACTCTCCACTGTACCAATATTGGTGATTTGTGTGGGAGGCAGTAATCAGGAGGGCTGTTGATAGCAGTGATGGGGATGGTTGCAGGAGGTGGTGTTTGGGAGGTGTGATGTAGCGATGGATAAGACAAGTGATGCAGACATCAGATGGGCTGTGAGATTGAGAATGTGATGAATATCAAGGCAAGTTCAGAGGGAATATTAAAGAATGCTGAGGTGATGATCGGAGTAGGTGTAGGAGTAGCCAACTTGAAGCCGCGGTCTCCGGTGGGGAGGCACCGATTCAGGACTTATCTGGACTTACCTTGTCTGAGCATCTGGCTGCCTGCAGCGGCGACTACGGAGGGTTGAGGTCCCGACCACGGGGGAAAATGGAGGAGGACTGGCCAATGTTTGTGCCTTCCACCCCAGTGATGAATGCTGTGGTGGATATTTGTGTTAGATTTTTATTGTGTATTGTGTGTTCTTTTTTTTATTGTGCCGCTGCTGGCAAATTAATTTAACTTGCACTTTATGTGCAAGTGACGAATAAAACTTGACAACTTGACTTGACTTGAATATTGTTGAGATATTGATCAGGAGTGGGGTTGAAAGGGTGATTGGGAGGGTATTGGTGGTGGCAAAGGTTGCTAAGGCAATTATCTTTTAGGATGGGGTTTTTAGGAAGTCATCAAGAGCTATAATGATTGGGATGGGAGCTAAAGCGTTGATAGTGGTGTTGTGGCAGGTGGTGACCAGGTAAAATGTGGAAGTAGTGATTGGGTGAGGTACTGAAGCAATGATTGAGGGGGGATTGGAGGAAATAATCAAAGGGGGAGTATTTGAGAAGTATGCCAAGGTATTGACTGGGAGATTCTGTAGCTGTGATTGAGAGGGTTGTTGAGGCAATGTTTGACCCAGTGTTGAAATGGTGCTCAGGAGGATTGTGTCGGAGATTGGGTGGGTACGACATGGTTATTTTGAGCTGGAATTGTATAGTTGATAGAAATTGATGTTGAGCTGATAATTGGTCAGTGGGGTGATTTAAAGGTGCAGGAAATGGGACCAATAGTGCTGGTGCTCTCCATGATCTTAAGATACAAAATCTGGACAGTCACATGGCTTTCTAAATTAACAGCAGCAGAGGAAAGGATTATTAATTCCTTGAATGTTTTTAAATTGTCATGATTTTGTAGTGAGATGTTAAACTGCAGAATTGCCGGGTATGAACTAAACTGGCCTCAAATATGTCCTTCGTTAACAAATTATAATAGACCTTAAAGTATAAAATGGTCTGTAAATGAAAGATCTTGTTATTGGTGTTCTCTGATTTTTTTTAAATGTAAGTGCTGTCTTTCATTCGTGAGATCATGCATGCATTGTTATATTTGGCAGGCTTCTCACAGTGTGATCCAACAAACACAGCACACCATTGTTGAAAATTGACCAGTTCTACCCAGAATGTTGTCAAATTCAGGCATGTGTCTGCATAAATGTGTGTGATGTACAAATGTGTGTGCCTTCTGCCAAAATGTTAGTACAATAGTTGAGAGAGTTCAGGGCATGGTTAACAAAATTGAGGTCTATGAAATTAAATAGTCTTCGTCCTGATACATCCCTTGGGATCAAAAATGACGTGTACATTCCAGCTTTGTAGTGTCTGAACTGGACGATGAGGCTTTCATGGGACCCACACAGCGAGGACAATTCTCAGTGTTACACCAAATGCTCCTTTTCCATCGTGAACAATCACGGGCCAGGGATTCCCACAGGCAGTGGGAATGTCATATTTTCTCAAGGAGGCTTTGAGAATATCCTTGAATCTTTTCATGAGTTCATAAGTGGTAGCAGCAGAATTAGGCCATATGTGCCTACTCTGCCATTCAATTGTGGCTGATTTATCTCTCTCTCTCTCTCTTTACCCCATTCTCCAGCCTTCTCCCCAAAATCCCTGACACCCGTGCCAATCAAGAATCTATATATCTCTATCTTAGAGATAAAATATCCATTGACTTGGCTTCCACAGCACTTTTTTTGTGGCAATGAATTCCACAGGTTCCCCACCCTCTGTCTAAATACTAAACTCTTGTTGTGTCAATACTTAGAATGGTTTAATCCTGCATCTGACGTTCCTTCCTACACAATTTTTTCTGCTCCACTACAAAATCTCCTCCAGGTACACCTATTTTGATGAAGATCTTTGCCTCTCACTGACAAAAGTTCTGCAACACCCGCTCTAGCTGCACATCTTCCTGTGATTTGTATCTTTCATTAATTTGTCCTATGTACCTTCTATGTTTCTCCTTTATCATTCCCCTCTCAGTCTGAAGAAGGGCCACGAACCGAAACATCACCTATTCCTTTTCTCCAGAGATGCGGCCTGAGCCGCTGAGTTGCTCCAGGTTTTTGTGTATATCTTAGAATAGATTGTCTGTTTGAGGAATCTGGTGCGAGGCATGCGAATGATGTAGCCTGCACGTCGGATCTATCAGAATATAATTGACCTTTTTAGTGCGGGAATAATGGCTTGTCATGGCCTGTCAACTCATCTTTTTCACCAATGGATTTGGAGGACTTTGCATAGACAGCTTTGATGGTATCTCTCTGGAGGCTTGAAGAGCCTTCTGTAGGCAGTAAATGTCTCAGATGTGAATGAGATGGTGGGCAGGACTGCAGACCAGTACAGATTTGGCGTACCAAACTATAAATACTCTTTCCTCCGTGGGTGCACTGAAGGTGATGGTGAAATTCAACATTAAGGAGCTCAGTGGCAAAAGGAACCGTTCATGGAATTAAAGGGTTAGCTGCAACATAAACAGCAAATTGACTAAATGCAAACAGCCTAGAAAAATACTAAATTATTATTTTTTAGATTGTAGAATGGTAATCTGTGTTATTCCCAGTCAATTTTGTTGATATTATATCTAAAAAAACGTACCAGTGCACAGGGTAACATTTCTAAATGTGCAGGTAACACAAAACTCGCAAGCGTGACCAAGAGAAAATAGATGGTAATTACTTGCAAGGTGCATTGGCTTCTCGGCATATGTGACGTATGGAATTTAATACCATGAAGAACAAAGTGATATATTTTGACAGGCAGAAAAGAAACCATGTAAACTAAATGACCAAGATCTAAAGGTTCAGAGTAAAGAGGGGCCCGGATAGACAATTGTGCATAACTTTGTGAAAGTGGCTTGGCATGTTGGAGGAGTGATCATTAAAGCAGATGGAACCCTGGCATTTATAAACAGAGGCATACAATACTATCCCAGGAAATTATGCTGAACCAATATAAAACAATGCTGAGGCCACAACCAGAACTCCGTGTCTAATTCCAGCCACCACATTTCAGTGATAGTTCCAAATGGAGTGCGGAAAAGATTTTAATGGAATGGTGCCAGAGAGAGTTCAGTGACTAAGTTAGAGAGGATGCAGGAACATTTCACAAGGATGTGGCCAGGCCTGGAAGGATTGGATTGCAAGGAGGGACTGGATCAGCTGGGGCTGTGAGGGAGAATGGGGTTTTACCTGATAAAGGTTATAAGAATCATGAAGACCGTTGAAAAGGTGGGTGTCCATAGTCTTTTACCCAGGTTAGGGCTGTCCAAAACTAGAGAGTATAGGTTTAAGTTGAGAGAGGAAAGATTTAAAGGGGACAGGTTTGTCCACTCAGTGGGTTGTGGGTTATATGGAATGAGCTGCTAGAGGAAGTGGTAGGCGGGCACAATTACAAGGTTTAAGAACATTTGGATAGGTTCTTAGGTTGAAAAAGGTTTCGTGGAATATGAGAGAAACACTAGAAAATAGGACGATTAGAAAGACTCCTTGGTCAGCATGGAAAGAGTTTTGCTGTTTCCACGCTGTATAAATCTATGACTCTATGACGTAAGATTCAACAGGAGAAGTTGTCCTCCTCAAAAGAAATAAGGCTGAGAAACAATTTGATTTGTGTGCAAGGGCATTACTGATTAAGCAGAGAATTTACTTGTTTCTATATTTTTGGCATCTGGGCTTCATTGGCAAGCCAGGAGTTGTTGTTCATTCCTAACTGGCCTTGGGAAGGGAGTGGTGATCTGCCTCTTGAACAGCTGATGGTCCCAGTGGTGATGTTGAGCAGCGAGTTCCAGGATATGGATACAGAAATGATAATAGAATGACAGCGTAATTCCAAGTAAGGATGATCTGACTCAAAGGGAAACCAAAGATATTCACAAAATGCTGGAGGAACTCACTGGAGAGTAGGAATGGGTGATGTTCTGGGTCGAGACCCTTCTTCATGCCATCTTGTGGTGCTGTTTCCATTTGACTGCGGTCCATATCCTTCTTGGTAGTAGATGTTATAGGTTTGCAAGGTGCTGCTGCATTCGCCTGCATGAATAGTGGCAGAATATTTTGCGAAGTGACGCACTGCATCTACTGTCCAATGCCTATTTAGGGTGGTTGATGAAGTGACAATGAAATAGACTATTTTGTCCTCAATGGTGTCAAACGTCTGCAGATCAGTTAGAGCTACACTCATCCAGGCAAATGGAAAGTGTCTTGTACATGGTAGAAAAGTTTTGGTTGTCAGGATAACCAACTTCTTGGTATTTATATGAGAGGAATTTTCATTACTTCTCTCCAAAGATGATGCCTGTCCCGCTGAGACACTTCAGCTTTTTGTGTCTATCTTCAGTTTAAACCAGCATCTGCAGTTCATTCCTACACAGGGTATTTATATGGCTGGTCCAAAGTACTGCTACAGATTCTTACATGTCAGATCATCAAGGGAGAAGGCAGGAGAATGGGGTTGAGCGTGGAAAGATAGATCGCCTATGATTGAATGGCAGAGTAGACTTGATGGGCCGAATGGCCTAATTCTGCTCTTATGACTTATGAACATCTACCTGAAGGGATGACAGTGTTCCATTCTATCAAAGCAACCTCAGACAGCACACTTCATTTGCGCTGCCATCTTTGGTTTCTGAACCTACAGCTTTATATCCAAGATGAGAGTCATGCTTGACACACATGCTGTTGGATTTTGAAAGAAAGACCTGGCATTAAAGAATATCTTTACATCCCCTTCAGAATGTCCCAAATCCATGAATGCAGTTATCTTTCAATATGGAAAATGCACCAGTCAATTTAAGTTCAGCCAGCTCCTACAAAGAACTACGATAAAGGTTACATAATCTGCTGTTGTGCTGTTGGAGAGAATTAATTTTGGATAGGACTGCAGGGAAAATATTTCTGCTCAGGGGCGGCACGGTGGCGCAGAAGAGAGTTGCTGCCTTACAGCGCCTGAGACACGGGTTCGATCCAGACTATGGGTGCTGGCTGTACAGAGTTTGGACGTTCTCCCCGTGACCTGCATAGGTTTTCTCAGAGAATTTTGGTTTCCACCCACAGTCTAAAGATGTACAGGTTAAAGGTTAATTGGCTTGGTATAAATGTAAAAATTGTCCCTAATGTAGGATAATGTGAATGTCCGGGTATCACTGGTTGGTGTGGACTCGATGGACCCAAGGGCCTGTTTCCATGCTGTATCTCTAAAATAAACTGAAGTAAACTAGACAATTCTGCTCGTCGGGATCTTTTACTTCCATCAGAGGGGGCAATCAGGATATTGGATTGATGTATGTTCCCTAATGCCCCTGTCCCACTTAGGAAACCTGAACGGAAACCTCTGGAGACTTTGCGCCCCACCCAAGGTTTCCGTGCTGTTCCCGGAGGTTTCTATGTTCCAGCGAAGAAGCAGAAACCACTTTCGACCATTAGGCATTACTTGGCACCTCCAAAGTTGGAGCAGTCACTCTCTGCCACTCTCACGTGCCATCCCAATATTTTGTGCAGAAGTCTCCAGAGTGGAGCTGGAATTCAGAACTGTCTGACTCAAACCATTATGTTATCAACTGAAGCGCAACTGATGTTGAATTAACTTCATTAACTTCTATTGGATCCGAATTGTGGAAGCAACATATAATGTGATTGATGGCATGTTGTGCATTTTGCTAATAAAACAAGAGAACAATAGAACAATAGAAGCAGAAGTAAGCCATTCAGCTCTTTGTGTCCAATTGTTATTCAATGAGATTGTGATTTCTTATCTCTTGTCAACTCTCTTGTATCATAAGGTCACAAAGTCAGAAGTGATAGGAGCAGAATTAGCCCATTCTGCCCATCAAGTCTACTCTGCCATTCAATAATGGCTGATCTATCTCTCCCTCCTAAACCCATTCTCCTACCTTCTCCCTATAACTCCTGACACCATTATCTCCATATCCTTGGATTCCAGGAAACAAATGCCATTGCTTTGTTTCTTTGTAAATGTAAAACGATAAAATTGGCATGCACTGAATAAAGGGGATCCATTAAAAAACTAAAAAGTATTGTTTTAACGTCATGTTTATAAAATTACATAAACTTAATGCTGGCACTTAGAGCCCAATACTTGTGGTTTATGAGTGCCTGGCACCAAATGTTCATGTACACCAACAGCTGAATTGCATCTAAATTGTACTCTGACCCTCTTGAGCAACCACATACTCAATGTGCTGCAAAATTACACTCAATAATCAATAACGTCTTTGTGTATTTCTCATTACTGTCGGGCCCGGTGAGATTTACGTTCCTTCGTTCAGTGATCCTTTGATTAAAAAATATTTTTAAAGTATGTGCTGTGCGTTTTAAGTGCATTTGAAGTCCTGTTGATTTTCATTCCCATGTTTGGCGTAAACCTGCTAGTTTCTGCGGAGTACAAGCATCCAAAAGTTTTGAGCAAGTTCTGGTTTACTTCTCTGCAACAGACAGTTCCAGGCAACTTGCCACATCTCGGCAGCCAAATTAGTCATTGTCCTCGTGATTTTTGGGATTTAACAAAACCTTAATTGGAAAATATATTAAAAATATGTTTCTTAAACTCCACATTTTTACCAGAGGTGTACATTTTACAGGACAGAATTGAACTTGGCCTGTTTGCCAGCTGGAAAACTGGAGCGGAGACTAGAAATTTAGGTGCCTTTCTCCTGCACCCAAAAAACATCAGAAACAAGGACAATGCCATTTTGGTTTGGGGGCATTAGAAGTGCCCTTCTCACCAAGTGGTGGGGTATGTGAGTGGTGGAGGATGCCTGGAACGGGTTGGTGGTGGAGGCAGATAGGATAGTGGCATTTAAAAGACTTTTGGATAGGCATATGGATATACAGGGAATAGAGGGATGTGGATTATGTGCAGGCAGATAAGAGTTTGTCCGGGTATCATTTTCGGCACAGGCATTCTGGATGACACAGTGGCGCAGCTGGTTGAGCTGTTGCCTCACAGTGCCAGAGACGCGGGGTTGAATCCTGACCTGGGGTGCTGTCTATGTGGAGTTTTCAAAATCATCCTGTGACCACATGGGTTTCCTTCGGTTGCTCCGGTTTCCTCCCATATCAACAAAGAAGCACGGTAGGTTAATTGGCCCCTGGAAATTGCCCCTAGTGTGTAGGGAGTCAATAAGACAGTGGGATAACATAGTACTGGTGTGAATGGGGGATCAGTGATCAGTGTGATCTCGGTGGACCAAAGGGCTTGTTTCTAATCTGATATCTAAACTCTAAACTAAATATTGTGGGTTGAAGGGTCTATCCCTATGTTGTACTGTTCTATGTTCTATGTATGTCAAGTTAATTAGGCAATATGCTTCTTGACTGTATAATGGTTGACGTAGACGTTTTGATCCTGGTCAGGATGTGTGAGTGTATTCCCCAGAATTTACTTGCTGAGATCCTTATTTTTTGGACGCATAAACTATTTTTTTTCCAATTAACCAGGTCATTAGCTGCACGAAAAGACCACCGAGGAGCTGAAAGCCAAGTATATTTCAACAGGGGATGGCACAGTAATGCAGCGGTAGTTGGTGGCTTACAGCACCAGAGATTTGTGTTTGATCCTGACTACAGGTGCTGCCTGTATGGAGTTTATAGGTTCTGCCTGTGACCGCGTGGGTTTTTCACTGGGTGCTCCGGTTTCCTCCCATACTCCAAATACTTACAGGTTTGAAGGTTATTTGGCTTTGGTAAAATTGTCCCTAGTGTGTGGGACAGTGCTAGTGTATGGGATGATCGCTGGTCGACGCAGCCTCATGGCCCTGTCTCACGATGCGAGTTGACCCCGAGTGAAAGACTCGTGGTTGTGTACGAGACTTCAAGTTTATGTTCAAGTGTTTAACCGAGTTCCCACGGGTATGTCATTTCTGCGATGTTCCAAGTTCCTCCTCCGAGTTACCAAGTTCCTCTCCCGTTACTCTTGAGCCAACCGTGAATTAAGGTATGTTTTAATAAAGCAACAATGTTAAAATACATCTCCATCCTCTGGCTTTGAGTTATTTCAGCGCGGCCGCATCTATTGATATGACCTACACAGGGTAAATGGCACCCTCCAGCAACCAATAACGTGGTAAGTGCATTTCTTGGTGCTTTATGTTTTTAAATACTGTATTTCCCGGGGGTGGGGGGAGAGCTCAGTTCATAGTATTTGGGGAGTCTGGCATTGTGAAGGAGGGTATTGGGGTCAATAACCCACTTGCCACGCTCCAGTCTGAGTGCAGGTAGATGGGACTAGGTGACAGTAAACGACACGGAGTAAAAGGGCAGAGATGGCCTGTCTCCGTGCTGTCATTGCTATATGGTTTTATTGTGGCCGGGGAGTGAATTAGCTTGGGTGGCAGCCGCAGCGCTCCGGGCACGGACAGCAGAACTGGCGCCACTTCCGAGGAAGGAAGCAGCTCGGGTGACTGACTTTGAACGGCCGCCGGGACCCGACAGCAGACACACACACACACACACACACACACACACACAGATACACACAGTGACACACACACACAGAAGAACTGGCCGCCACTTCCGAGGAAGGAAGCAGCTCGGGTGACTGACTTTGAGCGGCCGCCGGGACCCGACAGCAGACACACACACACACACACACACACACACACACACACACACACACACACACACACACACACACACACACACAGATACACACAGACAGAGACACACACACACACAAATGCACACACATATATATACTGATATATACTGATATATATATCAGTAGGCACCCCAGGAACCACTCAAAGTGTATCATATACACATACACATACACATATACATATACACATACATATATACATATACATAGGTCTGGGGAAGACAGAGAGGGGAACAATGAGGACACGGAGGTTTAGTGGGGAATCTCATTGGTTATTATGTGGGAAGGAAGTCCAGATGCTGGTTTAAAGATAGACGAAATGCTGGAGTAACTCAGCGGGACAGGCAGCATCTCTGGGTAGTGGTCTAAGGAAGAGTCTCAACCCGAGACATCATCATTCCTTCTCTCCGGAGATGCTGCCTGCCTGCTGAGTTACTCCAGAATTGTGTCTGTGAGAGAGTTACTCCAGCATTGTTCGTGTGTGTGTGTGAGTTACCCCAGCATTGTGTGTGTGTGTGTGCGAGAGTTACTCCAGCATTGTTCGCGTGTGTGTGTGAGTTACTCCAGCATTGTGTGTGTGTGTGAGTTACCCCAGCATTGTGTGTGTGTGAATCATGAATTGCCAAGACACAAGGCACTGGAGATACAAATAATGTCATACACAAGAAAGGGCAGATGCTAGTTGAAAAAAGTGAACACATGGGGCTGGAGAAATTTGGAAATGTCATCCCGTCACCCATTCCTTCTCTCCAGAGATGCTGCCTGCCCGCTGAGTTAAAAGAGTTCCCGCGGTAGACTCATGAATCACTAAGGTAAATGCACGGGCCACCACGTTATAAATGAGTTTAAAATGTTTCAATTTTTAACTTGAACTGTAAATTTGACTCGTGGAAAAAAATCAAACATGTTTGATTTTTTTCACGACTTACCAAGTTTCACGGGTACCTGCCGTTAGCACCACGAGTCGCTAAGTTGCTCGCAAGAGCTCCGACGTTCCCACTACGTTTAGTGTACGTGATTACTGCGAGTGACAACTCTGGGTCACTCGTGGGTCAACTCGCACCGTGAGACAGGGGTTTCAGTGGGCCGAAGAGCCGGTTTCCACATTGTATCTCTAATGTCTAAAGTCTAATGTCTAAACTCTCTCAAACTATCTAAATGTGGAGACAGGAGTTTCAAGACTGTTTCTCCTATTTCCACACCACGGTTGCTGCTTAGTTACAACCATTTCTTACCCGCTATCGCTTCATTACCCTCCTTCTCCCTTTGATCTACATGTAAGAGGTAAATTCAGATCTACTTTACTGGAGTGCTGAAGGCACAAGAAACTGCGGATGTTGAATCTGGCGCTTAACGCAAATTGCTGGAAGAACTCATGAGGTCCGGCAGTATATGTGGATGGAATAGCTGGGCAACTATTTTGGTTTGAGACCCTTCCTCAGACTGACTGTTGTAGAGGGGAGAATGCAGGTTAAGAACTTCCAGCTTTCTTCATGACCACTCCCCCGGTCTGAAGAAAGGTCCAGACCAGAAACATCGCTGATCCATTCCCTCCACAGTTGCTGCCTGACCTGCTGATTTCCTCTGGCAATTTTGCTGACTGAAGAGTTTTTTAGGGATGCAGCTAAAATTTTTCATGGAGCTCAATAAGCCTTGATCTTATGTGGGGAAAATAAGTTATTTATATCTCAAGAGCGGGCGGCATGATGGCGCAGCGGAAGAGCTACTGTCTTATAGCAGCAGAGACCCATGTTCGGTCCTAACAGGTGCTCATCTGTATGGATTTGTACATTCTCTGGTACTCCGAGATTTTCATTTTTCTCCCACACTCCACAAATTAGTTGTCTTGGTATAAATGTAATATTGTCCCTAGTGTGTGTAGGGTAGTGTTAATGTACGGGGATCACTGGTCGGTGTGGACTCGGTGGGCTGATGGGCCTGTTTCCGTGCTGTATCTCTAACCTAAACTAAACAAGTGAAGCCACGTGTACCAATAGTGTTGCGGTATGAACATTAGTTACGGTATGAACATTGACGTCTCAAGTTTCAGGTAGTCCCTACATTCTCCTCCCCTTCTCAGCTCTCCCTCAGCCCACTGGCTCCACCTCTTCCTTTCTTCTTCCCACCACCCCCACCCTGACATCAGTCTGAAGAAGGGTTTTGACCCGAAACGTTGCCTATTTCCTTCGCTCCATAGATGCTGCCTCACCCTCACCTCACAAGCATTTTTGTCTACCTTCGACTTTCCAGCATCTGCAGTTCCTTATTAAACAAAATAGTGCTGCTTGTGCATAGGAATTTAGAAACATAGACAAATAGATGCAGGAGTAGGCCATTTGGCCCTTCGAGCCAGCACCGCCATTCAAGATGATCATGGCTGATCATCTAAAATCAGTACCCCTCTTTCCTGCTTTTTCCCCATATCCCTTGACTCCTTTAGCCTAAGAGATAAATCTAACTCTTGAAAACATCTAGTGGTTCTGGACTCCCCCAACATAGGGAAACATTTTCCTGCATTTAGCCAGTCCAATCCTTTAAGAATGTTATATGTTTTTCTAAGATCTCCTCTCATCCTAAATTCCAGTGAATACAAGCCCAGTCGACCCATTCTTTCATCATATGTCAGCCCCGCCATCCTGGGATTAACCTAGTGAACCTACGCTGCAATCCCTCAATAGCAATAATATCCTTCCTCAAATTAGCAAACCAGAATTGCACAGAATACTCCAGGTAGGTCTCACCAGGTATCTGCACAACTGCAGTAGGACCTCCTTGCTCCTGAACTCAAATACTCTCTCAATGAAGGCCAGCATGCTATTAGCTTTCTTCACTGCTTGCTGTACCTGCATGCTTACTTTCAGTGACTGATGTACAAGCACACCCAGGTCTCGTTGCACCTCCCCTTTTCCTAATCTGACACCATTCAGATAAAAATCTGCCTTCCTGTTCTTGCTACCAAAGTGGATAACCTCACATTTATGCACATTATACTGCATCTGCCATGCATATGCCCACTCAACCAACCTATCCATGTCACCCTGCAACCTCACAGGATCTTCCTCGCTGCTTACACTGCCATCCAGCTTTGTGTCATCCGCAAACTTGGAGATGTTTACCAAATCCATTCAGTCTATTTCTTTTCACCCATACATCATTTATTTGGAGAAGGGTACACAAAAAGCTGGAGAAACTCAGCGGGTGCAGCAGCATCTAAGGAGCGAAGGAGATAGGCGACGTTTCGGGTCGAGACCCTTCTTCAGACATTTATTTGGAGAACATTGTTTGTCAACCGACACTCTCATTGCAGCTACTTTACACACTTGGAATGAGAGTAACAATTTTAATTCACAACCCATATTTTTCCATCTCTTAACTTTCACCCACATTTCAAACAGCTGACCATTATATTTTAATTGTTATCATGCAGAAGAAAATAAATGTTGCACAAATTAATGTTGTGGTTTGCTGGTTGGATGAATTCATACAATACAGCCAGGCAATCAAAAATTGAACAGTGAGATTTGCACTTACTTTATCCTTTCAAAATGTTATGCAGTTTTCAATACTGATAAATAGGTTTTGGACGTCACATGCATTTGAGAATAATTGTTTGGTTATAATATTGACTGTTTTAATTCAAAATTCAAAATAAATTATTTATCTCCACATGCTGATAGCATCTCATGTAAATAAAGCTAAACCTGACCCTTTACCTGGTCATATTTAAGAATAATATTTCTCACCTATCTTGGACCTGGTTTCCTTTATTTTGGGAAGTTCTGAAGAAGGGTTCCCAACTGAAAATATCTCCTATCTATATTCTCCAATGATGCTGCCTTAATTGTTGAGTTATTCCAGAACGTTGTGTCTTTCCCAGGTAAACCAGCATCTGCAATTAGAGCACAAAACGCAGGAGTAACTCAACTGGGCAGGCACCATTTCTGGATACGATGGAGAGGTGACTTTTCGGGTCGAGACCCTTCTTCAGACCCTGAGATCATTGCCTGACCTATTGAATTACTCCAGCACTTTCTGTCATTTTGTGTATTAAGCAGCACCTGTAGTTCCTTGTTTCTATGAAGAAAATAACTGCTCTTATCTCACAATTTGTAAAAAAATATTGCTAGGTAGATTTTAATCACAAAAAGATGGTGTACTATTTTGAAAATGTTTTTCATGTGGCAACTCTTCTCACAAATTCCCCTTGGTCTGCTTTCACATGAGACGAGATACTCCGCGTGGATCAGCATGCAATACATGAGAAACCAACAGTAGGGGGCACCCTCTACCAAGTTTCAAACTGTAGTTTATTATTCATAATGGACTTTTCTTTTGGCCAGAATATTTTTTACTGCTGCTTCCAAGTGCAGATGTTCAATATTTTGCAGCCTGTGTTAGGCTGATTCCACTGTCACCTAGCCAGCATTAATTGGGTGCGCCAAATAACTGGCACTGCACAACACAAACATAACTATGTGGAAAACATAAATGGGTGAATGTTTTCACGCAGGCAGCAACCGTAAAATTCCTTGAATAGATCAAAGTACTTATAAATGTCCACTGATAATCTTTACCACTGAATGGCATACAAGAAATGCTATACCTTTAAATCCAGCATGCTGTATCTTTCCCTATTGTAAGTTCATGTCATAAGTCATAGGAGCAGAAGTAGGCCATTTGGTCCATCGAGATAACTCCACCATTCACACAGGGAGTTAAGAGTGTGAAATTCTCTGGCTCAGAGGGCAGTGGAGGCCGGTTCTCTGGATACAGAGAGAGCTAGATAGGGCTCTTAAAGATAGCGGAGTCAGGGGATATCGGGAGAAGGCAGGAACGGGTTACTGATTGGGTATGATCAGCCATGATCACATTGAATGGCGGTGCTGGCTCGAAGGGCCAAATGGCCTACTCCTGCACCTATTGTCTATTGTCTATTGTCTATCATGGCTGACCCATCTTTCCCTCTCAACCTCATTCTCCTGCCTTCTCCCCAGAACCCTTGACACACTTACTTATCAAGCGTCTGTCAATCTCCACCATCGAAGTACCCAAAGATGGCAAATAATTCCACAGATTCACATCCCTCTGACAAAATAAATTCACCCTTAACTCCTTTCTAAAGGTACGTCCACACTGAGGCTATTGGCCTCTGGTCCCAGACTCTCCCACTATTTGAAACATCGCCTCCACACCCACTCTATCCAGGTCTTTGACTATTGTTGTTCCAGAGTTTCTACTTGAGTTTGGCTTGATTGTATTTATCTATATTCTGTCTTATGATTAGAGAGCATGTAAAACAAAGCTTTCCAGTCTACCTCTATACTCATGACAATAATAAATAATAGGCCCACGAGTGACCCCGAATTTAAAACAAATTAAACTCATGGGAATCACGTACAATTAACGTAGCGGGAACGTCGGAACTCGTGGAAGCAACTTAGCGACTCGTGGCGCTAACGGCATGTACTCGGGGAAACTTGTTAACTCTTGAAACATTTTAAACATGTTTAAAGATTTCCACAAATCAAATTTACTCTTGAAGTTAAAATTTGAAACGTTTAAACTCGTTGTAAGAACGTAGTGGCCCTTGAGTTCACCGTAATGACTCTTGAGGCTACTGTGGGTTTGGCCTGAGTGCCAGAAGTGAAATGTTGAAGATTAGTAATCTCCGGAGAACCTGGATAGGTGACGTTTCGGGTCGGGACCCTTCTTCAAACTTTACACCTTTCTTTCACCCGAAATGTACACCCATCACCTGTCCATGTTCTCCACAGATACTGCCTGACACGTGGTTACTCCAGCACTTTGTCTTTTTTCGTTATCTTTATAAATGTCCAGAGATGCCGCGGAGTTACTCCAGCACTTTGCATCTGTTTCCCTGGAGACCTTGTTTCCCACGCAATGTGACATCCACCGTGCATACATTGCCAACTGTTGTTTTGGCGTGGCCCATTGTTAAAATGCATCAATCTCTGTGATATTGGAGTCAATTCTCCTCAACTGCTTGGTGTTAACGGAGAGCTCCTGAAGCAGAAGGCGTCCCGATATGAATAATGACATGTTTCACTTAACTAAACACAAAACCGGACGGCAAACACATATCAAAAGTTAAAACTCTGCGCCCGGTTGGAGAGTGGGGATGGTGGAAGAGGGGACTGTTCACATGTACCAGCATCAAATACAGTCCTGAGAATTCATGCAGCTATGCAGTAGGGAAAAAAAGTGGACAAAAATATATTCCGTTCGGTAACCCGCCCCAGACCTGAATGCCAAAAAATACCGATAAATAAATGAACGTGATTTTAAATATCTAGCTGATATTTACACCGTGAAAGTTTTAACATACAGGTCAAATAAGAAAATGGTGCAAGCTCCAAAGACGTGGGTAGGTTAATGGGCTTGGTGTAAATGTCAATGTGCAGGGATTGCTGGTCGGTGCAGTGTCAGTGAGCCGAAGGGCCTGTTTCCTCGCTGTATCTGTAAAACTAAAAACTAAATAGGGAATATGAAGGACAGTGGGGACATAGGCCCAGCAATTTCAGTAGTGTGAAGAAGGGTCTGGACCCGAAATGTGGGGGGCAATAAATAGGAAGAGTAGCGTGCTTTGCAAACTTTGTCAGCGCCGTAGGTGACTGCTATTCGTACACATTGTGTATGCAAGCAAATAATTTCACCGTGCCTCGTCACATGTGACAGTAAATTATTCCTATTTCTATTCCTACTCCTTTTCTCCAGAGATGCTGCCTTAGTTACTCCGGCTTTTTGTGTCTACCTTTTTGTGTCTCTGCAGTTCTTTCCCACACAGCTTCCATACACGACTGGCTAGAGCGCAGGGCACATTTTGGGATGGGATGAAAGCGTTTGTCTTCCCGGGTAATGGGAAGTGCAGCTCATCTATCACTGGGTTTCCAGCCTCCCAGTATTCCCAACTTGAGTGCCACGGCAGTTAACGTAATTATACCTGACACGCAGTTACAATCAAATGACTTAAGTTGAAATCCCACTAGGGCGGCGATGGGAATTAAATTGTTATTGGTAATGGTGTCAACAAAGCTATGACATATTACTGTAAAAACATCTGGTTTTCTCTTGCTTCTGTGTGCAGGATTCTGACATCCTTGCCCGGTGTGACACACGTGCAACTCCTGGTCGTCCGTAACGTGACCGACTCTGGAATGGACGAGCAAGCCATTCGGTCAAGGACATTGGCCTTGTCAATAACAGACAGATATATGAATAGATATGTTTTTCTGCCAAACACAAAAATGTTGGAGGTCTTCCAGCATTTTATTATTTGTTTGTTCAAGATTCCATCACCTGCAATCTCTTCCATCTCAATGTCACTAAGTTAGGTGGCACAGCGCCAGAGCCCGGGTTGGTTCCCAACTTATGACTTTGCCATCAGCCAGGCTTGTGCTGGAGCTGTCGGGCTGGGGTGAGTGTAGGGCTCTGAAAACTTTGTTTCCCAGGGCTGGGGTGAGTGTGAAAGAGGTGGGTTCTGGGCAGATCTGCCCAATCAGCAATGTTTTGAGCCGCTGCTTTTTATACAGTTAAGTCGCGACAGAGGGACGGCTGCTCTGACGGACATACTGGGTGAGTAGAGAGACATACACTGCTAATCCTCTGGTCTTCGGACCTTGCTGTTGGGGGAAAAAATAACGTTAATGTTCAATTTACCTAATCTTTTTGTTAGAAGTTTACCAACATTTTGATGAGAGATAAATTAAGGGAATAAAACAATCTTACTAGATACAAAAAGCTGGAGTAACTCATCCAAACCGGCAGCATCTCTGGAGAGAAGGGTCGAAATGTTTTTTCAGTCTGAAGAAGGGACTCGACCAGAAATGTCACCCATTCCTTCTTTCCAGAAATGCCGCATGTCCCGCTGAGTTACTCCAGCACTTTGTGTAAACCAGCATCTGCAGTTCCTCCAGACACAATGATTTCAATGATTGATGCCAGACCTTGAACAAATGCAGGTCAAATGGACTTTTGAATGCAATTTTGGAAGGATTGGAATGATGGACAACTCTCAGGCAGCATCTCTGGAGAAAAGAAATAGATGATGTTTCGGGTCAAGATCGTTTCTTCAGGCTGGGATTTTTTTATGGTGAATGGCCTTGACTCAACTTGGTAACTCGGGTGAGGAACTTGGTACATTGTAGAAATTAGAAGTAAACGGAAAACTTAAACCCTGTCTCACTGTGCGAGTTGGCCCACGAGTGACCCCCGAGTTTTCACTCGTGGTGATCACGTAGCGGGAAGTCGGAACTCGCGCGTTCAACTTGTCCACTCGTGGCGCTAACGGCAGGTACTCGGGAAACTTGTTAACTCGTGAAAAAAATATGTTTGATTTTTTCCACAAGTCAAATTAACTGTTCAAGTTAAAAAATGGAAACATTTTAAACTCGTTGCAGTAACGTAATGGCCCGTGCGTTTACCATAGTGTCTCGTGAGTCTATCGTGGGAACTTTTTTATAATCTGAAAGGGACTGAACCAAAGTAGTATAATATGTATATACATATTAATATATATTATATATATTTCAATTCCAACCCCGAAGCAATTGAGAGGCGATTTCTTGGGGCCGTGTAATTTAACGTGTGTCTTTGCTTTTAAAAGTGAAGCTGTTTAATTGATTACGCTGCGTGTTTCGTTTCGTTGGGGAGAGTGCTGCTGTACAATGCTTTCGATTTTATACTGCCCTCCCCCTTCCACAGAAAAATGCCTAAATTTTTCTTTGTCGCTCTCCTGGGAGCAATCCAAACCAGGGGAACAATGAACCCTCAGAGGCTTCGCGTTCCTTGCTCCTATATATGGACCTCGCTCGCTCGCAACTGTATGAACGCTCGATCAACAGGCATCGGCCAACACGGAGGCCTGATTACTGAAAACAAAGTCAACTTGTACCAGACCTCATCATCTTCCTTCCGACAACCCGTAACCACGGCACCACACTTTCAACAGAAAACTTAATATTTAAAGAATATATTATGGGACATTGGATTTCTTATGTGTGTGTGTGTGTGTGTGTGTGTGTGTGTGTATCTGTGTGTATCTGTGTGTGTGTCTGCTGTCGGGTCCCGGCGGCCGCTCAAAGTCACCCGAGCTGCTTCCTTCCTCTGAAGTGGCGGCCAGTCCTGCTGTCTGTGTGTATCTCTGTGTGTGTGTGTGTGTGTGTGTGTGTGTGTGTGTGTGTGTGTGTGTGTGTGTGTGTGTGTGTCTGCTGTCGGGTTCAATGTCAGTCACCCGAGCTGCTTCCTTTTTTAAAATTATTTAAAATAGAGATCCATTGCAAAAAAGTATTTAAAAACATAAAACAACAAGAAATGCTTGGTTACTGGAGGATGCGCATTTTCCCATTGTAGGTCATATCAATAGATGCCGCCGGCTGAAATAACTCAAAACCACAGGATGGAGATGTATTTTAACATTGTTGCTTTATTAAAACATACCTTCATTCACGGTTGGCTCAAGAGTAACGGGAGAGGAACTTGGTAACTCAGGAGAGGAACTTGGAACATCGCAGCAATGACATACCCGTGGGAACTCGGTTACACACTTGATCATAAACTTGAAGTCTCGTGCACAGCCACGAGTCTGTCACTCGGGGTACCTCGTGGGTCAACTCGCACAGTGAACAGGGAAAACTTAGACATACACGTGGGAACTCGTTTAAACCCGTGAACATAAACTTGGAATCTCGTAAACAACCACGAGTTTAATTTTTTTCTTTCACTCTGGATCACTCGTGGGTGGACTCGCACCGTGAGACAGGGCTTTAAGGGTGCATGATTTCTAAGAAATGATTTTGATTTCAATTTTTAACTTATTATGTACAATATTCGCAATATTTATTATTTCTGGAAAATGAGGCAATTTTACTAGGCCAAGCTGTTGTTAGTTTTCTGTCCACTTTTTGGCAGTCTAAACATTGAATCGTGGGAAATCATTGGAAGCATAATCCTAATTTCTAACCTCAGCAGCCAAAGTTGAGGCTACCCTGAGTTTGAAAGGCAGTCAATGTTGTGAGAACGCAGAGCAGCCAACAAAGGAAAATGAAACATGAGCTAAAATGCAAAACTGATGTTGAGTGGAGCTTCATGCCTGTGTTGAAGCCGTCAGATTGCACTTTGGCTACTGATTTCCCATCGGATTGCTGAGGTCCATGAGCCCGAGCTTTGCAAGTGGCATGAAGTCGAAGCACTAAACTGAGTGTCTAATTCCCCAAGGACTGAGGATTGATTTAAGAGAAACCAATAGGAAAATGTGGTAAAAAAAAGGAACTGCAGATGCCAGTTTATACCAAAAATAGACACAAAATGCTGGAGTAGCTCAGCGGGACAGGCAGCATCTCTGGGGAGAAGGAATGGGTGACATTTCAGGTCGGAACCCTTTACTATAGTTTAGTTTAGAGATACAGTGTGGAAACAGGTCCTTTGCCCCACTGAGCTACTCCGTACACAAGCACCATCCTACACACTAGAAACTATTTACAATTTTACCGAAGCCAATTAATCTGCAAACCTGTACATCTTTGGAATGTGGGAGGAAATCAGAGCACCCGGGAAAAAACCTATGCAGGTCGCAGGGAGAACATACAAAACTCCATACAGACAGCAGCCATAGTCATGATCGAACCCAAGCCTCTGGCATTGTAAGGCAGCAACACTACCGCTGCATCACTATGCTGCCCATCTTCAAAACTTTTCAGGGAAATGTGGTCTTCGGCTTTAAAAATAATATGTTAAATGAAATGTAAATTTGCAGCTGGTGCAACCTGCTAATAATTTGGTTCTACGGTCATAAGTGATAGTAGCAAAATTAGGCCATTTGGCCCATTAAGTCTACTCCACCATTCAATCATGGCTGATCCATCGCTCCCTCCTAACCTCAGCAGAGAGAGTTTCCTTGCACTTCAGAAATAATTTCTGGACTTGTGATCAATGTCCATCATACACACAGAGGCCACTGAGAATATTTGATTGACATCAGAAGATAGAGGAATAAAGCTGGAGTAACTCAGCAGGTCAGGCAGTATCTCTGGAGAGAAGGAATAGATGACATTTCAGGTCGAGAGCCTTTTTCACACATCAGGCAATGTGCAGTGCATGATTAACTTCACCGTTCCTAAACTTTATCATGGCAGAGGAGGTTTGCTAAGATAGGAGATGAAGAAAGTTTATCCCATCTCTAATTATAGGACTCGTCCTAACCTGGCTTAAGCTCATTGAATTGGCTAGATAGGTTCATCATCTGCTTTAGCAGGCGATCTGGGCAGCACAATCCTTGCTCTTGGTGTCTGCATTCAGTGGCACAATATCCCTTCAGTCATACAAACAGGAATTAGGAGCAAGAGTATGCCTCTTTCATCTCTCAAGCCTGTTTCACTTCTCAATAAGGTCATAATTGATCTAATTGCAAATGTAATCACATTGTTACCCACCCCAGTAACCTTTCACGGTCCTGCTTCTCAAGAATATTTCTCAAATTGTCTTAAAAATATTAAAATACTTTAAAATATTCAAATATTCTACTTCCATTTCACTTTGAGAAAGAAAGATCTGAAGACATGATCCTCCGAGAGAAAAGACTTTGCTTCATCTTGGTCCTAAATTATTCTTAAATGTTGCCCTACTTTACATTCTTCCACAAGAGGAAACATCCTACCCGCATCAACTTTTGTCAAGACCACTCAGAATCTTTTATATTTCAATTGTCCTTTTGCACTCCTTTAAAATCTAGTGGATATAAGTGTAGCCTATAAATCCTATCTTTAAAAGATAATTCAGTAACTCTGGGAGGACTAACTCTGGTTCAGTGAGGAATGCCGAAGACCTTGCACCAAGTGTATCGAAAAATGTTTAGCTGCAAGCCTGGTGAAGCTGCAGCGTGGGATCACCTGATGCTATGGGTACAGTGAATAGACAGTTTTAAAAGATCTCACAACTGGTAGACCATACCAAAGTTTTGCAGTCCTGAATGGTGGTGGACAATTAAACAGCTTGTGGAAGAGGCCCCAAAACATCAATATCCTCAGCACCGACAAGACAATGCCACAGAAGGCTGTAGAGGCCAAAATCAGTGGATATTTTTAAGGCAGAGATAGATTTTTGATTAGTATGCGTGTCAGAGGTTCTGGGGAGAAGGCAGGAGAATGGGGTTAGGAGGGAGAGATCTGTTAGCCCTGATCTATCCATCATATCAAGAAATAGCTGACTGTGGTGGAGATAGCACATGTTATGGGACAAGACAGCATCATGGTTATAATAATAAAGCCTTGCACTCCAACATGAGCCACACCTCCAGCCAAACTGTTCCAGTATCATTATCCAGCAGACACTGTGGAAAATTACCTACGTATGCCCTATCCAAAAAACATGGAGAAATCTAATTGCATTAATTCCTGTCCAATCTGTCCATATTCAAACATAATGGAAGCTGCCATTGATAATGATAACAAGCAACACTTACTCACTGATAATCTGCTCATCAGTTAGGTTGCACTGAACCGTTTAGTTCTGCACCTCATCACCAACTTGGTTCAAAAATGGACCCATGAGCTGAAGTCTAGGGGTGAGGTGGGAGTGACTATCCTTGCCATCAAGGCAACATTTAGCCAAGTGTAGCATTGGGGCAGCACAGTGGTTTAGTGTAGTTTAGTTTAGAGATACAGCTCGGAAACAACACTGGGTCCGTGCCGACCAGCGATCCCCACATATTAACACTATCCTACACACACTAGGGACAATTTTTACATTTAGCAAACCAATTAACCTACATACTTGTACATCTTTGGAATGTGGGAGAAAACCGAAGATCTCGGAAAAACACACGCAGGTCACGGGGAGAACGTACAAACTCTGTACAGACAGCACCCGCAGTCGGGATCGAACCCGGATCTCCGTCGCTGCATTCGCTTTAAGGCCGCAATTCTACCGCAGTGCCACCATGCCACCCTATGGTGCAATGGTACAGTTGCTGCCTTACAGCACAGAGATTCGGGTTTGATTCTGACTGTGGGTGCTGTCTCTATGGAGTTTGTATGTTCTCTGCGTGACCATTTAGGTTTTCTCCAGGTGCTCCAGTTTCCTCCCACACACCAAAGGTGCACAGGTTTGTAGGTTAATTAGGTTTGGTAAGTTGTAAATTTGGCCCCAGTGCATATATAGGTTAGTGTACAGGATGATCGCTGGAAGGCGTGAACTTGTTGCTCCGAAGCGCCTCTTTCCGTGCTGTGTCTCTAGCCTAAAATAAAGTCAGAAAAAATCTAAAGTCAATGGATCTCAAAGGCAAAATAATCACATTGAGTAATATTTTTTACAAAGGAAGACAGTTGTGTTTGTTTTAGATCAATCATCCCAGCCGCATGACATCTATGCAGGACATGACTCAGTCCCAGGTCCAACCATCTTCAGCTGTAACAACGATGACCTTACTTCCTACATGTTACAACTGGGATGTTCATTGATGTTTGCATAATGTTCAACTCCGGTCACAGCTGCTCAGAAAGTCTATGCAGCAAGGCATCAATAATATTTAGGGATGGACTGACAATTGGCAAATGACATATGTCGCACAGTGTCAGGCAGTGACTAACATATCCCACTAGAGAGAATGTAACGAGCTAACTGACATTCAATCAGTAACATGAATCCGGTTCAGATTCGGTGCCTTGGTCAAGGCAGGGTGGTCTGGCCCGGTTAGTCTCTCTTGGTGTGAACACTGTGACAATTGAACAACTGAGCAGCTTTCTAGGCCACTTCAGAGTTACCCACACGTGGTGTGTCTGGAGTAACACGCAAAGCATGAAAAGGAGAGGATGGGATTTTTGTCAGAGACATACATGACTGAATTACGTGGATTTTTATGATAATCCAGAAGTCTTTGAGATCACCATTATTAAGATAAGTTCTTGCATTTCAAAATTCCAGATTTTTAACCAAATTTAAACTTCACAACTGGCATGGTGGAATTAGACCAGCCATGACCATATTGAATGGCAGAGCATACTTGAGGGAACTGGTAGCCTCGTCCTACTTTCTTTGTTCTTGTGAACTCGGGTCCCTGGATTATTGGTCCAGGAATCTGGATTACTTAGAATATAGAACAGTACAGCACAGGAACAGGTCCTTTGTCCATCAATGTTTATGCCGAACATGACGCTCAGACCAAATCTTATCTGCCTACACATAATTCATATCCCTCCATTCCCTGTATATCCATATGAGGGGAATAAGGTCATAAGGTAATAATTGATAGGAGTAGAATTAGGCCATTTGGCTCACCAGGTCTACCCCGCCATTCAATCATGGCTGATCTCTCTCTCCTAACCCCATTCTCCTGCCTTCTTCCCATATCACCCATACTTCGAGCCAGCACCGCCATTCAATGTGATCATCATGGCTGATCATCTCCTGCCTTCTCCCCATGACACCCGTACTAATCAAAAATATATCTATCTCTGCCTAAAAAATATCCACCAACTTGAGCTCCATAGACTTCTGTAGCAAAGAATTCCACAGATTCACCCCCCTCTGACTAAATACATTTCTCCTCATCTCCTAAAACATAGAAAACAGGTGCAGGAAGAGGCCATTTTCGGCCCTTCGAGCCAGCACCGCCATTCATTGTGATCATGGCTGATCGTCCCCTATTAATAACCCATACCTGCCTTCTCCCCATATCCCTTGACTCTGCTAGCCCCGAGAGCTCTATCTAACTCTCTCTTAAATCCATCCAGTGACTTGGCCTCCACTGTCCACTGTGGCAGGGAATTCCATAAATTCACAACTCTCTGGGAGTTGTGAAGAACGTCCTTTAATTCTGAGGCTATTACCTCTAGACCTAGGCTCTCCCACTAGTGGACACATCTGCCTCACCACCCTATCCATGCCTATTATAAATGTATATACTTCTATCAAGTCTTTATGTAATCTCTGCATTCCAGAGTAAATAATCCAAGTCTGTCCAACCTCTCTTTGTAGCATTTCTTAATCCAGGTATTATTCTGTTAAACCTCCTCTGCACACTGTCCAAAGCCTCCACAACTTTCCTGTAATGGGTCGAGCAGAACTGCACACAATACAGGCAGGTGGGCAGAGGAGGGGGGGTAGCTCTGCTGGTGAGGGATGGAATTCAGTCCCTTGCGAGGGAAGACATAGGGACTGACGAGGTAGAGTCACTGTGGATTGAGTTGAGGAATTGTAAAGGCAAGAAGACACTAATTGGTGTTATCTACAGACCCCCAAATAGTAGTCTGGATGTAGGGTGTAAGTTGCAGCAGGAGTTAAAACTGGCATGTAACAAAAGTAATGCTACTGTGGTGATGGGGGATTTCGATATGCAGGTAGAGTGGGAAAATCAGGTTGGTTCAGGACCCCAAGAAAGAGAGTTTGTAGAATGTCTCCGAGATGGATTATTAGAGCAGCTTGTAATGGAGCCGACCAGAGAAAAGGCAATTCTGGATTTAGTGTTGTCCAATGAACCAGATATGATAAGAGAACTCGAGGTAAAGGAACCGCTAGGATGTAGTGTTCATAATATGATTAGTTTTAATCTGCAATTTGAGAAGGAGAAGTTTAAATCGAAAGTGTCAGTGATGCAGTTGAACAAAGGGGACAATGAAGGCATGAGAGGGGAGCTGGCCAAGGTAGACTGGAACGGGATCCTAGCAGGAATGAAGGTGGAAAAACAATGGCAGGAATTTCTGGGCATAATCCGGAAGACGCAGGATCATTCCATTCCAAAAAGGAAGAAAGATTCTAAGGGGAGTAAGAGGCAACTGTGGCTGACAAGAGAAGTTAGGGATAGAATAAAACTAAAAGAAAAGATGTATAACACAGCAAAGAGTAGCCGGAAGCCACAGGATTGGGAAACTTTCATATGCTGGAGTCAATTATTAAAGAGGTAATAATGGGGCATTTGGATAGCAATAAAAGGATTAGTCCAAGTCAACATGGATTTATGAAAGGGAAATCATGCTTGACTAATCTTCTGGAATTTCTTGAGGATGTGACAAGTAAAATGGATGAAGGAGTGCCAGTGGATGTAGTGTATCTGGACTTTGCGAAAGCCTTTGATAAGGTTCCGCACGGGAGACTGGTGACTAAAATTAGAGCACATGGTATTGGGGGTAGGGTGTTGACATGGATAGAAAATTGGTTGGCAGACCAGAAGCAAAGAGTAGGAGTGAACGGGTCCTTTTCAGAATGGCAGGCAGTGGCGAGTGGAGTGCCGTAAGGCTCGGTGTTGGGGCTGCAACTGTTTACCATATATATTAATGATTTGAAAGAAGGAATTAGAAGCAACACTAGCAAGTTTGCGGATAACACAAAGCTGAGTGGCAGTGTGAACTGTGAAGAGGATGTTAGGAGGTTGCAGGGTGACCTGGACAAGTTGAGTGAGTGGACAGATGCATGGCAGATGCAGTATAATATAGATAAATGTGAGGTTATCCACTTTGGTGGCAAAAACAAGTGGGCAGATTATTATCTCAATGGGGTTAGGTTAGGTAAGGGGGAGGTGCAACGAGACCTGGGCGTCCTTGTACACCGGTCACTGAAAGTTGGCTTACAGGTACAGCAGGCAGTGAAGATAGCTAATAGAATGTTGGCCTTCATAACAAGAAGATTTCAGTATAGGTGTAAAGAGGTTCTTCTGCAGTTGTATAGGGCTCTGGTGAGACCACATATGGAGTATTGTGTACAGTTTTGGTCTCCTATTTTGAGGAAGGACATCCTTGTGATTGAGGCAGTGCAGCGTAGGTTCACAAGATTGATCCCTGGGATGGCAGAACTGTCATATGAGGAAAGATTGAAAAGACTAGGCTTGTATTCACTGGAGTTTAGAAGGATGAGGGGGGATCTTATAGAAACATATAAAATTATAAATGGACTGGACAAGCTAGATGCAGAAAAAAAGTTCAAAATGTTGGGTGAGTCCAGAACCAGGGGCCACAGTCTTAGAATAAAGGGGAGATTATTTAAGACTGAGAAAAAGCTTTTTCACCCAGAGAGTTGTGATTTTATGGAATTCCCTGCCACAGAGGGCAGGGAGGCCAAGTTGCTGGATGGCTTTAAGAGAGAGTTAGATAGAGCTCTAGGGGGGCTAGTGGAATCAAGAGATAGAGGGAGAAGGCAGGCAAGGGTTATTGATAGGGGACGATCATCCATGATCACAATGAATGGCGGTGCTGGCTCGAAGGGCCGAATGGCCTCCTCCTGCACCTATGTTTCTAATACTCCAAATGCGACCGAACCATATTCCAATAGAGCTGCATCATGAGTTGTCTGGTAATGTAACTAACGTATAATCATATTGCCCATGATTGCAACTACCTGCCGAGATTATCCTAATATCATCTCCCAAATCTACAAACTCTGCCATCAAAAAGGATAAAGATGTTCCGGTACATGGGGATGTTACTCCAACTTAGATTTCCCTTACAAGGCATGCACCATCCTAATTTGGAAATACAGGCACTCTCCCGCTTACACAATAGGCGACTTATGTAAATACGCGCTTACGTAAGCAATTTTTGATCCCCACTGAACCAACGTAGTCTCTGCACCATAGCTTGCCCCGCTCTCTGCGGCAGATCGTAAATCTATACATGCATAGTAGCATTTCTGTTACATGATCTACGTTACATCCGACTTAAGCAAAGGTCTGAGGGATGGAAACTTTCCGTAAGTCAGGAAACTATTACTTATGTCGCTCTCTATAATATTAAAACTTTTGTTTGTGGCTGTGTGTGTGTGTGTGTGTGTGTGTGTGTGTGTGTGTGTGTGTGTGTGTGTGTGTGTATCTGGTTAATTCCTATTTTCTTCAAAACGCTAGGCCACAGCCTTCCCACTTTCACACATTCTACTCACGTCTTTCCCGTCGAGGCGATGAACATCTTCTCGTTGCATTCCCACCTAGATTTCTGAAATTGTTAATCATTTAAAGTTTTAAAAACAGCCCGAAAACTCACCCATTTCGGAAAAAAAACCAGAGTGACGTCACAATGCAGGACGGGATACTCCGGGAGGGAGGGAGGGGCACTCCAGCGCTCGCAGTAAACGAGGAGTGCGGGTCCCGACGCCTGGTGGGGAGGGTGGTGCCTCAGCTAGAGTGAGGGCCGAACCCGGGGCTCGGGATAGGGCCGTGACCAGGGCCGTGAAGGAAGCCACTGCTGGAACCAAGGACGAGCAAGGGTCCGGGGTCGGGGACGAGACCGGAGATGAAGTCGGGGTCTGCAGCGGAGCCCAGGCAGCGGCCGAGCTGACGGCTGGAGTCCACAGCCAGGGCCGGCCTGAGTACGAGAACCAGGACAGGTTCTCATTTGCTGGCGCTGCTCTACAACCTGGGTACGTTCTGGGGCAGGGAATGGGAGTGAGGGAAAGGAGGATGAGGGAAATGAGGAGGAGGGAGATGGGGTGGGGAGTGGGGTGGTAGAGGGAGATGGGGACGGGTGGAGGAGGGAAATGCTCCCTCCCTATCTACCCTCACTCCCACCATCTCTACCCCTCTCCCTTTTTACCACCTTCCCTCTCTACCCCCTTCCACCCCCTCCCTCGCCCTCTCCCTCTCTACCCTCCCTCCCCCCCACTCTACCCCCTTCCCTCTCCCTCTACCCCCTCCCTCTCTCTCTCTACCCCCCTCCTTCTCTGCCCCTCTCCCTCTCTACCCTCTCCCCCTCCATCTACCTTCCCCCTCTACTCCCCTCCATCCATCTTCCTCTCTACCCCGTTCCCCCTCCCTCTCCCTCTCCACCCCCCTCCCTCTCTAGGGAATGAAGAGGGAGGGTGAAGAGGAGGGGGAGGAGGGAGTGCTGGGGGATGAGGAGAAATGACCAATTCCTGCGCAGTTGGGGGCTATGAGTGAGTGGTGCAATATTGCTTTGGGGAAACAGCTTGCGTTGGGGGAACAGGTGAGTGGTGGAATTTTGTGTTGGGGGAGCAGACCCAACGGGTCTGCACTTGGTCTAGTTGTCTCTAAACCCCTAAATAAAGCTGGATAGGAGCCCATTGGCAACAAGGAAATCTGGATGAGATACCTTTATCCTGTGTTCTCTTGAGATCCCTGGGTACATCTGCCCTGCTTCATCATTAAAGACTGCATGGATGAACTACAAAAAAATTTCATCCCCGTTTGGCAAAAGAATAAATCAGGGAAGGTAGTGCATCCGTGGATAACAAGGGAAATCAGGGATAGTATCAAAGCAAAGGATGATGTGTACAAAGTAGCCAGAAAAAGCAGCATACCAGAGGACTGGGAAAAAATTCAGAGACCAGCAGAGGAGGACAAAGGGCTTAATTAGGAAAGGAAAAATAGATTATGAAAGAAAACTGGCAGGGAACATAAAAACTGACTGCAAAAGTTTTTATAGATATGTGAAGATAAAGAGATTAGTTAAAACAAATGTAGGTCCCTTGCAGTCAAAAACAGGTGAGTTGATCATGGGGAACAAGGATATGGCGGACCAATTTAATAAGACATAAAATAATCTGCCGGAAATAGCAGGGGACCGTGGGTCAAAGGAGGAATTGAGTGAAATCCAGGTTAGTCGGGAAGTGCTGTTGGGTAAATTGAATGGATTAAAGGCCGATAAATCCCCAGGGCCAGATAGGCTGCATCCAACAGTACTTAAGGAAGTAGCTCCGGAAATAGTGAATGCATTAGTGATAATTTTTCAAAACTCTTTAGATTCTGGAGTAGTTCCTGAGGATTGGCGGGTAGCAAACGTAACTCCTCTTTATAAGAAGGGAGGGAGAGAGAAAACGGGGAATTACAGACCAGTTAGTCTAACATCGGTAGTGGGGAAACTGCTAGAGTGATTTATTAAAGATGGGATAGCAGCACATTTGGAAAGTGGTGAAATCATTGGACAAAGTCAGCATCGATTTACGAAAGGTAAATCATGTCTGACGAATCTTGTGGAATTTTTCGAGGATGTAACTAGTAGCGTGGATAAGGGAGAACCAGTGGATGTGGTGTATCTGGACTTCCAGAAGGCTTTCGACAAGGTCCCACATAAGAGATTAGTATAAAAACTTAAAACATACAGCATTGGGGGTTCAGTATTGATGTGGGCGAGCGCGACTCACGTTGCAGCGGCCCCTACAGCCTGTCTGTCTTTTTTTTTTTTTTTTTTGTCTAGTCAAATGTAGTTGTTTGTGTTTTTTTTGTATTGTTTTCTTACTGTGTATATGTGGGGGGTGGGGGGGGGAAAGGGAGAAACATTTTTAATCTCTTCCCTGCACGGGAGACCTGACTTTTTCCCTGTCAGGTCTCCATTGTCGTTGGGGCCTAGTGCCGTGGAGCGGCCTCCGACCGGGACGACCTGGGAGCTCCAGTCACGGAGCCTGCGGAGCTGCGGACTTACCATCGTGGGGCTGGCCGGCCTCGGAGCGTGGGGAGCGGTGGTGGATGGCCGCTGCGGCCCGACTCCGGGGCTCCAGTTCCGGCTGCGGCCCGACTCCGGGGCTCCAGCTCCGGCTCCAGCTCCGGCCCGACTCCGGGGCTCCAGCTCCGGCCCGACTCCGGGGCTCCAGCTCGACTCCGGGGCTCCAGCTCCGGCTCCAGCTGCGGCCCGACTCCGGGGCTCCAGCTCCGGCTCCAGCTGCGGCCCGACTCCGGGGCTCCGGCTCCAGCTCCGGCTCCAGCTCCGGCCCGGCTCCGGCTCCAGCTGCGGATTGCTGCCGGCGGACTGTTGGGGTGTCGGGGGCTCGCGGGTCCGGGTGGGAGACCGCTCTCCGGAGCTCCGCAACACAACTTCTCCAGCCCGTGTCGCGGGGTTGGAACGACCCGGAGCGGGGCCGAACATCGCCCGGCGCGGCTTTAATGGCTGCGGGACATTCCAGCGCCCGCCGGGGGCTCCAACTTTGTGACTTTGGGCCTGGAGCGGGGCCGTACATCACCCGGCGCGGCCTCAGTGGACATGGACTTAACACCGCCCGCCTGGGGCTTCGACATCGGGAGAAAGATGGTGCGGGGGAGAGAGAAGAACTTTGCCTTCCATCACAGTGAGGAGGAGATCCACTGTGATGGATATTTGTGTGAATTTAATTGTTTGCGTGTATTTTTTATGAATTGTTCTGTTTGTTTGTTTGTATGGCTTGTAGAAACGGAGTTTCGTTCGAGCCTCTCTGAGGTTCGAATGACAAGTAATAAAATCAAATCAAATCAATTCAAATGTGGATAGAGAACTGGCTGGCAGACAGGAAGCAAAGAGTAGGAGTAAACGGCACCTTTTCACAATGGCAGGCAGTGACTAGTGGGGTACCGCAAGGCTCAGTGCTGGGACCCCAGCTATTTACAATATATATTAATGATCTGGATGAGGGAATTGAAGGCAATATCTCCAAGTTTGCAGATGACACTAAGCTGGGGGGCAGTGTTAGCTGTGAGGAGGATGCTAGGAGACTGCAAGGTGACTTGGATAGGCTGGGTGAGTGGGCAAATGTTTGGCAGATGCAGTATAATGTGGATAAATGTAAGGTTGTCCACTTTGGTGGCAAAAACAGGAAAGTAGACAATTATCTAAATGGTGGCCGATTAGGAAAAGGGGAGATGCAGCGAGACCTGGGTGTCATGGTACACCAGTCATTGAAAGTAGGTATGCAGGTGCAGCAGGCAGTGAAGAAAGCGAATGGTATGTTAGCTTTCATAGCAAAAGGATTTGAGTATAGGAGCAGGGAGGTTCTACTTCAGTTGTACAGAGTCTTGGTGAGACCACACCTGGAGTATTGCGTACAGTTTTGGTCTCCAAATCTGAGGAAGGACATTATTGCCATAGAGGGAGTGCAGAGAAGGTTCACCAGACTGATTCCTGGGATGTCAGGACTGTCTTATGAAGAAAGACTGGATAGACTCGGTTTATACTCTCTAGAATTTTAGGGGATTGAGAGGGGATCATATAGAAACTTACAAAATTCTTAAAGGGGTTGGACAGGCTAGATGCAGGAAGATTGTTCCCGATGTTGGGGAAGACCAGGACAAGGGGTCACAGCTTAAGGAAAAGGGGGAAATCCTTTAAGACCGAGATGAGAAAGACTTTTTTCACACAGAGAGTGGTGAGTCTCTGGAACTCTCTGCCACAGAGGGTAGTTGAGGCCAGTTCATTGGCTATATTTAAGAGGGAGTTAGATGTGGCCCTTGTGACTAAGGGGATCAGAGGGTATGGAGAGAAGGCAGGTACGGGATACTGAGTTGGATGATCTGCCATGATCATATTGAATGGCGGTGCAGGCTCGAAGGGCCGAATGGCCTACTCCTGCACCTAATTTCTATGTTTCTATGTTTCTATCTTTCCTGCAGCTTTGATTCATCAGTTTACTCAGTGTGGTAGCCATGGAATACAGATATTAAGTGGAAAAATGGCATTGAACATTCCGAAAATGTGCTCCATAAACTTGTAACAGTCTCCTGAAGCACCAAACAGTTGCGAGAATGTTCAACAGAATGAATAGTGTAAATGTCCATTTAAACTATATAACACAATAAAGGCATACAAGTGGTTTATGATTTGTTGAGACCAGTGAAATGTGTCCCAGTTTTACCGGCCACATTCGCAAAGCTTTTTGCATGAGAAATGACATTAATCTTGATGCATCCTTGATATCAAGCATCTGTACTGTGTACTAATGCGCATCATAACCACAGGTTATGTCCAAGTCTCCAGGTTAATTTCCCTGGAGACTTATTGCACATTTGAAATTTCCTCCCAAAGATACTGATTTTCAATTGCACATCACTTAAAAAGGCAGTGCTACACAAACCAATGTCTAAGGAAATTGTTTCCATTTGGAAATATTACTCTTCGGAGAAATATCTAAACAATAGTTGAATAACCTTGTTGGGTAATTTATGAGATTGCTGCATATTCTGCTGTCTTTCACCCAGATATGATAAAATAACTGTTTTTTTCTTTGTTATCAAATTGTTACTCAAATTCCATTAAGAACCAAGATATGTAAAAGGTAAAGCAAAAGGATAATAAAATCGCATATCAAAAAATACTGAAGATGCTTGAGATTATGATATATGTTCTCACATAAATGAATGCCACATGTATAAAAATCATCCTGCCTTAATATGAAATACAACGCTATTTATCTAAGTAATACATGATTCAAAAATTCTTAATATTGTTTCTTTGTTGTATTTTTTGCCACAGAAAACCAGTGAATAGATTAATATTATTGAAGATTCAAAAGTTTTAACATATATGCTAAACATGTGTACTTCACATGACAGGATGGCACAGTGGTGTAGCTGGTAGAGCTACAGCCTCTCAGTGCCAGAGGCCCAGGTTTGATCCCGACTTTGGGGTGCTGTTTGTGTGGAGTTTGAATGCTCTCCCGGTGACCGTGTAGGTTTTCTCTGGTTTCCTCTCATATCCCAAAGATGTGCAGGTTTGCAGGTTAATTGGCCTCCGTAAATTGCCCCTAGTGCGTAGGGAGTTAAAGATAAAGTGAGATAACATAGAACGTGTGTGAACAGATTATCAATGGTCAGCATGGACTTCTTAGACCAAAGGGCTTGTATCCATGCTGTATCTCTAAACTAAAAAAGACATATTGACATTAAAAAAATTGGTAGACAGAGTGCTTTTCACGATCCGAGAATGTGCTCCAGTGTTTTACACTCAGTGAAATACTTTGTGAAGAGTAGTCACTGTTTTAATGCAAGAAACTAGGTAGCTAGTTCACTCTTCCGTTTCCACCATTACTAATATGATAATGCCTTAACAGTTTTTGAATAATAACTATGTTTTGTATGATAAATGTAGGACAGTACAACAGGGAGAAAGAACTATGCTGCTGTTCTTCCAAATACTGCCCTACATTTAGTTTTATCTACACGGAGAAGGCAGATAAATCATTGTTCAATATATCCTCTAAAAAATAGTGCATCCATCTTCAGCTCTTCCTTGGGACTAACATCGCCAACTAACTAGCATTATTACCAAGAGATGTTATGGAGGAAACACTGCAAAATATTACCAGTCATATTACCCAACATTTGTTTCTATGTTCATTCAGGAAAATTGTGATGTGGTGCCTGTTCAATTATCATTGTTTAATTATTGACTCAAGCAAAATCTACTTCTCACTTTTTGATTGTAGCTTAGTTAAGGGCCTGTCCCACTTGGGCGTCATTTGCGCATCATTTACGTGACATCGTTTACGCGTCACAACGCACGCATGGCGTGTGGTGGTGTAGGCAGTGACGCGTGGTAGCGTGCGCCACCTGTGTGACGCACAAATGATGCCCAAGTGGGACAGGTCCTTTAGTTTGCAACAAGCATGTTAAGCTTCTGTCTGTAAAGACAGTACATCAATGGTCAAAAGTAGGTGCACCTTTTTATGTGGATAAAATGTATGCACATCAAAAGTATTAATATATTTTTGGTATAGTTGAACAGTTTTAGTCACAAGATAAAGTAATAAAGTCTATAAAGTTTTCTTTTCAATATATTGCTTGAGAAATGTGGTACAAAATTTGACTAACCAAGATAATTAAATTAGAATGATTTGGAAAAAATAAGAAATTAAATTATCTTTTATGTCTATTTGACCTTGTTGGTGACATTTTGATTGATGCCAGGAGGCTGCTAATTGTTTTGACTTGCATTCCATAGTTTCTAATACTCAGACCATTAAAAACCTACATTTGGAGCTATTTAAAAGCAATCATAATTAATGTTAAAAAAATCTACTGACAAAAATTGGCCACACATTAAGAACTTCCTCCTGCCATGTAAAAGTTTGGTTTGTCTTGTGTACTGAATTTGAATGGAAGGAATCATAGAGCCATAGAGACGTACAGCGTAGAAACAGGCCGAACAGCCCAACTTGTCCACGCTGACCAACATATCCCATTTACACTTGCCGATGTTTGCCCCATAAAATGCAGGATGGACGTAATACTGTGCAAGCATCTTAATGAATAGTTCTCAATGCCTCATTTAAATGCATGTGCACAGTTTTGATCTCCTCACCTGAAAAAGGATGCAGTGCAATGTGAGGCAGCCCAAAGGAGATTCACCAGGGGTGATTCCTGGGATGAGAGGGTTGCCGAGAGAGGCTAGACAGTTTGTGTCTATATTCCTTGCAATTTAGAGGGGTGACTTTAGTTAAGTATATATGATTCTGAGAGGGTTTGACAGTTTACATATTGAGCTATTTTCAAGAGTAGATCAGTCACAGACAAAGGAACCTGTTTTTTAAAATAAATTAATAGAATTTTTTCTCTCAGAGTTTGGGGTATCTCATAGTTTATAAGTTCTAGGAGTGGTATTAGGTCGTTTGGCCCTCTGACATTCAGCCATGGCTGATCAATCTTTCCCTCTCAATACCGTACTCCTGCCTTCTCTCCATAACCCCTGACACCCTGACCAAACTAGTATTTGTTTCCCTGCCTCAAAAATATAATTGACTTGGCCTCCACAGCTGTCAGTGATAATGAATAGACAATAGGTGCAGGAGTAGGCCATTCGGCCCTTCGAGCCAGCATTGCCATTAAATGTGATCATGGCTGATCATCCCCAGTCAGTACCCCATTCCTGCCTTCTCCCCATATCCCCTGTCTCTGCTATCTTTAAGAGCCCTAGCTCGCTCTCTCTTGAAAGTATCCAGAGAACCGGCCTCCACCGTCCTCTGAGGCAGAGAATTCCACAGACTCACAACTCTCTGTGAGAAAAAGTGTTTCCTCATCTTCTTTCTAAATGCCTTACCCCTAATTCTTAAAATGTGGCTCCTGGTCCTGTACTCCCCCAACATCAGGAACATGTTTCCTGCCTCTAGCGTGTCCAAACCCTTAATAATCTTATATGTTTCAATAAGATTCCCTCTCATCCTTCCAAATTCCAGAGTATACAAGAAATATTTAAGAAGCAACTGCAGATGCTGGAAAATCGAAGGCAGACAAAAATGTTGGAGAAACTCAGTGGGTAAGGCAGCATCTATGGAGCGAAGGATCTTCCTTCGCTCCATAGATGCTGCCTCACCCACTGAGTTTCTCCAGCATTTTTGTATACAAGCAATACATTTGTTCACCACCCTCTCACTAAGACACCCTCTGAATCTCTGGGTTCCTTACTCCAAAGTGACTTGGAGGCCATATAATTTAATATGAAGATAGATACAATAAATGGGGCCTGGAAAACAGGAAGACAGTGTTGGGCCCGGCAAAGAGGGCAACAGCCATGATCAAATTGAATGGTGGGAAGGTTGAGAAGCCAAGTGATCTACCCCTGATCACGTACTCTTATGTTTTTGTGTAATGCATCTCTTATGCATTCCTCTCACCACAATCTGCAAGTGAAATCGGTAGTAAGAAAGGCAAACGCAATCCGAGCATTATTTCAAGAGGGCTAGAAAACCAAAACAGGGATGTAATGCTGAGGCTCTATAAGCCGCTGGTAAGTATTATGAGCAATTTTGGGCACTATATCTGAGGAAGGATGTGTTGGCCCTGGAGAGGGTCCAGAGGAGGTTTACCCGGGAATGAGTGGGTTAACATATGAACGTTTGACAGCACTGGGGCTGCACTCTCTGGAGTTTAGGAGGGTGAGCGGGAAACCTCATTAAAACTTAACAAATATTGAAAGGCTTGGATAGAGTGGATGTGGCAAGGATGTTTCCACAAGCGGGAAAATCTAGGACTAGCCTCAGGAGCTTCTCCAGCATTTTTGTCTACCTCAGAATTAAAGAATGTTCCTTTAGGAAGGTGAGGAGGAATTTCTTTAGTGGTAAATATGGGGAATTCTTTGTCACAAAAAGCTGTGGAGGCCAAGTCAATGGATATTTTTAAGGCAGAGTTAGATAGTTTCTTGATTAGTACAGGTGTCAGGGGTTATGGGGAGAAGACAGGAGAATGGGATCAGGATGGAGAAATAGATCAGACATGATTGAATGGCAGACTAGACTTGAAGAGCCAAATGGGCTAATTCTGTTCCTATCAATTATGACGACAGTCCCCATCGGTCATAAAGACAGTGAGAAATTAAATTGCTCATTTGGACCAAATATTCTTGAAGGAATGCTTTCCAGAAATTATATTGATATGCTGTGAATAAACAGGACAGACAATTCAAATATAGTACAAATATACAATAAAGCAATGACTGTGTTGACTGAGGGATATAACTTGGCCTGAATACTAAGCACTCATCTGGCCTCGTGGATTACTGTACTAACATGCTGTATTCTACACTAAGGTTGAACACTAACCTTACATCTGCTAATTAGCAACAATAGTGTTCCAAAAGAATAGTTCTAATGGTAGTGCACTATTCTGCAACACACCATTAAAATGGTTGTTGGATTATTACCAATGAATCAAGGTATACAATGTATGTATATAGATGAAAGTGAAAATTATTCATACTGCAAAATACATTTTACATAAAGTAGCAAGGTTTTTAAAGACATAACCCTGTGAACCCTGTCATATATCAGTATTCCTACATTTTTATGTTGTTCAGCTTTACCACTCAGAGTTACAATTCTTCTATAATTCTTGTTCCCACAATGGATCTCAAATTGCTCCATGTCAAATTACTTATGTCATTTACCTGTCTACTCTAACATCAATCTATGTCTCGCTATAACTCGCAATCTTCTTCACATACTCTCTGATTTTGTTTCATCAGCAAACTTCAGCAATGTGCCCCATGTGTATATGAGAGCATCATTTATACAGAAGTTGGAAAGAGTCCACTACACCAGTTTAGTTTCAGAGATACAGTGCAGAGACCGGCTCTTCAGCACACCAAGTTCATGCTGACTGGCAATCCCCATACACTAACACTATCCTCCATACTCGGGACAATTTACAATCTATACTGAAGCGAATCAACCTACAAACCTTCATGATTCTTTGGAGTGTGGGAGGAAACTGGGGCACCCGGAGAAAACTCACGTGGTCACAGGCAGAACGTACACACTCTGTACAGACAGCACCTGTCTTCGGGATCGAACCCGGGTCTCTGGTGCTGCGAGGCAACAACCCTACCGCTGCACTACAGTGCTGCCCTTAAAGTTAAAAGATAGATATAGCTTACAATTTCAGGACATTTTGCAAGGTAATTTACATCAAATTAGCATACAGCAAGGCACCGCAAACAAAATTGAGATGAACGAATCATTTGTTCTCAATATTGATTGAGAAAAGAATACAGGTCAAAGTACCCTTTTCTTCATCTGTGACAGGATCCTTTATCTCCATCTGAGAAGACAGGAGACTTCATTACTTCTCATTTAAAAGCAGCCTTCCTTCATTTCACTGCATTATAGGCACACATCTCTTAATGTTCCATAATCCTCGACTGGAGGTTAGAGTGCTACCACTGAGACATGGTTCAATCTTTAGAATTGTTTCTCATTATATATATCCATAGCTTGTATAATTATTTAACAGAATGGGCTGAACCATCAAGTGGTTAGAGGTATTTAAGTAATTTATCAATAAAGAACACTTGGGTTTGTGTATAAAACCAAATAACATTGATGTTAAATACATTTTCACTAAGACGTTCCAGTTGAAAAGGTATGATGTTAAACTTAGTTAACATTATTGGAAAAAGTAAGGGCTGTTCAATTGGACGTGTAATCCACCAGGCTGAATAGGCAGTGCAATTGGATGGCATGGACATCAGATTAATGCAAAACACCTCATTTTGAGCTACCACTCAAAACAGATTTCCATGCCTCTTTGTTTTTAACGCATTACCTCTATGTTCAAACCATGGCCAACGCCTGGTATAGTGTTGTAGATCTATTTAAGTTCCATATAGGTTGTTGTGAGGGGCAGCATCGTAAAGATTCAGAAAACTATTGTCAATTCATGATTTTTTAAAATAATTCTGCCCACTGGATGTTTTCCTTAATTTTTCTCGGATCTTGCTAGGTTTGTTCACTAAGATGTAAGAATATCTTGGCGATCGTTTCGCCGAACATCTCCGCTCGGTCCGCAATAACCAACCGGACCTCCCGGTGGCTCAGCACTTCAACTCCCCCTCCCATTCTGTATCCGACCTCTCTGTCCTGGGCCTCCTCCACAGCCAGAGTGAGCAACACCGCAAATTGGAGGAACAGCACCTCGTATTCCACTTGGGGAGTCTGCATCCTCTTGGCATGAACATTGAATTCTCACAATTCTGCTGACCCTTGCTGTCTCCTCCCCTTCCTACCTCTCCCTCAGCCCTCGGGCGCCTCCTCCTCCTTTTTCCTTTCTTCCCCCGGCCTCCCCCCACCCCCCATCAGTCTGAAGAAGGGCTTCGGCCCGAAACGTTGCCTATCTCCTTCGCTCCATAGATGCTGCTGAGTTTCTCCAGCATTTTGTGTACCCTGTAAGAATATATCGTCTTGCAGGAAAACATTTCTCTAAGATGAAAATGGTTTATTTTATCAATGCCAAGTTTTATTTTCAATTTTACGATCATGTAAAAGATTACGTAGAAAGAGGTTTTTTTTCTCTTCGAATTCAGATAATATTTGTTCAGATGGGTGGACAATGCATCCCATTGAGTCACTAACACATATGGTCATCTATCAAGATTATTTACCTTTAGGTTTCTTCAAGAAAAGCACTCTTTAGTGTACTACCTTTAAAGACTGTACAGACATTCATTCAGTTACAGCTGTGCTGTGATGATGAATGTACAGTAGCTACACACACACACACACACACACACACACACACACACAGAAAGTGTTGCATGGGCTATCATTAACTCCATTAAGTCCTGTTTATAAAGAATCTGTAATGTAAGGTGAACATTTATACGTTTAACCAGGCTCAAAACAAAAACCTGATTTAGATAGTTTTGAGGTACTACCGTTAGAAAGCATTACAACAGCCATGATATCCTTTAAAAAACAACTAGAGAGTTAAGATTCAAGAGTGTTTAATTGTACGATGTTCCGAAAAATCGAATAATTAAATTCTTATTTGCAGCAGCATAACAGGTCTGTAAACATAGTACTCATAGATAACATACAGTAATAAAGAAAAATTGTCCAATAAATGTTTTAAAATGTTAGTACAAAAAAGCTTGAAGTTCCTAGTGCAATCAATACAGTTCATAATTTAAAGTTTAACTGATGTTTGTAGTGTTCAAGAACCTGATGGTTGTCAGGATGAAGTTGCTCCTGAACCTGGAGGTCACGGTTTTCAGACTCTTATACATATATTCTTCCTAATAGCAGGAGTGAAATGAGGGACTGGCGCGGGTGGTGTGGGTCTTTGATGATGCTGGCTGCCTTTTTGAGGCAACGCCTCGCATGGAATCTTTTGATGGTGGGGAGGTCAGTACCCATGATGGACAGGGCTTCTTTTGTAATCTCCTTTGTTCCCAACCTACCACTGCGCCACAATGCTGCCCAATGTATTCAATACTATCTATTCTCCATCTCTATGCATGCTCTCTCTGTCTGGTTCTGGTTTCATCTGCCATTCGCCTCTCCCCTAATGGTTGATCACCTTCCTTACCAATCAGTTTCCAGCATTGGTAGCCTATGGTTTCCTGCTTATCACCTCCAGCAAGTGTCTCCACTTTCACTATTCTGCCCCCTCATCCAGCTCCATCTGCTACCATTTATATATTAATATATATATATATATTTTCTTCTGATCGCCTCCACCTTTCATTCACTTAGCTATGCCTCCCAACTCCATCCCTCGCTCTCCCCTAGCTGGCTTCATATGCCCATTGTCCTTCACACCTTCCTTGTTCTTATCTCTGTCTCACCACTATCCATCTCCCCTTTATACACCCTATCTTCACTCTCCACTCTCAATCCCAATGCAAGGCTTCACCAAAAATGTGGATCATCCCTTTCCACTCATAGATGCTGCTTGACCAGCTGAGGTTCTCAAGTAGATTGTTTGTTGCTCTGGATTTCATAACTTGCAGTCACTTGTGTTTCTATCTATCCTAACTATGCCACTCATACTTTTATAAGCATCTATAAGATCATCATTCAACCTCCTAAATTCCAGTGAGAATAATCCCAATTTATCCTACCTCTCCTTTCTATAACTCTCCATTCCTGGTAACATCCCGGAGAATCTATTCTGCACTCTCTTTATTGCTGCTACATTTATCCTGTAATGCAACGACCAGAACTGTACACAATACTCCAAGTGCAGTCTAACTGCTACAACTAAAACATGACATGACAATGCCTCAGTCTATGAAGGCAAGTATATTACACACCTTTTTTATTTCCCAATCGACCTGTCACCACTTTCACCGAGTATAGATTTGCACTCCAAGGACCCTCTTTACATCAATGTTTCAAAGTTTCTTGTCATTTATTAGAATTTACCAGAATTTGACTTCCCAAAGTGTATTACCTCAAACCTCTCTGGATTAAATTCCATCTGTCCCTGCTCCATCCAGCTTCCCAGCTGATCTTTGTCCAGCTGTATCCTTAGACAATCTTCTTTAATGAAGAAACCGGAGAGAAAAATCACCTAGTTCCAGATTACCACCCAATTACTGACGTCTGGAGTACAGTTGTTCCGCCCGACTAGTGTGGTATGGTGCATATGCAATTGAAGATAAACAGAGTTGCTTTTGATATTGGAGAATACTGCTGCATCAAGTAACACAGAGGAAATGCAAATGAGGTGACAAACCTTATCTGCACAGGATGTCACCGTAGCTATGTAAGCTTCGTGTGTATGTATATGCAACTCATTGATAGACACATTATTCATGTTTGTCTATTGGTACTAATCTCAGCAGTTTTGCAGAGATCAGTTTTCGGATGTAAGACAGCCTGGGAATATCATCTGCAATTGGCCCAACCTGGAAAGAAGTTAAGTGCCACCAGGTCAGTCTGCCTGAGAACCACCATGATCCAAAATATGCCACAGTGGTCTGAGGGCTGCCGTTATGTTTACATGTGAATATATTATGCCTTGAACAGCTACTGTGATGGTCAGTGTAAGTAAATAACAATGATCAGCATTCAAGGACCGATAATAGAAATGTACAAATCAAGTGCACTCTTGAGTAAAATGCAGTTCAGTAAAGTAAGATAATGTATTTGCAAATCATAATTTCTACCCAGTGTGAACTCAGAAATACAGCGGACATTACAGAATCATGATATAATCTTTCACATAAGTGCAGGTGTTTATTTGTGGTTTTGTTTACTTTGTGAGTTCACTTTTAAATTTGGTTGGGTGATAATTAATTGCAATTACAAATTTGATTTCCACTGCAGTTAATTATCAAATCCATTGACTGTAACACACCACTAACAATTACATAATAAATGAACCTATCACTGGAAGAGCATTTTAGTCCCTTTGTTGTTAAGCTTTTTGGGATATTCACTGCATTTAAACCATGATTCTAAAATAAATTATATCCATAACATTTAAAATGTTATATACTAGTATATTAAGAAAAATAAAATTGACAAATTTTAACATACAGAGTTTATTAAGGAGTCACCAAGCACTGCCATGATTATACTTATTGGACCAATTCTAAATATATTGATAAATAAAATTGAATTCCCCGATGAACATCAAACCATATATTTTTATTTTCCTTCCTATTTTCTTATTCTTACAAGGGTTTATTTGCTGAGTATATTTGTATTTTCAGCAACATCTGTAATCTAGCTATTTAATGCTGCTCCAACAAGCACATTCCTAGAAACAGCATGTAGTCAGTAGTGCCTGCAAAATAGATGTGTTTTCTCACTCATTAATCACTACATCTCACTTCTCAACATTTGTCACCTTCGTTTACAACTCAACACATCAGTCACCAATTTTCACAAATACGTACTTGAGGTCTTTTTTTAAAAAGGTTACTTAATTCGGTATACAGTCTGCCCAGCACTGCAGTGATGAACATGTTCAATGATCGGACTCATAGGTGCCCGACTACAACCTGCATACAGCTCTGGAGTATAAAACAACATTTGAAACCTTTTATACAACTGAAGCTTAACACACCCTCAGTTGTTGCCATAACTCTTAAAATAACACTGCTGTCCCCTTCAGTGCACACAAGCCCATTCCCACCTATATAGGGCGGCACAGTGGCGCAGTGGTAGAGTTGCTGCCTTACAGCACTTGCGGAGCCGGAGAACCGGGTTTGATCCCAACTACAGGTGCTGTCTGTACAGAGTTTGTACGTTCTCCCCGTGACAAAATAAGTTCTTGTGCGTTTTCTCCAAGAACTTCGGTTTCCTCTCACACTTCAGAGACGTACGGGTTTGTAGGTTAATTGGCTTGGTATAAGTGTAAATTGTCCCTGGTGTGTGTAGGATAGTGTTAATGTGCGTGTATCACTGGTCAGTGCAGACTCGGTGGGCCGAACTAAACTAAATTAAACTAAATACATATCAAACTACCATATGCAGTATATTAAGTCATAGTATGTTTAAGGCCATTAAAAATAAATCAACCCTGTTACATTTATCATGTAAACATTACAACTGCACTGTTTTAATCTAATTCAGTATCCTGCGTTTCTTCTTAGGCCATCTTTCAGGATCTAGAACGATGTTTTGGCTCTGCAAATTCAGCGGAAGCTGTTGAAAACTATGTGACGGGGCTCCACAAATATTCCCATTCTCACCAATGTGAGAACCTCACACATCAGCACTAGAGAGAAGGGTTACACAAAAGGCTGGAGAAACTCAGCGGGTGCAGCAGCATCTAAGGAGCGAAGGAGATAGGCGACGTTTCGGGTCGAGACCCTTCTTCAGACTGATCAGAGATCAGGGAAACGAGAGATATAGACGGTGATGTGGAGAGATAAAGAACAATGAATGAAAGATGTGCAAAAAAGTATCGATGATAAAGGGAACAAGCCATTGTAAGCTGTTTGTGGTGTGAAAATGAGAAGCTAGTGCGACTAGGGTGGGGGAGAGAGATAGAGATAGAGGGAATGCCAGGGCCCGAGGGCTGAGGTGGGAAGGGGAGGAGACAGCAAGGGTTAACAGAATTGAGAAAATTCAATGTTCAAGCCCAAAGGATGCAGACTCCCCAAGCGGAATATGAGGTGCTGTTCCTCCAGCTTGCGGTGTTGCTCACTCTGGCCATGGAGGAGGCCCAGGACCGAGAGGTCGGATGTGGAATGGGAGGGGGAGTTGAAGTGCTGAGCCACCGGGAGGTCGGGTTGGTTATTGCGGACCGAGCGGAGGTGTTCGGCGAAGCGATCGCCAAGCCTCCGCTTGGTCTCACCGATATAGATCATCTGGCATCTGGAGCAGCGGATGAAGTAGATGAGGTTGGAGGAGGTGCAGGTGAACCTCTGTCGGACCTGGAAGGACTGCTTGGGTCCCTGAAAGGAGTGGAGGGGGGAGGTGAAGGGACAAGTGTTGCATTTCTTGCGGTTGCAGCATTTCTTGCAGCACTAGAGAGAAAGCTGAAGCATTTGTACGAATCTTCAGCCAGAAGCCATCTCAAGCTCTTCCAGTGGGTAATAATGGGGCATTTGGATAGTGGTAAAAGGATTAGACCGTTGGACAGGTTGAGTGTGTGGGCAGATGCGTAGCAGATGCAGTATAATATGGATAAATGTGAGGTTATCCACTTTAGTGGCAAAAACAAGAGGGCAGATTATTATCTCAATGGGATTAGGTTAGGTAAGGGGGAGGTACAGCGAGACCTGGGTGTCCTTGTACACTGGTCACTGAAAGTTGGCATGCAGGTACAGCAGGCAGTGAAGAAAGCTGATGGAATGTTGGCCTTCATAACAAGAGGATTTTAATATAGGAGTAGCGAGGTTCTTCTGCAGTTGTATAGGGCTCTGGTAAGACCACATGTGGAGTATTGCGTACAGTTTTCTTCTCCTAATTTGAGGAAGGACATCCTTGTGATTGAGGCAGTGCAGCGTAGGTTCACAAAATTGATCCCTGGGATGGCGGGACTGTCATATGAGGAAAGATTGAGAAGACTAGGCTTGGATTTACTGGAGTTTGGAAGGATGAGGGGGGATCTTAGAGAAACATATACATTATAAAAGGTCTGGACAACGAGATGCAGGAAAAATGTTCCCAATATTGGGCGAGTCCAGAACCAGGGGCCAGTCTTAGAATAATAATGAGAGCAAATTTAGGCCCCATATCTGAGGAAAGATGTGCAGAAGAGTACAGAGGAGTTTTACAAGAATGATTCCAGGAATGAGTGGGTTAGCATATGATGGGCATTTGACAGCACTGGGTCTCTACTCACTGGAGTTTAGAAGATTGAGGGGGGACCTCATTGAAACTTACAGAATAATGAAAGGCATAGATAGAGTGGATGTGGAAAGGATGTTTCCACTGGTCGTGTAAATCCTGGCCAAAACAGTGCAGGAATAGCATCAAAATTTAGTAAAGGATTCATGTATTGCCAGGCCATTTTTGTCAAGTCTGTGTTTCTGCAGATATAAGACAAGCTGCTGAATGGTGCCAGTAAGTCTAGGTCCCAGATCAGTGTTGCAGATAAGAAATGTATAAGTATCTCTTCAATTGACAGAATAAATGAGATTTCGGCAGAGTTTAGAAGGATGAGGGGTTATCTTATTGAAACATATAAAATTATAAAAGGACTGGACAAGCTAGATGCAGGAAAAATGTTCCCAATGTTGGGTGAGACCAGAACCAGGGGCCACAGTCTTAGAATAAAGGGGAGGTCATTTAAGACTGACGTGAAAAAAAACTTTTTTATCCAGAGAGTTGTGAATTTATGGAATTCCCTGCCAAAGAGGGCAGTGGAAGCCAAATCACTGGATGGATTTAAGAGAGAGTTGGATAGAGCTCTAGGGGCTAGTGGAGTCAAGGGATATGGGAGTCAAGGGATATGAGGAGAAGACAGGCACAGGTTATTGATAATGGACGATCAGCCATGATCACAATGAATGGCGGTGCTGGCTCGAAGAGCCAAATGACCTCCTCCTGCACCTATTTTCTATGTTTCTATGTTTCTAGGACCTCCAAAGAAGTGTAAAATGCACTTGATTGGATTGGATTACTGCAACAGCATTGTAAATATTGTAAATAATGTTGCGAGACAGTTACCCTGCTGTTTGTTGATTGGCCAAAGTGTTAAGCCCTGGCCGGTTTGTTTGAGTTCCACAGTAAATGTTGCATTATTCAAGTTAAGTTAGCTTCTTCCAGAAGCTTCTCCTAGAAGCAATGTGTGGGAGACTCTGTTATTGGTTTGGGGAACTGTCAATAATGTACTGATGTAATTAATATGTTTGATTGGATTGTAAAGAGACCATCCCGGTGTAGTTCGGCCCCTCAAGGTTTGTGGACCTATAAAAGGTGTCTCCATCTTAGATCAAAGTCAATCTTCGGGAAGTGCGTTTGGGACTGTGTGACCTTTTGCAGTGTTTCTGCTTGCACAAAGCTGAAGGGCTTGGCCAGGCAGATACAAGATGGTTTAAGTATCATATAGGGGAATTTGCAGTTCAATCTAAAACTAAAGTTTAGTTGTTCCAGTGCTTGACTCAGTGGTTTTTGAAAGAACTAGACTGGGGGGTAAGCTTTAGAAGAGCGCATGTACAGTGGAAGAGCCTAGGTCATAGCCTGAGAATTAAAGGTGTCCTTTTAGAATGGAGGTGAGGAAGAACTTATTCAGTCAAAAGATAGTTAATCTGTGGAACTCATTGCCACAGGGGGCTGTGGAGGCCAAGTCAGTGGATATTTTCAAGGCAGAGATAGACAAATGTTACTTCGGAGTCACATGAGTGACTACGTGAAGAAGGCCGTCAGTCTGCTTGCGAGTCATTATGTCGTTGCGCCAACGACTGACTGGCAGGCGCGTCGCATCCTTCCAGCGGTAAGTTTTAAAAACCCGGGTAAGTGTTTTGCAGTCGTTTTGGACGACTTTGCAGTCGTTTTGGCGGGTTCGTATTTCTTGTTTCTCTAGTGAGAAGAACCCACTATGTCGAAGGTGAGGAGACGGTCTGCGGGGAAGTCGGCTACAGAAGACCGCGGATCTACGGGTAGCGGACCACTGTCGGAGTCACCTTCCAGGCCACTGGTAGTGGAACCAGTGGCAGCAGACTTGGTGCCTCAGGAGAGCACCGTGGCAGTCCCGCCGGGGCGCAAGGCCACTCACAAGTCTGCAGGTCCGTAGACTCAGACGAGTCCGGGCCGGAGGGATCCCCTCCTTCACTGAGATGCGTCTGCGGGCGACTTTCCCAGATGGAGCACCTATTGGAGAGGTGGCTCCGGACCGATCTGCTCCAGAGGAGGGAGCAGAATCAGCCTGGGTCTCCTAACGAGCCCGCGCTAGAAGCACCACACACAGGGCTGCGAAGTGTCTCCCTCTCTGGAGAGGGGAGTACACAGAGTCAGTACTATCCTGACTCGGAGCAGGGAGGCACATCAGGTGAACTGCATGGGGCCAAAGATATCATACACCTGCCAACTGTGCCTCCCTCAATGTGCCGGCCGTCAACCATGCCATCTGGGGCCATATTGGAGCAGGGGTAAGAGCCCTGGAGGTCAAACCCCCAAAATGTTTTAAATTATTGGCCTCAGGCATAACGCCCTTTGCGAGGTCCATAGATGGGGGGGCTGCTGATGGAGACACAGCAGGACGCTCAATTATCTATTTGGGGCAGACCTGCTGAAGCAGGTCCGCGAGCTGGATGATGAGGCCAAGACCATACGCCTCATGAGCTGAGCCCCAACTACACCCAGGGGCTCATCACAACGGGCTCACCCCTATGTCGCCTTCAACACCAGGCGAAACCAGCCTAGGGGCTCTGGGACAGGAGGAAAACCCGAGCTGGACACACCAAGGTCTTTTTTAGGGGTAGGCCCCAGCCGGCCCACAGCTCGGATGAGCGGGGGACATCCGCTATCAGCCCTCCTTCCCAAGGCACGAGGACGGAAGCCAGGACCACACCCGCAGTAACGTTCAAGGTAGGAGTACCTAGTTCCTTGTGGAACACCTTACACATCACTCACTCACAAATTGGGGGAGATTGCGACATTTTTTGCATGAATGGAGCTGGAGCACAGCAGACCCGTTCATACTGCACAGTATACAAGGTTTTAAAATTCAGTTCCTTCTTGATTCATCACCACCCACACAAAATTTACCAAACCGCACATATGTGTTCTCACAACAAGAAAGATTCGAGGTACAAGCTGAAATTCAGGCTTTACAAACAAAAGGGGTGATTCAGAGGTCGCACCAGGAATCACACCAATTTGTATCCAACATATTCACCAAGTGGAAAAGGGATGGAGGATGTCGTATCATCCTAGACTTGACAGAACTCAATACCCATGTGCAGTATAAACATTTTAAAATGGATAACTTTGGCACAGCCATCCAACTAGTTTCCAAAGGATGTTATATAGCATGTACAGATCTAAAAGATGCATACTACTCAGTATCCATTCACAGGGAGCACAGGAGATATTTGAAATTTAACTGGACGGTGCAACTGTGGCAATTCAAAGCATTGCCTAATGGGCTGACTTCAGTTCCCATCTATTTACAAAATTACTAAAACCAGATCTAGGGCTACTACGAGCTCAGAATCAATTGGTGATGGCTTATTTGGATGACATTCTAATAATTGGGGACACCAAGGAATCAGTTGAATCATTTGTTTCAGCTACCAACTCATGTTTGAGAGGTTGGGATTCCTAATCCATCCAGTTAAGTCAAAATTGACTCCAATCAGGGTATTTGATTACCTGGGGTTCACAATTAACTCAATTCAAATGTTGGTGACACTGCCAAGTGGCAAGCAATCAGAGTTAATGGAAGCCTGCAATAAGCTAATTGTTAAACAGCAGTCAACAATCAGACAAATGTAATTGGCAAGCTTGTGGCAGCTTTTCCAGCTGTACGCTTTGGACCTTTGCACTATCATAATTTACAACTTGCAAAGGAACAGGCTCTCAAATCTCATGCAGGCCAATTTGGTAGACCTATGCAATTGCCAACAGAGGCCATTGCAGAATTACACTGGTGGGCTACGAATATACATCACTGCTCTAAGAAAATTCTAATTGATACTCCATCGGTAATATTACAAACCAATGAAGGTGGCCTGGGCTGGGGAGCAACAGATACCATCTCCAGTTGCGGGGGTAGATGGAATGTGCAGGAGTCCTTAATTCTACAACAATATGGCATTAACTACCTAGAGTTGTTGGGAGCACTCTATGGATTAAAGGCTGATTGCAGCAGTATGCATCATGTGCATGTTCAACTACAGATTGACAACACCACGGCAGTGGCGTATGTTAATCACATGGGTGGAATAAAGTCTGTATCTTGTGACAAATTGGCAAACCTTCTTTGGCATTGGTGTATTGCAAGGAACATTTGGGTCACGGCAATCTACCTACCAGGTAGATACAATATGGTGGCGGACACTAGATCACGGAAATTCAATGATAACACAGAATGGATGTTGAATCATGTCGTGTTTACCGACATTGTTGCTCGGTATGGCATGCCGATATTAACTTGTTTGCATCCAGATTGAATCACCAGTTACCCAGATATGTGTCATGGGAGCCAGACCCAGGGGCAGTGGCAGTCGATGCATTCACACTGCATTGGGGAGGAATGTTCTTGTACGCTTTCCCTCCATTTTGCCTCATCAGCCGATGCTTGGTTAAAAATAAAGCAAGACAATGCCACGGGCATTTTGGTAGTGCCAGACTGGCCTGCGCAATCTTGGTTCCCACTAGTCCTGGGGATAATGACTCAGCCTTTCATGGCTGTCCCCAAATGCTGGGATCTGCTGGTTCACCTAGTAACGGGTGAACCAGTAATCAATTTCTTGGTTTGCAGATTCTGAGGAGACCATACCTGGGACTCAGACTGGCTGAGCAGACAGTGGATGTCATTACAGCGGCCTGGAGGGATAGTACACAAAGGCAGTACGTCTCTCACAACAAGAAGTGGGAGATGTACTGTCATGTCTCCAACATATCATATGACACAGTGTGCATCACGGATGTACTGGAGTTCCTGTCAACTTTATATCATGACCATAAATTAGGCTACAGTGCCATCAATAGTGCCAAGAGTGCACTATCCTCATATTTAGTGCTGGGAATGAGGCACCACCCGGTGGGAACATATCCCCTTATTACCAGGTTCACGAAGGGAATATACAACACAATACCCCCCAGGCCACGGAATACGGACACATGGGATGTTAGCGTGGTGCTAACACTACTTCGGCAGTGGGCTCCAGCCACCTCCTTATCCTTAACCAAGCTCACCCTCAAGGTGGTCATGCTGATGCCGCTGGTAACGGCGCAACGAGTCCAGACGTTGCACAAGCTACGACTGGACAACTTGACCACCAATGTTAACACCATAACCTTCGTCATCTATGACTTAATTAAACACAGCAGGCCAGGGGTACCAAAGCCCAAGCTTGAGTTCCTGGCATACCTCGATGATCCACGATTATGTGTAGTATCACACTTGCACCAGTACATAAAAGTCACGAGGAGCCTCAGAGACTTTGAGTTAGCTGTCCTAATCAGCCACAAGAAACCACACCACAGGTTATCAGCACAAACCATCTCCAGATGGTTAAAGGAGGTACTGGCGGATGCAGGAGTGAAGGCTGACATTTACAAATCTCACTCTACCAGGGCTGCATCAACGTCAGCAGCAAGAGCTATGGACGTGCCCCTTGACAACATCCTAGCGGCTGCAGGATGGGCCAATGAACGTTCCACAGGTTTTATAATAAACCCATTGCCGGACCGGGGGTGTTTGCTTGTACCATTTTAGATTCTGTGTTATAGTTTCTGCCCAGGTTGGGCGGGGTCACTATTATTTTGCTTTTCACATTAAGCATCAGTATTATTACCTAACTATGTTATGTCTGAATGGATTAATTTATTATCACTCCTCCATGGTCAATCCATTCAGTGTGTGATGCCTGGACTCGAACCGACGTGAAATCACAGAGTTTTGAAATCTTCACATAGTCACTCACGTGACTCCAAAGTAAAACAGTAAGATTAAATGAGAACTTACCAGTTTGAACTTTGATCTTGATTTTATGAGGAGTTACGATGAGTGATTACATGCCACCACTCCCAACACTCATATTATCAGGTCATCTGGTAGTTCTAGTTCTCCAAATCTACAGGTCAACCTCTCTTGTCTGTGATTTCACACCGCTGCTTTGAAGATTGACGCGCAAGCGGACTGATGGCCTTCTTCACATAATTGCTCATCGTAACTCCTCATAAAATCGACTTCCGTGGCGCCATGTTACAGTAACAGACGCAGCACCTAGCTCCACTCCCGAAAATTTGCGATTTTTCACGTTAAAATTGGGTCTACTGGTCGTGACCGATTTAAAAAACTTACCGGAGCTTCTGGATGTCGTGCTGCTGACGACATCAGTAAGCGCTGTGAATTTAACGGAGGTTTAAAACATTTTAAATGAAAAATTCATCCACTGGTCAGAGTCCTCAAAGAACAGTCACAAAACACCTCTTGAAAAGCCAGACGAAGCCTGAAGAACTTACCTTTAAATTGGCTCCTGAAGAAGAAGTGGTCTCCGAAATAGCTACAAGATCTAAGACAGATCTGGCTAAAGACAAAGAATTTGAGGAATTAAAGCAATCGGTAAGAGAACTGAAAGATGAAAAGGTGGCTGGACAGAAAATGGAAAAGATGATGGGAATGATGATGGAAAAGTTGACGAAGAATATGAATGCAGGTAATCAGAAAGTTATTGATTCTGTACAGGATTCAATTGGCACCATAAATAAATGAATTGATGATGTGAGAGATGAATTATCGGAGAGAATTGATAAGGGGGAAGAAGTTACCACGAAGAAGTTTGATGTTGTGCTTGAAACTGTCTCTACATATCTAACTACAATGCGAGAAATGGAGAAAGATATGGTACGAATGGCTGAAGAGATGAAGAATATGTGGTCAGAACAAGACCTCACTACAAGACAGATGGCGACTCAGCTGGCGAAAGTTTCAGCTAAATGCCTTGATTTGGAAGCTCGTTCGAGACTCCAAAATCTAAGAATAGTTGGAGTGCCAGAGGGAGCCGAGGGAAATGACCCTCGGGAGTTCGCTGCAGGCTTAATTAAACAAGTTCCTAATCTCCCTAACGAACCGAAAATTGAATTGGCACATCGAGTACCGAGATTTAAACCAAGATCTCAAACAAATCCAGACTGTACACGACAGATCATTGTGAAATTTCAGGACATTTCAGCCCTTGAAGAGGTTATGAGGAAAATCAAATATGGAGTGCCATTGAAGTTCGGTGATGCATCTATCAAACTATTCAGGGACTATCCTTATGAAATTGTGCAAAAGCGAAATAAGTTTTCAAAGACTAAGCATATTCTCCAAGGAATTAAAAATGTTAGATATGGTGTTTTTTACCCAGCTAGGATGAGGATCTCCTACAATGGACAGGAAAAATTGTTTATAAATCCGGAGGCTGCACACAAATATGCTCAAACCATCGTGGAAGACCACAAGTAGTTGGAAGGTATGGACGGTATGGACAAATCTTTATTTTTATTATTCCACTGTCAGTGGCTGAGCATTTGCGGAGAATCATTACCACTTTAAAAGTCTAAGATGGAGAAACTTTCCACGTGCCCTTTGTCTAGACTTCTTATCGGTGGAATTTTTAATTCAAGGACATTCTGTGTTCCAAGCGAAGCAAAAAAAGATAAACACCGGAATGACGAACTGAAGAGCAGAATGCGGACAGAACAATTACTGTTGTTTAAGAGATTAAATGACTAACCTAAATTGTATAGATCTAACACTTTTAACAATATTAACATAGAAATAGTAACGGATGTTAACCAGAATTGTAGAATGGGGATGAATTAAACCAAGTATTATAAAGAGGGACTTTCCCTTTCATAGTTAATAGTTGATAAGGAAATAACTAATAATAAAATTAAAAACTAACATTTATAATTCAATAAGTTTCAATTTTATCTATAATTGGGGGGAGAGAAGGAGAAGCGGGCACCTGGCCCAGACCCAGGAGCCCGTTTCAGGTTAACCCCTTCAACCAACAGTTGATTATTACCGAGGTAAAACCATACGTTTAAACACTTAGTAGATAAAATTGTTAGATATATATGAGAAGTCATAATGAAATGTATACATATATTGTAAATGGGTACAATACATTTGATTTTGAACAGGTCCAGTTCCACTATGTTATGAGTAATTAAGGGAACGGAGCTAATTGTTTAATATCGACAATGGAAGTCGATACAATGTTTTCTCCCACCAACAGGTGGGTCACTTGTTACAGTGCCGACAAGTTCGGACACTGTATTTTCACTTTTTAAAGTTTTTTAAAATTATCACAAGAAGTCACATGTGTGTGTTTTTTGTTTAAGGATAATTACAAAAGGAATCTGCCAATTTAACTTTGTAGTGCAAATGTTCCCCCAATATCTAAAGACCTGAGGTATGGATGCACCGTAAGATATATGGGTACTAAAACCACTCAAAATGCAAGACGATAAACAAAAGAAACTGGGAGGAATCTCATTCTGCAGTTGGAACATAAGGGGTGTCAATGAACACATTAAAAGGGGTAAGTTATTAGCTCAGCTGAAAGCCTACAATACAGACATTATTTTTTTTACAAGAAACTCATCTTAAATCCCAAGATCAAGCTAGATTGAGGGCAAATTGTATAGGCCAAATCTTTCACTCCTCATATACTTCGAAATCTAGAGGTAAAGTAAAGGCGTACCATTTAAACCAAAGAATTCCATAACAGATAAGGAAGAGAGATATTTGATAGTTCCTGGTGAGATCCATGCTACCCCAATCACCTTGGTAAATATATATGTGCCCAACTTTGACAATCCTCATTTTTTCAATAACATTTTGAATACAATCGCAGAATATAATAATCAAAACGTCATAATCAGAGGAGACTTTAATTGTGTTTTAGATCCTTACTTAGACAAATCTAGGCAAAAACAGAGAGGTAATACGAAATCTAAAACTAGTGAACTTTTGAACACATATATATTAAAAATACCAATATAACAGATGGGGGGTTACACAAAAAGCTGGAGAAACTCAGCGGGTGCAACAGCATCTAAGGAGCGAAGGAAATAGGCGACGTTTCGGGTCGAGACCCTTCAGGTTCGACCCAAAACGTCGCCTATCTCCTTCGCTCCTTAGATGCTGCTGCACCCGCTGAGTTTCTCAGATTTTTGTGTAACCCTCGATTCTCCAGCATCTGCAGTTCCTTCTTTAACCCAATATAACAGATGTCTGGAGGATCTCAAATCCGACTGGCAGGGAATACTAGTTTTATTCAATGGTACACAAGACATACTCAGGTATAGATTATTTCTTGGTGGATACAAATTTAATTCCTTATACTTCAAACCCAAAATAACATACCAACACGATTTCAGATCACTCCCCACTAACTTTCTTTTTAAAACTGGAAGGAATGTCTAAGAATAAATCGTTTTGGAGGTATAATCCTCAAATTTTAAAAGACCCGCAAGGGTGTATATATCTAAAACAACAAATGGACCTCTTTTTCGAAATAAACGACACTCCAGACATATCGCCCACATTATTATGGGAATCCTTCAAAGCATTTATTAGAGGCACCATAATTTCATACCAAGCTCTTTAAAATAAACAAAACAAGAACAAACAAAGACAGTTAGAAGAACAAATTAGACAACTGGATATAGATAATGCTAGAGACCCAACTATGGGTAAACACAATAAAAGATTAATACTGAAATTTAAATTAAATAAACTATTATCAGCTAAAGTTATAAGATTATTCCAAATTTCAAGACAGGAACATTTTAAATTTGGGCATTAGCCCCACAAACGTTTGGCAGATCAGTTAAAAAAACGAGAAAAAGAACACACAATCCTAAAGATCAAATCAGATAGACGGGAAGTACTAACTTTACCGAATGATATTAATAAAAGATTTGCGCAATTTTATGAGAATTTGTACACATCCAAAACGACAACGGACGCCAATAAAGTCACAGAGTTCTTGGATAATTGTAATCTTCCAAAACTAGAGTTGCAGGAACAAGAGGAATTGGGAGCACAAATCTCAATTAAGGAAATAGAAGATACAATAATTTCATTAAAGAATGGAAAAACACCAGGACCTGATGGATTTAGTAATGAATTTTATAAAGGTTTTTACGACATAATTACACCACGCTTACAGAAAATGTATAACTATGCCTTTAAAGAACAAACATTACCTGAAACACTAGCAGAATCAATGATTACATTAATACTTAAGAAAGACAAAGATATAGAAGAACCCAGATCATATAGAGCTATTGCGTTGTTAAATACAGATCAAAAAATATTAGTGAAAATATTAGCTAGAAGATTAAGTTAGTAAATTAATAAATCCAGATCAAACAAGGTTTATCCCTAAGAGACAATCATTTAATAATTTGAGATGTCTGTTCAACATAATGCATTCACACCAAACTAAAGAACAAGAATTATCAATTATTTCGTTGGATGCAGAGAAAGCATTCGATCTGGTGGGATGGGATTACATGGTTAAAGTATTGCAAAAATTCCAACTGGGAGAGAATTTCATCCTATGGATTAAATTACTATATAGTAAGACAACAGCTAGAATATATTAGAATATTAACTAATAACATTTTATCTACGAAATTTCAGTTATCAAGGGGTAATAGACAAGGATGTTCACTATCACCGCTGTTATTTGTTCTTATAATTGAACCCCTAGCGGAAAGAATTAGAACACATCCGAATATCCATGGCTACAACACAAAATATTCAAATAATAAAATATCATTATTCGCTGATGATATACTACTGTACATCACAAAACCCCATACCACCATACCAAATATATTAAACTTAATTGAGGATTTTGGATCATTCTCAGGATACAGACTAAATTGGAACAAAAGTGAAATCATGTCAATAAAACCGAAAGACTCAACACACCTCTTAAAATTCCCCTTTAAATTAGCTACAGAAAAATTTAAATACTTGGGTATTGAAATTACCAGAAGATATCAAGATATGTTTAGCTCAAATTATAATCCTTTACTTAAGAAATTATATAACTTAATTAAATTCTGGAAAACGTTTCCGATGTTTTTAATAGGTCGAATAAATGCGATAAAAATGATTTTTCTACCATAAATTTTATACCTATTCCAATCAATTCCAATATACCTACCAAAAAAGTTTTTTTTAAAAATTGGATTCAGACATTACAAATTTTATGTGGGGTTATAAATCCCATAGAATACAAAGAACAAATTTGAGTAAACCCAAAGCAGTAGGGGGATTAGCACTCCCTAACTTTATGTATTATTATTGGTCTGTAAATATTAAAAATATGATTCAACAGCTGAACAATCTTGCCCAGCAGCTGGATTGGATTATTATGGAGAGAGAGGACTGCTCCCCTTGTAATATTGGAGTGATCCTCCTCTCACCAATGAAGTTGAATAATACAAACTATAACAAAAATCCAATTATACATAGTACAATTAGAACTTAGAAACAAATAAAATATAATTAAAAATTAAGAAATCTATCTCTCTCATCTCTAATAGTTAATAACCCTTCATTTAAACCCTCAATTATAGACAAATCATTTATACAATGGGAAAGAGTAGGAATTAAAATGCTCGGAGATTTGTATGAAACTGGAAAATTACTATCATTCAAACAATTACAACTAAAATATAATCTGGGAAACAATCAATATTTTAAATATTTTCAAATATGTGACTATCTGATAAAATATGCACAAGATTATTACAACATGCCATTAGATCTACTGGATGAAGCAATGAAGAAAAAGGCTGAGTCAGCAAATTTAATATCATATTTATATAATATTATTTTAAATGTAGAAATACCAACAACCGAAGGTATTAGAAGAGACTGGGACAATAATTAGCTATTAAAATTTCAAAAGAGAGGTGGGATGAACATTTATTAAATGTGCACAAATGTTCAATTAATGTAAGACACACTCTAATCCAATTTAAAATTTTACACAGATTGCATTATTCAAAAACCAAAATAAGTAAACTTTTTCCCAACATATCACCTATCTGTGATAAATGCCAGTCTCAAGAAGCTACTATAGCGCATTCATTTGTTTTTTGTATGAAAATTCAAAAATTTTGGACTGAAATCTTTGAAATCTTCACAAAATTATTTAAAATAAAACTGATCCCAAAAGCAGAATGGATTATCTTTGGAACAACGGAAGGTAGCCCTGAACTAAATGTGTTTCAAAAGAACCTGTTTGAATATGGGTTAATAACTGGAAAAAAACTTGTTTTAAAATTTTGGAAAAACGCTCCTATACCAACAATAAATATGTGGATTTCAACTATGATTGAAACACTACACCTGGAAGGTATGAGACTCCGCCTGGCAGGAAAATCAGATTGCTTTTATAGGACGTGGTCCGCATTTATAGACTTACTACAAGGATAAGGTGCAATAGTACTTTAAAAAGGCAGGTCTTGGTAAAGGGGGATGAAAAATTGTCAAGTTGATATATTCCTTTTGCGTGATGTTTATAATAGAGCAACTGTCTTATCCTTTTTTCTTCTTTCTCTTCCTTCTTTTCTAGGGTCTATCTCTTAATTTCCTTTTTCTAATTCCTCGACTAAGGGGTCTCTCTTCTTTCCCTTCATCACGCTTCGTCACTCTCACAATTCTCTCTCACTTTCTCTACTTTCTCTATTTCTATCCTTTTTTAATAGCTTTAAAAAACGAACGGGTGCAATAAATGTAATAATATATACGGGATGTGCATTGATGTAATTTACTGTACTTCTAATAAATAAAAATTAAAAAATATATTAAAAAGTAACTCCTCATAAAATCAAGATCAAACTTCAAACTGGTAAGTTCTCGTTTAATCTTACTATTCGTGATTAGAATGCATGTCAAGGGTTATGGGGAAAAGGCAGGAGAATGGGAATAGGAGGAAGAGATCAGCTATGATTGAATGGCAGAGTAGTCTCGATGGGCCGAACGGTCTAATTCTACAACTATAATAGTAAGAGAACTTACCGGTTTGAAGTTTGATCTTTATTTTATGAGGCATTACGATGAGGGATTACGTGAAGAAGACCCGCCAGAGCGCCTGCACATCATACTTCAAAGCAGCAGCATGAAATCACAGTAACTACAGTCAAAGTGATATAGTAAGACTCAGAAGACTAGAACTACCAGATGATCTTTGCGATTATGAGGGTCGGGAGCGGAGGGCACGTAATCCCTCATCGTAACTTCTCATAAAATAAAGATCAAACTTCAAACTGGTAAGTTCTCACTTAATCTTACTATTTTACTTCGGAGTCACATGATACACATGAGTGATTCCGTGAAGATTTCAAAGTTCTGTGATTTCATGCCGTAGATACAGTTCCATACGACACACTGCTTCGGTTGACACAGAATAAACAAATAATGTATTGAACATTGTTTAAATTATACAATGAACGTCTTAAACAATAAAAGAACAGTAATAACCCCTCTTTTGCAGGGGAAATTACAAAGGAGAACTCAAACAGAACCCAAAACAGCATGCCCAAATCCTTGCATTGCGAGGACAGGTTTATCATAAACCGTGAAAAAGGTTCCTTCACTGGACCATCTTGTGGTGAGGATTTGGTCTAAAGGCACATCCTGCGCCTTTGCTGCGTACGTTGACGTTGCCCTGGTGGAGTGATTTAAGCACATCAGTGTCTACTCCAGTATAATGCAAACCTGTTTCGGCCATCTAGAAATAGTTTATACTGACACCTTTGTATGAGGTTTTATGTGGCTGATGAGCATCGCTGTTTCAGAGCCTCTGAGACTCTTGATGACCTTGCATATTGGCTCAGGTGCGTAACTACACATAGTCTTAGGTCAATGGGTATATTTTAAGCTTATTTTGGTTCCAGCCATCCCTGGCCTGCTCTGTTTGATTAGATCATATGCATAAAAAGTAATATTATCTACAGAAGAATGCATGCTGTCCAGTCGTAACTTTTGCAATATCTGGACAAATTGCGCTGCCACTAGCACCATGAACATGAACACTTTGAGCGTTACCTTCTGGAAAGGCAGAGATGTAATTGGAGCCCATTGCCAAAGCAGTATGAGAACTATGCTCACATCCCAGATTTCTGAATATCTAGGTCTGGGAGGGTTTTGTTAAAATACCTCATATGAATCGGACCACCAATAGATGAAATCTGACAGAGTGTTGTCCAGACCCTTGCCCTAAATAGGAGGACAAAGCACTTCGAGCACTATAAATGGCACTATAGCTTAACTGCTCATCAAAATGCAATGTAGCAAGGAACTCCAATACATCCGGTATGCCTGCAATATGATAAGATATATTTGACTGTAAACAGAACATCTCCCATTTCTTAATATGAGATACATATCGTTTTTAGTACAATCTCTCCAGGCCACCGTAATCACATCAACGGTCCTACTCAATAGTCCGAGTCCCTGAAACAGTCTGGTCAGAAGATACAAATCAACAGATTAATATGATCATGTAAAGGGGAACTCTCCTCCTGTCCCAGGGTGAACCAACAAGTTGCTGCATTTGGGGATAGCCATGAATGGCTGTGTCATCAGTCTGAGGAACAATGGGAACCATGGCTGTGTGGGCCAGTTAGGAACTACCAAATGCCTAAAGCGGAGTTGTGCTCTATTTTGGTGAGACATTGATTGATGAGGCAGAATGGGGGAAAAGCATAGGAACGTACGTCCCCAATGTAGCGAGAATGCATCCTCCGTTACTACCCCTGAATCCGGTTCCCATGAGATGTATTTAGGTAACTGGTGATTTAACCTGGATCTATGTCTGGCAATCCATACCGGCTGACAATCATTTTGAAACTTTTGGATTCAGCATCCATTTTGTGTTGTCATTGAATTTACGTGACCTGGTGTCTGCCACTTTCACGTTATCTCTACCTGGTAGGTAGATATTTGAGACCCAGATGTTTCTCGTAATGCACCAGTGCCAGATGAGGTTAGTCAGATTGTCACAGAATAATGACCTAATTCCACCCATGTGATTGATATATGCAACAGCTGTGGTATTGTCAATCTGAAGCTGCACATGCAAATCATGCATTGTTGAGCAGAATGCTTTAGGCCATAGAATGCACCCAGCAATTCTACGTAGTTTATCCCATGCCTCTGCAGGATTAATGCCTCTTCAACATTCCATCTGCCACCACAGCTAGACTCGGTATCAGTGGCTCCCCATTCGAATCGCTCACATCAGTTTGTAAACTGAAGGTTATTGAGTCAGAATGTCTCTAGTACATCGAGAGACATTAGTTACAGTTTTGGCCGTAGGCAAAGTACTGACATGTTAGTTAAATCAATGATGAACCCCAAATAGCCAATCATTCTAGATGGTACTAATTTTGATTTAATAGTAAGATTAAACGAGAACTTACCAGTTCTTACCACTGAGTTTTTAAACATGTTTTAACCATCTAGAATATAATTATCTAGAACCATCAGTTTTTACTGATACTTAATGTGGTTTTTGTGTGTAATAAGTAGCGCTGTCTCACCACCACAGAGACTCTTACCTACTTTAACATATTGAGTCAATGTTGACCCACACACAATTTTTGGCCGACAGGATATGCTTAAATGTTACCTTGGTTCCAGCTCTTCTTGATCTGCTTTGTTTGGTAAATTCATAAACATATAATATAATGTAATCTGTAGCCACATGCAATTATTTAACGTAACATTTGCAATGTTTGCACTCTTATGCTGATACTAAAGTCATGAGCATTATTACTTTCAATGTTAATTTTTTGAATCATTGATAGACTTGGAGTCTATTGCCTAAGGCAAGTCAGGACTTTGCTGATCTCCCAATCATATATAGATATAGATATAGATATAGATGTAGATGTAGATGTAGATGTAGATGTAGATGTATAGATATATATAGATATATATATAGATATAGATATAGATTTTTTTTCATATCGGGATATTATGAATGAACCCGATAACTTCTTGGTCAGCAATTTGTCCTAAATAGGACGATAAACAGTATGAGCTCTATTATTGGCTCTATCACTTAGATGCTGAGAAAAAATGCAATCCACAAGGAACTCCTATGTCTAATATGATAAAATAACTTTTACTGTCTGCAAAAGACTTCCAATTTCTTACAAACAAAATATTGTTTTTTTTTAAACTATTTCTCCAAATTGCAGGTATAACATTCCTTTTGTACATAATTGTTATATTGTTATATTAGTTAAAACATTCATAGACCTCTTTAACCGTCAAACTGTTATAATGGTCTGGTCAAACCTGCAGATAACCAAATTCATATCTTCATGCCCTGGATGAATTTGTACAACAATAACTATTACTGCAACTATGAGTCATCATAACTGGTTCAACATCACTCTGAACATTAATGAGAACCATGAAGGCCGGGTTTGGACCACCAAAGCACCCCTGGCAGCGTCCTGCTACATTTTCATCAGACACTGCCCTATCAGACAAAAATGAGGAACATAAAAGAACATCTTTCCTCATGTAATTTAGCGAAATGCATCCACCGCTCCTGTTCTCGGTTTTCCCACGAGAACATTTGAGAGATCGGTGATTTAATCTGGATAGAACCAGATTAATGGTAAGTAATCCATATTACTGACAATGTTTTTCCCCTGATTTGTTGTCTGCGACAACATTGTCTCTTCCTTAGAGATAAACAGCTGGACATTTTTAGAATACGCCACATCTGGTTACCCAGATAATCACTTGATAATGATCTTACTTGACTCATGTGATTGATATATGCCACAGCCATGGTATTGTTCACCTGATATGACATGCACACTTTCATAATAGAACAATAGGCATTTAATCCATAAAAACTCCTGAAACTCCAATAATTAATACAAATGTTTGGAGAAAATTTCTTAGGCCAATCCATTTGCAATTACCTGGTGTTATTGTCCGTAGTCCCAAACAAGGGACGTATCAAATATTAACTTGATAAGAATAGATATTATTCTTATCTTAACCCAAATAATCACAGAAGCTATCCATCATCCGATAATACTCGCTTCAGCTTGCAACGGCTGCTAAGCTTATATATTTAAAGCAGCTTGTGGACCTTTTCTATCCACTACTTTAATTCTGATAACGTACCCTTTGGTATTTGCATAGGCCTGTCAACAAAGGCCTGCATACTCTTATAATTCTTGTGTTTTCCCTTTTTTGGAGCTTTTTTATTCTTTTACCTAAGCTCCTTCTCTGATGGAGGGACAAAGTTTGTCAACAAAGCAATGAGACATATTTGTATCTCGGAAAACATTTTTCCTCATCATATGGTGCTGAATTACTCCTATACCCAGAATAGTAATTTAGGAATGTTTATGAATGCCTAAAACATAGATTTTATTGGATGGGTCAGGACCATTGCCTCTCAACAGGCTTGTAATTGCTGCACTAATTTGCAGCTGACTCCTGATCAACCTTAAAATTAAAAATGTGATCAAGATAAACCATGACCATGTCCTCATTAGTGCAAGTGCTGATCTTCTTATCAGTGCAATTGTTGTTCCAGTAACTATGTGAACAGCCTAGAACTGAGTTTAATCCATTAGACAATGTCTTAACTTGCACAGCTGACCCATTCTAATTTCAAGCACCTGTAAATATGATAATAAATTGGTACTAAATACCAATCCTTCAAGTTTTATAGTAATGATTGACAGTTTGTTAATAACAACTGTTTTCCAATGTTGAAGATGTCCATTTTAATAAAATGTTTTTACACTATAAAAGTGTATTTAAAATGATGTCTTGTATGGCTTTATCACCACATCTTCTTTTTCCCTGGGGAAATTTATGATACAAATGTACGTACCTCTTCTTTATTGGAGATATTTTGGGTGCAAACCTAAAATCAATTTTTACGTTTTCCTATACAGGTGAACCAATTCCTTCTACAAATTTTTTGTAGATCCTTTGCACATTAAAATAAATCAACCCTTTGTTATGCCACATCATTGATCATAACACACCTGTAATCTCCCACAATTGGAGATTTCATCAACTTCTTCTGTACACGTTGTTGCACCTCTTCAAAGCCTTTTCTTCCCAATCATATGGGTTCACATAAGGCTGTGTTGGATAAATATTTATTTATCATACTCCTGCCTTTGTTTTAATCCATTATAAAATCTTTACATTGGATTATAATTTTTCCAAAGTTTAATGACCACTAGTCTTTCCGTTGTAATCGATGTCTATCATTTATCCTGAGGCAGGTTTACTCCATAATAATCAGGAGTTTAACATAACTTGATCTGTTTTGACCTGCAAATCTAAAGTGCAAAATTGGTCCCAATAACAATTACATACACACACACACATATATATATATATATTTTTTTTTTAAATCCCATTGAGCTCCACAAACTAATGGCAATTTGTCTTTTTATTTTAAATGTTTTGGTTATTGCACAATGTTTTATTTGTTTTACATAAGTAGTGATACCACGCACCAGCTTGAAATACTTTGAAATTGTATTTCCTTATGTCTCCATATAATTGAGACTTGGGTACCATAATCGGATTCACCGTTGATACCTTAATAAGACATAAAAGGTTTTATCAATAACTCTGCTGTTTCAACCATAACAGCTTTGGTGAGAGACCAATTAATTTTGGTTTCCATGGTAACTTTCCATGGCCTCACTCCTTCATTCAGGTATCATACCTAGTACACCTGTATATATATATTTGTGCTGTGGTGGGTACTTTATGACCAGCCACCACTATCAATGCACCTTTAGAGTCAGTTTTTTTCATATTCTTTTACTGCCCTGGTTACTCCTGAGTTGTTCCTCAAGGAGACTACCTCCAAAACAATCCGAGGTAGATATTCCCACATTGATAAATTCCACCATATATATTAATATATCTGGTGGAATAAAAGGGTCTGTTTTTGGGAATATTCTGGGCCTTTTTAAACCCTTTAGTTGATTTTTTAATGTTTGTAGTCTTTCTCCATTAATTTTAAGCCATAAAGCTTTTTTGTCTGGAGGCCTTTTTATTAGAACTTTTTAAATCATGGCCTCTCTGACTTTTATATTTTTTCCTCCCCACTGGAGTTTTTCCATCTGGAGTGTTTTCTTTTCTTTTTAACTTTTAAACTCCGTTTTTTCCCCCCGGAGTATTTTCTTTTCTTCATAGCCAAAAGTTTGTCGAGCATTCTCCCTAACAGAAATTTTAACGGCCACCGGTATCGGAACCGGCTCCGCACTAATCTGCCGTCCCGATCGCCGAGTTTTCCCCTTGGGACGCTTTTTAAATTCCGTTTTTTCCCCGGAGTTTTTTCTTTTCACTTTAACTTTTATTTTATTTTTTGTTTTAAATTTCGTTTCTTTTTTTAACTCCTGGTGGCTCTATACACCAGCCACGGAGTTTGGATATGCCCTGTAAGTATTTCAACTGCACTTACCTGCGGGCCCGTTCCTACCGCTGTAGAGGAGCTGCCTCTGCAGCTCTTGCTCTGCCGTCAGCGTCGACGTAATGCCGATCAAGCGCCAGGCGGGGCTTCTTCACGTAGTCACTCACATGACTCCGAAGTAAAATTAGATGGGTGAGGAACCTAACCTCTCAACAGGTGTTTGGTAGCAGAATATTATGCATCTTTCAGATCTATGGTTGCCATATAACACCCTTTTGATACCAGTTGCTTAGCAGTACTGAAAGTTTCCATTAAAGAAAACGTTTATACTGGACCTAAGAGTTAAGTCTGGTTAGGTCCAGAATTACTTGACACCCACCATCGTTCTTTTGCCTGGGGAATATTGGACACAAATTGTTGAGGCTGATATGCTGTCCTTTCATTTACCCCTTTTTTGGAATAATATACCAATTTCATCATTCACCTGTAGTTTCTAGTATTGAAAACCCAATACCCGACTAGGTGTATTTTGTACGGCTGGATGTACTTCTGAGATAAACCCCATTCATGACCCCCGGATACAGTCCAGTATGAATAGATCTGATGTTATGCAGCACCATGTATCATAGAACAATTGCTACCTACCCCCGACCGGTGACTGATCTCTAGAGGATTTATCCTGGATTTTCAATTACCCCTTCCTGTTCTGAAAGGGTATGGTTTTTGAGTTGGCATCCTGGTCTCAGGATGAGTTTTGATGAGGCCGATTGTTTTTGCCTCATCGTCCAGGTCTTTTCCTGGATATTAGAGGATCTGCGCAAGGCTGTGAACCGTGGGTTGAGCGTAGGCTGGATGGCTATTCGTGAATAATTAATTCTCAAAATGGGCATTACACAGCAGGGTCCATATCTTGCTGTGTTTTGATAGTGGTGCCCTTGTACCATTTGCCCAAATGCCATTATTCCTGCTCCAACCAGTTTTTAGGACTTTCTGCAGCCTTAACTCATGCGCCCCCATGATGCGCCCCTTTAGAGCGATGCACAGTTAACAGGTGTTTGGTATGTCTTGCGAAGTTTCCTCCATTATGGTGTCCTGGAGCTGGTGAGAGGCCATATAATTAAATTGCTGGCCAGATTGTTATCCATGGCTTCACCAGTTCCCGCCGGTATGGCAAATTGCTGGCCACATCCGGCACACGTGGAGCATAGCTCATGTGCTTTGGTGTATGCACATAAGCAGTGACACCAAACTTCAGGGTCAGATTCATACTGCCCTGGCTTCTCCCTGCTTATGCTCACGGGAGGTAACATGCAGCCCTAAACAAGGTGCTGCTGTTATGGGTCCCCATGCAGACTCGTAGGCATTTTATCTTTCATATGTGTACAGCTCTTTTGCTATAAGGACCTCTGCTAGAGGTTGCTGCTGAAAGCTGCTGGGGACCCTGGGGTATAAACCCAAGCTGGAACACCTCCTGGTTGTTATTATTTTAGCTATGAGGTGTTCCACATTGTCCAGACATCCCCAATGTTTATTTTGGAAGGGGGAAAGCCTTGCTGGCCTCACTCATCAGAGTTGATAGGCCTGGACAATTTACTCTTGGCCTGCCTCCCGACAGGAGTGGCCACAGTGCTTTAAAGCACCGGAGTTGATGCCGCTGGCTGAACTGCCGGCGGCTCTAAAGTCGCGCCTCAAATGCCGGCGTCATCCGCTGACCGCAAGCTACGAGTTCATCATGAGGAATTTCCCCTACTATCGAGAACAAGCAATGCTGGCAGAACTCCATCCGCCACAACCTCAGCCTCAATAAGTGGTTCGTCAAAGTGCCTCGGCATTTCAATTACCCTGGCAAGGATAATTACTGGATGCTGGACCCGTCCAGCGATGACGTGTTCATCGGCGGGACGACGCGCAAACTTCGCCGGAGGTCGGTCACGTCCCGGGGCAAATTTCAAGAGGGGACTCCGCCTTCCGACGTGTGGACTGGGCTTGGTGGAACGCAGCAACCCCTTGTACTGGCCGCTGTCACCCTCCCTTTCCTTGCACCATCCGCACAACACTCTGAATTACTCCAGCGCCGCCTCTAGTTTTTTGAACCAGGCTCCCAGTTACAGCTCGTTGCTCAGCGGTTGCGGATCCGGGATGGAGCAGATGGCGAGCGGGGATATCTCTCACCTGTTGTTGAGGAGATCTGTACAGTGCAGGTACACGGTGAACCCTTGCTCCGTCAGCTTGCTGGTGGGGGCAAGCCGGCTACTTCTTCCCATCCTTGCATCACACGTAGGCGGTGCAGCAGCAGAACGGACCCGGGATGCCTTCTCTCCGAGACCCCCAGACCGTCCCTTTCCACCTTCCCATGCGGACTGGCCGCAGGTAGGTTTTACTTTATGGGCGACACACTCGCCTTATTTTCACTGCTTTAATATTTTTTCCCTTTTAGGAAGTGTCCCTGCTGGCTCCTGTAACCAGCCTTACAGGGCCTAGTAAACCGCAGAATGTTTAAAACACTTACCTGCGGGTGTTTTACTTACCGCTGGTGGAGCTGCGCTCTCCAGCCTGTCGGTGCACCAAACGCGTCTGACGTAATAATGCGCAGGCGTCTGGCGGGTCTTCTTCACAGAATCACTCACGTGACTCCGAAGTAAAATTTGTGAACTTGTGAACTAATGGAATAATGGCATGAGATGGGTTTAATGTCCAGGGATAGACACAAAGTGCTGGCGTGACTCAGTGGGTCAGGCAGCATCTCTGGAGGAAAAGGAATAGGTGATGTTTTAAGTCCGGACCCTTCTTTGGACTGGATTTGCGAGCTGCTCAATCAAATCAGATAATACTGTACATGAATTCAATCAAGCAAAACGCAAGTACAACAGATAGAGTGAAGAGAAAAATACCAGTGTGCAGAATATAGTTGCTCAGCCGTATAGTGTTACAGTTCCAGAGAAAAAGTCAAATGATATAGAAATTGGATGGCTATGTATTCTGTCTGAGATAACCTTAACTCTTGACTTCTCAAAATCTTTCAATACATATAAGGCACATGTATAATGTTGGAACACATTCAATTTGGATTGATGATCCATATTATTACAGCTTCAACAACACTTAACAAAATTGACACCTGCCATGTAATGACACTGCAGTGCATTCTTAGCACAGCACCTAGCACTAACTCTACCACCTTGAAACATGACTGATTAGGAACATGTACGGGTGAGAGGGATGTTGGGATTGGAGATGGTAGTGAGGAGATGGTGGGCATTCAGTGAGTGGCCAGCAGACCATGGACCCCTCCAGGAATCAACAAGCACATTAAAGTCTTGTGCATTTGTGTGAGGGTATGAAGTATATCCATTTAACATGTACCTCTGAAAGCATTTGTGTTTAGATTTCTGCACGTGTTCCTGCCAGAAGTCATTGCATAGAAATCCCATTCACCTCCTTTAAATCACGCACCAACAAGACTTCTATTCCATCAGTGATCCTTTTTTTTTTCAAGATGCTGCAACTCTCAGCCTAACTATTGATCAGAATCCTTAAACATTTTGAATATTTAGATCAAACGTCACCACCACATGAGAAATAGGAGGATGTTAATCACTTGCCCTTTGGTCCTGCTGAGTTACAATTAGAAACATAGAAAATAGGTGCAGGAGTAGGCCATTCAGCCCTTTGAGCCAGCTGATCATCTAAAATCAGTATCCCTTTCCTGCTTTCTCCCCAAACCCCTTGATTCCGTTAGCCCTAAGAGCTAAATCTAACTCCTTCCTGAAAATATTTAGCAAATTGGCCTCCACTGCCCTCTGTGGCAGAGAATTCCACAGATTCACAACTCTCTGGGTGAAAAGGTTTTTCCTCATCTCAGTCCTAAATGGCCTACCCCTTATTCTTAAACTGTGACCCCTGGTTCTAAACTTCCCCAACATCAGGAATATTGTTCCTGAGTCTAGCCTGTCCAATCCTTTAAGTATTGTTTCTATAAGATCTCTCATCCTTCTAAATTCCAGTGAATACAAGCCCAGTGGTCCCATTCTTTCCTCATATGTCAGTCCCATCATTCGGATAATTAACCTGCTTGGTTAATCTCACTCGGGGTAATATCCCGCAACTCCATCCTTACTCCCCCTCCGCTCTCTCATAACAAGGACAGAGTCCCCCTTGTCCTCACCTTCAACCCCATCATCCGTCGCATACACCATATAATCCGCCAAATTATATGTTTATAATAAAAAATTTAAAATTAAAATTAAAATTAAATTAAAAGTCTGAAGAAGGGTCTCAACCCGAAACATCACCTATTCCTTCGCTCCATAGATGCTGCCTCACCCGCTGAGTTTCTCCAGCATTTCTTTCTTAAACATATAATCCTCCAACATTTTCGCCACCTCCAAAGGGATCCCACTACTTGCCATGTCTTCCCATCTCCACCCCTTTCTGCTTTCCGCAGCGACCGTTCCCTCCGTAACTCCCTGGTCAACTTGTTCCTTCCTACCCAAACCACCTCCTCCCCAGGTATTTTCCCTTACAACAGCAGGAGATGCAACACCTGTCACTTTACCTTTTTATAACCCAGTTTCCCTTTCACCCTGAATCTATCTGAAGAAGGGTCTCGACCCTAAACATCATCTATTCCTTTTCTCCAGAGATGCTGCCTGACCCACTGAGTTACATATTGTGTCTTTCTTTGGAGTAAACGAGCATCTGCAGTTCCTTCCTACAAAGCTTCTTATCCTTCACAGCTCTAAGATGATCAATCTCGGCTTCCTCAGTCACTCAATAATTCCAAAGTCCTCATTTACAAGTACTTTACTACTGAATTTATTTGTATAACTTTCTCTTTTTTTTTTCTTATGATTCCAATTATAAAACTAATATGCCACAGGCTTTGTATATAGCTCTCCCAACTTATCCAACAATTCTGATAAAAGGTCAGTAGCCTGAAGCATTAATGGGCCTGTCCCACTTAAGTGACTTTTTAGGCGACTACAGGACACTTGGCAGTCGCCACATGGTTGCCACATGTTTGCGGGTAGTTGCCGGGGAGTTGCCTTCATGGTCGTGAGGAGTTCCCACATTTTGGGAACTAGTCGCGACCTCATTATGGTCGCCGAGAAATTTTGAACATGTCGCAAGGAGGTCCTAATGGGTTGCCTGGAGGTCGAAGGTTCTCTTAGGTTCTCGTAGGCTGTAGCCGGTGCTGGCCGGTGAATTTCATTGCCTCATTGGGAAAAAAAACGTAAGCTTCAGAACCAAGGATAACCGACAGGTAATGTTAAATGTCCGCCAAACTTCACAGCCACAGAGCCGTGTATCTCTGGTTTAATAAATGTTGTCTCCACTCCTTCTCCCCCCTCTCTCCCCCCCCCCCCCTCCCCCCCCCTCTCTTTTAAAGGACAACGTACACTGTGCTAGCCGTCTTAATTACAGCACCAACCTTCCTGTTCATCGCGGTGTGTGTCTGTATCACCTTGGCTTTGCACCATGTGAATTTCAGACAGCGCTCCCCCAGCTTGCCCTGGCCCCCATCTTTGCGATGTGTTTGTGTGTGTGTATTCCACTCGGATAGTCGCCGTTCCAGTTGCCGGTTTTTCAAGCGACTGCCGGCAACTTGACAGTCGCCGGCAGACGCCTGAATAATCGCCTAAGTGGGATAGGCCCATAACAGCTTAATTTTCTACAAATGCTGAACTGTGCTCCCAATAGCCAGCATCGGTAAGCATTATAAATGGCACCTTGAATGTTAATTAATATTGTCAGGCTACAGAACTGTGTCTCAGCCATGGTAGTGAGCAACACAATGTCCCACATGGGGTAACATAGAAACATAGAATCAAGAAAATAGGTGCAGAGTAGGCCATCGAGCCTGCACCGATGGCTGCAGTAGTACCTGCCTTCTCTCCATACCCCCGATCCCCTGGCCACAAGGGCAACAACTACCTTATCTGGCAGAGAATTCCAGAGATTCACCACTCTCTGTGTGAAAAATGTTTTTCTCATCTCGGTCCTAAAATACTTCCCCCTTATCCTTAGACCGTGACCCCTTGTTCTGGACTTTCCCAACATCGGGAATAATCTTCCTGCATCCAGCCTATCCAACCCCTTAAGAATTTTGTAAGTTTCTATAAGATCCCCCCTCAATCTTCTAAATTCTAGTGAGTACAAGCCGAGTCTATCCAGTCTTTCTTCATATGAAAGTCCTGACATCCCAGGAATCAGTCTGGTGAACCTTCTCTGTATTCCCTCTATGGCAAGAATGTCTTTCCTCAGATTAGGAGCACAAAACTGTACGCAATACTCCAGGTGTGGTCTCACCAAGACCCTGTACAACTGCAGTAGAACCTCCCTGCTCCTATACTCAAATCCTTTTGCTATGAATGCTAACATACCATTCGCTTTCTTCACAGCCTGCTACACCTGCATGCCTACTTCGTCTCGTTGCATCTCCCCTTTTCCTAATCGGCCATGGTAGTCCTCTCTCCTTTCCTGCTCGCCATCTACACCTTGGACTTCAGATATAACTATGTCTCCTGCCACCTGCAGAAGTTATCAGATGACCCTGCAATTGTTTGCTGCATCAGTTTTGAGAGCGAAGCTGAATACAGAGGTGTAGTCAATAACTTTGTTGAGTGGAGTGGGCTGAATCACTTGCAGCTCAACTAAGGAGTTAGTGCTGGACTTTTGGGAGGAGAGCAAACACCCTTGTCTCCATCAATGGTGTGGATGTGCAGTTTACCAGGGATTACAAATACCTTGGAATGAACCTAGACAGTAAACTGGGCTGGTCCAGGAATGCAGAGGCCCTGTACAAGAAGGGACAGAGCCAGTTTTACTTTTTGAGAAGGCTCCACTCCTTCAACAACTGCAGCAAGATGCTGCGGATGTTCTACCAATCGGTGGTAGCCAGTACCATCTTCTTCGCTGTCGTGTGCTGGGGCAGCAGGGCGAGGACTGCGGAGGCCAACAGGATTAACAAGCCCATCAGGAAGGCTGGCTCCATCCTGGGGGCGGAGTTGGATTCATGGGAGGTTGTTTTGGAGGGGAGGATGCACCGCAAACTGCGGAGCATCTTGGACAATACAGCTCACCCCCTCCATGACACACTGGTCAACCTGAGGAGCACCTTCAGCAACAGACTGGTTCCACCAAGATGCAGTGCAGAATCCCACAGGAGATCCTATTCCCCCATGGCTATCAAACTGTACAACTCCTCCCTTCTGTCGTGTGGCAAACCCTCCGCACCTCCCCAACATTCGCACACCCCCAATCCTTTTCACTCGTCACTTTCATGTTTCATGTATCTTGTGGTTTATAACTGTTGGCAGATCATTTTTCCTCCAGGGATAGATAAAGTGGTATCATATCATATTGTTTCATAAAATCCAACAAATTCATCACCCTTTTCAGTCAGAGTGTGGTCGGTATATGGAAAGAACTGTCAGAGGAGGTAGTTGAGGCAGGTACTATAACCACATTTAAAAGACACTTGGACAAGCACATGGATTGGAAAGGTTTAGAAGTATATGGGCCAAATGTGGGAGATGGGTCCAGCTTAGAAGGGGCATCTTGGTCGGTATGGAGTAGTTGGGCTGAAGGGCTTATTTCCATGCTCTATTACACTAAAGGTAAATACAGAAATAGGCCTCGTTTCAAAAATCTGCAGAAGCAAGATCACTGAAGTGCAAAGAGAAGATGCCAGATACTCTCTGCATGTCCAGTAAGTTGATAAAGAAAGAACTGAATTAACCATTCAAGTTAAAGATTCTTCATCAAAACATTCAACGTCATTTCCAGGGACTAACAATGCTGCTGGCAGATTAATGAGGCATTGTTATTTATTATTAAGCAGAAGAATTTTCCATTTCACCATTGTCACCATCTTTTCCACCCACTCAGGGCAAAATGTACCGAGGAGCTGAATTTTTCATTGATGATTTTATTGTTTTTGACAGTTTTGTTTACAAATTCCTTATCAGAGCAGCATACAAGTATGTATTTCTTGTGTCTTTCATAAATTACTGGTAAACAATTTATAATGTTTTATGTTGATCTAAAATAATACAAGGAAAACCTTCTACGGAATTGAAGAATAAGGAGTGTATTGCAATTTTTTCCACTGACACCACACAATTTTTCATATTCATCTCTGCCTGGCTCCTTGACAAAAGATAATAAAAAGTTTTTATTTATTCCTTTATTTTTAAAGAAAGAATTGCAAAGCAAGTTACAAACTTTTGAAGGTCTGACCATTGCAAAATCTTTATGGAGCCAACATACTATCTATCCTTGCACTGAGGACAACTTTCATTGCTGTGCGTGGGGCTTCTACAACCTTTGTGCACTTGAAGGACTGATCATTGCATAATCTTTATGGAGGCAATGGAAGTGATTCAGGAAAGATCTAGCCCCTCAAACCTAGACATCTATAAGGAACGATGATCACCAGTGTCAGTAGAACTATATTCCACCACAATGTGTAAACTCCTGATTGAGCATATCCCTTGTTCTGTTTTCTTCATGAAATTAAGAGGACATGGGGTGTGTTCGGAAGTCAAACCTGATAAAATGAAGAAAAACACGTTAGGAGCAACAGCTGGTGTATCTATAAATTAGCTGTCATCTTGGCCATGCTACACAGGATAAACAGTGGAAGAAGTGAGATGCAGAGCTAAGTGATGGACCGCCAACAGATCAGTTGGGTGTCCTGAGTGGCTCCACGTACATTTGAGAATGATAATCAAACACCAGATGGGTGGTGAGGACTCCATGATCATCTCCTCCAAGATGATGTGAGTGCAGAAAGCACCACTAAGTTGTTTGCAACCTTCTCTGGCCTGAAGGGCTGAGTAGATGTAACAACAATTAAACTACTCAACTTACGCAACATCTCCCGAGACCCCATTTTGGGTTCACCTGCTCAACGCTTATAGTCAAGGCAGACCCGAGCCACGGTGCCTGTGGCGGATCAGGCATTGATCCCACAGGTGGTTCCACCATCGGAAGTCCAGTCCAGGTTACAACAAAAGTGTGACATTCAAAAACAGTGGTATGACAAAACAAGTAAGCCGCTGCCACCATTAACCAAGGGGCAGGTGGTTCGCTTACCGACTGACAAAGGCCATGACCATATCGGTGTAATTTCTGGAGCTGTTTCTGAGCCACGCTCATATCTGGTCAGTGCCAACGGCGGCACCTTCAGGCGTAACAGACAACATATCCTGCCTGTGAATGAGGCAGCTCCACCTCCGTATTATCCAGACCGTACAAGTGTACTTCCGTCCGTGTCCAGCGGCATTAATCCGCCTACACCAGCGCAACGACCCACTTCTGCAATGGCTGCTTTGCCAATGGCGATGCCCCCTCCACCTGCGCCACAGTCCCCTGTTTCAACACCGAGAATGCTGGTTCAGTCTCCGTCACCTGTGAACGCCACCGGGGAAAAACGGAGATGGTCTTTATCGCACACGTGCTGGTTGTGTTTGCAAGCCCACTGTGAAGTACCCGGGCTATGTTTGACTTTCCTCCAGCTTATTATCAATTGCTATGCATGCCTTATTTAGTCAATGGTTTTGTACTGACATTTAATTCTTTAAGAGGGAGGCTGTAGATCTGGCTCACTCATGTTATGAGTCATACTTTGTAGCTACGCCCACTAGTTTAACAGAAAGCCTCCCTGCCCTTCTCTCTCACTTTTAGAGTAATGTGCTAAGATGAAGTTACCTGTGCTGTAATGTTAATAAAGACTCTGGATCTTAATCACAGTGTGTGACCTAAGTTATTCTGACAGCAGAAGCTCAACAAGGGGGGGGGGGGGGGGGGGCACAGTGGCGGAGCAGTAAAGTTGCTGCCTTACAGCGGCAGACACCCGGGTTCGATCTTGACCTTGGGCGCTGTCCGTACACAGTTTTTTCGTTTTTGCGTGATTGCATGGGTTTTCTCCGGGTGCTACGGATTGTCTATAGCAGGGGGGTGGGGAACATTTTAATGTTGGAATACCGAATTAAGTTAGCTGTAATCTAATTGTGGGAAAGTATTTGAATATTTGGTTGCAACATGGAGGAACGCAGTTTCAGCTGATCTTCTAGATAGTATCCGTCATCTGTGACCTTAAGGGCTTCTTGATTTGGGTTAGGTAGGAGAAAGTGGATTTGCAGCAATAAGTGGTTGAAAAGCAAGAAAGCATTTCTCGTGCATGTTGACGAAGACGTGTGTATTCCTTTGCATTTTTCCATATTTCAATCGGATCTATCTTAGCGTCAAATAAGGACTTTAAAATGTAATCTTCTGAGAGCTCAATCAATTCCATCTGGAGTTCTTTCAGAGCCTTGGAGACATCAACTAGATGAGGTTGAAATGCTAGTTTGAGTGGGTTCATGATTCTCAGAGTCAGTGAACCTTTCATTGTATTCTTTAGTTGCATTCCAACCCGGACATGGTTCAACAACAACAAGCCCTGGTTCACTGCAGAACTCAGACAGCACAGACGGTCTATAGAGGAGGCCTACGGGAGCGGGGATGCAGACCTCTACAGGCAGCCCAAGTACAAGCTGAGAAGATGAATTAGAGCTGCCAAGGTAAGAAACTCTGAGAAGTTGAGGATCTCAGCTAGTTACTCTTCTTTAGTTTGGAAAGGCTTGCAAGAAATTACCAGCTACAAGAGGAAAGCCCCCCCGTTCTTTGGACAATCGTCAGCTGACCAACGACCTGAATGAGTTTTACTGCAGGTTTGAAAATCAGACACGTAACCCTGGTACCCCCCTCCCCCCCTCCTCTCCAACCCCCTCCCCAACCAACACAGCCAGACCCAAGTCTACAAAGAATGGATCCTGCACCCTCTCCTTCCCATTCACCACTTCACACCTACTTAAGGCCAGACTCCAGTATGAAAAGACTGGACCATTTCCCACCCCAACCAACACTTCACACCCACTCACAGCCTGACCTCAGTCTGCAAAGACTGGGGCCACCTACACTCACCCCTCTCCAATCACCGCTTCACACCCAATTACCCACTCCCTCCTTGCTGAACAACATCACTTCACCAACAGTAAAAATAGAGGAAGTGGAGAGGCTGTTCAGAAGACAGAAAAGCCGGAAATCTCCAGGACCTGACAATGTTTCCCCCTCTACTCTCAAGCTATGTGCCAAACAACTGACATCAATACAGACATTTGTAGCCAGTCCCTGCAAACATGTATTGTCCCTGTCTGCTTCAAAGTCTCCACTATTGTCCCTGTACCCAAAAAGGCAAGGATCACTTGTCTTAATGACGACAGGCCTGTCGCACTAACCTCTGTAGTCATGAAGACACTCGAAAGTGTTGTGCTGGCCAAGCTGAAAAATATCACAATCCCCCTACTGGATCCTATGCAGTTTGCATATCGGGCCAATAGATCTGTGGAAGATGTAGTCAACCTGGTCCTGCACTTCATCCTACAGCACCTAGACTGCCAGGGGATCTATGTGAGGATCCTGTTTGTTGATTTTAGCTCTGCATTCAACACCATTGTGCCAGAACTACTACACTCCAAACTTTCTGAGTTGACTGTGCCTGAACCCCTCTGTCGGTGGATCACCAGCTTCCTGACAGACAGGAAGCAGCATGTGAGGCTGCGAAAGTACATCTCGGACCCGCAAACGAGCACTGCAAGGCTGCGTACTGTCTCCTTTCCTCTACTCTCTCTACACCAATGACTGCACCTCCACAGACACCTCTGTCAAGCTTCTCAAGTTTGCGGATGACACAAGCCTGATTGGACTGACCCAGGATGGGGAGGAATCTGCCAACAGACAGGAAGTGTCACAGCTGGTGTCCTGGTGCCATCACAACCTAGAGCTCAATGCTCTTAAGACAATGGAATTGATTGTAGACTTAGGAGAGCTACCCCTCCCCTCACCCCACTCATCATCACAACACCACACTTACATCTGTGGAGTCTTTTTAGTTCCCGCGAACCATCATCTCCAAGAGCCTTAAGTGGGGGGGCTACCATCGACTTCACAGTCAAAAAGGCACAACAGAGGATGTACTTCCTACGGCAGCTGAGGAAGCACAATCTGCCACAGGCAATGATGGTCCAATTCTACACGGCCATCGTAGAGTCTGTTCTCACCTTATCTATCATTGTCTGGTTTGGCTCAGCTACCAAGCATTTCACCTGGAGGCTGCAGCACATCATCCGATCAGCGGAGAAGGTTATTGGCTGTAACCTTCCCTCCATTGATGAACTGTACACTGCAAGGGCCAGGAAGCGAGTGGGCAAGATTAACTCTGACCCCTCTCACCCTGGCCACGAACTCTTTGAATCACTTCCCTCTGGAAGGCGACTCCGGGTTGTCAAAGCTGCCACAGCCAGACATAAAAACAGTTTTTGTCCACAAGTAGTTGCTCTACTCAACAGCCAAAAATCTGTAGCCTCCCTTTGATCTGGTATGTTATTGGTTCACATGCTTGATCAATGGTATTTTATCATTAATGTTTTATTATTATTAATGTTTTGTGTTTTCTGAGTCATTCATAACTGTCTCTATATGTCATGTTGTTACGTGGGCGGAGCACCAAGGCAAATTCCTTGTATGTGAATACTTGGCCAATAAACTTACTTACGTACTTACTTACTTTAATTAATAAGTCTATAACAGCAGGGCTCGAAATTAGCGATTGCCCGTGCACCAATGACCACACAAAAAGCTGAGGTAACTCATGCCTGATTGGGTCAGGCAGCATCTCTGGAGAAAAGGAACATGACGTTTCGTGTCAGCGGCGTTAACAAGCTGTAGTTAGGGCAAAGATACTAGGTGCGGCGTAACGGACGGTCGGAGTGAATGGCGTGCCCCGCACAGCGGCAGCAGCTCCACCTCCTTCTCCTCCCACAGCCCGCCCGCACTGAAAGCGGTCGCTGCTTGCCACCACCATACCCGCTTTTAAAACAAACCCTCTCGCACACCGAGGCTGGGAGGGAGGAAGGAAGGGGGACCTCCTTCCACCGTCTGAAGCAGTTGCACCGCTCGGCCCCGCACCTTCCTGTTGGCTGGCAGACAAGGGGAGGCGGTGGCGAGGAGATCCCAACTGCCCCCCCTTTGGCGGCGGCACCTGGCGGTGGACAGGGACGGCCAAGGCAGAGGGGAGATGATGCCGTCCCTGTCCGATGAGCGCTGACCTTCCTTCCTCCCCACCTCCCCCCCTCTCTCTCTCTCTCTCTCTCTCGCTCTCTTTCTTGTATGCCCCCCTCCACCCCCCTTATCCCGAGAGCCCTCCTCTCCATCCCGCACTGATCCCCATTCCCGCCTCTATTCGGTCCTCACTGACATCCCCTGTGCTCCCCTCCCCATCTACCCCCCCCCCCCCCCCCCCAAATCTATTCATCCTGCGCTGATCACCCTATACATCACCACATACCTGCATCCCTTGTGCATGACTCACTAGCTTCTCATTTTCACACCACAAACAGCTTACAATGGCTTGTTCCCTTTATCATCGATACTTTTTTGCATATCCATTCCATGACCCTCGACCCGAAATATCCTTAGATGCTGCTGCATGATCTTTTTGTGGTAACCCTATACACCTCGCATTGATTCTCCTTCCACTCCCCATCGATCCTACATTGGTCCCCCAATTCATCCTGTATTGACCCCCTTTCCCATTCATCCTGCACTTCTCCTCCATCCATCCTGTACTGAACCCCCCATTCATCCCGTACTGACCCACCCACTATTTACCCTGCACCGATCCCTCCATCCATCCTGTAGTGTTCTCTCCATTCATCTTTTACTGATCCCACCATCCATCCTGTACTTGTTCCCCCCCATTCATCCTGTTCTGATCCCCTCATCCATCCTGTAGTGATCTTCCCATTCATCTTTTACTGCTCCTTCCCATTCATCCTGTACTGAGCCCCTCATTCATCTTGTACTGATACTCCCATTCATCCTGCACTGAACCCCACATTCATCCTGTAGCGATCCCCCCATTCATCCTGTAGTGTTTAACCCATTTATCCTGCACAGACCCTCCAATCCACACTGTACTGAACCTCCCATTTATCCTGCGCTGATCCCCGCCCCCCATTCATCCTGCACTGATCCCCCCCATTCAAGGAGAATTGGGGGGATCAGTCTGAAGAAAGGTCTCGATCTGAAACGTTGCCTATTTCCTTCGCTCCATAGATGCTGCCTCACCCGCTGAGTTTCTCCAGCATTTTTGTCTACCCCCATTCATCCAGTACTGAACCCCCAATCATTCTGTACTGTCCCCCCCCCATCCATCCATCATGTACTGATCCCCCCATCCTATCCTGCACAGATCCTCCCCCGTCCATCCCGTACTGATCCCTCCATTCAACCCCTCTGACATACCCCGCGCTCTCCCCTCACAATTTTACCTACACCAACACGCATTAGTTCGCCTGCCTCAATCCATCCATTCCGCACCGATTGCCTTCTCAACCCCCCCCCCCCCCCCCCCCCTCCATCTATCCATCCCGCAATGATTCACCACCCCCCCCCCCCCCCCCCCACACAATTCTGCTGGAAATGTCTTCAGAGCAAACATTAACTATGTTTGATAACGGAATGCAATCAAATGTGTTTTAATTCCCAAAGTTATTATTTGTTAAAATCCTTAAAGATGGATTAATTAAATTGGAAACTCAGCATTTATCAATAATTTTTATTTAATCTGGTGCGTACAAACTAGGTATCTTCATTGCTGTTCACAGCACATACATCTAATCAAAATGTCCGGTAATGAGCCGTTTTGACACCTTTAAACATATTTCCAAAAGAACATTTGCTGCAGTTATGTCCTTTGGCCACCTCTTGTCAGTTAGTGTAATGTTTAACCTGCCAGATGGGTATAGACGGGTTTTTATCATAAAATGCCTTTAGAAGTTTCCTTGCGACCTGTATAATTTTGTTATGGATAAATTATGTGGGAAGCGAGAGAGTTTCTGTACCAATAGCAATAACGACCCATGCTATGGCCATGTCATGGTAATTTTCGGTCCTTCACAGAAAACATGCTTGCATCAATCTGTAGTGTGCATGGTTAAGCATATATGTTACCATGGTCCAGGATATATTGACACAGGTTGATCATAAGCTGAATAATCCAACCACATTTTTGTTTGGAAGTGGAAACAAATAATAGAAATTGCATTCATTGCAATGTGTAAAAAGAGTTGAGATACTGTATTATAATTTTGTTGCATGTCATTGTGGTATATATCATGTCTTTATTGGTGAATATGTTTAGTTTGTGACTTTATTTCAAGCAGAAATAATATGTGAATGCTTCATTGAGCATAATTCCGACTGGTAACTACGCACTTTGTCCGAGCACATTATTGCACGCGTCATGCAAGCCGTCTTAAATGACCACCTGAACTGTCATTTGACAACCTAAAAACCTGCCAAGGTTGCCCGGCTGGCAACAGGGAAAAAAAGTCAAGTGAGACTGCATGAAGGAATTTCATTTTGAAGAAGAGTTTGAAAAAAGAAGTCGAAAAGTAGTTTGAGCAAAGAAACATTCAATTCTGCTTTGACATGATATCACATAGAAATGTAGTACTTTTATAGTTAAATCTTTTTTCAATAATTCACATTGCTGATTCTATTCTTCATGAAATTTAATTATCTGTTCTCACAATGATAATAATTTTGCTAACACATGTCCCTGCGATAGCCAATGCACTTTACGATGATACGGCAAATCCACACTGAATGCCTCATTGTCCAACCCAAATTAGCCCTCCTGACTTACTAATGTTATAATTCTGGCCGTCAGTCGGGGAGGATTATTTTGTTGAATCTTCTTTTACTCTTTGGTATTTTAAATACGTCCATTTTAAGAATAAAATAAAAAAAAATAAAAGACAAACAAAAACATTAATAAAAATAAAAGGAACTGTTCTACAAAATATTGATTCATTCAAAAGGCCGCACTTAATGGCCTCGGAGGCCGCATGCAGCCTTAAGGCCTCAGGTTCCCCACCCCTGGTCTATAGCATAGGAGTAAGTATGATAGAAAATTGTGGTGACTTTAAAAAATAAATCAGTGGCATGGTTTTGTAGCAATCCCCTGCATGGAGGCAAAATATCTGAATCTGAACAATAAATAAAGCATTACAACAAACATAACAAGAATAAGAGAATGGGAATGTGGTAAATAAAGGGATTCTGTGAAACTGCTGAGAGAAAGTACAACATCATCACAAAACATGGCAGGAATCTAGATCCCTGCATTAGCCTTAATACACAGACCAGAAAGGCAATTGAGAAATTAGGACACAAACATGGGCCCTATAGCATCAAACTAATGTATTATAAGATATTGAACTAAAGTCATCTTTGCTGTCTTCTTGTAAAAGGGGCAACTGATTTTTTCACTCGAATCATTTAATAGTTTAGAAATAGATATTCAGTCAAGGAAATATGAAACCCATCAATTGACAAGAGAATTGGCCCTGTATGTGTGATTGGACTTTTGTGCTGTTGGCCAGTAAATGAAAAGTCAGATTATCTTTGTCATTATCTTGAAACGTCATTGGATTCAACATTCATCATATTTTAGGGGGTTCAAAACCAGACATTAAAAAAATTATATAAACCACAGCTTTCACAAACCCAACAATCTCAATTTTACACAATACTGCTTTAAGAATAACCCATGTAGCTTTCCCTACAGATACTTTGCTGTGTTCATGAATTTTAGTGAATGGTCAAAGAGCATGATGTCGCTTCAAAGACATGTAATTGTAATCAGAAATTATCCTAAACCTAAGGGATATCACTCATATTCTCTGCTGAAATACATTTAATGGATGTCAATTCAAATAGTATGAACTTGAAATTCAGTATGAAAATAGTATTATCTTGAAATTTAGTCACAAAACAGCAACATTTCCTGCTTCGTGTAAGTATGCTAGCTCTCCTGTCATGCTGTTTCAGAATTTAACCTATCCCAAATAACTTTTATGGAGGAACTGTTTCCCCTTTCGATATGTACATAATGATATATTTCACAGTACAACAATCATTTAGAGCATTACCAGGAGAAATTACATGAAATGGATTGGATTATGTCAATCATAATATATACGGTCAACCATACTTACACAACAGTGCTTGCTTGAGTTCCTGTGAGCAGATGATAACAGGGTAATGGGAACCCAGCCAAAGGGACACAAAGTGCTGGAGTAACGCAGCGGGTCAGGACGTCTCTGGGAGCAGGTGATGTTACAAGTCGGGGTCCTTCTTCAGACATGTTCTTCAGAGATACTGCCTGACCCATTGAGATACTCCAGCACTTTGTGTCCTTTTGTGTAAACCAACATCTGCAGTCCCATGTTTCTATATTTTGACAATCCCATTACAAGAAACTAGCCGAGTTGGGTCCCCCTTAATTTACTTGCTTGCCGGATCTCAATCAAGCTTCACATTCACTCCACAGAACTGAACCCATACAGCCAAAATGAGAAGCCTCACCAAAATTAACCCTACCCGCCTACCACTGATCACAAGAAAAGAACGTGCCACCCCACCCCTATAGAATTCATTGTTCATCAATCCCGACAATAAAATCATGAACCAATGATCAAGACTCGCACAAAACATAGCCATCTGTCTCACTGACTGCAGATCACACACCATCAATTCCCACACCATTTTATTTCCTTAACAGGACTATTATGACAAATTCCGAGTTAGCAATTCCCCGTGGACACTGTGTGTTTCCTCTCCAGGGACACGCCGGCGTGGACATAGGCCCAGAAGAGGACCAGGCAGTCGACTCAGGCAAATTCCTCCTACACCCTATTGTGGGTATGTAACCAAGGCAACTATCCTCCAGACCAGACCATGGCTGGGGGCCTATCAATTTTTCTTTTGCATTCTCGTGCACTGGCGCAGCAAGAAAAAGAAAGGCCTTGTGCAAGGTTGATTGATAACCTAGTTGATAACATGGCTACTGCCTCTATTAATCTATAACCAATATTTCCTTGCCATCCCTTTCACTTACAAATTCAAAATTTCCTATTATAGAAATTCTATATTAACATTATACTGAATTTCTGGAAAAATACTCTCATTATAGTTCATCAGTCACTCAAAGTAAGCATGATGGTGCAGCAGGTAAAGAAAGCAAATAGCATGTTGGCCTTCAATACAAGAGGAGTTGAGTATAGAGGCAAAGAGGTCCTTCTGCAGTTGTACAGGGCCCTAGTGAGTCCACACCTGGAGTATTGTATGTAGTTTTGGTCTCCCAATTTGAGGAAGAACATTCTTGCTATTGAGGGTGTGCAGCGAATGTTCATCAGGTTAATTCCCGGGATGGCGGGACTGTCATATGTTGATAGAATGGAGCGGCTGGGCTTGTATACTCTGGAATTTAGAAAGATGAGAGGGGATCTTATTGAAACATATAAGATTATTAAAGGTTTGGACACGCTAGAGGCAGGAAACATGTTCCCGATGTTGGGGGAGTCCAGAACCAGGGGCCACAGTTTAAGAATAAGGGGTAAGCCATTTAGAACGGAGATGAGGACAAACTTTTTCACACAGAGAGTTGTGAGTGTGCAATGTTCTTCCTCAGAGGGTGATGGAGGCTGGTTCTCTGGATGCTTTCAAGAGAGAGCTAGACAGAGCTCTTAAAGATAGTGGAGTTAAGGGATATGGGGAGAGGACAGGAACAGGATACTGATTGTAGATGATCAGCCATGATCACATTGAATGGCAGTGCTGGCTCGAGGGGACCGAATGGCCTACTCTTGCACATATTGTCTATTGTCTATTAGGTTTGACCATTCCAAATTGAGGTATTGGCTGAGATGTTGCAGACTGAAGCCCACCCAGCTACATTGTCATTACTTGTACTGTTTGCAGGACCCTATCCATAAACATATTTATGCTGACTGTGATTGTCTTGGTACTAGGCAGCAAGGCTCTGCAGAATGCCAGTGTCTTGTGTGATGCAGTACAAATGCCCTTTTACAGTGCCGGATTTAGATGAAGAGAAGCCCTAGATTATTCCACTTGTGAGGCCCCTCCCAATCCCCCACCCCCACGATTAGAGGAAGATGGAAAAGTGTTTATAAATAATTTGAATAAAGCCAAGGATGATGACGGGTGTTTAAAATTCCGCAATTTGTGATTCCTTCCCTAAAGGACATAAAATGTTATTGTTAAATACCATAGTGATTGAAAAAAAAGCATAAATATTAAAATGAACACTGTGAAAAACATTTGCAATAACCAAACGTTGTAAACATTGAAGTTAACATTTGCCCTCGCTTTCTTGTTAAGTAGGTCAACATGGCATTCCTGTGCTTCTCTGAATTTTCATGAGGTTGGATAAGACTGGGGTTTTGCCAATCATCAAACCCTTCAGAAGCTAAAGATGTAGAAGAAGATGCAAAGTTTGGAAAGAGTTTACAAACAAAGCAATATATCCGGCGTTTTGAGGGACAATACGCAAGCCACTCTCAGCTACATGTTTCTCCTTTGACTTTTGTTGAATAAAAAATCGCTTTTGCTCTACCCCTAGCATCGCTCCTTGCCAACTTCCTAGTTCAAATACCTTTGCACTTTCCTACTTACCCCTGAGCTTTGACTTTTGAAGCCTGCAAGTATCTAAAGATGTTCCCTGCACCCGCCATCGCTGCTTGCCGGACCCCAGTGCCACTAGATTGACACCGATGTGCAGCCGAGCATGGCCAATGAGATAAGTGGCTGGAAAGCTGCGCTTTTTAAAAATGTATTTATTGCCTGTGCTAGTGTCGAGTTATCGGCTTAAAGCAGCATTATTCTTAAATGGAGGGCAAGGAAAATTACTGAAGGGTTGTTCAGAGACTACAGTGCGTTGTGACAGCATATGTAAGAAAGGCCTATGACAGTGTCAAGAATATTATACACCATGGCCGGAGGCCCCCTAGATTTTGAGGCCCTAGGCTTCAGCCTACTAAGCCTATACGTGATTCCAGCACTGCCCATTTATAACTTTTCACTGACAGCAAAGGCACACCATCAGTCAAAGTTGTCAAGGCTTTTCAATGCTTCTTGATCTCGTACCATTTCTCAACACTAACAACGGTAAACAGAAATTATCTGCAGAACTGTTGGCAAAATCCAGTCAAATCTGGGTCATTAAATATAAATTGTGTTTGCCCTCACAAGACCTTGTATTGAATATATACATAGAGACATGGGTTTCTTAACAACTTTGTCAATCAAATGGTATCAACAAATAATATTGAAAGACTATTAAGAGAAATAAGCAGTAAAGATAAGCATTTTATTTAGAAAGGTGATGAACTCTTTCTGTTTGATACCCAACTCGATTCTTATTTTAATTGTATTCACTTTATTAAAGCTAATTGATATTTTTTAAATTGAAACTCTTGTTTCTATGCGCAACAAAGCATAAACATAATTTTATACTTGCACCTTCCTAAACTGCACCATATACTTGCATTTATTAACATATTAATATTAGTAGCAGGGATAACATTCACTCAGATTTTATTAAAAGAAACAAAAGTGAAAGATATCATCATCTGAAGATGATTTAAATTGTCTAAAGCAGGGGTTCTCAACCAGGGGGGAATTCCCCCCAGGGGGGGATTTCAGGTTTTCAGGGGGGGAATTGGGACCACAGATTAGCAAACTCAAACTGTTAGAATGTTGATCTTTTTATTGCCTTTGCATATTATTTGGAATGCACTTGTTGAGGCAGACAATCGTGGAAAGGAGGGGGGGAATGACATTCTGACGTATGGTGAAAGGGGTGCATGGGGCAAACAAGGTTGAGAACCACTGGTCTAAAGAGTCCTTCATTTTTACAGGTTTAGTAAATAAGTCATAACGCATTATTTTGTTTATCTAGATTGAACATTCCAAAGCTAATAACATATACTGCATGTCCATTAAACCATCAAAGACTTTTCTACTGTGTCGAAAAAGTGAGCACCAATGTTTTTTAAAGATCAATGTGGAGACATAAAAACAAAATACTTCCCTACATTTGCAACTCATTGCCATTTACCATTGTTCCCTCATCAATCACAGAATGAGCACAAATTCAATACTGAAAGCTCCCATTTCAGTACATGAAAAATGTTGCTTAATCCCAATCATAACTTTCTGTTTCACTGGCAAATGTCATTAATTAAAATGCCAATTTATTGTAAATTATAGGTCGTTTTTCCAACAGTCATACCAACTAACAGCGGGACACATTGTATTGTTTCACAAACTGGACACGTACATGGATTGGAAAGGTTTGGAAAGATATTGGTCAAACATGAGCAAACAGGACAAGCTTAGATTGACACTTGCACACAATGATTTAGTTGGGCTGAAGGGCCTGTTTCTGTGCTGCGTGACTTTATCAGATGTCAATAGATGAAGTATAATCATAATTAGTAAAACAAATAACCATCAGTAATTTTGCCAAATAAGTTAGCAATGACATGAAATAAGATGAAATAACATCAACCATCTGCCTGTTTAACACTACAACCTCCAAATGAGCTCCAAATGACATAGGCCTGGGGCATTGTTTCTGTCTTTGCACAACTGAACCTTATGTTGTATATTATGGAGTTTACAGAGTACTAAGTTTAGTACTAAGAGTACTAAGTACTAAGTACACATTCGCTCATCTTTACTATGGACGTTCAGTCACTCTACCCATCCATCCCCCACCAGCAAGGCCTTAAAGCCCTCTGTTTCTTCCTTGACCGAAAAACCATACAATTTCGCTCTACCAACATTCTCCTCCACATAGCAGAGCTGGCCCTCACTTTCAATATTTGCTCCTTCAACTCCTCCCACTTCCTCCAAATCAAAGGTCTGGCCATGGGCACTGACATGGGCCCCAGCCATCCCCGCCTCTTTGCAGGGTATGTCAAACAATCCCTGTTCCAGGCGTACACTGGCCCTATCCCCAAACTCTATCTCCGTTACATTGACGACTGCATCGGTGTACCTCCTGCACACATGCAGAACTAATGTACAGTACTTCATTAACTTCACTACTAACTTCCTTCCTGCATTAAAGTTCAAGTTACATTTATTGTCACATACACCAATTGGTGCAGTAAAATTTGAGTTACCATGCAGCACACAAATAAGATAAACACAACACCGTAGAATTTAACATAAAACATCCCCCACAGCGGAATCAACGTTCCCACTGTGAATGAAGGCAACAAAGTTCAGTCATCTTCCTCTTGGTCACCTGTAGTACTATTGTGGCCTTCGCAGTCGCCCGATATTTCAGGCCCTCTCGCCGGGATGATCGGAGCTCCGGCGTTGGAACGGAAGAACACTCTCAGCGGCTTGGAGTTTCTGAATCGGCCGCTTCCTACTGGAGACCATGGCTTCCGAAGTCCACAGGCCGAGCTCCAACACTGGCGATCCTCGGCGAAAGATCCCAGGCCCCCACGATGTTAAAGTCAGCGCCGCCCGTGGCTGGAAGCACCGCAGACCACAGCTCCACGGTGTTAAATTCGGCAAGACCAACACGGTGATCCCGGTAAGGCATCGCCCGCTCCGCAATGGAATCAAGTGCTGTGCCGCTGCTGAAGCTCAGGCCGGCCTCCGGCAGGAAAGGCTGCGCCAATCCAGATGGTAGGCCGTGGGGGGGGGGGGATCGAAGATGCGGCTTGGACAAAAGGCGCATCCTTGACCAGGTAGTAACTGAGAAGACGGTTTCCCCTGCCCCACCCCCCCTCCCCCAAATAAAAAGACTAAAAGACCTCCAAAACAAAACTTTTAGACAGCCTAAAAATAACAAAAAGGATGAAAGGACAGACAGCTGCTGGCAGGGCTGCCACACTAGAGTGGTGACATTATCTTCCTTTCATAACCCTTCAAATTCACCTGGACCACTTCCGAACCTTCCACCCCTTTCTTGATCTCACCATCTCCATCATAAGGAACAGGAGTAGAATTAGGCCATTTGGCCCTTCGAGTCTAGTCCTCCATTCAATAGACAATAGACAATAGGTGCAGGAGTAGGCCATTCGGTCCTTCGAGCCAGCACCGCCATTCAATGTGATCATGGCTGATCATTGCCAATCAGTACCCCATTCCTGCCTTCTCCCCATATCTCCTGACTCCGCTATCTTTAAGAGCCCTATCTGGCTCTCTCTTGAAAGTATCCAGAGAACCGGCCTCCACCGCCCTCTGAGGCAGAGAATTCCACAGACTCACAAATCTCTTTGAGAAAAAGTGTCCGTTCTAAATGGCTTATCCCTTACTCTTAAACTGTGGCCCCTGGTTCTGGACTCCCCACACATGGCTTATCCCTTATTCTTAAACTGTGGCCCCTGGTTCTGGACTCCCCCAACATCGGGAACATGTTTCCTGCCTCTAGCGTGTCCAAACCCTTAACAATCTTATATGTTTCAATAAGATCCCCTCTCATCCTTCTAAACTCCAGAGTGGCTGAACTATCTTTCCATCCCAAACCCATTCTCCTGCCTTCTCCCATAACCTCTAACACCTGTACTAATCAAGAATCTATCTCTGTCATAAAAATATCCACTGACTTGGCCGCCACAGCCTTCTGTGGCAAAGAATTCCACAGATTCACCACTCTCTGACTAAAAAGATTTCTCCTCATCTCCCGCCTAAAAGAACGTCCTTTAATTATGAGGCTATGCCTCTAGTCCTAAACACTCCCACTAATGGAAACATCCTCTCCACAACCACTCTATCCAATCCTTTCACTATTCTGTATTTTTCAATGAGGCCCCCCTCATTCTTCTAAACTCCAGTGCCGACAAACGCTCATCATAGGTTAACCTACTTATTCCTGGGATAATTCTTGTAAACCTCCTCTGGACCCCCTCCAGATCCAGCACATCCTTCCTCAGATACGATGCCCAAAATTGCTCATCATTGACTGACATCTATTATAAACTTACTGACTCCCACAGCTATCTAGACTACACTTCGTCCCACCCTGCCTCCTGCAAAGACTCTGTCCCCTACTCCCTATTCCCCCGTCTATGCCGCATCTGTGCCTAAGATGAGTTGTTCCATACCAGGACATCCGAGATGTCCTCATTCTTTAGGGAACGGGGGTTCCCCTCTCCCATCATAGATGAGGTCCTCACACATGTCTCCTCAGTACCCTGTATCTCCGCTCTTGCTCCCCCTCCCCTCAGTTGCAACAGGTACAGAGTCTCGCTAATCCTCACATTTCACCCCAAAAGCCATCACACACAAGACATAATCCTCTGATATTTTTGCCACCTCCAACGGGATCCCACCACCAGTCACATCTGAACCCCTTCCCACAGAGACCATTCCCTCCGCAACTCCCTGGTTAACTCATCCCTTCCCACCCAAACCACAGGTACTTTTCCCTGCAACCACAGGAGATGCAACTCCAGTCCCTACCTCCCTCCCTCGACTCTGTCCAGGGACCCTGACAATCCTTTCAGGTTAAACAGAGATTCACTTGGGCCTCATCTACTGTATCCGTTGATCCAGGAGTGAATCTTATATAACGGCGAGACCAAGCATAAACTGGGCAATCGTTTTGCTGGACATCTTCGCTCAGTCCAGCTGGATCTACTTGATCTCCTGGTTGCCAAACACTTTAACTCCTCTCCCATACTGACCTATCTTTCCTGGACCTCCTCCATTGTCAGAATGAGGCCAAACACAAATTGGAGGAACAGCACATATTTGGCTTGGGCAGTTTACAACCCAGTGGTATGAATATTGATTTATCTAACTTTTGCATCCGTCCCTCCCCACCATAGTTATCATACTAGTTTCACTGTCGTCCTGTTGAGTTTCATTATCTGCACAGCTCATTATCAGCTAGCCTATAGTAAACAATGGACCATTGTGGGCCCCACCTTTCCTTGATCATTGTTACTTTTTTGCATATCTTTAATTCATTTGTTCTATACCTCTCTACATCAGTCTATATTTCTCATTTCCCTTTGCCCTAACTCTCAGTCTGAAGAAGGATCTCGACCCGAAACGTCACCTACGCCTTTTCTCCGGAGATGCTGTCTAACTCGCTGAGTTACTTCAGCTTTTTGTGCTTATCTTCAGTTTAAACCAGCATCTGCAGTTCCTTCATACACACGAGGCTTACATATTTGTTGTGCTGCTGCAAGTAAGAATGTAATTGTTCTCTACAGGACATATGACAATAAAACACTCTTGACTCTTGCGATGTTTACTCAACATATTTCATGGCTTCTCTTCAAAGTAGCTGCTGGTGAAAACAAACAAGTCATACCCACAACCATATTAACTTAAGCTGTTTATCACTATTTGTTTATGTGAACTGGGAATGCGGAGAGCAGTGGCAACATCAGCATATATTGTCCAACTCCAAATTGCCCTTGATTTGACATGGCAGTTAAGAATCACCCAGAATTGAGAGTCCTGAGTAACATTGAGGTTAGTGAGTTAAGTCAACTGGTTGTACAGTAGACACAAAATGCTGGAATAACTCAGTGGGTCAGGCAAGAGAGAATCGGATCAATATTCCAACTTAATTCTCCATCAGCGCCGATATCCTGAGAAAACAATCTTGTAGTGTTATCCTTAATGCTTTTGAGACCAGTTTTAAAGTTCTGGTTTATTTACTTGCTACCCTGATAGGACTCAAACGTAAGACTGATCAATAGACAATAGACAATAGACCAGAACTTTGGTTGCTAATCCAATAATTTACCATACATCCCAGAATCATTTTTATTTTGTTTACCAGATCCCAGTACATGAAAGTTAGCAGGTAGGTACAATTAATAATTAGGATGACTAATGGAACATTGAAAGACACAATGTTCTGGAGTAACTCAGCAGGTTTCAGGCAGCTTCCCTGGAGAACATGGATTTGTTTTGGGTTGAGACCCTTCTGATTGACATTTTGATGGAGCATTGACTTTTATTGCAACAGATACAGTATGCAGTATAAAATATTGTTGTGGGGAAATTATGATATAACTTCAGTTTACTGAATGATGAAGGTGAAGTGCAGCCTACATTTTTGTTCTTGACATTTATAATGTGCTTTCAATGTTAGTTGAGTTTATTGTTACATGTACCAAGGTAGTGAAAAGCTTTTGCTGCATGCTATCCAGTCAGCGGAAAGACTATACATGATTACAATCAAGGCTGCCAACTCTCACGCATTGAGCATGAGAATCATGCATTTCACGAGAAATTCTGTGATCAACGAAAATTTCAAAACTCATATCAACTGCATGGGCTGTGGGTGTTGGAGAGCCGTGGCTGAGGGAGGGGTGGAAGCAAAAGCAGCGGCGTGGTCAGATGCGGACGGGGAGCCGGGGCTGGTGAGAGTTTGCCGGGCTGGCAAATGTTTGCTGGACTGGTGAGTCGCTCGCTGCAGCTCCGGCCATGGAGCAGCCTCAAGTCACAGTTTAAGAATAGAGGGTACGACAGTTAGGACTGAGATGAGGACAAACTTTCTTCATGCAGAGAGTTGTGAATCTGTGGAATTCTCTGCCACAGAAAGCAGTGGAGGCCAATTCACTGGATCGTTTCAAGAGAGTTACATTTAGCTCTTGGGGCTAGCGAAATCAAGAGATATGAGGAAAAAACAGGAAAGAGGTATTGATTTTAGATGAACAGCCATGATCATATTGAATGGCAGTGCTGGCTCGAAGGGCCAAATGGCCGATTCTTGCACCTATTTTATGTGTTTCTATGCTTGAGTATATGGCAATAAAACTCAACCACTTGATTTTGAAGCATTTATGCATGGTGGAGGTATAATGTAGTCATAGAGTGATACAGTGTGAAAACAGGCCCTTCGGCACAACTTGCCCATACCCGCCAACATGTCCCAGCTACACTACCTGCTTTTGGTCCATATCCCTCCAAACCTGTCCTATACATGTATCAGTCTAACTGTTTCTTAAATGTTGGGATAGTCCCTGCCTCAACCACCTCCTCTGGCAGCTTGCTCCAGACGCCCACTGGAAAATGTTACCCCTTAGACCATAGACAATAGGTGCAGGTGTAGGCCATTCGGCCCTTCAAGCTAGCACCGCCATTCAATGTGATCATGGTTGATCATCCCCAATCAGTACCCCGTTCCTGCCTTCTCCCCATATCCCATGACTCTGCTATCTTTAAGAGCCCTATCTAGCTCTCTCTTGAAAGTATCCAGAGAATATCTCTTAAAATATTTCAAACAAAAAACATTGTAATCATACTTTTACCATGCACTAAAACATGATTTTAATACCAAATTTCAAAATGTCCCTACTGTGGGAGGGGGGACACTCTGCTCCAACACCATCCCCCCACCCGATTGCTCCACTGCCTCGCCGGGTACCCCCAAGGCCAGTGATCAGTGATGGCTCAGCCTCCCTACTTTCAAAAACGCTCAGTGGCCCCTGGTTCAGACAGAGCACTGCTGGATGTGAGTGGGGAACTGAGGCCCAGTTGTCCATGATGTCTGGATCCCAATGCTCAGCGCTTCGTGTTTCGTAGTTGGCCAATGTTGTTGATTTGTAATTAGCCTGATTTGTAATTAGTTGACAAAACCTTAATTTATTCATCCGGAATATCCAGGGGGATGGAATAAGTGTAATAAAAAAATGACATGCAAGGTGTCAGGCTGTCTGTCACAACATACAGCCCCAATAACCCATTATTTCCTTCAGTTAAATATTGGGAAGGTAGCACTATTGTCATTTGCCACTCAACTATTAAGTTTGTTTAGTTCACTGACTATTTCTAAACCTCCCACCCCCCAAATTCCTTTGACAAGTTGAATAGAAATGGCCCCAATCTTGTTGTTTTATTAATTTAACACTTAGGTGAACATCCTCAAGGAATATAATCAGATGGAAACTGATTCAGATGCGATGTTTAAGAGCTTGTTCAAAGAAGGGGCATATTTTAAAGGAGTGACAGAGATACTTGCAGGGGAATGTGTGAGGTGGTTATTATTTGTCTTTAGTTTTAGCTTGAACCAGGATATCTGAAGATTCAAAGTTTAATATAGTAATTGTGCTGATACTGACTCCAACTAACCAAGTAATGAATATCATCCAATCGGAGGTTTTATTTTTCTGATGCCATTTAAACTTCACTTGGATTTCAACCACTTCAATGTAAAAGTAATTGGGAATGGGTTGCATTGGAATAAACATTTGCCCATGGTACATTTTAACTATAATATAATAATGTATGCATGTTGGTAGGTGCACATCAAAACAAATATATTTTTATCATTCTTGTGTTATGAATATCACAGAAAATATTATGTACTCTCAATGTTGTACAATCACATTTAATAGAATAATATTGCATATATATATATATATATATAATTATTGGACTTTGCATTTCAGAAAAGTCCCAGCTGAGAGGAAGACAGCAAAATACTGAACATATTGGGGGTGAAAATGACTTCAGGACAGTTTGTTAGGAAAATTAAAGAAATGGTAACAGAATACTTATACAGCTGAGTGAGTATAATTTTATGGATGAGAAATTGTGTTCAACCAATTGTTGATTTATTTGACAAAGTAACTTGCATGTTAGATAACAAGGAAGCCAATGGATGTACCAATTTTTGTTATACAAAATTTGGTATGTGATGTGCCCCATAAAAGATTACCGCATTAGACAAGCACCAAATCAGTGGATTTGAATGTAATAGGGGGTCAGATATGGGGCTTTATGTGTGGGCCAGATATATTGTCAGTGCAGAGGGGCTAGGAGCAAGGCCAAGTGTGCATCAGTGTCAAGGTCAGGAATAGTACTAGGCACGCAGTCAAAGCTGGGACAATGGCAGTGTTCAGCACTGGGAACCTAAGCAGGTAAGCAGCTATGATCAGGGTAGAATAGGGGGCCAGGTGTAAGGGTCAGGAATGAGAGGAGGTATGTAACTGGAGTCAGGATCTGGAGTCGTACCAGGTGTGCAGTGAGACCCAGGTTGGTCAACATGGGCCAAGTGTTTGACTATAATCTGATTTCCATACACGAATATACTAAGATCATTCATGTGCTGCACCTGTTGATCAGAGCCTGGCTCTTCTGTGGAATGTAATTTAGCCTAATGTTATTCATAGTAGAGTGAGTTGGATGTGGCCCTTGTGGCTAAGGGGATCAGAGGGTATGGAGAGAAGGCAGGTACGGGATACTGAGTTGGATGATCAGCCATGATCATATTGAATGGCGGTGCAGGCTCGAAGGGCTGAATGGCCTACTCCTGCACCTAATTTCTATGTTTCTATAGCTAATCCAATTTATACTATAAATTTTGCATTCAAGTGTACGTTAAAAGACTTGCTACAGTATGCACCAGATTGCACAATTTCAAGCTGAAAATGCAAAAACCAATGGGAGGTGGACATTCCCTCCTCCCACACCCTCCAACCCCCCCCCCCATCGGTCGCTATGCTCCCTCGGGCTTGGTCTCTCGCATTTTCTCACTCCCAACTCTCACCCAATGTTGGGTGCATTGCACTATTATCATTTAAAACCCGTTGCTTCATGGTTTTGGACAATTTTTCAACATCAGTTGGAATCCTATGCTATGAATCACTTGTGATGTTTCCTCACATCCTATATTTCCATTAGAAATCTAGCTGGACTTGAAGCAATCAATCCTTTGGAATAATTCCAACATCTACCATTACACGGCAAAACTGAAATATCCCTCCCTTCTTAATGAAAACATTATCAGAATCAATAGAAGTTTGGAAAATGATAATCCATGTTCACAATTGTTAGTCACCTCTTTCAAAACTATAGGATGTAGATATTCAGGTTGCTGGGATTAATCAGTTTTAATCTTAACTGCCTCTTATAGTCAGTCCCACATTATCACTGGATTTTTAGTTCTTTTTTCCCCTGTGGCAGGTTTATTGTATATTCTATGAAGATAGGCATAAAGTAGTTATTTGGTTCCTCTGCCATTTCTTTTTACCCTCCCGCACCCCATTATAAATTCTCCCAGTTACATCTATCAGCTACATTTTCCTTTTTCGTGCATTAAGGATTATTTTTCTCCCACAAATTGTGCATTATTAATTTTACATGCTACCCATTGCTGACCACAGCCCATTCACCTTTCTTATTTTCATAGTTCTCTCCTCACATTTTTAGTTTACCTTTGGATGGAATCACTTTCAAGCTCAGTGTTTTATATCCCACCTGCAAATTGCCAGTAATAGCATAAATATGAAAATTTATGAATGTTTTCTAGGAAACATTTCTACAAATTATGTTTGGAGATGCTCGATAAAAGTGCGGAATGATCAGCACCTCTGCAGCCAAATCACCTGACCTCCCATACCAGTGTCATGGAATACCTCCATCTCCAAGATTGGTTACATTTCATTCTTTTAATTGTACAGGCACTCCCCTTCTTGAGTAATAGGCGACGTGTAAACTCAGTTATGTAGACAATTCATAACATGTTTGTTTCCTAAATGACCTGTATTATCGCAAGGGGAAGATGGCAAAGGCTTCCAGTCATTTTCATCGATATAAAGTTGCCAAGGCTCGCTGCTCTTGCGGCTTCCGCCACTACCAGTGCAACACCGGGAAGGCAAGTGAGAACGAAGGAAGTGGTGGAGAGCAATTGCCGGCTAAGTCACCAACATGTTCCAGAAGGTGCACCAGACTTCACTTTGTCCACCTCCCCTTTCACTGCCACTGTCTCCCCCGGAATTGTCAACAAAATGTCTGGGGGGGTGGGGGAAGAGAAGAAAGCAGTGGTGTAGGGGGGAGAGGTGGTGTGGACAAAGCGATAACCGGCAAGAAGTAGCAGCTGGTGAGAGGGGAGGAAGCCCCATGCCAAACAAGCTCATCGTTGGAGGACAGAGGCCTGAAGGAAGTACTGTCAGCCAGGGGCTACACCTCGAGCCACATCAATAGCCACTTTGACCGGTCGATGTGACTGCTGGTGAAGAAGGGCTCGCTGGTGCAGATCAGCAGCATCGGTGTCTAGTTTTAAGGTGAAACTATACTAAGTGCTGAAGGAACTAAGCAGGACAGGTAGCATCACTGGAGAACATGAATAGGTGTTGTTACGTGTTGGGATCTTTCTGCTTGCTGAGATACTCCTGCACTGTGTTCTTGTGTATTAACCAGCATCTGCAGTTCTTTGTTTCTACATAGTTTTAAGGTGATTCTGACTGGCATAAAATCTTACTTGCGAAAGGGTTTACAGAACATAAAGGAGGGAACGTCTGTAATATTATTCTGTAAATAATTGCTCAGCACCCTATAGTCTTGCAGAATATGGCAATAGCAACCGATGAGGCCAATTAAAAAAAAAAAGCAATATAAAGACTGAGAGCCAGGGAGGATAACTAAATCAATTTGAAATATGTTAAATGTAGTAGCAGATGTACAAATCAAAAGTCATCCCATATTCTCACATGACCTTACTAAAGATTATGCAACCACAATCTGCATCCAATTTCCCTCATTCGACACTAAACAGATACCCAATAAATCCCATGGGCATTTTTAAACTAAACTAAATTATTAGCTGTGGTTCTCAACGGAGACCATATAAAGAATGTATTTAACACACATTCACAATGCATACTATCTTTCATTCTGAATCAAATACATTTACAGGAAGCCCTCGGGGCTTGAGTGGATATCCCCAGATAATTAAGACTCCTACCATTAATGCAACACAGTTTAATTCACTTTTAGATGTCATACAGTAGTATTCACTGAGGCCCAGTGAGCTTTAAGAGAATTTGGAAATCAGGACCTGATGCATCAGTTGCAAAGCATTAGAATTTCCAAACAAATAGCAGATTATCAGAATTTTACTATAATTAATCAGATGCATTGACAAATCAGTTTAACTTCAAAGTTATGTCTTATATGCAATGTTCAATAGGCATGAAGCAGTCATCATAAACCTTTCAGGTGAAAGGAACAATGAAAAAGCTTGCAAGTTGCACTTTAGACAATAATTGTACTAATATGAAAAAAATAATTTGACAATACTTTTATTTACAACAATATTTCATTGTAAAGGCTCTCAACAGAGAAGCTGGGCAGTAGGCATCATAATAGTTGATGGGAGTTCTACCTGGGGAGAAAAAAAGGTATTCAGTTTAGAATTTGAAATATATAATCAGAGATGCATTAAGATAAACACTGAGCAATTTAACAAAAGGGAAAATATAGCATGCTTTCTTGATAAGTGCCATAAAAAAACAAAATTCCAAGACTCCACTCCCTATGTTATTCCAGTGACACCAACACAGGAAATCTAGTGGTGCAGCAGCACCACAGAAGCTGCAGAATTTACATGACTGGTCCAATTGAATTTCTGGTCAATGGCAATCCAAGAATGTGGACGGTAAATGACATATCACTGATAATGACACTGCATATCAAATAAAGTGGTTAGGTAGTGGTAGAATCTGGTATGGTCCATGATTATCTACCTCATTGGAGACCCTCAAGACTATCTTTGATCGGACTTAACTGGCTTTATTTGCACTAAACGTTATTCCCTACATATCTGTACACTACGGATGGTTTGATTGTAATCATGTATTTTATTTGCGCTGACTGGTTAGCACGCAACAAAAGCTTTTCACTGTACCTTGGAACATGTAACAATAAACTCAACTTCCATAGTGCCAGGACTATTCACCACTCAACAGCGTATGTTTGAATGTTATCTATGTTATCTCAGTTTGGTTCAATAGATGCTGCTGCACCCGCTGAGTTTCTCCAGCCTTTTGTGTAACCCTTGGTTCAATGTCATGTGTACTGGGGTACAGTGAAAAGCTTTTTGTTGCATGCTAACCAGTCAGCAGAAAGACAATACATAATTACAATCGACCCATTTACAGTGTATAGATACATGATAACGGAATAACATTTAGTGCAAGGTAAATCTAGCAAAGTCTGATCAAGGATAGTCCAAAGGTCATCAAAGAGGCAGTTAGTTCAGCACTGCTCTCTGGTTGTGGTAGGATGATTCAGTTGCCTGATAACAGCTGGGGAAGAAATGGCCCAAATCTGGTGGTGTGCATTTTCACTTCTATAATGTTTGCCTGATGGGAGAGGGGAGAGGCCAGGAAGGTTTTGCTGACTTTCTAATGAAAGATGACTGTAGCAGATGATGGCAGTTAGACCTAGGAAACTGTCTTGAATGCCTGCAGTCTCAGAGTTGGGATCAGTAACAACCACATGCATTTGTCTGACGCATAACTCCAACCATTGGAGTGTTTTCCAACTGATGCCCATCAGCACCAATTTTAATGGGGTTCTGCTATGCCGCAGGTTGCATTGACATCAAGGGCATTTACTTTCATTTCCAAAATTCAACTCACGAGGCCAAGGATGAATTGGTCTGTTCACCAAGTGGCTCGGGTACAACCCAAACTGGTTACTGGTGCGTGCCACTTGATGGTAGAATACATTCTATCATTTTACTGATGTTTAAGGATATCAGCCAGATTCGATCTGTACCATTTATTGTCAGTGTACTGCATCTTTGGTAATTATATTGCAGTAACTTGTCAAGAGGAGTTTTTTGTACCAAAACCAGGATGATGGCTCAACCCATTGTTCTCAGTTGTTTCCATTTGGGAAGTAATTAAATTGCTAAAGCCAACCAGATCTATCTTCATAAGACATTCATTGGTAGACTTGTATCTAATATTGTTTGTTGCGGCTATGAACAAAATGTGAATTAGTTACAGAGACAGGATAATTAGTAAAATGCCACACTGTTGTTGGTTCTGGTACATCAGAAAGCGTTTACAGTATCACAGTATCACTCATTTTATAAAATTCACATCATATGTACCAGTAACACAAAACAGTTGAGATTTTTAATACTGGATCATTCCAGACAATGATACTTACTGAATAATGTTTCATTTCTTGAGGAATTGGTGCCATACAAGCAGGAATGGAGCTGCAAAGCCAGAGCCAAAAAACACTGACATCGTTGCCAACAATCTCCACTTGTTCTCCACAGAGAAGGGCAAATTCTAGGACAACAAAATAAAATAAAATATCCTGAATCACAGGCATTGATTGCATGCAAAATGTTATTGTACACAAAATAATGACTTGGTACATCAGCAAGCGTTTACATTGTCACAGTTTTACTCTTTTTGTTGAGTTCACATCACATGTACCAATTTCACCAAAATTAAAATGAAAATCCTTACAGAATCTAATAGCATCATGATGTCTATCATTACATAATTTAGTCAATTCAGCATACAGGACTGAAACATTAAACTTAAGTCAGTAGAAAATTTAAAGATGCTGCTGTAATACTATTGTAAGCATGTCATTCTTTCCATTAGGGAATGCCCTCAATATGTAAGTTTTTGTTCAAAATCCTTTTATATTATTCTGGCAGCTTTTCTGTTTCAATGGCTCTTTGATAGTTTTAGAAAGTGTTCTAGATTAATCCTGCAAGCACATGAGATTTAATTAAACATATTTGAACTTTAATGAAATGCACAATCAAGCTGTGACAATATGCCAACAAAAACTAACGGCTGAAATTCAGACAACTGTTTCACAAGCCGGGTAAATGACTTCCTCTAGTAGACACTGGTCCTTTAGAATGAGTAACTCAGCGGGACATGCAGCATCTCTGGAGAGAAGGAATGGGTGACGTTTCGGGTCGAGACTCTTCTGGATTATCCTTCTCATCTGAATTCATCAGCAGTGTTATGGAGTTTTGGGTTTACTAATAGTTATTTATTTTATTATCAGTGTTATTAAGCCAATGTCCTACCAGGTGTTTAAATGATTGATTCAAAGATAGAGTTTGGGAACAGGTCCTTTAGAATCAGCTTGGAAACAGGTTCACGTTGACCATTGACATTATTGATCCCACTTTCGTATCTACTCCCTACACATCAAGGGCAATTAACAGTAGCCAAATAATGTACAAACCAGCACATCTTTGAGGTGAGCGAGGAAAACAGAGGACACCCATGTGATCACAGGGAGAAAATGCAACCTCCACACAGACAGCACCCAAGGCCAGAATTCAAGCTGGGCCTCCGGCACTGTGAGGCAGCACTACTGCCAGCTGTAGTAGATGGATGGAAAGATGGATAGATGGATGGATGGATGGATAGATAGATATATATATGGACAGGGGGGGAGAGAGGGAGGGGGGAGAGGGAGAGAGAGGGAGGGGGAGAGAGAGGGAGGGGGGGAGAGGGTGAGGAGAGGGAGGGGGAGAGGGAGAGAGAGGGGGGGATGTGAGTGAGAGTGAGAGAGAGAGAGAGAGAGAGGGAGGGGGAGTGAGAGAGAGGGTGGGGGGTGCGAGCAGCGGCTGCAGCGGCAGAGACTCCGCTCCTAAGATGGCGGCCGCGGTGACCTTCAGCGAGCCGCGCCGGTGGAACACAAGCGCCGGGCCTCCCTCTCCGGGACGGCGTTAATCCCCGCCCATTGCCGGTGTGTGCAGGCCCAGCCGCCCTCCTACCTTTCCTGGGCCCTCCTCGTAATGGGACCTGCGGATCAGCGAGGTGCTGAAGCTGCGCACCGTGCGGGCCCACGCCATGTCTGCGGCAGCGACGGTCGGTCGGTCAGTGCCGTCGCCCCGGAAACCAGCGTCATGGCGGGCGGGGGCGGAAGCGGAAGCGGAAATAAAAGCGTGCATGGGACTACAAGTACCGGGTGCACTGCGCACACGCGCAGTCGCAGTAGCAGTATCTTTGGTCACAGGACAAGGTTTGTGTTATTGGAGTCATGTGGCACTAAGTGTTAACGAAGAAACTGCAGATGCTGAAGAATCAAGGGGTACACAAAAAGCTGGAGAAACTCAGCGGGTGCAGCAGCATCTAAGGAGCGAAGGAGATAGGCGACATTTCGGGTCGAGACCCTTCTTCAGACTGGTCAGGGATCAGGGAAACGAGAGATATAGACGGTGATGTGGAGAGATAAAGAACAATGAATGAAAGATATGCAAAAAAGTATTGATGATAAAGGGAACAAGCCATTGTAAGCTGTTTGTGGTGTGAAAATGAGAAGCTGGTGCGACTAGCGTGTTTAGAGATGGTGAGGTCAAGGAATGGTAGGGAAATGTCGGAAATGGTCCAAGTGTATTTGAGTGCCGGATGGAAGTTGGTGGTGAAATGGATGAAGTCAGTCAGTTGTGTGTGGGTGCAGGAGGTGACACCAAAGCAGTCGTCGATGTAACGGAGGTAGAGGTCGGGGATGGGGCCCTGGTACGCCGAGAACAAGGATTGTTCGACGTACCCAACAAAGAGGCAAGTGTAGCTGGGGCCCATGCGTGTCCCCATAGCTACGCCTTGTGTTTTGGAGGAAATGGGAGGAATCAAAAGAGAAGTTATTGAGGGTAAGGACCAACTCCGCTAGGCGGAGGAGGGTGTCAGTGGACGGGTATGAGTTGCTCCTCTGGTCGAGGAAGAACCGGAGGGCTTTGAGACCGTCCTGGTGGGGGATGGAGGTGTAGAGTGACTGGACGTCCATGGTAAAGATGAGTGGATGGGGGCCTGGAGAATGGAATGCACGGATCCGCGGAGAGTGTCTGAGGTGTCTTGAACATAGGTGGGGAGGGATTTAACAAAGGGGGATAGGATGGCGTCAAGGTATGTGGAAATGTGTTCAGTGTGGCACGAACAGGCAGACACAATGGGTCTGCCAGGGCAGTCGGGTTTGTGGATTTTGGGGAGAAGGTAAAATCGGGCCGTGCGGGGCTGGGAAACGATGAGGTCGGAGGCTCGGGGGGGGGGGGTAGGGAGCCGGAGCTGATGAAGTCGGTTATGGTGCTCGAGATGTGGCCTGGTGTTCGTCAGTGGGGTCATGGTCCTTCCAGGTCCGACAGAGGTTCACCTGCACCTCCTCCAACCTCATCTACTGCATCCGCTGCTCCAGATGCCAGATGATCTATATCGGTGAGACCAAGCGGAGGCTTGGCGATCGTTTCGCCGAACACCTCCGCTCGGTCCGCAAAAACCAACCCGACCTCCCGGTCGCTCAGCACTTCAACTCCCCCTCCCATTCCGTATCCGACCTCTCGGTCCTGGGCCTCCTCCATGGCCAGAGTGAGCAACACCGCAAGTTGGAGGAACAGCACCTCATATTCCGCTTGGGGAGTCTGCATCCTTTAGGCTTGAACATTGAATTTTCTCAATTCTGTTAACCCCTGCTGTCTCCTCCCCCTCCCACCTCTCCCTCAGCCCTCGGGCCCTGGCATTCCCTCTATCTCTATCTCCCTCCCCACCCTAGTCGCACTAGCTTCTCATGTTCACACCACAAACAGCTTACAATGGCTTGTTCCCTTTATCATCGATACGTTTTTGCATATCTTTCACTCATTGTTCTTTATCTCTCCACATCACCGTCTATATCTCTCGGATCCCTGACCAGTCTGAAGAAGGGTCTCGACCCGAAACGTCGCCTATCTCCTTCGCTCCTTAGATGCTACTGCACCCGCTGCGTTTCTCCAGCTTTTTGTGTAACTCATGTGGCACTAACCCTACATCCCTGAGCCATGACTCCAGTAGCACAAACCCTACATCCCCAGTTTTCCCCCTCCCACGGTAAGGAGCTTTTACATTTTTCAGCTTGAAATTGTGCAACCTGGTGCATACTGTAGCGAGTCTTTTAACTTACATGCAGCATTTATGCTTTAAATTGGATTAGGTATGAATAAGGTTAGGCTTTATTACATTCCTAATTACATTCCACAATAGAGCCAGGCTCTGCTCAACAGGTGCAGCACATGAATGACTACATTCAGGTATGGAAATCAGATCATATTCATGCATATATAGAGAGAAAAAAAACTCAGAGAAACAAAGCAAAAGTCAGACTTCCATCACTGTTCTGCACAAATAAATCAATCAACCTTGTTCAAGAAGGAACTGCAGATGTTGGAGAATCGAAGGTAGACAAAATTGCTGGAGATACTCAGTGGGTGCGGCAGCATCTATGGAGCGAAGGAAATAGGCAACGTTTCGGGGCGAAACCCTTCTTCAAACGGTTTCAACCTTACCCTTTGAATATAGAAACAAGACGAAAATAATGCCACATATTCAATCATAATTAAGAAATTAAGATATATATGTAAAAATATATATGGAAACGGGCCCTTCCGCCCACCAGGTCTACACCGACCAACAATCTATCATACACCAATTCCATCCATCACGACAGGGACAATAAAGATGAACACATGATTCTGATTTCTGCCCTTAGTTGGATAACACACATGTCCAGTCATTGTGTTTTATGGCTGGTTTTCAACCTCTTCAGGCTGTAGTTCTCGACTCGAAACATCACCCATTCTTTCTCTCCAGAGATGCTACCTGTTCTGCTGAGTTTTTCTAGTTTTTTGGGTCTATCTTCATTTTAAACCAACATCTGCAATTCCTTCCTGCACTATTTGTTAAGCAAAACGCAAATTCCCATTATATAATGTTGTGATCAGCGTGAGAGCATGAGAATTTTGTGAAATGAGCGGGTCTCACGCTCAATGCGTGAGAGTTGGCAGCCTTGCTAATAATTCAAACATTTTATGCAAGTTCCTATTGTTTGGACAAAAATCACTTATTATTGTTAAGTTACAGAAATTATGGCAATCAACAAAAAATCAACTAACAAATTAAAGCAAACTAAAAAAAAATAACATGTTCCATTTCCTGACAATCTCATAAGTACTTTAACGCTGTTATCAGGGTAAAGGGATATTAATCTCAAGAAACAAAATGGGGAAAGTGAGGGCAATTTTGCTTAAATGGTAATTCTAAGCCCATTCAGATCTGCATAGTCAGTTATACAACATGTACATGGCTGGCCCAATTTGTCCATACTGATCAAGTTGGCATTCTGTGTGCCCCGGGACTGGCTGCCGTTCCCAGGTCAGCTCGCGTCCCAGGGACTGGCTGCCGTTCCCAGGACGGCTCGCCTGCAACAGAATGAGTGGTGGGCGGGGAAGGTATTGAGAGGGAGAAAGGGGGGGGGGGGGAGGAGAAGGAAGAGAGAGAGGTTTAATTGAAGCAACTTGCAGTGAGAGCATCGCTGTTGCTGCTGCCCGCTAGTGTTGAGGGGAGGGGGTGGTCATGGCTTCTGTTCCAGGTCGGGACCCCGCGAAAACGAATTGAAAAAAAAAACGCGGTTTTTCGGGTTACGGGCCGTGTGCCCGTAGTCCGAACCCTGTCCTAGATTCTTGGCCTCATTGTGGTCACCACCCCCCCATGTTTGACAACTGATTCATCTGGTTGTTGTTGTCGGCAGCTGTACATTCGACCAAAGAGAAGAGAAGAGACGCGACGTTACTCACAGCCGTCAACCGACGCGCTTCCCCAGACTGCACAGATCGCTGGCAGCCGGCACAGAGGGACAAACTGGCGCAGGGACTGAACTCAGCGTGAGAACTCGGTCATGAGTGTGAGGGCGTGAGAAATTGCTCCAAGGCGCGATTCTCACGCTGAAAGCGTGAGAGTTGGCAGCCCTGCAACCCTGAGCCATGACTCCAGTAGCAGTAACTCTACGTCCCTGAGCTATGGAGTCATCCCTTCGGCCCAACTTGTCCATGCTGACCAAGTGGTCTACTTGAGTTTGTCCCATTTCCCTAGAATCAGTTCAAATAAATTTATTGTGAAGCAAAAGAACTGCAGATGCTAGTTAAGACACACAACTCTGGAGCAACTAAGTGGGTCAAGCAGTATCCCTGGAGTACATGGGTCGATGACGATTAGGGCCAAACATGAAGGGTCCTGACCTGAAAGGTCAGCTATCCATGTTCTACAGCGATGCTGCCTGACTAGCTGAGTTACTCCAACACTTTTTATCATCTATATAACAAAAAGTCTAATTCCGACCACTTCCTGTCTGCGCTGTATATTGATTTTAGAAAAAACGCTTTCATATATCGCTATGATTTTTGGCAATCTTACAGTCCTCCTCCGCTGAGGCAGCACCGAGGACCTTTCCGATTGATGAAAAATAAAAATGTTATGAGTGTTTAAAAAATCTTGAGATCAGCTGATTGGTCTTTTCGCCTGTTAATCACCACGATGAACGTAATGCCCCTTCTGGGCTGGACAAGACTCTAAACCCCGAATGCCTGGACGTGAAACAAGATGTCTGCGGCGACTTTTGCGGAGCACCAGAACAGAAAAGATTTACCTACAACTTCAAGCAACTCACCTGCATCAGGGAAACAGCAGTAATCGGTGCCGTTTCAGGCAAGCTGCTTGGGCAGCTGAAAGCGCTGGCAATTTCGTGATCTCCCGCAGCTGCGGGAGTCCCGGACTTTAAATCTTCCCGCTCTGGCTGTGAAATGCCCGACCCGACTGAGGATCCCAGGTACGGATGGATCTGGATCTCCCAGGATGACCTCAAGAGCGGATGGGTCTGGATCTCCCAGAAAAAATGAAGCTGGAGCTGCCGACTTTGGGGTAACCCCGGTTCGTTACGGAGCTGGAGCTGCCGTCTGTGAGGGAATTCCCGTTCCAGCGCAGGTCCGCAGAAACAGCAGGTACAGTAAACACAGTACCTGGAAACAAAGGGGAAGCCTCCATTGTGTCCGAAAACGTGATGGGCAGGACTTCAGGTCAGACTGAAGTTCAGGGGACTTCGACCCCCTCTCCCTACTATCCTACTGGCCAATGTACAGTCCCTTGCAAATTAAAGTGGAGGACTTAAGGGCTTCATCAAAGGGAGCTGAGGGAATGCTCTGTGTTCTGTTTCACAGAGACATGGCTCACCCCCAGCTCCCCAGACTCAGCGGTCCAGCCTGAAGGGTTCTCCATCCACCGTATGGACCGTACACCGGCATCTGGGAAAGGGAGAGGAGATGGCGTCTGCCTCATGGTCAATTCTGCGTGGTGCTCAGACGTGGCAGTCCTGTCCAACTCATGCTCTCCACACCTCGAACATCTGGCGGTGAAGTGCCGTCCCTTCTACCTTCCGAGGAAATTCACCTCCATCATCCTGACCGCGGTCTACATCCCACCCCAGGCAGACGTCCGACTGGCACTGGAGGAGCTGCACGTTGTGGTCAACAAACACCAGATGTCTTACCCCGAGGCATTTACCACCATTGCTGGGGACTTCAATAAGGCAAACCTCAAGAAATCAATCCCAACTTCCACCAACATGTCCCCTGCTGCACCAGAGGACCAAACACCCTATACCACTGCTACACCACCATCAAGAATGCCTATCGTTCTATCCCTCGCCCTCACTTCGGTAAATCCGAAGTGCTGCTTTTTCCTGCCTACAGGCAACAATTAAAGAGCGCACCCCCAGAGGTGAGGACAGTACAGAACTGGTCAGGGGGGGGGGGGGGGGGGGCAGAGGAATAACTTCAGGACTGTTTGGAGACTGTAGACTGGGCAATGTTCAAGGACTCGGCAACGGACTTGAACGAATACGCCACAGTCGTTACAGACTTCATTAAGAAATGTGTGGATGACTGCATACCCACAAAAACCTTCCGAGTGTTTCCCAATCAGAAACCTTGGATGAACTTTGAGATCCGCATTCTTCTGAAGTCCAGACACCGAGCATTCACGTCTGATGATACAGTGGACTACAAGAAGTCCAGATACGACCTTGGTAAGGCCATCAAAAAGGCCAAAAGGCACATCTGCTCCAAACTGGAGGATGAGACAGATGTTCGGCAGCTGTGGCGGGGCCTGAATGCAATCACCTCCTACAAGGCGAAACCAGGAGGCAGCTCGAGCTCAATGCGTTTTACGCATGCTTTGATAGGGAGAATAATGATGTGCCTTCCCGAGCCCCCATTCGCTGTGATGGTATTTCAGTCTCAGTCTCAGTCATAGAGGCTGACGTCAGGAAATCCACTCGAACCCTTGAAAAGCGCCTGGACCTGATGGAATACCCGGTCGTGTTCTAAAAACCTGTGCGGACCAACTGGCTGGAGTTTTTACGGCCATTTTCAACCTCTCACTTCTGAGATCTGAGGTCCCAACCTGCATTAAAGGGCATCAATTATACCAGTGCCCAAGAAGAGTAAGGTGACGTGCCTCAATGACTATCGACCAGTGGCACTAACGCCTGTGGTGATGAAGTGCTTTGAGAGGTTGATCATGGAGCAAATCAACTCCTACCACGACAAAAACCTGGACCCACTGCAGTTCGCTTACCGCCACAACAGATCAAAGGTGGATGCGATGTCGCTGGCCCTCCACTTTGCTCTGGACCACTTGGACAACAAAAACACATATGTCAGGCTGTTATTTATCGATTACAGCTCGGCATTTAACGCAATCATCCCCTCCAAGCTGGCTACCAAACTCTCAGAACTGGGTCTCTGCGCATCCCTCTGCAATTGGATCCTCGACTTCCTCATTCACAGACCACAGTCCGTTCGTATTGGTGGAAATGTGTCAGCCTCGATATCAATCAGCACGGGAGCACCTCAAGGCTGCGTGCTCAGCCCCCTGCTGTACTCACTCTATACTCATGACTGCGTAGCCGGTCACAGTGCGAACTCCATCATCAAGTTTGCTGACGACACCACTGTTGTGGGACGTATCACTGATGGGGATGTCAGAGTATAAAAGAGAGATCGAGCAACTGTCCATATGGTGCCAGCACAATAACCTGGCCCTCAACACCAGCAAAACTAAGGAACTGATTGTGGACTTTGGAAGGAGTAGGGTGGGGACCCACAGTCCCGTTTATATCAATGGTTGAAAGGGTCAAGAGCTTCAAATTCCTGGGAGTGCACATCTCTGAAGATCTTTCCGGGTCCGAGAACACTAATGCAATTATCAAGAAAGCACATCAGCGTCTCTACTTCCTGAGAAGATTACGGAGAGTCGGTTTGTCAAGGAGGACTCTCTCTAACTTCTACAGGTGCACAGTAGAGAGCATGCTGACTGGTTGCATCATGGCTTGGTTTGGCAACTTGAGCGCCCTGGAGAGTAAAAGACTTCAAAATGTAGTAAACACTGCCCAGTCCATCATCGGCTCTGACCTTCCTTCCATCAAGGGGATTTATCACAGTCGCTGCCTCAAAAAGGCTGGCAGCATCATCAAGGACCCACACCACCCTGGCCACACACTCATCTCCCTGCTACCTTCGGGTAGAAGGTACAGGAGCCTGAGAACTGCAACGACCAGGTTCAAGAATAGCTAATTCCCCACAGCCATCAGGCTATTAAACCTGGCTCGGAAAAAACTATGATAATTAATAACCCATTATCTGTTATCTGTTATTTGCACTTTATCAGTTTATTTATTCATGTGTGTAAGTATTTATATAATGATATATGGACACACTGATCTGTTTTGTAGTAAATGCCTACTATGTTCTGTGTGCCAAAGCAAAGCAAGATTTTCATTGTCCTATCTGGGACACATGACAATAAACTCACTTGAACTTGAACTTGAATCAGTCACTCTGGAAGATCGCGAGGGAGAGTCCACAACTGTGATTCTAAGCTGTGAATCAACTCAATTAACTCAGGGATTGCAACGAGACCTGGGTGTCATGGTGCACCAGTCATTGAAAGTAGGCATGCAGGTGCAGCAGGCTGTGAAGAAAGTGAATGGCATGTTAGCATTCATAGCAAAAGGATTTGAGTATAGGAGCAGGGAGGTTCTACTGCAGTTGTACAGGGTCTTGGTGCGTACAGTTTTGGTCCCCTAATCTGAGGAAAGACATTCTTGCCATAGAGGGAGTACACAGAAGGTTCATCAGACTGATTCCTGGGATGTCAGGACTTTCATATGAAGAAAGACTGGATAGACTCGGCATGTACTCGCTAGAATTTAGAAGATTGAGGGGGGATCCTATAGAAACTTACAAAATTCTTAAGGGGTTGGACAGGCTAGATGCAGGAAGATTGTTCCCGATGTTGGGGAAGTCCAGAACAAGGGGTCACAGTTTAAGGATAAGGGGGAAGTCTTGCAGGATGGAGATGAGAAAAACATTTTTCACGCAGAGAGTGGTGAATCTCTGGAATTCTCTGCCACAGAAGGTAGTTGAGGCCAGTTCATTGGCTATATTTAAGAGGGAGTTAGATGTGGCCCTTGTGGCTAAAGGGATCAGGGGGTATGGAGAGAAGGCAGGTACAGGATACTGAGTTGAATGATCAGCCATGATCATATTGAATGGCGGTGCAGGCTCGAAGGGCCGAATGGCCTACTCCTGCACTTATTTTCTATGTTCCTATGATCCTGCTCTTGGGTGCCGTCTGTTTGCAGTTTGCATATTCTTCCTGTGACCACATGGGTTTTCTCAAGATGCTCCGGTTTCCCCCCACATCCCAATGATGTGCTGTTTTGTAGGTAATTGGACTTTTAAATTGACCCTGATGTGTAGGAAGTGGATGAGAAAGTGGGATAAATTATAACTAGTGTGAATGGGTGATCGATGATCAGTGTGTGCTTGGTGAGGTGAGGGGTTTGTTTCATTGCCAAATCTCTAAACTAAACAAACCAGAAATGTTGCTGAACAGATTGGCTGCCCACTGATGGAGTGGAAGTTCGCCTGGTTGACCTGCTGCTGCTTGGCTAGACAGCTGTGGGAACGGAGCTGGAGCTGCATATCCAGGTTTGTTCCTATTCTGATTGGTTTCGCATCTGGCAAAGTTGATTTAAAGGGCTACATTGGTAAATAAGACATTAATCGACTACCTGATCCAATGACATTGCAATCCTATTGTTTCTGCAGCTGAGCTCTGGGAAATTCCTGAGGCATAGAAGTTTAGAGTTAATTTCTTTAGACAGAGGGAGGTGAATCTGTGGAATTCATTGCCACGGCGTGCTGTGGAGGCCAAGACATTGGGTTTTTTTAAAGCAGGGATAGATAGATACTTGATTAGTGAGTAGGTCAAAGGTTATGGGTCTGGAGGGAAAAATAGATCAGCCAAGATTGAATGGCAGACTGGACTCAATGAGCAAATGGCCTAATTCTGCTCCTATGCCTTATGGGTTTATCAAATTGACACTCAAAAAGCCACTGGAAAAGTCTGGCCATGAAGTCCACCAGGAAAATGATTTGTGTTCGAATGTTCTGTAAATCTACCCTTAACAAACTAGATACTCTAGTCTCCTTAGACACTCAAAAATGCATCTTCTGTCTGTTCATTCTCCCAGTGTAAGGCCTCTTGTAACGTCAACCTCCCTCATTATCCACTGCCTCCTGCCCCAATGTAGGTTTATGGAGATCAGGCTGTTGCTGTTTTTCCACGACCTGCTTTCCTCCTCTATGGTTGTTCTCTGCCTCCACTGTATTTCAGGATAACTGAGATTTAGTGTTAAAGAAGGTGCTGGAAAGTCGAGGGTACACAAAAAGCTGGAGAAACTCAGCGGTTGCAGCAGCATCTAAGGAGCGAAGGAGATAGGCAACGTTTCGGGCCGAAATCCTTCTTCAGACTGATGGGAGGTGGGGGGGGTGGGGGGGAGGGTGTGGGGAGAAGAAAGGAAAAAGGAGGAGGAGGAGCCCGAGGGCTGTGGGAGAGGTGGGAAGGGGACGAGACTGAGATTTAGGGTAGTCCAGAATTGCAAGGTGAGTAACATCAAAGTTTGGAAAATAAAGAGAAAAGTACACAATGTTAGAGCAAATTGCAACAATTCTCCAAAGTTTCTAAACAATCTGCAAAGAAAGTCTTTCACAGAAATGTTCAAGAAAGCTGCAATATTTATTGCTAGATTTGCTAGTCAATTCTGCAGCCTCCACTCAATGTCATCGATGCTTTTTAGTTTTATTGATGAATTCTCAGAAGCTCAGGAAATCTATGCACACTGTGATAAATTCCCCAAAGTGCTGTTTACATTGCAATCCGAGCCTCCTCAGAGTGAGCAACACACGCAAGCTGCACCTCTATTCCGCTTGGGGAGTCTGCATTGAATATTGAATTTTCTCAATTCTGTTAACCCTTGCTGATCGGGCCCTGGCAATTCCCTCTATCTCTATCTCTCCCCCACCCTAGTCGCACTAGCTTCTCATTTTGCTTACATGGCTGTTCCCTTTATCACCGTGCAATCTCTCCACATCACAACCCGAAACGTCGCCTATTAGATGCTGCTGCACCCGCTGAGAGCTTTTTTGTGTACCCATGTTTTCAACCTGCCTGTCTTCAATTGAATGTGTAGCCTCATGTAGTTAGGTTTAAAGTATAAGTCAGTATGTTGCAACAGGGACACCTGTCGCTATACCTCGCCCCTCGAACTCTCTCCAGGGACCCCGACAGTCCTTTTAGGTTAGGCAACATCATCTATGGTTTCCGTTGTTCAAGATGTGGACTCTTATACATCGGCGGGACCAAACATAGACTGGGCGATCGTTTCGCTGAACACCTTAGCTCAGTCCGTCTGAACCTATCTGATCTCTTGGTTGCTGGTTGCTAAACACTTTAAGTCTCTTTCCTATTCCCACACTGATCTTTCTGTCCTAAGTCTCCTCCATTGTTAGAGTGAGGTTAAAAGTAAATTGGAGGAACAGCATGTCATATTTTGTTTGGGCAGCTTATAGCCAGTGGTATAATTGTTCATCCCAGTTTGGCAAAATAATAAATCAGGGAAGGTAGTGCATCTGTGGATAACAACGTAAATCAGGGATAGTATCAAAACAAAAGATGAAGCATACAAATTAGACAGAGAAAGCAGCCTACCAGAGGACTGGGAGAATTTGAGTCCAGCAGAGGACGACAAACGGCTTAATTAGGAAAGGGAACGTAGATTATGTAAGAAAACTGGCAGGGAACATAAAAACTGACTGCAAAAGTTTTTATAGATATATGAAGAGAAAAAGATTAGTTAAAACAAATGTAGGTCCCTTGCAGTCAAAAACAGGTGAATTGATCATGGGGAACAAGGACATGGAAGACCATTGAATAACTACTTTGGTTCTGTCTTCACTAAGGAAAACATAAATAATCTGCCGGAAATAGCAGGGGATCGCGGGTCAAATGAGATGGAGGAACTGAGTGAAATCCAGGTTAGCCGGGAAGTGGTGTTAGGTAAATTGAATGGATTAAAGTTCGATAAATCCCCAGGGCCAGATAGGCTGCATCCCAGAGTATTAAGGAAGTAGCTCCAGAAATAGTGGATGCATTAGTGATAATTTTTCAAAACTCTTTAGATTCTGGAGTAGTTCCTGAGCACTGGAGGGTAGCTAATGTAACCCCACTTTTTAAAAAGGGAGGGAGAGGGAAAACAAGGAATTACAGACCAGTTAGTCTTACATCGGTAGTGGGGAAACTGCTAGAGTCAGTTATTAAAAATGGGATAGCAGCACATTTGGAAAGTGGTGAAATCATTGGACAAAGCATGGATTTACGAAAGGTAAATCATATCTGACGAATCTTATAGAATTTTTCGAAGATGTAACTAGTAGAGTGGATAAGGGAGAGCCAGTGGATGTGTTATATCTGGACTTTCAGAAGGGTTTCGACAAGGTCCCACATAAGAGATTAGTATACAAACTTAAAGTACACGGTATTGGGGGTTCAGTATTGATGTGGATAGAGAATCCCCAGAATTTAGAAGATTGAGGGGGGATTTTATAGAAACTTACAAAATTCTTAAGGGGTTGGACAAGCTAGATGCAGGAAGATTGTTCCCGATGTTAGGCTGTCCAAGACAAGGGGTCACAGTTTAAGGATAAGGGGGAAATCTTTTATGACTGAGATGAGAAAAACATTTTTCACACAGAGAGTGGTGAATCTCTGGAATTCTCTGCCACAGAAGGTAGTTGAGGCCAGTTCACTGGCTATATTTAAGAGGGAATCGGGGGTATAGAGAGAAGGCAGGTACGGGATACTGAGTTGGATGATCTGCCATGATCATATTGAATGGCGGTGCAGGCTCGAAGGGCCGAATGGCCTACTAGTATACCTATTTTCTATGTTTCTATGTTTCTATGTATGAATATTGATTTCTCTAACCAAGTAACCCCGGAATTCCTTCTCTATCCCTCCCCCACCCAAGTCACACTAACTTCTCGTTTTCACCCAACAACCAGCTAACAATGGCCTGTTTCCTTTATCATCGTTACTTTTTTGCATATCTTTCATTCATTGTTCTTTATCTCTCTACATCATCGTCTATATCTCTTGTTTCCCTTATCCCTAAGTAGTCTGAAGAAGGGTCTCGACCTGAAACGTCACCCATTCCTTCTCTCCAGAGATGCTGCCTGTCCCGCTGAGTTACTCCAGCTTTTTGTGTCTATCTTCTGTTGAAATTCATTGATCGCCTACATTCAATCCATTGGAGCCGATTGTGAGCATCTGGTTGCCAGCCACTTGAATTACCCTTTCCATTCTCACTCTTGGCTATCTCTCTTTGGCCTCCTGCATTGTTACAGTGAAGAGCAATGCAAACTTGAGGGGCAGCACAGTGGCACAGTGGCAGAGTTGCTGCCTCACAGCACCAGAGACCTGGGTTTGATCCTTACTACGGATGCTGTCTGTACAGAGTTTTTACGTTCTCCCTGTGACCGCATGGGTTTTCTCAGAGAGCTCTCGTTTTGTCCCACATTCCAAAGATGTGCAGGTTTGTAGGTTCATTGGCTTCTATAAATTGTCCCTAGGATAGAACTAGTGTGCAGGTGATCGCTAGTCGGTGTGGACTCAGTGAGCTAAAGGGCCTATTTCCACACTGTGTCTCAAACCGAACTAAACTCCACCTCATCTTCCATCTGGACACATTCTTAGATGTCTGGACTCGATATTGAATTTTCCATCTTCACGTCACTTCCTCTTTCTTAGTTTGTATCAGAAATTATGATTTCTGCATGTCATCATTTTGACTCAGATTTCCTTTTGCTATAATTTGCTCTGGTTTGCCTGTTGGGTATGTCCCACAGTCTTATTATTAACAGCAATGACAAAGAAGCATAATGTCTGTATGAAGGAACTGCAGTTGCTGGTTTGAAGTGAAGATAGATGCAAAATGCTGGAGTAACTCAGCGAGACAGGCAGCATCTCTGGAGAGAAAGAATGGGTGATGTTTTTGGTCGAGACCCTTCTTCAGAAACAACTTTAACTCATTTGGTCTCAGCTTTTCAGATATTACATTTTTTCCTCTTTTTTCCTAGTTTTGACAAAGTGTCTTGGATGTGAAATGCTAGTTGTTTCTATTCTCAGATATATTTCTTGATTTGCTGAGTGTTTCTAGCACTTACAGTTTTAGTTTTATTTCAGATTTTCAGCAACTGCTGTTTTATTGATTTCCACTTCTTGTTGGCCTTAAGTTTCTGATATCCCATTACTTTTAGGACATTTACCTCTCCCCTCCGCCCATCCACAAATCCACACAAATTCATTTGCTCCCCCTTCCATGTTGTTTCTCCTAATCCCTTGCCTCAATTTCCTCACAAACTTGTTATCCTTGCGTGGGTCTTCTCGATCACTGAACTTTTTTTTGTACCTTGGCAACCCTGATTATACACATTGGTTACATTTTGTCATATCAATGATTTAGTAAATAGCAGGATTACATCAGTATTCACCTTTTTATATCGGATCTTAACATCAGATCTGCTTTACCCAATGTCATTTGGGTAGTGACTTGTGCAATATATAGAAAGTTCATTACACAACTACAACCAGTTTGTTGATGCGATCCACACAGCAACACACAAGACCATTCCACGGGGCTGCTGGCTTAACTACATTGCAGGTATGGACGCTGAAACTGCTGACTTACTCTCTATGTACAAAGAACCTTTCGATGAAGACCCATTCGCAGACAAAACAGCTGAGATGGGGAAACAGCTCACAGATGCACTCAACGAGGCAAAACGCAGACAATGGCAGGAGCTGATAGAAACAACAGACCTATGACAAGGCAGCAAGAAGGCATGGGCGACACTGAGATGTCTCGGTAATGACGCCACCCACAGTAAACCATGTGGAAATGTGACTGCTAACCAGGTTGCCCGCCAGTTGTTGCTAAATGGCAAGAGTAGTGGTAAGAAACCTCCGCCTCCAAAGGTTGTAGATGGCAACAACCGAAACAACGGATGGTACATCCAACCTTTCACCATGGACGAACTCAACAAAGCCCTGAATGTGATGAAACCTAACAAGGCGGCTGGTTTAGACAACATCAGAACTGAAATGCTGCAACATCTGGATCCCATAGCACGAGAATGACTGCTGGAGATGTTTAACATCTGCACAGCAACCAACTCCATTCCACGAGTCTGGTGGAAATCCAAGTTTGTTGCTTTACCAAAACCATGCAAAGATGCCAATCTTCCCAGCAGCTACCGGCCTATATCCATGCTGTGCCACCCATACAAACTGATGGAAAGATGCATACTGAATCGCATCACGCTAGATGTAGACGATTTTGTTACCAGAACAGGCTGGATTCGGCCAGGGAAAGTCAACAACAGGACAACTGCTGAACCTCACTCAGCACATTGAAGATGGCTTCGAGTGGAAGCTGATCCCAGGTACAGTATTTGTAGACTTGTCTGCAGCATATGAAACTGTAAACCACCGTACCATGAAAGCCAAACTGCAACAAACACTACAGGACTGTCATCTTGTCCAGTTCATCATGACAATGATGGGGAACCTCCTCTTTGGATGCCTGAATGGTAAAAACAGCTGTAAGAATGGTCTACCACAGGGCAGTGTCCTAGCCCCAACGTTGTTCAATATATACACCAAGGACCAACCCATCATCCCAAAAACTAGGTCGTTTCTGTATGCTGATGACTTATGCATCGCAACGCAGTCCTCAGACTTCAGCCAGATTGAGACCATACTAGAGGCTGCTCTGCAGAATATGACAACATACTATCAACAAAACTCCCTGCGCCCAAACCCAACAAAACGCAAAGCGCAGCTTTCCACCTCCGGAACCGGGATGCAAAACGTCAACTGCAGGTGCAATAGAATGACGTCCTGTTGGAACACTGCAAAGCCCCAAAGTACCTAGGTGTGGTCCTCGATCGCACGTTATCATATTGCCAACATGTTGAAAAAACCAAGGCAAAGGTCAACACATCAATGTCATCGAAAAATTGGCAAACAGCTAATTTGGAAGTGACCCAACAACAATCCGCACTGCAGCCCTGGCGCTCTGTTTCTCAGTGGCAGAATATGCAAGCCCTGTCTGGAGCCGCTCTAAACATGCACACATGGACTCTGCATTGAACACTGCCTGCAGGAAAACCACAGGATGCCTGAAGACAACAAAGGTTGAACATCTGTATGAGCTGGCAGGCGTCAACGAACCACGTGATCGGGCAGCTGCAGTAGAACGCTTGCTTCAATGCGGACATAAACCCCCGCCACCCCTTGCACAATCACCAACATGCCAAGAAACGCCTGAAGAGTTGGAACAGCATCATGGAACTAGAGCCAACCATACCAGGTACCAAAACCAAACAACAGATGACACCAGGACACCACCTGCCTTATACTACCTGGAAAGCCCTAAACCGCCTCCGCACTGTAGTGGGACGTTGCGGACTCAACCTGAAGAAGTGGGGCCTCCCGAACTCTGACAAGTGCAACTGTGGAGAGGTACAGACAATGGCGCATCTACTGACTTGCGGCGGAGAGGCATGCACTGCGGACGATCTCCGCAGAGGCACAAATGTGGCTCTGGCTGTGGCAAAGCGATGGCAGAACGTTGTGTGACACACAAGCGAACTAACCCAATGTCATTGAGCATTGTTCAGCATCTTCAAATTATTGTCATCAGGACCTTTGATCTTTATTATTTTTCAAAAATGATTTTCTGTGCATGATTTCTGGATTACTAAACTGAAATAAGCCACATTTATCCATTTTGTGATCTTCTAAACATAGGAGAGGTTGGTTAAGTACATGGAATACTTGAAACTTTTTTCATCCTTGGGAAGACTCAGACCAATAAATATTTTAAGTGTATATTTTACAGCAATCTAAAAGACATTTTAGATCTTGAAAATAGTTTGTTTTTTATTATGAACATGCCTGATATCCTCTACCCTTGATTCAAATGAATGGTTTTAGTTCCATTCTTTTTTTAAACACAATTAGATTCAGGAAACATTCTGGCACATTTCAGTGTAGACTATTAAAAGGAACAGAACACCCTAATATATAGATTTCCAAACTAAGTCGCACTACTCAAATTTATGTTCTAACTTTAACAAATATGACTCAGAGTACAAAGATTTCTCCTAGGATTTTCATCTACCTAAATCGTTTTGTTCTCTGTATTTCTAATCAAGAAGTTGAGTAAATTCTGGTAATGTTCCATGACATTTTAATTTGCTAAAATAATAATTCAACCCAATACCACACTGTCCATTGAAAGACACTCCAGAGATTTATTTTGAATTGTACTATACAACATTTTGATGAATGTAAAAATAATTGATTGTGGTCGAGTTTGTATAAATCTCACATACTGCAGGGCTTTCCAATCTTTTAAGGATATTGGAAATTTAACTGAGGAGACGTTCAAATTATTAATATGACAAAAGATCAAGTCTTTACATTTATGGGGGTGATGGCTGGAGGTTGAATAACAGTGCATCAACGTGGAGGAGTACATACATCAATGCTATGGAAATGAAGGTCCTGACAAATTTAATGACTGAGGCCCCAGTTGTGGATTAAGATTCGATATGGAGCCCGACAATGTAGATGTTAATACAATGCCTCTTCATTTTGTTTATATAAGCACACGGAGAAGAGCACTAAAGGGAATCTCTCAGTTAGAGCATATAGTTAGAAGCAAAGGCAAAGACTGACAATAAATTAGATATTAGTTTCACTGGAGAAAAGGATGGGTGACGTTTCAGGATGGGAGACCCTTCTTCCTCAACCTGAAACATCACACATTCCTTCCCTCCAGAGATGCTGCCTGTCCTGTTGAGTTACCTCAGCTTTTTGCGTCTATCTTCAGTTTAAACCAGCATCTGCAGTTCCTTTGTACAGATATTAGTTTAGCATTTATGGTTGTATTGGTGGGCGGGTAACTGCAGTATTCAGTCTAGCCTATTATCCTACACATATGTCTGATTCAGAGAACCCTTCCACCCCTTGTGCCTCAAGTCTCAATGGTATCAGATTCTCTCATTTTTAAGTGTAGCTATGCTACACAGCCATTCTTTAATTCACGGCCAATCCGATTCAATTCACATCTATTTTCCCTTGTGTTTAAAATATTTATGGTCCTTGTTCTCGTGACTCCAATACAAATGACCTTTCTTTTGTTGACTGACACATGAGCTTAAATTGCTGAACCTTCTTGGTCATATTGGACTACTGGAGGAAGACTGGAGGAAGACAAAAGTTGGAAGACTGACTGAAACGTATTGTCTTCCATCACAGTGATCACTGTGGTGGATGTTTATGTGAAGTTCTATCGTTCTTTTTAATTGTGTGGTGTTCTTTTAATTGTATGGCTACATGGTAACTCAAAAATCACTGTACCTTAATTGGTGCATGTGACAACAAATGTGAATCTGAATCTACCGAGGTTTTAACTTTGGGCAACCATCCTATCATACACAATGGCTAAACTACATTCACAATTTATAAATTAGTGAGGGACTTTAACTTTCCCAATACTGACTGAAATTGCCTTAGTGCAAGGGGCATGTAAAGGGTGGAATTTGATAAATGGATCCAAATAAGAGTTTTGACACAATATGTAGCTAGCCCTTAGATTGACACAAAAAGCTGGAGTAATTCAGCCAGACAGGCAGCATCTCTGGAGAGAAGGAATGGGTGGCGTTTCGGAATCAATTCATGATTGAAATCTCTACATTTCAATCATGAATTGAAATGTGGAGATTTAAATTCTCTGCATATTGGAGAATTATGTATAATTCTCCAAATACATACTGGAGAATTATGCTGGTCTACTCCAGCATAATTCAGAACCTGTTTCAACCATCTAGAAATAGTTTGTACTGACACTTTTATATGGCTTTTTGTGACTAATGAGCAGTCCTGTCTCAGAACCTCTGAGACTCCTTGTTAACTCAATATATTGGCTTAAGTGTTTAACTACACATAACATTTGGTCAACAGGATATGCTTTAAAGGTCACCTTGGTTCCTGCCATTCCTGGCCTGCTTTGATTAAATCATAGACATAAAATGTAATTTCATCTACAGACAATTGCATGCAATCTATTCGTAACAATTGTAATGTTTGTACATGTTGTGCTGAAACCAGTGCCATTAGCATAACCACTTTAAGAGTTAATCTCTGCACAGATAATGACGTAATTGGAGCCCATGGCCGAAGCAGTGTGAGAACTATACTGATATCCCAGATTTCTGTTTATCTAGGTTTAGGAGGGTTTTTGTTAAAAATTCCTCTCATAAATCAGGATACTAACGGATGAGACCCGATAGGTTGTTGTTCTGAAGACTGCCCTAAATAGGAGGACAAAGCACTCCGAGCACTCTTAATGGCACTATAACTCAAGTTGGGAAGAAAGGTCTACAATGTATACATCGCTGCTCATTAAATGCTAGACATATATTGATACAATTTAAGGTATTACACAGATTACATTATTCAAAATAGAATTTATTCTAACATTTCTCCTATTTGTGATAAATGTCAGAACTTGGAAGCTAATTTAACGCATAGTTTTGTAACATGTATAAAACTTAATTATTATTGGACAGAAATCTTTAGAGTTATCTCTGAAGTTCTTAAAATTAAACTGGACCCAGATCCAAAATTAATAATATTAGGAGTTCCGGATTCAAATCTAATATTAACAGTGAACCAAAGAAATTTCTTGGATTACTGTTTGATAATAGGGAAAAAATTAATATTGAAATTTTGGAAGGGAACATTATCCCCCACAATTAAAATGTGGACAGTGGAAATGTTGGAGACGTTGCATTTGGAAAGAATCAGATTTGTCCTAATGGACAAATACGAACTCTTTGAACAGATATGGTCTCCATATACAGAATATTTGAAGAGTAGCTGTTCTTGGCATCACAACTCAATGGGTACCCGGCAGGATTAGATGAAAATAACTTTCTGTTTTTCTTTTTGATTTGTATACATGTCTCTATTGATATCGCTATTTGAAATTGTGTTATTCACTATTAAGATGTATACTATAATCTCTTTTTTTAATATATATATAATACTTTGTTTTAATTAAATACATATAACAAGAATATATACATATTTTTTTTCTCTCTCTCTCTTTTTCTATATAATCAAAATTATTATTTAATCACTATTCTTATTGATTAAAATCTATTCTTTTCTTTTTCTACTTTCTAAAAAAATAGTTTATAAGAATTACTCGTAACATTTGTATACTTATTGAAATAAGTTGGTTGTGTATTTGAAAAGTTGTTATACCGTTGTTATGATGGATTACTTCTAATAAAAATATTATTACATAAATCGGGATACTAACGGATGAGACCCGATAGGTTGTTGTTCTGAAGACTGCCCTAAATAGGAGGACAAAGCACTCCGAGCACTCTTAATGGCACTATAACTCAAGTGCTCATCAAAATGCAACTTAGCAAGGAACTCCAACACATCACATATGCTTGCAGTATGATAAGATATATTTGATTGTACACAGAACAGCTCCCATTTCTTTATGTGAACCACATATTGTTTTTGAGTGCTATTTCTCCAGGCTGCAGTGATAACCTCCATGGTCCTGTTCGACAATCCAAGGCCTTGGAATGGTCTGGCCAGAACCTGCAGACCAACAAATTAATACGGTCATGTAACGGGTGACTTTCTCCTGTAACCGGACGCACCAACAAATTACTGCAGCTGGGAATCGTCATGAATGGCTGAGCCATCATTCTGAGTACTAATGTGAACCATGGTTGTGTTGGCCAATCTGGGACCACCAAACCTCCTGTGGCGGAGTCACACTCTATTTTGGTGAGGCATTTCGTGATCAGACTAAATGGAGGAAATGCATAAAAGAATGAGTGTCCCCAATGTAACGAGAATGCATCCACGGCTACTGCTCCTGGATCTGGTTCCCATGAAACATATTTAGGCAACTGGTGATTTAACCTGGATGCAAACAGATCAATATCTGGCAACGCAAATCGAGTGACAATTGTTTGAAAAATTTCAGAATTCAACATCCATTCTATATTGTCATTAAACTTTCGCGACCTATGGTCTGCCACCACGTTGTCTATACCTGGTAGATAGATGGCTGAAACCCAGATGTTCCTTGAAATACACCAATGCCACATGAGGTTAGCCAAGTTATCACATGATACTGATCTTGCTCCTCCCATCTGATTAATATATGCCACTGCTGTGGTGGGTAAACTCGTTGCCCCACTGGCCTCCCCTGCTGGGCCCAGCACCTGGATCCGATCATCGGTACATTAAACCAGGCTTTTGTATCGGTGGCCTTGAGATGTTTGGCTTCATTAAACCAATTGTCTTAGCCTCATCATCGATTTCTCGAATTTGTTTGACGAGGTCTGCTCCAAATAGGAATTCAGGCATTTGCACATTAGTCACCTTACATAAAGCAGCAAATTTTTGATTTAGTGTTGGCCTGATGCCGATTTTCCTGATTCAATTCACCTAAAAAAATGCATTGCATAAAAGGGCCAACATATCTTTCTGGGTTTGCGTGATCATTGTCCCTTTGACCATTTTGCCAAATGCAGTAATTGCTGCAGCCTCCAGTTAGAGGACGTGTTGAAACCGAACCTCCTGTCCCCTCATAGATGCACTCATGGGTGCCCAGATTGCTGGGTTCACCGTGGGCACCTTGAGTGATGCACAATTGACCGGTGTTTTATATTTACCAGTAGTCTGGTAAGCTGTTGGAGCTGGTGAGACACCAAATAATTTATATTGTTGGCAAGATACTCGTCCATTGCCTCACCAGTCCTTCCAGAATCGCAAAACGCATTGCTATTTCCGGGACACCTGGAGCGTGGCTCTTGTGCTCCGGTGTATGCACATGATCAGGGACACCAGAATCAGGGTCAGCTTCATCCTGCCCTGCTTCTCCCAAGTCATACTGTAGGGAGGCATCCTCCAGTCCTATACAAGGCGCTGGAAGGAAATCCCCTTGCTGATAATCCGCATATTCTTCCTCGTATGGGCCTCCTTGACCAGCTGTCTGGGGAATCAATGGGGCCTTTGACCCTTGGTTAATCAAAGTTTGGAGCATCTTCTCCATGTTTTGCATTCTCCCCCACATTCTTTTATTATCCGGAGGGGAGTTTCCTTCTTCTTCGGACCCGTCAGACAAAACGGGTCTGATAGACTTTCTTTTAGCTTTCCTATGGCTATCAGTGGTCTCAGGCTCCTGAGTCCCTGGAGCTGGTGTGGAAAGTTCACTAGCTGGTATAACGGCTGTCGGTAAAACGCCACCCGGTATCGGAACCGGCGTTGCCTCTCTAATCTCCCGACCCGATCTAATTTGCGAATCCGCATCGCTGGATCCACGTTTGCTGCGAACTCTCCTACCTGACCGCTCCATACCACCGACTCCTACTGACTGCTCGAGCCGGCTTTACGGAGTTTAAATACTTCTAGGCAAAGTTTTTAAAACACTTACCTGTGAAGTTCCTACTTACCGCTGGTGGAGCTGTGCTCTCCAGCCTGTTCGGTGCGACATACGCGGACGTAATGACGTGCATGCGCCTGGCGGGGCTTCTTCACGTAGTCACTCACGTGACTCCGAAGTAAAATTGGTAATAATCAATGGGAAATTCTGATCAATATTAACCAAGCTGAACTTTTAACTCTGCTTCTCCCTCCTGACCTGACTGCTTCCTAACTTGCTGAGTATTTCTTGCATTTCTTGAATTTTACAATGGAGCGAACAATACAGTGGGAGCCCCAGTCAAGTGAAATGGAACATTTAGGGAGATCAAGTTCACGTTCAAGTCTACTTTTTTTGTCACTGTACCAATTGGTACAGCGAGATTTGGCTTGCCATACAGCCATACAAATAAAAAGAACACAACACACGATAGAATTTAACATGAACATCCCCACACAGCGGAATCAACGTTTCCCACTGTGAGGGAAGGCAATAAAAGTTCAGTCCACTTCCTCTATGTCAGGGGCCTCAATGGCCCATGGTTGGGGCCTATTGAGGCCTCCGCAGTCGCCGCAACGGCGGCCAGATGATCAGGCACTCTCGCCGGATGATGCAACTCCGGCGTCGGATGAACATTCTCAGCGGCCTGGAGTTCCGAATCGACCGTGGCTCCCGAGTTCCACAGGCCGAGCTGGACGGAGCCCAACACGGCTATCCTCGGTGAAATATCCCAAGGCCCTGCGTTGTTAAAATCAGCACTGCTGGAAGCTCCGCAGACCACAGCTCCACGGTGTTAAAATCGGCAGTCCCACCAATCTGTAACTCCACACGGCAACCCCAGTAAGGCATTGTCCGCTCCACGTTGGTACTTCAGTGCTGCACCGCTGCTGAAGCTCTAGCCGGTCTCCGGCAGGAAAGGCCGCGCCAATCCAGATGGTAAGCCTCGAGGAGGGGGCGAAGATGCGGCTCCGAGGAAAGACGCATCCTCGACCAGGTAGTGACTAAGAAAAACAGTTTCCCCCCCCATCCCCACACATAAAAAGACTAAAAGACTTCCAAAACAAAACTTTTTGACAGACTAAAAATTTAAAAAAGGATGAAAGGACGAACAGCTGCAGGCGGGGCTGCCATACTCAACGGCGCCACCCACTATCAGTGGATTGTTACAGGCACTCTTCTATGGCCTTTCAAGCAACTTCAACTTAGTAAAAGCCTTCATTGCTATCAGTCTCAGCAATAAATGTGAGCAGAAGTTTGGAAAACATGATCCATGTTTTGTTCTGCTTGCAACATTATTTACCTACATTTAACTATATCCCTGGAATCAAACATAGACCAGAATACAGGGTCTTACATGAACTGCAACCATGTGCAATGGATTTAATTTTAGACTCTGGAACTGTGAAACCTGTTTCCTTAATTTAATTTTTCATCTTGGGTGAACACATTAAAATAATGAACATCTAAAAATAATGGTACCATCATTTTTATAGATCAATTAATTCAGGCTGAATACAAGAAATTTGTCAGGCATATAAATAGAAGAACTAATTGAGAGGAATTACTTTACTTAAAGTGCACAATTGCCGAAGGTCACCTTCAGTGAAAACCTACCTCATCATGAAATGTTCAGCTATCCATTTATCTGCTGTAACTTACTGCTACTGAATGTGGTTTATTCAATTTATAGATAAAAGTTAACTCTGAATTGTAACCTATTAAAGCTACATTTATTTCTTAAATTTTCTACATTTATTTTTTTGTTGCCACTACACAAATTACTCCTGAATCAGTTCGGACATGGCGTTGGGTGGGGGTGAGGGGAGGGGATGAATATTTATGCCAAGGAATAGACAATGAGTTAAATCCAGGGAACATGGCAGCCCATTGGGAAAGTTAGCTTTAAACCATAGATTGCCAGGTTTTACTGTACTGCTTCAGTAGAGTGAGGCTCACATTTAAAGCATGCTGATTTCCCTGTTAGAAAGCCTGACAATAGCAGCAAGGAAATAAATTGTTCAACAGCATTCTTTGGGGCCAGGAAGAGCAGGGGTGTTTCTCAGTGAAGCATGAGTTTCCCTTCCAAATGCATGTCCTCCAATTTTCCAAATGGGATTAGATTCCATCCCTTGAACCAGATTCCTACCCCTGGGGTGAAGAATCTGGTTCTGTGGCCAGGCCTGGCATGCATTCCATCAGACTAAATTTATTCAGTGTATCTGCCCTGGAGAAGAAAAACACCTAATGCAGAAAATAAAGTCTCAATAGCATGTGGAGAAACAAAAACAATAACACCAGCAAAAGGCATTCCTCTATCAAGCCTATCAGTGACTTTTTGCATCAAGAAAACTTTGATCGAAACAATATTCCCAGATATTCTATATTCCTGAGCATACAATCTTTGTTTGTGTAATTTCTTCTAGGAATTCAACTGGAGTTCAGGTATTATAATATTGAGATTGAATCTTCAGATTCAAGGAAGCTGATGCCCAGAATGGAACATAGTTTTTTGTTTAAAAGCATTAATCATGGCAATGCGAATTCATGTTAATATATTATAGTTAATGGTGGGATTTATGGCTTAAACTAAGTGCCTCTAAACTGACCTGCTCAGTTAGACTCTAAATTCCAATTTCAACTAACCAGGGCTTTATGCAGTGATGGAAATGGGTTTTAGGAATTAGGGGTACTCTAAGGTCCGTGAGGCTGAAGTTGGGAAGGAAGCGGGGGGGATTTTTTATGTGCGGTCATACCCATGAAAGAGTACATGAATGCATAACTTGTTTATTGTGTATTTATAATATAGTCTATTGTGTATTATATGTCATAGCTGCTTTCTTGCATCTCTCTCTCTCAGACAGATGAAAGCAATGATCATAGAGTGGAATAGATGACATTTTGGGTCGAGTCCCTTCTTCAGACTGATAGTCAAGGGAAATGGAAACGGGAGATATAGGCATATCTTCCATTCATTTGGCCAGTATCGTCTATATCTCTTGTTCCTCTTTCCCCTGACTTAGTCTGAAGAAGGGTCTTGACCCGAAATGTCATCTATTCCACTCTATGATCGTTGCTTTCGGCTGTCCGCTCGTTCGCTCGCCCTTGGATTAAGTAGCGCAGGATAAAGCTCTGAATTCACACCATTTCCCTCCCATTCCCAATCTGACCTTTCTGTTCAAATTGGAGGAACAGCACCTCATATTTTGCTTGGGTAGCTAACACCCCAGCGGTATGAACATTGACTTCTCTAACTTCAAATAGCCCTTGCTTTCACTCTCTCTCCATCCCTTCCCCCTTCCCAGTTCTCCCACCAGTCTTACTATCTCTGACTGCATTCTATCTCTATCCTACTCATCCCTGACATCAGTATGAAAAATGGTCTCGACCTAAAACGTCACCCATTCCTTCTCTCCAGACATGCTGCCTGTTCCGTTGAGTTATTCAACTTTACATAGATACATAGAAAATAGGTGCAGGAGTAGGCCATTCAACCCTTGGAACCATCCACAATCAGTACCCCATTCCTGCCTTCTCCCCATATCCCTTGTTTCTACTTGCCCTAAGAGCTCTATCTAACTCTCGTTTGAATACATCCAATGAGTCGGCCTCCACTGCCTTCTGAGGCAGATAATTCCACAAATTCACAACACTGGGTGAAAAGGTTTTTCCTCATCTCTGTTCTAAATGGCCTACCCCGTATTCTTAAACTGTGGCCCTTGGTTCTGGACTCCTCCAACATCAGGAACATGTTTCCTGCATCTAGCGTGTCCAATCTCTTAATACTTTTATGTTTCTATAAGATCCCCAATCTTCCTTCTAAATTCCAGTGGATACAAGCCCAGCCGTTCCATTCTTTTATCATATGACAGTCCCGCCATCCCGGGAATTAACCTCGTGAACCTACGTTGCACTCCCTCAATAGCAAGAATGTTCTTCCTCAAATTAGGAGACCAAAACTGCACACAATATTCCAGGTGTGGTCTCACCAGGGCAACTGCTGAAGGACCTCTTTGCTCCTGTACTCAAATCCTATCATTATGAAGGCCAACATGCCATTAGTTTTCTTCACTGCCTGCTGTTTCTTGCATGTTTACTTTCAGTAACTGATGTACAAGTACATCCAGGTCTCGTTGCACTTCATCTTTTCCTAATCTGACACCATACAGAAGAAGGATCTCGTCCCGAAACGTCACCCATTCCTTTGCTGCAGAGATGCTGCCTGACCTGCTGAGTTACTCCAGCATTGTGTCTAGCTGCCATTCAGATGATAATCTGCCTCTTGTTCTTGCCAGAAAAGTGGATAACCTCACATCTATCCACATTATACTGCATCTGCCATGCATCTTCCCACTCACCCAACCTATCCAAGTCACCCTGCATCCTCATAGCATCAATAGACAATAGGTGCAGGAGTAGGCCATTTGACCCTTCGAGCCAGCACCGCCATTCAATGTGCTCATGACTGATCATCCCCGATCAGTACCCCATTCCTGCCTTCTCCCCATATCCCTTGACTCCACTATTTTTAAGAGCCCTATCTAGCTGTCTCTTGAAAGCATCCAGAGAACCTGCCTCCACCGCCCTCTGAGGCAGGAAATTCCACAGACTCACCACTCTGTGTGAGAAAAAGTGTCTCCTCATCTCCGTTCTAAATGGCTTACTCCTTATTCTTAAACTGTGGCCCCTGGTTCTGGACTCCCCCAACATCGGGAACATGTTTCCTGCCTCTAGTGTGTCCAAGCCCTTAACAATCCTCTTTACAGTTCACACTGCATCCAGCTTTGTCTCATCTGCAAATTTGCTAATGTTACTTTTAATTCCTTCATCTAAATAATTAATATATACTGTGAATGGCTGCAGTTCCAGCACCAAGCCTTGAGGCACCCCACTAGTCACCACCTGCCATTCTGAAAGGGAACCGTTAATTCCTACTCTTTGTTTCCTGTCTGCCAACCAATTTTCTATCCATGTCAATACCCTACCCCCAATACCATTTGCTCTGATTTTGCCCACTAATTTCCTGTGTGGGAAAGTGCTTTCTGAAAGTGCAGGTACACTACATCCACTGGCTCTCCCTTATCCATGTTACTGTCTACCTGAACTTAGTTGTTAGGGATAACATTCATTTCTTTTCATTCATGTTTGAATGACAAATAATTTCAATTCAATTCAAAATGTACAGGTCTATTACCAAGAAGATCTTGGAACATTTCGCATTGTTTGTCAATGCTCTGCATAGTCTACTCTTCTGCCTCATTTTCCCAAAGTTTACTTAAATTTAGGGCCTTGTTTTCTGACTCATCCTTCTCCCTCTTAACTCGTATATCGAATACCATTCAACGGTGACTGCTAGCCAAGCGTTACTGCACCATTAACTAATTGACTAACTCAGACTAATTATTCATTATTTTTGTTAGCTGAAGGAAATAACTTTCCAGAAAAATTGAACACAATATTCTAACTATGGCACAACCAATGATTTATACAAGTTTTCTATTAGCTTCGCATTATTTCACATTTGAAAATGTAGCATATCATTTGTTTTAATTTGTATATCTGAACCATGATTTTTAAAATGTGCACATTTTATGCATCTCCTTTCTCCAAAATACCTCCCAAAATACATCATCGAGTTTTCGAGAGCGGGGGAGAGAGCAGAGAGTGAGGGGGAGAGAGAGCAGGGAAGACAGGGAAGAGAGAGCGGGGGAGAGAGTGGACAGAGGCAGAGAGGCAGGGAGGCAAATAAAATAAAGTGGAATAATAAAATAACGTGACTTTACCTGATCCCGTGCTCACTGTCTGGTAGCCCTGACAGTGAGTTTAAGAAATTCACCCTCAAATTTTATTCAAAGGAACACGGTGTTAAAACACAATTACATTTACTGAGGAATGTGGATCGATGTATTGATGACGCATTGTATAACTACTGTTAACTACTGGTTGTTAACAAGTATTAACAGTGGCAGTTAAGAAATTGTTTTCTTCTGAGTTGAATAAAGTGAGAAACGGCTCGGATATGGTATATGGACACACTGATCTGTTTTGCAGTCAATGCCTACTATGTTCTGTTGTGCTGAAGCAAAGCAAGAATTTCATTGTCCTGTCAGGGACACATGACAATAAACTCTCTTGTCTCTTGTCTTGGATCTTTTGCAGTACTCATTAAACCCGAGCTGGAAATTGAAAACTAGGGGAACGCCGCACCCCTGCGTACCCCCCCATTTCCATCACTGGCTTTATAACTGAAGTATAGATTTCATCACCTTTCTGGTTTCCTAGCTAAAAAGAACAGCATTCCATTCATTTTTTTTTGCTTATTCACTACTATCCCTTTCCAATAATATATTTATTATAATTTCTTTATTCTTGGCGTACATCAGCATATTGAGTAATGAAGACAACAGAATCATACTTTTCATACTTCTCATACTTTTAGTTTCTCCCTCCCCTGACTCCCAATCTGAAGAAGGGTCTCGACCCAAAATGTCACCTATTCGTTTTCTCCAGAGTTGCTGCCTGACTCACCGAGTTACTCCAGCATTGTGTGTCTATCTTTGGTGTAAACCAGCATCTGCTGTTCATTCCTAAAGAAATACTTTTATGCCTACATCCCAATATTTCCAAATGCTTGTACTATCACACAGATATTGACAGGCATGTGAATGAAGGACGAATTACAATAAATGTTAATAGAGATTAAAATTATTTATGATTCTGAGATGTTGGGTAGACAATTGTTTGATGGATATATCTATTTAATTTACTTTTAAAATAATGGACTGTACGAGATCCTTCTTCAGACTGAGAGTCGGGGCGGGGGAAACTAGAGGTATGAAATGTACGTATAGTGTGGATGTAAAAAGTTACGGGGATAATGGAGGAAAATGGGGTTGAGAGGGAAAATCAAGTCAGCCATGATTGAATGGCAGAGTGAATGTGATGGGCTGAATAGCCTCATTCTGCTCCTGTGTCTTGTGGTCTTATGGACTGATGGAATTGAAATTTAAAATAAGAATCTGGAGGCTGCTGTCTTGCATTAAACTACCCAATGAGAGATAGGGATTAAAGCAAGATGGTTGAGGGAAATGCTGATGCTCTATTCTTGTACCTAGAGCAAAACAAAAAAATTGCTGGATTAACTCAGGCTAAGTCTCAAGAAAACATTTATAGCCAATGTTTTGGGTCAGGAACCTTCTTCTTGTGGAATCAGAATGTAGTTAGGTTGTGAATAGAACTTATTCGGCATGAGGATGATAGAAAACTGCCCTAATGGAATTACCCTTGTGGGCAAAGTTGACGAACCGTAGTCACAATAAAGCTGAAACTATTGGTTAGAGCATTTTTATTTGATTAATTTATCTTACTCACACTATTCATACTTTGCATAGACTTGCTGTTTTTCCATTTAATCCAAGGCAGTTTAACTAAACCGAATTAACCTTCTATTCGGTTCAATCAAATGCTTGAAGCATGACTAATTACTTCCCTCAGTGATCAGTACAGGGTGATTTGCACTGGCTATGAATTAACAGAAACTGAATTGGTTCATGATTCTCAGGTCATGTAATATTTTAGTAACTGGTGTTTAAAAAAATTGAACCAAACTGAGCAGACGTACTGTAATACAAATTGGGCTTGCTAGATTCTGCTGCAGACTGATTCTGTAAAACATTAAGCTGTTCTCCCATTTAAAATGTTTAATGTTCAAGCTTAATGTTTTGTCATTGTTGTTGTTTTTACACTGGTTTCAGCAATTTGCCTTTTGTTGAAGATGCAAATAATCAAAATAATCAATTCAGCCAAAGAAAGAATGGTGGAAACGCAAGTATATAGTGGTAAAGATAGCATGTAGTATGATGCTTGCCTTCATACTACTTAAGGCAATGAGTCCTCATGTCAAGAAGTTATGTGGCAGCTTTATAAAATATTGGTTAAGCCACATTTGATGTATTGTGTGCAGTTAGGGCACCCCATTACAGGAAGGGTGTGGAGACTTTGGAGAGGTTGCAGTAAAGGTTCACCAGTATTCTGCCTGGGTTAGAGGATATTAGCTATAAGAAGAGGTTAGACAAACTTGGATTGTTTTCTCTGGAGTGTCGGAGGTTGAGGGGAGACCTGATGGAAGTATATAACATTACAGGCATAGATAGGGATGATAGCCAGAACATTTTTCCCAGGGAGGAAATCTTTAGGGCCAGAGGGGTAACGTTTAAAGCAGATGTGTGGGAAAATTATCTTACACAGAGTGGTGGGTTCCTGGATATGCTGCCAGGAATGGTCGTGGAAGTGGATATGATTGGGGCATTTAAGAGGCTTTTAGATAGGTATGCAGGGAATAGAGTGATATGGATTATGTGCAGGCAGAGTAGTTTAATTTGCCATTATGTTCAGTACCGACATTGTGGGCACAGAACCTGTTCCTGTGCTGTAATGTTCTATGTTTAGTTTAGTTTAGAGATACAGTGCGGAAACGGGTTCTTCGGCCCACCGGGTCCGCACCGATCAGTGATCCCCGCATATTAACTCTATCCGACACACACGAGGGACAGTTTACACTTATACCAAGTATTCAAACCCAAGGCAATTAACCTACAAACCTGTACGTCTTTGCTGTGTGGGAGGAAACCAAAGATCTCAGAGAAAGCCCACCCGGTCACGGGGAGAACATACAAAATCCCATACAGAAAGAACCTGTTGTTGGGATCAAACGCGTGTCTCCGGCGCTGCAAACACTGCACGGAAGCAACGTTACCGCTGTGCCGCCCACCACCATGCTCCATGAGATAACACCAACTAACAATCAAATAAATGGAATATTTTATTTCATGTGATCGCAGGAAATTCCATAAATAATTCCCATGTATAATTGGGTAAATTCCAGTATTATAAATGTTCTGGGATAGCTTGGCTAGAGGTATGGGTGGTTCTCCAATGGAAATCATCTGGTCCCAGAGCCCCCATTAGCTCTCGTGCCAGCAGGTATTTCATTATATTACAGCAAATCAAATTTGCCTAAGAATACTTAAACAATTGTCATGAGCTCAATGGAAATCTGAGATTGGTCATTTCCATTGCATTTTGGGCTTAGGATGGTGGTAAATACTGCATTGTCTTTGGAGCTCATGTTTGGGTTTGGAACTTAGAACAGTACAGCGCAAGAACGGGTCCTGTGACTCACAATGTCTGCGCCAAACATGATGCCGACTCGCCGTCGTGGCTATCCCTCGAGATCGAGGATGATGGTCTAAGTTCTGTTGTTTTTGACTCGCAGAACGAAGACGCCGGTGCGTGTGTTTGTTTAACGTGTACTTGATGTTGCACTCCAAGAAGCACACGGTGCTTCACAAATCAATCAACTTATTCCAATGGCAAGGGAACCAAGACCATTGGAGCTGATAGATCTGTTGCAGTGTTCATCCGCCCTTACAGCCATTGAGTTCAAGATAACTTCATCCTCCTGGTCCGCTGTTGAGGTCTTGTAGGTTGGATCGTTCTTAGTCTGGACCCTCATCCTCGACCTTGCCGCCATGGAGTTGGTGCTTCCGATGGCATCTCTCACGGAATCATGGGGACACGCAAGCCTCTTCACCACGTCAAGGTAAATGATCCGAAGAGGGATGCCGACTACTACTTACTAATCTGTACATAACCCATATCCCCCTTGCATGCCCATATGCCAATCCAAAAGTCTTTAAAATACTATTAGCATATTTGTTTAAACCACCACCTTCGGCAGCGCATTACAGGCACTCATCATCCTCTGTATAAAAGGATACAGTGAAGGGCTTTGTTTTGCATGCTATCCAAACAGGTCAAATAAAGCAAACATAGATAAAATCAGTTCAAACTTAAATATAATAGATAGAGCTAAGGGGAGAATGTAGAATATACTTTTCAGCTTGTAGTGCATCTGTTCCACAGACAAAGTCCAATGTCCTCAATGGGGTAGAATAGGACAATACCCTAGTTTATGGAAGGAATGTTCAGAAGCCGAATAGCCGAGGAGAAGCTGATCCTGAGTCTGGTGGTGCTCGCTTTCAAGCTTCTGTACCTTTTGCTGGATGGGACATAGATATAAAAGGATATTGAACTCTGTGAGGTAAGGGAAAAAGGAGAGTAGCTATGGAAACTATGAGATTCAAAGAGTAGGAAGTACTGACACTTTTGAAAAATATAAAAGTGGATAAGTCTCCAGGTCCTGACAGGATATTCCCTAGGACATTGAGGGAAGTTAGTGTAGAAATAGCAGGAGCTATGACAGAAATATTTCAAATGTAATTAGAAACGGGAATAGTGCCGGAGGATTGGCGTACTGTGCATGTTGTTCCATTGTATAAAAAGGGTTCAAAGAATAAACCTAGCAATTATAGACCTGTTAGTTTGATGTCAGTGGTGGGCAAATTAATGGAAAGGATACTTAGAGATTATATATATATATATATATATAAGCATCTGGATAAAGAGGGTCTGATCAGGAACAGTCAACATGGATTTGTGCCTGGAAGGTCATGTTTGACAAACCTTCTTGAATTTTTTGAGGAGGTTACTAGGGAAATTGATGAGGGTAAAGCAGCGGATGTTGTCTATATGGATTTCAGTAAGGCCTTTGACAAGGTTCCCCATGGAAGGTTCGTTAAGAAGGTTCAATCTTTGGGTGTTAATGGCGGAGTAGCAAGATGGATTCAACAGTGGCTGAATGGGAGATGTTAGAGAGTAATGGTGGATGGCTGTTTGTCAGGTTGGAAGCCGGTGCCTCACGGATCTGTGGTGGGTCCACTGTTGTTTGTCATGTACATCAATGATCTGGATGATGGGGTGGAAAATTGGATAAGTAAGTATGCAGATGATCCTAAGATAGGTGGTGTTGTGGATAATGAAGTATATTTTCAAAGTCTACAGAGAGATTTGGGCCATTTGGAAAAGTGGACTGAAAGATGGCAGATGGAGTTTAATGATGATAAGCGTGAAGTGCTACATCTTGGCATGACAAATCAAAATATGACGTCCATGGTAAATGGTAGGGAATTGAGGAATGCTGTGGAACAGAGGGATCTAGGAATAACTGTGCATAGTTCCCTCAATGTGGAATCGCATGTAGATAGGGTGGTAAAGAAAGCTTTTGGTGTGCTGGCCTTTATAAATCAGAGCATTGAATATAGGAGTAGGGAAGTAATGTTAAAATTGTACAAGGCATTGGTAAGACCAATTCTGGAGTATGGTGTACAATTTTGGTCGCCTAATTATAGGAAGGATGTCAACAAAATAGAGAGAGTACAGAGGAGATTTACTAGAATGTTGCTTGGGTTCCAGCAATTAAGTTACAGAGAAAGGTTGAACAAGTTAGGTCTTTATTCTTTGGAGCGCAAAAGGTTAAGGGGGGACTTGATTGAGGTCTTTAAAATGATGAAGGGGATAGACAGAGTTGACGTGGATAAGCTTTTCCCATTGAGGGTAGGGAAGATTCAAACAAGAGGACATGACATGAGAATTAAGGGACAGGAGTTTAAGGGCAACATGAGGGGGAACTTCTTTACTCAGAGAGTGGTGGCTGTGTGGAATGAGCTTCCAGCGGAAGTGGTGGAGGCAGGATCGATTTTAACATTTAAAAGTAAAGTGGATAGGTATATGTTCGGGAACGGAATGGAGGGGTATGGTCTGAGTGCAGGTAGATGGGACTAGGGGAAAATAAATGATCGGCACGGACTGGAAGGGCCGAGAGGGCCTGTTTCTGTGCTGTAATTGTTATATGGTTATATGGTTATATGATATGCTTTTGCTGTTAAGGGCATGCAGCGTAGGTTCACAAGGTTAATTCCCGGGATGTTGGAACTGTCATATGCTGAGAGAATGGAGTGGCTGGGCTTGTATACTGGAATTTAGAAGGATGAGGGAGAATCTTATTGAAACATATAAGATTATTAAGGTTTTGGACACGCTTAGAGGCAGGAAACAAGTTCCCGATGTTGGGGGAGTCCAGAACCAGGGGCCACACTTAAAGAATAAGGGGTAAGCCATTTAGAACGGAGATGAGGAAACGCTTTTTCACACAGAGAGTTGTAAGTGAATTGGCCTCCATTGCCTCCGTGGTAGAGAATTCCACAGATTCACAGCTCTTTGGGTGAAAAAGAATTTCCTCATCTCATCCCTAAATGGCCTACCACTTATTCTTAAACTGTAACCCCTGGTTCTGGACTCCCCCAACATGGGAAACATTTTTCCTACATCTAGCCTGTCCATTCCTTTAAGAATTGTACAATTTTCTATAAGATCTCTCATCCTTCTAAATTCCAGTGAATACAAGCCGAGTTGACCCATTCTTTCATCATATGTCAGTCTCGCCATCCCGGGAATTAACCTGGTGAACCTATGCTGCACTCCCTCAATAGCAAGAATGTCCTTCCTCAAACTAGGAAACCAAAATTGCATACAATACCCCAGGTGCGGTCTCACCAGGGCCCAACTGCAGTAGGACCTCTTTGCTCCTAAACTCAAAACCTCACATACAGGTTTGTAAGTTAATTGACCTGGTATATGTGTAAATTGTAGAAGGGGTTAGGTGGGAGAGATAAATCAGCCATGATTGAATGGCGGAGTCGACTTGATGGGCCGAATGGCCTAATTCTGCTCCTATTACATGACCTCTGCCCTTTTTCCCTTTTATAGATATGCAGGGAATTGAGAGATATGGATTATGTGCAGTTAGATAAGATTTGGTCGCTGGCCAGTTTGGACTCGCCAAAGGGCCTATTTCCTCGCTGAATCTCTAAACTAAACTAAACAAAAAAAAAAGTGCACAACGCAGAGCTCTGTTTCTGTACACTAATACTCTTATGAAATTAGCTCTAAAATGAATCTTCAAACACCACCTTAAAATTTAAAATTTTAATCTATTGTAAACAATAACATTATTAAAATCCAATAATGGACATTTAAGTTAGGAGGTTAGTTGAGTTGTGTGTTTTTAAACATGTTAATTCCAGGTTAATTAACAATCCAGGTTAATTCCCGGGATGACAGGCTGACATATGATGAAAGAATGGTTCGACTGGATTTATATTCATTGGAATTTAGAAGGATAAATAGCAGATTTTGGTAGGACAGGAAGATGATATATTCTGCACACATAAAGCAGAGTTTAAGTTTCTGTCTACAAGCTTGAAAGTTGAAATACTGTTGAACATATTGCATGGAGATTGGATACAGCTAACAGAAAACCAGAAGACAACTACATTTCTCAACAAATAAAAATGCTGTTCAATAAACATGTGCAAAAGGTATAATGGCCAATAATGCCCTTGGCTAAACTTGTTAAAGTTTTAAATGTGAATGGTTATACAATTATCTATGGCACAATGTAGTCAAAAAGGAACGTGTGGACGGGCATCTACAAAAGTGGGAGGACATTTGATAGTCCCCTGCATAAGGAACTAGTGAGGAAGGGAATTACATGTGGATCAGGAATTCCCTGAGGCTTCTGGGCACAAAGGACTAAAACCTTTGTCCGGTGTAGCCCAGAGAAATACCTTAAGTCCCCATAAAAGAAAATAAAACATTTATTGGAAAATAAATTCCCAATTGTCGTACTAACCTACACCTGGCAGGAAAGCTGCTAGGGCCAATGTTATAATTGCTGTTAATATTATTGTGTTGTTTAGTTTGATTGAGAGATACAGCGCAGAAACAGGCCCTTCGGCCTATCGAACCCGCACCAACCAGCGACCCCCATACACTAACGCTATCCTACATACTAGGGACAATTTTTTTTCCTTTTTTTTTACCAAAGCCAATTAACCCACGAACTTGTACGCCTTTGGAGTGTGTGAGGAAACCGGAGCTCTCGGATAAAACCCATGCGGTCACAAGAAGAATGTACAAAGTCCATACAGACCGCACCAATAGTCGGGATCAAAACCAGGTCCCTGGCGTTGTAAGGCAGCAAAACTACTGCTGCATCACCATGCCGCCCCAATGTTGTTATTGAAACATTGTTGCGTTGCATTTAATGTGGCTGTAATGCTGCAGGAAGTAAGACATTTATTGTTTCGATCCGGATGCATATGTTAATAAAAACCACTCTTAAACCCTTAAGCTCCAGTGATGATACTAGACCTCAAGTGGCATATTAAGTTTAGGTCTCTGCCATGTTTGGGCTGATTATTTAGCCACATGAACAAAACCATCATTAATGTATGCTGCTGGAGGAACTTAGCAGAGGACACAATACAAGAGATTCAAGATTCAAGAGACATTTATTGTCACATGCACCAATTAGGTACAGTGAAATTTGGGTCACCATATGATCATACGAATAAAAAAAAGAGAACACAACACACGATAGACTTTAACATAAACATCCGCACACAGCAGAATCAAAGTTTCCCACTGTGAGGGAAGGCACCAAAGTTCAGTCATCCTCCTCTTTGTTATTCACCCGTGCTCGGGGCCTACCGAGCTCTCCTCAGTCGCCGCTATGGGCGGCCTGATGTTCAGGCCCTCTCGCCGGGATGATGGAACTCCGACGTCGGAACGGAAGAACATTCTCAGCGGCTTGGACTGCCGAATCGGCCACTTCTTACCAGAGACCACGGCTCCCGAAGTCCACAGGCCGAACTGGGCGGAGATTCACACTGGCGGCCCTCGGCAAAGGGATCCCAGGACTCCGCGATGTCGAAGTCAGTGTTGTGCATGGCTGGGAGCTCCGCAAACCACAGCTCCACGATGTTGAATCAGCAGGCCCAACACTACGGAGCTTCAAACGGCCATCCCAGGTAAGGCATCGCCCGCTCGGCGATGAATCCAGTGCTGCGCCGCTGCCGAAGCTCTCGTCGGTCTCTGGCAGGAAAGGCCGCGCCAATCCAGTTGATAGGCCGCGAGGAGGGGGCGAAGATGTGACGCAGAGAATAGTCGCAACCTTGCCAGGAAGTGACTGGGAAACAGTTTCCCCCTTACCCTACCCACCTCTACCACATAAAAATACGAAGAAACCTTCAAAACACACTTTTTTAAACAGACTAAAAACTAAAAAAAAGATGGAAAAACAGACAGATAGTAGTAGGCAGAGGATGCCATCATGCAGCGCCCCTAGTGGCTGATTAATATGGAGCTCAGGTGACATTTTGGGTCAGGGCCCTTATGCAGACTGAATCTGATGAAGGGTACAAACCCGGAACAACATCTTTTCATTCCCTCCATATATAGAAACATAGAAAATAGGTGCAGGAGGAGGCCATTTGGCCCTTCGAGCCAGCACCGTCATTCAATGTGACCATTGCTGATCATCCACAATCAGTAACCTGTGCCTGCTTTTTCCCCATATCCCTTGATTCCGCTAGCCCCCTAGAGCTCTATCCAACTTGTTTAAATTCATCCAGTGAATTGGCCTCTACTGCCTACTGTGGCAGAGTATTCCACACATTCACAACTCTCTGGGTGAAAAAGTTTTTTTCTCATCTTTATTCTCCCCTTTATTCTTAGACTGTGGCCCCTGGTTCTGGACTCCACCAAAATTGAGAGCATTTCTCCTGCATCTAGCTTCTCCAGTCCTTTTATAATTTTATATGTTTCTAGAAGATAAGATCTATAAGATCCCCTCTCATCCTTTTAAATTTCAGTGAATACAAGTCCAGTCTTTCCAATCTTTCCTCATATGACAGTCCTGCCATCCCGGGGATTAAGCTTGTGAACCTATGCTGCAATGTCTCAATAGCATGAATGTCCTTCCTCAAATCAGGAGACCAAAACTGCATACATTACTCCAGATGTGGTGTCATCAGGGTCCGGTACAACTGCAGAAGGACCTCTTTACTCCTATACTCAAATCCTCTCGTTATGATGTCCAACATGCCATTTGCTTTCTTCACTGCTTGCTGTACTTGCATGTTTACTTTCAGTGACTGGTGTACAAGGACACCATTGAGATAATAATCTGCCTCCTTGTTCTTGCAGCCAAAGTGGATAACCTCACATTTAACTACATTATGAGGAAAGACTGGATAGACTCGGGTTGTACTCGCCAGAATTTAGAAGATTGAGGGGGGATCTTATAGAAACTTACAAAATTCTTAAGGGGTTGGACAGGCTAGATGCAGGAAGATTGTTCCCGATGTTGGGGAGGTCCAGAACAAGGGGTCACAGTCTAAGGATAAGGGGAAATTCCTTTATGACCGAGATGAGGAAAACATTTTTCACACAGAGAGTGGTGAGTCTCTGGAATTCTTTGCCAGAGAAGGTAGTTGAGGCCAGTTCATTGGCTATATTTAAGAGGGAGTTAGATGTGGCTAAAGGGATCAGGGGGTATGGAGAGAAGGCAGGTACAGGATACTGAGTTGGATGATCAGCCATGATCATATTGAATGGCGGTGCAGGCTCGAAGGGCCGAATGGCCTACTCCTGCACCTCTTTTCTATGTTTCTATGTTTCTATTATGCTGTATTTGCCATGTATCTGCCCACTCACTCACTGGAAAATGTAGTTTAAAAATGCAAAGGTGTTTTTTGGTTTGAGAATGCAAAAGTTGCCTTGCCTAATTGAAAAGTTGGTTTGAAAATGCTAGTTGCCTTGCCTAATTGAAAAGTTGGTTTGAGAATGCAAAAGTTGCCTTGCCTAATTGAAACGTTGGTTTGCGCATGCCTTGCCTAATTGAAAAGTTGTTTTGAGAATGCAACAGTTACCTTGCATAATTGAAAAGTTGGTTTGAGAACGCCTTGCCTAATTGAAAAGTTGGTTTGAGAATGCAAAAGTTGCCTTGCCTAATTGAAAATTTGGTTAGAGAATGCCTTGCCTAATTGAAAAGTTGGTTTGAGAATGCTAAAGTTGCCTTGCCTAATTGAAAACTTGGTTTGAGTATGCTAACGTTGCCTTGCATAATTGAAAAGTTGGTTTGAGAATGCAAAAGTTGCTTGCCTAATTACAAAGTTGGTTTGAGAATGTTAAAGTTGATTTGCCTAATTGAAAATTTGATTTGAGAATGCTTTGCCTAATTGAAAAGTTGGTTTGAGAATGCTAAAATTGGCTTGCCTAATTGAAAAGTTTGTTTGAGAATGCCAAAGTTGCCTTACAGTCTATATAATTAAAAGACCAAGCCCCTTCTGGTGGGAGGGACTATAAAACTTGGAAGTGTGAGTGTGGCTCAATCTATGCAAGAAGGGGGAGGGAGAGGTCACGGCTCTCTGTCTCTAGTGGCCTTGCACCCTGCTTGAAATGGTAGGAAACTGCACTCAAATTTGGTGGCCTTGCACCCTGCTTGAAGTGGTATGAAACTGCACTTGAATTTGGTGGCCTTGCACCCTGTTTGAAGTGGTATGAAACTGCACTTGAATTTGGTGGCCTTGCACCCTGCTTGAAATGGTATGAAACTGCACTTGAATTTGGTGGCCTTGCACGCTGCTTGAAGCAGCATTTCAAGGAATAGCCATGAGTCAACTGCCAGTCCACCAGCCTTGAGTGACTGAGCTGCCAGCCCAAGAATCCATTCGGCCCACAATGTCCATACTAGCACTCTGGAAACCAGTCCCTTCAGCCCACAACACCCATACTAGTGCTCCAGAAAGCCCCCCCCCCCCTTCACTGGCCACCACTATTGGAATTGGTGGAGAGGTGGAATATTATGTTGGGGTCCAGCCATCCCATGTGAAGCTGGGACCCAATGGGTCCCACTTAGTCTACTTGTAAATAGTTGCTGCCCCAGCACCGAGCCTTGCGGCATTCCACTTGCCACTGCCTGCTATTCTGACAGGGACCTGTTTATTCCTATTCTCTTTTTCCTGTCTGCCAACCAATTCTCTATCCATGTCAATACCCTACCCCCAATATCATGTGCTCTAATTTTGCTCGCTAATCTCCTGTGTGGGACCTTATCAACGGCTTTCTGAAAGTCCAGATATACTACGTCCACTGCATTTCCTTCATCTATTTTACTTGTCACATCCTCATAAATATCCTGAAGATTAGTCAAGCAGGATTTCACCTTTATAAATCCATACTGACTGAGGTGGAGAGGCTTTTCAGACGACAAAAGAGCTGGAAATTTCCAGGACCTGACAATGTTTCCCCCTCTACTCTTAAGCTCTGTGCCAAACAGCTGGCACCGGTCTATACAGACATTTTTAACCCTGCAAACATGTACTGTCCCTGCCTGATTCAAAGTCTCCACTATTGTCCCTGTACCCATAAAGGCAAGGATTACTTGTCTTAATGACTACAGGCCTGTCGCACTGACCTCTGTAGTCATGAAGACACTCAAAAGGCTTGTGCTGGCTAAGCTGAAAAATATCATAAACTCCCTGCTGGACCCTCTGCAGTTTGCATATCAGGCCAATATATCTGTGGATGATGCAGTCAACCTGGGCCTGCACTTCATCCTACAGCACCTAGACCGCCAGGGGACCTATGCGAGGATCCTGTTTGTTGATTTTAGCTCTACATTCAACACCATTGTGCCAGAGTTACTACACTCCAAACTTTCCGAGTTGACTGTGCCTGCACCCCTCTGTCAGTGGATCACCAACTTCCTGACAGACAGGAAGCGGCATGTAGGGCTGGGAAAGCACATCTTGGACCCGTAAACGCTCAGCATAGGAGCACCGCAAGGCTGCGTACTCTCCCCCCTCCACTCCTCTACTCTCTACACCAACGACTGCACCTCCACAGACACCTCTGTCAAGCTTCTCAAGTTTGGAGACGACACAACCCTGATTGGACTGATCAAGGATGGGGAGGAATCTGCCTACAGACAGGAAGTGTCACAGCTGGTGTCCTGGTGCCGTTGCAACAACCTAGAGCTCAATGCTCTTAAGACAGTGGAATTGATTGTAGAATTTAGGAGAGCTCCCCCGCCCCTCACCCCACAGTCACATCTGTGAAGTCTGTTAAGTTCCTGGGAACCATCATCTCCAAGGACCTTAATTGGGGAGCTACCATCGACTCCACAGTCAAAAAGGCACAACAGAGGATGTATTTCCTGCGGCAGCTGATGAAGCACAATCTGCCACAGGCAATGATGGTCCAATTCTACACAGCCATCGTAGAGTCTGTTCTCACCTTCTCCATCATGGTCTGGTTTGGCTCAGCCACCAAGCTCGACACCTGGAGGCTGCAGGGAATCGTCCGATCAGCAGAGAAGATTATTGGCTGCAACCTTCCCTCCATTGATGAACTATACATTGCAAGGGCCAGGAAGCGAGCGGGCAAGATCATCTCTGACCCCTCTCACCCTGGCCACAAACTCTTTGAATCACTTCCCTTTGGAAGGCGACTCTGGATTGTCAAAGCTGCCACAGCAGACATAAAAATCAATTTTTATCCACGAGTAGTTGCTCTACTCAACAGTCATACGCCTCCCTTTAATCTGCGATTTTGTTGGTTCACACGCTTGATCAATGGTGTTTTAAATTTAATGTCTTATTATTATTAATGTTTAGTGTTTTCTGAGTCATTCGCAACGTTCACTGTATGTCATGTTACTTGTGGGCGGAGCACCAAGGCAAATACCTTGTATGTGAATACTTGGCCAATAAACTTACTTACTTATCAACTCTTCTGCCATTTCCTTGTTCCCATAATAATTTAACCTGTTTCTGCCTTCAAGGGACCCCCATTTGTCTTTCCTAATCTTTTTCTCTTAACATACCAATGGAAGCTTTTGCTATCCTTCTTTATATTCTTGGCCAGCTTCCCCTCTTACTTCATCTTTTCACCCTGTATTGCCAAGTTTCCCAATCCTCTGGCTTCCATTCTTTGCTATGTTATACACCTTTTTCAGTTTTAGTCCATCCCTAACTTCCCTTGTCAACCATGGTTGCCCTTAGAATCTTTCTTCCTCTGTGGAATGAAATGATCCTGCATCTTCTGGATTGTGCCCCAAAATTCCTGCCATTGCTGTTCCACCGTCTTTCCTGCTAGGATCCTTTTCCAGTCGACCTTGGCCAGCTCCTCTCTCATGCCTTCAGAGTCACCTTTGTTCACCTGGAACACTGACACTTCTGATTTAACCTTCTCCCTCAAATTGCTGTTTTAAAATGTCATATTATGGTCACTACCTCCAAGTGGCTCCTTTCCCTTGTCCTCTTATTAAGTCTGGTTCATTAGACAACACTAAATCCAGAATTGCCTTCTCTCTGGTAGGCTCCAGTACAAGAGGTTCTATAGGGCCTGTCCCACTTAGGCGACTTATTTTGCGAGTGCAGGTGACTGTCATAGTCTTATTGAATCGCCGAAAAGGTGAATGTATCAAACGCATCCTACGACAATGCAGAAGACATCCTACGACTATGTAGGACAAGCTACGACTATCTACGACTTAATCGCCGATGCATTCGTGACAATTGGCGGTGCAATAGTGGGGACTGAAGACGACCACCTTCGACTTAGACAACTACACCCACGATCACAGAAAACAAGCTACGACAAGCTACGACTGGCGACGACTCTATAGTCGTAATTTCACCTAAATTGCTTGTATTTAAATTCAGTGTATTGCTTGTTTTAGTGTTTGATTTATCAAAATGTATGAAATTTTTTTTTTTTAATTCAGTGCAATGCTTGTTTTGGTGTTAGATTTATCGAGATGTATAAAACTAAAACCCTTTTAAATGCAGTGCATTTGAAGTGCTTGTGTCTGTTTTCTTCATCAAAATAAATGTGAAAATTCAAACTTTAAATACAGTGCATTCCTTCCTTGCGTTTGTGTGTGTTTCAATGATCTAAATATTTGAGAAATGAAATATGAGATATAAGTGTTGACATGAGGGACTACTATGAAAAAGAATGATATGCATTCATCAATTTGAGGTTAAAACTTCATGGATTTTCTTTATTGGTAATGAAACATACAAAAGTCTTATAAACAAACAAATGTTGATAACAGCCTGGTGGGTGGTGTTGAGGGTTGGGCCCTGCCCCTGCGCTGAAGCCTTCTCCTTGGAGCCATGTCTCACACTGACTGAATGAAAAATTGCACAATGACCGCGCACCGGAATGACAGCGCATCATGTGCTGCTGTTTACATACTTTTTTTTTCCTCAATGAGCCAATGAAAATGACTGGCCAGCAAAGGCAATTAATTAAGACTTCCTACGACTACCTATGACCCCACTACGACTAGACCTACGACTACAAAAGTATCGATTTTCTCCATGGCGACCAATTTTTGGTGGCAGAAAAATGTTTCAATATTTTTAAAAATTTTCGGCGACCATACTGAGGCCGCGACTAGTTCCCAGAATGCGTGAACTCGACCATGAAGGAGACCACCTGTGACCATGCGGTGATCTTGTGGCGAGCGCAGAATCTCCTGAACTCGCCAAAGAAGTTGCCTAAGTGGGACAGGCCCTTGAGAATCCACCTCGGAGGCACTCTACAAACTGCCTTTCTTGGGGTCCAGAACCAACATGATTTTCCCAGTCTACCTGCATATTGAAATCTCCCATAACCACAGTGGCATTACTTTTGTTACATGCCAAGTTTAACTCCTGCTGCAAATTGTACCCTATATCCAGGCTACTATTTGGGGGCATGTAGATAACTCCCATTAGTGTTTTCTTGCCTTTACAATTCCTCAATTCTATCCACAGTGATTCTACATCACCAGTCCTTATGTCATCCCTCGCAAAGGATTGCATCTCATCCCTCACCAACAGAGCTACCCCACCACCTCTGCCCACATGTCTGTCTTTTCTATAGGACGTATAACCCTGAATATTCAGTTCCCAGTCCTGATCTTCCTGCTCCCATGTCTCTGTAATCCTGCTCAATGTCATTTCTACCAATTTCAAACTGAACCTCTTCCACTTTACTTCTAATGGGGCTGTCCCACTTAGGCAATTTTTTAGGCGACTAGGCTGTTGCCACATGGTCGCCGGTGGTCGCCGGGGTGTCGCCTGTCTGGTCGTGAGTGGTCTCCTCAGTCGCCCAAAGAGTCGTAGTGTCTTTCTGGACAATTCACCCTTACCCTAAAACATATCCCAGTTGTCTAAGAATCTAAATCGCTGCCCCCTGAACCAGCTCCTCAGCCACACATTCAGATCCCCTATCTCCCTGTTCCTGCCCTCACCAGCACGAGGAACTGGAAGCAAACTGGAGATAACCACCCTGGAGGTTGTGCTTTTCAGCCTTCTTCCGAGCTCCCTAAAGGGCCTGTCCCACTGTCACGAGGTAATTCACGAATTCTCCCGCGTTTTCCCCTGATTCAAACTCGCAGAATGTTCGTAACGAGTCCATAGGAGGTCGTAGGAGTTCGTAGATATATCGTAGCGGCTCGTTATGCTAGTCGTAGGTACTCGTGGCATCGGGTAAGTCTGGACATTTTTTATAGCCCGATAAAAAATGTCCACGAGTAAAATAATGGTCGGGATGAAAAAATTATGTCGTGAAAGTGGGATAGGCCCTTTAAGTTATGCTGCGGAATCTCTTTCCTCTTCTTCCCGATGTCATTTGTGCCGACGTGCACTACCTCTTCCGGCTGCTCACCTTCATCCTTGAGGTTGCCCTGCAATCGGTCTGTGATGTCTTGGATCCTGGCACCAGAGATGCAACACACCATCATTGAATCCCACCTGTTGCCGCAGAAATCCCTGTCTGTACCTCTCATGATGGAGTCCCCGACTACCACAGCTCTGCCTGACGTTTGTCTCATTGGCTTTGCTTTAGCGCCACGTTTAACTCGCAGACCTGTCCCCCGCTCAGACTGGCAGTGCCTTCTGTGTCTTCTGTCCCGACAGCTTCCAAGAGGGTGAACATGTTTTCAAGAGATACATTCCCTGGGGTCTTCTGTACTCCAAGCTTCCTCCCCTTCCTCATCGTCACCCACCTTCTCTCTTCTGGTATCTTCAGTGTAACGATCTCGCTGTAGGTCCTGTGCAGGATACTCTCCTTTTCAGTGATGATGCTGAAGTCATCCAGTTGCCTCTCCAGTGCCCCAACATGGTCCATCAGGAGCAGAACCTGGTCACACTTTCCACAGTTGTAGCAGCCAGGCACCAGCAGTGTCCCTGACCTCCCGCATGCTGCAAGCATCAAACTGAATCAGCTTACTTGTCATTTCTTCATTGCGTCTCATCCTCTCCAACATTTGGCATAGTCTTCTCCCTCAGCCTCCTCGGTGAAGACTCTCGAGCCAAAGATTCGCACTTTTCTCACAAGGCACTCTTGAGGCAAAGACTCGCACTTCCCTCGACAGGCCGCTCCCCTAGAGCAAACCTTGATTATATTAGCTGATAAATTGACTAATTCACTCACTTATCGATTTGCTAATTAAATTCCTCAGCCAATCCCCGTACTCACTCCTTCACCTGCCGATCCTCTGCCGACCTTGAAGGTATGTTGCCTGACACCCTGAGTTCCTCCAGCATTTGGTGTTTTGCTCAATATTCCAGCATCTGCATTTTCTTGTATCTCCAAAGCCCCCATTAAAGTTGAATGCAGTGGAACTGAGAAGTTTTCATAGGAATTTTTTTTTCTCTCTTGTCGGGTAGGGTTAAAACATATTTCTGCACTTATCTCTTGCAAAAGAATGCTGGTCAAACAGGCTATTCAAAACTATTGTATAATAGATTCTCAATTAAGCTTGAAAGGAACCCAGAAACAATAAAGCGGAGTGGTCAGCAGGGAGCAGTCTTCACTTTAAAGAGCTAAACCGGGACAGAATGTATTTTATTTTACGAAGAGCATTCCAAGTTCAAATGTTTGCAAACTTGTACAGGAAACGCAATCTTCCTGGAAAAGGTAAAAAGAGGTCAGAAAGGAGTAAAGAGCAGTCAAGTGAGAATTTGAAAGGCAAGAGATATGACGGCAAAGCTGTTTTATTGATAGATAAAATTACAGAGGGGTGGAGCAGGGTGAGTGGAGGAGTGACTCTACTGTTGAACAAGGAATGTGAAGCAGGTCAATTTCACGGACCACCGAGCATATTAAGGCGATCATCCATGTAAGCAAAGTGAAGGCAATGGAAAACCTCAAGGTGAAATTGAGAATCATAAAGTTGATTCATTGGTATTTCGGAAACAAGTGGAAGGGCGAGGCGAAAATTGATAGGTTTGAAGCCTTTGTGCAGGTAAAGACATGGGCCATGCCATTCCAGATATCTTGTAAGGAATGATATTGAAAAGATGTGGCCCCAGAATAATATTGTTATAAATCAATTCCTTATAACTGAGCTGTACTATAATGTGATTTTATGTGTGCATCGACATTTATTGCCCTTGATCTGAATGATTTCTTAGGTTATTCCTGAGGACAATTCAGAATCGGCTACATTGCGTGATGGTGAGGTTTACATATAGGTCATACACAAAAATTTCATTTAACTATCACTGGTACTATATATTTTTTATGCCATTCCCAGTTGCCATGCTGGAAATTGAACACAACATTGAGTAATGGATTAATGGGTCTCTGGATTACTAGTCCAATAATTTAACCACTATCGCTGTTCCGAGTTAAGACTTTGCATTGAAGTTAAGGGGGGAGCAACATTCGAGGATAGATCCATTAGTTTTAGGGTTGGTGAACTCTTGGATTGCCAGTGAAGACAGAGTTCCATGTGGCTTTTTTAGTTATGCGTCAGGGAGTGATAATAAGCCTATGTTGCATTCGATTGAGTTACTCAGATTGGAGGGTATGTTGTTGGAAAGCTTATTGCCTTGGGCAACAAATAGATGTCAAAGCTACTCCATTTTGAGTTCTAAATGCAGGATAGGATTGCAGTGAGGAAAGATAGCTCTTTCCTGCTGAGGGCAGATGTGACAATCAAGGTCTGAAGATGCAATTTGTCAAAAAAACATCTGATGAGAGCAGAACAGTTATTGTCCAAAGCATGCAAAGTTTTTTTGCCATCAGAGTTGTGAAAAGGTCATATAATATATATAATAAGTTGAAACTTCATGGCAGCGAATAGGGGTGAATAACCTCAGAAAAAGGATTGTGATGTGAGTAAGCAATTGAAATAAAGATATACCTTAAATTACATAAAAACACTCTCAGAGATATTCTTGGAGATCCATGTCCTTGCAATGCCAGCAATGTCTGCACACACTCCTACTTTGCTATGGTGAGCAAGTGAAGTAGAAATTGTATTACTTGGCAGAAAGGGTCAATTACTGAAGGGGAGAAGCCATAATTAGATTGAGGAAACAGAACGGCAAAGCAAATTACCATCTGGCGGCACAGTGGCACAGCTGGTAAAACTGTTGCTTCACAGCGCTAGAGACCCGGATTCGATCCTGACCTCGGGTGCTGTCCTTGTGGAGTTTGCATGCCCTTCTCCTGTGACTGCGTGGGTTTCCGCAGGGTGCTCCGATTTCTTCCAGCATCCCAAAGACGTGCGGGTTTGTAGGTTAATTGACCACTGTAAATTGCCCCTTTTCACCCAGAGAGTTGTGAATCTTTGGAATTCTCTGCCACAGAAGGCAGTGGAGGCCAATTCAGGGGGCAAATGGCCTACTCCTGCACCTATTTTTTATATTTCTATGTTTTTATGAAGATAAATGCATGATGAGTAATTTAGTTCCAGTGAATTGTTAGGGCAATGAAACAACATTTTCAAAATGAGAGATTTATACACCTACCTCGCTGGCAGGCAGTTCAGAGGAAGAATCTAATCTGGATAGTTAAGAGCAAGCTTGTCCACAGAAGCTGCATAGCAAGAATTCACAAGGTGAATGACAGAAGATTTGGCCTGATGAAATAATATCAACTGTGCCTGGCATTAGAAAATGCTGAATTAGAAAATTAGATTGTTCCATTCTGTAAATTATTTTGTTTGCAGAATTGCTGAATGCATATATTCAAGCACAAACTGTGTTGGATGGTTTAACAGAGACTATGTGCAATGTGGAGGAATCTGAAGATCCTCTGTGCAATGTTACAGCCTTCATGCATAAGCCAAACGTACACCCAGTGGTGTGAATATTGATTTCTCTCATTTCAGGTAGCTCCTGCATTCCCTCTTTCTCTATCCCTTCCCCATGCAAGTCGCAATGGCTTCTCATTTTCACCCTATAGATAGCTAACAATGGCCTGTTTCCTTTATCATCATTACTTTTTTGCATATCATTCATTCATTGTTCTTTATCACTCCACATCATCGTCTATATCTCTCATTTCCCTTAACCCTAACCAGTCTGAATAAGGGTCTGAACCCAAAACATCTCCCATTCCTTCTCTACAGAGATGCTGCCTGTCCCGCTGAGTTACTCCAGCTTTTTGTGCCTATCTATGACAGTCAACTACCTGGAGGCCTCTGCATAGTGCAGTGTGGTTAAAAGGCAGACAGAACACATTGTGACGTTTCTTGTTATATGAAGCCCAGGACATCTTAAACCTTGTTAATTACAGAGTTTTGTGCAGTGCTATTCTCAAGTATCTATTTATTACACTATATTGGAGTTTAATCAGCACTATAAATTAATCCATTCAGCATTAATGAATAAAATATTTTCTAGTGGTAACCACTGTATTCCAGGCACTGCACGTGACTAATTTGGTGTACGGTGCTAGGCATAAATTTGAATGCGTTATTCCAAAAATAGGAGCGTGTAAATTAAACTTCAGTAGTAATTAAACAAGTGCGTTATTCTAAGTTGTGTAAATCAAGCATGCATAAAATGCAAGGGGCCTGTATCTGTTGTTCTATTTGAAAATCAATAGACCAGCTTATACTTTGCAATAGGTTGGACAGTAGAAGATGAGAATAAAGAGATGTGAAGAAAGGTTAAAATAGTTTGTGGAAGAAATGGCCAGATGGTCAGATTTAATATAAATGTATTAAAGACCATATAGAGAGCAATAAGACTAAATATATCATTATGTCCTGGTGGATGACCTTGTCAGTCATTTACAGGTAATTGAGCAAATTGAAATCTCAAGTATATTTTTTAATGTAGCGATTATATTCCAAAAGTCTCTTGACCCAGAAAATGTTATTCGGATTAGTAAATTGATTTTGTCACTTTATTATTTAAGAGAGAGAGAAAGGAGGATGTTTAAAATCTATTGCGAGAGAGTTACTAAAACTATAATAAGAAAGAGAAAATGGCGGAAACACGCATCTGTGGAAAGAGAAGTGGAGCTAACGATTCAAGGACTTGCCAGGAATGTGCACTGCTCATAAGAACTATTGTGTTCAGTTCTGGGCACAGTGTTATAGGAAAGATGTTGTCAAGCTGGAAAGAGCACAGAGAAGATTTACGAGGATGCTGCCTGGACTAGCGGGTCTGAGCAATAGGGAGGTTGTGCAGGCAGCAACTCTATTCCGTGGAGCGTAGGAAAGGGGGGGGGGGGGGGGGGGGGGCGATCTTATAGAGGTGTATAGGATTATGGGAGGAATAGATCGGATAGATGCACAGAGTCTCTTGCCCAGAGTAGGTGAATCTAGGACCAGAGAACATTAGTTTAAGATGAAGGGGAAAAGATTTAATAGGAATCTAAGGGGGTAACTTTTTCACACAAAGGGTGGTGGATGTATGGAACAAGCCACCAGAGGAGGTAGTTGAGGCAGGGATTATCCCAACATTTAAGAAGCAGTTGGACAAGTACAGGGATAGGACAGGTTTAGAGGGATATGGACCAAATGCTGCAGGTGAGACTAGTGTAGCTGGAACATGTTGGCTGGTGTGGGCAAGTTGGGCCGAAGGGTCTGCTTCCACACTGCATCACTCAATAACTCTGTAACTAGAGCTAGGATTTTGAAAATGATGCCAAAATATGGCGCCTCATGCATGCAAGCTGAGTAGACTATTTCTGCAGACTTGCTAATCGGGGATCAGGGAATTGGCAATACTCTACTGGTCTGATTGTAAGATAAAGAATTTCATTGTGTTAGCACTTGACACATATGACAATAAAAGTACCATCGAACCATTGAGTTTGAAGACCCTTTTTCCAGTTTTGATGAATAGTCTTCAGCCTGAAATGTTACCCCTGTTTCTCTTTCGAGGGATGCTGCCCAACTTGTGGAGTGTTTACAGCATATTGTATTTCTATTTCTGATTTTCAACATCTGAGGGTTTTTTACTTTTATTTACTACTAAAGTAAGCGCAGACCCATTGGGTCTGCTCCCCCAACGCAATATTCCACCACTCACCCAAACCCCAAAGGAACCCATTCCCCCAACACAATATTCCACCACTCACCAACAGCCTCCAACTGCGCAGGCGCGACTCATTTCCCATCATCCCCCAGTAGTCCCTCCACCTCCTCTTCACCCTTCCTCTGTTTTCCCCTCTGCCCCTCCCCTCCTCCAATCCCTCCCTCACCCTTCCTTTCCCCTACGCTCAGTCACTCCCTCCCTCCCTCCCTTACTCACTCCTCTCCCCCTCCCTACCCCCTCCTATCCCTCTATCCCCACCTCCCCCATTCCTCATCTTCCCCTATCCCCCCCACTAATCTCTTCTCACCTCCCCCACTCCCCTCCTTTCCTTCTATTCCCCACCTCCCCAGCACTCCCTACCCCCTCCTCTTCACCCTCCCTCTTCTTTCCCTTCTCTGGTCTGCACCCAGGGAAGTGGCTCTAAAAATCGTGGATGCATTGGTGATAATTTTCCAATGTTCTATAGCCTCAGGATCAGTTCCTGTGGATTCGAGGGTAGCTAATGTTATCCCACTTTTTAAGAAAGATAGGAGAGAGAAAACAGGAAATTATAGACCAGTTAGCCTGACATCGGTGGTGGGGAAGATACTGGAGTCAATTATAAAAGATGAGATAGCCGAACATTTGGATAGCAATAACAGGATCGGTCCGTGTCAGCATGGATTTACGAAGGGGACATCATGCTTGACTAATCTTCTGGAATTTTTTGAAGATGTAACCAGGAAAATGGACAAGGGAGAGCCAGTGGATGTAGTGTACCTGGACTTTCAGAAAGAATTTGATAAGGTCCCACATAGGAGATTAGTAGGCAAAATTAGGGCACATGGTATTGGGGGTAGAGTGCTGAGATGGATAGAGAAGTGGTTGGCAGACAGTGAATAAAGAGTGGGGATTAATGGGTCCCTTTCAGGTTGGCAGGCAGTGACTAGTGGGGTACCGCAAGGCTCGGTGCAGGGACCGCAGCTATTTACAATATACATCAATGATTTGGATGAAGGGATTCAAAGTAATGGCCCTGTCTCATGGTGCGAGTCCACCCATGAGTGACCCCAAGTGAAAGAAAAAAAACAGACTCGTGGTTATGTACGAGATTACAAGTTTATGTTCAAGTGTGTAACCGAGTTCCCACGGGTATGTCATTTCTGCGATGTTGCAAGTTCCACTCCCGAGTTGCCAAGTTCCTCTCCCGTTACCCTTGAGCCAACCGTGAATTAAGGCTTTTTGTTCAATGGGCTGATTATTCCCCGCGGACATAAATTGGCCCTGTTTTAAAGCCGGTCAGAAAATAGACGAGAGAAAGCAACAAGTGAAATGACAACTAACCGCTAACTAACATTTACAGAGGATCGGCGAATGGCGCGACTGTTGCAACATGAAAGATTAAACATCTATCTGAAATGAGATTTATAGAAATCATTCAGTATTATGACAGATGTTCGTTTTGACAACAGAAACTCCTACTTTTTTTGTGGCTCGGCCAATAAAGTTGGAATGCGCTGAAGCATGTTTCCCTTTTACCGCCGATAGCCAGCCTCCGCGAAACTATTCCGACAATTCATCTAAATGCAGCTAAGAAGGAATGAGGCCTTTAAGTTAACTCGACTTGCAAGCTATGCATCAGCTTTTTTATGTTAATAAAAGTACGAATTACTGACAACGCAAGCGTTTTTAAATATGCAAAGCTCCGGGAAAGTTCACGGCAGTGATATTTAAAAAAACACGATATGGCCAACATGAAACATAACAGAAACCTAAATGAAACAGAGACTTGTGGTGCAATGGTAAAGTGACTAAATCATTCTCATTCAGGTATCTATAGGTGTGCAATGTTCGGAAGAGCAGGCTTGACTTTGAATTGCCAGCGGCACCCTCGCATTGAACTTTGTGAGAATGAGTTTTAATGTGGGATTGCAATAAACATGCAATGATAAGATCTGCATAGTTCAGTGGGATCCACGTGGAAAAGCTTTGTGATTCCAGCAGCCGCCGACCATACTCACTAGTGACACTCAACACATTGGTGTTCCCGTGCAGCTTTGTACCAGAATAAAACAACTGGGAGTAACTCAGGCGGACAGGCAGCATCTCTGGAGAGAAGGAATGGGTGACATTTCGGGTCGAGACCCTTCTGCAGTGTTTTTGTCTGGTGTAGAGCTGCACGGGAACACCAATGTGTTGGGTGTCACTAGAATATGGATGACGGCAGCCTGTCCCGCTGACTGACTCCAGCATTTTTCGTCTATCTTCGGTTTAAACCAGCATCCGCAGCTGCTTCCTACAGCCTGACACCAGGTTGGCCCGAGGATGGTGCCCTATCTATTGTGTATCAGATTAGAAACCAGACGTTCATACTATATTGTGCAGGAAGGAACTACAGATGCTGGTTTACACCGAAGATAGACACAAAAAGCTGGAGTAACACAATGGCTCAGACAGCATCTCTGGAGAAAAGAAATAGGTGAGGTTTCGGGTCGGTTCTTCGGACACTATACTATCTTATCCTTTTCATGTGTGTCTGCACCCGAGGCTTGTTCGCACCGGCGATGAAACTGCAGTTAACTGCACCCTTATTTATTTATTTGGAGCTGAGCTTGGGGAGTTATAAAACCAAACTTTAGTTCACTATAACCATTGAGTGTAGAATTTCGATTCAAATTTAAAAGACCAAATCTCTCCCCGAGCACAACAGCTAGGCATTATCTCATGACTGCCTCCCATTGGGATCGGGATACCTTCCAGGCTGGGCATCATCATTACCGTGGCTCAGCCGTGAGTTTTTGATGCTGGTCGAGATGGAACCTGCTCTTCCTCTCGTTGTAAGGCTGCACCCTAGAACCGAACGAAACTCCGGGCGAGTTGGACAGGTGTGTTTCTAGGTCACTGGGAGAACGTGCAAACTCCGTACGGACAGCACCAGTCATCAGGATTGAACTCGGGTCTCTGGCGCTGTGAGGCAGCAACTCTACTGCTGCGCCGCCAATGTGACATTCCAATTTTTTGAATGAAGTTAGCCGCTTACAAATCCCATTCTCTGCCCAGCGTGGAGAATCATGAATTGCCAAGACACAAGGCACTGCAGATACAAATAATGTCATACACAAGAAAGGGCAGATGCTAGTTGAAAAAAGTGAACACATAGGGTTGAAATTTGGAAATGTCATCCCGTCACCCATTCCTTCTCTCCAGAGATGCTGCCTGCCCGCTGAGTTAAAGATTGCCCACGGTAGACTCACGAATCACTAAGGTAAACGCACGGGCCACTACGTTATTACAAAGAGTTTACATTTTTCAATTTTTAACTTGAACAGTAAATTTGACTTGTGGAAAAAATCAAACATGTTTGATTTTTTTCACGAGTTAACAAGCTTCACGGGTACCTGCCGTTAGCGCCACGAGTCGCTAAGTTGCTCGCAAGAGTTCCGACGTTCCCGCTACGTTTATTGTACGTGATTACCGTGAGTGAAAACTCGGGGCCACTCGTGGGTCAATTCGCACCGTGAGACAGGGGTTTAACATTAGCAAATTTGCAGATGACACAAAGCTGGGTGGCTGTGTGAACTGTTAGGAGGATGCTATGAGAATGCAGGGTGACTTGGACAGGTTGTGAGAATGGGCAGATGCATGGCAGATGAAGTTTAATGCTGATAAATGTGAGGTTATCCACTTTGGTAGAAAAAACAGGAAGGCAGATTACTATCTAAATGGTGTCAAGTTGGAAAAAGGGGAAGTACAACGGATCTGGGGGTCCTTGTACATCAGTCTATAAAAGTAAGCATGCAGGTACAGCAGGCAGTGAAGAAAGCGATTTGCATGTTGGCCTTTATAACAAGAGGAATCGAATATAGGAGCAAAGAGGTCCTTCTGCAGTTATACAGAGCCCTAGTGAGACCACACCTGGAGTGTTGTGTATAGTTGTGGTCCCCTAATTTGAGGAAGGACATTCTTGCTATTGAGGAGGTGCAGCGTAGGTTTACAAGGTTAATTCCCGGGATGGCAGGACTGTCATATGCTGAGAGAATGGAGCAGCTGGGCTTGTACAGTCTGTGGTTTAGAAGGATGAGAGGGGATCTCATTGAAACATATAAGATTGTTAAGGGTTTGGACATGCTTGAGGCAGGAAACATATTCCCGATGTTGGGGACACAGTTTAAGAATAAGAAGTAAGCAATTTAGAACGGAGACGAGGAAACACTTTTTCCTCACAGAGAGTGGTGAGTCTGGGGAATTCTCTGCCTCAGAGGGCAGTGGAGGCAGGCTCTCTGAATGCTTTCAAGAGAGAGCTAGACAGGGCTCTTAAAAATAGCGGAGTCAGGGGATATGGGGAGAAGGCAGGAATGGGGTACTGAGTGGGGATGATCAGCCATGATCACATTGAATGGCAGTGCTGGCTCGAAGGGCCAAATGGCCTCCCCCTGCACCTATTTTCTATGTTTCTATGTTTGTAAATGCTGATCTGTGCTCCCAATAGGCAGCATCGGTAAGCATTATAAATGGCACCTTGAGTGTTAATGAATATTGTCAGGCTACAGAACTGTGTCTCAGCCATGGTAGTGAGCAACACAGGTGTCCCACATGGCGTTGTCCTCTCTCCCTTCCCGCTCACCATCTACACCTCAGACTTCAGATATAACTCTGTCTCCTGCCACCTGCAGAAGTTATCAGATGACTCAGGAGAGGCCCAGGAGCTGTTGGAGCGAGAGGAGGAGTTTCCGGGCGGTGAGTTGAAAAATCAAGCGCGGGGCTATGGGGAGGCAGGAACGGGGTACTGATTGGAGATGATCACCCATGATCACATTGAATGGCGGTGCTGGCTCGAAGGGCCGAATGGCCTACTCCTGTACCTATTGTCTATTGTCTTCCTCCCTTCCCCCAATCCCTCCCTCTCCTCTCCCTCTCCCTCTCCTCACTGCGGGCCACGTCCTCCTGTGGTCATGCCCCCCAACAAATGTGACCATCCCCTCCTGCCGCTGCTGACCACTGAGGCACCGAACAACGCCAGGCGAAGTGGGCGCCGTTGGTGACTGACAATGGATGTGGTCATTCAGTGCGGCGATGGTGCAGGAAGGGGCATCGCAGGCCTGGCCGTTGCGGTGACTGACAGGAGAGGAGACCAATCTGCGCATGTGCGTTTTTAAAGATTTTTAAATCTTAATAATTTTTAAAATGTACCATAGATCGGAACAAAACTTGCAGTACAGGAGAATGGTAAGTAAGGTGGCGAAAAATCGTAGCGCTGTCGTGTACCGTTTTTGTGCAAATAGAAAAAACGCTAACCGGAAGATAACTAGATGACAGTCTTATTTATATATAGATAATCTATTTTAAGGGACAGAGTGTTTAAGCACGTCAACAAATATGAACTCATCAAAAGGAGCCAACGTGAAATTTAAAAAATAAATAATTTATAATGAAGCAAATTATTATTTTTTGAACAGTTTCAACATGGCACATTAAGGGGATATGCATGGATGTTATTTATGTGGATTGCCTGAAGGTTGCCATTAAGACCCCAGATAAGAGATTAATAAAAAACGTAGGTTAATATGGTATTAAAGTCAACCTATTTAGATGGAAATAAATTTAATTGTAAACAAGGGTTAAGATAAGGGGTATATACTCAAATTGATAGGGAATGTGAATAATAGTATACCATGAGATTATGCACTAACAGCTTAGCTGTTAATTAATGCAATATGTTATATAGTATTGAAATGGTACAGGAAAGGACATTCAACCCAACAAGTCAATAGTTCGATAAAGGTGTTTGGATGCCATACCATCAAATCACATTATACTATCGATGCTGTCTGAAGAGGGTTTACAAAAAATGCACCTATTCCTTTCCGCCAGAGATGATGCCTGATCCGCTGAGTTATTCCTGCATTTTGTGTCATACTATCGATGCCAATATGCTGCCAGTCTGATGGCGAAAGGCAGTCAATAGTGTGGGTGGGACAGAAAGCTATAAATGAATGAACAGAAAGTGTTGCAAATAAAATGGGGGTGGTTGACCATTTCAAAACTAACTAAGACATCTCAGAGAGTGCTAAATGGTAAGAAATTAGAAATACTGAGAAATTATAAAGACTCAGTGGTCCAAATGTAGATATTAATTTACGTGAACTGGAATATAATAAAATTTAAAGATCTTCAGGATTTATTTCTACATAATTCATAAACCATTGGTGACACTACTTTGGTGTGTATGGTAGAATCCGTGCATTGCTTTCTAACTTAATTACAAAAATTCAAGGTACTCAGGCAAAATCAACATAGTTTTGTAAAAATAATTCCTGGTTTGACTGATTTATTGTTCCTTGAAGAAGTAACCTGTGCTTTGGAAAAAGAGATGTTTAGATATTCAGAAGATGTTTGATATGGTATGACATCAAAGACTACTGAAGAAAATAAAGGTGCATGGTGTGGGAGATAACACGGATAGACAATTGGCTGGCTAACAGGTAAATAGAGTAGGCACAATTTAGTATTTTTCTGTTTGACAAGATGAGTGTGCAACAGGGATTTGTGATTTGGGCATCAAACATTTACAATTTATATAAATTACTTGGGTGAGGATATTGAAGATATGGTTAATAAAAATGCTGATAGCACAGAGATAGGTAGGGGCAGTAGATTGTGAGGAGGACATAAGAGGCTACAAATGAATACAAAATAAATTGAGTGCATGGGAAAAGATAGAGCAGATGGAATCTAACAAGGGTACTGGTTTTTTTATGCCAATACAGCGAAGCAGTCCCTCTAAAAAGTTAAAAAACTAGATGTTCAAAGTTTTAACATGTTGATTTTATACTTTGTAGACATTTATTAAGTTGGAAGTTGGTTGGTTACAAAATCAAAACACGAGATTCTGCTTATGTATTGATGGGAAAATATTGTTGATAAATATGGTGGTGAATCTGTGAAATTCATTGTCACAGAAGGCTGTGGAGGCCAAGAATGGATATTTTTAAGGCGGAAATTGACAGATTCTTGGTTAGTAAGGGTGTCAGCGGTTATGGGGAGAAGGCAGGAGAATAGGTTTGAGAGGGAAGATAGATCAGCCATGATTAAATGGTCTAATTCTGCTCCTATAACTTATGAACTTATGAAATATAGTGTAATTTGTAATTGATATGCTTGACTATCAAACAAGAGGATGCATGAAGTTGTACATTTTGGCAGGATAAATAAAGAAAACGAAGCAAATTATCTAAAAGGAGAGAGGAATTACAGAGAGAACTGGATATTCTGGAATGCCTGTTTTGAAGTAGCAGCCCTGCCCGAAATGTTGTCTATTTATTTCCCTTCATAGATGCTGCCAGGGTTCCACAGAAGCAGCTTGTTTTTTGCTCCATATTCCAGTCTCTTGTGTGTCCTGGAACATGATGTACAAAGGCAAGTATGCATCAAGTTAATGAGGAAATCGCACAGAATGATATTGAAAGGAGAAAGAAGTAACTGCAGATGCTGGTTTATTTTTTAAAAAAAGGCAAAAAGTGCTGGAGTAACTAAGCAGGTCAGGCAAAATCTATGGAGGACATGGATAGGTGATGTTGGAGTCAGGACTCTTCCTCAGACTGATTGTAGGGGTGAGGGGTGGGAAGCTGGAAGAGAGGAGGAGCAGAACAGATGCTCCTCCTCTAAAATGTTGATAGGCGGATGATGGACAAAGGCCAGAGATGCAAAGACAGAATGTGTGAGACCAAAGGATTGAGGAGTCGTGAATTGTGAAGATTACATTTCCAAGTGTAGGCCGACAACCAAACCAGCCTCTAACAAATTAATATGGCATGAGTTTGGACCACTGAATCACAATCCAACTGAGCTCCCTAAAAGCATGTTTTGACTGTGAATGCTGTATGGATGTATGAACAAAGGCCAGGTATGGAACTTTCGAACAAAGTTGGTTGAAAGGAAAAGTGTATGAATGGTGCAGTTTGATCAATGCAAGGTGGAGAAGCCATTATTCTCACAGAAACTTTTGTTCGGTATACGAAAGAATAATAGCTTTCTCCTTTTTTGATATTTATTTGGTATTTTGAGCTCTAAGTTTGTTGTATGAACATTTTATTCTGAGTGTCAGCCCAGATTCATAGGTTAGAGCTTCCATGTGAGTACAGAACTCCCAATTCTGAATCCCACTGCGAAGGCTTAAGCCTTCAACAAAGATTTAAAGCTGAGGGAGAGCTGTGCCATCAGAACTGCTGATGAAATACTAAAAACCAAAGCACAATCTCTTTTCAAAGACGAACGTTAGCCAGTGTGTGTCCCAAATCTTTACTCTCAGCCTTTGCTTCCTGATCTATAAACATCCACATTCAAAACAGATGCTTTGATCATTTTAAAGAGCTCAGTTAGTTATTATATTGCTGTGTCAAAGCAGACCATGAAAATTATTCTTGGAATACTGGATAGTATTTATCTCTCAATCAATACTTTTGGAAAAAAATCAACCCAATTAACCCAATTTTCACTTTGTTGGGCCCTTCTGTACACAAAATCACATTGCTAAATAAAAGGTAAAAATACTATCCTTATCCCACAACGTTAGTATTTATCGTTACTACCTTGTCCAACCAATTGACTATCAAACACTCCCTTACCTGTATCCATCTATCACTTATAGACACTAAATGCTGGAGTATCTCAGCAGGTCAGGAAGCAAATCTGAAGAGAAGGAATGGGTGACCCTTCTTCAGACCCTTTTTCAAAACCCTTCTTCAGAATGAAAGTCACGGAAAAGGGAAACGAGAGATATAGATTATATTGCAGAGAGATAAAGAACATCTAGCACTTGCCAGGCTTGGTCCTGACCAGCCACCCACCCACCACAATCAGCCTGAATAAGTGTACTGACCCAAATCGTCACCTATCCATGTTCTCCACAGATGCTGCCTGACGTGCTGAGTTACTCCAGCAATTTGTCCTTATAGGTCATTGAGGAATATAGAAAAAAGAACTGCAGAAGCTGGATTACAAGGTACAAGAGCAACACAGCGGATCAGGTAGCATCTCTGGAAATGAAGCTGCCAGAACTGACAAGGTTTATTCCTGTGTGGGAAGGAACTGCAGATGCTGGTTTAAACTGAAGATGGACACAAAATGCTGGAGTAACTCAGGCAGCAAATTCGGGTCGAGTCCCTTTTTCGGATTCAAAATGTCCTGACAAGACTCGACCCGAAACTTCACCCATTCCTTCTCTCCATAGATGCTGCCTGTCCTGCTGAGTTACACCAGCATTTTGTGTCTAAGATTTATTCCTGACCTGAAATGTCAGCTATCCATGTTCTTCAGAGATGATGCCTGACCCGTTGACTTATACCGGCACTCTGTGTCTCTTTTTTTGATAAACCCGCATCTGCTGTTCCTTGTTTCTACATTTTCCTGTTGAAATTGTTTTTGCAGCATCTGCTATTGGTTCTATTCTTCTCAACAACATCATCTGAGAAATTTTAGTAAAGCAAAGATTATTTTCTGCCCTATGGATTATCTATTTGAGGTTAATTCACATGTAATTCTATGTCATGTGTCTGTCAACATTTGCACTGATGGTGTTGCCTCCTTTGATGACTCAATTGGTCTGTGACTATCATCAGTTATTAAAGACATTTATGTGAACTTCATCTTTATGCAAGAACACAAATGCTCTTTTGCTGAACCTTTTACTTCTGCCACACGGCAATCTTCTTTCGTATCTTATTCAAATTAAAGCTTAATTCTAATTACTGCCTTCAATGCACAGAACTTTATGCTGAATATACTTCTGTCTTATTTTTCAAAATGCTACCATGAGTTGTACCACCTTTATCTCCACATAACAGTCCTTGGTGCTTAACTGCAGGCCATTAAGCCTTGGTTTAATATGCAAAACGTTAATACTGGAAATACAGGGCACGAGCAAGACAGATAAACAACCCCCGTCTTCCTTTTATATAGAAGATACAAGATGAAAGTCAGTGAAATATGATTTTTATTTCCAAGAGTGAAGCAGCCTGATAATTCACAAGTGACAGAGTTGCAAGTGAATTATGGCCTGTCTCGTGGGTGGAAATTAAAATCATATTTCACTGTCCTCTGTTGCCCATTCTGTTCATAATCTTCATTTGCTCCCATAATTAAATAATTTTAACTTTACTTTAAAATGTATTTATATTTTATTCAGTCTTAATGATGATCATTATAAGCACAGAAGGTACTTTTGTGCCCTTGTGATCAAGTGAACTGCCTTTCACTTGCTGTCTTGCTTTTTCAAGGTTGGTAACTGCAATCTTTGAAGTCCACCCACTGAGAAAAGGTATTATGCAATTCACAGATCTCTCTCATCCCGAAATGTTTTCTCTTTTGTCAGTGAATCATCAAGTGTGCGTGAGGCTTGAATTTTCTTGTTCAACATAAACAACAGACCAATCAAGATTATTTTAAATTAGTCTTCCATTTATATATCAAACAAATTCAATGTCGTGATTCAGATTAATTGCAGTCACCTACAAACACCATGACTGTAACAAGCAAATAACGGTCATCTATTTGGTTTAGAAACATTGTGATGAGATTAACAGTTAAAGGACGGAATTACTTTGGAAATGTTGGGGTGGTTTTCCTCAGATTCCTCCCATCTGGAAAAGGTATAGAAGTGTGAAAACGCACATCTCCTGATTCAGGAACAGTTTTTCCCCAGCTGTTATCAGGTAACTGAACCATCCTACCACAACCAGAGAGCAGTCCTGAACTACAATCTACCTCGGACCCTCGGACTATGTTTGATCTGACTTTGCTGGCTTTATCGTGCACTATACTTTATTCTCTTATCATGCATCTGTGCACTGTGAATGGCTCCATTGTAATCTTTATTGTCTTTACGCTGGCTGGTTAGCACACAACAAAAACATTTCACTGTACCTCGGTACACGAGACAATAAACTGAACTGAAATTAAAACTGAAACTGAAACAGATTTATTGCATAAAGAGAAAGTCATGAAAGTTCACGTAATGAGAAATAGAAATTGGGAATTAAAAAAATCTAATTCCAATTGGAGAGAGGAAAATATAATGGTATTGGGATTCAATGGGCCTTGACTCATTTAAGTTATATCAACAAACTGTCTCTTGAGGCACTTCTCTTGAACGATTTCAGATTATCCCAAGAACCCCACCAACGTATCATATCTTAAGCGCATGTAGGTTTCATTTGTGAAAAGAAGCAGAAAGTTCATTAGGCAAATGCCAATAGATCCTAAAAATAAACACTGTATACTAGAAATGGAACAATATAGAAAAAATTAACATCACCCTTGCGTATGGGTGACATACAAATTCATGAAGCATCCCATATTTACATGGAAACAAAATCTGCAGTAAAATTCAGATAATTCATTATTATGTCATAAGAAATAGGAGGCCATTCTGGCCATTAGGCCATAGTTAGGCCATTCTGCCCATCAATTCTAATCCGTAATTCAATCACAGTTGATCTATCTCTCCCTCCTAATCTCATTCTCTTGCGTACTCCCCATAATCCCCGACACCTGTACTAATCAAGAATCTCTCGATCTCTGCTTTTAAAATATCCATTGACTTGGCCTCCACAGCCTTCTGTGGCAAATAAGGCAAATTATCCAATGGTTTGGAAATGTTGATGGTTCTGCATCCAGGTTACAAAGGCTTTATCTTCTGCACTCCTATTAAATTCACTGGAATGGCATTTCCTACCTTCCTTTGAAACTCACTTGGGCCCTGTTTCTCATGCTCCCTTTTAACACACGGGGGCTCCATTATCCACGCTTCTCTTGAACAGACACGTTCACTGAAAAATGTATTGTTCTACTGTGTAACATATACAAGTGCTTGGAATTATTAATAGGAATGACAGCTAATAGTCCAGAAATTCTGGCAGTCCATCACCATCATGACTTGTGGCATGAATGCTCTTTAACACATATCGGCCCCCTGCCTGAATATTGCTGAGGCCTTGGTGCATACAAGCCACGAACTGCTTCATTTGCATCCTCACTAACGGAAGGTGATTGATGAACCAAGTGAAGACGGTGATCCTTGGAAAACTGCCCTTGGAGGTTCCGCAAGGATGGTTAACCTTGAACAACTGCCTTCCATTGCGCAAGATGCAACTTCAGACACCGGAGCTTTTCTTTTCAAAGGCCATTGCCAAGTTTAATCACTCGGTCAATTGCTGCCTTGATATCAAGGGCTGTGACTGTCATATTTTATATTCAGCTCTCTAGTCCATTTTCAGATGAAGCCCTAATGAGGTTTGGAGTCAAATGTTCTTGAAGGGTCCCAAAAATAATTTGACTGAATTTATATTTAAAAATGTATAAACAGGTATTGATAAATAACTATTTAATTCAAATGCCATTGAATAAATTTTAAATAAATAACATAAATAATATCTTAAATACATCCCAACAATTATCATTTCATGGTGAAATGGATGTGGGTAACGATTAAGAGTTAACTTGGTTGGGTATTAAATACATTATATGAAAACTAATATGATAGATATTTGGCGTGGATATTATTTTAGGCAAAATCCTTCATGGAGATCTTCCAGAAATGAAAGGATCTCGATGTGTGTAAACAGTAACAAAGCTGGAAATTGGATGTTATTTTACCATAGATTTACTATGAGGTCCTTTTGTTTGTTTCCCACATTCTCCATTCTTATGGATAGACCCAATAGAAAAACAAGCATTTTTGTGTTTATTTATTTCTTAGCAGCTCCCACAGCAATGGATTATTTTTAGTTTCCCAGTGGAATCTAAGTAAAGCAAATAAAGAAATGTCTCATTGCACTCTTTGAATTTTTTTTTTCACAATGTCAGTGAAATGGCCACCATATTATTTAAAACCATTACCTAAACATATTTGTTCTGCCTCTTCCAATATTCATCAATACATAATTTAATTGAGAATTTGATTGATAAGTTAAAAATATAAAATCAATTACAAAATACACAATGTTTTGGAAGAAACTGCAGATGCTGGATTAACTCAGCGGGACAGGCAGCATCTCTGGAGAGATGGAATGGGTGACGTTTCGGGTCGAGACCCTTCTTCAATTTGGTACATTATGTCTATCTACATAATACACAATAATGTTGTTGCTTAACAATTATTTTAAAGCCAAGAAATTATATTACATTGATTAACGTGTCTTTGCACATTGTACTTTTGTTTTAAAAGTAAAACGGGATTGACATTTCAGTACATGCTTAGATCACCTCTTGAATCTGTGGTGAATACATCAGTGCCTAGAACATGTAAGCATCCAGAGGGTTTTCATGGTGACATTAATTAGCAACCAATCCATAATTAAAGGCACTATTTCAAAAATTCACTGCACATGCTTGTCTTATGAGCTTTTCACCCCCGATTTGAGGAAAGGGAACTAAGTTTCACGTTTACTCCAATTAGATGCACCAAACCAAATGGGTGCCAAATAAGTTGGTAATTAATGTTCTGCCATTTCTAAGGACTTTAATTTACTGAGCACTTGGAATCCACTTATTTTAACTATTACATGGAGAAGAGTACCTAAGGCAGAGAGGCTGGCTGTGTGATCTTGTCCCAGATAATCTAAAACTAAAGTCGCCTGATAACCAGAAGTGCGTGAGGAAACCAAGAATGTGCTCTGATGCATCTTTCGATTTTTCATTGTACCTGTGCAAAGTATGGTGAGGAAAAATCTTGCCTGCAGAAGCATTTCCACCTCAATCAAGTATTCTGGTACTTTGTTTTCTCACGATTCAATTCCCAAAATAATTTCACCATATTTAGATGCAATTTACTTTTACCAACTGGGTGACCTTATTGCTGGACTAAAAAGTCACCTAAATTAACCATACTAAAAAGTATGGTTAATTCAGTTACAATTCCAACATGTATATTGAATGCAATTTAGTACATTACTATCTGCAGCCTAATTAAGATACTGGGTGTTTGATATCAATTAAAGCTCCTTATTGAATTAATGAATGCATTGCTATTAGTGCTCTTATTTTAGTATGGTTAGCGTGCATGCTGCACAATAATTCTCTTTACCCAATTGATTTTCTAATGCAAACGGCTGATTTAGATAAATTATACACCTTTCGTAGGTAATAAAGCATGAGGAATTATAAACTGTATTTGAAGAAAATTTGAATAGCTCTTTAGTACAGACTGACTTGATTAAGGGAAGAGTGTTAAAGTTACAGAGGTGAGGAGATAGTCTTGTTCAATCATGTAACATCACCAAAGACTTAAACATTGTATATTTGAAAAAAATTACACCACAACATACTAATAAAAAATGACAACATTGTATGAAAAATTTAACATTGGCATCCATTTAAAAAACAAGGGCAAAATTTGGCTTCTTGTTCACAATTTGGTGGCACATTAAAGCTGGAATTATTTTTTGATTCTTTGTTTCCCCTCTTTATTATGTAAAAAGGATTAAAGGAAACAAATGAGACACAAAAGACTGCAAATGTTGGCACCTTGAGTAAAAAACATAGTGCTGGAGGAACTCAGTGGGTCAGGCAGCATCTGTGAAGAGAAATGGACAGGTGCAGTTTCAGGCTTGTATCCTTCAGATTGATGGAGTAGAGGGGAGAAAGCTGGTAAAGAGCGGTGGGGTGAGGCAAAACCTGGCGAGTGATAGGTGGAAACAGTAGAGGTGACCAGCAGATGGGTGGATAGTAATAATGGTGAGAAGTGAAATGGAGACAAATGGAAGAAGGAGGAGGAGTGATATATAAAGCCAGTGGGAGGGATATGGGTGGAAAGACTGGAAAGGGGGAGGATAAAAGAAAAATGGGAGACAGAGTAGTGAGGGGTGGGAAATTAGCACAAGGAAGTGGACAAAGGGACAGGGTGATGTGGGTAGTGGGGGGAAAGTGTCTGCATGGGTGGAGGGAAACAAGGGTGGATGAGTATGGAGATTGGGGGGTTCATTTGGAAGCGAATAATCCAGTATTCATGCTGTTGGGTTGTGGGTCACCCAAGCGGAATATGAGGTGCTGTTCCTATTCTTGCTTGGGTGCAGCCAAACTCTGGCAGTAGAGGAGGCTGAGGACAGAAAGATTGACATGGGAATGGAAAGGGTTGGTAAAATAGCCGGCAAAACCATGTGCTTCAGCAGCCCTTGGCGAACATATCTCAAGAAATGCACAGAGGAAATAATGTCTTGCTAAGTTATATTTTAACATGTTAACAGCTTCTCTAGGTTGCTGCAGTGAAGGCAGCATGCCTAGAAGAAACATTATTTCCATTGTCCTGTGTACTCTTATGTGTATACAATTATTAGGATTTATGTGGAATACTTGAAAAAACAGTATAAAACGTCGTGGGGCGGAATTATTTTAATTTCAAATACTTGAGCTCGGTAATAAAGGAGATATGTGAACTGAGCATTAAAAACATTTACAATTGTTCAGTGACAATTCTGGAGTGAGTTACGCGTAATGGCACCTGGGGCGATCTTTCTCTGCTCACCACCCGTGCATGCATAAGTTAACTTTTGTTGCTATCTATCGAAGAGTTGAAAGATCGATGCTTGCCTGCTTGGTTTGAAAAGGCTTGTTTTAACAAAGTCATTGATGTTTCTAACAAAATGTCTTCACAGATTGATTCTGAGAAGAATACTCGCAGAGATTGGGCACAGTTCAATCCACGGCTTAGTTGTTTATGTGTATTTCTCAAAGAAAAATAGGTTCATTCTATTTAACATCTTCCACATTGGTTTCAATTTACTTCATATGTTTTCTCCTCCATTCCAGAATGGATTTATGCATAAGTATTTCTGATTTATTTTATACCTTCTTCTATCATAACCCACATTCATCAGTCACAAGTAAATAATTGTAAACAATATCTCCACTACTCTTTATTGTGCTGCACATAGGTTTTATTGTAGCCGTCTCTAATCTGTTATACTATTTTCAATTCACGTCCTGAGTCAGAAAATTACAGAGTGTTTTTTGGAACACAGTGGCAGCACAGTGGCGCAGCGATAGAGTTGGCAGCACAGGATCAAAAGACCCCGGTTTGATCCTGACCACGCGCCCTGTCTCTACGGAGTTTTCACCTTCTCCCTGTGACCACATGGGTTTTCTGCGGTGCTCATGTTTCCTCCCACATTCCAAAAACATGCAGGTTTGTGGCTTAATTGATTTCTGTAAATTGTCCCTGGTGTGTAGGATAGAAATAGTGTACGGGGGGGGTCGATGGTCAGCACGGGCTCGGTGGGTTGAAGGGCCTGTTTCCACGCTGAATCACTAAACTAAACTAAACATGAAAGACAGTGAACAGACCATTTGTGCTCACCAGTGTATAATCTTTCATCTTTTCTTATCTAGCTATCAGCATGATCCTCTATTTCCTTTTCCTCCAAATGTTTATTTTGTCTCCTGCCACAGCAAGTCCCTGCAGTCGTAACTTTCACATTCTTATCGCTCTCTGGGTTATTACCATGAGTTCCTTCCCAATTCCTTATTTGATTTTTCGACGCCTATGTTATATTGATAGCTTCTTGTTTTATTCTTCCCCACAAGTAGAAATATATTCACAGTGCTTTCTCTATCAAATAATTTCATGAATTTTAAAAGTAATTACTTGAAGAAAAGAAGAGATCCAGCCTGTTCACTCTGTCCTGATAATTATAAGTTTGCATTTTAGTATCACCCTTACAAAACTCTTTGCATCGCCTCCAATAAATAGCTACCAGGGCTGTGGACAGTATTGGTATTAATTCATTAAACAGATACATTATACAGATACAGTGAAATAATTTGTATGCATGCTTTCCAATTAACACATCCTATACATAAGTATAATAAAGCTGTACAAAATTGTAAATCACCAATAGTGTAAACCAGCATCTACAGTCGTCTATGTTCGGTGTAAACAAGCATCTGCAGTTCCTTCTTACACATACAAAACCACACAGGTATTACAAAGAAAATACCCAGAGGGCAGAATATGATGTTACAACATCACAGTATTACAATTATAGAGGCAACTGTAGCATTTTTTCACCACTCTTCAATTCACATCTTCTGTTCCTCCACAGGCAGTCTCTTGGGTCTGGGGATTCCAGTTCAAGACAAGGGAAGACGGGATGGTGAGTACACATCAGCTGCCACCTGGGCATGGCATGGACGAGATCCTGGGGACTGAGGACGATGCATAGTGTGGGGGTGAGAACCACTCCTGAGGTGCATTCTGACAACTAATATTAATTAGTAAGGGTGTCATAGGTTATGTGGAGAAGGCAGGAGAATGAGGTTAGGAGCGAGAGATAGATCAGCCATGATTGAATGACGGAGTAGACTTGATGGGCCGAATGGCCTAATTCTGCTCCCATTGCTTATGATGTTATGATCTTAAGTTGTTATCTTTGAGTATAGGAGCAAGGAGGTCCTACTGCAGTTGTACACACCTGGAGTATTTTGTGCAGTTTTGGTCGCTTAGTTTGAGGAAGGACATTATTGCTATTGAGGGAGTGCACCGTAGGTTCACCAGGTTAATTCACGGAATGGCAGGACTGACATAAGATGAAAGAATGGATCGACTGGGCTAATATTCACTGGATTTAGAAGAATGAGAGGGGATCTGTTAAAAACATATAACATTCTTAAGGGATTGGACAGGTTAGTTGCAACAAAAGTGTTCATGATGTTGGAGGAGTCCAGAACCAGGGGTCACAGTTTAAGAATAAGCGATAGACCATTTAGGACTGAAATGAGGAAAAACATTTTCACCCAGAGAGTTGCGAAGCTGTGGAATTCTCTGCCACAGAAGGCAGTGGAGGCCAATTCACTGGATGTTTTCAAGAGAAGGTTAGATATAGCTCTTAGGACTGCTAACGGAATCAAGGGATATGGGGAAAAACAGGAACTGGGTACTGATTTTGGATGATCAGCCATGATCATATTGAATGGCAGTGCTGGCTCAAACGCACCTATCTTCTATGTTTCTATGTTTCTTAGAATATGAAGCAACTAATATACTTGCAAAATGAGCAAACAATTTATGTGATTGGAATGGAGATATGGAAACACTTTTTCCACACAGAGAGTTGCGAGTCTGTGGAATTGTCTGCCTCCGGTGGAGATCGGTTCTCTGGAAAACTTTCAAGAGAGAGCTAGATAGGGCTCTTGAAGATAGCGGAGTCAGGGGATATGGGGAGAAGGCGGGAACGGGGTACTGATTGTGGATGATCAGGGCCGTATGGCCTACTCCTGCACCTATTGTCTATTTGAAATCATGTTTTATATTCTTTTTGCATCTTGCAGTTACTGGACTTCCCCAGAAAAGTTGGTTTTCCATTACCTTATGTGTTTGTTGGTTCTCATTCCACATACAGTTTCCTTTCTAAAAGTACACACAAAGATTTCTTTCATGAATACAAATTTGACAGCATTGGGATCGATTCATGTTTTACCACAGCCAAAATTAATCCAGCCAGGAATGATAGTCATCCACAGCTTGATAGTTTTTAAAAGGAAAGGTTTTGAAGCTGAGGTTTTGGGTTACATTAAACCACACTACAAGATTGTTGAGGATAACATACTCATACATGAGTAACTGTAGGAATAAGTTCTCTGTTGAAGGTATAGCGGAAATAAAAGGAAACGCATGGTACATTATGTACGTCTGAGTTAAACACATTTCGCAGTCATAGATAGAAACCTATGCACATTTACATCACTAAGTTTTACCACTGCAGGGCGAGGCATTCAACAAAGTTTTATTATATTCATGTAAAGATTTGACAATCTTGACTCACTGCCAATTCAATTACACTTCTGGAAATATTTTCTAGAAATAGGCACCACAAATACACATTTGATGTTATAAAGCAACAGCTTTAGGTCATCTTAATATATTGATATTTTGCACATTGATTTATTTATTGCAGAAGAAGGGAATTGCATTTCTTGTACACTTACTTACAGTCTAGAATCAGATGACTTTCAATTCATGGACAATGATATAAGACTGGGGAGGAAAGATTACCTTCAACAAGGTGGCAAACTGTGGGTTAGATTGCTCACCTGTTTTAGAACATGCTTTTTGGACAAATAGTCATTGTCATGCATTTACCTTGCAACTAATGAAGATAACAAGGCCTTCCTCCATAATAGGCATGATCTGATTTCACGGTACATTACCACCGAAAATGGTGGTCATAATGCTGTTTGTCAAGCCTGTGTGTTCACTTCAAGGGGTAAGGTATTTGCAACAGAGTTGATATGGTTTTATTGAAAACAAACCTTTCATATTTATGCAGCTGCAGACTTACATTTGCTTAAAGGTCAAGATTATTGAAATAGTTGAAAAACATTTTTGCAGGCAGGGCAATCTTATTTGATTTAAAAATAGCGGGTCATACAAAGGTGTGATGAATTCATAATACCTCTGGCTTCCAGATACAATATCTAATTTGTCTTTCCTGTCACAGTAAAACTACCTGCCAAAATTATAGATTTCATCGTTTTGACGATCTTGAGGACTTCAAATGAACATTTTGCCTCAGTAAGATGAGTTATATCCTATATGGGGTTTAAATTATTTGCTTTGCTTAGACACAATGGAATTAATGGCGACAATGAGAAAGTGTTGTTTGTATGCACTTTTACGCATATTAAGTGGAAGTGAAAATAATGCTTATAGTAAGTAAGCAGAACAAGCAAAATTGACCCAAAACACAAAAATAAACCAGGTTGCATTTTGGTTCACATACAGTTTTTTACAACTATATTACAAAAACAATTCAAAGGGGTAGTTTTTCACTTTGTTGGATATCATAAAATGGAAATAAAATCAGGAAAAGTAACATAGGTTGCCTTACCAATGTGAGATAAGCTGCGAATCTCCTAATAGCCAGCGATTTTCACATCTGATTCCCATGGGGCTGGCAAAGAAGAGGGTCATTCAATCCGCAAGTGAAGCCGCAGAGAAAGCCACTAAGTGGCTGGATTAAGAGGGCTGATCCGTGGGCGGTTGCTGCTGGGTCACAAGTCGGGGCTTGATCAACCCCGGCTGGGTCGCTTTGGTGAGGGGGTCTGATGTTGTGAGTCCCGAAACACCCGATGACCCCAGGTCACATCGCTGAGGATGCGTCCCAGTGCATCTAGAAGATGTATCTTTCACACTAAGTATCATTGACATTTAAGAGATTGGCAAATGGCTAATGTTAGTTGCTTGCTATGAATGACTGGCTACAATTATCACAGGCAATGTTTGAAGCAAACACTGAACCAGATGAAGTTTCAGTTTGCAACTTAATAGCTTTTTAATTTATGTTACTGGGGCTGATTTGGAACAACTAATTACTTAAACAAAATGAGATTTATCTACACTTTGTAGTTCAGTAATTATATTTTGAAAGTTCCACATTTTAATAAATTCAAAGCACAAGACTATCATTTATAACCAAGTGGCATCTAAATGAATGACCATAAAACTGTTGGACAGGTAATACTTTGGTATCTGATATTATTCATGTATAAAATTCCAAAAACTAGCAAAGGGACGATATTCTACGAGTTGTAAATACTCACCTACTGCAGGATAATGTGCCGTTGGCCTTGAAAACCATGGAGCTCGTCATAAATCTCCTCACAAGTGTCTAGAAGCTGCTGCACTTGGGCCGGGTTTTCACTTCACAAGCATTCTACTAATGACATGATTTATGCTCCATTTCTGGACCTCGACTTTAAGCCAGAGTCTTGAATGTTAAGTGAATCACGAGAAGGAGCTGCTGAGGAAGAAGATCAGCATGATGGGGCAGGTGCTGGAGTTTAGTTTAGTTGAGAGATACAGCGTGGAAACAGGCACTTCGGCCAACCAGCGATCCCTGCACACAAACACTATCCTACACACACTCGGGACAAGCTGTTTACAGGTATGCCAAGCCAATTAACTGACAAACATGTACTACGTCTTTGGAGTGTGAGAGGAAACTAAAGATCTCGGTGTAAACCCACGCGGTCACGGGGAGAACGTACAAACTCCATGCAGCAACACCGGGGTGTGGGGGGGGGGGGGGGGGGGGGGGGTCGGGGGGGGGGGGTCAGGGGGGGTGGATCGAACCCGGGTCTCTGGTACTGCAAGCGCTGTAAGGCAGCAACTCTACCGCTGCACCACTCTGCCTCCTGTTAAGTTTACTTTAGTTTAGTTTATTATTGTCACATGTACTGAGGTACAGTGAAAGTTTTTATTGTGTGCTATCCAGTCAAACAAAGGTTGCCCATGATTATAATCAAGCCATCCACAGATAAAGGATAAAGGGTACAACATTCATGCAAGATAAAGTCCGGTTAGTTCAAAGGTCTCCAATAAGCTTGATGGGAGGTCACTGCTACATCTTATGTAAGTATATCCAGAAGGCGAAAGTGTGTGAAACTTGGAGCCAGAGCCACCATGCACACGCATATGCAAAATGTGCTGATTGTTTTTGTGGTGACTGCTTACATTTTATTGTCTCTTGTCAGAGATCGGGAGATGGAGATGGCACATCCATTTTTTAACATTGCGGATGGCAATGTGATCCAGAGACATCGCCTATTTTGTGTTCTGTTTTCACTCTCCCCTGATCACTTCCAAAGTTTAGTTTAGCTTAGTTTAGAGATACAACATGGAAGCAGGCCCTTTGGCCCACTGAATCTGCGCTGACCAGCTATCACTGATACTCTTGTTATGTTGAAATGCTGCCTGTCCCATTGTGCCTCTCCAGCATTTTGTGTCTATTTTTGGTATAAACCAGCATCTGCAGTTCCTTCCTACACAAGTCCTTGTTATGTGTTCACAAGTTCTAGGAGTAGAATTAGCCCATTCGGCCCATCCAGTCTACTCCACCATTCAATCATGGCTGATCTCTCCCACTTTCCTGCCTTCTCCCCTTAACTCCTGACACCCGTTCTAATCAAGAATTTGTCTATATCTGCCTTAAAAATATCCACTGACTTGGCCTCCACAGCCATCTGTGGCAATGAGTTCCACAGATTAACTACCCTCTGACTAAAGAAGTTCCTCCTCACCTCCTTTCTAAAAAAGCACCCTGTAATTCTGAGGCTATGACCTCTGGTCCTAGACTCTCCCACCAGTGGAAACATCCTTTCCACATCCACTCTATCTATGCCTTCATTAGGTAATGAGATTGCCTGTGTTGAGTGTTGCCAGTGTGAGTCTTGCCAGTGTGTAGAGGCTGTGGGATTTGCATGAGAGGCTTGCAGCAGTGGGATGGTAAAATGAACCGAACAATGTCAGACACAAACCCTGAAACAAACTATTCATAACAAGTGATGAGATGGTGATGGGCAAAGTGAGGGACAAGTGACACAGTCACTGTGATTGGGGTTAAGAGGACCCACGCAGTCTTTTCAGGTGAGGCAGAGGTTCACCTGCACCTCCTCCAACCTCATCTACTGCATCCGCTGTTCCAGGTGTCAACTGCTCTACATCGGTGAGACCAAGCGCAGGCTTGGTGATCGCTTCGCCCAACACCTCTGCTCAGTTCACAGTAACCAACCTGAACAGCACCTCATATTCCGCTTGGGGAGTCTGCATCCTTTGGGCTTGGACATTGAATTTTCTCAATTCTGTTAACCCCTGCTGTCTCCTCCCCTTCCCACCTCTCCCTCAGCCCTCGGGCCCTGGCATTCCCTCTATCTCTATCTCCCTCCCCCACCCTAGTCGCACTAGCTTCTCATTTTCACACCACAAACAGCTTACAATGGCTTGTTCCCTTTATCATCGATACTTTTTTGCATATCTTTAATTCATTGTTCTTTATCTCTCCACATCACCGTCTATATCTCTCGTTTCCCTGATCCCTGACCAGTCTGAAGAAGGGTCTCGACCCGAAATGTCGCCTATCTCCTTCGCTCCTTAGATGCTGCTGCACCCGCTGAGTTTCTCCAGCTTTTTGTGTAACCCCTGATCTCCCAGTGGCTCAGCACTTCCTCCTCCCATTCCGAATCCGATCTTTCTGTCCTGGGCCTCCTCCATGGCCAGAGGCCCACTGCTAATTGGAGGAACAGCACCTCATATTTCTCTTGGATAGTTAACACCCCAGCGGTATGAACATTGACTTCTCCAATTTCAGGTAGTCCTTGCTTTCTCCCTTTTTCCCTTCCACTTCCCAGCTCTTCCACAGCCTATTGTCTCAGCCTCTTCCTTTCTTCCCCCCCCCCCACCCCAACATCAGTCTGAAGAAGGGTCTCAACCTGAAACATCACCTATTCCTTCTCTCCATTGATGCTGCCTCACCCGCTGAGTTTCTCCAGCTTTTTTGTCTACAGTCGCTGTGATTGGCCTGTTCCGAATTCTGTTTCTCACTTTCTTGCAAAATACTCTTTAATTGAATGACAGCATTAAAAAAACATTTGTCGTCTTCAGTTACATATTACATGCGACAGATACAACAGAATTCTAATCACTGTTTTCTTTTCTGTAAATGGAATGAAACCAATCTTTAAATTTAGTTGGCCCCGTCTTATAGTTATTGTATCAGTATGATTTCATTGAGAGTAACACCCATGACCAATACTGTATCCTGTCGCTTTGGACTGGACCCCATCACATCTATCTGTTTTAACTACCTTCAGGCAGTGCCTTTGTCTCCTCTTCTTCAACTCTTCTTCCCCTCTTCTATCACTGCCACTGTGGTGGAAAACCAAGGTCAGTTTAGTTTATTGTCACGTGTATTGAGGTACAGTGAAAAGCTTTTTGTTGCTTGCTAACCAGTCAGCTAAAAGATAATACATGATTACAATCAATCCATTTACAGTGTATAGATACTGTACATGATAAGGGAATAACGTTTAGATCAAGGTAAAGCCAGCAAAGTCCGGTCAAGGCTAGTCCGAGGATCATCAGAGACACTGTAGATAGTAGTTCAGCAGTTGCGGTCGGATGATTCAGTTGCCTGATAACAGCTGGGAAGAAACTGGAAAGGTGGCCTTTCTCTTAAATACTATGTTATATTTGAATGCCTTTCAGGTCAGAATCAATATCAGAGCTGTTCCCAGCACCTACTGCAATGCTTACATCCCCTGTAAAGGAGCAAAGGCTATTTTTGATAATGCAAAATAGATTTGAGAGGGGCAAGCTTCTGACAAAATCAAAGCCCCTTATTGTAAGCAACCCCCAATTGATCAACAGTGGAATTGTCATTGACTAGTGGCTAGATCTATAGATATGACCAGGTTTCACAAACTTTACCTTTAACCATAGTGGGTGAAATAATCCCTCTGCCCATCATTGTGGGTTATCCAATTTGCTCTGGCAGCCTCGCCAACCGTCTGTCTGTCTTTTCGTCTTTTTGATTATTTTTAGTGTGTTTTTAAAAGTATGTGTTAATGTTCTCTGGTTTGTTTTATGTGGGGGGTGAGGGAGGAAGTCGGGGGAAACTTTTTTCAATCTCTTACCTTGCCAGAGATGCGATTATTTTCGGGATTGTATCTCTGGTCGCCCTGTGGCCTAACATCATGGAGCTGGAGCCCTTGCTCGGGACTGACTTTGAGCCGCAACACGGGGCTGTGGACTTACCATCGGAGCCTGCAATCCCTTGCCTGGGATCGACGCTCCAACCGCGGCCAGCGGATTTCACCATCGAGGAACTCACAGTCTCGGGTAGCTGATGTCGGGAACCTCCAGTCGCAGGAGGTTTGACTAGCCCCGACCCGGGATCTGATCACCCAGAGCGGGGGAGTTGAGATCCCCCACGATGCGGGAGCTTGATCGCCCCGACGCGGAGGGCCTGACTGCCGGCTACGGGAGCCAAGATCATCCAACAATGGGAGGCTCGAGGCCCCCGACTGCGGGAGAACAAAGAAGGGTAGAGATTAAACTTTTTTTTTTGCCTTTCATCCAACTGAGGAATGTGAAGGAGTCACTGTGGTGAATGTTCATGTTAAAATGTATTTTGGGTGTTATGTTGCTTTTTATTGGTATGATTGTATGGCAAAACAAATTCATTGTATGTTGCAAAACACACTTGGCTAATACATTATGATCATGATTATGATTATGATTGATTATAATTGAAATTAGCAGTGTTATTCCTCTAGGGAAATTATGCAATTTCCTTTTGAAAGTCACTATTCAATCTGGTTCAACTACACATTCAGACAATATATTTCAAGCCAGAACAATGTTCACAGAAATTTATTTTACATAATTTTGTTAATTATCGTAAAACTCTCTCCTATTGAACCTCTTGTCAATGGAAACAGTTTATTCCTTTCTATGCCAATAAAATATTCTATCAATTCAAATATCTTTCTGAATGTGTCATTTAAAAAATGTCCCCTTCTTTGAATCAATACCAAGTTTCTTTAAATTTAGTTTAGTTTAGAGATACAACATTGGTTGGGAGTTGAGTTATTTCAAGGATTGAGAGAAGACTCCGAATGTGCATGAGGAAAGGATAGGAATAATATCCTGTTAAGATAATACCCTGCACATAGTTTTGTTCTTCATATTTACAGAAGTTTAAACCTGCCTAGTGCACTGCAGAGATGCCTCTCTTGATTAATTCCTGGGATGAAAGTGTTGACAATAAAAAATAGATTGAGCAGGTTGGGTCTATATTTTACTTCAGAGTCACGTGAGTGACTACGTGAAGAACCCGCCTCACGCTGGCAACGGCATGACGTCAATGCTGACGGCGGAAGGAGGAGCTGCAGTAAGGAGCAGCTCCTCGCAGCGGTCGGAACGGCCCCGCAGGTAAGTGCAGCAAAGTAGGGATATTTTAGCGGACGCTGGGTAGGTCCAGCAGTAATAGTTATGTTAAATCAAGTCAGAGTCAAGTTAAGTGCTGGATAGCACAGATTATGAAGTAAAAGAAAATTCGCGGGTAAAATGCTTCCTGGGGTGAAAAATAAAATATACGGGAAAGCTAGTGCGGAGCCGGTTCCGATACCGGTGGCCGCAGATATAACCGTTAGCGAATTAGTTTCCAAAAATGATAACCACGGAGAGAAATGCTCCCGAAAATGAAAAAAAAAAAATAAATAAAATAAAAAATAAAAATCTGAGAGGCCCATGGTTTTGATGACTCTGATATTGCAAGTCCTCCAGATAATTAAACTATGTGGAACTATATGGAGCATATGGAGAAAGTTCTCCAAATTATTATGAGACTAGGGTCATAGTACCCAGAAGGTTCCTAAAAAAGCCCTGAGGGGTTTAATTATTCTGAATATGGCTGTGGGCCTAATTGCGAGTTGGAACTACGGACCCAGGATTTGGGCCGGAAGAAGTCTCATGGGATGAAATCCCAATTGATTTTAGGGCTGCAGAAGGCAGACCCTGTTGATGGTGATTTGCATTTGGAAAAGCACACCACAAAATAAATAAAAAAGAAAAAAAAAAAAAAAAAAAAAAGGCCAAATGTGCCTGGGATAGCAAAAGAATTTGCTATATATGAAGGAAGTGGTGAGGCTATGGAAGAAAAAACCTAGCTGCCAACATATATATATGGTATCTCACCAACTTCATGTTTCTGTGATGATTGAAATATAAAAATTGCACAGCACAAGAAATTGTGCCTCATTGGAAGTGCCTACGGTTTATCCGTTGATATGGGCATCCATGACCCCAAATATGAGAGCGTCAAGTAGTGAGGTTCAAAAATCCTCACAAATTATTCTGCTGCTATTATGGCTTTTGCGGAGATGGATAAAAAAAAAAAAGGAAAAAGAAAAAGACGCTATTGTGCAATTCTTTCTATGAAATTTTGTATGAGGTAAATGGCTATTTGGCCCATTTTTCACCCAAGGTTTGCATACCTGTGTCGAGCAAGTGGTGTTTAAGCTCCTGGTTGTCTGTTTGGAGTAATCTGCCTAAATTATTAAAATTGGATGAAAAGTTAAATATTTTAGCTGCATGAAACCTTTGTCTTTGGACAAAAAGGTATTTTTCGCCAGAAGGGGATTTGTTTTTGGAAATAGAGGCAGAAATATGTCAAGGAAGTCTTATTGTACTGCACAGCCAAATACTTACCCGAATTGGGGGGAAAAGGAGACCACCACGCTCATATGGAGAGGAATTAAAAGATTTGTTCTATGCTTAAAGAAACTGCGGATTAATCTCCAGTTTAGAGGGAGATTACAAAAAGTTTATAAAGACTGGCTTACTATTACTTTTGATTGGTATATATTACAAGCAGTTTCATTAACCCACTATTACTTTTAAAGAAGGGGTTAATCCTCCTGTACAGAATAAACCTGCTTATGTTTTCGTGTTTCTGCATTGAAAAAGCAGAGATTAATGTCCAAATTGCCCAATTATCTGGAAAAGGGGTAATGGAAAAAACTTATGAACACGAGCATCAATTTGTTTTAATATTTTTAGAAGGAATAAAGATGGCGGTTGCAGAAGTATTCTGGACCTTACAGATCTAAATAAGTTTGTAGAATACAAACATTTTAAAATGGAGACATTGAATACTGCAAATATTTAATTCAGCAGTTGTTATATGGCTAAGATTGATGAAAAGACGCCTATTATTCTGTACCTATGCATCAGTTTTTTCGGTGGTACTTAAAATTTAATTGGTTGGGACAATTATGGCAGTTAAGCTTTGCCAAATGGACTGAGTTCAGCTCTTAGACTCTTTACGAAACTGTTGAAACCAGTTTAGCCCAATTAAGAGCACAAATGCACATTATTATGGCTTATCTCAATGACATTCTGATCATTAGTGATTATCAAGAGTCAGCTGAGAACTCAGTTTCAGTTACTAAAGCTTTGTGGTAAGCTAGGGTTCTTGATTCATCTAATTAAGTCCCAGCTGCAGCCAGCACAAACAATTAACTTTTGGGGTTTGTAAATTAACTCAGTGACTATGTTAATAACTTTACCAACAGATAAAGTCGATGATATTTTGGTAACTTGTAATTATCTCATTCAAACCTTATCCTTCCATCCGAGAAATAGCGAAAACCATTGGTAAACTGGTAGCAGCGTTTCCTGCAGTAGAATTTGGTCCATTACATTATCAAAATCTTCGAAGGGACAAGATACGAGCTCTCAAAGAGAAGGCAGGCCACTTGACAGGCCTATGTAATTAACAAAAGAAGCTGTGTTGGAATTACAATGGTGGGTTAAAAATGTCCCACAAGCTTCTAATAAATATCATGATTAAACAGCCTGAAATGGTTTTACAAACAGATGCTAGTGCTCTCGGATGGGGGGCAACAGATTCATCCTCCAATTGTGGAGGTAGATGAAAAAGCTCAAGAAGAAGCGTTTCTTCAAGCTGATGGTATTAACTATTTGGAGTTTATTGGGTGCTTTTATGGACTAAAAGCATATTGTTGTGTTAAACAAGGTGTACATGTGTTAATACAGTTAGACAATAATACGGCTGTTGCATATATTTATCACATGGGGGGAGTTAGATCAGTATCATGTGATTGTCTGGTCAATAAATATGGTAATGGTGTATTGATCGCCAAATATGGATTTCAGCAAGCTACATTCCAGGTAAAGACAATGTGGAGGCAGATAAAAGATCAAGGATATTTAAAGATTATACGAATGGATGCTTAAGCCAGCAATATTTTAAAAATATTATACACCAATTTGGGTTACCAGAAATTGACTTGTATGCATCAAGGCTTAATCATCAATTACCTAAATATGTGTCTTGGGATAACACGATCCAGATGCAGTAGCAGTAGATGCTGTTTCGTTAAGCTGGGGGAAAAGTTCTTTTATGCTTTTCCCACCATTTGCTTTGATTCAGAGATGTCTGAAGAAGATAGAACAAGATTTTGCCTTGGATTGTTGGTAGTTCCAAATTGGCCAACTCAACTTTGGTTCCCAGTAATGCTGAATATGATTAAAGAGCCATATATGTCGATTCCTAACTGTAGTGATATTTTGATTCGTCCAGTAACTAAAGAAATTTATCCATTATATTGCATATATGAATTTATTAATCTACAGGTTTTGACCAGACCACTGCAGGAGCTGGAATTATCGGACAAAAACGATGGAAATTATAGTCGCATCATGGCGAGATAGCACACAAAAACAATATATGACACATATTAAGTAATGGGAAGAATTTTGCACACAGTCAAATATTTCTTATGATATTGTGAATATTGCAAATGTTTTGGAATTCCTTGCCAATTTGCATTTTGAGCAACATTTAAGTTTACAGTGCCATTAACACTGCACGCAGTGCCTTGTCATCCTATTTGGACTTATGACTGATCAGAAATCAATTGGGTCACATCCATTAATATCTAGATTCATGAAAGGAATCTTTAAAATTAATCCACCCAAATCAAGATACACAGAGATTTGGGATGTGAGCATTGTACTTACGCTACTTAGACAATGGACTCCAATTGAAGGGTTGAACATTGGAAGATTAACATTGAAATTAATAATGTTAATGTCACTGGTCTCAGCTCAAAGAGTGCAAACTTTACAAATGTTGCGTTCAGACTGTATGCATTTGACTACAGATAATATTGTGTTCTATGTTTACGAGCTGATCAAACAAAGCAGACCACGGAGATCTGGAGCAAAGGTAACCTTTCAAGCTTATCAGTATTGATTCCTACTTTGTGTGTGGTTTAGATATTTTGAACCAATATATTAAAGTTACTGAGACTCTTCGAGGAAATGAAAAACGTTAATGGTTACGCACTAAAAAAACCCACACAAGAGCTTCATTTTAAACTATCTCAAAGTGGTTGAAACAGGTGTTGCTTTTAGCGGGAGTAGACACTGATGTGTTCAAATCTCACTCCACCGGGGCGGCAGCTACGTCCGCGGCGAAGGGGCGGGACGTACCTCTCGAGCATATTTTAAAAGTCGCAGGTGGAGTAGAGAATGAAACTTTTTCAAAGTTCTACAATAAACCTGTTCCACACTATGACAAGCTTTGGACACGCGGTGTTGGGAGAACTATAATCACCTGCTTTGTTTCCTATTAATTGCTATAATCAGTGGTGTAGTCACTTCTATCTTTTATCGCTTGTAATCATTTCCCTCAGATATAAGGAGGGTTATTATATGGTCTTTAAACCATTAAAAAGTTAATTGTGAAATGATCTAAACATTAGTCTGGTTTCTCATGTAGGTGTTTACTTAGCCGGACTGTCGTACGGATTAATTCTACGACAATAAAAAACACAGAAAGCTTTAAAATCTTCACGTAGTCACTCACGTGACTCCGAAGTAAAATAGTAAGATTAAACAAGAACTTACCAGTTCGAAGTTTGATCGTTATTTTATGAGGAGTTACGATGAGGGATTACGTGCCCTCCACTCCCACCCTCATAAAATAAATGATCAAATGGTAGTTCTAAGTCTTTTATGAGCCTTACTATGTTACTCCGGCTTTTGGTGTTCTGTGTTTTTCATGCCGCTGCTTTGAAGTATGCCGTTGCCAGCGTGAGGCGGGTTCTTCACGTAATCCCTCATCGTAACTCCTCATAAAATAACGATCAAACTTCGAACTGGTAAGTTCTTGTTTAATCTTACTATTAATTGTAGTTTCGAGTGGCAAGAGGCATGTTGACATGTCTTCCCAAACAAGACCATCTGAAACCGGTCATAGATTCAGAAACAATGAACTGCATTTGTGGTTTACAAAAAAAGGTACAAGGTGCTGGAGTAACTGAGTGGATCAGGTAGTATCTTTGGAGAACATGGATAGGTGGCGTTTTGGGTCAGGAACGTTCTTCACATTGAATCATGGAATCATGGAATCATGGAAACTTTATTGTCATTCAGATCTTTCGGTCTGAACAAAATGTTGTTGCCTTGCAGTCATACATATAATAAAATAACAAAACATACAATGAACACAAATTTAAAGAATTTAATTGAAAAAGGGTCCTGACCCAAAATGTCATCTATCCACATTTTTCAGAGATGCTGCCTGACCCGCTGAGTTACTCCAGCACTTTGTGTCATAGATTCAAATAAAGGTTGGTCCCTTTATGTGGAGATGCGGAGGAAATTCTTCTCTCACAAGTTTGTGAATCTTTAGAATCCTCTACCCCAGAGACCTTTGCATTGCTAAATATATTTAAGATTGATACCGACAGGTATCTGAAATACAAAAGAGGCAAGGAGCTTGGGGAGAAAATGAGAAAGCGGTGGAGAGTCGAAGCTGTATTAGTTATGATCTTGTTGAATGGTGTTGTTAAGTCAAGGGGTGATTCGCTTGTTCCGATTTCTGTTTCTCATCTGTTACAACAAAATAATCTTCAATTAAATGTTCCTTTAATGCTGTCATTCGATTAAAGATTATTTTGCTCCACGTCATCCGTGGGCTGTGTCGACTCCGTCGGCCGTGGGCTCCAATCCGCGAAGCTCCGGTCTCAGTTTCTCCACGCCCTCCGGGAGGCGTCTGCCACTGCGGCACACCAGGCGGTAGATAGGGATGTAGGTTGGCTTGGGCCAATTGGGCTGAAGGGCCTGTTTCCACATTGTACGGCTCTCTATGAGATAGAATTAATTCATCTTAAGAGACGAACAAAGTAAGGTATTAACAGAAATATATTGGTTTAGTTATTTACTCATCAAAAACCAGTGCAAACATTTCTGGAGGCATTGATGAACACAAGAGAGCCTTCTTCCTCTGGTCAGTCATAATTGCCATACTTTCAAAATAAAACTCAGTGTGCATTAAATACGACGACCACCTTTCACGCTCGGGATTGAAACGATTGAATTGCCGAGACATGTTAGTTAGTTTTTTAAAATAAAATAAAAATAGGTTCTTACCTGGGTCTTTGGACGCAATCCGAAGTATTCCACTCTTGACACCACTTTTGTGTTCGTTTTCTAGATCTGCACAAAACTTGAGAGTCTTCAATTTACGACAGAAGTCTTTAATGCTTTACTCAATGCTGGCAGCAAGACAAGTCAAAATGGCTGCAACCACACACTGTCTACAGACAGGATAAACTATATACAAAACATCTCCCTTTGTCCTGTGCAATGCCACCTGCTGCACGGGGGGGAGCAACAGGTTCTCCCAACCCACACAGTCCACCAAACATCACAGTAAGTTGTTTTGGGAATACGATCTTTCTTGGTACCATTTGTTCTTCCGCAGTAATTTAAAAAAAATACTAAGACCTTTGACTATTCCATAAAATGAAAAGCTGTGCAGCACTGCTAATCTGTAATGAGATCTAATACCGTGGAAGAATAATGGAAACCCTGTTATGAAATGGGACCCATCGTTCTCTTCTGTTATGTTCAATCTCCTGAGGTAACCACAGCATTGCCAATACTTTTGAGAAATCCATTCAAATGAAAATACGTGTTTAATATCATAACTGGGTTTTATAAAAGAAAACAAATTTGTCATAAAATGCTCATTTAAATCAATTAATCTCAAATATTTGTAGAATCTCAAGACCTGCTATCATCAGAATTATTTTAATGTTATTTATGCAAGGTGGCTACTGCAAATTAAATATTTTCATGTCTCATAGTTTTGCTGAAGTATTTCTGCAATCTATATAATTAGATTGGGAATGCAACATGCTGCTGTACGAACAGATCAGTTGAGGATGTAATACCACAAAGTGAAACACACTCAGAAACATAATGCATCCATAGACTGGTTTGAAAAAGGGTCATAAGATCATAAGATCATAAAGTGCCTGTCCCACTTTCCCGACCTAATTAACGACTGCCGAGTTTTCCCTAGACTCATACTAGTGGCATAGTTGTCACAAGGTCGTAGGAGGTCGTAGGAGGTCGTAGGTAGGTCGTGATGCTAGTCATAGGTATTCATGGCATCAGGTAGGTCGGGGCGTTTTTCTAGCCTGATGAAACATGTCACGAGTAAAAAAGGTCATGAATTAGGTCGTGAAAGTGGGACAGGCCCTTTAGACCATTTGGCCCATCAAGTCTACTCTGCCATTCAATCATGGCTGATCTATCTCTCCCTCCTAATCCCATTCTCCTGCCGTCTCCCCATAAACTCTGGCAATCAGAAATAAAGAATATATTGAAATATGGCCATTTGCTGATGAGATACAGAGGTTATTGTGTGTGTAAATAGATTAAAACAGCTGTGCTCTTTTTAAACATGTATTTATATTATCATCTCTATGGCAATCAATTTTATAATATTCAACTATTAATAGTATTCAGGTGGAACTAGGGAAACATGTAAAAATAAACATGTTATTATATATCCACATTTACAGTGATGGGTATAATTCCTTATGATGGTTCCCTTTCAAACCACTCCAATCCTGTAAAACCATGCTCACTTTGACCAATTTAAACTCCATTATGTCGTTAATGTATTCCAGTTTTATAAATTCACTAGGCCAACTGGGTCCCTGTCACACGGGAGGCCTGGTCCCTCAACGCAATATTCCACCACTCACCCATAGCCTCCATGGGAGGTCTGGTCCCCCAACGCAACCCGCTCCCCAGTGCAATATTCCACCACTCACCCATTCCCCCAATGCAAGCCATTCCCCAATGCAATATTCCACCACTCACACATTGCACCCAACTGCGCAGAGGCTGATGCTGCAGCCTACCTTGTCCTGGGTGCCGCTCCCCTTCCACTCCGCGCTCATCCTTCCTGCGGGCCCGTTGCCGCTCCTCAGGGCGAGGGCTGTCGGGGGAGTCGGGCCGAGAAGCGCGGAGCCAGAGGGGAAGGAGAGCGTCACGGGCCCGGAGCAGCAGTGAAATGGAAGGGAACTTACCCGTGGAGCTATTGTGTCCATGAGGCGAGGAAAAAAAAGATGGCGGTCTGAAATTGTACAAATGTTGCGCTGAGGACCCATGGGGTGTCCTTTGTGATGCCAGTCAAGTAAAGATGACAAGAAGGGGCGGGGCTAATGAGGGTGCTGTTTAAAAAAAAATTAAGTTAAAAATGTGAATAACTTGTAAAATATAACGTCAATCTGAACGAATTTTGATACACCTGACCACAGGACAATTGTGAGTAAGGTGGTGCAAAAATTGTAGCACTATCATGTACCATTTTAGCGTAGTTCCGGGATCACATGCGCACACACAGGCAGACACACACACACATAGCAACAGACACAAAGAGAGTTTTAGTAATATATAGATAGATGTGTAATTTAAAAAAAAATCTTATTTTATGTTTGAAGCATTTTACATTTAATCAAGTTTGCGATCTGTGTAAAGCTTTGTCTGCCATATTTTAAGAAGCACTTTCCATAAGCTGAGATACTGTTCTTTTCATCTCTACTCCATTGAGGACATTGGACTTTGTTTAATGAACCAACATGTTACAATGCTAATGACAACTAAATTCTGCACTCTCTACCTACTCCTTTATTTATTGTACTCGAGTTTGAATTAATTATACCTATGTCTGGTATATCTGCTCTGTTTGCATGCAAAACTAATATTTCACCGTACCTTAGTGCATGTGACAATAACAAACCTAATATCTAAAACCTGAACATGATATAGACTATGAGCAAGCAGATGTGCAGTTTAAATAGATCTCAGGTAACACATGGGGTGAAGGGTCAGTTCCTTTGCTGTATTGCTCTATGTTCTATTTGCATGTTTTGACTAAAAATGTAAAATTGTTTTTTGTACAATCACATTCAGGTGGACAGGTGTCAGAGGTTACTTGGAGGTAGGTGAATGGGGTCAGGAGGGAGAGATAGATCAGCCATGATTGAATGGCGGAATAGACTGGATGGGCCAAATGGCCTAATTCTACTCCTATTCCTCATGACCTTGTGACCCCTGGAAGTTACGAGTGTATGGTCCAATCTGAGGGATAACTGTTCACCTCCAGCTTCCGCTTTCTGTCCCTTGATCAGTTTTATATCCATGCCATCATGTTCCCTTTAACTGTTTGTCTAGTAGTAGCCGCCCCCTAGGTCATGACTGACCATGGGTGATGCATCCTAGTTTGCAGGTGATGTGTGATTGGATGCAAGCCTGGGCGATGTCATATGGAAGACAGGCTGATGCCCATGCAGCACGTCCCCCCTCTCCACGTCGCTGATCGTTCCAAAGGAACAGCAGGGCCGTTTCAGTTTGGCACCAGTGCCGTTGCAGGAGCTGCCAGAGCGAGGTTGTAGACAACGAGGAACTACCGAGGGGCTCCGACTCCGGATTTTCTTGAGGTTTACTCCAGGAGCCTATTCCATGACTGGATATGGCCACAAGGCAGTGGAGGTTTTAAATCAGAGTTTTCCATCTCCTAGATGGACCGCCTTCCCAGGCTGACGAGCCCCATCTGCCTGAGACTCATGGGGGTGGGAGCGTCTTCCTTCCTATGCAGGTCTATAGCACCTGCCCACTCCCACTGCACAAAACTCTTTGTACTTTTATGATATTACTAATTTTGCAGCCAGAATTACAGCATCAATTTGCCACCGACTCCTGGATCTTCTTAAACTGGGATAAAATTTGAATGGGGGGTACACAAAATGCTGGAGAAACTCAGCAGGTGCAGCAGCATCTCTAGAGCGAAGGAGATAGGCAATGTTTCGGGCCAATACCCTTCTTCAGACTGATGAGGGATGGGGGGGAGGCGGGTGGAAGAAAGGAAAAAGAAGGAGGAGGAGCCCGAGGGCTGAGGGAGAGGTGGGAAGGGGAGGAGACAACAAGGGTTAACAGAATTGAGAGAATTCGATGTTCATACCAAGAGGACGCAGACTCCCCAAGCGGAATATGAGCTGCTGTTCCTCCAACTTGCGGTGTTGCTCACTCTGGCCGTGGAGGAGGCCCAGGACAGAGAGGTCGGATGCGGAATGGGAGGGGGAGTTGAAGTGCTGAGCCACCGGGAGATCGGGTTGGTTATTGCGGCGTTGTGTTCGGCGAAATGATCGCTAAGCCTCCGCTTGGTCTCACCGATATAGATCATCTAGAGCAGCAGATGCAATAGATGAGGTTGGAGGAGGTGCAGGTGAACCTCTGTCGGACCTGGAATGACTGCTTGGGTCCTTGAATGGAGTGGAGGGGGGAGGTAAAGCGACAAGTGTAGCATCTCTTGCGGTTGCAAGGGAAAGTGCCCGGGGAAGGAGTGGAGTGGGAGGGAAGGGAAGAATTGACAAGGGAGTTGCGGAGGGAGCGGTCTTTGCGGAAGGCAGACATGGGGGGAGATGGGAAGATGTGGCGAGTGGTAGGGTCACGTTGGAGGTAGCGAAACTGGCGGAGGACTATGTGTTGTATGTTCCTCCCCTTCCTACCTCTCCCTCAGCCCTCGAACTCCTCCTCCTCCTTTTTCCTTTCTTCCCCCCACCTTCCCTCACCCTCCATCAGTCTGAAGAAGGGTTTTGGCCCGAAACGTTGCCTATCTCCTTCGCTCCATAGATGCTGCTGCACCCGCTGAGTTTCTCCAGCCTTTTGTGTACCCTCGATTTTCCAGCATCTGCAGTTCCTTCCTTAACATAAAATTTGAATGACCAGCAGATGCTTCCAAATTTGGCATGAACAATGTCTTTCTCACAATTCTAAAAGATCACCATTAATGGATATTCTTGCAATATGTTTTAATTTACAGTTCCATATAACATGTAATTTCGATGTAACTCTGCAGAGGATCATTCTAACTTCTATCTAAACTTCTCTTTCACTTTCACTTTCACTTTCACTTTCACATCAGGGAAATCTGATGTTCATCCAGGAACTTACATTTCTAATTGCTTTAAAATGTATTGCATGATTAGCCTATCAACAAATTCAATCCACCTGCTCAGGCTCATTTAGATAGATTAACATCCATTCTTAATTACTTTTATCTCACAATCCATTACAGCAATGACAGTGCCTAGAAATTCAGGCACGTCATGTTGCTTTTCCTTTGGTGCTGCTTATCTGAAATGTATTTTATACATGAGTGGCATATTATTGCGGCCAGATTGCAGTCTGTGTCGAATTGTGTTGTTCCAGAAATTTGATTACCAACCTCTGGTCATGAATTGCAATTGCAAATCAAATGACGTCATTCCATCTCTGTGGCAACTGTTTGAAAGTGAATCAGACTTTGTCATTCTGGCACAAACAGGATGTTTGGATTACTTCCATGTGCTGTCAGCACAACATCACCTAATTCTGTTCCTTTCCCAGCTCATCTGATGTGAAAAGACTCATTCATGCATTTGTTATCACTTGAATTGACCATTTCAATTTCTATCCAGCGTACTTCTCCCAGTCTAATCAGGTTTAGGTTTATTATCGTCATGTACTAGGGTGCAGTGAGAAGCTTTGTTTTAGAAAGATAGAAACATATAAAATAGGTGCAGGAGTAGGCTATTCGGCCCTTCGAGCCAGCATTGCCATTTAATATAATCATGGCTCTTCATCCAAAATCAGTACCGCGTTCCTGCCTCTCCCCATATCCCTTGATTCCATTAGCCCTAAGAGCTTCATTATATCTAACTCAATCTTGAAAACATTCAGTGCAATGGCCTCCACTGCCTTCTGTGGCAGAGAATTCCACAAATTCACAACTCTCAAGGTGAAAAGGTTTTTTTTCCTCATCTCAGTCCCAAATGGCCTACCCCTTAATCTTAAACTGTGAACCCTGGTTCTGGACTCCCCCAACATCGGGAATATTTTTCCTGCATCTAGCCCGCCAATTCCTTAAGAATTTTACAGTATATGTTTCTATAAGATCCCCTCTCATTCTTCTAAATTCCAGTGAATATAAGCCCAGTCAACCCATTCTTTCATCATATGTCAGTACTGGCATCCTGGGAATTAACCTTGCGAACCTATGCTGCACTCCCTCAATAGCAAGAATGGCCTTCCTCAAATTAGGAGACCAAAACTGCACACAATGCATGCTATCCAATCAAATCCGATATGCCATACATATATAAAACCAGTTCAAACAAGTACAATAGATAGAGCAAAGCGGAAGATACCTAGTACTGAATAGAGATGTCAACATTGTAGTACATTGAGGCACATCAGCCCCTTAAACAAAGTCCAATGTCTTCAATGGGGTACATGTGAATCAAAAAGTACCCTAGTTTATGCAAAGACCACTAGAAGCCTGATAAGGGGAAAAAGCTGTTTCTGTATCTAGTGGTGTGTGCTTCCAAGCTTCTGTACCTTGTCCTGCATGGGAGCAGGGAGAAGATGGGACAAGTCTTTGATTATGTTGGCTGCTTTTCCGAAACAGCGTGAAGTGCAGATGGAGTCAATGGTGGGAAGTCTGGTCTGTGTGATGGACTTGGCTATGTCTACAATTCTCTGCAATTTCTTGCAGTCTGGGACAGAGTTATTCCCAAACCAAGCAATAAAGCAACCCAGCAATATGTTCAGTAAATGTATATCCATCGGGACCTGTGTTTTAACTAACATGATGTGTAATTGACACATCAGACCTGCACTTGCTTACACTATTTTTTACTCCTGGTTAAGCAAGGCTTGCATTTAAAAGCTCTCTCCCTTGTTTTCCATGACCTTGCTGTATTTGTAATTTTTTTTCTAGCTTTATAATGCTTTCCATCATCTTTGATTCTTGTCTAACCCATCCCTCGGTTTATGGTTTTGTATCAGTTCTGGAATTTGTTCCCTAAATATTTTCACCATTTGCCATTAAGTTGCCATTTAAAAGCCCACCTGTTTGTTCAAGCTTCCAATGATCTGCTCTATGGCTCCTTATTTCATCGGTATTCATTTTTGATTGATAATATTCCTGTAGTGTTTTACACTGTTTTCACTATGTTCGGCTCGGTGTCAGTTCGGTTCTGTCCGGTTTGGTGTCACGTGTACGGAGGTACAGTGAAAAGCTTTTTTGTTGCATGCTATCCAGTTAGTGGAAAGACAATAGAGTCATAGAGTCACAGTGTGGAAACAAGCCCTTTGGCCAACTTGTCCACACCAGCGAACATGTCCCTGCTATACTAGTCCCACCTGCCTGCGTTTGGTCCATATCCCTCCAAACCTATCCTATCCATGTACCTATGATTACAATCAAACCATCCACAGTGTACAGATACAGGGTAATGGAATTAATGTTTAGTGCAAGTACTGATACAGGATAAAGGGAATAATGTTTAGTGCAGTTCCCTTATCTCTACTGAGAAAGTGTTGAGTCTTGGTTAGAAATGGTACAACTATTGCATAGCACTGCAGGGCATTTTAGCTGCCTGATATAACTTGCAATGGGTTACAGTTCTTCTCCTTCTTTCATATGGCATACACAGCCTAAAGTTGTGGGACAACTTGCTCTATTTGACCTTATTTGATTGTGCATGCCAGGTTGATTGTATTCGTTGAAACAGGCGGACCACGTGAAAGTTGCAATCTCCCACCCCAGGTTACAGTTTAAGAGTCCTTTCACACATGCCTCGGAAATAGCACTCTCTACCCTGTTTCACTGCTTGCAGAATGAACACTGGGAGGAACAAATTATGAATACTGTAAGAACTTACAACTAACCCAACTGAGACCGAGAAAACTTTTATCTTGACCGAGACAACTTTGTCAGCCATCTTGCAGCAATTTGACTTTTCCTTAAGAATGCAAGTAGAATTGTAAAACAAATAGGCATTCAGCAGTGCAGAGGCTTTCTTCCTTGTATGTGTGTGTCAAATGCTGTACATGTAAAGTACCAGTATATATGATACATACTTGTAATAAATAAGTCACTTTAACCGAGAAGAACCAGAGTGGCATGGTGGCGCAGTAGTAGAGTTGCTGCCTTGCAGTGCCAGTGATCCGGGTTTGATCATGACTATGGGTGATGTCTGTACGGAGTTTGTACGTTCTCCCCGTGAACGCACTGGGCTTTTTCCAGGATCTTTGTTTTTTCCCCACATTCCAAAGACATAATGGTTTGTAGGTTAAATGGCTTGGTATAGTGTAAATTGTACCTAGTGTGTGTAGGATAGTGTTAATGTGCAGGGGGGTCGCTGGTCGGTGCGGACTCAGTGGGCTGAAGGACCTGTTTCCGCGTTGTATCTCGAAACTAAACTAAACTAACAAAAGAATAGTTGGTTTAGGTACATTTCCACATGGACATTTTCAAGGCAATCAAAATTTGTCATATGAATTGAGGAATGATGAACAGACTGTCATGAATCTTTGGAAATATCAACTGATGTGCTCAAATGAAAGGTAAATTTAGGGCTAAGAGTGATAGAATTTTGGTCTCTAAGAACATAGAGGGAAGCATGGCAAGGAGGGTACAAGGAGCTGGCACAGCCATGATCCATTTTAACTTGTTTGATGGGACTACTCTTCATCCTTCTTATGTTCTCTGACTTGATTTTGATTAATTATAGACAACACTAACAAAGATAAAGAGAAGCAATTAAGCCTCATCATTAAACTCTATATGGTGTATAGTTATCTGCACGTTGCAAAGGAGATCAATAATGTCTTTGATATGGGAATCTATATATATATCCAAATTCTGTTAAAATTTCAAACTGAAATTTGGAAATGACACAGAACAATGGCAGTCAAGTTGAGTTGTACTAAGCATGCAGACGTTACTAACCTTGCTGATTCTTATCAAATAATGCATTGTATTTTAATGAATTTAGAATCTTATTATACATGATGGAGAAATACCCACAGGACATGTTCAAAGCAAGCAAAATAATCATCAGAAAAGGGTCTCAGATGTGTGTGGTCATACATAATCTGAAACAGGCACGCTATATTATTACAAAGTCATTTTTTTTTCTCCAAACAGAGGTCACAATTAAGTACAGTGGTGGGGAATTTAAGCAGCGGAGCTGCATAAAACAAACAATGAACCATTTCCTGCATTGCAGAGGTATCTGGATTCCTACATTGTTAAGCAAGGTTCTTGATATAATTTTTAGTTATGAAAAAAACGTACCATAGTTAGGATGTGTGTAACCTTCATCAAAACTCATCCATCCTTGATTGGGATAACATTCTGACCACTTGAACGCGGAACATATGTTATCTTGAGATAAACAATGGTCCTGAAGTGAAGCGATAAGCAGGTCAGACTGAAAGTAGACAAAAATGCTGGAGAAACTCAGCGGGTGAGGCAGTATCTATGGAGCGAAGGAACTAGGCAACGTTCGGGTCGAGACCCTTCTTCAGACTGAAAGGTTGGTAGGGATTAGAAAAGCCAGTGATGGTGGGAAATGCAGTGTCACGCAACCTTGCAGTTTTGTGCATGTCTTTAATATTGTCAATGTTTTAAGAGTTTATTTTTTTAAATATTTCTGCTACCACATGAGTGTGGTGGCCCTGGGACATTCTTGACATAAAGCACAGGGTCTATTTTGTGAATGAGCTCTTCCATGCTGACCTTCACCCACACAGACCTCACACTGGGAAATATTGGGCAAGATATCTGTGGCAGTTCATTAAACAACAGAAAATTAGCAAAAAAGGGTTATGATTCCCAAAAGGTACTTCCGGCAGGCAAGGTTTTAGTTTATTTTAGAGATGGAAACAGGTCCTTTGGCCCACCGAGACCATTGATTTTGAGACTATCACAAAGATGGGCTTCAAGAAATCAGACATCTGTGCAAACTAACATGCCCAATTTTGCTGCAGTCTCTCTATACATTCCTGCAATATTTCAAACATGTAGAACACAGAGACGACAGCCTCTTTGACTCACCCTGTTCATACTGATGAACTATTCATCTCAACTATTTCCATTTACCCGCCCTTGAATGATAGCCTGCATTCTACAGTGTTTTTTTTGTAGTGCCTAGTAATACAGTATTTGTTCCAGTCACGCCATTCATGAAAACTATTAGCTCTGCTTGTAATGCCAATTAAATAATATTTGAGTGATGTGATTTATTTATAAGATTCTGGATAGCCATGATTTTTATAAAATCTTGTTTGCCTTCAAAGGATTCCTTATAAAAAGAAAACAGATAGGTTTTCATAGAAACTTAAAACTTGTCGACGACCTCATAAATACAACTGCACTCTAAGAGGTCTGAACATATGAGATGCAGGAAAGATGTTCACGAGGGTAGAATCTAACTATAAGTAATTTAACACAGAGGTGAGGAGAAATGTCTTTACCCTGAGAATGTTGGCTTGACATTAGCCTGTAGAATTGTCTATCAGAAAATCCATTCAAACTAATTTCTTTATAGAATATATTACCAGATACAGAGTTAGAGATTGTCCATTACGGGGCTTAGGGGTGTCACTGTCAAAGGATAAGGAACTTATAATGTTGCCAATTAAGTTTACACATGAATTTGGCCCACTATGATCAGCCATGTTTGCATTGAATGATGAAGCAGGTTCAAGGGTCGAATGACTTACTGGGCTCCTGTTTCCCTAACGTTTCGATGTTTAGATTGGTTGGAAACACTTAAGAAACATCGATAAATTAGGTGCAGGAGCCCTAGAGGCCATTACGGCCTTCGAGCAGCACCGTGATTCATTGTGATCCTGGGCTGATTCGTCCCTATCAACATAATACCCGTGACCTGCTTCTATCCCCATTATCCCTTGCACTCATTAACCCTAGAGCTCTATCTAACTCTCTTATTTAAATCCATCCAGTGATTTGGCCTCAACTGCCTCACGGTGGCAGGGAATTCCATACATTCACAACTCTCTGGGTGAACAAAAAGTGTTTGCTATAACACCTCAGTTTAAATGACCTCCCCTTTATTCTAAGGTCTGTGACCCTGGTTCTGGACTCACTCATTACATTGGGAAACATTTTTTCTGCCCATCCAGCTTGTCCAGTCCTTTTATAATTTTATATGTTTTCTATAAGATTCCCCACCCATCCTTCTTAACCCAGTGAATTACAAGCTAGTCTTTTCAATCTTTTCTCATGTGACAGTCCCACCATCCCAGGGATCAATCTCTGCTGAACCTTATGCTGCACTGCCTATTCATCACAAGGATTGTCATCTTCTCAAATTAGGAGACCAAAACTGTACACAATACTCTCAGATGTGGTCTCACCAGAGCCCTATACAACTGCAGAAGAACCTCTTTACTCCTTTACTGAAATCCTCTAGTTATGAAGGCCAACATTCCATTAGCTTTCTTCACTGCCTGCTGTACCTGCACGCCAACTTTCAGTGACCGGTGTACAAGGACACCCAGGTCTCGCTGTACTCCCCCACGCTTGCCTAACCTAACCCCATTGGTGGAGTGTGCAAGAAAGAACTGCAGATGCTGGTTTAAATCGAGGATAGACACAAAATGCTGGAGTAACTCAGCGGGACAGGCAGCATCTCTGGACAGAAGCAATGGGTGATGTTTCGGGATCAGACCTTTCTTCAGACTTGGTGGACTTTAGTTAGATTGGTGGACATGGAAATCATTCACATTAAACCATTGAAAAAATGTTTGTGACTGCATGACCTCTGTCGAACAGACTCTACATAGTTTAGTAATCACGGTGCAGAATATACTTCTCAGTCATAATGGAAGTCTACTGTGTGACAAGTACCTGGCTGACAATTAAATATTGGTATAACTGACCTGAAATAAAGTTTTATTTTGCAATGGCTGATAGAATCTGGAGCTTGCTTTAATTAAGAGAAAGACATTTTACATTTTATGGGGCAACAATGGCCAGTAAAGATGCACTATTTTTACGATGCAAAAGTGACTGTTTTGGAACACAGGTGAAAATTGGAGATATGGAAAAACATAGGGAAGAGGCTTCATAAAGACCTTGGGCTTATGACGATGTTACTTTAAGAAAGAGAAAGTTGAGCTTTAAAGAGATATCACAATTCTTGCACTACAGAACCCAAACATTTTCTTGGTAGAATAACATGAATTCATTCATGGTCATGGATTCAGTACATTTCAACAATTCTACTTTAAAAATGCCATTACCTTATTTTATGAGCCGTTGTTGTTAAGATGTGGGTGTGGGTATTTTTGTAAGCTTGATAACCTTTCTATACCTGAAAGGTTTAGTGCAAAACTGACTTCCCAGTAAAGATTGAAATGAGTAAGAATGGGATGATGTAATGGAAGAGGATCATTGCAATTGTTGACCTTATTCTTCTACCTTCACCTGTTCATTGCAAATTTCTGTAATCGGTGATTCTAATACAAATCATTAACATGTTTGTGGGCAACAGACTCAACTTGTGTGAGAAGAAGTGATGTCCTGGAGCAGCCCCGCCCCCCTGATATGGACAAACATGGTTTTCTCCCCCTCACAAATGGTACAAAAAAAAATCTTTGGAACTTTACATGCATTTTTAAAAACCAGGTTGGGGGGTGGGTGGGGAAAATAAAAAAATAAAGGTATTTAATGGGGGTAAAGGTTTTTTAAATTGGCATTTTCTACCTACATGCAAAATGAAACACATTTCTGAATTGCCAGGCAACGTGGAATCTATTTTTGCAGATACTAGTAGGCAAACATGTTAAATCATTGCAGCACTTTCAAAATACAAAGTCCCTTTCATCTCCCCCTTTTTGGTTTTTGTAACAACCCCCCCCACCTTTTTTATTTTATTTTTTTTTTTTTCAAACGTAACCCAGCACGGAAAAACTTTTGGCAGGGTGGGAAGGTTAAAACTTCAGGCTGGTATTTATTTAACATTATTCCTTTAATTATATAACCTTTGCAAGTAACCTTGGGCAGATGTATCACATTGGTGCTCAATGCAATGTATATTAACTGCAGACTTGAAGGTTCAGAAATAGAAAATATATATCTATAAAAGACAGAACCACTGAATGGGATAATAAATAATTACAAAGCATTTAGTAAAGTCTCTAAGGCAACACGTTTCCTCAAGGAATATGGTGATATTTTTCCCCCATCACAAAAAAACCCCATTTCAATGCAAGGGGGGGGGGGGCAATAAAGGAAACCACGTCTGACAACTGCAATAGCTCCAAAGAAACCAAAAAATGATATAGCAATGTATTCCCAATTTGTTTCAAGTTGTGATCTACAATTTTCCTTCTGGAAAAATAACATGACCCTCACTTTTGGGGGTTAAAAAAAATTAATTTCTCACCCTTTTAGATCCTAGAAACCACACATTTTTAAATCTCTTGCATATTGACATACTGCCAAGCTAAAACGAGTTCAAAAATTCGGAAGGGGGTTGTTCTCACAGAATCAAAGAGCCATGCAGCACAGAAACTCATCATAGCCGACCCTAAAATCTATCCCAGCTAGTCCAATTGACTGCATTTGGCGCATATCCCTCTAATCATTCGTATCCACGAAAGTAACACAAGATTTTAAGTGTTATGAACAATGCTACTCTCTGAATAGCTCAATCCTTAACTCACCACTCACTGTGTGAATTAATCTCCCCTCAGTCCTATAGAACTATCCCCGGGGACTTAAACCTATGTCCTCTGGTTCTTGATCTCCCTGAACTGGAAAAGACTGGCCTATACCTATCGATTCCCCTCAGATTTTATACATCTGTATAAGATAACCCCTTAGCCTCCTGCATTGCAAGGAATAAAAAAGTTATCCTAGTCTGCCCAACCTCTCCTATAGCTCAGGCCTTCAAGTCCCAGCAACATTCCTCTAAAAGGTTGAAAGTTTCAGATTATTCTTACAGCTAGTTAAACGTCGAGGTGTGTTGGCTTAATAAAGAAGCTGTCACTTACCCTCTGGGGTTGGTTCCAGTCCCGACCAGGCACACAGTTTGGGACCGGGTCCGGGGACGGGTCAGGGCGGTGATAATTATGAGAATTTGCGGCCATTTGAGCCGCACCCATGCAAGAGGCTTCACTCAAGAGTGGGTCGCAGCTCCTCAGCTGACGGGACCTGCTCTCGTTCTCTTTGAAGGAAGCGCTGCCTGTCCCAGCGAGTGGGCAAACATGGAGCCAACCCGTAATATGAGTGGGAGCATTTTCTCAGTCAGACTTTGTCGACGGTTGGGGTGGGGGATCTGAGAGAGAGAGAGAGAGAGCTGGCGATGCCGCACAGACAAAACAGTTTAATAACGACTCATTAAAATCTGCACTTTGGCCACTTGGCAACCCCAGCTGATCTGATCCGACAGCCCTCTCACTATCTCACTGTGTTCCTGATCCTAACGCATAATCTCCACAAAACCTTTGGGCTTTGAGCAACACCTGCACAAAAAGCCTCCGCTAACAAGGGTTGGCGAACTGTGCTGGTCAATGTGCACTGGGCGAGATGGCTGGGGGAGACGCAGCAAAACCACCGCAAACTTGGGACCGCACAGACCCTCCACTCAATCTATCCAATACTAAAGGGCAGGTATTTCACAGTTAAATGTCTTATATCAGATTGGCGGCTCCTTCACAGGACCAACCCTATACTCAGTTTTCCTCGGAGCTGAATCTTTGCCTTAACGGTACATTCACACCTCCTGTAGGTAAAGCATCAGCCCACATCACACTGATACAGTCGCTGCCTGCCTAAAATATATTTTTACACGTAAATTATGAATAAAGATAAGAAAATGTTTCAAACATTTTCATATTCCAGTAGCAAACACATTAAGGACTAAATGAAAATAATATATATTTTAAACTTTTTGAATATCTCATAATTGCAGATTAATGAACTGAACTAGAACTAAAAAACATTTTAAAAAACTGGGACTGTGTAAGTTGTGTGTGAACAGCAGAACAAGAAAAGAAGTTATTGAGTTGACAGAAATTTAGATTAATTCCTTGGTAGAATAGTTAACAATTCATACACAGTTTGTACAATGCTGCGTTCGCTTTTTTTTAACCCCGAATGACCTTTGACATTTTTCATGATTCCTTGCGTTTAACGAGATACCAAACTCGCTTATTCCCTCCAAATATCTCCACCACTTGCTCCACATATGGGTCTTTTCTGAAAACTCTCACCTGGTCCAACCATTTGGTCTTCTGCTGTAATATTTCCTTTCGTGCATCAACTATTTTGTTAATAGTGCTCTTGTAAAGTACCTTATATCATTTTATTACATTGAAAACATGTTTTAATATATGGCCAGGGAAATGGATATGGTAAACTCTAATAGCCTTCACAGAGATGCACAGACATTATCCCCAGGTGCTCCAGTTTTCTCCAACATTCCAAATATGTACATATTTGAAGGTTAATAGGCTTCAGTAAATATTATAAATTGTCCCTAATGGGTAGGATAGTGCTAGTGTATGGTGATCACTGGTCGACACGGACTCGGTAGGCCGAAGTGCCTGTTTCTGTGCTGTATCTCCAAACTAAAACTGTTAGAAATTTACTCTTAAAATGAAAAATGCCTTTGAAATAAATAGAATTTAAAAAAAAATTATACGAGTAATTCACTAAAACAATATGAAAAATGGCGGGAGCATTTAAGATATTAATTTTTACGTCTGTTGCAGGGGCCAAAAGAAGTGGAAGATAAGTACATGGAGTTCCAGATAGTTTTTAGAGTGGACATTGATAGGTTCTTGATTAGTAAGGGCATCAAAGGTAATGGGGAGAAGCCAGGAGAAGGGTCAAGAGGGAAAAATACATCAAAGAGCAGACCCGATGGGCTGTGGAGCCTAATTCTACTCCTTTATCATATTGTCTTATGGTCTTATAGCTATTGCATAGTTGTATAAACAGTAAAAATGGTCACTGTATTTTTAGACATGTGACATTTTGTGTGTATGGATGTTGGTCAGTGTGGACTCGGTGGGGTGAATGGCCCATTTTTACGTTGTATTTCTGAACAAAACATTTCAAAGTGAAGATATCATGTATGTTTAATGTCAGAAAGCCCAGTTGAAGCTGTGTCCCCGTCTAATGCGTGGGTGAATCCTGGACATTAGCATGACCTCGGAAATTGCTGTTACGTTCATTGCAGTTTTCTGTTCATTAGATTGTCCATTTTCTCTTTGGTGTTTTCCACCTTTAAGAATGATGAGTTGAGAAACTTTGCTTTCAGCACTGCACAAGCTATTCTCAGAATCTGTAGTACATCGCTGAGAAAAACATGAAGTAAGATTTTACCCTATTTAGCCATTTGTTCTTAATTTGCTGAGGCTGAAAGGTTACTGAAATAAATTACTGTGAGCATTGTGTTGATGACCAGGGGTCATTACATGACTGCGAGGCCGTAATCACCATTGGAATCATGATACATGTCTCTTCCTGGCCTCCACCTGCATCGTTTATGACAGATAAAGGACAACATCTGGTAGTGGGTCCATAGTTGCATTTCTCTGTCTTTAAGTTTGTAACCAAATATGAGCACCCTTCTCCACAGATTTATTTCTATAGCTGTGCTGATAATATTCTATATAATAATTCTGATAATAATTATTTTAATAATTCTGATTCTCTACAATAATTCTGATATATAATTCTGATAATATTCTATTATCAGGCAACAGAACTATTCTATCAACAAGCAGTCCTGAGCTACTCTCTACCTCATTGGAGATCCTTGGTCTATCTCTAATCAGACCTTACTGGACTTTATCTTGCACTAAACATTATTCCCTTTATGGATGTCTCAATTGTAATCATGTATTGTCTTTTCACTGATTGGTTAGCACGTAACAAAAGCTTTTACTGTACCTTGGTACAAGTGACACAAAACTAAACTAAATTAAACTAAACTAAACTGAACTAAATAGTGCTTGGGCAGATGAGAAACTTCCCAATTGCCATCAAATTTGGTCTAATTTACCTTTGTTGCAGAATTTGCTTTGATAAACTAAGTAAAAGAGAACCCCAATCATCTATTAGTGAATGTTATAAACCTAAACATTATCTTCCCACAACTTACTTTCACTCACATTACATTGTTTACGTGGCTAAGAATGAAACTTAAAACACAAATAGCTGTAAGGCAGAGATACTGACATTCATTAAATCCAGATGGAAACTGTATTACCTAAGCCTATGGAACTATTATGCTGCCCTTTCCCTATGAGATCTTTCTGACCTGATCAGGAAAGAAAATGTCAATGTTCCAATTTAATCAATGGGGAACAGTGGAACATTTAAATAAATGACCATGACGGATATTACCCTGACTTTAGATTGATTCTTAATAAATCCTAATTGAATACATATTGACTCGCTAATACTGGAGCTGAAATTCACCATGAGAGTTTTTTTATTTATACAACTCAGTCAAAGAGATGTCACATTAATTGAAAAAAGCATAGTTGTTTAAAATATATATGTTAATTATTGCTTAATTGTAACAGAAAGAAACATCGTAAAATACACTTTTTCGTTTATTTTTAAATTACTTACATTTCCATCACTTCCCATACCATTTTTAGTCTCATCATGAAAGAAAAATGGGATAAAATATTGCAAGAAAAAAGAAAGAGTATTATGAACAACTATTCATATAAATAGGAACAATGAATAAAATATGTAAAAAGGGCAAGGCAATTGTAAAATACTCAAAGAAACAAGAAGTAAAGGTCAGATAGGAAAATGCTTTCCAATCCTTTATTTTGCCTGAATTTAAGATAGATTCCAGTACTTCTAGATGGCCAGAGAATAGCACAACCAATTTGTATCATTAAAAAGCAGTCTAATTTAAAATCTGATCATATATTGGCTATATAGGAAGGTTTAGATTAATTATGAAAAGGATATGCATCACTGAGGTAAAAGTAATCAATTTGAGAAATGGTGCTTTTGATGGAATTAGAATAATTATGGAAAAGGTAAGATTAGATTCAGAGATTGTTAGGTGATGGGCAGCCTTTAAAGATAAATTGGTATGGCCAGTTATCAGGTATATCCCACCAGAAAGGAGAAGGGCAATTACGTCCAGCTCACTCAAGAAGACTGAATGTAATGAAGATAAATACATACGTAACATGTAAAATAAAATAAGACAGTGACAGCTGTCGAACCTGATAACACAACGGTGCACCAGCGTTGAAATAAAGAAATTTAGATGACTAAAAAGAAAGAATAGGGCGGAGAGAGTGCAAGAACAGATTGGTCGCAGACATAAAAGAGAAATTAAAAACTGTCTTTAGGTATATAGATAGTAAATGGGTAGTAAGAGGAGAGATGAAGCTGGTAAGAGATTTAGAAACATAGAAACATAGACATAGAAAAAGATGCAAGAGTAGGCCATATGCCATTCCATATGAACCCAAGGCTGATCATCCAAAATCATGCCCCATTCCTGCTTTTTTCCCCATATCCCTTGATTCCGTTAGCCCTCAGAGCTATATTTAACTCTCTCTTGAAACATCCAGTGAATTGGCCTTCACTGCCTTGGTGGCAGAGAATTCCAGAGATTCATAGAAACATGAAACTTAGGAAATTAGGTCAGGAGTAGGCCATTCAGCCCTTCGAGCCTGCCAACCGCCATTCAATATGATCATGGCTGAATCATCCAAACTAGTATCCTCCCGTACCGCCTTCTCTCCATACCCTCTGGATCCCCTTAGCCACAAGGCCATAAATCCCACTCACTCCTTAAATATAGCCAATGAACTGGCCTCAACTACCCACTGGTGGCAGAGAGTTCCAGAGAACTCACCACTCTCTGTGGAAAAAAAAGTCTTTCTCATCTCGGTCTTAAAGGATTTTCCTTCTCCCCCTTACCTTAAGCGTGACCCCTTGTCCTGGACTTTCCCCCAACATCGGAACAATCTTCCGCATCTAGCCTGTCCAACCCCATAAGAATTTTGGTAAGTTTCTATAATGAATCCCCCTCTCAATCTCCCTCCTAATTCCAGAGATATAAACCGAGTCTATCCAGTCTTTCTTCATAAGACAACAGGTCCTGACCATCCCAGAAATCAGTCTGGTGACCTTCTCCTGCACTCCCCTCAAAATTGCAATAATGTCCTTACTCAGATTTTGGAGACCAAAACGTACGTAGCATACTCCAGGTGTGGTCTCACCCAAGACCCTGTTAAAACAACTAATAGAGCCTCCCAGCTCTCCCTGAACTCAAATCGTTTTGCTATGAAAAGCTAACATACATTCCATTGTTTTCGCTTTTTTTTTTTTTTTCACTGCCTGCTGCAACCTTCATGCTAACTTTCAATGACTGGTGTACCATGACATATCACCCAGTCTCGCTGCATCTCCCCTTTTTCCGGGTTTTTCCTAAACGGCCAAAACCAATTTAAATAATAGTCCCTGCTTTCCCTGTTTTTGCCCAAAGTGGATAACCTCTCACATTTATATATTCCCACATTATACTGCATCTCCAAACATTTGCCCACACTGCACCCCAGACCCTAACCAATCACCTTGGGCAGTCTCCTAGCATCCTCCTACAAGCGAACACTGCCCCCCATCTTAGTGTCATCCGCAAAACTGGAAGATATTGCCTTCAATTCCTCCATCACCAGATCATTAATATATTTGTAAATAGCTGGTTCCCGCAGCAAACTGAGGGCCCTGCGTACTACCCCTCCCACTAGTCACTCGCCTGCCCATTGTGCCAAAAGGACACCCGTTTACTTCTACTCCTACTCTTTCTTCACTGTTTGCCCAGCCATTCTCTATCCCCACATCAATACTAACAAACCCCTAATACCGTATGCTTTAAGTTTTGTATAACTAATCCTCATTATGTGGACCTTGTCGATAAAGCTTTCTTCTGGAAGTCCAGATATACCACATCATTGGTTCTCCTTCTTTCTCTTTCTCTTTTCTCCCTTATCCATCCACGCTACTAGTTTACAATCCTCGAAAAATTCCTCCTCCACAAGATTCGTCAGCACATGATTCTTACCTTTCGTAAACCATTGCTGACTTGTCCAATGATTTCACCTTTTTTCAAATGGGGGCTGCATCCATCCCCCATCCTTTAATAACTGACTCTAGCAAAGCATTTTCACCTCCTTCTTTCCCCCCCCAACTATACCCGATGTTAGAACTAACTGGGTCTGTAATTTCCAATCCATTTCCCCCCACCCCCGTTTTTTCTCTTTCCTCGTGTCTCCCTCCCTCTTAAAAAAGAGGGTTACAATTTGCTTACCCACCCAAATTTGCTTACCCTCCCCACCCCAAGAAACCGCTAACCCAACCCTTTACCCCCCGCCTAATCCTCCTCAGGAACTACTCCAGAATCTAAAAGATTTTGAAAGATTATCACTAATGCATCCCAACTATTTCCCTGAGACTACTTTCCTTTAAGTACTACTCTGGAATGCAGCCTATCTGTCCCTGGGGATTTATCGGCCTTTAATCTATATTCATTTTATACCCCCACACACCACTCTCCTTCCCGACTTGGAACCTGGATTTCCCAACAATCCAATTCCTTCCATGTCCTCCTTTGACCCACGTCCCCCCCCTGCTAGTTTTCCCTTTTCCTTCCGGCCCAGATTATTATGTCTTTTCCTTAGTGATGACCGGAACCAACAGTAGTTTACTTCAATTTTGGTCCGCCATATCCTTGTTCCCCATGATCAACTCGAACAACTTCACCTGTTTTTCTGACTGCAAGGGACCACTACATTTTTGTTTTAAACTAACGCTCTTCTTACTCTTCACATATCTATAAAAAACTTTTGCAAGTTCAGTTTTTATGTTCCCATGCCAGTTTTCTTTCATAATTAATATTTCCTTTCCTAATTTAAGAAGAACAGTAAGGCCCTTTGTCCTCCCTCTGCTGTCTCTTGAATTTCTCTTCCCTTTCTTCTTTCTCTACCATCCTCTGGTAAGGGGCTGATTTTCCCTCTGGCTACTTTGTACGCCAATCATAATCATCCTTTTGCTTTGATACTATCCCCTGATTTCCCTTGTTATCCACGGATGCACTAAAAAACTAAACCATTTTCCCCTCCCCTCCCCCCGATTTATTCCCTTTTTTTGCCAAACCTGGGAAATGAACAATTTTTTTGTAGTTCATCCATGGGCGTCTTTAAAAAATGTCGTTCCATTGTATATTCCAATATCCACCGTCAACTCAAAAAACAACCCCCTTTTAGAATTAATTGCCAGTCAAATCCTGGCCAATTTCACGTCTCATACCTCAAAGTTACCTTTCCCCTTTAAGTTCAGAACCATTGTTTTCTGAAGTAACAATGTCACTCTCTCCCATCCTAATGAAGAACTCAACCATATTATGATGTCACTCTTGCCCAAGGGGGCACGTACAACAAGACCGGCTAACTACCCTTTTTTTCTTCCCGTCCTCATTACTCAAAACCCAGTCTAAAATAGCACTGCTCTCTCGTTGGTTCCTCTCTCTGGGTTTTTTAAATAATATTTGTTCATTGTGGCAGAGAGCATAGCCAAGGTACTAAATATTACATCACATTTCAGCTCCAGAGGGACTTGGGTTTACGGTGATGGGAAAAGATTGAATTGGAATCAGAGGGGTAACTCTCTCTCACACACACACCCCTGTGTTTCCAGAGGGCTAGTATGGACATGGTGGGTCGAATGGATTCTTGGGCTTGCAGCTCAGTCACTGAGAACCTACTCACACACAAACTCACTCAACTCTCATACACACCACAAACACACACATACACAAACACACATAACACATTACACACACATACACACATACACACACACACACACACACACACACATACACACCACACACACACAACTCATACACATACACATATACACTCACACACATACACATATACACTCAGACACACACAAACTCACACACTTAGACTCACAAACACATACACACAACACTTACACACACTCACACACACTATACACTCACACACACCAACACACATACACTCACAAACACATACACACACATAACACACACGACACACTACACACACACACACACGACAGACACTCACAACACACAGACACTCACAGCACACAACAGACACTCACACACACACACACACACAGACACACACACAACACACACAACACACACACACACACACTCATACACACACTCTCACACATACACACACTCACAGACACACACACACACCCACACACTCATAAACACAGACACTCACAAACACATACACACATACTCACTGACTCACACACCATATATATGGCAGTAAACTTCCTTGAATACTCACATGGCTGAGCGCAGCCTCTCCACTTTGGGGCTTCCGCAGTCAGCGGCACTTCCGCAATCAGCGTGACCTCTGCACTTACCGGAAATTACACAATCAACGTCAACGTGACCTCTGCACTCACCAGAAATTATGTAATCAGCGTGACCTGTCCACTAAGTGGAAGTCACAAAATGAGTGGGACATTTGAGCCAAACACAGTCGGACCTAATAAAGCATTTATTCCTTCCAAACACAGTCGGACCTAATAAAGCATTGCAGTTTCAAGCACAGGCATGGCAGCAGGCCAAACAACTTATGGCATTGTCATTAAGGGCTAACAAATCATTTATTGCAAGTACATTGCAGACTCACAGTTCAGTTGATTCACAGCTTAGAATGAGAGTCATGGCCTCTCCCTCGTGATCTTGCAGAGTGACTGTGTCACGTCCAGGCATTAGGGTTTTATAGTCCTTATAGGACAAAATTAACAATCACTGGAAGAGAGTTTGGATATGAAAAATCCATGTGAATCATGTCAAAGGCTAATTATTGAACTATATTAACACTGAGTCTTGAAGATATGGAGTCAGAGTCATAGAGCATGGAAAACAGGGTGGCCGCTTCCCGGCCCAACTTCTGACACCGACCAACATGTCCCATCTCCACTAGTCCCACCAGCCTGCGTTTGCCCATTGTAATCTCCCCCAAACCCTGTCATTCTATTTCATGTACCTGTAAATGTTTATTCAACGTTGAGATAGTACCTGCAAATATAGTAGAATGTTGAGTATGTTGTAAATATGAACATCCTTTTTTGATCAGGACAAGGGCATAATCTATTGCCATTCTTAATTGCCTTTGAGAAGATGTTGACGATCTTCCTTCTTGAACCATAACAATCCTTCTGATTACGATACTCTCACCATGTGGTTGGGAACGGAGTCCCAAGATTTAAACCCAGTGGCACTGAAGAACACATGAGAAAATAGGAGCAGACATTCGTGTGAGATTTCAATGCCATTCAATCTGATCTTTGCTAATCTGATCTGGGCCTCATTTCCTCTTCTGTGCCAGTTCCACCAGGACGATGAAGGACTGCCGATACAATTCCAAGTCAGGAATGTGCATGAGGTTAAGTGGAACATGTAATTGACGGTGAAGCCTTGGGAAGGCAGAATCCATTGTATCTACAAAAGAGAATTGGATAACAAATTGCGAAGAATACATTTGCAGAGATACGAATAGGGGGCAGGGTGTGAGTTCTAGATTGATCTGACATGGACTCAAAAGGTCAAATCATTGCCTCCCAAGATGTAAGCTTCCTGGAGATCTGTGATTCTCCTGGCCTAATACGCTGTTAAATAGTTCAAAATCAAAGGATCTTAATAAAAAATGAGAATGTTGGAATTAATAGGGGAATTCAGAAGGCAATGTTTCATGCAAGGCATAAGTTCCTTGAAGTGCTTCATTTGAGATTACTGAACAAATAATAGAATATAGGGTGTCAATATGACTGTAAGTGGATAAAGGGAAGGGAAGGTAATGTGACAGTAAAGAAGGACTGGGTTGGGGAGTAGTTGAGCTACATACCTTTTCCAGAAATGTACTTTACTTTTCTAGTGTGCCCCACCCTTCACTCTCTCTTCCTCCTCACCGCTCCCCCCATCCTGCTCCCACTTCCCTTTTGGTTTTATGGGCAGCACAAAATTAATAGCTTGATCTTTGCCTAATTCTCTGCTGTAGTTCTGACATAAATTCCGCTATGAAATGACCTTTTCCATCGTTTCCCTGGGACTTCTGCTGATTTTCAGCAGAAACTTCATTTAGCAATTTAATAATCCTCTCTGGCTAAGCTAGTAGAAGTTTGGGAATTGGGTGTTTCTAGCTAAATTAGCATATTTGTTTGGCACCACAAAGGGAAATTATAACATTTTAAATCGTATTGACGGCAAAGTGAAATCATTTTTATTTCTTTGATGTCAGTCCTAATTATTAGTCATGATCAATCTTCTGTCTGGACAATATTTTGGAGCAGCCTGATAAGATTAATAATTTCTAATCAAATACTCCTTTTAAGTACCAATAGTCAATATCCAGTTATGTCTGAATCTGCAATTGATATATAAATATTTTTTATTTCTGTCAACTCTCATCGTCAATTTGAATTACATTCAGTATTAATTTAAGAAGATGGCTCACCACAGTTCCTCAAGGGGAATTAAGGATAGGCAATAAATTCCACCTTTTCCAGCAATGCCCTGGCATCATAAAATGAGTAATAATTAACATCTTATTTAACATCTTCGTTGTAGCAGTCAGCCAAAATAAAGAGCTCTTAATAAAAGGGATGTTCCACATAAACCTACATGCAGAAAATTACAACTGCATTTTTTGATCTGCCGTTCACATTTTAATTATTACTACTTTGAATTGTGGTAATTGTGAAATCTGATAACAGCAGAATGACAAAAAAATTAGCCTCTAATGATGAATTAATCATAATTCCCACACAGATATATTTTCTGGGACCATTAGTAGTAACTCTGCAACACTCAATTTATCATGTTATGACTTCTTATGTCATTTTGCCCATGCTATAATTCACCTACATTACCCTTGTTTCCCTGACACAATACTATAGAGTGCCAGTATCAGAGCCATTCAGTAAATATTCAGGAGCTTCCTCCTGGTTAGTGTTGAGTAAATTAATGTCAACTTTTGTAATAGAGTGCTCTGAATGGGATAGGAGTTGTAGTTATGATGTACAATGTTGCCTGTGCTTATTACCATCTTGCTAATTTATTGACTACATTGACTGTTGCATATTTAAAATTATGCAGTCAGTGCTGACTTTAATTTTTTTGCTTCCGGGCTTACTGCTCTTTACAGTGTGATAGAATGTATGTGCTATTGTATATACCAAAGATAGACACAACGGAACAAAATGGAACTGGGACAACTCAATGGGTCAGGCAACATCTCTGGAGAAAATGTATCGGTGACGTTTTGGGTCAGGAACCTTCTTCAGACTATATTTCCCTCTTACAATGTTCTTGTATTTACTTCTCAGCCAGCTCTGACTCCTGATGGAATTTGGTTGTTGGGATGGTCCGAGTGTTCACTTGGCCTTTCCTCCTGCACAATAAAAACGAGTGGGTTATTCATTCCTTGATTCTGTTGTGTTGCTTAATCTTGATCTCATGCAACAGTCATCTGCTTTAACTCCTGGCAGAATTAACTGTTGTTAAATGATCCGGAACAGGAACCCAACCTATTTTCATGCCTCTGGCTAAGAGAAAATTGAAACCATATCTAGTATCTCACTCTCCAGTTAATCCTTTGGATCTTCATAGCTGTCCGGTCTACCTGCCACTGCTATTTGACACATTTATCTGCGCGTATAACATACCAACAGTTCTTATCAATTGGTGCAAAAAGACTTCCAATTATAACTCCTGACCTTGGATCATCTGGATGTGCTCTATGGTTAAAGAAAGTTTTTTTTTAAATGTGGTCACAGTTGTTGTGCAGAAAGCATGCTCCACAAACAGCAATGTAATAATAACAAGATGATTGGTTTTGTGATGTGAATTGAAAACAGAATGTAATCACTGTTCAAGGAAGGAGAGAAAAAGAAAATGGGAAACCATAGAACATATAGTCTGACATCAGTTGCTGACAAAATGCTGAAGTGTATTATTAAGGCCATGGTAACAGTACTCTTTAAAAATCATATGGTGATTATACAGAGTCAACATAGTGTTTTACACGGGAAATTGGATTTGACAAATCTAATAGAGATTTTGTTTGAGGACTTAGCCAGAAGGGTATTTAATTGAAACTGGCGGATGTTGTTATCTGTATCTAAATGTATTGTGTAAGACGTCTCCTAAAGCAAATGCCATTGGAGTTGGGAATAATATATTTATTGGGAGGGTAATCATTACTTAAAAGGCAGAAGAATGAATAACCATATATTTTTTTCAGGTTGGCAGACTATAACTGGAAGGTTACAACAAAGATTAGCTATTCACAATGGTTGATGAAAAGGCAAAAATGTAATATATATAAGTTTACTGATGACACAAAGTTAGATATGAAAGGAATCCGTGAGGAGGTTGCAAAGCCTCTGATGAATAATTTAAGTAGATTAAAGAAGTTGAGCCAGAGGTTGACAGATGGAAAATAACGGGGGGGGGGGGGGGGGGGGGAACAAATGTGAAGTTATTTGCCAGCAGGAAGAATAGAAACAGACGCTTTAAACAAAAACAATCAGTGAAGATAAAAGACACTGGGTAAAAGGTTAAACCTATGTCCTCTGGTTCTTGATTCCCTGACTCTGGGTAAAAGATACTGTTTATCTACCCTATCTATTGCCACATGATCTTATACACCTCTATAAGATCACCTCTCATCTTTCTGCACTCCAAGGAATAGTCCAAATCTGCCCTATAGCTCAGGGCCTCAAGTCCTGGCACATCATTGTAAATCGTCTCTGCACTCTTTCTAACTTAACACATTCTTTCTTAAAGCATTGTGACCAAATCTGATCACAATACTCCAAAGGTACTTCAGACGTGCTGGCTGTCCCGCTGAGTTACCCCAACATTTAGGGTCTATCTTAGGTGGTAACAAGAATCTGCAGTTCCTTCCTACACAATGCTTCAAACGTTCTGTACAACTGTTAAATAGCATCCTAACTTCTATATTCATTGCCCTGACTAATGAAGTTGCTTTAACCACCCTATCTACCTGTGATGCCACTTTCAAGGATTTACATACCTGCACTCCTAGATCTCGCTGCTCTACCATACACCCCAGATCATTGCCCATTCACTGTGAAGGTCTTGCCCTGGTTTGAGGTGTGGGGCCGTCTGCTGTCTTATGCGTTGGCAGGCATAGTTTGCCGCTGCGATGAAATACAGACTGTTCAATCAACATTTTGTAACTTTATTGGCGCCAGAAACATGGGGATTCTTTGTGTACTGTCGAGATGAGGTCTACTGTATGATTTCACTGGATTGTATGCAATAAATTAAGAATTTCACAGTACTTAGGCAGATGACAATAAAGTATCATTGTCATTGAACTGATCAAATCCTGCTGTAATTTTTTATAACTATCTTCACTTTCTACAATACTACCCATTTTAGTGTCATCTACCAATCATGCCTTGTACATTCTTACATATTTTTTATGTTTTCTCATGCTCTGATGGCTAGATTGGACCCAAGGAGAACTCTCTTGGTCTTCAAATTGATTGGGATTTTTAATACACACACAGGATTTTCAATGAGGGCTTTAGTTTAACATCTTATTCGTCCAACATCTGCTCTGCACTGACATGTTAACATATATTTTGTGCTCATGTCTCCAGAGTGGGATTTAAACCCACGCATTCTCTCTCAGAAGTCGTAGCACCTATATTAAAATTAATGACAAGAGGTACATTTATGCAGATCATAAATTAAAATGTGAATTTCATCGCAAACAATCTAGCTGAAAATGTTATTTGCAGTGCATAAAAATCCAATTATTCCATATATCATACAATATTTGTCTATTTGCAGGTGGCATATTTGAGAACCTAAAGCGACTTTATTCCATAGATCAAGATGCCTTGATACAGTCATAGTGCTAATGTAATCTGTAAATTGTGGAAGCAAAAAATAGATATTTCAAACAAACTAGCAATGAGATAATGTGATGTCATTGTTGCAAATCATCAATGAAGGGTAATATATGGACCGACCATTCAAGTCTATTCCATCAGAATCATTTATATCCAAACTCCATCCACCCAGCTTGGGTCCCTCAATAGCCTTGGCTGGCAAAACTCTATCACCTCCCAAGAAACCAGAGAACATAGGATTAAGGTTAGAGGGGAAGTTTAATAGGAACCCGAGGGGTAACCTTTCCACACAGTGTGGTGGGTGTATCGAACAAGCTGCCAGTGGAGGTAGTTGGGACTGGTAGTATTGTACATGGTACAAACACAGGCCAGGTACATGGATAAGACAGGTTTTGAGGGACATGGGCCAAACGCAGGCAGGTGAGACGAGTGTGGATGGGACATGTTGGTTGGTGTGGGTAAGTTGGCCGAAGGCCTATTTCCACATTGTAAGACTCTATGACTCTATGACATTTAATATGATCTACTGAGTTAGCATCAACAGCTCCATATGGGAGAGAGTTCCATGTATCTGCAATCTTGTATGTGAGAAAGTGTTTCCCACCTCTTCACTGAACAATCCATCTTTTTCTTCTAAATTCACTCTTCAACTGAAAATAGTTTTTTCTATCCAACTTTTTCAAAAGTGCTAATTAAACCATTCCTAATCAAGGAAATGTGACTATGGTTTATGTAGCTGTCCTCAGAAGCTAATGTTTGTAGCATGGTAACAATTAGGGGGTCTCAAAATAAAAGTGATTTGTTTATCTTTGCTGATAAATTGAAAAATAAATGTTTGTTTAGGTTTAAGTTACTTAAACAAAACTGGAAGGTGAATCGTGATGATTCTATTCCCCCCATTGACAATCACTACAAGATGTTTCTCTCCACATTTTGGGTTCAAATTAATTTAAATGTTTTTCATTCCGAAAGCTATTCCAAAGTTTTATTTGTTTTCATAAAAATCTTGGAAACTGCGTGAACAAGGAACGTCAAGGCATCTAATAGAACTATTTTTGTTTGTAAATGAAAATGACTTTATAGTTTACAGTTTATATTTAAACTTAAAACTAAGGTTGGAAAACTGTGGGATTTAGAGATACAGCGGAGAAACAGGACCAGGCCGAACATTAATCATCCCGTACACTAGCACTATCCTACACACTAGGGATAATTTATAATTTATAGAAGTCAATTAACCTGAATGTCTTTAGAGTGTGGGAGGAAACTGGAGCACCTGTACATGACCTATGTGGTCACATGGAGAATGTACAAACACCGTACAGATATCACCGGTAGTCAGAATCGAACCTGAGTATCTGGCAGCAACTCTACTGCTGTGCCACCATGCCACTCTTATATATACATAATTTTACAAGAAGCAATTCTGATGAAGAATCTTCAATCTGAAGCATCAACTTTGTTTCTCTTTCCACAGATGTTGCCTGATTTGCTAACTGTTTTGTTTTATTATTATTATTATTATTATTATTATTATTATTATTATTATTATTATTATACATTTTACATGCCGTATAACCATAAGATAGCGGAGTCAGGGAATATGGGGAGAAGGCAGGAACGGGGTACTGATTGTGAATGATCAGTCATGATCACATTAAATGGCGGTGCTGACTTGAAGAGCCGAATGGCCTACTCCTGCACCTATTGCCTATAATGTAATGTAAAGGCAGGAACTGACTAATCACAGGAGAAGTGATGGAAGTTGCTAAGAAGCCAAAAGGTTTAGTGGATGTATTAAAAGGAAATGCTGAGAAGCGCACAAGAAAGCAAGAGGGATTTTATGGATAACAGATTCAAAATCATCTCACACCACAGATAGACACACAATGCTGAAGTAACTCAGCGAGACAGCCGGCGAGAAGGAATGGGTGACGTTTCCCATCAAGACCCTTCTTACGACCACATTGGTTTGCTTCTTATGATGTTATCCCTTGCTCTAATCCATACTGCATCTTGTTCTTGCCCATGTACATGGCTCTGAACGAGATGGAATACTGCCAACCCGACTTCCTCCCAAATCCCCATTATGTGTTTGCAAATTACAGTCTCTGGATCTCATTTGTTAACTTCAACAATTTTAGACTTGCTTTTTCAGCTTGGGTCAAAATGGGACTGATTCTGCTGTAAGCTCCATTTTCTCCATTCCACCCACCCTGCCTCTTGAAGACGCTGGCCTCAACTCTCAATTCCTCCTTGTCTGCCACATGTTCCGGAAGTGGCGGCGCTGCCTGGCAGCTGCGGCTCACCTGCAGTCCGTCTGTTTTTTCTTTTCCTTTTGTCTTCTTGTGTTTGTTTTAGATAGAATTTTGATGCATTAGGCTGTTGGGGGGAGGGAGGCTGGGAGAAACAGGGTTTTAGCCTCTCCCTTCGGGGGATGCGACTTTTCTTGTCGTGTCCCCCGTCACCGTCTCCGTCTGTGCTGAGGCCTAATGGCGGAGCTGGCGGCCTTGGAGCTACGGCTGCGTTCCAGCTTCCAGCGGCGGCGTCAGCCCGGCTTCAGAGCTGCGGTGCTCCAGCGGCGGCCCGGCTTCAGAGCTGTGGTGCTCCAGCGGCGGCCCGGCTTCAGAGCTGCGGTGCTCCAGCAGCGACCCGGCTTCCGAGCTGTGGCATTCCAGCGGCGACCCGGCTTCAGAGCTGCGGAGCTCCAGCGGCGTTCCAGCGGAGACCCGGCTTCAGAGCGGTGTCGTTCCAGTGGTGGCATTCCAGCGGTGGAGTTCCAGCGGCGACCCGGCTTCAGAGCTGCGGGGCTCCAGTGTTCCAGCGGCCGACCCTGCTTCAGAGCTGTGGCGGTGTTCCAGCATTCCGGCGATGGCGGTGGCGGCAGCCCGGCTTTGGAGGCTCGGCCTCGGGCCTTGTGGACGATAACATTGGAGGCCTGGATCGCCTCAGCGCAGAGGGAGATCAAGGAGGGAAGAAGACAAAGACTTTAAGACTTTTACCTTCCATCACAGTGAGGAGGTGCCTGGTGAACTCACTGTGGTGGATGTTAAAAATGTGTTTATTGTGTGTTTTGTTTTTTATTATATGTTATGACTGCAAGGTAACGAAATTTTGTTCAGATCGAAAGGTCTGAATGACAATAAAGGATACTTTACTTTACTTTACATCTGCTCCTAAGGTGAGGCTGGACACAAATGCTGGAGTAACTCAGCGGTTCAGGCAGCATCTCTGGATAGAAGGAATGGGTGCCATTTTGAGTCGAGACCTTTCTTTAGGCCTTCCTTCTCTCCAGAGATGCTGCCTGTCCTGCTGAGTTACTCCAGCATTTTCTGTCTATCTTCAGTGTAAACCAGCATCTGCAGTTCCTTCCTACCCAAGATGAGTTTCCATTCCAGGACATCTGTGATGTCCTCATTCTTCAATAAATGTGGTTTCTCCCCCCGCAGCTGTCATAGATGGATCCCTCACAAGCTTCTCATTTGTATCCCGTAGTTTTACTCTTGCTCCCCTTCGCCCAGAGAAACAAGAATAGAGTTCCCCAGTCCTCACCTTTGACCCCATCAGGTTTCGTATCCGACACATCGTGCTCCAACATTTTAATCACCTCTAACATGATCCCACCAGCAGTCACATCTTCCCAACTCCACCCCCTTCTGCCTTCCGCAGAGACCGTTACCTCCACAACTCTTTGGTTCACTCGTACCTTCCAACCCAAACCACCCCCTCCCCAGGTGCTTTTCCCCATGACTGCAGGAGATGTAACACATCCCTGTACCCCCTCCCTCACCTCCATCCAGGGACCCCAGCAGTCTTTCCAGGTGAAACAGAGGTTCACATGCACCTGCTAATCTCATCTACGGCATCCGCTGTTCCCACTGTTTTCGGTACGGTGGCGCAACGGTACATTTGCTGCTTTACAGCGCTTGCCGCGCCAGAGACCCGGGTTCAGTCCTGACTACGGGTGCTGTCTGTACGGAGGTAGTACATTCTCCCTGTGACCACGTGGGTTTTCATCGAGATCTTCGGTTTCCTCCCACACTCCAAAGACGTACATGTATGTAGGTTAATTGGCTTGGTGTATGTGTAACATTGTCCCTAGTGTGTAGAGGATAGTATTTCAGCGCTGTATCTCTAAACTAAAAACTAATGGCCCTGTCCCACTTGGTGATATTTTCAGCGACTACCGGCGTCATTGACTGACGTATCAGGGTCGCCGAAAGATTTTGAACATTTCAAAATTGAGCGGAGACAAAAATAAATGTTGTGACACTTGAGGAAACACCACGCATTAATACATCATCACGCTGCGTCACACCGCAACTTTTTCGGCGACCTGATACGTCAGTCAATGATGCCAACAGTCGACGGAAATAAAATCGGCAAATGGGACAGGCCCTGTACATTGACGAGACTAAGCACAGACTCGGCAAGCTTTTTGCTGAATACTTGCGCTCGGTCTGCCAATGTCTATTGGATCTCCCCAATTCTAACAATTTTAACTCAGCTTCCCATTCCCATACTGAACCTTCTATCCTGGACCTCCCCTACTGCCAGATTGAGGCAATACACAAACTGGAGGAACTGCACCTCTTATTCCGCTTGGATAGCTTACAACCCAATGGTATGAACATTGAATTCTCCAATTTTAAGTAACCTCCAAGAAACTATCTCCATCGTCTTCCTCTCCTAAACCCTCCCATTTTCCTTCTCCCTCTCCTCTTGCCTCCCCTGTGCCCCATCTTAATCCACACCTATTTCTTCCACCCCTCCCCCCACCCCACCTACATTCCTTCCATAATTCGCAGGTATTCAATCCTTTTGCTTTTCATCTTTTTTCATCTCAGGCCTTTGTCCACCCATCTACATTCCCTTTCTCTCTGCCCCCCCCCCCCCCACCTTAGTCATCAAACTAGTTTCACTATCATCCTGTTGAGTTTCACTGACTGTATAAGTCATTATCATCTAGCCCACAGCCAACAATGGATAATTGTGGGCTACATCTTTCCTTGTTCTTCCTTTTTTTTTGCATATCATATGAATGTGTTCTATATCTCTGTATTACCATCTATATCTTTCATTTCCCTTTCCCCTGACTCTCAGTCTGAGGAAGGGTCTCGACCTGAAACGTCACCTATTCCTTTTCTCCAGAGATGCTGCCTGACCCGCTGAGTTACTCCAGCATTTTGTGGCTATCTGCCTAACAACCATCCAGTAGACTGTGTTCACCTGCCACGCTTTGTTCTGCCCCTCTTCTTTTCCAGCTTAACTTATCCCCATGAAGTCACTGCTGTGCAATATTTATTTCTTAATTAACATTTGAAATTGGTGCAAAGATGTGCAATATCAGCTTGAGAAACCGCAATAACTTCCATTTCATTGCATTTTTCACTTTCAGCAAAGTAAGAAGCAAACTCAGTATTAAGTCACTGATCATGCATAAATTGCAATATTCCTGCTGGGACAATGGTTTTTATTACTGCCTCATTGTAATACCTGATTAATCTGCTGTTCTGCCGCATTCAGGATACAGTGTAAAAACACATTCCATCTCCCCTACATTTTCTGTTCTTCTCAGTACAGTTGTTTTAGTTGCTGTGAAGATGTTTTTATTAAGGTTGTGACCCGCTCCTATTAGACTTAACAGTAATAACATGGTAGATGAGGTGGCTGGAAACAGATACCATTGGGAAACATGGGGATTGTGTTTAAGTGGAACAAAGTGGGAGAAAGCTTTGGCAGGATCATAATTGGGCATGAGGCAAAGGCTAGGAAACACCAAACCTGAGGGAAATCCAATTTCCAACTGCTGTTCCACCATCTGTCTTTGTCCGAACACCTGTCTGTCAAACTATTCCCTCACCTGTATACACCTTTTACCTGCAGGACTTTGCCCTGCCTCTCCTCTCTTCCAGCTCTCACCCACCCCCCGCCCCACACACACACACACACCGTTTCTCCCACCTACAGTCAGACTGAAGAGGGATTTCGACCCAAAACATCACCTACCCATGTTCTCCACAGATGCTGCCTGACCCTCTCTACTCCAGCACTTGGTGTCAATTTAGCTGATGGTTTTCTGCTGTAGAATTTGTCATACCTCTCACTCCGCAAAAAATCTGTCTAAATGTATATTTTTAAAAAGAGTTTAATAAAAATGCTTATGACAGTAGATTGCAGAGGAGGAAACATGGTTGATAGAAGTGCCCAGTGGTACATGCAGGAGGAAAGGAGTGGCAGGAGAGAGGGGGGTCAATAAGATGTTTAGGAATTGAGGAATAAAGCTGATTGTCTGTGTGAAAATAGTATTAGAATTAAAATTTTACGTCGTAATGCAGGTCAGATTGGTTGCTGAAACCAAAAATCTAACAGAAAGGAAAACTGATTTTATAAAGGAAAAATAGTAGTTCCAATGGTATTTGTGAATAACTTTGCAAAGCCAATCTTTTGATCGACAGTAAATCCTCTATTTCATTAAGGGTCCCTATATTTTAAATACAATACCCATTTTCTGGAATTTTATATCAAATAAAATGTGAGAAAATTAAAGGACTATGTAGAAACTCTAAACCATATAACTCCAGATAAAGCCACATAGTCTCCAGAGTCAGTCTGAGGAAAGGTCCCGATCTGAAATGTATTCTGTCCATTTCTTTTCACAGATGCTGCCTGACCCATCGAGTTCCTCCAGCAGTCTGCTTTTTGCTCATAGTCTCCAGAGTATTTATTCCAGGGCACAGCTGACAAAACAAATTTATTGACAGAAACATGCTCCCTGGCATCAGTCTTTGGAATGAAAAGGAATACCTTGAACAGAAGAGGGCAGTAAGAACAAATACATCATGACAATAATTTGAACTACAGTTTCCTTAGAAGTAATGTTGCAAATAAGGTCTCTAAAGGCTACAGGTCATTGTAATGATAATTAAAAATCAGTATATGTATTCTGGGTTTCACATTTCCTATAACATTATTGTATGAGACTATTTTGGTCAGAAATTTCTGATAAATAATGTCTGCCTAGTTCAATTAATAAACCTACCTAACATTGAGTCTTCCCAAAAATGTCACTAAGCCAGGTGGCACTTTGACCTAATTTTCCTGAATTATTTGAGATTGAATTGACATAAGGAACTTGATGCATGGACTCGCGCATCAAATCAATGATGGTCATTCGTGCTCTGTCCTATTTACTCCTGAATTTAGTTTAGTTTAGTTTAGAGATACAGAACGGAAACAGGCCCTTCAGCCCACCAGGTCCGCGTCGACCAGCAATCCCCACACATTAACACATTAATGAAATAGAGGATTTACTGTCGATTAAAAGATTGGCTTTGCACAGTTTTTCACAAATACCATTGTAACTGCTATTTTTCCTTAAAAAAAAACACACTAGGGATAATTTTACAATTTTACCAAGCCAATTGACCTACAAACATGGGCATCTTTGGAGTGTGGGAGGAAATCGTGGAGAACGTACAAACTCCGTACAGGCAGCACCCGCAGTCAGGATCGAACCCGGGTCTCTGTGAGGCAGCAACTCTACCGCTGCACCACCATGCCGCCCATAGTTGACATAATCTATGACCACATCCCTGGGACATTATTGCTATAATTCCTTTCTTCCCAAGCTAACCTGATCTGTCTGACTTAATTATTCCTACCGTAAGCCAGACCAATCCAATTGCCATCAAATCTGTTTACTCTAAAAAAAACCTTTCTGACCATAACTGGATTGTTTTCAATTTATGTTAATCTTTTTCCAGATTTTATTTTCATAACAAAAGACCATCATGTAGTTAATTTAAAAAAAAAATCCATTGCAAAAATTGCAGCAGCATTATTTTTACATTACCTTTCAAACATCGGTTTGCTTTCAGAAAGGAAAGCAGACACGCCTCGCCACTAAGTGTTTTCATTGGCTTAATGGAACAAGAGAACACAAGGTGAGACTTCATTCTTGCTCATCTGCATCAATATGTGCACTATAGCAATGCCCAGACGTTCTACTCTGCCTCCAAAGTTGCAAGGTATTGAAGCCGTGGGACTGCAAGAGATGCTACACTTGTCCCTTTACCTCCCCCCTCCACTCCTTTCAAGGACCCAAGCAGTCCTTCCAGGTCCGACAGAGGTTCACCTGCACCTCCTCCAACCTCATCTATTGCATCCGCTGCTCTGGATGCCAGCTGATCCATATCGGTGAGACCAAGGCTTGCCGATCGTTTCACCGAACACCTCCGCTCGGTCCGCAATAACCAACCTGACCTCCCGGTGGCTCAGCACTTCAACCCCCCCTCACATTCTGTATCCAACCTCTCTGTCCTGGGCCTCCTCCATGGCCAGAGTGAGCAACACTGCAAATTGGAGGAACAGAACCTCATATATCGCTTGGGAAGTCTGCATCCTCTTGGCATGAACATTGAATTCTCCCAATTTTGTTGACCCTTGCTGCCCCCTTCCTACCTCTCCCTCAGCCCTCGGGCTCCACCTCCTCCTTTTTCCTTTCTTCCCCCCGCCTCCCCCCACACCCCAACAGTCTGAAGAAGGGTTTCGACCCAACTCATTACCTATCCCCTTCGATCCATAGATGCTGCTGCACCCGCTGAGTTTCTCCAGCATTTTGTGTACCCAAGGTATTGAAGTCAATGGAACAACATTTCAGAAGCAGAATACATATGGTTTCTTTATTATCCCATGTACCAAGGTACAGTGAAATACTTTTTTTGCATACAGATTATCACCATACATACTGTAAGCACCATCCTCCGGTTAGTACAGAAGTATAGAACAGTCCACTGAGTCCATATGCATGAGGCGTAATTTCAGCGCTATTTCACAGTCTCTACTGCTGCTGGCCACATTGCAGCCATTGCCTCCGTTCCAGTCGGCCCGGATGAACCATCATCCCTCACCTTGCACAGCCCTCTTCAGCCCTTGTTTCCCGGGAGAGCCTCCCATAGTCAACCTTGAGGGCACAGAGGTAAAGCTCCCTGAGTCTTCTTACTCAGAAGGTCATATGATCATAAGTGATAGTAGTAGAATTAGGCCATTCAGCCCATCAAGTCAACTCTGCCATTTAATCATGGCTGATCTATCTCTTCCTCCTAACCCCATTCTCCTGCCTTCTCCCCATAACCCGTGACAACTGGACTAATCAAGAAATTTAATGGTCCTTTTATCCAACGTCCGCCACTGTTGCCACTCCCTCCACCTCCTCTCTGATTCCTGGTCTTCAGGGGTGAGCAGGGGCTGGGCTCGCCGGGGTTCCATTTCCAGGTGGATTCCCGGCTCCTCAGCAGGTGAGCCAACCTTGACGTTTGGGGCCACGGCACACGGGGACCTTCTCACCACGGAACTGTTAGCAAGCAGTGAGGTCGGTGCAATTGTCTATGCATATAGTTTAAGATGAGATGAACTGTGAATTCGTAGAATGGCCTGTCGAGCTTTAGCTTAGAATGACTTGTTCCCATGGAGCATAACAGTTTGCTTTTGATTTATTGACTGTTTTTGGTTTAGCATTATATTAATTACTAGGCATTATTTTGCAAGGTTTCATATGTTCATAATTTCTAAGAGCATAATTAGTCCATTTGGCACATCAAGTCTACTCCGCCATTCAATCATGGCTGATCTATCTTTCCCTCTTAACCCCATTCTCCTGCCTTCTTCCCATAACCCCTGACACCCACACAAATTAAAAAAAATTGATAAATATTTAAAGGGTGTTAAATATTTTTAAATATTTAAATACGTTCAAAAAGCCATTTTGTTACTTGGTTATAGCACCTTCCTCATATGCTGTTTGCCTGATAATGTCTCCAGTGTAGTTGTGACAGATACCTAGTCAGAGATGTATGCATTAGAGGGGGCTATTCATTCCCACTTGCCTGTGTTGAACTTTGACCTCTTTTGGCGTTTGATTTCATACTTGGTAATTTCTTCTTTCTAGCTTTCTTATTAGATTAATTTTATTTTCCAGGCTTTTTGAAAGTTCTAAAGGATTCGGCATCAATTGTTTCTGGCGAAATCTTGCACATACTAATAACTTTTTGCATGAAAACTTCTTATCTGCTTCTTTCTGCATCTGCTAATTGCCTTGAGATTCAAGCCTATTCATTTTGGCTCATCTAAGAATAAAATGGATTCATGTTTACTTCATTCATTCTGTTTTATCATTTTGATTATCTATTAACCATGCTTTAACATTTTCATTTCATGCTTTCTTTCGCATTTGCCTTGATATATCAGGAGTACTGTATTTGGGGATATATTTTGCAGTACTATACAGTCTGACTGTACTGTGTTCAGTTTTGCCCCCCTGCCATAGGATGGATGTCATTAAGCTGAATAGAGTGCACAGAAGATCATAAGGTCATAAGTGATAGGAGCTGAATAGGGTCATTTGGCCCATCATGGCTGATCTATATCTCCCTCCTAACCACATTGTCCTGCCGTATCCCCTGACACCCATACTAATCAAGAATCTATCTATCTCTGCCTTAAAAAAATATCCATTGACTTGGTCTCCACAGATTCACCACCATCTGACTAAAGAAATTCCTCCTCATCTCCTTCCTAAAGGAACATCCTTTAATTCTGAGCCTTTGACCTCTAGTCCGAGACTCTCCCACTAGTGGAAACAAAAATATTTCTGAAGATGTTGCCAGGACTCCAGGACTTGAGGGGTTGAGCTATAGGGTTATAGGGCTATAAGGTTGGGCGGACTAGGACTTTATCCCTTGGAGTGCAGGACGCTGAGGGTGATCTTACAGAGATGTATATCATCATGAGGGGAATAGATAGGGTGAATACATAGAGTATTTTACCCAGAGTAAGGAATCAACAACCAGAGGACATAGAATTAAGGAGAGAGGGGCAATATTTAATCGATACCTGAGGGACAACTTTTTCACACAGAGGGTGGTATATGAAACAAGCTGCCAGAGGAGGTAGTTGAGGCAGGTACAGGGACAGGAAAGGTTTTGAGAGATACGAGTCAAACATTGGCAAATAGGACTCTATAACTTCATACCCTTCCCAAAATGTGACTGTCAGAAATGCAGCTAAATACTGGTGAGCTAGGTTTTAAGAAAAAAACATTATTGCACACGTCTACTTTTTCTTGGAAGCCGATATTAGGCAATGTCACCCAAAGAAACAATCTGCTGATTTTATTTTACTCTTGGAAAGATCTAAAATGGTTGAATTGGCAAGACGGCAGGAATTGTGACAACTTCTGACCTACATTGATTGATGCGTGGGAGCCAATGCATGTTGCTGCAACAAGCTTCATGTTAAGGAAACGGAGGCCGTGAATTGTCCATGCACAATGTGGGCAGGATTTTCATTTCAGAATCGTTTCCTTTTTCAATCTTCTTCTGTCTTCATAATCAAGTCAAAACTGGGTCCTACATGGAGCATTAAGGTTAAATCAGCTATGGGAAGGGGTGGAAGATTGCAACCTTCATGTGGTCCGCCCTGTTTCTACCAATGCAATCAACTCGACGTGCACAAATGGAAGATCAAATAGAACAAGTTGTCCAACAACTTTAGGATGTGCACGCCACACGAAAGAAGAAAAAGAAGAAGATATGGGAATGGATCTGCTGGCTTTGGCTGGACCGGAGTTCCAGATCCTCAGTCGCAGAGTCAAATTTGACCCGTTGATCAGTGCAGAAGTCCCAATGATGTCGTGATCGGACGCCTCACCCGGCCTAGGCATCACAATTTCGGGTGGTCTTCAGGGGGGGATATCAAGTCCGCTCTCGTAGTTATGTCTGAATTAAAGGAGGTGTTGGACCCCCAGTTGCCGGAAAATTGGTGATGGACCTCTACTAATTTTCCAATCTCAACTGCACCGAGGAAATTGAAACAGTGTATTTTCCTTTGAGGAAAGATGAAACATAAACTTCCTTGACTGTCCAAGTAGCCAGGTGTAAAGAGCTGAATTGCAACGATCCGGGAGCAATTGATTAGATTGCTCTCCATGCTGCAGTTCATCCTTGCCCTGGAGAGATAAAAAAGTACAGGAAGGATGCCTCGTAATTCTTCTCTGAATGTACAGAGTTAAAGTGTTATTCTTTGCCTCTGAAATTCATTTATTTTGACTTCAATGAAACTGAATTTCGGAGGTGGAATAAAAAGCATTGACAGTACACTAAGACATGTTCCATACTCTGAACAAAGGATGCGTTTCCAGGCATATAAATTCAAAGGCAGGAGTGTCTCTGAAACATCTCTGTCCTCAGCTATGGTAACTTTACCTGATGTGCAAGCTACAGTGTTAGAGCGAGAGCAGTTTTGAAGGAATTCCTGGCCAATAGCTTTTATAATTGCCTATTACATTTGCAGTCACTCTCCCTTTTAGGACTCAGTTATGAGTTATCGTAACTGATTATGCATGAATTTCTGATCTTCAAAATAATGAGTTTGGCAAGTGCCTAAAAGTGTTATCTGTGGTGTAGACAAGGAATTAACCTCGGTCATATACTCTCAGAAGCTCTTCCAGCTAAATCGACTGTTTCTTTTAGAGAAGTGAGTGAAATTTTTACAGCTGAAGCATGGTAAATTATGTATGAGACAATTTGATGGATGTTTGTTAGCCTTTCTATTGAAGCACGCACTCAAAAGTTTTAGTTACAGTTGGGCTTGATATCATAATCTCTTTGTTAAAATAGCTTTCCCTTCACGTTTCGCACTGACATTTCTGAGCGTAATTGAGTGTGCATAGAGGGCACTTTTGGCTTTCCGGTTTGTCATAGCTACTACGCAGAAATCTCATTGCAGCAACTAGAAGTCATAGTTTGGAAGACATCCAATAGGCAGCATGTAATGTTTATTAAACCAAAAAAAAAGATATTGCTCATGTAAGATTAAGCCAAGCAAAGCAATATGGTTTGATGTTTGTGAATACGTTTCTTGTCCTGTTGGCTGGAAAATATTTTGCACCGGAAAATTAATAAATGTAACACATATCCTGCTGCATTAGGACCATAGTTGGCATGTATTGCTTTACTTTATTCTCAACATCTTGCATTTTTCCAGTATTAACAAGATGAATAGTGAGCAATTTATTTTAGTAATAACATTTCCAAATGTATTAAAGTAAACTACACAAAATGCTGGAGTAACTCAGAAGATAGACACAAAATGCTGGAGTAACTCAGCGTGACAGGCAGTATCTCCGGAGAGAAGATTTGGGTGACGTTTCGGGTCGAGACCCTTCCTCAGACTGAAAGAAGGGTCTCGACCCAAAACGTCACCCATTCCTTCTCTTCAGAAATGCTGCCTGTCCTGTGGAGTTGCTCTAGCATTTTGTGTCTATCTTCGATTTAAACCATCATCTGCAGTTCTTTCCTACACAAAGTAAACTACACCTTTGATTTGAGATTTTGATTGTTATAATAGAAATCTTGCTAGCAAGAAGTTTGCCAAATATTAATGGGTTTTAATGATCAAATATGCTGCAGTTTGAATGATCAAATATACCGAATTTAGCAGCATTACAAGACTTTGAAATGTTTTCATTTGTGCTTCTCAGGGTTTCACACTTCATTGTCCAGAATTGAAGAAAACTAATGCAAATGACACTTCCATTTATGGATAATGCACCATTAGACACAGACCAGACTACCCACCATTGACACTTCACATTGCCTTGGAAATGCAGCCAACATAATCAAAGACCTGTCTCATCCTGGTTATTCCTCCTTCATTCCTGTCGGGCAGAAGATACAGAAGCTTGTAAGCATGCACCATCAGACTGAGCAACAGTTTCTGCCCCTCTGTCATCAGGTTTCCTAATGGTCCTTCCATATGCCGGGGGACTGTCCTATTCACCTTTACCCCATAGTGGAGATTGGACTTTGGCTCCAGAACTAGTGCACTCCAATTCGGAGAATTATATTCTGCATTCTGTATCTTTCCCTTTGCTCCAGCTTTGGTACTTGTGTAGGGCTTGATTGTATTTATGAATAGTATTATCTGATTTGACTGGATAGTTTGGTTTACTTTATGTTGCGTGTTATCAGTCAAAGACTGTACATAATTACAATCAAGCCACCCACTGTGTGCAGATGAAGGATAAAGGGTACAACGTTTAGTGCAAGATATAGTCCGATTAAAGATAGTTCAAAGGTCTTAAATTATACCTTCGATCATGTCGATTATGATGAGCGTTTGTCAGCACTGCTGGAGTTTAGAAGAATGAGGAGGGACATCATTGAAACGTACAGAATAGTGAAAGGCTTGGATAGAGTGGATGTGGGGAGAATGTTTCCACTATTGGGAGAATCTAGGTAATTGCCTCAGAATTATAGGACCTTCTTTTAGCAATGAGATGATGAGGAATTTCTTTAGTCAGAGGGTGGAGAAACTATGGAATTATTTGCTACAGAAGGCTGTGGAGCCCAAGTCAGTGGATATTTTTATGGCTGTGATAGATTCTTGATTAGTTCGGGTGTCAGAGGTTATGAAGACAAGGCAGGAGAATGGGGTTAGGAGGGAGAGATAGATCAGCAATGATTGAATGGCTGAGTAGACTTGGGCCGAATAGCCTAATTCTACTCCTATTCCTTATGACATGTCCTTATGTCCCATTGTCTTAGACACTCCAGCCTCATAGCATTTGCCATGTTCCAATAGAATAACAGAAATTGGTGACTTTGCTTGAAGCCTTATTTAGGCATTGCAAACCTCAGATTTTGAGAGAAAGAAATGACAGACATTTTTTCTCTAAAAGCATTTTGGATGACTGATGAGATAATTTGGATAACTTTATTGAATGGTCTAGCCATTTAACATTTACATGTCTATTAACTTGAATATGAGTGTATAAATGCATATGTTAAAATTACAGTATCGAAGTTCACTGTTGAAATGCTTCAAGAGGACTAGTCTACATAAATGTATTAATATATTACGAAAAGAAAAAGTTGGTATGAGGAATTTATTTTTTGGAAAGCACATTTGAGGTTTAGTTTTAAGTTTATTACTAGACTAGACTAGACAAAGAGTAGGGATTGACGGGTCCCTTTCAGAATGGCAGGCAGTGACTAGTGGGGTACCGCAAGGCTCGGTGCTGGGACCGCAGCTATTTACAATATACATCATTGATTTGGATGGAGGGATTCAAAGTAACATTAGCAAATTTAAAGATGACACAAAGCTGGGTGGCAGTGTGAACTGTGAGGAGGATGCTATGACAATCCAGGGTGACTTGGACAGGTTGGGGGAGTGGACAGATGCATGGCAGATGAGGTTTAATGTGAGGTAGCAAAAACAGGAAGGCAAATTACTATCTAAATGGCGTCAAGGGAAAAGGGGAAGTACAATGGGATCTAGGGGTCCTTGTACATCAGTCTATGAAAGTAAGCATGCAGGTACAGCAGGCCGTGAAGAAAGCGAACGGCATGTTGGCCTTTATAACAAGAGGAGTCGAATATAGGAGCAAAGAGGTCCTTCTGCAGTTGCACAGACCCTAGTGAGACCACACCTGAGTATTGTGTGCAGTTTTGGTCCCCTAATTTGAGGAAGGACATTCTTGCTATTGAGGGAGTGTAGCGTAGGTTTACAAGGTTAATTCCCGGGATCGCGGGACTGCCATTTGCTGAGAGAATGGAGCAGCTGGGCTTGTACACTCTGGAGTTTGGATGGATGAGAGGGGATCTCATTGAAACATATAAGATTGTTAAGGGCTTGGACACACTAGAGGCAGAAAACATGTTCCCGATGTTCGGGGAGTCCAGAACCAGGCCCCACAGTTTAAGAATAAGGAGTAAACCATTTAGAATGGAGACGAGGAAACACTTTTTCTCACAGAGAGTGGTGAGTGCGGAATTCTCTGCCTCAGAGGGCAGTGGAGGCAGGTTCTCTGGATGCTTTCAAGAGAGAGCTAGATAAGGCTCTTAAAAATAGCGCAGTCAGGGGATATGGGGAGAAGGCAGGAACGGGGTATTGATTGGAGATGATCAGCCATGATCACATTGAATGGCGGTGCTGGCTCGAAGGGCCAATAGGCTTCAAGAGGACTACTCCTTCACCTATTGTTTATTCTACTCCTGTCTATTGTCTATTGACTAAGTGGGACCCATTGGGTCCCATTCTCACATGGATAACCAATATTCTAACTCTCCACCAATTCCAATATTCCACCACGCATAGCACCCATCTGCGCAAGCGGGCTGACGGGTTGCTGACGGGTTGCTGCTGCCCCTGATCCCCCATCCTCCCCTCACCCCCCCAACTCCACCCCTTGGCCTCCAGCCCCCACGCACTCACTCCATTCCCCCCCCCCCCCCCCAATCCACTCTTAGCGGCTCTCCGGCGACGCAGTCATTTCCTCCCATTGGGTTGCCATTGTGACGTAGAACACGCAGGTATTAGTGTGCAGTTGCAGCTGACGGGCACGACAAGTGCAAAAGGGATTTATTAAAGCTTAAAATGTGAATAACTCTTAAAATATAAAAACAATTTAAACATTAAAGAGGAGATTTATTCAGTCCATTCTTTGTTGTTGCATCTCTTGTTGCATTCTACAGCTGGGAGGTGATGGTTGGCTTCAGGCGGGGCTGTTGGAGGCCAGTGGGAGGAGTGTCCTGCAGCCTGGGGAGGGGCAGGGCTTCAGGCGGGCCTGTAAGGGGCCGGTAGGGGAGGGCGGAGCATCCTGCAGAAAGGGAATGAGCGTGATGGGGGGCTTTCTGGAGAGCTAGTATGGGTGTTGTGGGCCAGAGGGACTGGTTTCCAGAGGGCTAGTATGGACATCGTGGGCCAAATGGATTCTTGGGCTAGTCCTGCAGCTGGTGACGGGGAGGCTTCAGGTGGGGGCCAGCAGGAGAATTCTGCAGGTGGGGGACGGCTTCAGGCAGGGGCCGGAGGGGGGGGAGCGCTAACCTGGCCTGCCGCTGGGGTAGGGGGGGAGGGTGTGCATGGGGAGGGGGATGGGGTGGACTCACAGTTCACTCAGTCATGGCTTGTGGACTCACAGTTCATTCAGTCATGGCTTGTGGACTCACAGTTCACTCAGTCATGGCTTGTGGACTCACAGTTCACTCAGTCATGGCTTGTGGACTCACAGTTCATTCAGTCATGGGTTGTGGACTCACAGTTCACTCAGTCACGGCTTGTGGACTCACAGTTCACTCAGCCACGGCTTGTGGACTCGCAGTTCATTCAGCCACAACTTGTGAACTCACAGTTCACTCAGCCACGGCATGTGGACTCATAGTTCATTCAGCCACAACTTGTGAACTCACAGTTCACTCAGCCATGGCTTGTGGACTCACGGTTCCCTCAGCCACGGCTTGTGGACTCACAGTTCAGTCACTCACGGCTTGTGGACTCACGGTTCACTCACTCACGGCTGTGGAGTCACAGTTCAGTCACTCACAGCTTGTGGACCTCTGGACTCAGGCTCGATTTCTGGACTCAGCGCAACTTTCGTACTCAACGTGACTTCCGTCCTCAGTGTGACTTCTGGACTCAGCGCGACTTCCAGACTCAGCGCGGCTTGTGGACTCACAGTTCACTCACTCATGGCTTCTGGACTCACAGTTCACTCACTCAAGGCTCGTGGACTCACAGTTCACTCACTCACAGCTTATGGACTCATATTTCATTCAGCCACAGCTTGTGGACTCACAGTTCATTCAGCCTCGGCTTGTGGACTCACTGTTCACTCAGCCGTGGCTTGTGGACTTACAGTTCACTCAGCCATGGCTTGTGGACTCATGGTTCTCTCAGCCACGGCTTGTGAGCACACAGTTCAGTCACTCATGGCTTATGGACCTCTGGACTCAGGTGCGACTTCTGGACTCACTGCGACTTACTCATGACTTGTAGACTCACAGTTCACTCACTCACGACTTGTGGACTCAGAGTTCACTCACAGCGGCTTGTGGACTCAGAGTTCCCTCACTCACGGCTTGTGGACTTACAGTTCACTCACTCACGGCTTGTGGACTCACAGTTCTGGACTCAACTCTCACTCCGGGCTGACTGACTCAGGCCCAGCCTCCGGAGCTTTATTCTACTCAACCCCAGAAGGGGCATTACCTTCATGTTGACTGACAGGCGAGAAGACCAATCTGCTGATCTCACGATTTTTTTAAACCTTCATAACTTTTCTAATATTCCATCGATTGGAACAAAACTTGTGTGCTTGGAGCAGAGGAGAACAGTGGGTAAGGTGTCGAAATATCCTAGCGATATATGGTACCGTTTTTGTGCAAATTTAAAAACAACGCAGATCGGAAGTGGTCAAATGAGAGTTTTAATAATAGTATAGATAGATATAGATTGCACATGTACCAAGGTGAAGTGACAAACTTTGTTTTGTGTGCTATCTAATCAAATCAGATAATATCATACATAAATACAACTGAGTACAACAGGTTTCAACAAAGTCCCACACAAGAGATTGGTATACAAACTTAAAGCACATGGTATTGGTGGTTCAGTATTGATGTGGATAGAGAAATGGCTGGCATACAGGAAGCAAAGAGTAGGAGTGAACGTGTCCTTTTCAGGATGGCAGACAGTGACTAGTGGGGTGCCGCAAGGCTCAGTGCTGGGACCCCAGCTATTTACAATATACATTAATGATTTGGACAAGGGAATTAAATGCAACATCTTGAAGTTTACGGATGACACAAAGCTGGGGGCAGTGTTAGATGTGAGGAGGATGCTAGGAGGCTGCAGGATGACTTGGATAGACTGGGTGAGTGGGCAAATGCATGGCAGAAGCAGTATAATGTGGATAACTGTGAGGTTATCCACTTTGGTGGCAAAAACCGGAAAGCAGACTATTATTTGAATGGTGACCGATTAGGAAAAGGGGAGATGCAACGAGACCTGGGTGTCATGGTACACCAGTCATTGAAAGTAGGCATGCAAGTGCAGCAGGCTGTGAAGAAAGCGAATGGTATGTTGGCATTCATAGCAAAAGGATTTAAGTACAAGAGCAGGGAGGTTCTACTGCAGTTGTACAGGGTCTTGGTGAGGCCACACCTGGAGTATTGCGTACAGTTTTGGTCTCCTAATCTGAGGAAAGACATTCTTGCCATAGAGGGAGTACAGAGAAGGTTCACCAGACTGATTCCTGGGATGGCAGGACTTCCATATGAAGAAAGACTGGATAGCCTCGGCTTGTACTCGCTGGAATTTAGAAGATTGAGGGGTGATCTCATAGAGACTTACAAAATCCTTAAGGGGTTGGACAGGCTAGATGCAGGAAGATTGTTCCCGATGTTGGGGAAGTCCAGGATAAGGGGTCACAGTTTAAGGATAAGGGGGAATTCTTTTAGGACCGAGATGAGAAAATCGTTTTTCACACAGAGAGTGGTGAATCTGTGGAATTCCCTGCCACAGAAGGTAGTTGAGGCCAGTTTGTTGGCCATATTTAAGAGGGAGTTGGATGTGGCCCTTGTGGCTGAAGGGATCGGGGGTATGGAGAGAAGGCAGGTACAGGATACTGAGTTGGATGATCAGCCATGATCATATTGAATGGCGGTGCAGGCTCGAAGGGCCGAATGGCCTGCTCCTGCACCTAATTTCTATGTTTCTATGTTTAATCTTCCTGGGTGGAAACCAATTTTCTGTCACTTTCCATTTATAGGTGGCCCAGTGGCGTAGCAGTAGTGTTGCTGCCTAACAGTGCTGGAGACCCGGGATCAATCCTCACTACGGGTGTTATCTGTACGGAATTTGTACAATGACCACGCGGGTTTTTCCGGGTGCTCCAGTTTCCTCCCACAGTCCAAAAAAGTACCGGTTTGTAGGTTAATTGGCTTTGATAAGAATTGTAAATTGTTCCTAGTGTGTGGGATAGTACGGGGATCACTGGTTGACATGAACTTAGTGGCTATTCCATTAGGTCTTCCTCATCCCCCCCCTACCATGTAACCCCTGCTCTTCCCCACCCACACCACAGCCCCCATACCCCCCCACCCCCTGACCACCCTCCACCCCCCCACCACACAACGCTTTCGTCCTCATCCACTCACCTGCCTTCCTCCGGCCACAACCCCCATCCTTGCCGCGTGTTCACCATCCCCCCGGACCTCCCCATCTCCGACATCGAACGGTCTGTCCTCAGCAGAGGTCTCAACCTTTGTCCCCCTCCGTCCCCACCTCAATGAGTTCCGCGCCCACCACGACTTGGAGCTCTTCTACCGTCGCCTCCGCCTCACAGCGTTCTTCCACGGGAAGAAGTCCTCGCCCCCCACTGATGATCCCTTTTCCTGTCTCCCACGTACCGCCTCCACTTGGAACCCCCCTCGTAGTCTTCCGGCTGTAGAACTATTTATCCAGAACTGCCATCGGGACATCAACCGCCTCGACTTCTCCACCCCCCTGTCTCACTCCAATCTCTCCAGCCCTGAACGTGCTGCCATCGACTCACTCCGTAACAACCCAGACTGGGTTATCAAACCCGCCGACAAGGGAGGTGCCGTGGTAGTCTGGCGCGTCGATCTCTACAAAGCGGAGGCCGCGCGCCAACTCTCGGACACCTCCTCCTACTTACCCCTGGACCATGACCCCACTGACGAACACCAGGCCGCCATCTCGAGCACCATAACTGACTTCATCAGCTCCGGCTCCCTACCCCCCCGAGCCTCCGACCTCATCGTTTCCCAGCCCCGCACGGCCCGATTTTACCTTCTCTCCCAAAATCCACAAACCCGACTGCCCTGGCAGACCCATTGTCTCTGCCTGTTCGTGCCCCACCGAACACATTTCCACATACCTTGACGCCATCCTATCCCCCTTTGTTAAATCCCTCCCCACCTATGTTCAAAGACACCTCAGACACTCTCCGTCGGCTCCGTGCATTCCATTCCCCAGACCCACATCCTCTCATCTTTACCATGGACGTCCAGTCACTCTACACCTCCATCCCCCACCAGGACGGTCTCAAAGCCCTCCGGTTCTTCCTCGACCAGAGGAGCAACCCATACCCGTCCACTGACACCCTCCTCCGCCTAGCAGAGTTGGTCCTCACCCTCAATAACTTCTCTTTTGATTCCTCCCATTTCCTCCAAACACAAGGCGTAGCTATGGGCACACGCATGGCCCCAGCTACGCTTGCCTCTTTGTTGGGTATGTCGAACAATCCTTGTTCTCGCGTACCAGGCCCCATCCCCGACCTCTACCTCCGTTACATCGACGACTGCTTTGGTGTCACCTCCTGCACCCACACACAACTGACTGACTTCATTTCATTTCACCACCAACTTCCATCCGGCCACTCAAATACACTTGGACCATTTCCGACACTTCCCTACCATTCCTTGACCTCACCATCTCTATTGCAGGTGATACACTCCTGACCGACATCCACTACAAACCTACTGACTCCACAGCTACCTGGACTACTCCTCCTCCACCCTGCTTCCTGTAAGGACTCCATCCCCTATTCCCAATTCCTCCGTCTACGCCGCATCTGCTCCCAGGATGAGGTGTTCCACACCAGGTCATCACAAATGCCTCATTCTTCAGAGAACGGGGATTCCCCTCCCCCACTATTGATGAGGCTCGCACCAGGGTCTCCTCCATACCCCGCAACACTGCCCTCGCTCCCCATTCCCCCACTCGCAAACAGGGCAGAGTCCCCCTGGTCCTCACCTTTCACCCCACCAGCCGGCAAATACAACATATAGTCCTCCGCCAGTTTCGCCACCTCCAACTGACCCCTCCACCCGCCACATCTTCCCATCTCCCCCCTGTCTGCCTTCCGCAAAGACCGCTCCCTCCGCAACTCCCTTGTCAATTCTTCCCCTCCCTCCCACTCTACCCCTTCCCCCGGGCACTTTCCCTTGCAAACCGCAAGAAATGCAACACTTGTCCCTTCAACCTCCCCCCTCCACTCCTTTCAGGGACCCAAGCAGTCCTTCCAGGTCCGACAGAGGTTCACCTGCACCTCCTCCAACCTCATCTACTGCATCCGCTGCTCCAGATGCCAGATGATCTATATCGGTGAGACCAAGCGGAGGCTTGGCGATCGCTTCGCCGAACACCTCCGCTCGGTCCGCAATAACCAACCCGACCTCCCGGTGGCTCAGCACTTCAACTCCCCCTCCCATTCCACATCCGACCTCTCGGTCCTGGGCCTCTCCACGGCCAGAGTGAGCAACACCGCAAGCTGGAGGAACAGCACCTCATATTCCGCTTGGGGAGTCTGCATCCTTTGGGCTTGAATATTGAATTTTCTCAATTCTGTTAACCTTGCTGTCTCCTCCCCTTCCCACCTCTCCCTCAGCCCTCGGGCCCTGGCATTCCCTCTATCTCTATCTCCCTCCCCCACCCAAGTCGCACCAGCTTCTCATTTTCACACCACAAACAGCTTACAATGGCTTGTTCCCTTTATCACCGATACTTTTTTGCATATCTTTCACTCATTGTTCCTTATCTCTCCACATCACCGTCTATATCTCTCGTTTCCCTGATCCCTGACCAGTCTGAAGAAGGGTCTCGACCCGAAACGTCGCCTATCTCCTTCGCTCCTTAGATGCTGCTGCACCCGCTGAGTTTCTCCAGCTTTTTGTGTACCCACTGGTTGACATGAACTCGGTTGGCCAAAGAGCCTATTTCCGCTCAGTATCTCTAAACTAAACTATATCTGTATCTCTAAAGGAAACTAAGATTCTTTTAAACTATAAATATTTAATCTATAATTTAAGATATGCATATATACTATACATTATGTAACTATATTTGTGTGTGGATGCCTGTATTATATATTGGTGTGGGCTAGATAGCTTAATCTTTTAATATTTTTTTTTTTCACTCTCAATACCACTTATTTCCTTCATTCAAGGTTGGAAGACCCCCTTCATTAAGTCTCACACAGTAAAACACAATATCATGCATGGGTTCTTTCACAGTCTGGATATGATAAGTATGCAGGTGCTTATCTTAACTTAGGAGGCCAGCTTTAGCTTTCCAGCAGAGAAAGCAATTGAATGAAACTGTGTTGTTCAATATCTGCAGTTTCAATTAACCCCTGTGTGCCATGTCTCCCATCAGTAAAGAGATTTTGCTTTTATATTATCAGCTTCTCGACTTTTCAACATCACCTGCACCTAAAAGATATTGCCGAAGATGCAAGTTGCACAAACTGAAACTCTGATATAAGTCTTTGGGATCTCAGAGGATTTGGTAGTTTAAGATAAGTATAGTTTTTTTTTGTAGAAAGCAGAACTCTATGCTGCCATTTTAAAGACCACATCACAGAGATATCTGATTGTGATTTCCAGGAGAAAACTGATTCTTACCAGAGAGTATGATTAAGTACAATCCGTAAAACGTTTAAAAACAAAACACAAAAAAATAGGAGCAGCGATATTTATTTCTTCAGATTCTGACATTTTTGTAGCTTACATCAGGTTTTATGAACTCATACGGTTAGAATATTGCAGTTATCTTGCCTGCTCAATAAATCTTTGAACTAAGGATTTAAAGATCACAAAGCAATGCATAAATGTAATTTAATTTAGTTTAGTTCATGTGACAATAAACTAAACTCAACTAAACTAATTAATGTCATGTGTACCGAGGTACAGTGAAAAGCTTTTTTGTTACATGCTATCCAGTCATTAATTGACTGCATTAAGGTAATTTTGATATAATCATGAAAAATACAGGACAATTTGCACCATACAGGATAAGGTAATTTTCTTCGGCAGATTTTTGCAGTTAACAGCATTGAATTAAGGACAGGTTTACGGCCTGTGGTGCTTCTGGCTGCGGTGGGAACTTTGAATCTCTGACTGCCGGCCTGCGGCCGACACCAGCCTGAAGCCGCGGTCTCCGGTGGGGAGGCACCGATTCAGGACTTACCTGGACTTTTTACCTTGTCTACACATCTGGACGCCCACAGCTGCGGCTGCGGAGGGTGGAGGTCCCAACCATGGGGGAAAATGGAGGAGGACTGGCCAATCTTTGTGCCTTCCACCACAGTGATGAATGCTGTGGTGGATGTTTGTGTTAAATTTTTTGTGTGTTTTTGTGTGTTCTTTATCATTGTACCGCTGCTAGCAAATTCATTTCACTTGCACTTTATGTGCAATGTGACGAATAAAACCGTACTGTATTGTATTGTATTGTATTGTAGGTAGAAATCATACATCATAAGAAGGAATCCAGTACCTGGCTTTGTTGAATAATATTGGGAAGATGACACTTGACATCTCTGTTACTCCATTTCTGCATATAGTCAGAAAAACGGGGTGCCCTTTATGCAAGAAAGGTATCTATGCTGGATCTGGACCATTAATTTTTAATTTGTAAACTGTGAGATTAAAATTAAAGGAAAATTAACTGATTTAAACAAATGGACCTATCACATCCATGGATCAAATCATTGCAGTTACTTGTCCGTCTGATGAGTAGCCACGGTTGGAATGCAGCTAAAAATACAAAAGAACCAGTTCAAGTGAAATAAATAGAAAATGCTTTTCATGACATAAATATAAAATCGACCCACATCCCTCCATCTGACTTTCCACTCTCCTGCTTCTTTCTTTATCTGGCATCCTTTTGTCACGCCTACAAAGAAACAGAAAATAGGTGCAGGAGTCGGCCATTCAGCCCTTCGAGCCAACACTACCATTCAATGTGATCATGGCTGATCATCCAAAATCAGTATCCTGTTGCGAGCTACACGTTGTGAATCAAAATGATCTTTGTGAAAGCAACACAGAGAACAGCAGACGCGCGACTGGGGAGGGTTTTGCCAGGGTTCCGAATATATACCAGGACACACCCCTTAATCACATGTTGACTCCTTCCCGCCAAACACGGTCACGTGACCCTGCCAGCCCAAGAGCTGAGGGTTCGCTCAGTAAGTGACCTAACCACCAGGTGGCGCCACAGGAACACCCCCCCCCCCCCCCCAGAGCCGGGGGCAAGAAAACAAATTGGTAGATGAATGAGGTGGCCGGATCCACTTGTTCCTCGCAGGGTGCACTGCACCTCCTGCAAATGAAAGAAGGGTGGCAGCCGTAAGATTGATTGACTCTGTTTTTCGTATTTTCTTCAATTCAGAGGACAGCACATTACACCATGCACCTGTATCGATTTTCAGAAAATAACTTTTGCCATTAACGAGCAAAGTGACCTTGGGACCTTGATGTTTATGAGGCAAGTCAGACAGGGAATGCACATCCATATCTAGATCCTCATTAGCAGACAGCATGTCTATAGGAGCCATATTTGAGAATGCTCAGAGTCCATGTTCTCATGGTCGAGTGAACTGACAGTTTGTCTTGTTTAAACTTTGTTGCTACATGAGTGGAAGTATTGGAAAAAATTGTTGCGTTTTTTTCAGAAGTGACAAAGCTTTCCATAAGCTGGGCAATGGTCATGGGCAGCAACATGGGAACCCCCACAATTAAAACAATTGTTTATGAGTTTAACGGCAGACCTGTCGGGCACTTGAGGAAATTGGCGAGAATCTTGATAAAGTGTGCCAGCAACATTGACAGTGGGGGCCATGTCCCAAGATTTTAGTATGAGCATCAGCCATTTCAGCAATGCGACAGCGGTTTTCAGCAGTCTCCAGAGTGAGTTCAGTATAGCGTAATAGCTCATCATGCACTTTATCTTTGAGAATACCATAGACCACAAACTAGGCTGTCACATAAATCTCCAAAGGCACATCTACTGGCAATGTGTTTCAAAGCACTAACATATGTTTCAACATGTTTCCCATGTCTTTGGCTTCGCAAAAAAAAATGTCGCTCTATTACTAGATTAGAACGTAACTCACATAACTGTCAACATTTGTTTAGCAGGCAGTCAGGGTCCCAAATGGACTCAGCGGGAGCAATCTGTACACCAGCCAGATCAAATCTAGCTGGTTCATAATGAAATCTTCTGGCACTATGTTGGATTGACATAACTCACACAGAGTGATTAGGATCCAAAGTATTTTATTAGCAATAGTAAGATTAAATGACAACTTACCAGTTCGATGTTTGATCCTTATTTTATGAGGAGTTATGATGAGGGATTTCGTGAAGACCCCGCCTGCACGCATGCGCGACATTCTTCAAAGCAGCGGTGTGAAATCACAGATAGTAGAATTGACTGAAGAAAGTAAGATATGAGAACTAACATAGCAGTTGACTTTATAATAGAGGGTTGGGAGCAGAGGGCATGAAATCCCTCATCGTAACTCCTCATAAAATAAGGATCAAACATCGAACTGGTAGGTTCTCATTTAATCTTACTATTTTACTTCAGTCAAGTGAGTGACTTTGTGAAGATTTCAAAGCTCTGTGATTTCATGCCCTGGAAACGAGTCCATGCTCACACACTGCCATAATGACTAATGGAGGAAGTATGTTAACGTATTTCAGACTTGAAACAGAGCTGAAAAACAATAATGTATTTATTAACAACAAATAATAAATCCTTAACTTCGGGAAAATTAAGAAACAGAACTTAAAATAGTATCTGCAAAAGTTGCAGGTGTGGTCACAGGTTTGTTATAAAACCGTTGAAAAGTTGACTCATTGGATCAACCCGCCATTGCGAGGATGTGGTCCATGGGAACTTCCATCATCCTCGCCGCTGATGTAGACGCAGCCCTGGTAGAATGAGATTTGAAACACGTCAATGTCTACCCCTGCTGCACCTAACACCACCCTGAGCCACCTTAAAATGGTCTGAACAGTTACCCTATGGTGAGGGCGTTTAAAACTGACTAAAAGGCCCATTTCCGCACCCCTGAGATTTTTAGTAACCTCTAAGTAGTGTCGAAGGTGGGTAGTTATACAAAGGCATATATCTAATGGATTGGCCAGGAACTCCAATTTTAGACCAGATGGCCCTTGTCTGTTATGTTTTAGTAACTCGTTTACATAAAAGGTCACCTTGTTAGGAGTTGATACCACGGAATCCAATTTTAATTTATGCAGGATCTGGACCCGCTGTGCAGTAACAAGTGCCATCAGCATGACTACCTTGTAGGTGAGCTTGGTCAATGAGAGTGACGTGACTGGTGCCCACCCCATGAGCAGGGACAAGACCAATCTGATATCCCAGGTTTGCGAATATCAAGGCCTGAGAGGGTTAGAATTAAAAATAGCCCCCATAAGTTAAGACACCAGGGGATGGGATCCCACTCCAAGGTGTTCTAACCTAAGCCCGAGGTAGGATGATAGAGCACTCCTAGCACAGTTGATGGCACTATAACTGAGGCCCTCATCGTAGTGAAGGCTAGCCAGGAATTCTAGTACGTCCGTAACGGTAGCAGAGTTGTATGTGGTACCAGTCCTGGAACAAAATACCTCCCATTTTTTAACATGGGTGAGGTATTGTCTCGTGGTGGACTCACTGCACGACGCCGTGATGATGTTCATGGTCCTGTCCATCAGCCCGAACTCCAGGATTGGTCTATTCAGAACCTGCAAGCCAATAGGTTCATGTAATCATGGCACGGATGATTTTCCCCTGTCACGGGATGTACCAGGAGATTTGGGCATTTGGAAATCGGGAGACATGGTTCTTTCACCATGTTGAGGACCACCGGGAACCATGGTTGCGATGGCCAGTCGGGTACTATCAGAATCCCTGATGCGGAGTCTAATTGAATTTTCCGCAATACCCGACTGATGAGGCAGAAAGGGGGAATGCATAGAAAAACAAATTCCCCCAATGTAGCGAGAAAGCGTCCATCGCTACTGCACCAGGGTCTGGTTCCCATGCGACATATGTTGGTATCTGATGGTTAAGTCCAGATGCAAAAAGGTTGATATCTGGCGTTCCATACCGAGCTATAATGTCGGTAAATACCTGGTGGTTCAACATCCATTTGGTGTTGCCATTGAATATGCGTGACCTGGTGTCCGCCACTGTATTGAGCTTACCCAGAAGGTAGGTAGCTGCTATCCAAATGTTTCTTTTTATACACCAGTGCCAGATTAAATTTGCCAATTCATCACAAGATATCGACTTGATACCACCCATATGATTAATATATGCCACCATTGTGGTGTTATCTATTTGTAGGCGAACATGCAGATGGTGCATATCTGTACAGTAGGCCCGCAGTCCATGAAACGCTCCCAACATTTCTAAATAGTTAATACCTTGTGTCCGAAGTAAGGTAGATTCATGTATATTCCATCTACCATCACAACTGGAGGTGGTATCGGTAGCTCCCCAGCCGTGAACGCTGGCGTCAGTTTGTAACACAGCCGAAGGGTTTGTAATTGTGATGGGATGGCGAATATTGCTAATCCACCATTGCAGTTTGATTTTTGCTTTGGCCGGTAGCTGCCTAGGCCTGTCAAAATGACCAGCGTTGGATTTGGGTGCTGAAATTTTGGCTCTTTGTAAATATTGGTAATGTAACGGTCCATATTGTGTAGCTGGAAATGTAGCCACAAGTTTCCCAATTACCCTGGCAGCGTGCCGAGTGGTTGGTTTACTGGCGCAAACAAGGCTATTGCATGCCTCTATTAAGTCTGTCGCCTTGTTTTTTGGCAAGGTGACAGTCATGTGAACCAAGTCAATCGTGAACCCCGGATAATCCATTATTACAGAGGACATTTGAAATAGAAGCTTGGTAGCTGTCACAGCCAATTTAGCCAGTTCCAAGGTTTTCCCCACAATTAGGATGTCATCAATATATGCCATGACAATATGCTTTTGTTTCCGTAGAGACGCCAATGCTGGTTTCAATATTTTGTTAAATATTCTGGGGGCTGTTGTTAGTCCATTAGGCAGCGATTTATCCTGCCATAGCTGCCACATCCAGATAAATGTAAAATATCAGCGGTGATCTTTATGTATGGGTACTGAATAGTACGCATCTTTTACATCAATGCAAGCCATGAACTACCCTTTGGAAACTAGTTGTTTAGCAGTTACAAATGTTTCCATTTTGAAGTGGGTATATTGCACAAAAGTATTCAGCTGTGTTAAGTCAATGATAATGCGGCATCCACCATCTTTTTTGGTTTTGGTGAAGATGTTTGATACAAACTCAAGAGGTTCATGTTTAGTTTTCTCTATTACTCCCTTAGAATGCAATCTAAGTAGTTCCGCATGACCTTCCACTTTTTCTTTTTGAGAAAGCAAACATTTCCGGCTAGGTACATGTTGAACTGGTAAGAGGAGTTTGTCAATGAATTCAATTTTGTATCCCTGAATTCTGTGCAATATAAAGATATCAGAAGTTATAGAACTCCATGCATCCCAATACAAGTGTAATCTACCCCCTATTTGTGAAGTTATACATGCGATACTCCCAAGGCAACCAGACCCACCTACCTCCATGGTTACCGGTGGCGTTGGGTCGGCTTCTTCCGTCCTTGACTCTTGGGAGGTGGAGGTGCTGTGGTGTGGGGTTGGCGCATCTTCCACGAAGGCCGCTCTGGGGCATGGCCTAAAAAAGACCTTTGTGTGAATGGTGCGGCCTTCGGTGTTTCACCCGCTGTCCTGTCGGTATAGTAGCGGGGCCTGTTGGTGATTGCATAGGGGTGCTGCAGCCGGGTTACTGTTGACCTGATGGTAGTCAGTGCCTTGATCATGCCCACCGCTTTTGTTTCTTCTTTTCCAGGTCTTTAACCTGCTTCGGCAGGTTGTCTCCGAACAGCAGAGTAGACGGTGGTGTGCTGCTAGTTTTGCACAACCCTGCGAATTTAGGGTTGAGCGGAGGATGGAAGCAGTTAATTTCGAACTGGACATTGCAAAGCAGAGCTAAAGCATCCTGTTGCTCATCCATCATATCGGTGCCATCCACAGATCTGGCAAATGCAGTGATTCCTGCAGCTAGCAGGTTCAATATCTTCTGCATCTTGATTTCTTGAGCCCTGATGCTGGGACTGATGTTCCCCCAGATGGGGTTGTTGACTGCCGGTACATTGAGAGACACACAGTTCTCTGGAGCAAGGTATTTGGCCGTGGTATCATTGATAACTTGCTCCTGCAGCTGGTGCGTTGTTAAATAATTAATGCTCGCTGCCAGCTGCGGTTGTAATGGCTGTCCCTTCTGGGATGGTATTGCGAACTTTGATACCATACCCAGGAGCTCGTCTTCTTGCACCCCCAGCAAGTTGGGTTCTTCAGCCAACCCCTCTTCAGAGTCAGCCCAGCCCTGACTCCTAATGCTCCCCTGCGAGGAGGGTGAGACATTGGGAAGCCCTGAAAAGGGTACTGCTGTGGGTCTGCGAAGAGACCCACGGTGACCAGACTCCTGCTGGAGTAGGTCACGTTGGAGCAACTGGTCCACCATCCGCTCCATGCGGGATAATCGACCACTGTCGCTGTCTGCGAATGGTAGGTCATCAGGCCTGGACTCAGCCGAGTCATCGGGGCTGCCCGACCTCCGGGTGGCCTTACCGCCAGTCCGCGGTGGTCCTCCGGACTGTAGCGGTATGAAGTCGGGGGCTGCTGTATGCTCAACGGCCAGCTCAGGCGTTGTTGGCCGCTGTTTCCTGCCCGTGGTCCCGCGGTCCTCCGTAGTCTGTCGGGAAGCGGCCCTTTTCTTTCCTCGAGCTTTGTCCATACTCGAGGAAAGGGAGACAGTTCATGGGGGGGTGGGGCACTCAGCAGGGCCGGTTCAGAGCAGCTATAGCTCTGGGGATGAAGCTGTTCCTAAGTCTGGAGGTGCGGGCATAGAAGGCCTTGTGATGTCTGCTGGATGGTAGAAGTTCGAACAGACTATTGCAAGGGTGTGAGGAGTCTTTGTGAATGCTGATGGCCTTTCCTTATAACAACAAGATTACTTCAACAGAACTTCCCTGCAAATGCTTCACAGAGAAGTCAAGCATAAAATATTTCTCAAATACCATCATGCCCATTTTCCTTCCAAGTTACACATACTTTTGAATTTGATGTATATTGAAGTTTATTCCCAGAAGCTTATCCTCTGTGCACTGGAAATTGAAGTATCAGCAGACAAAGCGACCCATTAAATCTACCAGGCCGTTTTCAAAACGATCATTGTCAATTCTCCACCTCAAGTGCACATTTCCAAATACATGCTTACATATCGATCATTTGTTATTTGTGCATCTGTAAGTAGCCAGGGAGTCAGGTTAAAGTCTGTCTGTCTGACAGTGCTGTAACCCTTCAGCACTACACTGAGGTGTCAGCTTGGTTTAGAACATAGAACATTGAAAAGTACAGCACAGGAACAGGCCCTTTAGCCCACAATGTCTTTGCCGAACATGATGCTAAGATAAACCGGCCTGCACGTGATCCATATCCCTCCATTCCCTACATATCCATGTTCCTATCACCTTAAAGCTATGTCCTCTGGTCTTTGACATTTCCACGCTGGGAAAAAGATTGTCTCTTTTTCTCCCCGAGCAATGCCTCTTATAATTTTATATCCTTCTGTCAGGTCCAGCTTTCCAGAGAAAGCAATCCAAGTCTGTCCAACCTCTTCTTGTAGCTAACAACTTGTAATGCAGGCATCATTCTGGTAAACCTCTCCTGCACCCTCTCCTACACCCCCTTGACCTGTTGACTGATATTTCTAGACTTATGGGCCTATCCCACTTGGGCACTTTTTCAGACAAACCGGCGACTGGAACGGCGACTGTCGGAGTGGGACGAAAACACACACACACACACACACACACACACCCGCCCACGTCCCCCCCCCCCCCCCCACCTGCCCGCCTCCCCCCCCCCCCCGCCCGCCCGCCCGCAAAGGCATGGGACAGGACTTGTGATGAACAGGAGGTTGGCGATGTAATTAAGACTGCTAAAGCACAGTTTATGGTAAGTCCTTTTAAAGAGAGGGGTGGGAGAAGGGGGAGATGGAGTGGAGACAACTTTTAAGAAGCCAGACAGCTTTCAAGAAGCCAGAGATACACAGCTGTGAAGCTCGGCGGGCATTTAACATTACCGGTCAGTTTTCCTTGGTTCTGAAAATTACTGCTTACGTTTTTTTCCCCCTATGAGCCAATTGAGCCAATGAAATTCACCAGTCAGCACCGGCTACAACCTACAAGAACCTATGAGAACCTTCAACCTCCTGGCAACTCACTGGGACCTCTTTGCGACCCACCTACGGCACGAGAATTCTCGCTACTCTCCATGGCGGCTTCATTCTAGTCACCACTAATTTTGCAATTAGTTGAAAATTTGGCAGCGACCATAATGAGGCTGCGACTAGTTCCCAGAATGTGGGAACTCCTCACGACCATGAAGGCGACTCCCCGGCAACCATCAGCGAACATGTGGCGATCATGTGGCGACCATGTGGCGATTGCGTGGTCTCCTGCAGTCGCCTAAAAAGTCGCCTAAGTGGGGCAAGCCCTCAACTCAGAAAAGGGGAGAATGTTAAATATGGCACACACACATTGCCAATATACCAAAGGTTTTAGGGAGGTTTTAAGAAACAATAATCCAGGACATAATGAGTGTCATTTTGAAAAATATGGGCTAATAACTGAGAGCCTTTTGTGAAATGTAAAGAAGAAATTCTGTTTAAGTACATCGATTCATTTTTTTATCACAAAAAGCTTGAGTAACTCAGTGAATCTGGAGAAAAGCCTGATGTTTTGGGTCGAAATCCTTACATCAGAATGAAAGTCAGGAGGGAGGGAAACTAGAGTTATGAAAAGGTACAGAACCATATTTCTCCAGAGATGCGGCCTGACCCGTTACTTCAGCTTTTTGTATCTATCTTTGGTGCAAACAAGCAACTGCAGTTCCTTCCCACATGATTTATTATTTTAATTGGGTCATAGAGAAGTTGAGTGAGAGAAGTTCAGGAAGACGAGGAACATTGATGCACAAAAAATATCATGGTGATTGGCTTTTTTTTTTATTGGAAAGGGGTGCTGAGAGTTCCTCAGGGTTCAGTGTTAGGCCCTCTGCAATTGTTGAAGTATATTAATGATTTTACTTCGGAGTCACGTTAGTGACTACGTGAAGAAGCCCCGCCAGGCGCATGCGCGGCATTTTGCCTGATTAGGCAATGTCTCAGTAAAATAGAGCAAGACACCGCCACGGGTGTTTTGGTGGTTCCAAACTGGCCTACACAGCCATGGTTCCCATTGATGCTTAGAATGATAATTGAACCATTTATGACGATTCCCAGCTCCAGTGATTTGTTGGTACAACCAGTGACAGAACAAGTTCATCCATTACATGATCATATTAATTTGTTAATCTGCAGGTTCTGACCAGACCATTACAAGGGCTTGGACTGTCGGATAGGACCATGGATGTCATAACGGCAGCTTGGAGAGATAGCACTAAGAAACAATATATGTCTCATATAAAGAAATGGGAATCTTTTTGTATTCAGTCAGATATATCTTATCATACTGCAAACATATCGGATGTATTTGAGTTCCTTGCTATGTTGCATTTTGATCAGCACCTTAGTTATAGTGCCATTAATAGAGCTCGTAGTGCTTTGTCTTCCTATTTACGAAAATTTTCAGAACATCTATCTATCAGGTCTCATCCATTAATATCCCGATTTATGAGAGGGATTTTTAATAAAAATCCTCCCAAACCCAGATATACAGAAATTTGGGATGTTAGTATAGTTCTCACATTGCTTCGGCAATGGGCTCCAACTACGTCACTGTCTTTTCAGAAATTAACATTTAAAGTGGTAATGCTCATGGCATTAGAGTCAGTACAAAGAGTACAAACATTGCTGATGTTACGTCTAGATTGTATGCATTTGTCTGCAGATAACGTTACTTTTTATGTTTATGATCTAATCAAACAAAGCAGACCGGGGAAGTCTGAACCAAGGTAATCTTTAGAGCATATCCTGTCGACCAAACATTGTGTGTGGTTAAGCGTCTGACTCAATATATTGAAGTAACCAAGAGTCTCTGAGGTTGTGAGACTGCAATGCTTATTACCCATAAAAAAACATACAAAAAGTGTCAGTACAAACTATTTCTAGATGTTAAAACAGGTTTTGGATTTAGCTGGAGTAGACACTGATGTGTTTAAATCTCACTCCACCAGGGCGGCGTCCATGTCCGCGGCGAAGGCACAGGACGTACCGCTCAATCAAATTTTAGAGGCCACAGGATGGTGTAAAGAAGAAACTTTTTCCAAGTTTTACAATAAACCTGTTCTCACGGTGCAAGAGTTTGGACACGCAGTTTTGGGTTCTGTTTGATTATTTGCTTTCTTTTATGTAATGATTCGTATCTTTTGTTTCGATCTTCCCCTAGGAAGATTGCAACAAAAGATACAAATCATTACATAAAAGAAAGCAAATAATCAAATAGGAAGATTTCTTTCTTTTATTATTATTAAAATACTTATTGCATAATTCAAGCAATGTTCAATAATATTATTTACTCACTACTGTGTCAACTGAAGCAGTGTGTCGTATGGAATGAATCTACGGCATGAAAATCACAGAGCTTCAAAATCTTCACGTAGTCACTCACGTGACTCCGAAGTAAAATAGCAAGATTAAACGAGAACTTACCTGTTCGAAGTTTGATCTTTATTTTATGAGGAGCATAATGATGCTCTCTGCTCGTGACCCTCCTACGATGATACGGTGATACGATGTGCCCTCCGCTCCTGACCCTCCTAATCTAAATGATCATCTGGTAGTTCTAATCTTGTGTGAGCCTTACTATCTGACTTCGGCTATTGGTTCTGTGTTTTTCACGCCGCTGCTATGAAGTATGCCGAGCATGCGCCTGGCGGGGCTTCTTCACGTAATCCCTCATTGTAACTCCTCATAAAATAAAGATCAAACTTCGAACAGGTAAGTTCTTGTTTAATCTTACTATTTCATTAGCAACAAGTAAGAATTACATTGTTCTGTTTCGGGACATATGGCAATAAAGCACTCCTGACTCTTGACTCTTGACTTGATTCTCTTTCAGTTTAGTATAGTTTCGAGATACAGCGAAGAAACAGGCCCTTTGGCTCACCAAGTCCATGCCAACCAGCGATCCTCGCACATTTATACTACCCTACACACAGTAGGGACAATGTTTTTACATTTTATGCCAAGCCAATTAACCTACAAACCTGTACATCTTGACGTCGACTAGCGAGGTACACGACACCATTTTGAAAACTTTGCCTGATGCAAAACCTGGTAGAACTTGTTATGAGCTTCAAGAAGAAGTAAGCAGGTTGGAGGATAGAGGCAGAAATTGGAGCAGGATATGTAATACAGAGAAGCAACTCTTGACATATTTTGTAAGGAATGTTGATGAAAGGAAATATCAGCTATTAGTACAATTTAAAGGATTAAATGTATGAAGCAATCTGGTATGTTTGGCCTTGAATCTTTCATTTTACCAGGGAGAGCTAACAATGCAGTTAATAAAGTATTTCAGGAAAAATTTAATATAAATAAAGATGTTATGATAAACCATCAGAAAACATTAGAGCAACTTGAGTGCTGTGTCCAATTTTAGTTTTAGTTTAGTTTAGTTTAGAGATTCTGTGTGGAAACACTGTGTGGGCTGCCATGGTGGCGCGGCGGTAGAGTTGCTGCCTTACAGTGCTTGCAGCGCCGGAGACCCGTGTTCGAACCTGACTACCGGTGCTGAATGTACGGAGTTTGTACGTTCTCCCTATGACCGCGTGAGTTTCCTCCAAGATCCTCGGTTTCCTCCCGCACTCCAAAGACGTACGGGTATGAAGGTTAATTGGATTGGTGTAGTGTATGTGTAAATTGTCCCTCGAGTGTGTAGGATAGTGTTAATATGCGGGGATCACTGGTCGGCACAGACTCGATGGGCCGAAGGGCCTCTTCCCGTGCTGTATCTCTAAACTAAACAAAACAAAACTCCGACCAACAATCACCTGTACACTAGTTCTCTCCTACTCACTAGGGATAATTTGCAGAGGCCAATTAACCTACAAACTGGCAAGTCTTTGGGATGTGAGCATAAACTGGAGCATCCAAAGAAAAGCCACGTGGTCACAGAAAGAACTTACAAACTCCGCAGAGACAATATCCATAGTTAGGATTGTAATGATTGTAATGAGCAATATAAACTATTTTCAATAGTTGAAGACTTAATAACCAAAATAGTCAATATGAGGGAGAGCATAGTTATGGGTGGTTAGGATTTGAGGTATACTGCTTGATAAGTTGATAGTATCGGATCTTGAGTTGGGAAATTGCACTCCAGACACTTGATTGAACAGAAAATTAAATAAATAATTTGTAAGGGATCAAGGGTGCAGATGAAAGATCCCCGGAACTAATTTGAAAGTAGTTAACTGTGGAGTCTTGTGAAATGGTAATTCTTTACCAATACCTAAAGAAATTCTGGTCAGTACATTTGCTGCTATTGGGCACTTGATGTGAACTTGATTAGCTTCCATATTTCCTTACTGCAGTATTTAAAGATACATTCCATGCTGACATCAAAAATGGGATTTTACAAAGTCGGGTCTTTGGAAAGATATTTTTTTAATGAGAAATGTATATAAGATACATAGATACATAGATACATGGACAATAGGTGGAGGAGTAGGCCATTCGGCCTTTCGGGTTAGCACTGCCATTCAATGTGATCATGGCTGATCATCCACAATCAGTACCCCGTTCCTGCCTTCTCCCCATGCCCCTTGAATCCGCTAGCCATAAGAGCTCTATCTAACTCTCTTTTGAATGCATTCAGTGAATCGACCTCCACTGCCTTCTGAGGCAGAGAATTCCACAAATCCACAACTCTCTGTGTGAATTATTTTTTCATCATCTCAGTTCTAAATGTCCTACCCCTTATTCTTGAACTGTGGCCCCTGGTTCTGCACTTTCCCAACATCGGGAACATGTTTCCTGCATCTAGCGTGTCCAATCCTTTAATAATTTTATATGATTCTGTAAGATCCCCTCTCATCCTTCTAAATTCCAGTGAATACAAGCCCAGTCGCTCTATTCTTTTATCATATGGCAGTCCCGCCATCCTGGGAATTAACCTTGTAAACCTATGCTGCACTCCCTCAATAGCAAGAATGTCGTCCCTCAAATTAGGAGACCAAAACTGCACACAATACTCCAGGTGTGGTCTCACCAGGGCCCTGTACAACTGCAGAAGGAACTCTCTGCTCTGAGACTCCTCTTGTTATGAAGGCCAACATGCCATTAGCTTTCTTCATTGACTGTTGTACCTGCATGCTTACTTTCAGTGACTGATGTACAAGGACACACAGGTTATAGTTACCCTTGTAGTTGTAGTTACCCTTTTCCTAACCTGACACCATTCAGATAATGATCACCCTTCCCGTTCTTGCCACCAAAGTGGATAACCTCATATTTATCCACATTATACTGCATCTGCCATGCATCTACCCACTCAGTCAAACTGTCCAAGTCACTTTGCATCCTCATAGCATCCTCTTCATAGTTCACACTGCTGCCCAGCTTTTGTGTCATCTGCAAACTTGCTAATGTTACTTTTAATTCCTTCATCTAAATCATTAATGTATATTGTGAATAGCTGCGGTCCCAGCACTGAGCCTTGCAGCACTCCACTACTCACTGCCTGCCATTCTGAATGGGACCCGTTAATCCCTACTCTTTGTTTCCTGCCTGCTAACCATTTTTCTATTCCTGTCAATACCCTACCCCCAATACCATGTGCTCAAATTTGCCCACTAATCTCCTCTCATCCTGAGACCTTATTGAAGGCTTTCGGAAAGTCCAGGTACACTTCATCCACTGGCTCTCCCTTGTCCATTTTACTTCTTACATCCTCAAAAAATTCCAGATTTGTCAAGCATGATTTCCCCTTCGTAAATCCATACCGACTTGGACTGATCCTGTTACTGCTCTCTAAATGTGTCACTATTACATCTTTAATAATCGACTCCAGCATTTTCTCCACACTGATGTCAGGCTAACTGATCTATAATTCCTTGCTTTCCCTCTCCCTCCTTTCTTGAAAAGTGGGATAACATTAAATAGCTACCCTCCAATCCACAGGAACTTACCCAGAATCTATAGAACATTGGAAAATGATCACCAATGTGTCACTATCTTCTAATGTGTTCCCTTTACCTTGAATTCCCTCATCAAATCCGGTTTATTACACAACACTAAATCCAGAATTGCCCTCTCCCTGGTAGACTTCAGTACAAGCTGCTCTAAGAATCCATCTCGTATGCACTCTACAAACTCCCTTTCATGGGGTCCTGTACCAGCCTGATTTTCCCATTCTACCTGCATGTTGAAATCTCCCATAACACCCATAGCATTACCTTTCTTACATGCTAATTTTAACTCCTGATGCAATTTGCACCCTATTTCCAGGCTACTGTTTGGGGGCCTGTATATAACTCTCATTAGGGTTTTTTTACCCTTATAATTTATCAATTCTACCCACAATTACTCTACATCTTCTGATTCTATGTCACCGCTCGCATGGGACTGAATTTAATTCCTTACCAACAGAGCCTCCCCACCCCCTCTGCCCACCTGTCTATCTTTTCAATAGGATGTATACCACTGAATATTCATCCACTTTATTTTTTACACTCCGCACATTCATATATAACACTTTTAATTCTGTATTCACCACCCCTCTCACACCAGTTCCTATTTCACCTGACCTTATTCTCATCCCTTTTTGAACTTCCGTTCCATATATTTGGGTGTCTTTCGTAACTTTTCCTGTACTCTGTTCCCCTTTAACTCCATCCTTATACTCCCAATAAGGGAGTTCTGTATTTCAAAAAACGCAAGGAATCATGGGATTTGTCAAAAGTCATTTGTGATAAAGAAAAAGCGAACAAATTGAGGGCTGTATAAACCAGGTATAATCAAGTGCTCAAATGCCTGGCAGCGACTCTGGAAGGCAGGAGATCAGCCAACAATGCCTTGCCGCCCAGAACAACCAACCCAGTTAAGACAATTGCCTTTGTTCGGGGAGGGGGGGGGAACAAAGGCAATGGAAAATTCCGCCAAGGGCCAGGCTTGAACAGCTGGAGGCAGCCCGAGATTGGCAAATGCTGGTGGATGTGGACCAATGGCTTACAGTTCCATCAGAGATAGCCATCACCAACTTGAGGCCTGATCTTGTGCTCTGGTCGAACTCTCAGTGCATGGTGTACTTTGTGGAGCTCACAGTCCCTTGGGAGGATGCTGTGCAGGAAGCCTTCGAAAGAAAGAAACTGCGATATACAGAGCTTGCAGCGGAGGCAGAACAGCGGGGCTGGAGAGCTAAGATCTGCCCGGTAGAAGTTGGATGTCGAGGATTCGTGGCAACATCTACCTTAATACTGATGAAGGACCTGAGGATCAGCGGACAAGCCCTACGCCAGGCCATCAAAGAAACATCACGGGTAGCAGAGCGGAGTAGCCAGTGGCTCTGGCTGAAGAGGAAAGACCCCATTTGGTCTCCCAAATAACCGACTAGACAGATGCAGAGGGGGGTGGTTCTGGGACGTCAGAATGCACCGCTGAGCCTACTGGAGACGTCGTGGGTTCAATCAGTGAAACGCTGATGAAAGTAGGTGCCCACTTGATAACCCCAATGACGTGTCTGCCTAGCCTTTCTCAACATCGGAGGAGCATAGGTGAATGCAGAAGGCTCCCATCACCATCGGGAGTAAATTGATATTTGGCACTTTGGATTTTTAACATCTAGTCCTGTGTATTTGTAAACATGTTAAGTAACCTACCAATTAATTGATCTAGAATTCTATCAATTCAATAGCAGACAGGTGTCGCTCTTTTATGAACATTAATTTGATTTTATTTCTATCTCACTTCACAAAGCAGATTAGTAGTTGTACAGAGCCCTAGTGAGACCACACCTGGAGTATTGTGTGCAGTTTTGGTCCCCTAATTTGAGGAAGGACATTCTTGCCATTGAGGGAGTGTAGCGTAGATTTACAAGGTTAATTCCCGGGATGGCGGGACTGTCGTATGCTGAGAGAATGGAGCAGCTGGGCTTGTACACTCTGGAGTTTAGAAGGATGAGAGGGGATCTCATTGAAACATATAAGATTGTTAAGGGCTTTGACACACTAGAGGCAGGAAACATTTTCCCGATATTGGGGGAGTCCAGAACCAGGGGCCACAGTTTAAGAATAAGGAGTAGGCCATTTAGATTGGAGACGAGGAAACACTTTTTCTCACAGAGAGTGGTGAGTCTGTGGAATTCACTGCTTCAGAGGGTGGTGGAGGCAGGTTCTCTGGATGCTTTCAAGAGAAAGCTATATAGGGCTCTTAAAAATAGTGGAGTCATGGGGATATGGGGAGAAGGCAGGAACGGGGTACTGATTTGCATTGAATGGCGGTGGTGCCTCGATGGGCCTAATGGCCTACTCCTGCACCTATTGTCTATTGTCTATTGTCAAACCCACTCTATGGAATTCCGCAGAACCTCTCCTGGCAGCGTTGGAGGACATACTGTCTCTTTCTCCGGAGGGGTTAACAGACAGCCACTGGATAAGGCGAGAAGTGCAGCTGACGGTCCCCGGCCCGTTGGGAAACGGGTTCCTCGAGAGTTGGAGCAGAGTTCAGCTAGAGTTAGCGCTTCTTCTCTGCACTGGCTGTAAGCCTGGGGCTACCACTGCTCCGGGCCGGTGGCTCGTCACCCCGGACATCTCCGGCTGCCCCCGGACAAAGATGGGACATTCGGGAGGGGACAGAGACGGTAGTGAGACTCTGCTCACAAATCTGCCTACTTTGGTTATGCAGAAGAGAATTGCGTGGTTCGCCCCTGTATAATAACCGACAGCCACTGGATAAGGCAAGAGGTGCAGCTGACGGTCAACCAGCCCTTCTGGTAACGGGTTCCTCGGGAGTTGGAGCAGAGTTGAGCTGGAGTTTGCGCTGGCTGTAAGCCTGGGGCCGCCATTGCTCCGGGCCGGTGTCCCATCGCCCCGTACACCCCCGGACAGGTATGGGACACTCGGGAGGGGACGGGAATGGTATTGCGATTACCCGTTCGCACTTGTTCTACATAATCTAACTCCTGCAGCAATTCAACAGAGCTTGCAGCGCCGGAGCCCTGGGTTCGATCCTGACTACGGATGAAACGCAGGTCTGTATACACGCAGCAGCTCAGCTGCCGAGAATGTTTATCTCGAGTGACCTATGACCTGGGCATGCACCGTTGAAATACCAAACTCACTTATTTGTCAACCCTCTGCCCCGCTTTTTATTTTCAACCCACATATGCAGCATGAGCAAACATGCCTGCCACATAAGCATAAGCATAAAGGAAGAAAAATGTCAGAGGTTGGGTAAACGGTGGTGGTGTGGGACTATGTAGACTTCTCTTTGAAAGAATTGTGCAAACCTCAATAGGATGAATGACCAACCTCTGTACAACATGGTTCTAAGAGTGTATTGATGGTTGCTATGTTTGGATGTGTTCAACTCACAGTGATAAGATTCATAAAATTCTGAGTGCAGTCAAAGTGAACATGGTGCACTGTTAAGTCTATAACTAAAATGATTTATTTTGATGATCGTTTTCTGTCATTTTTCCATTACTATTTCCTTTCCAAATATTTATAAAGTATGTCAGTGTACAATTTTTCATTGGCTATAAGCTTGATCAAAAGATGTGTATTTTGAAATCCTGAAGTTTGAGTGATCAGATTTGTGTGATTTATTGGGGTTGGCATGATTATATATTGCCATATAACCTAGTGCACAGTTTAGGAACATTAAGAGAATCACTGTTATGCATCTTGTTATTTAATCTCCGGTTTGCTATATTGGATTTCTACTTCCTTTACACTTCATGACCCTGAATTTGATTTTACCAGCTTTGTATTCCATAATGTGTAGCAAGGCTAATGTACAGTGTAAGAAGGAACTGCAGATGCTGGTTTAAACAGAAGATAAACACAAAATGCTGGAGTAACTCAGCGGGACCTGAAGAAGGGTCTCGATCCGAAACGTCACCCATTCCTTCTCTCCAGAGATGCTGCCTGTCCCGCTGAGTTACTCCAGCAATTTTGTGTCTATTTAAAGCTAATGTTTAGTCTAGATTTAGTTTAGAGATGATAAAGTTTCGAATGATAAAATGGAAAAATGTAATTGGAATACAGTGAACACCATTAATCCGTTACACTCTGAACTTCAGTGTTGCCGGACCAGCATTTTTTCCAGACAATTTTGCATAATTCCAATTAATATGCCAAGGCACATACCATTCATTTTATTTAGATGTTACACAATACAATCACAAGTTCACGCGTTATAGGAGTAGAAATACGCCCATCGAATCTACTCCGCCATTCAATCATGTCTGATCTCTCCCTCCCGTTTTCTTGCCTTCTCCACATAACCCTTGACACTTGTACTAATCAAGAATTTGTCTATTTCTGCCTTAACTGACCCAGCCTCCACAGCCCTCTGAGGCAATGAGTTTCACAGATTAACTACCATCTGACTAAAGAAGTTCCTCCTCACCCCCTTTCTAAAGAGCGCCCTTTAATTCTGAGGCTATGATCTCTGGTCCTAGACTCTCCCACCAGTGGAAACAACCTCTCCACATCCACTCTACCTATGTCTTTATTCAGTAAGTTTCAATGAGGTCCCGCCTCAACCTTCTAAACTCCAGTGAGTAGAGGCCCAGTGCTGTCAAACATAGGTTAAACTACTCATTCCTGGGATCATTCTTGTAAACCCCCTCTGGACCCTCTCCAGAGCCAGCACATCCTTCCTCAGATTTGGGGCCCAAATTTGCTCACAGTCCACCAAATGCGGCCTGACCAGCACCTAATAAAGCCTCTGCAAGCATCAATTAAGTTTTAAGGGTTCACTGAAAAAAAGAACATGATGAATTACAAGGTGGCGTGGGATACAGGGCCCCAGTGAGTTTAAGTGGAGCATGGGTGAACAGGGCCCCAGTGAGTCTAAGTGGAGTGTGCATCTGGGGTACAAATGTGCTGAGGACTAGGAAATTGTATGAAAATGGGGTCCAAGCATATTGTAGGGAATGCATGCATCAGCACCTGTGTGTATAATGACAAACCACAGGGATTTCAGAACAATTGAAAAACAGATAATCAAAGTTTTACTTCATTTAAATTCCGTTACATAGTGTATCCTTCTTCAACTTTGCAAAACACCTTCATCTCCTGTCTACATTTTCAAACTATTATCTGATATCCAATGTTAGATGAGCAGTAAAATATATCCAGCTAACTATTGTCAAGATTGAATCTATTTGTTTCAGAATTTATTCTACAAGGTAGTACCAAGCATACTGTGGACTTCAGTGTAATGAACTTCAACAGTGGAGTACAATGCACTGATGTGACTGAATGGAATGGGGCAATGCAGTGGTGCAACGGTAGAGGTTCTAGATTACGGCACCAGAGACCTGGCTTCGATCCTGACAACGGGTGCTGTCTGTGCAGAGTTTGTATGTTCTCCCTGTGACCACGTGGGTTTTCTCCTGGTGCTCTGGTTTCTGCCCACATTCAAAAGATCCATCCAGGTTTGTCAGTTAATTGGTTTCTGTAAAATTACACAACAGGATCTAGGTTAGTTGGGAAGGTTGGGCAAGGGATGGGAAATGGCATTGAGCACTTTGGACGACAAACCTGTGTAGAACATAAGCCTTGAGGAGTGTTGCAGAACAGAGATCTGGGTGCACTAGGTGCATGGTTGCCTAAAAGTGGCAAGGGTAATGAACTTCAAGATGTAAATGGTGGTGAATAATGCATTTGGCATGCTTTCCTTACATGTTAAAGGCATTGAGCACTAATCTTCCCACGTCATGATGTACAAGTTGTTGGAGACTTCACACTGGTGTACTATGTGCAGTGCTGATTGCCCAGCTATAGGCAGGAGGTCATTAGATTGGAAAGCGTGCAGAAGATAACTACCTGGACTTATGGGCTTGAGTTATAGAAACATAGAAACATAGAAAATAGGTGCATAAGTAGGCCATTTGGCCCTTCGAGCCTGCACCATTCAATATGATCATGGCTGATCATCCAACTCAGCATCCTGTACCTGTCTTCTCTTCATACCCCCTGATCCCTTTAGCCACAAGGGCCACATCTAACTCTCTCTTAAATATAGCCAATGAACTGGCCTCAACTACCTTCTGTGGAAGGGAATTCCAAAGATTCACCACTCTCTGTGTGAAAAATGTGTTTCTCATCTCGGTCCCAAAAGACTTCCCCTTTATCCTTAAACTGTGACCCCTTGTTCTGGAAAGGTTGGAGAGGCTGGGATTTCTTTTGGAGTGTAGGAGGCTGAGGGGTGACTTGTGTTTTCGAAAAGATCATGAAGGTATGGATATTGTGAAAATTCACAGCCTTTCTCCCAGGTGATTCTAAAACCAGCAAACATAGGCTTACATTGAGAAGGGAGAGATTTAAGGAGGACTTCAGGCTTTGTGCATGGAAAATCCTGCCTTGCAAATTTGATCCGGTTTTCTGAAGAGGTGACCAAGAAGATCGATGAGGGCTGTGTGGTAGATATGGTCTACGTGAACTCCAGCAAGGCCTTTGACAACATACCATATGGTAGGCTTCTCTAGATGGTTAGATCACTGGTATCCTGGGTGAACAAGCCTATTGCATACGGTCGGAGGCTGGAGTCCTGAGGTCTACACAGGGGTCCGCCGAGGACAAAGGACCTGGAGTGGGGGGGCCGTTGAGTAAGAAGGGGGGGACCTGTGTGTGTGTGTGTGTGTGGGGGGGGGGGGGATTAGAACTAAGGGGAGGGGGGCAAAATGGGGTACTTTGTAACTTTGTCAGTACCTCTTTGTCAGCACCTCACCCAGAGAGTTGTGAATCTGTGGAATTCTCTGTGGAGGCCAAATCACTGGATGTTTCCAGGAGAGAGTTAGATATAAGGGATATTTGGAAAAAGCAGGAACGGGGTACTGATTTTGGATGATCAACCATGATCACATTGAATGGCGGTGCTGACTCGAATGGCCGAATGGCGTACACCTGCACCTATTTTCTATGTTTCCATGTTTCTATGTTTCTTTGTGGTTTCTAGGTATGCAAAACAAAGCATCTCATTTTGACTTGTCACAGTTGACTATAAAAGTATCTCATCTAATCTAATCTAAAAATGGCTTGAAGGTAGGAAATAGGGGGTCGTAGTGGAGGATTGTTTTTCAGACAAGGCCTATGATCAGTGGTGGACCACAGGAATCGGTGCTGGAATCATTGTCATTGATTATTTATATTAATGATTTGAATGTGAATGCAGGTAGCATGGTCAGTAAGTTTGCAGCTGACATTCCAATTGGTGGTGTAGCAGAGGATGTTGATCAACTGAACCAACAGGCTGTGGAATGACAGATGTAGTTTAATTCAGATAAATGCGTGGCATTACGTTTTGGTACAACAAACCAGAGCAGAACTGACACAGTAAATGATAGTCCCCTGGGATGTGTTGCAGAATGACTTTATTGAGATATATAAAATCATGAGGGGCATAGCTAAGGTGAATGACCACAATCTTTGCTGCAGGGAAGAGGGAAGTGCAGAGCATAGGTTTTAGATAAAAAGGTAAAAATTGTAGAGATGTGAGAGGCAACCTTTCTCATAGGGCATGGTGTGCACAGGAAACACATTTCCAGAGTAAGTGGTGGCACTGGGGATAATTACGACATTTAAAATTCACTGAGACCTATAGGTGGGTATAAGTTTGGAGATATATCGGCCAGGTGCAGGCCGGTGGGACTAGCTTGGTTACGCAATTTGGGTGGGATGGGCAAGTTGGGCTGAAGGCCCTGTTTCTGTGTGTTATGACTCTATGACTGTGACTATGCTGAATTTAAATATTGCAGTAAAAGATTTAGCACTTTATATTAATTGCCTTAAAGCTCAAAACCTCAGCTCTGCAGTAATTAACTTCTAACTTAGACAATTAATTCTGGAGTAATTTAATGTAAACTGCTGCTTATATCATTGTAAATTTAATTATCAACAACCCATAAATACAAACCTAGGGGGCATTTATATTATTACAGTTAATGCCCCCATTAAAATAACAAATAAAGACATTTTATGGAATTGTCTTAAGTAGTTACAGTCTAAGGGTACAACGAATAGTTTATATCAACATTTGAATTGCCATTGTTTCTGCTAGCCAGCAAAGCAAGTGCAAATATTATAATAAGCAATTTACATGGACCTAGGGCTTCCAAAGCAAGCAGTATTTTAATGATTAGTGGAAGCCAACTGAACCACACTGTTCATCTACTATTGTCTCAGTTCGGAGTCCAATTCCCTTAATATCTTACACCACCCATTGCAAAGCTGCACAAGTCAAAGCCAACGATATATTGCCTAAAGAGGAGACCCATTTTAACTACAGGAGGCATTTTGGGTCTTATTCTGACTTAGGGGATGTGAAACTAAACTAAAACTAAGAATAGCAAAATGGGGGTAGATTCTTGATTTTTGGACAGTGCTGGAAACTTGCAGGAAGGGAGAAGTCTGTCATCTACAGGATATCATCCATACATACATTATAGGGAACATTAGAGCAGATAGCCAGGGCAGCCAATGCTAGAGACAAGCCATTCAGTAAATAAGAGGATCAATGAGATGTCAAGATCAAAGGACATATCTTCAAATGCCATGTAAAAAGGACGTAACTTTAGAAAGGGGATGAGGAGGAATTTATTTAGTGAGAGGGTGGTGGATCTGCGGAATTAATTGCCACAGGAGGCTGTGGAGGCCAAGTCAATGGAGATTTTTCAGTTGGAGATTGGCAGATTAGTAGGGGTTATGGAGAGAAGGCGAGAGAATGGGGTTGAGATGGAAAGATGGATCAGCCATGATTGAATGGTGTAGATGATGGGCCACATGGCCTAATCCTGCTCCTATGAACTTATGAACTGCATAACTTGCTTCTTACTCTGTTCACCACCACTAATGGCTTTCTTCTCTCAACTTTAATCTCCATCAATTACACATTGTAAAAATGCTGACACTTACTGTAATCCTTTTCAAAGCATTCCCTGCATGACGTCAATTGGTTGGCAGAACTCTGCAGCTTCAGTGACCCAAACATGCCACATTTGGCTGCCAGTGGAGAGCTCCAGCATTGGATTACAGTAGGGAAATCGTTGGAAAACCAATTGCCAAAAAGTTCAGGGCTTCCACGTTCGTACTTTGTGAGGGAGCAAAAGAATCCCTCACACAAATCTCGCAAGCATAAAAGAGAACTATTTATTTATCAATCTATCCCCTGCAGAGGGGAGAATCTCTGCACTTCCCTGCACTTCCCTGCATAGATCCCTGCACTTTCCCACATAGATCCCTGCACTTACGACAACTGGGACTTGAATATGGCGGCAAACTAGCAACTCTGTACACTGTCTCAGTGTATTACTGCTATACACTTGTACTGTATCTGTGATGCTTTTATCTAATATGTATCTAAGTGCTTATGTATAGTGATACTTGTACAGAACTATATGCAAAAATAAATTTCACTGTACCTCGGTACACGTGACAAATAAAGTAGCCTAACACACGAAGGGCATTCACCTTGTAACTGTGATGCACACACACTCTCGTACAAAGCATGGCATATTATGTACATCTGGAGATCAGTTACATTAATTCACCAATATATTCAGTTACTTCTAAACCACTATGAAAATAAGGTGAATGATCATTCACTTCTGACATCAACTACCTTGCTTGATCATCACATACCTCACGATACAAATCTTTAGGTCATATGTCTAAAGCAGTCTTTAAGCAGTCTTCGTTTGATTAAGATACTGGTGACAAATAGTGATAGCACCAAGATGTCTAATTACCACATTCCTCCAGTGGTCTTCTGTGTTCTTTATCACATGCTTTTATTTCCATCGCTGGTGTTTACTTGAGACAACATGTATACATTTGTTGGCGCCCTGTATGTGGCAACTCTTTGCATGCCTTGAGTATGCAAAACAAATAATCTCACTGTGACATATCATGTGGATAGAAAATTGGCTTCAAGGAAAGAAGCAGAGGGTGATGGTGGAAGGTTGCTTCTTGGACTGGAGGCCTGTGACTAGTGGTGTGCCTCAGGGTTCGGTGCTGGGCCAGTTACTGTTTGTCACCCATATCAATTATTTGGATGAGAACATACAGGGTAAGATTAGCAAGTTTGCAGATGATACAAAAGTGGGTGGTTTTGCAGATAATGAAGATTTGTGAAAAATTGCAGCAGGATCTGGATCGATTGGTCAGGTTGATGGACGTTAATGCAGAAAAAGGTGAGAAGTTGCATTTTGGGAAGTCTAACATGGGCAGGATCTACACCGTGAATGGTAGACCTCTGGGTAATGTTGTTGAGCAGAGGGATCTAGGAGTGCAGGTGCATGGTTTCTTGAAGGTGGGGCCACAGGTAGATTGGGAGGTCAAAAAGGCTTTTGGCACATTGGCCTTCACCAGCAGTATTTGAATATAGAAATTGGGAGGTCACGTTAGTGAGGCCACATTTAGAGTATTGTGTTCTGTTCTGGGCACCATGTTATAGGAAAGATGTTGTCAAGCTGGAAAGTGTACAGAGAAGATTTACGAGGCTGTTGCCAGGACTAGAAAGTCTGAGCTGTAGGCAGAGGTTGAGTATGCTGGGACTCTATTCCTTGGAGCGCAGGAGGATGAGGGGTGATTTTATAGGTGTATAAGATCATGAGAGGAATAGATCAGGTAGATGCACAAAGTCTCCTGCCCAGAGTGGGTGAATCGAGGACCAGAGGACATCCGTTTAAGGTGACGGGGAAAAGATTTAATAGGAATCTGAGGGGGTAACTTTTTCACACCAATGGTGGTGAATGCATGGAACAAGCTGCCAGAGAAGGTAGTTGAGGCAGGAATTATCCCAACATTTCAGAAGCTGAACCAGGTACATGGATAGGACAGGTTTGGATGGATATGGACCAAATGCTAGCAGGTGGGACTAGTGTAGGTGGGACATGTTGGCTGGGGTGGGCAAGTTGGGCAGAAGGGCCTGTTTCCACACTGTATCGCACTGTGACTCTATGACTCTATGAAAAACCCGCAGTTTGTTTGGCCAAGTTAATATACAAGTTAACTCCTATATATTTCTCAATGTCCACAATAGCTTACTTCACTCATACATGCTTTGAAATCTTAAACTTGCGGCCACTGATGTGGAACCATTGGCATTCCTCTGACATGAAGAAGCCAGCCCAGGTTTTGCTGACAGCTATAAGATTAAATAGAAATAATAACAGTTTTCATCGATATGAACAAATGTGATGGCGACCAATGCTGAAGTTAACAAATCTGAAACCACTCTTCAGAACCATGTCAGCACCATGATCTTCTTTATCTGGATCTTCTTTATCTATTTTTCATGAGTGGTTGAAATCTGTTGACTTGAAAGAGGCAAAAGACACGAAACTCTGAAACACTCAGTAAACCGTGTCAGGACCTGCAGCACTGCATTGCAATTTAGATATGGTTTTACTATCTGCCTGGTACAGATCAAATGTTTCCAACCTTTAAGAGTTAAAGGATGTATTTAATATTGGAATTTCATGGTGAAGTCACAAGGGTCATAATTGCACTGATAAAGACACTGATAAATCCCACCTCACCAAAAATATATATACTTTTCTTCAAAAATCAGCAGAGGAAATATTTATTCTGCAATACTTCTGCAAAGGAATATTCCTTCTCGCTATAATTTAGAAGACTGAGGGGGGATCTCATAGAAACTTACAAAATTCTTAAGGGGTTAGACAGGCTAGATGCAGGAAGATTGTTCCTGAAGTTGGGGAGGTCCAGAACAAGGGGTCACAATCTAAGGATAAGGGAGAATTCCTTTAGGACTGAGATGAGGAAAACATTTTTCACACAGAGAGTGGAGTCTCTGGAATTCTCTGCCACAGAAGGTAGTTGAGGCCAGTTCATTGGCTATATTTAAGAGGGAGTTAGATGTGGCCCTTGTGGCTAAATGGATCAGGGGGCATGGAGAGAAGGTAGGTACAGGATACTGAGTTGGATGATCAGCCATGATCATATTGAATGGCGGTGCAGGCTCGAAGGGCCGAATGGCCTACTCCTGCACCTATTTTCTATGTTTCTATGTTTCTATGTTTCTCCTCTTGAATGGATGTGGACATCTGCTCTGATTAAGTTGCAACAGATTAGACTTTCATTGTTCCATCGCCAGCACATATGACAATTAAACACGTTTAACCTAACTATTGCAGTTAAATGAAATCATTAGAAATAAATTGCACTTTTACTAACTTAACCTTCAGCTCCCCCAGACCAGATATCCAGTGGAACTGAACCTTAAGTTAGTAGAGGTGCAATTATTTCTAATCATTTTATTTAACTGCAAGTGCCAGGTTAAGAATGTTTAGTTGTCATATGTACCTGGAATAGAACAATGAAAGTTTAACTTACCGCAGCTTTACAGGTCCAATAATGCAATAACGCAACAATTAAATATACAACAATCAAAAATTCAATAAATTAATAATCAATAATTCTAGGTATCAGATCACACCATTGTGAAACTAAAATATATAGTGCGACCAAACACAAAGTTCATAGATCATTGCTAAGGTAGGGTTGTAGTTTGGGGTTCACTGTATAATTCAAGATCGTTATGGTTGCTTGGAAGAAGCAGTTCTTAAACATGAAATGTTAACTTTATAACCTTCTGCAATAACTAGACTGTCAAAGCTGCCACAGCCAGACATAACAACAGCGTTTTTCCACGAGTAGTAGCTCTACTCAATAACCATATTGATTTTATGAGGAGTTACGAAGAGAGATTACGTGAAGAAGGCCATTAGCTCGCATGCGCATCAATCTTCAAAGCAGCGGTGTGAAATCACAGATAATAATGGTTGAACTGAACATAGTAAGATTAGAGAAGATAGAACTACCAGATGACCGTAATAATATGAGGGTTGGGAGCGGTGGGCATGTAATCGCTCATCGTATCTCCTCATAAAATCAAGATCAAACTTCAAACTGGTAAGTTCACGTTTAATCTCACTATTTTACTTCGGAGTCATGTGAAGATTTCAAAGCTGTGTGATTTCATGCCGGAAATGAGTCCATGCGTTACACACTGCATGAAGCGACCATGGATGAGTGAAAAAGATAAATGCATTCAGGCATGACTTTGTTTGTTAAAATGCTGATGCTTTAATCATCAAAAGAAAAATAATTGTGACCCCTTTCATCCAGGGGGAATCTATAAAACAGAATCTAAAACTGAGTTGGCAAATACCCCTGGTTTGGCAATGGGTTATATAAAATGTTGGTAAAGTATGTTCGTTTGACCATCCTGCAGCTGCTAGGATGTGGTCCAGTGGAACGTACATAACCCTTGGAGCTGATGTAGTAGCAGCCCTGGTGGAGTGAGTGTTGTAAATATTAGTATTGACTCATGCATTAGCCAAAACCCCATTTTAACCACCTGGAAATGGTAGAACTAATACTTCTTATGAAGTTTTTTGTAACTAACAAACATTACTAGTTTGGAGCCTTTGAGGCTCTAGGTGACCTAGACGTATAGTTGTAAATATGTGACCACACATTACCGAAGATCCATAGGGTATGCCATGAAACTTGTTTGCGACCTATCGCCCCTGGTTAGTTCTGGTTAATTAAATGAAAAACATAAAATATTATGTTATTAGCAGATGTAGCCATCCTGTCCTGTCGCAATTTATGTAATGACTGGACCTGTTGCACTGAGGCCAGTGCCATGAGGATAAGTACCTTATGAGAGCCGGCTAAAGATAAGGATGTAGCTGTAGCCCCCTGGTGAAGTAATGTTAACATTACGTCTGTGTCCCATACTTCCGTGTAACCGGGCCGGAGAGAACTTGTGTTAAAGATATCCTATATAATTCTGGATATCAGAGGGTGAGACCTGACAGTGTGGGTCCGACAGCTGCAACAAATATGATGAGAAGGCACGTTGGCACAGTTAATGGCCCTTTACTTAATTATTGTCAGACCCATTTGAAAATGAACTGTAAGATGTCAGTTATCCGAGCTGTATAGTATGTAACACGTGTATTTAAACAAAATGCTTCCCATCTGCTGAAGTGGAAATGTGCTGCCTTTTGGTCCTTTCCCTGCTCTCTGCAGTGAGCACTTCATGGGCCGGTCTGACAACCTGAGCCGCAGGCATAGTCGTCTCAGAGTCTGCAAGTCAATTAATTGATTTTCTTGCAGTGGCTGGTTTCCCGTGTCACAGGCAGAACCAGCAAGTTTTATGTTTTGAATAACCATATTAGGTTCTATATTATTCCCAACATTAGCGGGAACCGTGGCTGCGTATGCCAGTCAGGCAGTTTGAAATGCCTGAAGCGGTGTCTTGCTGGATTTATTGCAAGATCCGACTGGTGTGGCAGTATGGAGGAAAGACACGCAAGTAACATTTCTCCCCAGTGTGGCGATAGTGCATCTCTCGCCACTGTATGCCATATTTACAACTGAACCTGGATGTAAACATATCGATATTCGATGTTCTATCAAGCCATGATGACATTAAATACTTTGTGATCCAACATCCATTCTGTGTTGTCCTTGATTTCACTTGATGATACAATAGCCTCAAACGAGGTTAGGTAAATATCATGGGATACTTTAACTTTATTGCACCCATGTGACTAACATATGCCACCACCAACTCATCTTGAAGTTGAGCATGCAGATTATGCATATTCTCACAATAACCTTTAATCTATAGGATGCACCTAGTGTTTATTGGTAGTTGATACCAATAACTGAAAAATTGGTGACTCATGCAAACCGCATCCGCCTCCATAACTGGGGATGGCAGTCATAATTTCTCATCTTTGAGGACTAGCATCAGTTTATAATTACTGAGGATTACTGACCAAAATTACTGGAGCAATGCTGAATACTCCCACCATAGTGACTTCGGTAGCTTCAGCTGGGAAAGATATAGGTCTATTAACAATGACCTACATGGTACTTGAGGGGTTAATTCTTTGCACGTTGTAAGGCCCAATTTGCACCGCTGAAACACAGTTACTATATTGCCAATTACACTTGATGAATAGAAGGCTCCTTAATAACAACGAGGTTGTTACAGGCTTCTGTTAATTCCACCTCTTGCCCCAGGGCGGAGTCCCTGTAAAGTTGATAGTTAAATGTAAATCCCAATAGTCAATTGTTCTGATTGGTATCAACTTAAATTTAACTGGATGGATTAAACGACCCCAATTTCTCAAATATAGTTTGGGCTGCAACAGTTAATTTTAGTAAAATACAGCATTTAAACATCATCCAGATAGGTGATAACAAATGTTCTAGAGCTCTGAGCAGCCCAAGCACTAAGTAATTTGGTAAATAAATCTGGGAGCTGAAGTTAGCCCATTTTGCAACGCTTTAACTGTTAGCATTGACCCATCCAGATACATTTCAAATATCTCCGGTGATCCCTGAATGGGAACTGAATAGCATGCATCTTTGAGATCGATGCTTGCCAGATAGCTCCTATAGAATCAATAGTTAGACAGTAACGACGTTTCCCATTTTGAAAGTCTATACTGCACATACGAGTTAAATCTGGATGAAGTGACATCCTCCATCTTTCACCCTGTCCTGAAAGGCAATCCTGCCCATAATACTGGGTCTGTCTCGAAAGACAACTCCGGCCCCAATCCCAAGCCTGCTTGGAACCTATGTATGTTGTGGAGTATAAAGTAATCACATGTTATCATCAGTTTATTAAACCCAGATCTGAATCTCATGTTATCATTGTCACTTGTACAAAAACACAAGTGTAAATATTACCAACATGTAAATGGTCCGCAACCCCATGTTTTGGAAGAACCAGACCCACCTACCTCCATGGCTACCGGTGGTCTTATGGTAAGCCCAAAGGCCGCTGATGCAGGTTCTTTTTCCCCTCCTTGATTGGAGAGTTGGACTGGTAAGGTGCGTAGATTCCATATTTCCCGTGAGACCGGCTTGGGCCTTGGTCTGAAAAACCTCATCATACTGAGCCTGCCTCGTAAGACAGCTCTGGCCATGATTCTGAGCCTGCCTCGAAAGACAACGCTATGTCCGTGCCCAGCTTTCAAGCTGCCATCGGCTTCAGTGAACCACTTACCCCCGATGGAGGCGTGGGGTGTGTCGTCACCTACCGGTGAAGCTTTGCTCGTCGTCGGTACGTTGATCAGTCCGACAGCTTTTTGCTTCCTCATCCTGGTCTTACCTGTGGGAAAAGTCTTACCTGAAGAGAGGATTCGGCGGCTGGTTTCATTTCCTGGATTTCATGCCCTCCAATGTCACCCTGATAGCGCTGTTCACTGCCGGCCCCCTTCGTTTGCGAGTATCTCTTGAAGCCATATGCATGTGCTCCAGTATGTTCCACGCAAGTACTTTGAATTTGAAGTCAGTTACATACTGACCACTCGCAATCCCCTCCACAGAGAGGGAGATTTGTAGATAGCCCTGAAAACAGGTGCTGCCGCAGGCCCCTGAGGCTCCGAAGTAAAATCTGTAGCCTCCTTTTGCTCTGGTATTTTATTTAATTCACATGTTTAATCAATAATGTTTTATTATTCATGTTTAATGTTTTATGTATCATTCCTAACTGTCACTGTATGTCATGTTGTCACTTGTGGGTGAAGTACCAAGGCAAATTCCTTGTATGTGAAAACTTGGCTAATAAACATTCATTCATTCATTCATTCATTCATTCATTCATTCATAGAGTCCATGCCTTTTGGCTCAACCTGCCCTCACCGACCAACATGTCCCATCTACCCTAATCCCACCTGCCTGTGTTTGGCCCATATCCCTCTAAACCTGTCCTATCCATGTACCTGTCCAATTGTTTCTTAAATGTTGTAATAGTCCCTGCCTCAACTACCTCTTCTAGCAGCTTGTTCCATACATCCACCACCCTTTGTGTGAAAATGTTACCCATCAGTACCCTATTAAATCTTTCCCCCTTCATCTTAAAGTGATATTAAGTTAAGATAATTGGTAGAAAGATTAATAGTAGTATCAAAAATAACCATTTGTTCATGCGGGGTAGTTGGGTTCAGTTTCACCCTGAATGGCAGGAGAGTGAAGCATAATTCCTTATCGTACTTAAAGATGTAGCTGGATGAGTAACTGAAGTGTCCTGATCAACGGGGTCACTAAACACTGGGAAGTTGAAACAGCGCACACAGATTGCCTTTGGCAGGCAGGAGCATGAGAGTCTGAATGTCATGAGCATGTTGATTTGATGCTTGCAGTCAGTATATTGTAGATTAATATGTAGGGTTTATTAACTGGAGTGTAGAAGAATGAGAGGTGCCTTCGTTGAAACAAACAACACTTAATTTACCAGTTTGGCCATTTAGAGGATTACCTGTTTGGCCATTTAGGATTGAGACAGGGAGAAATGTATTTGCATAAGCGTTCTAAATCTTCAGAATTCTCTTCTTGACAGGACTGTTCAGTATATTGAGGTCTGCTTGATTTTTGAAGACCTAGGGAATCATAGGCAAGGCAACTGGATCAGCCAGGATCTTATTGAATTCAGAGTAGGTCCAAGGTCCACAGTCTCTTCCACTTCCATTTCCCACATCTTTCATATGTATGTGTAGGAGGGAACTGCAGATGCTGGTTTAAACCGAAGATAGACACAAAAGCTAGAGTAACTCAGCAGGTCAAGCAGCAGTTCTGGAGAAAAGGAATAGGTGACGTTTCGGGTCGAGGTCAGAAGAACGGTCTCGACCCGAAACCTCACCTATTCCATATTCAGACAGAGATGCTGTCTGACCCGCTGTGTTACTCCAGCCTTTTTTGTCCTTCACTCATATGATGGTTACCTTCGGAAAATGTTAGCTATGAGGAAAGGTAGGATAGTATTGCTGTTTTTTAAATTTTTTTATTGAGGTAGCAGAGTCTGAGTGAAGACCTAATTGATGTGTTTAAGAGTGAGAAGCCTGAGATAATGTAAATAGAAAGATCTCAGTTCCCTCCGTGGAGACATGAAAAGCCAAGCTTGCACAGATACAAAATAAATGAATGAGAATTCGAGGGACATGTGGAAAGATTGATGGGGATCTAGAAATCACATACTGAAAGGATGTGTGCAGAAAGGAACTGCAGATGCTGGTTTACAAGGATCAACATGTCCCATCTGGTCTCACCTGCCTCGTTTGGCCTATATCATGTCTTATAACCTGACCTATCCATGGACCACCTGGCTATCTACCTGCCCATTTCTTCTACCCAAAGCTGCTGCCCTTCCCGCTGAGTTATTCCAGGATTTTGTGTCTTCTTACTGAAAGAATGTTACAGGTAGAAACCTCAATCACACTTACAAAAGTGGCAGGATGTACATCTGAGTAGCTGCAACCTACAATGGACCCAGATTAAATATGGGATTAAGCAGAAAGAGCTCTTCTTTAACTAGCACAGATATGATGGGCTAAATGGCCTCTTTGTTATAAATGTTCCATGATTTAAACTTTGTACATGGATGAGACAAACTTTCAGCTGAGTAAGACATATCTAAGGAAGCATGACGGACAGGAAAAGAAGGCCTGAGAACTGGGTCAATGAACTGACCCAGAGAAGTGAGGACATGGCAAAGTAATGGCATGAAATTCCCACAGCAAGAGTGTCATCAACCACTGCTGTCAAAGAAATTGAGAAAACTTAAAGATATATTGGCATTTGAAGTGAGCACGGAGCTGATGTTCTGATCTTCTACCCCCCATTGGGATTTTATGCCTGTCAACAACCCAAAAGAAATTCAAGGAAATGCTGAATGCAACGTTCCATCAAATAAAAATGGGTGGATATACACATTGAGGAACTCTGAAATGCATTAAGTGGTGACATGTACATTCATTGTGGATTTCATTGCTCTCTTGCTTTGATCAGCAAGCTCCACATGCATTAGAAATATAGAAACTATTGTGTGCATGCATTAACTTTATATGTCAACAACACGAGGCATTCAGGAAAGATCAGTAAACATCTTTCACCAAAGGTACCTGCCAGGTCTAGTCCCAGGAATTCAACGCACAGGAGGTGTAAAACAAGGCAACTAAAGGAAGTTTATGTAATGCTCTGAGAGGTTAACATAGCAGGAAGCCCAGAGGAGTATAGAAAGTGTAACGGTGAAATTAAAAAGGGAAAGCAAAGAGAGCATATGTAAAAATACTGGAAACATAAGAGTGAAGAGGTCTTAAGATGTTTTACCTGTTCGTGAAGAAAGAAGGGATAACTATGGGAGGGCCTCTTGCATACAAAAAAGATAATCTTTTTGTGGAAGCAGGTAATGTATGTAAAAAATATTGTGTGACTGTCTTCACAAAAGAGTGGTTGATGCCAAATCTGCAATTAAGGAGGTCAAATGTAAAATATTGGATAGACACAAAAAGCAAATCTAAAATATTGGATAGATACAAAAACTCAGCGAGACAAGCATAGACAGGATAGAAAGAAGGAATGGGTTACATTTTGGGTTGAGACCATTCTTCAGACATCCAAAGGATGAGATACAGTGCCCTCCATAATGTTTGTGACAAAGACCCATCATTTATTTATTTGCCTCTGTCTTCCACAATTTGAAATTTGTAATTAAAAAAAAAATCACATGTGGTTAAAGTGCACATTTATTAAAGGGTATTTTTATACATTTCATTTCACCATGTAGAAATTACAGCTGTGTTTATACAAAGTCCCCCCATTTCAGGGCACCACAATGTTTGGGACACATGGCTTCACAGGCATTTGTATTTGCTCAGGTGTGTTTAAATACCTCCTTAATGCAGGCATAAGAGCACCTAGTCTTTCCTCCAGTCTTTCCATCTCCTTTGGAAACCTTTATTGCTGTTTATCAACATGAGGACCAAAGTTGTGCCAACAAAAGTCAAAGAAGCTATTATGAGACTGAGAAACAAGAATAAAACTGTTAGAGACATCAGCCAAACTTTAGGCTTACCAAAATCAACTGTTTGGAACATCACTAAGAAGAAAGACAGCACTGGTGAGCTTATTAATCGCAAAGGGACTGACAGGCCAAGGAAGATTTCCACAGTTGACTGAAGAATTCTCCCTATAATAAAGGAAAACCCCCAAACACCTGACAGACATATCAGAAACACTCTTCAAGACTCAGGTGTGGGTTTGTCAATGACCACTGTTCGCAGAAGACTTAATGAACAGAAATACCGAGGCTACACTGCAAGATGCAAACCACTGGTTGGCTGCATAAATAGGATGGCCAGTTTACAGTTTGCCAAGAAGTACTTAAAACAGCAACCACAGTTCTGGAAAAGATCTTGTGGACGTCCTGGCAGGGAAATGTGCAAAGGCTACTGGGGGGACTTTAAACTAGAACGGTTGGGGGGAGGGACTCAAATAGAGAAAGCTAGTGGACAGGGTCTGAGTAGGAGGCAGAGAAGGGAAGCACTCAGACCCAACATGTAGGGGGAAGAAGAAAAAAATAATAAACAAAGAATAAGAGGTGGTGGGTTTCTTAAATGTATGAGCAGAGAGAAAGACGGGTATAAAATGAGGGGAGAAGCAATCGGTAGCAAGGTGAAAATTAATAGTGGCAGGCAGACAAATCCAGGGCAAAAATCAAAAGGGGCCACTTGTCAACATAATTGTATAAGGAGTAAGAGTGTTGTAAAAACAAGCCTGAAAGCTTTGTGTCTCAATGCGAGGAGCATTCGTAATAAGGTGGACGAGTTGAATGTGCAGATAGCTATTAATGACTATGCTATAGTTGGGATCACGGAGACATGGCTCCAGGGGGACCAAGGCTGGGAGCTGAACATCCACGGATATTCAATATTCAGGAGGGATAGACAGAAAGGAAAAGGAGGTGGGGTAGCGTTGCTGGTGAGAGAGGAGATTAATGCAATAGAAAGGAAGGACATTAGCTTGGAGGATGTGGAATCGATATGGGTAGAGCTGCGAAACTCTAAGGGGCAGAAAACACTAATGGGAGTTGTGTACAGGCCGCCTAACAGTAGTAGTGGAGTTGGGGATGGCATCAAACAGGAAATTAGAAATGCGTGCAACAAGGGTACAACAGTTATAATGGGTGACTTCAATCTACATATAGATTGGGTGAATCAAATTGGCAGGGGTGCTGAGGAAGAAGATTTCTTGGAATGTATGCGGGATAGTTTTCTAAACCAACATGTAGAGGAACCAACGAGAGTGCAGGCTATTCTAGACTGGGTATTGAGTAATGAGGAAGGGTTAGTTAGCAGTCTTGTTGCGCGTGGCCCCTTGGGCAAGAGTGACCATAATATGGTTGAGTTCTTCATTAGGATGGAGAGTGACATAATTAAGTCAGAAACAAGGGTTCTGAACTTAAACAAAGGTAGCTTTGAATATATGAGATGTGAATTGGCCAAGATAGACTGGCAAGTGATTCTTAAAGGGTTGACAGTGGATGTGCAATGGAAGGTATTTAAAGACTCCATGGATGAACTACAACCATTGTCACATCCCAGTTTGGCGAAAGAATAAATCAGGGAAGGTAGTGCATCCATGGATAACAAGGGAAATCAGGGATAGTATCAAAACAAAAGATGAAGCATACAAATTAGCCAGAAAAAGCAGCCTACCAGAGGACTGGGAGAAATTCAGAGTCCTGCAGACAAAGGGCTTAATTAGGAAAGGGAAAATAGATTATGAAAGAAAACTGGCAGGGAACATAAAAACTGACTGCAAAAGTTTTTATAGATATGTGAAGAGAAAGAGTTAAAAACAAATGTAGGTCCCTTGCAGTCAGAAACAGGTGAATTGATCATGGGGAACAAGGACATGGCAGACCAATTGAATAACTACTTTGGTTCTGTCTTCACTAAGGAAGACATAAATAATCTGCCGGAAATAGCAGGGGGCCGGGGGTCAAATAAGGTGGAGGAACTGAGTGAAATCCAGGTTAGCCGGGAAGTGGTGTTGGGTAAATTGAACGGATTAAAGGCCGATAAATCGCCAGGACCAGATAGTCTGTATCCCAGAGTACTCAAGGAAGTAGCCACAGATATAGTGGATGCATTAGTGATACTTTTTCAAAACTCCTTAGATTCTGGAGTAGTTCCTGAGGATTGGAGGGTAGCTAATGTAACCCCGCTTTTTAAAAAAGGAGGGAGAGAGAAAATGGGGAATTATAGACCAGTTAGTCTAACATTGGTAGTGGGGAAACTGCTAGAGTCAGTTATTAAAGATGGGATAGCACATTTGGAAAGTGGTGAAATCATTGGACAAAGTCAGCATGGATTTACGAAAGGTAAATCATGTCTGACGAAATTGATAGAATTTTTTGAGGATGTAGCTATTAGAGTGGATAAGGGAGAACCAGTGGATGTGTCATATCTAGACTTCCAGAAGGCTTTCGACAAGGTCCCACATAAGAGATTAGTATACAAACATAAAGCACACGGTATTGGGGGTTCAGTATTGATGTGGATAGAGAACTGGCTGGCAGACAGGAAGCAAAGGGTAGGAGTAAACAGGTCCTTTTCAGAATGGCAGGCAGTGACTAGAGGGGTACCGCAAGGCTCAGTGCTTAGACCCCAGCTATTTACAATATATATTAACGATTTGGACGAGGGAATTGAATGCAACATCTCCAAGTTTGCGGGTGAGGAGGATGTTAGGAGGCTGCAAGATGACTTGGATAGGTTGGCTTAATGGGTAAATGCATGGCAGATGCAGTATAATGTGGATAAATGTGAGGTTATCCACTTTAGTGGCAAAAACAGGAGGGTAGACTATTATCTGAATGGTGGCAGATTAGGAAAAGGGGAGATGCAACGAGACCTGCGTGTCATGGTACACCAGTCATTGAACGTAGGCATGCAGGTGCAGCAGGCAGTGAAGAAAGCAAATGGTATGTTAACATTCATAGCGAAACGATTTGAGTATGTGAGCAGGGAGGTTCTCCTGCAGTTGTACAGGGTTTTGGTGAGACCACACCTGGAATATTGCATACATTGGTCTCCAAATCTGAGGAAAGACATTCTTGCCATAGAGGGGGTACAGAGAAGGTTCACCAGACTGATTCCTGGGATTCAAACCTGATTCGAACCTGCACCACCATTCAATATGATCATGGCTTATCATCTAACTCAGTGACCCGTACCTGTCTTCTCTCCATACACCCTGATCCCCTTAGCCACAAGGGCCACATCTAACTCCCTCTTAAATATAGCCAATGAACTGGCCTCATCTACCTTCTGTGGCAGAGAATTCCACAGATTCACCACTCTCTGTGTGAAAAATGTTTTTCTCATCTCGGTCCTAAAAGACTTCCCTCTTATCATTAAACTGTGACCCCTTGTTCTGGACTTCCCCAACATCGGGAACAATCTTCCTGCATCTAGCCTGTCCAACCCCTTAAGAATTTAGTAAGTTTCTATAAGATCCCCCGTCAATCTTCTAAATTCTAGCGCGTATAAGCCGAGTCTATCCAGTCTTTCTTCATATGAAAGTCCTGACATCCCAGGAATCAGTCTGGTGAACCTTCTCTGTAGTCCCTCTATGGCAAGAATGTCGTTCCTCAGATTAGGAGACGAAAACTGTATGCAATACTCCAGTTGTGGTCTCACCAAGACCCTGTACAACTGCAGTAGAACTTCCTTGCTCCTATGCTCAAATCCTTTTGCTATGAATGCTAACATACCATTCGCTTTCTTCACTGCCTGCTGCACATGCATGTCTACTTTCAATGACTGGTGTACCATGACACCCAGGTCTTGTTGCATCTCCCCTTTTCCTAATCGGCCACCATTTAGATAATAGTCTACTTTCCTGTTTTTGCCACCAAAGTGGATAACCTCACATTTATCCACATTATACTGCATCTGCCATGCATTTGCTCACTCTCCCAACCTATCCAAGTCACCTTTCAGCCTCCTAGCATCCTCCTCACAGCTAACACTGCCCCCCAGCTTCGTGTCATCCACAAACGTGGAGATGTTGCATTCAATTCCCTCGTCCAAATCATTAATATATATTGTAAATAGCTGGGGTCCCAGCACCGAGCCTTGCGGTACCCCACTAGTCACTGCCTGCCATTCTGAAAAGGACCTGTTTACTCCTACTCTTTGCTTCTTCTCTGCTTGCCAGTACCCTATGCACATCAATACTGAACTGCCAAATACCGTGTGCTTTAAGTTTGCATACTAATCTCCTATGTGCAACCTTGTTGAAAGCCTTCTGAAAGTCCAGATGTAACACATTCACTGGTATCCCCTTATCCACTCTACTAGTTACATCCTCGAAAATTCTATATGATTCGTCAGACATGATTTACCTTTCATAAATCCATGCTGACTTTGTCCAATGATTTTACCACTTTCCAAATGTGCTGCTATCCCATCTTTAATTACTGACTCTAGCAGTTTCCCACAATCGATGTTAGACTAACTGGTCTGTAATTCCCCGTTTTCTCTCTCCCTCTTCTTTTAGAAAGTGGGGTTACATTAGCTACCCTCCAATCCTCAGGAATTACCAAGGTGTACAGCCACCGGGGCACTCTCTAGTCCCTGCCTCTGCCCCTTGCCCCTCATAAATGTGACCCACCTATCTGCCTCCCGTGGTCTTGGATTGACCACCTCTCTATAACTCCTCTCTATGACCTCCTCACTCTCCCTGAACAGACAGAGGTCATCGAGCTGCTGCTCCAGGTTCCTAATACGGTCCCTTAGGAGCGCCATCTCGATGCACCTGGCACAGATGTGGACATCTGGAAGGCTATCAGACTCTATGACCTCCCAAAGGAGTTTTTCAAAGCTAAAGAATTATCAATTCGTAAGTGGCCAAGTCATTCACCCATTCTGAACCGATCATGCCTTTTATATGCTGAAAAGAAAACTGAAGGGAACTGGCCCCAAAGCAAGCATAATCTAAAGATGGCTGCAATACAAGCATGGCAGAGCATCACCAGAGAAGACACACAGCAACTGGTGATGTCCATGAATCGCAGTCATTGCATGCAAAGGTTATGCAATAAAGTACTAAACATGTCTACTTTCATTTACACGACATTGCATGTCGCAAACATCATGGTGCCCTGAAATGGGGGAACTATGTATAAACACCTCTGTAATTTCTACATGGTGAAACCAAAATGTATAAAAATTGCCTTTATTTAAATCTGACAATGTGCACTTTAACCACATGTGTTTTATTTCATATTACAAATCTCAAATTGTGGAGTATAGAGGCAAATAAATAAATGATGGATCTTTGTCCCAACCATTTTGGAGGGTACTCTATATGAAGTAAGAGAAGAGATATAGAAACATAGAAACATAGAAATTAGGTGCAGGAGTAGGCCATTCGGCCCTTCGAGCCTACACCGCCATTCAATATGATCATGGCTGATCATCCAACTCAGTATCCCGTACCTGCCTTCTCTCCATACCCCCTGATCCCCTTAGCCACAAGGGCCACATCTAACTCCCTGTTAAATATAGCCAATGAACTGGCCTCAACTACCCTCTGTGGCAGAGAGTTCCAGAGACTTACCACTCTCTGTGTGAAAAAAGTCTTTCTCATCTCGGTCTTAAAAGATTTCCCCCTTATCCTTAAGCTGTGACCCCTTGTCCTGGACTTCCCCAACATCGGGAACAATCTTCCTGCATCCAGCCTGTCCAACCCCTTAAGAATTTTGTAAGTTTCTATAAGATCCCCTCTCAATCTCCTATATTCTAGAGAGTATAAACCGAGTCTATCCAGTCCTTCTACATAAGACAGTCCTGACATCCCAGGAATCAGTCAGGTGAACCTTCTCTGCACTCCCTCTATGGCAATAATGTCCTTCCTCAGATTTGGAGACCAGAACTGTACGCAATACTCCAGGTGTTGCCTTCAATTCCCTCATCCAGATCATTAATATATATTGTAAATAGCTGGGGTCCCAGCACTGAGCCTTGCGGTACCCCACTAGTCACTGCCTGCCATTGTGAAAAGGACCAAGCGGAGGCTTGGCGATCGTTTCGCCGAACACCTCTGCTCGGTCCGCAATAACCAACCCGACTTCCGGTGGCTCAGCACTTCAACTCCCCCTCCCATTCCGTATCCGACTTCTCGGTCCTGGGCCTCCTCCACGGCCAGAGTGAGCAACACCGCAAGTTGGAGGAACAGCACCTCATATTCCGCTTGGCGAGTCTGCATCCTCTGGGCTTGAACATTGAATTTTCTCAATTCTGTTAACCCTTGCTGTCTCCTCCCCTTCCCACCTCTCCCTCAGCCCTCGGGCCCTGGCATTCCCTCTCTCTCTATCTCCCTCCCCCACCCTAGTCGCACTAGCTTCTCATTTTCACGCTACGAACAGCTTACAATGGCCTGTTCCCTTTATCATCGATACTTTTTTGCATATCTTTCATTCATTGTTCTTTATCTCTCCACATCACCGTCTATATCTCTCGTTTCCCTGATCCCTGACCAGTCTGAAGAAGGGTCTCGACCCGAAACGTTGCCTATCTCCTTCGCTCCTTAGATGCCGCTGCACCCGCTGAGTTTCTCCAGCCTTTTGTGTAACCCACCCCCCCCCCCCCCCTTGTTTACTCCTACTCTTTGCTTCCTGTTTGCCAGCCAGTTCTCTATCCACATCAATACTGAACCCCCAATGCCGTATGCTTTAAGTTTGTATAATAATCTCTTATATGGGACCTTGTCGAAAGCCTTCTGGAAATCCAGATACACCACATCCACTGGTTCTCCCCTATCCACGCTACTAGGTACATCCTCGAAAAATTCCACAAGATTCGTCAGACATGATTTACCTTTCATAAATGCTGACTTTGTCGAATGATTTCACCACTTTCCAAATGTGCTGCTATCCGATCTTTAATAACTGACTCTAGCAGTTTCCCCACTACCGATGTTGGACTAACTGGTCTGTAATTCCCCTTTTTCTCTCTCCCTCCCTTCTTAATAATAAGGGTTACATTTGCTACCCGCCAATCCTCAGGAACTACTCCAGAATCTAAAGAGTTTTGAAAGATTATCACTAATGCATCCACTATTTCCGGAGCTACTTCCTTAAGTACTCTGGGATGCAGCCTATCTGGCCCTTTATAGGGATTTATCGGCCTTTAATCCATTCAATTTACCCAACAACACTTCCCGACTAACCTGGATTTCACTCAATTCCTCCTTTGACCCGCGGTCCCCTGCTATTTCCGGCAGATTATTTATGTCTTCCTTAGTGAAGACGGGACCAAAGTAGTTATTCAATTGGTCTGCCATATCCTTGTTCCCCATGATCAACTCACCTGTTTCTGACTGCAAGGTACCTACATTTGTTTTAACTAATTTCTTTTTCTTCACATATCTATAAAAACCTTTGCAGTTAGTTTTTATGTTCCCTGCCAGTTTTCTTTCGTAATCCATTTTTCCTTTCCTAATTAAGCCTTTTGTCCTCCTCTGCTGGTCTCTGAATTTCTCCCAGTCCTCTGGTATGCTGCTTTTTCTGGCTACTTTGTACGCATCATCCTTTGCTTTGATACTATCCCTGATTTCCCTTGTAATCCACAGATGCACTACCTTCCCTGATTTATTTTTTTGCCAAACTGAGATGAACAATTTTTGTTGTTCATCCATGCAGTCTTTAAATGTCTTCCATTGCATATCCACCGTCAACCATTTTAGAATTAAGAGAAGAGACATTCAGGTGAATAAATCGCCAGGATGAAATATATTGTAGGCTCTCAGAGGAAATGGGGGGGGGGGGATGGGGTGATTGCACACGCTCTGAATGTATTTTTTCCATGGTGCTTGGCAACAGGATGGCAGAGGATTGATGATCGTGAAAGTTGTACAGTTGTTTGAAAGTGGAGGAAGTGAAGAATCAAATAATACCAGGGCAGCTACTTTAACTTTAGTGGTGAGCAAGTTATTGGAATCAATTCTGAGAACAGTATATATCAAGGGAGGTCAGCATGGGTTTGATAAAGGTAGGTTGCTGGCTAACCAATTACATTTTATGAAGATGGAACAAAGAAAATTGGTAAGAATGTGTAATGCAGTCTACAAAAGCTTTAATGAAATCCCATATGACAGGCTAGTCAAAAATCTAAAAGTCCATGGAATCCAAAGAAGAGCGTAAATTAAATTCAAAATTGACTTTGCGGCAGGGAGCAATGTAATAGTTGATAGATTTTTTTTTGTGTTAATCGAAAACTGTTATAATTTGGGTACTCAGAAGTCAATCTATCTGATGGAAGGCTGGAAGGGTATGGCGGAGGCCGGACGGGAACGGAGGCATCCGAACGTGCACGGGAGGCGACAGAGCCCCGCGGCAGGGGCCTGTGTCGAACGGAGCCCGTGGCTGTTTCCTGGAATAATGGAGGCAGAGAACGTGGACCAGTAATGGCCCACAGCGGTGGAGCTGTGGCAGAGGTCACCATCGGCCAGGCTGACCCTGCAACGCCGCCAGGACAATGGACCTTCATGGTCAGGTCAAGATCCCTGCACTTACAACATCTAGGACTTGAAAATGGCACCAAACTGGCGACTCTGTATACTATGTCAGTGTACTATTGCTATACACTTGTACTGTATCTACGATGCTTCTCTATATGTATCTATGTGCTTGATATTTGTACTGAACTGCATACAAAAATGAATTTCACTGTACCTCAGCACACGTGACCAAAGTACCATACCATAATACATGCAATTGCTGAATTGACACAAATTGAATATTTATTGCAATTAATGTTTGTGAAACTTCTTTTTAATGCAATGAATGCTATTGATTCCAGTAAATGTTTCTTGCAATTGATGTTACTGAGACATGTTTGTTGCATTTCTTTTAGATTACTGGCATGAGCTCATGGGGTGATGATCTTCATTTGTGTCATACGTTATCCTTGATTGTTACTGCATTGTAATATATATGGCATAAAAATATGAAAAGGAATACTGCAGATTATAACCTTTACAATCCAGTTTATCACAAAGTCCTGTATTTCCTGAGGCAAACGAGCATAATTAGGAGTAACAATATCTTCCGTTAGGCTTGTCAGCCTTGCAGTATGCCTCCTCCAGTCTAGCGTGCAGTGAAGAAAGTCATCCATTTGTACAGCACTCCTCATAATCAAAGATCATTACATTGACTTCTTGAAGTCAGGTTACTGTTCCAATGCAAGAAATTGAGCAGTGTTTGAGCTGCACCTAATAATCGGTGTACAAATTAAATATTTAATTACACTCTGCTCAGTCTTCTGACCGTAATGGGTACTGTATGTTCAAGAGTATTTCTGCACCGACAAGTAAGCAGAATGAGAGGGAGAGCTGCAAAGTCCAGAAGTGTATTTATATGGTAGAAACAAAGAACCAGATGCTGGTTAATCTACTAAAAGACACAAAGAGTTGGAGTAACTCAGCAGGTCAGGCAGCATCTCTGGGCAACATGGTATTTATTGTTTGTCAGGAGTAGTATGTCTTACTTCTATCGAACAAATCTTCTGTCTCCCGAGCACAATCAGCAACATTCCTGATTCCCATCTGGAGAAGATGGGTAGGTGACTTTTCAGGCTGATTGTGGGGGCCGGGGCAGAATAAGGTATGCCTACTTGAATAAGTGCTGCGCTTTGAAGAAAGATCTTGACACAAAATGTCACCTTCCATGTTCTCCAGAATGCTACCAGACCCGCTGAATTACTCCAGCACTTTGTGCCTTCTTTTGTAAATCAGCTTCTGCAGTTTTTTCTTCCCATTGACTTATTTCATGCAACTGCAATCCACAGTTTGTGCTTTGAAACTAGTCTTTCTTCTCTCAAACTTCAAGCAGTAATTTACAAAAACCTTTCTGCTCATCAGCAAAGGGCCTGTCTACTAGTTCAGCTCCATTGCTAGAATCAAAAAAATGACATTGTGACATATTGGTGTTAAATTCAGCAGCATGTTCACATCCCCAGCTTGGCTGGGTTTTTCCTGCAATGCCAAGCTCCCCACACTTTCTCCATCCCCCACAAATAGGGATATAAATGTCACTTGGGAGAACTTTTTGCATTTGCTACTGTTAATTTAATTCCATCTTAATTCTATCCTTGCTTGGAAATGCTTGCCTGTGGCAGTCAGGACTGGTAGAGGCATTCCAAACTTTAAAGTGCACATGCCCTTGAAGGAGCGAGCTGAGGAAATGTTTTATAATAAAAACACTAAATGCTTGGAATACTTGACAAGGAATGCAAGATCCGTGGACAGAGAAATTGAGTTTTCATTTCAGGTCTCCAGTTTTCAGCCTCTGCAGTTTTTTTGATTTTCATGTACTAGACGTAGATTTTGGTTGGGGACATGCACACAGTTAGGGAAGATTAATGGGTGCATATCCACAAAGTTGCTGCTGTATCCTTGTGAAGAAGCAAGGCATTCTGTTTCCCCCTCAGCTCGCATCCTCATGTTTGCAGATTCATCATAAAAAAGGATTGCAAGTTAGTAATGTAGAAGTAAAGCAAGAGGAAGAGTGGGTAGGATATGTTAATGGTATGGGGGGGGGGGGGGGAGGGTTCTCATTATAACAATGATGGAGAGGATGGATATTGTAAAGCTACTTGAAGGAACCGGGGAGCAAAATACCGTCACTCTTCCTGTGAGACCAGAAGTCCCAGAAGGCTCTAGGAAATTTGTGTGAAGAAATGCTGCCAGACCAACTGAATTACTTCAGTACTTTGTGTCTTTCTTGTCGACCTGTATCAGTAGTTCCTCGTATCTACAGTGTACACATTTAAAACAGGCTTACACAGGCACGGTCAGGAATAAATTAACTTGCTGACCAGAAGTCGTGTAGATCATCAGATCATACGACCAATCATCATAGTAAGATTAAATGAGAACTTACCAGTTTGAAGGTTGATCTTTATTTTGTGAGGAGTTACGATGAGCGATTACGTGAAGAATCCCGCCAGCCCGCATGCGGGTCAATCTTCAAAGCAGCAGTGTGAAATCACAGGTAACAATAATTGAAGTAACATAGTAAGATTAGAAACCTAGATTTACCAGATGACCTTTGTGATATGAGGGTTGGGAGCGGTAGGCACGTAATCGCTCATCGTAACTCCTCATAAAATAAAGATCAAACTTCAAACTGGTAAGTTCTCATTTAATCTTACTATTTTACTTCGGAGTCACATGAGTGATTCCGTGAAGAGTTCAAAGCTTCTGTGATTTCATGCCATAGATACGAATCCAGGCGTCTCACTGCATCGATTGACCCAGGTTGAGTGAATAATAAACAATGCACTGAACCATGGCATTGATTTGAACATGTGAATGGTTTATTTAACAAAGAAAAAACAATAGCAACACTTCTCTCCCAGGAGGACACTATGAAACAGAACCAAAAATAGCCTGTGCGAATACCCCTGGTCCGGTAAGCGGCTTGTTATAGAATCTTTGAAAAGTCAGTTAATTTCACCATCCTGCAGCCACGAGGATATGATCGCGAGGGACATCCATTGCCCTCGCTGCTGACGTTGATGCCGCCCTGGTGGAGTGTGATTTAAAATTGTCAGTTTCCACTCCTGCACAAACCAGAACCTGTTTCAGCCATCTTGAAATGGTCTGTACCGACACTTTCTTGTGCGGCTTTTTGTGGCTGATAAATAATGCTGATTCCGAGCCTCTGAGGCTCTTGGTGACCTTGATATATTGTTGCTTGTGCAAGGCTACACATAATCGTAAATCCGTGGGGTATGCCGAAAAATTTACCTTGAACCCTGACACCCCTGGTTCGCTTTGTGTAATTAAATCATGAATGTAATACGTAACGTTGTTCCCAGATGACACCATCCTGTCCAGTTGAAGCTTCTGCAATGTCTGGACCCGTTGCGCTGAAACCAGCGCCACGAGCATGATCACCTTTAGGGTGATTTTGGGCAAAGACTGTGCGGCTGGAGCCCACTGATTAAGCAGCATGAGTACCACGCTCACATCCCAGATTTCAGAGTACCTGGGGGGATTGGAATTAAAAATACCCTTCATAAACCGGGATACTAAAGGGTGAGATCCAACAGAATGTTGTTCTGACCCCAACCATAAATAAGATGTCAGGGCACCCCTGGCACTATTGATGGCACTGTAGCTCAACCCTTCATCAAAATATAGCGTTGACAGAAAGTCTAGCACATCTGAGATGCGTGCCGTGTGATATGTTATATTCCCCCGTAAACAGAACACCTCCCATTTCCTGACATGAGAGATGTACTGTTTTTTGGTACTATCCCTCCAGGCCGCAGTGATCACATCCACGGTATGATCGGATAGTCCAAGCCCCAGCTATGGCCTCCTTAGAATCTGCAAATCAAGAGATCACTATACGGTCATATAATCAATGTTGTTCCCCAGTTACAGGGTGCACCAGTAGATTACTACATTTCAGGACAGTCAAAAATGGTTGTGTTATTTTTCCCAAAAGGAGTGGGAACCATGGCTGAGTAGGCCAGTCGGGTACCACAAACACTCCTGAGGCGGAGTCCTGCTTGATTTTGAGCAGGCACCAACGGATGAGGCAAAATGGGGGAAATGCATATAAAAACATTCCACCCCAGTGTAGCGAGCATGCATCCACCATTACTGCCCCTGGGTCTGGTTCCCATGAAACATACTTTGGTAACTGGTGATTGAGTCTGGATGCAAACAAATCGATATCTGGCATCCCATACCGAACAACAATATCATTAAATACATCATGATTCAACATCCATTCTGTGTTGTCATTGAATTTGCGTGACCTGGTATCCGCCACCATGTTGAATCTACCTGGTAGATAGATAGCTGAAACCCAAATGTTTCTTGTAATACACCAGTACTAAATAAGGTTAGCCAATCTATCACAAGATTCTGATTTGATTCCACCAATGTAATTAACATACGCCACTGCCGTAGTGTTGTCAATCTGAAGCTGAACATGCAAGTGACGCATACTGGTACAATAAGCCTTAAGACCATAGAATGCTCCCAATAGTTCTAAGTAATTAATCCCGTAAGATTGGAGAATAAATGCCTCATGCTTATTCCATCTGCCTCCGCAGCTAGAGATGGTATGAGTCGTACCCCATCTGAGGGCACTAACATCAGTCTGTAAAACAACTGAAGGTTTCTCAATCAGAACTTTACTGGAGCAACACAAAATGTTCAATATCCACCACTGCACTTCAGCAATGGCTTCAGCTGGTAATTGCATGAGCCTGTTAAAATGACCTGCATTTATCCCGAGTGCCTGTTCCTTTGCACATTGTAAAGTTTGGTAATGCAAAGGTCCAAACTGTGCAGCTAGAAAGGCAGCCACTAATTTGCCAATCAAACTGGCCACCTGCCTAATTGAAGGTTGCTGCTCCCCCATGGGCTTGTTACAGCCTTCAATTAAGTCTAATCTCTTGTCCTTGGGCAGAGTCACAGACATGTGAGTTGAGTTAATAGTGAATCCCAAATAGTCAATTACTCTAACTGGTATCAATTTGGATTTAACTGGATGGATGAGAAACCCCAATTTCTGAAAACATGAGTTTAACAGCTGAACAGATAATTCAGCTGCTTCCAGAGTCTCCCCTATGATTAAGGTATCAACCATATAAGCCATTATAATATGACTCTGAGCACGGAGTACCCCCAATACTAGTTTTAACAGTTTTGTAAATAGTCTAGGGGCCGAGGTTAACCCATTAAGCAATGCTTTAAATTGCCATAATTGCCTCATCCAGCTAAACTTCAAATATCTCCGATGATCCTCATGCATGAACAGCAACTGAGTAATATGCATCTTTAAGGTCTATACATGCCATATAGCATCCTCTGGAAATCAATTGTTTTGCAGTAACAAAGGTTTCCATTTTGAAATGTTTATACTGCACAAAGGGATTAAGGTTCATTAAGTCAAGGATCCTTCTTTGGCCTAGGATAAATATTAGACACGAATTGGTGAGATTGGTGAACCGTCTTCTCAATTACCCCTTTTTTGTATAATTTTTAAATTTCAGCTTGTACCTCCAAATTCTCCTGTTGTGAGAAAACCAATGTCCGGCTCGGTGTATGCTGTGTGGGTGGACGCAAATTGGGATGGAATTCAATTCAAAACCTTGTATACTGTGCAGTATAAATGGGTCTGATGTTATCCCATACCATTCCTTCAAGAACAAGTGTAATCTCCTGCCAACTTGTAGGTTACCACACATAATATGTTCCGACAAGAACCAGACCAAGCTACCTCCATGGTTACTGGTGGAATTTTCTGTCCCCTGTTTCTGGGGGGTAAGGCCATGTTCGCCTGTGCCCCTGGTGGGGTGCACCAGCTGCACATATTTGTGAATGGCCGCTTGGTCCTTGACCCGATCCAGTTTCAGCGAACCGCTTGTAGGGGTACTGCCGCCGAAGCGAGGTTTTGTGCTCGTCGGTGCTTTGATGCGTGCAACCGTTCTTGCCAAGTCTTCCAGCTCCTTGACTCTTTTTTGAGAGATCTTCACCGAACAGCAGGTTCGGTGGCTGGATATTGCTGGGTTTACATAGATCCATGAACTTCAGGTTCATAGTAGGGCGGATGGCAGATTTCCTCAGGCAATTGATCTCAAAATGTGCATTTCACATGAGGGCCAGGGCATCCTGCTGTACATCAGACAGGTGCCCTCCATCCACTGACCTGGCGAACGCTGTAATGCCCAAAGCGAGCAGCTTCAGTACCCTCTGAAGCCTCATTTCATGAGCTCGGATACCTACGCCCATGTGACCCCAGATGGCGTGGTTAACTGCCGGCACTTTGAGCAGGATACAGTTGGCAGGAGTCTCATATTTTTTGGACGTTTTCTCCATACTATGCTCTTGAAGCTGGTGTGAGGCCAGGTAATTAATACTTGCGGCCAACTCTTCACCCAGTGGTTCCCGTGTTTCTGAGGGAATAGCAAATCTTGCTGCCAGGTCTGGCAACTCTGGCTCGTGCCTCTCATCCCTTGGAGTAAGCTCCACGACTGTACCCACTGACTTGGTGTGAGTATAAAACTGACCCCGCATGCTCTCCTCCTCTGAGAGGGAGACATTAAGCAGCCCTGATACAGGTGCCACTGGCACGGGCTCCCCAGGAGATCCGCGCTGACACAACTCCTCCAGTTGGAGTGTATCTTGCTGGAACAACCTCTCCATTAGGAGCTCCATCCTGGACAGCCGTCCAAAGACGTCATCCATTCTCGGAGGAGAATCCTCCCGGCCCAACTCATCCGAGTCTACAGGCCGTGCAGACTTTTTGGTGGCTTTCCGCCACAATGGTGCAGCCATAGTGCTCTCAGGCACCAAGTCTGCAGTCGCTGGTCGTACCACCAGCGCCCCGGCGGTGAGATAGGTGGCCGCCCGCTAACCGCACTCCCGCGATCTTCCACAGCTACTCTCCCGGCGGCTCGCCTTTACTTCACCATCGACCCTTTCTCCATACTCGACCTTGTCTCCTGAAACAAGAATTATCAAGCGCAGAAAACGACCTCCGACTAAGTTTAACACTTACCTGAGGGTTTTAAAATTTACCGCTGGAGGAGCGATGCACCTCCCAGCCGGTCGCTGTGTCATGCATCAGACGTAATGACCCGCATGCGAGCTGGCGGGATTCTTCACAGAATTGCTCACGTGACTCCGAAGTAAAATCTTTGGTCACAAGGATTGTCAAGGATGTCACATAGTGATTCACAGAGTACAACAATACGTCGAATAATGTCCAAGGTATACCACACAGTAGAATATGAAGTCAGTCTTTATCCTTCATTTCTGCCAAAAGATATTGTTAGGATGTCTGAAGAAACTGCAGATGCTGGTTTACATAAAATAAGACACAAAATGCTAGAGTAACCCAGTGGATCAGGCAACATCCCTGGAAAGCATGGATAGGTGACATTTAGGGTCCAAACCCTTCTTCAGACTATTATGATAATAAAACATGTTATTACTTTTACTAAGAATTTACGAGTTATAAATATTAGACACTGCAACGATGCATTCTCGGTCCCCTACTATATTTCCTATTGCACACGGCACTTCATTGTTCTATCTGGGGCATATGACAATGAAACATTCATGACTCAACACTCAGGAGAAAGCAGGAACGGGACACTGATTGTGGATGAACAGCCATGATCATATTAAAAAGCGGAGTGTCTCGAAGGGCCGAATGGCCTACCCCTGCACCTATTTTCTATGTTTATATGACTCTTGACATGATTCTTGACTAGAAAAATCCAGGCATCAACAAGTTGTCAGGTTGCCAGGTAACATATTTCAGACATCATTCCGCAGTCCCAGAATCGCAGCTCTAGGATATCTGTACAACAATGTTTACAAATTCAAAACAGGTTTACATGGGCATGAAATCAGGAATGAGTAAATCAACTTGCAGACCAGAGGATATGTAGGTCATCCAAAACACAGGTCTAAATTTAATTAAGTCTAGTCTCTTTGGCGTCAAGGATGCTGAAACTGTAATTTAGGTTTCCAAAGTCACATCTAAGATTAAACATATTTTTGTAGGGTGGAAACCACACATGTGTGGAAAATCAAGGATCCAGGACAGAAGTGATCCTAACTGAGATTCTTATTTTTTATTCTAGAACAATTTTTTATTCTAAGATCTAATTCTTATTTTTTCTCCAATCAGTTGCTAAATTAATTTGTGCTGATTCGGTAGGATAGCATCAGACTGGAGGAAGAAAATGCAACTTAGAAGGGTCTGAAGAAGGGTTCCGACCTGAAACATCCACTGACTCTGTGTCTGACCCGAAACATCACCTATTCCTTTTCTCCAGAGACACTGCCTGACCTGCTGAGTTACTGTTACTCTAAATTTTAGATCAGTTTAGTTCTTTTTCACGTGTACCGAGGTACAGTGAAAAGCTTTTGTTGCGTACTATCCAGTCAGCACAAAAACAATATATGATTACAAATGAGTCACTTATACATAAGGGAAAAACTTTTAGTGCAAGGTAAATCCAGCAAAGTCTGAACAAGGATAGTCTGTGGATGACCAATTAGATGTTGTGTCCATGTGAGGTTTACAATCCTGAAATTGCTTATGTTCCAAAATAATCCTGATGATTTTATGAAGATACAGTTGGGAACAACCAGAGTTTAATTCAAATTCAAATTCAAATTCACATTTATTGTCACATGCACCAATTAAGGATAGTGATATTTGAGTTATCATGCAGCCATACAATTAAAAGTACACAATACAACTAAAAGAATGATAGAACTTAACATCAACTTCCACCACAGTGATTACTGTGACGGAAGGCAATAAAGTTCAGTCAGTCGTCCTTCTTTTGTTCACCTGTGTTTGGGACCTTGACCCTCCGCAGTCGCCGCTACGGACGGCCCGATTGTACAGGCCCTGTCGTCGGGATGATGAAAGCTCCGACGTCGGAATGGATGAAACACACTCCACGGCTTGGAGCTCTTCTCTGATGATCCTTCGTACCCACCCTGATAACATCACTCTTCAAGATCGGCCTGTCAAGGAGATGTGCAAATTTGTGTTTTGGTAAACCATACTTCAGCAACCGAGGAAGGAATTTTAATTGTCTCTAATCTTATCTAACCCTTTAAAATACCTTGTTGCACTGTTGTTCAAATTTCTGCTTGGTGTAATGAAACCCATGAGGAACCTCCTGCCTGTATAAATGTGAGGGATTCATGATGAAGAAACTGGATTGGGGTCGCAGACTCGCAGTAGTGTTGATGGGATGAGTAGATGTCACACTTAGCCTGCACACCTTGAGAAAGAAGCAAATCCACACAAAACCCTCACACTCAAGGAGGAAATTAATTGTAGTAAAAGAAAAGCAGACTCTCTTCAATATAAATTCACGTTCACATGTTTTAGCAGTAGAATTAGGACATTTGGCCCATCGAGCCTACTCCGCCATTCAATCACGGCTGATCCCCGTCTCTTAATTCCATTTTCTTACCTTCTCCCCATAACCCTTGACCAACTCGAATCAAGAATTTGTCTTTGGGAGTTTTTCAGTGTTTTTTCAGGAGCAGCTGATTTAAAAACTGGTTGGGGCCGGCCTGCAACACATGTCTTCAAGGTTGGCAGAGGAGCGGCAGGTGAAGGAGTGAGTGCGGGGATTGGCTGAGGAATTTAATTAGCAAATCAGTAATTGATTTCCCACGACAGGCCACGCCCCTAAATTGCTCTAGGGGAGTGGCCTGTCGAGGGAAGTGGGAGGTGGGATGAGGATAGAGTGCGGTGATTGGAGGAGGGAGATATGGCACAGACCTGCGTTTCATCCACAGCCAGGATTGATCCCGGCCGGGTCTCAGGCGATGTCCACTCCCCACCCGAGTGCCCCCCCCCACCCCCCATGGGTGGCCAGAGAGGCCGGGAGTCGGACGCGAGCTGTACCCCCAGGCCCACGGCCAGCACAGAGAAGCAGCGCTAAACCCAGCTCAATTCTGTCTGGTTAACCTGCCTGTGCTTGCGGGAAATATGGGCAGTGTGAGAAGCAGTGCTGGTGTCCATTCAGGGCTGTAGGTTAACCCGTCGAGACAGGCAGAGTTGAGCTGCATTTAGCGCTGGATTGAGCCTCCGAAGCCTCGCGCATGTGTGGGTGAATGTGCGCATGTGCACGTGGCCGCAAAAAAATTGTGCCCCCCCTGTCCCCCGGTCCCCTCCATGTTTTGATAGTGAGTTCTGCTCTTGATGGCAGGTAAGCACGGGAAGACTCGTAAAGATTTTTCAATATGTTGAAAAATGTCCACGAGAGGCCCGAGTACCGATGAGTGGCCATTATCGTATATCTCCGAGTTCGAATCAGGGCAAATCCAGGAGAGCTCCTGGAATGAACTTGTACCGTGGGACACGGCTTTTAGGAGAAAAGGCAGGCATGGGTTACTGATTGTGGATGATGAGCCATGATCACAATGAATGGCAGTGCTGGCTCAAAGGGCCTAATGGCCTCCTCCTGCACCTATTTTCTATGTTTATATGTCTATCTCTGCCTTAATCTGCCTATCCATTGACTTGGCCTCCACAGCCTTCTTTGGCAATGAGTTCCACAGATTAACTTCCACTGGCATCCATGCACAGGTTCCAGATCATCATTATAAAGGGAACTACTTGATTGAATTAATGATGCTTTGACAGATTGATTAACCTCATGAGCGGCACAGAAGCTCAGAGCAGTGATGGCCTGCTCTGACGGAGGAAGACATAAACTGGAAAAATATCTTAGATGTTTGATACACTCAGCAGGTCAGGCAGCACCTGGGGAGCATGAAACAGTGGTGTACAGTGGCACAGCGGTAGAGTTGCTGCCTTACAGCACAAGAGACCCGGGTTTGATCCTGACTATGGGTGCTGTCTGTTTTGAGTTTGTACGTTCCTTCTGTGATCGCGTGGGTTTTATCCGGGTGCTCCGGTTTCTTCCCACACTCCAAAAAAGGCAAGTTTGTTGGTTAATTGGCTTTGGTAAAATTGGAAATTGCCCCTAGTTTGTAGGATAGTGTTAGTATATGAGGTGATCACTGGTCGGTGTGGAATTGGTGGGCCGTAGGGCTAGTTTCCACGCTATATTTTTGAAGTTTAAAATCTAAGAGTTATCATTGTATCTCCACTACTGCTGTCTGGTGTACTGAATGTTATCCATTATGAAATCTGAAATTTAGAGTTTGGTGTTTAGGGATTAGAGATGCAGCGTGCAAACAGACCCTTTGGCCCACCGAGTGCATGCTGATCATCGATGACCCATAAACTAGGACCATGTCTTCCCACTGTTATCCCACATTTGTATCTTGCACACAAGAGGCAATTCACAGGGGCCAATTAACCTACAAACCTGCACGTCTTTGGAATGTACCACCAGGGAGAGCCGCACGATGGCTGCCTCGCCAACGATCCGTCTTTGTCTTTTACTTCTTTGTGTTTTTAGTTTGTTGTAAAATGTATATTTTAGTTTATCTTTAGTTTGATGGTGACGCGACTTTTCTGTGTCGTATCTCCATCCGCACTGCTGCCTAACATTATGGAGTTGGTGGCCTCTTGTTTGGGACTTCTAGAGCTCCAAAACCACGGAGCCTGCGGACTTTAATATCTCAGAGTGGGCGATCCCTTTGCAGGGGTTGGCCTTTGGTGCTCCAACCTGCGGGAGCTGCGGACTTTTACATCGTGAAGCTCGCTCTCCCTGGTTTGGGACCGATTTTGGGTACCCCAAGCCGCGAGAGTTTCGACTGCCCCGACGAGGTAGCTCGATCGCCAACTGCGGATGTTTCGACTCCCCCGACTGCGGTAGGAAAGTAGGAAAGAAGATAAGACTTTATTGCCTTCCATCACAGTGGGGTATATTGAGGAGCCGCTGTGGTGAATGTTTATGTCAATTATGTAGTTGTGTGTCGTGTTGCTTATTTGTTATGACTGTATGGCAAACCAATTTCCTCGTATGTTACAAAACATGCTTAGCTAATAAATTACGATTATGATTATGATTATGATGAAACCATACTCCCGGAGAAAACCTGCGCAGTCACAGGGTGAACGTACAAACTCCACACAGATAGCACCAGTAATATGGTCATAATGGATAAGAACTAGGCCATTCGGCCCATCAAGTCTACTCTGCCATTCAATCATTGCTGAACTATCTCTTCCTCCAGACCCCATTCTCCTGCCTTCTCCTCATGACCTGTACTAATCAAGAATCTATCTATCTCTGCCTTAAAAATATCCACTGACTTGATCTTCACAGCCTTCTGTGGCAAAGAATTCCACAGATTCACCACATCTGTACTCAGGATCGAACCCAGGTCTCTGGCATTGTGAGGCAAAAACTTCACCACTGCGCCACCATGCCATCCCATCTGAAGAGTCTATTTCAGAATTCCAGCATTTGCTGTATTTTGCTTTTCTTAAAGTCAAATTCTCTCTGAAGGACAGGGATTTTGTCTTTCTCAGCTGTTGCTAACCAGAGCGACTGATATTGTTACTATATGGCTGAGATTTGGCTGTAGTTGGGGTCTGTACTTGTTTTCGTGCATTTAGATATCCCTGAAATCACTGAGATAACATAGAAACATTGGCAGTCACACCTTTGAATTGATTCAAATTTAAATTCAAATGATAAGGTTACATCGCTTTAAGGCAATTGGTAGAGGAGTAGAGGGGATTTGAGAAATTTGTTCCAAGGAATCTTTGTTATTCACTGACTAAAAATGTGGTGGAAGTAAGAAGCCAGTTTATATTTAAAAAAACCATCTATGTTATTGATGTGCAATAATGCAAAAGTGTATGGATTGAGAGCTAAATGGATTCCTTTTATTCACTATGATATAATAACTAGCCTAAGTGGGACCCGTTGGGACCCAGCTTCACACAGGCCTGGTCCCCCAACGCAATATTCCACCTCCCCACCAATTCCAATACACTCACACACACACTTACATGCACACACACTCACACATACTCACACACACTCACACACACACACACACACACACACACACACACATACACACACCCTCCACCTCACACACATGCACTCACTCACAAACACACACTCACTCACACACACATGCATTCACTCACAAACACACATTCACTCACACACACATACATTCACACACACATACATTCACACTCACTCACACTCACTCACTCACACTCGCACATACACTCACACACACACACACATACACTCACCCATACTCACACACACACATACATTCACACATGCATTCACTCACAAAACACACACTCACTCACACACACATACATTCACACACACACTCACACTCACTCACACTCACTCACTCACTCACACTCGCACATACACTCACACACACACACACACTCACACATACACTCACCCATACTCACACACACACATACATTCACACATCCACTCACACATACTCACACACGTACACATACACTCACACATACACACATACACTCACACACACACACACACACACACACACCCATACACTCACACACACATAGACTCACACACACACACGTCCTTCGGCCCACCGGGTCCATGCCGACCAGCGATCCCATCACAATAATACTATCCTATACCCACTAGGCACATACACACACTCACACACACACACACACACACACACACACACACACACACACACACACACACACACACACATACTGACTCACACACCATATATATAATAGTAAACTTTCTTGAATCTACTCACATGGCTGAGCGCGGCCTCTCCACTGTGGGGCTTCCGCAGTCAGCGTCACTTCCTCAATCAGCGTGACCTCTGCTCTTACCCACTTACCGGAAATTATGCAATCAGCGCAACCTCTGCACTCACCGGAAATTATGCAATCAGCGTGACCTGTTCACTAAGCGGAAGTCAAGAAATGAGCGGGAATTTTGGACTAAACACAGTCGGACTTAATAAAGCATTTATTCCTTCCAAACACAGTCGGACCTAATAAAGCATTTATTCCTACCAAACACAGTCGGACCTAAAAAAGCATTGCAGCTTCAAGCACAGACAGAGCAACAGGCCAAACAACTCATGACATTGTCATTTCATATAATTTTATTTCCAATTAAACATTGCACTTTCAAGCACAGGCAGGGCAGCAGGCCAAACAACTCATGGCATTGTCATTAAGGGCGAACAAATAATTTATTGGCCATACTGAGGCCGCGAATAGTTCCCAGAATGCGTGAACTCAACGCGACCATGAAGAAGACTCACCAGAGACCACCAGCGGACATGTGGCAACCATGTGGCGAGCGCAGAGTCTCCTGCACTCGCCTAAAAAGTCGCCTAAGTGGGACAGGCCCATAAGGAAGCACAGAATTACTGAGCGTTTAATTTTTATTGTTTCTGTTACATGTTAATCAGTGCAACTGCTAATGTATCCTATAGTATAGTTTGCATATCAGCTTGCCTGCCTTGTTTACAGCTACCAGAGTAGAATCCAGCTCATAAAGGGCAGAAGATCCAAATTATCTGCACGATAATTGTTCCATTTATAAGTTCATAAATTCGTAAGTTATAGAAAATGAATTAGGCTGTACAGCCCATCAAGCCTACTCCACTATTCAGCTGATAGCTGATCTATCTTCCCCTCTCAACCCCATTCTCCTCCCTTGTCCCCATAACCCCTGACACCCGTACTAATCGAGAATCTGTCAATCTCCGCCTTAAAACTACCCATTGACTTGGCCTCCACAGCCATCAAATGATCTTCAGCCCAAGTACAGAACATATCTTTCTGATATTTTAGTTTTAGTTTCAGAGAAACTAGTGTGGAAACAGGTCCTTCGGCCCACCGGGTCCATGCCGACCAGCGATCCCCGCACATTAATACTATCCTACAACCACTAGGGACAATTTTTACATTTACCAAGCCAATTAACCCACAAATCTGTACATCTTTGGAGTGTGGGAGGAAACCGAAAATATCGGAGAAACCCACGCAGATCACGGGGAGAACGTACAAACTCTGTACAGACAGCACCTGTAATCAGGATCGAACCTGGGTCTCCAGCGCTGCATTCGCTGTAAGGCAGCAACTCTACCGCTTCGCCTCCGTGACTGCCCAGTTGTGTCATGGACATTTCGATTAGTTGCAATGGCACCTTGGAAAAATTGTGGCTCGGTAGGGGAGATTGGAGTTGGATAAGAATTTTCTGCTTTCAATATATTCTGCTGTTTATCTCGGGCAGCACTCCTGTCTGACCTTCATTGTCTCTTACCCTTTCTGCTTCTCTGTAATTGGAGAATATTGATTGAGTGCTACAAGGTCAAATGGGCTGTGATTTCTGTGACAGGTGTTGTGACTTTATGAACTAAGCCATTTAGAGGCTGATGCTGGTTGATACAAAAGTCTTTATTCATGCCTCTGGCCATGCTTGATGTGCCAATTGATAACAAAGTCTGTTCTGGAAGCTTTCTTCTTCTTAGTTTAGTTTTAGTTTAGAGATACAGCACGCAAAAAGAGCTTCGGCCCACAGTGTCTGCACCGGCCAGCGATCCCCGCACACTAACAGTACCCTACACACACTAGGGAGAATTTTATATTTTTACCAATTAACCTGCAAAATCTGCAAGTCTTTGAAGTATGGGAGGAAACCAAGATCTCGGAGAAAACCCACGCAGGTCACGGGGTGAATGTACAGACAGAACCCGTAGTTGGGATCAAACCAGGATCTGTGGATCCAAGACAGTAGCTCTACCACTACATCACTGTGCTGCCCCATCTCTGTCACAAAGGTGTTAAATAACTGAAGATGAAGAATAGTAAGATTAAACGAGAACTTACCAGTATGAAGTTTGATCTTTATTTTTTGAGGAGTTATGATGAGCGATTACGTGAAGAAAGCCGTCAACCCGCATGCACGTCAATCTTCAAAGCAGCGGTGTGAAATCACAGAAGACCAGTTGTTGAACTAAAATGGTAAGATTTGAGCTGACTAGAAACTTCCAGAATGATCTTTATGTTACGAGGGTCGGGAGCGGAGGGCACGTAATCGCTCATCGTAACTCCTCATAAAATAAAGATCAAACTTCAAACTGGTAAGTTCTCGTTTACTCTTACTAGTTTACTTCGGAGTCACGTGAGTGACTAAGTGAAGATTTTGAAGCTCTGTGATTTCATGCCGTGGAAACTAGTCCATGCGTCACACACTGCATCAATTGACCAGGATGAGTGAAAAAGAATGAGTGCATTCAAACATGACATGATTAAAAAATAACTAATGCTTTAATAGCGAAATGAAAATTAACAGTGACACCTCTCATCCAGGGGGGAACTGTGAAACAGAACTTAAAACAGAATTAGCAAAAGTCCCTGGTCTGGCGATAGGTTTGTTATAAAACCTCTGGTACGTCCGCTCATTAGACCATCCTGCAGCCGCTAGAATGAGGTCGAGAGGGACGTCCATATCCCTTGCTGCATATGTCAATGCAGCCCTGGTGGAATGAGGTTTAAACGTGTCAGTGTTCACTCCTGCACATGCGACAACCTGTTTAATCCATCTTGAGATGGTCTGCATTGTAACCTTCATGTGAGGTTTGGTGTAGCTGATGAATAATGATAGTTCCGAGCCTCTGAGGCTCTTAGTGACCTTGACATATTGTGATATGTGAGAAATCACACATAACCATAGGTCTAAAGGGTAAGCCATAAAACTCAATTTTAGCCCCAACATCCCTGGCCTGCTCTGCTTAATGAGATCATGAACAAAAAAGGTGACGTTGTCACAAGATGTAATCATGCTGTCCAGTCTACGTTTATGTGATGTCTGGACCCGTTGAGCTGAGGCCAGCGCCATGAGCATGACTCCCTTGAGTGTGGGGTAATGCAGAGACAGGGATGAAGCTGGTGTCCACTGACGGAGCAGCGTGAGAACCACACTCACATCCCATATTTGTGAATACCTAGGCCTAGGGGGTGTAGAGTTAAAAATGCCCTTCATGAATTTTATTATTATGGGATGAGATCCTACAGTGTGATTCCCTGACCCCAAACATAAATAGGATGACAAAGTGCTCCTAGCACTATTTATGGCACTGTAACTGAGCTTCTGATCATAGAAGAGCGATGAAAGAAACTCCAATTCATCCATGATGGAAGCCATGTGATATGAATTTTTTGAGAGAGAACAGGACATCTCCCATTTCTTTATGTGATTGAGGTACTGTTTTTGGGTGCTCTTCCTCCAGGCCGCAGTGATCACATCTATCGTACGCTCTGAAAGCCCGAGCCCCAGGAACGGTCTCCTCAGAATCTGCAAACCAATAAATTTATACGGTCTTGAAGAGGGTGGCTTTCCCCTGCCACAGGGTGTACCAGTAGATTTCTGCTCTTGGGGACAGCCATAAAAGGCTGTGTAATTATAGCTAGGACGAGTGGGAACCAATGCTGAGTCGGCCAATCTGTTATTACCAATATACCATAAGCAGAGTCTTGTTTGATCTTGGCTAAGCATCGACGGATGAGGCAGAATGGGGGAAATATATACAAAAATGTTCCACCCCAGTGTAGCGAAAATGCATCTACTGCTACTGCCCCTGGGTTTGGTTTCCATGACATGTAATTTGGTAACTGATGATTAAGCCTGGATGCAAGCAGATCAATGTCCGGTACACCATAACGAATGACAATGCCATTAAACACTTCGTGATTCAACATCCATTCCTTGTTGTCATTGAATTGTCGTGACCTGGTGTCTGCCACCATGTTATATCTACCTGGTAAGTAAATAGCTGAAACCCAGATGTTTCTCGCAATACACCAGTGCCAAATGAGATTAGACAATTTATCACAGGATACAATTCTAAGTAATTAATACCGTGTGACTGAAGCATCGATGATTCCTGCAGATTCCATCTGCCCCCGCAGCTAGAGACGGTGTTGGTAGCACCCCAACCTAGAGCATCAGTTTGGAGGATAACTGATGGTGTATCAACTAAAACAGTGTGAGAACAATACTGAATATTGGTAACCCACCATTGTAACTCAGCAATGGCTTCAGCTGGCAACTGCATGGGTCTATTGAAGCAACCTCCATGAAGCTTGAGTTCCTGCTCCTTTGCATGCTGTTCGTAGTGCAAAGGCCTGAACTGACCAGCTGGGAAAGCAGCCACTAATTTGCCAATTATACTAGCCGCATGTCTAATAGAAGGTTGGTTCTTAACAATGAGGTTTCTGCAGGCTTCAATTAACTCTAATTGCTTGCCCCAAGGCAGAGTCACTGACATTAAGTTAATGGTGAATCCCAAATAATCAATTATCCTAGACGGTACCAATTTAGACTTAACTGAATGGATTAGAAACCCCAGTCTCTCAAACATGAGTTTGGTAGCTGATACAGATAATTCAGCTAATTCCAAAGTCTTTCCAATGATTAAGATGTCATCCAAATATGCCATGACTATATGATTCTGTGCCCTGAGTAACCCCCGGACTGGTTTTAGTAATTTTGTGAATAGTCTGGGCACTGAGGTTAATCCATTAGGCAATGCTTTAAACTGCCACAATTGGTCCATCCAGCTAAACTTCAAATACCTCCTGTGGTCTTCACAAATGGCCATTGAATAATAAGCATCTTTGAGGCCAATGCATGCCATATAACATCCTTTGGAAACCAATTGTTTTGCAGTGACAAAGTTTTCCATATTGAAGTGTTTATACTGCACAAAGGTGTTAAGCTCAGTTAAATCAAGAATGACTCGACATCCTCCGTCCTTCTTTTGCCTAGTAAATATATTGGACACAATCTGGTGAGGCTCATGACTCGACCTCTCAATTACCCCTTTCATGAGTAAATACTCAATTTCCCCTTGTGCACTCACACAGTCCTGTTGTGAAAGAACAAAAGTGTGACTCGGTGTATGCTGAGTGGGTGGAGACGAGTCGAAAAGGAACTCCATTTTTAAACCTTGTATACTGCGCAGTATAAACGAGTCAGATGTTATCCAATGCCATTCATGTAAAAAAAAACTGTGATCTACCCCCAACTTGTAACTGATCCATGGAGGATATGTTACGCAAACAACCGGACTCACTTACCTCAGTGCTTATCGGTGGTGTGGTGGTTGCTTCTGCCCCCGAGGCCTGGGAGGTAGGGCTTTTGCAGGGCGCCATGCACGCATCTTGAACATGGCCCGGCTTGGGCCCTGCCCTACAAAAGGCCTCTGTGCCTGCTGCTCATGACATCCACCATATGCTGAGGACCGTTTGGAGTGGAAAGTGGGGTATGGGTACTGTCGTCGGAAAGATTAAATCTTAGGAGGCGCCTTGATAAGGCCAACGGTTTTAGCCTCCTCATCCATTTCCTTTACCTGCTTAGGCAGGTCTTCCCCGAATAGTAGGTTTGGGGTTGGACATTCCCCGGCTTGCACAGCCCTGCAAATTTCGGGTTCAGAGCAGGACGGATGGCATTCTTCCGGAGGCAATTGATTTCAAAATGTGCATTGCACATAAATGCCATTGCGTCCTGCTGGGTATCAGGGAGGGGCACCCCATCCACTGACATGTCAAAGGCCATGATGCCTGAAGCAAGTAATCATAGAACTTTTTGAAGTTTTACTTCCTGGGCTCTGACGCCCCCTCCAATGTGCCCCCAGATGGAATTGTTTACTCGACCTCTCAATTACCCCTTTCATGAGTAAATACTCAATTTCCCCTTGTGCACTCACACAGTCCTGTTGTGAAAGAACAAAAGTGTGACTCGGTGTATGCTGAGTGGGTGGAGACGAGTCGAAAAGGAACTCCATTTTTAAACCTTGTATACTACGCAGTATAAACGAGTCAGATGTTATCCAATGCCATTCATGTAAAAAAAACTGTGATCTACCCCCGGTAGATATACGGTAATATACTTGGCAATAGTTTCTTCCATGGCCTGGTCTTGGAGTTGGTGGGAGGCCAGGTAGTTGATGCTCATGGCCAGTTCTTCTCCCAATGGCTCCCCTGTTAGGGAAGGGATATCAAATTTGGATGCCATTGGGGGTACTACCGAGGTAGGGCTCTCATGCCTCAAAACATGCTGCCCTGCTGTGCCTCCGTACTCTGAGTCAGTAAAATACTGGCCTTGTACGCTTCCCTCCTCAGAGAGGGGAATATGCAGCCCTGACACAGGTGCTGCTGCCTCGGGTTCCCCGTAATACCCAGGCTCAGGTAGCTCACCCCTCCGGAGCATATTATTATGGAGCAACCTTTCCATAAGTTGCTCCATGTGGGTCAGCCTGCCATCAACACTGCCCATAGGTGGGGGGGAAATTTCCACCTCTTGGCCTGCCTCATCTGAGTCTAGGGCCCTTACAGACTTTTTCGTGGCTTTTTTCCCCCACGAGGTAGCCAAGGTGCTGGGAATTGGCACCAAGTCTGTAGCCGCTGGCTCCTCTGCCAGCGACACTGAAGGCGAAATCAGCGGCCGCCCGCTACCCGCAGGTCTTCAGAAGCCGGTTTCGATGCGGCCCGCCTCTTCATCTTGGACATGTTCTCTGCTAGTTCGAGTATGCTGAAAACAAACGCAATAACCAAACCCGGAGCAACGACCTCAGATAAAGTTTAACATTTACCTGAGTGTTTTTAAACTTACTGCTGGAAGGAGCGACGCGCCCGCCAGTCAGTCGTTGCGCAATGCATCCGACGTAATGACGCGCATGCGGGTTGACAGCCTTCTTCACGTAGTCACTCACGTGACTCCGAAGTAAAATTCCGGGTTAACATATCCTATTTGTCTTCCATTTGTCTGATACATATGAGAACAAGTCATGGTCATGCTAGTGGATTGCTAATGGACTTTTTAGGTGACATCAGGAGACCATGTAGTCGCCACATGGTCGCCAAATGTTCGCGGGTAGTTGCCAGGGAGTCGCCTTCATGGTTGTGAGGTGTTCCCGCATTCTGGGAACATGTTGAAAAATTAGCGGCGACTAGAATGAAGCCGCCATGAAGAGTAGCAAGATTTATTGTGCCGTAGGTGGGTCGCCAGGAGGTCCTAGTAGGTTGCCAGGAGGTCGAAGGTTCTCGAAGGTTCTTGTAGGTGTGCTGACCAGTGAAATTCATTGGCTCATTGGGAAAAAAAAGCGTAAGCAGTAGTTTTCAGAACCAAGGATAACAAACCGGTAAAGTTAATGTTCGCCGAGCTTCACAGCCGTGTATCTCTGGCTTCTTAAAAGTTGTCTCCACTCCTACTCCCCCCTCCCCCCTCTCCCCTCCCCCCTCTCCCTCCCCTCTCCCCCCCTCTTTTAAAGGACTTACCATACGCCGTCTTAATTACAGCGCCAACCTTCCTGTTCATTGACAGTCGCCTGAAAAATCGCCTAAGTGGGACAGACCCATAAAGCTCTCTTTTAAATTTCAGACTGATTACTGGTTTCAATGTACATTAGAACAGATATTCTGAAGACTTGTTCTTGAATTAGTGGCTGCTACTTCAACATAATTTTATAATCAAGAGATAAAGAGATTCTTCAACAATTTGCTTTTGACAAATCACTTGACAGATGTCATATAAATCCTTTATATCTGAAAACAGCCTGTTAGTTTTAGTTTTGCAACATTGCTTGAAGGGTGGTATGGTTCCACAGAGATGGAGTTGCTACGCTACAGTATCAGAGACCCGGGTTCAATTATGACTACGGGTGCAGTCCTAACGGAGTTTGTCCATTCTTCCTATGACTGTGTGGGTTTTCTCTGGGTGCTCAGATTTCCTCCCATATTCTAAAGACGTGCGGTTTTGTAGGTTGTTTAGGATGTTGGACACAAAAGTCTGGAGTAACGCAGCAGGTCAGACAATATCTCAGGAGAAAAGGAATAGGTGTCAGTTTGGATGGTGTCTGAAGAAGGGTCTTGACCCAAAATATCACCTATTCCTTTTCTCCTCAGATGCTGTCTGACCCGTTGAGTTACTCCAGCTTTTTGTGTCTATCGGAGATTTGTAGGTTGATTAGCTCCTGCAAATGGTAAATTGTCCCCAGTGTGTAGAATAATGCTGATGTACGGGGTGATCGCTGGTCGGCGTGGATGCGGTGGGTGGAAGGGACTGTTTCCATGCTGTATTTCTAAAGTCTAAAGCTCTTTTTATATGCCTAGGCATTCTATGATTTCAGGGTAACTTGAGCTAAAAGAGGATCTATCTGAGCAGGACGTACCTGACCTTTAACTGCACATCACTGAATTGTGGGCGGATAGTTTTGAAGCATCAGGATATTCAAAGAGTGCAGTTGGCTAGACTTTGTCCTGGCACACCTCAGATTTAAAATAATATAATTCTACCCATTATGCTATCTAAAATGTGAGCTTATAAGCTTACAATGGTGGAACACAGGATACTGTAGACACCAGTGGCCAGGCTAACCAACATTGACATTTGAGGACAGAACTAGAATATTTGGAAAGCAAAGAAAGTTGTGAATTCCATGTCAAAAAATACACAGAAAGGACAATGGGTGGGAAATAATATTGGGAGAAAGATGAGTGAAAAATGGGTGGGAAATAATATTGGGAGAAAGATGAGTGAAAAAGTTACCCCTCAAATTCCTATTAAATCATTTCTCCATCCCCTTGAACCTAGGTTAATTCCCGGGATGGCGGGACTGTCATGCAGAGAGAATGGAGCGGCTGGGCTGGTGTACTCTGGAATTTAGAAGGATGAGAGGGAATCTTTTGAAACATATAAGATTAGTAAGAATTTGGACATGCTAGAGACGGGAAACATGTTCCGATGTTGAGAGAGTCCAGAACCTGGGGCCACAGTTTAAGAATACAGGGTAAGCCATTTAGTACGGAGATGAGGAAACACTTTTTAATAGAATAGAATAGTTTCTTTATTGTCATTGTAACATGAACCATGTACAACGAAATTTAAAAAAATGTCAGCCAGTCAGTGCACCATTCAAACATTTCTAAAAGCTAACGATACATACAAGGTAAAATATTAAAAAAGATAAACAACTAACATAAATATGAAATTAGCATGCATAGACACCCAACCCTACATCCTTCTGTTGATTTCACAGTGCACCAACCACAGTCCCTTAGTCCCTGCGTTCCTTGGCGGCCACATTTAGTGCCTTTATAACAGTGGGGTAAAAACTGTTTTTAAGTCTGTTTGTCCTTGTCCTTGTAGATCTGTACCGTCTGCCTGACGGCAACAGTTCAAACAGGGAATGTCCGGGGTGGGAAATGTCCTTTATAATATTCTGGGATTTTTTGATGCAGCGGGAACTGTGTGAGTCTTCCAAGGTAGGGAGAGGGCAGCCGACAATCCTCTGGGCGTTGTCAATGGCCCTCTGGAGCGCTTTCCTCTGAGCGGCTGTGCAGCTGGTGTACCACACGCATGCACAGTGTGTTAGGATGCTCTCAATGAAGCACCGATAAAAGGACAGCAGCAGTCTCTGAGTGATGTTATTCTTCCTGAGCACCCTCAGGAAGTGCAGTCTCTGCTGGACCTTTTTCAGCAGCGCAGAAGTGTTCACGCTCCACGTCAGGTTCTCCTCAATATGGATTCCCAGGAAGCGAAATCCGCCACCCTCTCCACACAGTCCCCTCTGATGATCAGTGGTACCATGTCTGTTTTGTTCTTCCTGAAGTCAATTATTATCTCCTTGGTCTTTAAGGTGTTGAGGAGCAAGTTATTTTCTCCACACCACACTGTCAGCTGTTCCGCCTCATCCCGATAGGCGTACTCGTCCCCCCCGGAGATGAGTCCCACCACCGTAGTGTCATCCGCAAATTTGGCTATGGTGTTGCTGTGTTGGGTGGGGGTGCAGTCATGTGTGTAGATGGTGTAGAGCAGGGGGCTCAGCATACCGCCCTGTGGAGAGCCGGTACTGAGACTGAGGGCCGTGGATGTGTGATGGCCCACTCTGACTCTCTGACTCTCTTTTCACACAGAGAGTTGTGAGTCTGTGGAATTCTCTGCCTCCGAGGGCAGTGGAGGCCGGTTCACTTGATACTTTCAAGAGAGAGCTCGATAGGGCTCTTAAAGATTGCAGAGTCAGGGGATATTGGGCGAAGGCAGGATTGGGGTACTGATTGCGGATGATCAGCCATGATCACATTGAATGGCGGTGTTGGCTTGAAGGGCCGAATGGCCAACTCCTGCACCTATTCTTTATTGTCTATTGTCTATTATATATTGTCTATGTCCTCTGGTCTTGATTCCCCTATTCTGGGCAAGAGACTGTGCATCTACCCAATCTATTCCTCTCATGATTACCTCATTAGAGTCATTACCTCTTTTCACATTGTTAAACAAAACACGCTCATTTTACTGGTGAGGTTAATGGACAAACAATTAATTAATTACAAAAAAGTTCCTGTAAAGTGATGTGATGGATGAAGCACAACCTTTTAAATTTTGCATTTAACTTTTAGCTCTACCTGAAGTTATGGCTTTGCTCTTAAATAATTGTGCATGCCACTAGCCGTAGCAGTAGTTTAATGTTCATTTGAATTTCAGGTCACATGGATACATGGATCATAGAACATAAAACATAGAACATAGAACATAGAACAGCAATGGAACGGGCACTTCTGCTCACAATATTTGTGCCGAATATGATGCCATGTTAAACCAATGTCAAACAATAAGATGGAAAATGCTGGAGCAACACAGGCAGCATCTCTGGAGAAATAGATAATGTTTCGGGTCAAGACCTTTCTTCAGACTGAGAGTGATCTGATGACACCTGCCTGTACATGGCCCATATCTCTCTATTCCCTGCACTTCCATGAGACTATCGAAAAGCCTCTTAACAATCGTATCTGCCTCCACCACCACCCCTGGCAGTGCGTTCCAGCCCCCTACCTCTCTGCCGAACATGCCAAAACTTAAAAAAGAGTATTAAGAAGAAAGACAACATGATCCCTGAATGTTCTCCATTGCTTATTGCTGGAGTTCTGGTGATAGCTGGTACATGTCCAATCGAGATCCTGCCCACAGCTTCTTACTGATATTAAATAAAACCTTATTATTGGGATAAAACTCTGCTGTGAACCTTGGAGAATTAGTTATATTGAGAGACATCCGCCAGTGTTAATAAGAAGTAATACATTCTGAGAAGAAAAATGATGTTTGAAGAGCTGTGCATACCAAATCGTGTATGTTTACTATTTTGATGGATTCAAAATATGAACTATGGTTCAAGAAGCTGTTGTTTGCTTTAAAGATGTTACTCCTCGTTCAGATTTTTTTGAGTGTGAAAGAGATTTATTTTTCCACTGAATTTATCTGCATTTTGCAGCTGCTTTTCACTATGCAAACTAACTTTAAGTACAACAGCAGGGTAGAGAACTGAATACTCCATGGTAATTCTATTCAATCATGTGGCTTTGCTCTCATAAGACATAATTTTCATAAGCTTAGGCCTACAGGAGTACTTGGCTGAACTGAGATATGATCAAACTCAACAGAGATTTTACATGGAGAGGCTATTCAACATTGGCCCAACACTGTAAGGGTTGTAATACAAAATCAACAGGGAAGACGAAGCCCATTAAGATTTGTAATTTTTGCTTCAAGTCCTTTTCAAATTAAATATTTATGAAGTCAAAACTGGATTGATAATGAGTCTGCAAGCTCACCCATAAGCTTCTTAGCAACCAGAGAGAGCAGATACCTTGCACCTCTTCCCACATGGCGAAGGCTATGTTAAACTCTCATTTTACATGAGTCTGAAGGATGCAGAGGGGGTTTAGTCAAGGAGAATGTGGATTAGGAAATTAGGCACAGAAGGGCACATGCTAAAAAGATGACGTATATTTCTTAAATTTACGTTAATTAGTCCCATAATAGATATGGGTTTTCGGTTTAAAATTTGGTAATCTAGCCCAAATTGTACGTATGTATGGGTTTTTCTGCTCCATTCAAAACAGCTTCTTAAAGTTGTACAGCAGTTTCCAATGCAACTACCTTCTTAATTAAGGACAATGAGTGAGTGATTGATGCTGTCAATTCCAGTGATGCCTACATCCTATCAGTGAAAGCAAAAGGTGGGAAACCTATGCTACAGAACTAAATCTTGGCTGAAGTCGGGTCTCGACCCAAAAAATCACCCATTCCTTTTCTCCAGAGATGCTGCCTGTCCAGCTAAGTTACTCCAGCATTTTGTGTCTATCTTCGGTTTAAACCAGCATCTGCAGTTCCTTCCTACACTTGTATTCTTTGTAACTGGTTTTACATTTTCTTCAATAGAAAATATCCCCTGCACCCCAACCTACTTCTTTCCAAACTAATCGCTATGTGTGAATATTATTTTGCAACTGGAGATTATTTTGTGGGCCTACAAACAAAATTAAAGGTATGTCCACAGGGAAGAATAGTGGTGCAGCAGTTGGTGACAGTAATCTGGCTTCTGTCCTGACTATTGAATCTTTCTGTGAGGAATTTGCTCTCTGTATTTCTTCTTTCATGTATGTTTCAAATGTTCGGCCAGGCTCATGCACAGTGGACAGCCTTTTCGTTTTCCACCACTAGATCTTCCAGGCAGCATTATTCACCAAGAATTGGGCATTTTAGTAGGTGTGGCATGGATTGTACAGATGTTCCACCTTCACATTCTGCGTCTGCCGCATCTGCATAGCCCCATTTGTTCATATTGGTCTTGCATCGGCCTATCCCGGTACAAAGCCTATTGAGGGACTTCCAGGTCTTCCACTCACACCTGTGACCAGGTGGTAGCTATCCCTTGGTTGGGATAGGCATATTTACGTGGTGGTAGTTTTCACTGTGTTTCTTTTCCCACAAGGCTAGTCGCGTTGCTTGAGGAGACTGTGTCAGCGGCTGGACTGTGTGGAGGAAGCTCTTCCTCGACTTCAGCTGTTTTGGGGCTGGGTGACGGGAGTGACAGGAATGGCGGGTGTCCCCAACTTGCCCACTACGTTCAGTTCTACTGGCACCTAATCTGCGGATTCCTGGTGGAGCAATACCGGCCAAGACATGCAAGCTATCCACATCCGTTGGTTTTAGGCAGCCAATGATGCATCTGCAGCTGTCATTAAGGGTGGCATCAACTTTCTTCGCATGAGATGACCTCTCCCAAACAGGACAAGCATACTCTGCAGCAGAGTAGCACATCGCAAGAGCAGTTGACCGCAGTGTGGATGCATTGGTACACCACGACGAGTTTGCCATCTTGTGTAGGAGGCTGTTCCTTGTCCTCACTTTGTCCTTCACCCTTTCGATGTGTTGCTTGAAGGAGAGGGGGGATGTATGGGTTTCATCCTGCATTTCAAAGATGTGCTGGTTGGTAGGATGAATAGTATTGTAAATTGATCCTAGTGTAGGGGGTAGCAATGCAATTGGAGAATGTGAGAGGGCGGTGTGGGGGGGAGGGGGGGTTGGATTGGAGGTGGGGGGGGGTGTTGGGAGAGCATGGGAGCTGATGGGCAACCAGGAGACAGTAGGTTACAGGGAAGTACTAGAGTAATGGGACTAATGGGATTACTCAGAAAATTTACATACTCTCAATGGGTTGAACGGCCTTCTTCTCTGCCACAAGAAACATAGAGTCAGAGAACTATATTGCTTGGAAGCAGGCTACCTGGACTAACTTGTCCATGCTGACCAAATTGGCTGGTACCATTTGTTTGCATTTGGTCCATATCTCTCTAAAGTCTTCTTATCCATATATCCGGCAAAATGTCTTTTCTAGTTTAGTTTTAGAGATACAGTGTGAAAACAGGCTCTTCGGCCCACCGAGTCCACATCAACCAGTGACCCCGATGTATTAACACTATTCTACACACACTAGGGATAATTTACATTTATACCAAGCCAATTAACCTACAAACCTGCACGTCTTTGGAGTGTGGGAGGAAACCAAAGATCTTGGGGAAAACCCACGCTGGTCATGGGGAAAACATACAAACTCTGTAGAGACAGGCACCAGTAGTCAGGATCGAACCCAGGACCCAGGTTTTTGTTACTGTAAGGCAGCAACCCTACCTATGTGCCACCTTTTGAAAGTTGTAATTGTATCTACTTCTATAGCTTCTTCTGGCAGCTCATCCTAGATAAGGACTATGCTCTGAGTCTAAAGTTTGCATCTGAGGTCCCTCTTAAATCCTTCCCTCTCACCTTAAGCCCATGTCCTCTAGTTTTAGAATCATGTAAACTGGGAAAATGCAATGAGCGATCACACTGGCCAGGCCTCTCATGAGCTTCTTTACTAAAATAAGGTTAGTCAGCAGTTTACTCCCCAAAGTAAAATGTCCCAGTCTACCAAGCCTCTCTATAACTCAATCCCACAAGTCCAGGAAATATGATAGTGAATCTCTGCTGAACCACTTTCGAACCATCAATAACTTGTCCTTGGTAATTAGTATATCATCTAAGACATTGCATCTCGCAGCTCAATTCTTTCACTTCCATGATCTGCTCCACAGTAAAAACAGATAAGAAATATTTATTTAATATCAGCCCCACTTCTTGTGGTTTTATTCTGATCTTTAACAGGACCTATTCTCTCTCTCGCGATTATTTTATTCCTAATATACCTGTGAATGAAAAGATCCCTTGCTTTTAATGGTAAATATCAGCTACTTAAACCCATTATCTGTCCTGTTTTCCATATTTCCACCCAAGCTGGTTATCCCAGGTCTCTCTCTATGCTTAGCCCAGACATGTCTGCACGCATGGATGCATATTCAATTCAGCGATGGTAATGACTATCAGGAAAAAGCTATCTTTAGAGTTAAGAGTTGATTCTTCGCTACAACAATTTTCTTTTTGAGAAACTATTTGCCAGAGCATAATGAAGTTAAAAATACACATTGCACCTGGGGTACTGGGACCAGTAATGTGCACCTCAAGTACGCATGAAAGATCTCTCACGCATTATTCCAGTCATAATTGGTATCCACCATAAATAGGCATGAAGCTCTTGATGTACTTAACTAAACAGAAGCTGAACTGCATCTGACCTCCACTTTGAGGGTGGCATGGTGGTGCAGCGGTAGAGTTGCTGCTTTATAGCGCCAGACACCCAGGTTTGATCCTGACTACAGGTGCTGTCTGTACAGAGTTTGTACATTCTCCCTGCGACCACGTGGGTTTCCTCTGGGTTCTCCGGTTTTCTCCCACACTCCAAAGATGTACAGGTTTCTAGGTTAATTGGCTTGGTATAATTGTAAATTGTCCCTAAGTGTGTGTAGGATAGCGTTAGTGTGCAGGGGTCGCTGGTCGGCGTGGAAGCAGTGAGCTGAAGGGCCTATTTCTGTGCTGTATCTCTAAACTAAAAAGAAACTGAACTACTCAGGATTCTCCAGCAACACTGTTTGCAGAGGTAGGAAAAACTGGGAAGTCAAAGGTCATTAACCTGAAATATTAAACTTTTTTTTTTCACTCTCTGCCTTTGTACAAAATTTCCTTTTAAAAAGTTTAAAATGATCAAGAGCTAGAGGGCAGAGGTTTAAAGTGATTTGGGAAAGATTTAATAGTCAAGTCAACTTTATTTGTCACATACACATACAAGATGTGAAGTGAAATGGCAATGCCTGCGGACTGTGCAAAAACTACAGAACAGAATGAGTATTTACATGTTGGAAAATATCTTTTTACAAAAGACACAACACAACAGTAAATGAGTACAGTAAATTAGTCCCTGGTGAGATAAGAGTTTCCAGTCGTGACGGCCTGTGGGAAGTAACTCCGTCTCATCCTCTCTGTTTTCACAGCATGACAGCGGAGGCGTTTGCCTGACCGTAGCAGCTGGAACAGTCCGTTGCTGGCATGGTAGTGGTCCCCCATAATGTTGCTGGCTCTGGATCTGCACCTCCTGGTGTATAGAGCTGTTCCCAAACCAGTTTTGCGATGTTGCCGGACAAGATGCTTTCTACAGCCCCAGAGTAGAAGCACTGAAGGATCCTCAGAGAGATTCTGAATTTCCTCAGCTGCCTGAGATGGTAAAGGCGCTGCCTTGCCTTACTCTCCAGTGCGGCAGTGTGTGTTGTTCATGTCAGATCCTCTGTGATGTGGACTCCCAGGTATTTAAAGCAGCCCACCCTATCCACAGTAGTCCCATTTATCTCCAGTGGCATGTACGTCCTTGGATGTTGTGCCCTTCTAAAGTCCACAATCAGCTCCTGTGACATTCAAGAGGAGGTTGTTGTCCTGACACCAGAGTGCCAGATCAGCCACCTCCTCCAGGTAGGCCTTCTCATCATTAACGGAGATCAGGCCCCCCACCACAGTGTCATCACCACACTTGATGATGGAGTTGGAGCTGAGCCTGGCCACACAGTCATGTGTGTACAGGGAGTACAGTAGGGGGCTAAGGACGCACCCCTGGGGGGATCCTGTGTTCAGGGTGAGGGGTTTGGATGTATGTTTCCCCATCTTGACCACCTGGGGCCTGGCGGTGACAAAGTCCAGGACCCGGGCACACAGGGTAGTGTTAAGGCCCAGTTCCAGCAGCTTCTCAGCCAGTCTGGTGGGGACTATCATATTGAAAGCTGAGCTGGATTCAATAAACAGCATCCTCACAGCCCCCCTTCTGGCTGTCAAAGTGAGAGAGAGAGCTGTTTACTGAACCTGGGAGACCTCATCATCTGTGGATCTGTTCGGACGATATGCAAACTGCAGTGGGTCCATGTTGCGAGGGAGGAAGGCTCAGATGTGTTTCTTGATCAGCCTCTCAAAGCATTTCATGACCACCGAGGTGAGGACCACCGGTCGGTAATCATTCAAGTAACCTGGAGAGGCATTCTTTGGCACTGGAACAACGGTGGATCTTTTGAAGCAGGCAGGGAACATGGACTTGGCCAGGGAAAGGCTGAATATTGTGGTGAACACTGGAGCAAGCTGACTAGCGCAAGACTTTAGTACTCGCCCAGATATACCATCTGGGCCTACAGCTTTCCTCGTGTTCACACGTGTCAGAGCCCTCCTCACGTCATGCTCGGTCACCGAGAATGTGTGCACGTCCCCAGCAGTGGGCCTCCCTCCAGCCTCGCTAGCCAGCACGCTGGGAGTGTTGTTGTTAGCCGGTGAGCTAGGGGTGAAGTTGCCCATCTCCAATTGCGCGTCGAAGGAGTTCAGGTCATCAGTTAGGGAGGTGCCGGCATTTCCGGTTGAGGGAGGGCTGCTCCGGTGGTTAGTTACAGCCCGTGGCCCCTGCCAAAGGCGTCTGGTGTCACGCTGCTCCATCTGCGACTCCATCCTGTCCCTGTACCTCCTTTTTGCGTCCTTCACCATCCTTCGCAGCCAGTAGGACTCTGCCTTGTAGTCGTCCATATTGCCGGATGCCGGGCCAGAGTTGTAAGCAGCAGTGTGAGCATTCAAGGAAAGGCGAATGGACCTGTCCACCCAGGGTTTTGATTAGGAAAGATGCTAACCCTTATCATGGGGACAATGTTATTGGGTATTGTTGCAATGAAGTCCGCGACCGCTTCCGCGAACTCACTGACATCTCTGGAACTTGCTTGGAACATATTCCAGTCGACATCGCTCAGTGAATCTTGCAGCATGGCCTCTGAATGGTCAGACCACCGATTTACGTCCCTCGTCACTGCCGCATCCCGTACTATCCGTTGTTTATACTCCGGCAGCAGGATTTACCAAAAGGAGCGAGAGAAACAGCCTTGTAGCCTTTCCTGAACGGCGTGTAGCAGTGGTCCAAGATTCGTTCCCCTCTGGTGACACACGTGATGTGTTGGCAGAAGTTAGAAACCTGGAGGGCAACCTTTCACACACACAATGGTGGGTATGAGGAACGAGTTGCCAGAGTAAGCATTTGAGGCAGGTACTATAACAACATTTAAAAAACATTGGAATAGGCATATGGATAGGACATTTTTAGAGGGCCATGGACCAAACACCAGAAATGGGACTAGCTTAAATGGGGCATCTTGGCAACCATGGACGGGTTGGCCCGAAGGGCCTGCTTCTGTGCTGTGTGACTCTATGAGGCCGAATGCCAGGAGGTTTCTGGCCGAAAGAAACTCATTGGTGACCCTCGGACTATCTTTGATTGGATTTTACAGGTCTTGTCTTGCACTAAACGTTATTCACGTTAATCCCTACATGGCTCGATTGTAATCATGTGCTGTCTTTCAGCTGACTGGTTAGCACGCAACAAAAGCATTTCACTGTTCTTCAGTACACATGGCAATAAATTAAACTCAACTAAACAAAACTCAACTAAACTAAAAAGCCACAATGATGATTTCATCATTACCTACCATTATCAAAAGGATGGACCAAATTTAATGGCTGCATCTCATTCAAATATCCCCAGGCATCACAATGAGAAACAGTGGATCATTAAGAAACATAGAAACATAGACAATAGGTGCAGGAGTAGGCCATTCGGCCCTACGAGCCAGCACCGCCATTCAATATGATCATGGCTGATCATCTAAAATCAGCACCCTTTTCCTGCTTTCACCCCATACCCTTGATTCTGTTAAGAGCCATATCCAACTCTCTCTTGAAAACATCCAGGGAATTGGCCTCCATTGCCTTCAGTGGCAGAAAATTCCACAGATTCACAACTGTCTGAGTGAAAACGTTTTTCCTCATCTCAGTCCTAAATGGCCTCCCCCTTATTCTTAAATTCTGAACCCAGGTCTCGTTGCATCTCCCCTTTTCCTAATCTGAGATAGTCGGTTGATTCTTGTATGTGGGGTTAACTGCCGAGAGTTGTCTCATGGGTGACTTGTGCCTGGGAAGGAGGTGTCCCATTTGCGGTTAGTCAAGTATGGGGAAACAATTCCCCACTGAGCCCACTTTTGGCACAAATCTCCCACCCTGCTGCCAGGGCAATATTAGGTTGCTATCTGATGAAGATGTTATTAGTTAACATGAAAAGATTGCCATGGCTTTGGTTTCATCTGGCCTCCTTAATTGGATAGATTAAAATCAGGATCACAGCAGACCTAAAGCCATTGTCTCGATATAGAATCAAGTTCAGAAATCCCACTTAAGGGAACACTGCCACAAAGATCTCAATAATGAAATACATATGTAACCAGGGAATTCTGAACAACAGACCTCTGAAGAAGTGCCTTCAGCGTTTTTCACTTTCAATCTCAAGTCAACTTTTTCTATGTCTGTCGTGTTTCTTTTAGTCCTTGGAGCCAACTTTTCCTCCTGCCTTCTTCACTGACTCGTTTTTGAGCCATATACACCCATTTTTTACACATATTTTGTTTTACTTCAAGCCTAGACATCGCTTGAAGCTTTCATTCACCGCTCCGTCCAATGCGGGAGGAATTTCCTGTGTATCTCAAGTGCTTAGCAAAGATTTATTTACCTTGTACTTGCCAGTCCAGTGTCTGAACTATAGAATTCTGATGTAAAGTACATGTGGTTGTTGATAACACTACAGCTGCTATGATTAGCTTCCAGTTTGTTGTTATTCAGGTCAAAAACATTAGTACACAGTGGATGCACTGTGCTTTCGACATTGCAGTCTTTGTACACTTCAATTTACTGTCAGCATGACAATTTATGCTGGAAGTAATTTCCAGGCTTATGTGTATTCATGCCCACAGACTCAAACTTCATGTAATCCTTTGATTTGAATGAATAATAATGTGAGAAACAAAGATTTGCAATGCTAATGTTTATTCTGGAGAGCATTTTCTGCAGGCTAATACATCAGTGGGTGGACTTTGATAAACTGGTTGATGTACTGACATTTGTTTTCTGAGGCAAGCCAGCAGTACGGTGATCTCACGTCTTGCATTTGCACAATCAGAGGGTAATTGGACTGCAATCGAACGTATTAATCTGGTTCCCAAGAACAGTGCTCCTTATTCAGTGAGGATTCTCACCTGGGGTCAACAAGCAGCCCAGTACCTATTCATCACCAGCTTTCCCAATAAGCTGAGACTGAGGAATAGTCTGGGGTCAATGTATGGATGTGAAGCGGATGGCCCAGCACTGTGACCACTCACCCACCTTTCCCCCTACTCGACCGCTTCCCCACGCAATATACCACCAGGGGGCGCCGACGATGGCAGCCTCACCAACAGTCTGTCTTTTCGTCGCTTTTATGTTATTTTTAGTGTGTTTTAAAAGTTTGTTTTAATGTTCTCTGGTTAGTTTTATGTGGTGGATGGGGGAGGGGATTGGGGAAATTTTTTTTCAATCTCTTACCTTGCCAGAGATGCGATTGTTTTCCGGATCGTATTTCCGGTCGCTCTGTGGCCTAATATCGTGGAGCTGGAGGCCTTGCTCGGGACTGACTTGGAGCCCCACCGTGGGGATGTGGACTTACCATCGGAGCCTGCGATCCCTTGCCTGGGATCGACGCACCAACCGCGGCCCGTGGAGTTTAACACTGAGGAGCTCAAAGACTCAGGTAGAGACCATAGATGTCAGGAGCTCCAAATAATGCAGAATCAACTTTAATCATTTAGTTGGCAACATGAGTAATCTGCACAAATGTACTAAATTTACGCAATTCACTAGGGGGTCATAAACACCTCCGGGAAAATGCTGATTCACTAAAATAAGCAGGACCTTTGCTGTTACATCGAGAGTTGCTGCCTATTTATAGCAAATAAAATCCAATCACAGCTGTCGCTCAGTCTGCATATCTGTTTGACACGTGGCATACTTTCACCCCTCATTAAAAATAGTCTTCAGACTTGAGACTCTAAAGATCCAGCGCAGAGACAAGCCCTTCGGCCCACCGAGTCCACACCGACCAGTGATCACCCCATACACTAACACTATCCTGCACACTAGGGACAAGGAACAATTTTTCCAAAGCCAATTAACCTACAAACCTGTAAGAGTGTGGGTGGAAACCGGAGCACCGGAGAAAACCTACGCGGTCGCAGGGAATATGTACGCACTCTGTACAGACAGCACCTGTAGTCAGGATCGAACTGGGGTCTCTGGCGCTGTAAGGCAGCAACTCTACCGCTGCGTTGCCGTGCTATCCCTTAAAGGGTCTGTTTCTTCTGCCCTTTGAGACATGTACCCCCAGGGACTCAGAATCTCTGAGAGAAGGAATTTAACCTCATAAATGAGCAATGTCTTCGTTTAATACAATAGCACCTAGTTCTAGATTCCATCACAAACAGAAATATTCTGATCACATCCGGTCTTAGGATCCTTAACACATTTCAATCAAGTTTCCTCTCACGCTTCCTCTCTTCGAGAAATTAACTTACTGTAGCTTGCAAATTGAACGGATGAGCAGCACATATTTCTGCACAGCACAATCCAATTTCAATTGAAAAGTAATAATAACTGAATATCATAGATTTTCTGGAAGTTGCCCGAGGCATACAGTTTTTATTCCAGATCCCATAATGCATTGATTCATGAAGAACCCCTGTTATGTCAAGGTTTTCAACAACATACAGTGCCTGTGAAACTGACATCAACGTGACTTAATGGAACCTATCTGAACAGGTTACAGACTAACACTAGAAACACCACTCATACAGGTGTCCTTGAAGGTCATATTTAGCTTTATTAAAAGGAAATCAATAGGGCAAAAAGGGGCCAGGCGATAGGTCTGGCGGGAAGCATTAAGGAGAATCCCAAAAGATTTTATAAATACACAAGGGGGAAAATGGTAACTAGAGAGAGTAGGACCTCTCGGGAATCAAAACGGTCACCTCTGTGTGGAGCCACAGGAAATGGGCAAGTCCCTCAATGAGTATTTCACCTTTGCGTTTTCCGAGGAGAACGATAGTAGGACGGAGGAACTAGGGGCAGTCAATGGAAGTGTCTTGAGAGCAGTCAGTGTTATCATCGAAGAAGTACTGAAGGTACTATCGTGTATGAAGGTAAACAAATCTCCAGGGCCTGATCCGATACATCTGAGGACATTGTGGTAAAACCAGAGAGGTTGAAATTTACAAGTCATCCTTAAATACAGGAGAGGTGCCGGAAGACTGGAGGATGGTAAATATTGTGCCTCTATTCATGAAGGGCTGCAGGGAAAATGCTGAGAACTGTGCGCCAGTGAGCTTAACATCTGTAGTTGGAAAGATACCAGAGAATATTCTGAGGGATAGGTTAGACGCATATGGTCGGGCAATGGTCGGCTGATTGGGGATAGTCAGCATGATTTTGTATGTGGGAGGTCGTGTCTCACAAATCTGATTGATTTTTTTGAAGACGTGCCCAAAAAGGTCGATGAGGGCAGAACTGTCGATGTTGTGTACATCGATTTCAGTAAGGCATTTGACAGGGTTCCGCATTGTAGGCTGCTCTGGAAGGTTAGATCACATAGGATCCAAGGAGAGATAGCTGAATGGATAGCAAATTGGAAGGAAGCAGACGGTGGTGGTGGAAGGTTGCTTCTCAAACTGGAGGCCTGTGACTACTGGTGTGCCTCGGGGTTCAGTGCTGGGCCCATTACTATTTGACATCTACATCAATGATTTGGATGAGAACATACAGGGCAAGATTATCAAGTTTGCTAACAAAAGTGTAGATGGTATGTATGTACACCTTTAATAGTAGTGACGAAGCCCTTGCTAACCACTCCCCCACCAGCCAGTATAATGGTGACCTTCCCACCCATAGCTCTCTCTCTAGAGTCCGTGACAGACCACATACAGCTAGGGCAGTGATGTGTGTGTACGTTTAATAAAGTAGTAGTAAAGATTCATCTGTGTATACCTGTACTCTTTACATGGTGTCAGAAGTAATGCTGTGAAGACGTTTCCCTGAGGTCACCTACGTGGGACAGGTCTTCACAGCATCGGGGCTGAAGCCCGACCCGCAGAAGACGGCCGCTATATCCCAGATGCCTGCACCTGCTGACGTGTCATGCCTCCAGCGCTTCCTGGGCATGGTCAACTACCTGGGAAAGTTCATCCCCGACTTAAGCGAACTGAGCGCACGTCTGAGAGACCTGATAAAAAAAGGGCACTGTCTGGGCCTGGTTCCCGCAACACCAGAAAGCTTTTGACATTCTCAAATCTAAGTTGATCAGCACGCCAACGTTGAAGTATTTTGACCTCCAGCACCCCGTCGTTCTCACATGCGATGCGTCTAAGTTTGGCCTCGGGGCCGCCTGCTTGCAGCTCCATGACGGAGTACAACTGCCCGTATCTTACGCATCACGTACGATGACTCTCGCTGAACAGCGCTGTGCCCAAATAGAAAAAGAATTGCTGGCTGTTGTCTTTGCCTGCTCAAAGTTCAAGGACTATATTCTGGGCACCTGCTTCACTATTGAGACGGACCATCAGCCTCTGGTTACTATCCTCAACAAGCCGATACACGTGGCCTCCTCTCGGCTTCAGCGCATGATGCTCCAGCTACAACGGTTCACTTTTACCGTGGTTTATCGAAAAGGCAAGGACATGTTTGTTGCCGACACGCTATCTCGGGCGCCTCTCGCATCCACAACCCGTCACCCCTACGAGGCGTCCGATTTGATAGTCCTCAACGTTAATTTTGTGCCCTCCAGTCAGATGAAGTCTCTGGCCCAGCACACGGCGGCTGACGCTTCGCTACAACAGCTGGCCGCGATTATCAAGCAGGGCTGGCCAGACCGCCGTTCTTCCCTGCCAGCCGCAGCGGTGCCCTATTTTCTGGTTGGTGACGAGTTGGTGCTGCGTGATGGTGTGATTGTGAAGGGGCACAAGGTGGTGGTGCCCGCAGCACTTCGAGAACAATACTTTGAAACTGCCCATCATGGCCATCCCGGGGCCGAAGCCACTCTTTCCATCGCTCATGAGCCAGTTTCTACTGGCCTGATATGGCAGGTTAATTCCGGGACAGGGTTTCCTCGTGCCCTACTTGCAACAGCCTCGCCCCGCAACAGCAGCGGCAGCCCCTCTTGCAGCAGCCTGCTCCCGACCTCCCCTGGTCTGCGCTGGCAACTGACATTTTCGAGTGGCGTGGAAAGCACTTTCTCGTGCTTGTCGGCTCTTACTCCAGCTGGTTCGAGGTTGACCAGCTTCACTCTTTGTCTTCATCTGCTGTCATGGAAAAGCAGCGCCGTCACTTCGCTACTTTTGGGTCCCCGGCCAGCCTGCAGTCGGACAACGGCAGTCAATTCACCAGTACCGAATTCCGTGCTTTTGCTGAGCGCTGGAATTTCCGTCATTACACCAGCAGCCCGGAGTACCCGCAGAGCAACGGCCCGGCTGAGCACGTGGTCCGCAGTGCCAAAGGACTGCTGGACGCTGTCGCTTGTCCCGCTCCGACATCTACCTGGCTCTCCTGAACCTCCGCAACATCACTCGCGACCATACCCTGGGATCCCCGGCTCAGCACCTCATGTCCTGTGTTACGCGGCCTCCGATCCCGATGTCACAGCAGTCGCTTGCTCCCTCCGTTTTTAAACCTGCCACGGTCCAGAAACGAATCGACCACAAACACCGTATCCAGAAACGTTCCCATGACAAATCCTGCAGTGTCCTCCGTCCTCTCTTTCCAGGCCAGGTCGTCCGTATGCGGTCCACCTCTGGCCACTCCAGGCTTGCCGTTGTTGTCGGTTCTGCTGGCTCCCCTCGTTCATACCTTGTCAACCACGATGGCACAATCTACCGTAGATCTCGTCAACATCTCCGGCTCGTGAACCAGCCTCATCCCCCTCCAGCTGCTCCTTATGCCCCCCCCTGTGCCGCATTCGCCGCCTCGCGCCGTGCCCACCCTGCTTAGTCCTCCCTCTCGGCCCTCCACGGTGCATCCTCCCGCTACACTCCCTGGTTCTCCGGCCTTCTCGCCTCCCCCCTCTCCGTCCTCTCCACTGCCTCCATCGCCCAGGAGTTCTCCTGTCCGTGGCTCCCCTCCTGCCCCGGCGCCAGTCCCTCTCGTTCCCGTCGGGGGGGGGGGGGGGGATGTGATGGCGAAGTCCGGACCCGGTCTGGTCGCCTGGTCAGGCCGCCAGATCGTTACGGTGATTACGTGTGATTTTGCGTTCCTGTATTACTGCTGTTTACTTTCCCTTAGCGCATGAGATGTGGTCGCCCTGTCACTACTTGCTGTTTTGTTTTTATAGAGGAAGGATTTAGATGGTATGTATGTACACCTTTAATAGTAGTGACGAAGCCCTTGCTAACCACTCCCCCACCAGCCAGTATAATTGTGACCTTCCCACCCTTAGCTCTCTCTCGAGAGTCCGTGACAGACCACGTACAGCTAGGGCAGTGATGTGTGTATACGTTTAATAAAGTAGTAGTAAAGATTCATCTGTGTATGCCTGTACTCTTTACAAAAAGTGGGTGGTTTTGCAGATAGTGAAGATGGTTGTGAAAGATTGTAGCAGGTTATTGATCGATTGGCCATGTGAGCGGAGGAATGGCTGATGGAATTTAATAAAAAGAGCTGTGAGATGTTTCATGTTGGTACGTCTAATTAGGGCAGGACCTACATAGTGAATGGTAGGCCTCTCGGGGGTGGAGCAGAGGGATCGAGGAATACAGCTGCATGGTTCCTTGCAGGTCGAGTCGCAGGTAGATAAGGTGGTCGAAAAGGCTTTTGGCATTTTGGAGTATTGAATGTAGAAATTGGGAGGTCATGTGCAGTTGTATAAGACGTTGGTGAGACCGCATTTAGAATATTGTGTTCAGTTCTGGGCACCATGTTATTGGAAAGATATTGTCGGGCTTAAAAGGATTCAGAGAAGATTTACAAGGTTGTTGCCAAGACTAGAAGGTGTGAGCTATAGGGAGAGATTAAGTAGGCTGGGTCTCTATTCCTTGGAGCGCTGAAGGATGAGGGGTAACCATATTGAGGTGTATAAAATTATGAGAGGAATAGATCAGGGAGATGCACAGTATTTTGCCCAGGGTAGGAGAATCAAGGACAAGAGGACATAGGTTCAAGGTGAAGGGGAAAAGATTTTTCACACAAAGGGTGGTAGGTTTATAGAACAAGCTGCCAGAGGAGCTAGTTGAGGCTGGGACAATCCTAACATAGAAACATAGAAAATAGGTGCAGGAGTAGGCCATTCGGCCCTTCGACCCTGCACCACCATTCAATATGATCATGGCTGATCATCCAACTCAGTATCCTGTATATGCCTTCTCTCCATACCCCTGATCCCTTTAGCCACAAGGGCCACATCTAACTCCCTCTTAAATATAGCCAATGAACTGCCCTCAACTACCTTCTGTGGCATAGAATTCCAGAGACTCACCACTCTCTGTGTGAAGAATGTTTTCCTCATCTCGGTCCTAAAGGAATTCCCCCTTATCCTTAGACTGTGACCCCTTGTTCTGGACCTCCCCAACATCGGGAACAATCTTCCTGCATCTAGCCTGTCCAACCCCTTAAGAATTTAGTAAGTTTCTATAAGCCCCCCCCCCTGTTTAAAAAACAGTTAAACAGGTGCATGGATAGGACAGGTTTGGAGGGATATGGACCAAGTGCAGACAGGTGGAACTAGTGTAGCTGGGACATTTTGGCTGGTGTGGGCAAGTTGGCCTGAAGGGCCTGTTTGCACACTGTCTCACTCTATGACTCTATGACAATTTACCCTGCACCCCAACAGGAGAAGTTCTGCAGCAACAATTCACTACTCTGCCGATAAAGCACTCAAATCTCTCTGAAAGCCTGAGGAAGTGTCAGTTGAAATGATGTTGAGATCCATGCAAAACTGCTGGTGCAGCTGGTAGAGCAACTGCCTCACAGCACCAGAGACTGAGGTTCGATCCTCACCTCGAGTGCTATGTGGAGTTTACTTGTTTTCTTCGTGATGGCGTGGGTTTCGTCCGGGTGCTCCAGTTTCCTCCCACATCCTAAATATGTGTGGGTTTGTAGAAACATAGAAACAAAGACATAGAAACATAGAAAATAGGTGCAGGAGGAGGCCATTCGGCCCTTCAAGCCAGCAGATTCAGATTCAGATTCCTTTATTGTCATTCAGAACCTTTCGGTCTGAACGAAATTTGTTACCTTGCAGTCATAACATGTAATAAATTAAAAACAAAACACACAATAAACACATAATTTAACATCCACCACAGTGAGTTCACCAAGCACCTCCTCACTGTGGTGGAAGGCAAAAGTCTTAAAGTCTTTGTCATTTTCCCCTACTTGTTCCCCCACTGTACTGAGGCAATCCAGGCCTTCGATGTCATCGTCCACCAGGCCCGCGGCCGAGCCTCCGAAGCCAGGCCGCCACCGCCGCCGCCGCCGGAACGCCGTGAACACCACCACAGCCCCCAGCCAGGATCGACCACGGGGAACGCTGGAGCCGCCGGAGCTCTGAAGCCGGGCCGCCGCTGGAGCACCTGCTCTGGAGATGAGAGCGCCGAAGCCGGCCGCCGCTGGAGCACTGCTGGAGAGCCGCTGCTGAGCACACCCGCTGGAGAGCCGCTGGAGAGCCGGAGCCGCCGGAGCGCCGAAGCCGGGCCGCGCTGGAGCACCCGCTGGAGAGCCGCCGAGCGAATGCCGGGCCGCTGCTGGAGCACCGCTGGAGCAACTGCTGGAGCGCCGAAGCCCCGAAGCCGGCCGCCGCCGCCGCTGGAACACTGGAGCTCTGAACGCCATTCATTGCGATCATGGCAGATCATCCCCAATCAATAACCCGTGCTTGCCATCTCCCCATATTCCTTGATTCCACTTGCCCATAGAGCTCTATCTAATGCCCCTGCCCCACTTAGGAAACCTGAACGGAAACCTCTGGAGACTTTGCGCCCCACCCAAGGTTTCCGTGCGGTTCCCAGAGGTTCCCGGAGGTTTTTGTCAGTCTCCCTAATGGTCAAAAGTGGTTTCCGTTTTAAAAACCGGTAATTTTTTAGTCAAAGCCAGTTGCTATGCTAGTTGAAGGTGGTTGCCGGAGGACAAAAACCTCCGTGAACCACACGGAAACCTTGGGTGGGGCGCAAAGTCTCCAGAGGTTTCCGTTCAGGTTTCCTAAGGGGGACAGGGGCATTACTCTCTCTTAAATCCATCCAGTGATTTGACCTCCACTGCCCTCTGTGGCAAGGAATTCCACAAATTCACAACTCTCTGGGCGAAAAAGTTTTTTCTCACCTCAGTCTTAAATGGCCTCCCCTTTATTCTAAGACTGTGGTCCCTGGTTCTGGACTCGCCCAACATTGGGAACATTTTTCCTGCTCCTAGTTTTTCCAGTCCTTTTATAATTTTATATGTTTCTATAAGATCCCACCTCATCCTTCTTAACTCCAGTGAATACAAGCCTAGTCTTTTCAATCTTTCCTCATGACAGTCCCACCATCCCAGGGATCAATCTTGTGAACCTACGCTGCACTGCCTCAATCACAAGGATTTCCTTCCTCAAATTAGGAGACCAAAACTCTACACAATACTTCAGGTGTGGTCTCACCAGAGGCCCAAAACAACTGCAGAAGAATCTCTTTACTCCTATACTGGAATCCTCTTGTTATGAAGGCCAATATTCCATTAGCTTTCTTCACTGCCTGGGTTAATTGGGCTCCGTAAATTCCCCGTAGTGTGTAGGGAGTGACTGCGAAAGTGGGGTAACACAGAACTAATGTGAATGGGTGATCAGCATGTCCTCGGTGGACCAAAGGGCCTGGTCATGCTGTATCTCTAAACAGTCTCCACTATATCCATGGCTCTTGCAACCATCTCCATACCAATGTGTACCATGCAGTGCCTTAGTGCTGACATCAAAAATATTCTGCAAAGATTGAAGTCAGTGGCTGCTTACACCATTCTGTAGAATTTCACAATGTTATCCTGTCCAAACAATCCAAATGTAAAACAAGGTGGTTTAGTAATCGATATAGACAAATGGCAGATGATAAGTAATTTGGGGTGACACTTCCACACTGTAAGCAATCAGTACATAGAATTGCTAAGAGAAGTTCCATTCCACAAGAGTGAATCAATGTGCGGCCTGTAGTTCGAAGGATGTGCAATGGTTTTGTATGTCATGCCTGAATAATATTAATGATGTGTTGGAGAGATGAAGATAAGCCAAAATGAATGGGGTAATTGTGCAGACTACCTGATATGGAGTTGGTGAGCCAAATTTGCAGATGTCGCAAAGCTGGGTGTCAGTGTGAATTGTGAGGAGGATGCTATGAGAATGCAGGGTGACTTGGACAGGTTGGGTGAGTGGGCAGATGCATGGCAGATGCAGTTGTAATGTTGATAAATGTGAAGTTATCGACTTTGGTAGCAAAAACAGGAAGGACAATTATGACCTAAATGGTGTCAAGTTGGGAAAAGGGGAAGTACAACAGGATCTGGGGGTCCTTGTTCATCAGTCAATGAAAGTAAACATGCAGGAACAGCAGGCAGTGAAGAAAGCGAATGGCACGTTGGCCTTCATAACACGAGGAGTTGAGAATGGGAGCAAAGAGGTCATTCTGCAGTTGTGCAGGGCCCTAGTGAGACCACATCTGGAGTATTGTAACCAGTTTTGATCTCCAAATTTGAGGAAGGACATTCCTGCTATTGAGGGAGTGCAGCGTGGGTTCACAAGGTTAATTTCTAGGATGGCGGGACTGTCATATGCTGAGAGAATGGAGCAGCTGGGCTTGTATAATCTGGAATTTAGGATGAGAGAGGATCTCATTGAAACATATAAGATTATTAAGGTTTTGGACACGCTAGAGGTGTTGGGGAGTTCAGAACCAGGGCCACAGTTTAAGAATAAGCAGTAAGCCATTTAGAACGTAGGTGAGGAAACACTTTTTCACACTGAGAGTTGTGAGTCTGTGGAATTCTCTGCCTCAGAGGGCGGTGGAGGCTAGTTCTCTGGATACTTTCAAGAGAGAGCTAGATATGGCTCTTAAAGATAGCAAAGTCAGGGGATATGGGGAGAAGGCAGAAACGGGGTACTGATTGTGGATGATCAGCCATGATCTCATTGAATGGGAGCACAATTGTTGCAGAGCGGAGGAGAGTCTTATGTGAGATTTGAATTAGAAGGCCTGCCTTAACAATCTTTGTAGCTGTGGACTTATTACAGAATAGTTGTCTGATTCTGACTGTGATGGTCCGATTAATGACCCCTCTGACTTTGCTTGTGTTGATTTCTGGAAAGTTATCTGCAGATTCTTTGGTCACTGAGTAGAAACAATTGCTTGATCCCCATGTAGAAGATCTCTGTCAACTTTCTAAGATCCCTAGTTCAGCATCTGAAAATTGGGGGCAGGTTTGAATTCCCAAAGAAGATTCCTGTGCTTATCTGGTGGAGCAAGCTACTTTTAAAGAGTGATTTCAACATAACAACTTTAGGGTAACATTTAGGCAATGTGCAGTTTAAGGAGCATTGACATGCTGTGTACTGGATGATAATGAATGATAATTGGTTTCTCTGCTTAATAACGGGCACATATTTGGGCACAGGCCATGTGCTCATGACTAAAATGGTGCCATAATACATTAATTTCTATCACTTTATTTAGAAACATAGAAACATAGAAATTAGGTGCAGGAGCAGGCCATTTGGCCCTTCGAGCCTGCACCGCCATTCAATATGATCATGGCTGATCATCCAACTCAGTATCCTATACCTGCCTTCTCTCCATACCCCCTGATCCCTTCAGCCACAAGGGCCACATCCAACTCCCTCTTAAATATGGCCAACGAACTGGCCTCAACTACCTTCTGTGGCAGAGAATTCCACAGATTCACCACTCTCTGTGTGAAAAATGATTTTCTCATCTCGGTCCTAAAAGACTTCCCCCTTATCCTTAAACTGTGACCCCTTGTCCTGGACTTCCCCAACATCGGGAACAATCTTCCTGAATCTAGCCTGTCCAACCGCTTAAGAATTTTGTAAGTCTCTATGAGGTCACCCCTCAATCTTCTAAATTCCAGCGAGTACAAGCCAAGTCTATCCAGTCTTTCTTCATATGGAAGTCGTGCCATCCCAGGAATCAGTCTGGTGAACCTTCTCTGTACTCCCTCTATGGCAAGAATGTCTTTCCTCAGATTAGGAGACCAAAACTGTACACAAAACTCCAGGTGTGGCCTCACCAAGACCCTGTACAACTGCAGTAGAACCTCCCTGCTCTTGTACTCAAATCCTTTTGCTATGAATGCCAACATACCATTCGCTTTCTTCACAGCCTGCTGCACCTGCATGCCTACTTTCAATGACTGGTGTACCATGACACCCAGGTCTCGCTGCATCTCCCCTTTTCCTAATCGGTCACCATTCAAATAATAGTCTACTTTCCTGTTTTTGCCACCAAAGTGGATAACCTCACATTTATCCACATTATACTGCATCTGCCATGCATTTGCCCACTCACCCAGTCTATCCAAGTCATCCTGCAGCCTCCTAGCATCCTCCTCACAGCTAACACTGCCCCCCAGCTTCGTGTCATCCCACAAACTTCGAGATGTTGCATTTAATTCCCTCGTCCAAATCATTAATGTATATTGTAAATAGCTGGGGTCCCAGCACTGAGCCTTGCGGCACCCCACTAGTCACTGTCTGCCATCCTGAAAAGGACCCGTTCACTCCTACTCTTTGCTTCCTGTCTGCCAGCCAGTTCTCTATCCACATCAATACTGAACCACCAATACCGTGTGCTTTAAGTTTGTATACCAATCTCTTGTGTGGGACCTTGTCGAAAGCCTTCTGAAAGTCCAGATACAACACATCCACTGCTTCTCCCTTATCCACTCTACTAGTTACATCCTCAAAAAATTCAATAAGGTTCGTCAGACATGATTTACCCTTCGTAAATCCATGCTGACTTTGTCCAATGATTTCACCACTTTCCCCACTACCGATGTTAGACTAACTGGTCTATAATTCCCCGTTTTCTCTCTCCCTCCCTTTTTAAAAAGTGGGGTTACATTAGCTACCCTCCAATCCTCAGGAACTAAAGAATCTAAAGAGTTTTGAAAAATTATCACATCTGCTATTTCTGGGGCTACTTCCTTAAGTACCCTGGGTTGCAGCCAATCTGGCCCTGGGGATTTATCGGCCTTTAATCTATTCAATTTACCCAACACCACTTTCCGGCTAACCTGGATTTCACTCATTTCCCCCATCTCATTTGACCCGCGATCCCCTGCTATTTCTGGCAAATTATTTATGTCTTCCTTAGTGAAGACAGAACCAAAGTAGTTATTCAATTGGTCTGCCATGTCCTTGTTCCCCATGATCAATTCACCCGTTTCTGACTGCAAGGGACCTACATTTGTTTTAACTAATCTTTTGCGCTTCACATATCGATTAAAACTTTTGCAGTCAATTTTTATGTTTCCTGCCAGTTTTCTTTCATACTCCATTTTCCCTTTCCTAATTAAGCCCTTTGTCCTCCTCTGTTGGTCTCTGAATTTCTCCCAGTCCCCTGGTAGGCTGCTTTTTCTGGCTAATTTGTACGCTTCATCTTTTTCTTTGATACTATCCCTGATTTCCCTCGTTATCCACAGATGCGCCACCTTCCCTGATTTATTCTTTTGCCATACTGGGATGAACAAGTGTTGTAGTTCATCCATGCAGTCTTTAAATGCCTTCCATTGCATATCCACCGTCAACCCTTCAAGAATCAATGGCCAATTCACGTCTCCTGCCCTCAAAGTTTCCTTTCTTGAAGAACTCAACCATATTATGGTCACTCTTGCCCAAGGGGCCACGTACAACAAGGCTGCTAACTAACCCTTCCTCATTACTCAATATCCAGTCTAGAATAGCCTGCTCTCTCGTTGGTTCCTCTACATGTTGGTTTAGAAAACTATCCCGCATACATTCCAAGTAATCCTCTTCCTCAGCACCCCTGCCAATTTGATTCACCCAATCTATATGTAGATTGATGTCACCCATTATAACGGTTTTACCTTCGTTGCACGCATTTCTAATTTCCCATTTGATGCCATCCCCAACTCCACTACTACTGTTAGGTGGCCTGTACACAACACCCACTAGCGTTTTCTGCCCCTTAGTGTTTCGCAGCTCCACCCATATCGATTCCACATCCTCCACGCTAATGTCCTTCCTTTCTATTGCGTTAATCTCCTCTCTAACCAGCAACGCTACCCCACCTCCTTTTCCTCTCTGTCTATCCTTCCTGAATATTGAATATCCCTGGATGTTCAGCTCCCAGCCTTGGTCACCCTGGAGCCATGACTCCGTGATCCCAACTATATCATAATTATTAATAGCTATCTGCACATTCAACTCATCCACCTTATTACGAAATTCCTTTTAGTCGTCCTCTATGTACTCAGTACAAAAATCTAGAAAAGTTTGATCTTTACTTTTGCGATATGGTGTGCTCAACTGAGTCCCACTGAGTACGCACCGGCCAGCAATCACTCCATACACTAGCACTATCCTACACACTAAGGACAACTTACAATGTATCAGAGGCAATTAACCTCCAAACCTGTACATCTTTGAAGTGTGGGAGGAAACCAGAGCACTCAGTGAAAACCCATGTGCTCACAGGGAGAACGTACAAACTGCGTGCAGACAGTACCCGTAGTCTGGAACAAACACAGGTCTCTGGCTCTGAACAACTCTACCCCTGCGCCACTGTGCCAACCTGTATACTTTGAGGTTGAGAAGAATGAGGGGTGATTGTATTCAAATATAGACTGAATAGTTCCTTTAAGAAGCAGATGAGGAGGAATTTCTTTAGTCAGAGGGTGGTGAATCTGTGGAATTCTTTGCTATAGGAGATTGTGGAGGCCAAGCCAATGGATATTTTTAAGGCAGAGATAGATAGATTTCTTGTCATGGGTTACGGGGCAAAGGCAGGAGAATGGGGTGAGGAGGGTGAGATAGATCAATCATGATTGAATGGCGGAGTAGACTTGATGGGCTGAATGGCCTAATTCTGCTCCTATCACTTATGACATAACATTCTAAAAGGGCATGTGAGGATAGATATTAAAGTGTTGGATTAGTGGGAGATTATCAAAGAAGAGGACATTGTTACAAGATAAGGGGTAGCATTTAAAATGGAAGTGTGTAGGAACTGTTTGGTGAATGTCTGGAATTATCTTCTCTGGAGGGTTGTGGAAGCTGGACCCCTAACAAGAAGCATTTAACGAGGAAGTAAAGTAGGTTTTGATAGATTGGAGAATTGAGGGCCGTATGGCAGATTAGCCATGATGATATTGAATGACAGGGCTAGTTTTAGAGCAAAGTGATCTATTCCTGCTCTTTTTTCTTCTGTGCACTGTGTGAGATCAATTTGTCGATACCCTGCCACATTTTCCTGCACTGAATTAATTATTACAATGGTGAAAGAAGTTTGCATGTTCTTTAGGGTGCTATATTGTCATGTAGAGAGTTGCATAAATATAAATTATTTCTTGCAATTGTAATTATGCTCCTAAAGCTAATCCTCCTTAGTCTAGTTCAGTAAAACACTGAATCAAGGACTGGACCACTAAACTTTATTTCATGAAACAATAACAAACTCCCTATGCAATACCTAACCACCGCGAGATCGATCCTTGTCTCTGCTTGTCCAAGCCCCTCCGCCTCGTGCAAGCAGATACCTCCAAAAGTGCCCCTCCAGAAGATTGACAACAATACTAGTGGGAATCACTTTTTATAGGTCATCAGATCCTGCGGGGCAGAACTACAATGGGGTGGTAGCCCCTACAAACCAATCACAGACTTCATAGAAACATAGAAAATAGGTGCAGGAGGAGGCCATTCGGCCCTTCAAACCAGCACCACCATTCATTGCGATCATGGCTGATCATCCCCAATCAATAACCCGTGCCTGCCTTCTCCCCATATCCCTTGATTCCACTAGCCCCTAGAGCTCTATCTAACTCTCTCTTAAATCCATTTAGTGATTTGTCCTCCACTGCCTTCTGTGGCAGGGAATTCCACAAATTAGTAAGATTAAATGAGAACTTACCAGTTTGAAGTTTGATCTTTATTTTATGAGGAGTTTCGTTGGTGATTACATGAAGAAGACCCCGTCAGGCCGCATGCACGTCAATCTTCAAAGCAGCGGTATGTAATCACAGGTAACAGTTATTTAAGTATAATAGTGAGAGCAGAAACCTAGAATTACCAGATGACCTTTGTCAGAGAGGGTTAGGCGTGGAGGGCACATAATCACCAACGTGATTCCTCATAAAATAATGATCAAACTTCAAACAGCTAAGTTCTCATTTAATCTCACTATTTTACTTCGGAGTCACATGAGTGACTATGTGAAGATTTCAAAGCTCTGTGAATTCATGCCGTAGATTCAAGTCCAGGCGTCTCACTGCATTCGATTGACTCAGAATGAGGAAGGAATCAATAATGCATTAAACCATGACATTGATTTTAAATGTAATAACGGTTTAATTTTTCAAAGAAAACGATAGCAACTCCTCTGTCCCAGCGGGAAGCTATAAAGCTGAACTTAAAACAGAACGGGCAATACCCCTGGTTCAGCAAGTGGTTTATGATAATATTGCTGAAACATCCGCTCACTTGACCACCCCGCGGCCGCGAGGAGATGGTCTATGGGGATGTCCATTGCCCTGGCCGCTGATGTTGATGCCACCCTGGTGGAATGAGATTTAAAAGATGTCATTGTCAATACTTGCATAAACCAGAACCTGCTTTAGCCACCTTGAAATAGTCTGAACCGACACCTTACTATGCGGTTTTCTGTGGCTAATCGATAATGCTGATTCCGCACCTCTTAGGGTGCTGGTGGCCTTGATGTAACATAATAAGTGTGACACCACACATAGGTGTGAATCTGTAGGGTATGCTGAAAAGGTAATCCTAAACCCTGTCACCCCCAGTCTGCTCTGCTTGAGCAGATCGTAGATGGAAAAAGTAATGGCATCTGTAGATACTTCCATCTTGTCGAGTCGCAGCTTCTGAAAGGTCTGCACCAGTTGCGCTGAAACCAGTGCCATGAGCATGACTACCTTCATGAAGAGTTTGGCCAAACACAAGACTGTGATAGGAGTCCATTGATGAAGCTGCATAAGTACTTCACTAACATCCTAGATTATCGAATACCTGGGCCTGGGAGGATTGGAATTAAAAATTCCCTTCATAAATCTAGAGATGAGAGGGTGTGACCCCACAGAATATCATTCTGATCCTATCCATAAAGATGAAGACAGGGCACTTCTGGCCATGTTGATCGCACTATAGCTTAATCTTTGATCGAAAAAGAGGGTTGACAGGAACTCTAGTACGTCGGAGATGCCTGCTGTGTAATATGAAATATGTTGCCGGAAGCAGAACACCTCCCATTTCCTTATATAAGAGATGTACTGCTTATGGGTACTATCCCTCCAGGCCGCAGTAAGAACATCCACAGTGCGATCGGATAGTCCTCTCCCCAGATATGGCCTTCTTAGAATCTGCAAACCAACAGATTGATACGATCATATAAAGGGTGTTGATCACAAGTTACAGGGCGTACCAGTAGGTTTCGATGTTTGGGAACAGTCATAAGTGACTGTATGTTTATCTGCAAAATGAGAGGGAACCATGGCTGAGTAGGCCAGTCAGGTACCACCAATAGTCCTGAGGTAGAGTCCTGGTTAATTTTTTGCAGACACTGACTGATGAGGCAGAAAGGAGGAAATGCATACACAAACATTCAACCCCAATGCAGTGAGAATGCATCTATCGCTGCTGCCCATGGATCTGGTTCCCATGAAACATATTTAGGCAACTGGTGCTTTAGTCTGGATGCAAAGAAATCTATATCTGGCATCACATACTGAGCAACAACATCTTTAAATATGTCATGATTCAACATCCATTCTGTGTTGTCATTGAATTTGCGAGACCTTGTGTCTGCCAAGATGTTGTATCTACGTGGTAGGTAGATAGCTGAAAGCCAAATTTCTCTGGAAATACACCAGTCCCAAATCAGATTTGCCAATCTATCACAAGATTCCGACTTGATCCCACCCATATGATTAACATACGCCACTGCCATAGTGTGGTCAATCTGAACTTGAACATGCAAGTGACATTTAGTAGAACAATAAGCTTTAAGCCCATAAAATGTTCCCAAAAGCTCTAAATAATTAATTCCTCGTGATTGCAGAAGAGGTGCCTCATGCATATTCCATCTGCCTCCACAGCTTGAAATAGTATCAGTAGCGCCCAAACCTAGTGCACTGACATCTGAAGGTTGTTCAACCAGAATTTGGCTGGAAGAACTTGAGACATTCATAATACACCATTGTACTTCAGCAATGGCTGCAGCTGGTAATTGCATGGGCCTGTCATAACGACGTGAATGCATCGCCAGTGCCTGTTCCTTCACTCGTTGTGATTGCTGGTAATGCGGAGGTCCAAACTGTACAGCTGGAAATGAAGCCACTAATTTGCCAATCAAGCTGGCCACCTGTCTAATTGAAGGTTGTTGTGCTTCAACGAGCTTAATACAGCCATCAATTAGCTGCAGCCTTTTGTCCCTGGGCAGAGTCACTGACATGTGATTTGAGTTAATAGCGAAACCCAAATAATGAATAACTCTGACTGGTGTTAATTTGGACTTATCTGGATGAATGATAAACCCCAATTTTTCAAAAGTGAGCTTAACAACTGAAACGGATGATTCAGCTGTGTCCCGAGTCTTACCTACAATAAAAATATCATCCAAATAGGCCATTGCAATCTGCCCCCGATGCTTGCCATATAACATTGCCTGGAAAGCAGGTGTTTAGCAGTAGTAAAGGTTTCCATTTTGAAATGTTTATACTGTACAAAGGGGTTAAGGCTCATTAGGTCAAGGGTGATTCTACATCCTCCATCCTTTTTTGACAGAGGAAAAATATTTGACCAAAATTGGTGGAGCCTGGCGAACCAATTTCTCAATTACCCCTTTTTTGCATAATTTTTCAAGTTCTGCCTGTTTCTCCATATTTTCTTTCTGTGAGAAAATGAGTGTCCGGCTTGGAACATGCTGAGTGGGTGGACTCAAATTGGGATAATTCAATTTGAAAACCTTTTATGCTGCACAGTATAAACGGATCTGATGCTCTCAGACCATTCTTTTAGGAACCAGTGTAATCTCCCCCTGACTTGAAGGTGTCTTTCACTTAATATGTTCCTATCAGGACCAGACCCACCTACCTCCATGGTTACCGGTGGAATTTGTTGTCAAAGGTTCCTGGTGGGAGGAGTCACGTTTGCTCGTGCCCCAGTAGCAGTGCGCCAACTGTGCACATTCGTAAATGCCCGGCTGGTCCCTTGACCGGCCTCGGTCTCTGCAGCCTGTCGGTAGGGGTGCTGGCGCTGAACCATTCTGCTAGTCATCGGGGCTTTAATTAACCCCACCGTCTTTGCCTAGTCGTCGAGCTCTTTCACTCGCTTAGCGAGGGAGTCCCCAAATAACAAATTTGGCGGTTGAATATTACTTGGCTTGCAGTGCGCCGCAAATTTAGGGTGTATCGTAGGGCGTATTGCACTTTTGCGCAAACAGTTTATTTCAAAGTGGGCACTGCACAGAAGGGCTAAGGCATCCTGCTGTGATACAGACGGCCCCTCGTCCACCAATCTGGCGAATGCCGTAATGCCTGTAGCGAGCAACTTCAGCACCCGCTGGAGCTTCATTTCTAGTGTCCGAATACCAATGCCCATATGGCCCCATATCCCATGGTTAATCGCCGGTACTTTCAGTAGTTGACAATTAACCGGAGTTTCATATTTATTCGCTGTCTCGTCCATGGTCAGCTCTTGCAGCTGATGGGAGAGCAAATCATTTATATTTGTTGTCAACTCCTCATCCAACGGCTCCCCAGCCTCTCTGGGTATGGCAACTCTTGCTGCTAGACATGGTATAATGGGCTCATGCCTTTCATCCCGTGGGTTCTGCTCGCCCACAGATTCGGCGTCAGAATAATCCTGACCCGTCAAGCTCTCCTCCTCCAAGAGGGAGCGATTGAGCAGCCCTATTCCAGGCACTGCTGGCATGGGCTCTCCTGTAGGCCGGCGCGGATACCACCTCTCCTCCGGGTGTGTATCCTGATGGAGCATCCTCTCCAACAGGAGCTCTACTTTGGATAACCGTGTAAGAACGGCATCCTTTTCCGGAGGGGAACCCTCCTGGCCCGACTCCTCGGAGTCAATGGGCCTTGCAGACTTTCTAGTAACCTTACGCCACAACGGCGTGGCCACAGTGCTCAAAGGCACTGAGTATGCAGTCGATGGACTCCCTGCCACTGACGGACTAGGTGAACCGAGCAGGCGCCCGCTATCCGCACTTCCACAGTCTGTCATCTTACTAGTGGTGCCCCTCGCCTTCACCGTTGTTGCTTTCTGCATTTTCTTTTTAGAATAAACCTGAAACAGAAGCCTGCAACAAAAAGCCTGCTCCTCCTAACCGGTCGCTGCGCCAGTGTGTCTGACGTTAATGATGCGCATGCGACCTGATGGGGTTTTCTTCATGTAGTCACTCACGTGACTCCGAAGTAAAATCACAACTCTCTGAGTGAAAAGATTTTTTCTCACCTCAGAATTAAATGGCCTCCCCTTTAATCTAAAACTGTTCCGGACTCACCCAACATTGGAAACATTTTTCCTGCATCTAGCTTGTCCAGTCCTTTTATAATTTTAGATGTTTCTATAAGATCCCCCCCTCATCTTTCTAAACTCCAGTGAATCGATTATATTAAAGTGTTATTGACAGTTCCCCAACCCAATTACAAAGTGCCCCATTACAATGTTTCTGCAGAAGCTTCTGGAAAGAAGTCAGTTGACCCAAGTAACGCAACATTCTCCCAGGGAGTATAATCAATTCAAACAAGGCTTCATACTTCAGCCAATTATCAAACAGTAACATGAAAACCATGCAATATTATTAACAGAATTTACAACCCCTCTGCAGCGGGACAATCCTGAAAATTAATCTGCAACATCTCTGAGCATCTTTGCAGTCCTCATACATTTTAACAATGGGGAGGACATCTGGATCTCATCTTATCTGATTGAAAGGACTTAGACTTTCTGGCACCAGCTCTCAGCTTGTAGCTTTACACGGAAAAAGACCAAGCAGGCCCTGCAGATGCAGATATCCTCCATTTTATAATAACTCTAGTTAAGTCAATATTAACACAATACATGTTGTGCTCACTGCTCAACATGTAACATGGGGTGAATTTTGCATGATTTTTCTGTTGTTTTAACTACATATTACAGTCTTGAAGCAAACTGCAAAAAGATCATCTGGTCTTCATATCAGAAGACTTCACCAAACCCACCTAACACCCTCATCATAGTTCTTAGAGCAAATTACAGTGCATTTGCGGCTGATTCACATTCTAAGTTTTTGTTATATTATTTATTTTGATTACATATTCTGATGTGCTGCAGCAAGTAAGAATTTCATTGTTCTCTCTGGGACATGTGACAATAAAACACTCTTGACTCTTGCCTCTTGGACTATCAATGTTGCTGCAACGAGAGAGCACCTGTGGGCTTGCCCCATATAATTAATTAGAAGTCTCAACCAAGTTGCAATAAGGTAGAAGTCAGTCTGAAGAAATCCCCAGTCATTAGTTCTCTGTAAGAAAATAACAATTTTCAACGCAATATCAAAACTTCGCTTGGAAGTTAGAAAAAGTTTGATACCTTTGAACGTATACTGCCAACTGATTTTTAAAGCAAATCTCGGTTCATTTCCATGTGTACAGAAGTGGAGGTGTTAACAAGAAATTCAATACTATCCATCGTTTAACAAGGGTATACTTTCATAGGAACATTCTTGAAAATGCCTTTAAGCAGTGATAGAATTTTGATAGAATGCCTCTTAAATTATTTATCAATTCATTGTAATGAATTTGAGAATTCAGCTGCTATAGTCATGTTTAAGAAAGAAGTGCAGATGCTGGGAAAATCGAAGGTAGACAAAAATGCTGGGGAACTCAACGGGTGAGGCAACATCTATGGAGGGAAGAGGTGACTTTTCGGGTCGAGACCCTTCTTCAGACTGATGTCGGGGTGGGGGGGGGGGGGAAAAAAGAAAGGAAGATGCAGAGTCAGTGGGCTGTAGGAGAGCTGGGAAGGGGAGGGAGAAAGCAAGGACTACCTGAAATTGGAGGTCAATGTTCATACTGCTGGGGTGTAAACTGCCCAAGTGAAATATGAGGTGGTGCTCCTCCAATTTGCGGTGGGACTCACTCTGGCCATGGAGGAGGCCCAGGACAGAAAGGTCGGATACGGAATGGGAGGAGGAGTTGAAGTGCTGAGCCACTGGGAGATCGGGTTCATTAATGTTAATGCTTCTCAGCCTTTTGGCTAAGATCAAGTGAAGTATCTGTTGCTACTTGAGCAAGAGCCACTGTCTGTTATCAGAACAGTTCTAGCGGTCCTCCCGGGACGAGGGTCGTGGATCGCAGATCTCGGACGGATCGAAGTTAGGGGTCACGTCGGTGACATGGAGTCTATCAGTTGTTGGCTTAGAGGTGGATTCATGCTGGTTAGGTAACCAACTGAACACCTCATCCAGTCACAATGGCAGCAGCAAATTCTGCCTCCAGGACTTCCAGGGTAATGGGATACTTTGACGTTACCTTCAAGTATCCAATGGGATGGCAGAAGTCGATGAAAGACTTCCAGGAGAAGGGGAATGAAGCTCTGCTGTTGCTGCTAAAGGTGCAGCTGCTCGTCACCCTCCCCACCCAAAAGAAACGGATGATCACGGTACACATGTTTAACCCACATGTGCCCATTGTGGATGTCCTCACCTTCCTGGCTCGTTATGTCGAGAGAGCAGGGAATTGTGTAGAGGTGAAGGACCTGTTCAGGATCCAGATGAGCAAGGGGCAAGTGAAGGTGAAGCTTAGGGTGGACGAGAAGGGAGCCATCATCCACCATCCCTTGGTGTTCACTATCGGAGGGAACTGAGGGTACATGACCTACGCGGGGCAACCCAGAGTGTACAGGAAATGCGATAAGCCTGGGCATGTGGCGGCCCAAGAACTGCAAGCTGGAGGGCCACGAGACAAAGGACTGCCAAGTCAGCAAGAACTGCAACCTGTGCGGGGAGGCAGGCCACCTCTACAGGACCTGCCCTAAAAGAGCCCGCACCTATGCACAGGCGACAAGAGGGGCTGTTGCCAACAACCCCAGGGTGGGCGAGATGCCTCCCACCACTGACAGGACCCCAGCAGAAAGGGAGAACAGGGATGAGGACAGCTCGATCACCTCGAGCCCCCAACTGCCGGACGGAGACCTGCAGCCCCCTGTGCAGGAGGGAGAGTCGATAGAAGAGGGGGAACAGCAGGAGGAATGGCAGGTGGTGAACAGGAAGAAACTCCAGAGGGTTCTGCCCAAAGAGCCAAGACCAGAGAGGACGGGAAAGTCGACAAAAAGAATCCTTTCCCAGACCGACGCCAGCAACCTCTCCTCGACGGAGGATGAGGCGACATCAAGGACCCGACGATGGAGGCAGAGGACGTAAACGGGTGAGGAAAAGGGAAAGGTCATGCCTATTGTCCCCCAGCTCCAGGAGACCAGGAGCAGTGCAGCGGCCAATGGGACCCAGCTCCGGAAGACTGGGAGCAGTGCAGCGGCCAATGGGACCCAGCTCCGGGAGACTGGGAGCACTGAATCAGCCACCATACCCCAGCTACAGGAGGCGGAGGTGGCGGTGCGCCCAGAAGAGAGTGGACCAAGGAGGGTCCCTCCGACGACAACTCCGGCTATGCCAGAGGAGACCTCATTCTTTGAGGATGCCGGCACCCAGTACCTGAGTCCCGAAACGGTGCTGCAATTCACCAAAGCAGCGGGCATGAGGGGACAAGGTGACGGTCAGTGACTCTAAAGGACAATGGAGCTAAAACTGGCATCATTAAACATGCGCAGTGTGAAGAACACTGCGCGATGTGTAAACGCCTTTCAGTACCTGGCCAAGGTCAAGGCGGACAAGACTTTTCTGCAGGAGTGCGGGCGGCCACACCTCCATTGCTATTGGAGGTGATCGCGATGGTGGCCCCATGGACTGTTCGGTGTGGTCAGGGGGCAATGACTGTCGCACTTCAGGTCTGGGGATCTTGCTGCGGGGAGGGAGCTTTGCCATCACTGAGGTCAGGGAGGTGGTTGGTGGGCGTCTCCTCGTGGTGGATGTAATGTACCGGGGCTCTCCACTCCGGCTGATTAATGCGTATGCCTCACCCATGCAGAGTGAGCTGCTGGCCGTTCTCCAACAGCTTCCACTGCTGCTTGCCACGTCCCGGACGCTCGTTTTGGCCGGTGACTTCAACTGCATTATCGATGCGACTGGACGATCCGGCAAACCGACCACAGACTGGGCAGCACCTTCAAACCCCTGATGGAGACGGTCAATGACCCAAAGCTGCGAGATGCCTCCAGCGACCCTGCAGGCGGGTCTCAGTCGCGGTTGACCTGGTCGAGATCGGACGGTTCAGTCCGGTCCCGGATAGACTTCCTCTTCACGTCGAAGGCCGTCACGGTCAGACACATCGACCTCACGCCAGTGTTCTTCTCTGACCACTGCCTCCTTCAGGCTTCCTGTCATGTACAGGAGGACCGGAAGACAGGCAGAGGAACGTGGAAGTTAAATGTGAAGCTGTTGACCCCAGAGAACATTGAGGACCTAAAGAGGGACTACGCATGTTCGAGGACGGTGAAGCCCCTCTTTGACTTCCCGACACACTGGTGAGAAGCAACCAAGGAGAACATCAAGAGGTTCTTCATATTTAAAGGGGTTCAGAGAGCAAGAGCGGCGATTTTGTCAACTCCAGACAGATTTGCAGCAGCTGCTCCTTCTGCAATCGAGAGGGGTGGATGTGAGGGAGAAACTTACAGAGTTGAAGGGCCGGCAACCTCGGCTCTTTACCTCAAAATCCTCCAAGATCATCTTCCGATCCAGGGTCTGCCATGTGGAGCAGGATGAGACGTGCTCACGCTTCTTCTTCCATAAGGTTCACAGGGGGAGCTCTGTGATGAACAGCCTTAGGGAGGAGGACGGCTTGGTAACATCCGTGCAGACAGATATGCTGAGGATCTGCAAATCCTTTTATATGGATTTGTATGATAGAAAGGCCTCAAACAGCACCGCCTCCCAGAACTTCCTGTCCTCTATCACAGAGATCCTGGGGGACAACAAGCGGGAGAGTCTGGACCAACCACTGACCCTAGAGGAGCTGATTGGCTACATCCGTTCCTTTGACTCGAGTAAAACTCCCGGAAGTGATGGCTTACCGGCCGAGTTGTATTCGGCTCTGTGGGACTGGGTGGGCCCATACCTACTGGAAGTGTACAACGACATGCTTCTAGCCAGCAGCATGTCAGACTCCATGAGGAAGGGCAGCATCACCCTAACCTACAAGCAGAAGGGGGAGATGAAGGATACCGAAGGAATTGGAGACCCATCACATTGATGAATGTTGATTGGAAGATCCTGTCTAAGGCCATCGCCAACTCTGGGACGGGTGATCCACTCGGACCAAACCTGTGCTGTACCTGGCAGGAAAATCTCAGACAGCCTGGTGCTGCTGAGAGCTACCATTGCCTAAGTGCAGGACAGGCGGGTGGATACCTGCCGAGTCAGCTTGGACCAGGAGAAGGCCTTCGACAGGATATCACACACATACATGAGGGACGTGCTTTGCAAAATGGGCTTTGGGGAGGGAATCAAAAATTGGATCCAACTGCTCTACACCGATATCTGTAGTGCAGTCCAAATCAATTGGTGGGAATCAGACAGCTTCCCCATCAGGTCTGGAGTCAGGCAGGGTTGCCCTCTCTACCCTGTCTTGTTCGTCTGCTGTATTGAACCTTTTGCCAAGTCCATCAGGAAGGACGCGAGCATAAGAGGAGTGACATTGCCAGGCAGTGGGGGCATTCAGGTCAAAACCTCCCTGTATATGGATCCAGGGTCGGTCCGCAGATTGATTAGCATCTGCGACCACTTTCAGTCGGCCACGGGAGCCAGGGTGAACCGCAGGAAGAGCGAGGCCATGCTCTTTGGCAACTAGCCCGACCGATCTTCCCGTCCCCTTCACCATCGAGCCTGACTTCTTGAAGGTGCTGGGGATCTGGTTCGGGGGGGCTGAGGCGTGTGACAAGAATTGGCTGGAGCAGATAGCCAAGGTGGGGAAGAAACTCGAACTCCCTCTCTATAAACGGGGAAAAATTTGGTCATCAGGTGTGAGGTGCTCTCGGGGCTGCTGCACTTGGCGCAGGTGTGGCACGTCCCTCCTGCGTATACCACAGGGATCACCCGGGCCGTCTTCCAGTTCATCTGGAGGTCGAGGATGGACTGTGTGCGACGGGCCACAATGCTTAAGTTGGCAGACAACGGGGTTAAAAGCGTGCCCAACATCGCCCTCACCCTGATGGCCACCTTCGTGTGGGGCTGCGTCAGGCTGAGCATGGAGCCAACGCACGTAGGCACCAAATGTCACTACCTGCTGAGGTTCTACCAGTCCAAGATGTTAGGAAGGATGGGTCTGGCACAGATGCCACGCTATGTGCCAGTCAGCTGGACATTGCCGCACCATCTGTCGTTTGTGGAAAGGTTTTTCGGACCAACACCTTTGACTACAAGTCCATCGGGCAGTGGTCAGCACGAAACGTCCTGCAGGCACTGCAGGGAAATTACTCCATGGATCCTCTGCCGTGGTTCCCAGAGCAGACTGCCCAGATTGTCTGGCAAAATGCCTCATCGCCAGAACTCACCAACAAGCACCAAGACCTGGCTTGGCTGGCGGTGAGGGGAGCCCTCCCAGTCAGATCCTTCCTGCACCATCAGACCCTCAATACCGGCACACACTGTCCTTGGGACGGCTGCTATGCAGAGGAGACGGTTGCCCACCTCTTTACAAAGTGTGGATTTGCAAAGAGAGTCTGGAGAGGTCTGCAATGGTCCCTGTTACCGTTTATTCCGAACAACTCTGTCACAGAGGACTCTGTGATTTACAATAGACAATAGACAATAGGTGCAGGAATAGGCCATTTGGCCCTTCAAGCCAGCACCGCCATTCAATAAGATCATGGTTGATGATCCCTAATCAGTACCCCGTTCCTGCTTTCTCCCCATATCCCCTGACTCCGCTATCTTTAAGAGCCCCATCTAGCTCTCTCCTGAAAGCATCCAGAGAACCTGCCTCCACTGCCCTCCGAGGCAGAGAATTCCACAGATTCCCAACTCTCTGTGAGAAAAAAGTGTTTCCTCTTCTCCGTTCCAAATGGCCTACTCCTTATTCTTAAACTGTGGCCCCTGGTTCTGGACTCCCCCAACATCAGGAACATGTTTCCGGCCTCTAGCGTGTCCAAACCCTTTCCCCGATCCCCTGTCATCCTTCTAAACTTCAGAGTGTACAAGCCCAGCCGCTCCATTCTCTCAGCAGATGACAGTCCCACCATCCTGGGAATTAACCTTGTAAACCTACTCTGCACTCCCTCAATAGCAAGAATGTCCTTCCTCAAATTAGGCGACCAAAACTGCACACAATACTCCAGGTGTGGTCTCACTAGGGCTCTATACAACTGGAGAAGGACATCTTTGCTCCTATACTCGATTCCTCTTGTTATAAAGGCCAACATGGCATTCGCTTTCTTAACTGCCAGCTGTACCTGCATGCTTACTTTCATAGACTGATGTACAGATGCCATTGTACTTCCCCTTTTCCCAACTTGACGCCATTTAGATAGTAATCTGCCTTCCTGTTTTTGCTACCAAAGTGGACAACCTCACATTTATCCACATTAAACTTAATCTGCCATGCATCTGCCCACTCCCGCAACCTATCCAAGTCACCCTGCATTCTCATAACATCCTCCTCACAGTTCACACTGCCACCCAGCTTTGATTCATCTGTAAATTTGCTGAAGTTACTTTGAATCCGTTCATCCAAATCATTGATGTATATTGTAAATAGCTGCGGTCCGAGCACCGATTCTTGCGGTACCCCACTAGTCACTGCCTGTCATTCTGAAAGGGACCCATTAATCCCTACTCTTTGTCTCCTGTCTGCCAACCAATTTTCTATGCATGCCAGCACTCTACCCCCAATACCATGTGCCCTAATTTTGCCCACTATCTCCTATGTGGGACCTTCCAAATATTTTCTGAAAGTCCAGGTACACTACATCCACTGGCTCTCCCTTGTCCATTTTCCTAGTTACATCTTCAAAAAATTCCAGAAGATTAGTCAAACATGATTACAGACTGTTCCCACGGATGCATTCAGGGACAGACATCGAGTGCTGCTGGAAGGTCATCAACTTGATAAAAGACTCTCTTTGGTCAGCCCGAGCATTGTTGACCACCCAGCAGAACGGGATGTCCGCCGGGGAATGTTGCCGACTGGCCCACTGCAGACTGCAGGAGTACGTGCTGAGGGATAGACTGAAGCTCGGTGCAGCCAATGCCAAGGCTCGGTGGGGGAGGACCACAGCCTTGGGTCCTTCAGCTGCTGGACATGTGGGGCAGGGTATGGTGGAGACGCCCCTCAAAATAAACAGAGAAACATAGAAAATAGGTGCAGGAGGAGGCCCTTCGAGCCAGCACCGCCATTCATTGTGATCATGGCTGATCGTTAGCTATCAATAACCCATGCCTGCCTTCTCCCCATATCCCTTGACTCCACTAGCCCCTAGAGCCCTATCCAACTCTCTCTTAAATCCATCCAGTGATTTGGCCTCCACTGCCCTCTGTGGTTTTTTCTCACCTCAGTCTTAAATGACCTCCCCTTTATTCTAAGACTGTGGCTAAAGGAAGACTAAAGGAAGGGATTCCACGCCAGTGGGCCACATGAGTGGCAAGGGTGGGGGGATAAATTTGTGATTTGGGGAAACTGTATTGTATGTATGTATAGCCTCTGAGAATGTCATATGGAGTTTTGTAAGGATCATGTATTGCATATATTCATTTCTCGAATAAAGTCTATTTTAAAAAAAAATTAATGCGAACTGTGCGGAAGTATTGGGCGAAGCCACCTGCAACAGGATCCCAACATTGGCCACATCTTCCCATCTCCTCCCCTTTCGGCTTTCCGCAGAGACCACTCCCTCCGCAGCTCTCTGGTCAATTCGTCCCTTCCCACCCAAACCACCCCCTACCCTGGTACTTTCCCTTGCAACCACAGGAAATGCTACATTCGTCATTTTACCTCTCCCCTCGACTCCATCCAAGGACCCAAGGAGTCTTTCGAGGTGAGGCAGAGGTTCACCTGCACCTCCTCCAACCTCATCTATTGCATCCGCTGCTCTAGGTGTCAACTGCTCTACATCGGAGAGACCAAGCGCAGGCTTGGCGATCGCTTTGCCCAACACCTCGCATTAACGAACCCGATCTGCCGGTGGCTCAGCACTTCAACTCCCCCTCCCATTCCGTATAACCGACCTTTCTGTCCTGGGCCTCCTCAATGGCCAGAGTGAGTCCCACCGCAAATTGGAGGAGCAGCACCTCATATTTCGCTTGGGTAGTTTACACCCCAGCGGTATGAACATTGACTTCTCCAATTTCAGGCAGTCCTTGCTTTCTCCCTCCTTCCCCTCCCCTTCTCAGCTCTCCCACAGCCCACTGCCTCCACCTCTTCCTTTCTTCTTCCCGCACCCCCCCCCCCACCCCCACATCAGTCTGAAGGGTCTCGACCCGAAACATCACCTATTCCTTCGCTCCATAGATGCTGCCTCACCCGCTGAGTTTCCCCAGCATTTTTGTCTACCTCTGATATAGTCATAATCGGTTATAAAATAAATTAGCAAATTAACTTCAAATTAGATATTTGTCTTCTTCCATGAGGGCATGTATTGTTTCTTTAAAGCAGCAACAACAACTTCATTATGTATTTCCTTTAAGAGAGTAATTTACCAGAAAGAATGTCCCCGGAGGATTATAAATTAATTTGACACAAAATCGTATACTAGGACGGTAGACCGAAAGCTTGGCGCTGAGCTAATTTTAAGGATCAAAACACTGGTAGAGAGTAATGCCCCTGTCCCACTTAGGAAACCTGAACGGAAACCTCTGGAGACTTTGCGTCCCACCCAAGGTTTCCGTGCGGTTCCCGGAGGTTCCTGGAGGTTTTTGTCAGGCTCCCTAATGGTCGAAAGTGGTTTCCGTTTTAAAAATCGGTAATTTTTTAGTCGAAGCCGGTTGTGATGCTAGTTGAAGGTGGTTGCCGGAGGAAAAAACCTCCGGGAACCGCACGGAAACCTTGGGTGGGGCGCAAAGTCTCCAGAGGTTTCCGTTCAGGTTTGCTAAGTGGGACAGGGGCATTAGGAGGTTTAATGAAAGAATTTCAATCCATTGGATCATTGACTGGAGATAGACACAAAAAACTGGAGTAACTCAGTGGGTCAGACAGCATCCCTGGAGAAAAGGCAAACTATGTCAATCTGAAGAAGGGTCTCGATCCTAAACGTCACCTATTCCTTTTCTGCAGAGATGCTGTTTGACTTGCTGAGTTACGCTTTTTGTGTCTATCTTTGATTTAAACCAGCATCTGCAGTTCCTTCCTACACATCCTGGACTATTGACTGGTATGGCCTCTGTAAAATATGTATACAGTGGGTTACCAACGACAGTGTATGGACAGCTATACGTGAGGCCCAAGGGGATCTATTAACAATGGGTCTGCATGGACTACTTCTGGAACTTTTGATGGTTCAATGTTGATGCCTCGAGAGCAGGTAAATTAGAGAACACAATATTACAAATGGTGCCGATTAATATTGCAGATGCCTAAGGAACATGCTGCGTGCAATGGAAAGATTAAAGTCAGGGACACCAAAGAGGCCACAATCAGAACAGCTTGGGAGAGATTGAAGTGTCAAGGGTGTGGCTGGATTTTAAAGCAAGGAATTTTACAGTAGATGCACGGGCTGCAGCCCCCCACTTTTTTGGCTAGACACGTTTCACAATGCGTAGCCTCAAGTTACTCGAGTCACTGCACGAAACAACAGGCACGCCTATGATTGACAGCAACCGCCAACCAACCCTGCGTCGCCCGAGTCACTGCGACAAGTGCATTGTGCCGTCATAGATGCCCACGTCGCCGCAGCCGACCCTATCACAGCGGCCAAACTAGGGTTCTGCTCCCCCAATGGTCAACTCTCGCCACACAGTTGGCCAATGAAAGCGGCGGAATAGAAGGGATTAGCCAATGGACACTACGCTGTGCGGGATGGGGTGAGACATTTGAGCAAATCGCGACACTGTCTTTGATGCCGTTTGTAGTAAGGAACTACAGATGCTGGTCTAAACAGAACTTAGACACAAAGTGCTAGAGTAACACAGTTCTACAAACCCCGTACAGACAGCACCCATAGTTGGGATCGAACCCGGGTCTCTGGCGCTGCAAGTGCTGTAAGGCAGCAACTCTACCGCTGCGCCACTGTGGCCGATTCAAACATTTTTTTTTCTGATCCAGTCTGCATGTGTGAAATATTTGCAGAAGATTTTCTATGTGGATCATAGGTTATTAAAGCAATTCACACATGACTAGGTTACAGCTCGCATATTCTCTGCGGCTTAGATCACCTTTTTGGAAACAATGGGAATGCTACAATACAGATTTACTGGCTTTGAATATGGCAGCGGGTGAAGCCAAGCAATATTATAGAGGTAGGAATATGTAGTGTGAGTGCTGTGATGTGGGAATGTGCTCAGAAGGTCATTTCTAGTTCATAGGTTACAAAAATATGACAAAGACCGTTCAACATTCAACTGTTGTTTGAATAAAGGATAATGTTAATGAGTAGGATACGGTCTCTAAGGTGGAGAGAAGAGGCAATAACCACTTAAGAACATAATGGATGGGAGCAGTTTTCGGTGATAGGTTTTTTCACAATTCAATGCTGTGGCTGATCCTAACATGAAGACTCACGCCACTCTCATGCAGTTTTAAATTAAACTGCCACCATGACTGATTCACATCAGTCAGGGCATTGAGTCACCCATTCCTTCTCTCCAGTGATGCTGCTTGTCCCGCTGAGTGACTCCAGCATTTTGTGTCTATCTTCGATTTAAACCAGCATTTGATGTTCCTTCCTACACATGATTAGTAAGTTTGCAGATGACACTAAAGTAGGTGGAGATATAGATAGTGAAGCTGGTTATCAAAAATGACAGTACGTTCTAGATCATCTGGGCCAGGGGCTGAGGAATGGCTAATGGAGTTTAATGCAGATAAGTGCAAGGTGATGCATTTTGGAAAAGTCAAACCAGGCAGGACCTTCACAGTGAATGGTAGGGCCCTGGGGAGTGTTGTAGAGCAGAAGGATTTAGGAATCCAGGCACATAATTCCCTGAAAGTGGCATCATAGGTAGATAGGATGGGCAATAAGGCTTTGAGTACATTGGTCTTCAACAGTCAGGGTACTGAGTGCAGATGTTGGAATGTTATGTTACAGTTTTACGAGACATTGACGAGGCCGCACTTGGAGCACTGCTCACCCTGCCATAGGAAAGATGTCTTTCAGCCAGAAAGAGTGCAGAAAAGATTGACAAAGATGTTGTCAGGACTTGAGGGGCTGAGCTATGGGGAGAGGTTGGGGAGCACAGGATGCTGAGGGGTGCTCTTATAGAGGTGTATAAGACCATGAGGGGAATAAATCGGGTGAATGCACATAATCTTTTACCCGGAATAGAGGAATCAAGAACAAGAGGTCATATGTTAAGGTGAGAGGGGCAAAATTTAACACAAATCCAAGTGGCAACTTTTTCACACAGAAGGTGATTGATATATGGAACAAGCATCCAGAGTAGGTCGTTGAAACAGATACTATAACAACATTTAGATGACACTTGGACAGGTGCAAGGATAGGAAATGTTTAAAGGGATAGGGACCAAATGCAGGCAAATGGGACTGGCTTAGATGGGGCATCTTGGTTGGCATGGACAAATTGGGCCAAAGGGCCTGTGTATGACTCTAGGACTCCAGGGCGTGTGGAGAAGTAGTGGAAGCCACAATTGAAGAAAAGAGGTTTGAGGGGTACTATTGTAAGGTTTAAGAAACATTTAGACATGTATATGGATAGAACAGGTTTAGAGGGATCTGGGCCAAACGCAGGAAGGTGGGTCTAGTGTCTCAAGTAGATGGGATATATTGGTCGGTATGGGCAAGTTAGGCTGAAGGGCCTGTTTCCCCACTGTATGACTCTATGACTGAGATGAAGAAGACCGAACCATAAAACGTCTGGAGAAGTGTGAGAAGGAAATGGATGTGGTGGGCTGGAGGCATCTCGGACGTACGGGTGGTCAATGTGTAATATTGACAGAACATAGAGAAGAAAGTAATCTCCAATTGTTTGTATCCAAAGTAATTTTACAGTCTTTTGGGTGGCACCCTAGGCAGTCTTTTGGAAACATCAATAAACATTTCCATTTCATTATTTAAAGTAATTGAGTAACAATTCATACCATTATGGGACATGTAGCTTTTTGGCGATGTAATTCAGCCAGTTGTATACAAAGATCAATATTTAATCGTGTCATATGACTTTCTTCCAAACTGACAATGACAAATTATATTTCCCGGCTCTTTATTTTTTCAGGATATTTAATTTAGTGTAGGTTAATAGGCCTAGCCATTTTTAAAAATAGTTATTGCAATAGTGCAAGGCAGATAGGTGCTTAATTATTTGATTGTCATTGCTGGAAAATAAACAAAGAGTTGATTGTGTTAACAATAGCACATAGACAGTACAGAAGTCATTATAATTAATTGAAATTATATACTTCAGTCATTTGCTATCCATATACGTGTTATGAATCAGTGTGTACTTACCCAGGACAGGGAGTAATTAAACCTTACTCTGCATGAGATTTGCAATTATCTAATCATCAGAACAGGAGGTGATCTATTCTCATCGTTTAGATATGTACCAACAATAAGAGTAGCACAAATGCAACATACTGTAATTATGCAGTGCATATAATTTTGAAAGCATCCCAAGGAAATGCATAGCGAGTCAAGGACACAAGAAAAGAGGAGCAGGACTTAAGTCTGGCACGCTATTCACTATGAACATGGCTGATCGGGCTCAGGTCTCAACTCCTCTTCTGTGCGAGTTCCATATCATCCTCGACTCCACGATCTTTTAAAAACGTATCCTTCTCCTGTTTATCGCATCGTTTAAGAAACAGTTAGACAGGAACATGGATACATTAGGTTTGGAGGGATATGGATCAAATGCAGGCTAGTGGGACGAGTGTAGCTGGTTGTGGGCAAGTTGGCCCGAAGGGCCTGTTTCCATACTGTATCGCTCTATGACTCTAAGACTCTTTAATTGCCTCTAATGATCTAAATTCCACAACGCCTTCACCTATGAAATTTAAAATTCCGCTAACATACCTTTTTATTATATCATGATTTATACTTTGTCCTATCATTAGACAACATTTTGGTGGCCAAATAATCTACTCCTACAGTTATTTTCTTTCCCTTTCATTTCCTTATTTCCACCCAAACTAATTCCACATCATGAACCTTAGCAGCTCTATCACTATTCAATGCTGAACTGATGCTTTCCTCAATGAACACATTTGATTTGAGGTTTAATTAAAGACACAGAACAAAGGAGACACAGAAGAAAGAAAAGTACAGCATAGGAACAAGCCCTCAACATGATTCTAAGACAAGCCAATGAGATGAGATTGGTTTATTTTCACATCATACTGAGGGCTGAGGTGCCTGCACATGATCCACATTTCTCCATTCCCTGCACATCTGTGTCTATCAAAACAGAACATGTGAGCATATCCATATGCATGTCTTGGTCTTAAAAAGGGTCTTAAAAGTGGAGAGGTTAATGAGATAGATAGATTCTTGATTAGTACAGGTTATGGGAGAAGGCAGGAGAATGGGGTTAAGAAGGATAGATCAGCAAATATTGAATGGTGGAGTAGTCTTGATGTGCCGAATGGCCTAATTCTGCTCATATCACATGACCTTATGACCCTATGAGAGAACTCTACAGTACCTGGCCTAAACAGGTGGAGCTGTGATCGTAAATAAAGGAGGTAACACAATATATCGGTAGAATGCAGCACTTTGATGGGTTGTGAAGCTGAAGAAAGCTGCAGATATAGAAAGGGGTGAGAATTTTAAGTGGTCGCTTTGGTGAACAGAAGGTAAATGGGAGCCAACCAGGACAGAACTGATTGGAAATAATAAACTGTAGGTGCTGACAACATAGAAAACATAGAAATTAGTTGCAGAAGTATTCAATTCGGCCCTTCGAGCCAGCACCGCTATTCAATATGATCATGGCTGATCAAAATAAGTACCCCGTTCCGGCTTTTCCCCCATATCCCTTGATTCCCTTAGCCCTAAGAGCTAAATCTAATTCACTCTTGTAATAAAGACAGAAAATGCTTAAGTGGCATGAAGAAGGGTCCCAACGTGAAACCTTGCCTATCCATGTTCTTCAGAGATCCTGCTTGACCTGTGCCCTGTGTTGTGAACTCCTGCTTGACCTGTGCCCTGTGTTGTGAACTGGCATCTGCAGTTCTTTGTGTCAATAAATAGTAGGTCTGGTGGCTTTTTCAGTACTAGCTGATCACTGATTCGAAAATAAAAGCAAAACATTTATAATAGGGCCAGCTCTCAGTATGACGCATGTTCAGTGGACTGTAGCATCGTCAGAACAGGAGATTATATAAACGATTAAATGAGGGAGGGCATGTGGGGAGATAATAAATCATTTGAAAATATAGATTCTAAGTTGAGTCAAACAAAACCCTAGAATTATTTAGCCTGTTGGCGCAAGGTGAAGCGGGAATCTGATTTGAGAGATTCAGTTGCAGTGGTAAGAATCACCTTTCATCTGTTGGGTGCGGGTAAGGAGTAAGGGGAGGGATTATTTTATCCTGCCCCAGATTTGATGGGAGTGGGGGTCAGATCTGATGAGGGGGGGGGGGGGGGGGTGTCATTATCCTGAAAATGTATCATTGCTTTCCTCTCCATATGCACTGCAAGGCCCTCTGAGTGTATCTAGTGATTTCTGCTATTATTTTAACGTTATGTTTTATCAAGTAATTCAGAGGTGGACAACGTAGGCTAGCTCAAATATATACACATGAATGAGGTAATTGCAACAAATATTGCAACTTCTTCCTCTTCAGTACTTCAATAAAAGGAAGCTAAATTTCAATTTAATTTAGAAAATTCAAAAATCATTGTTCTAACTAGTGCCACTGTAAAGCAATTGGGTTATTTGTCATTGTGCATATTTTTATTTGAATTGTGACAGTCTAACAAAATTGTTGTTGTTACATCGGCATTCTGTTATTGCAATTTTATGATTATTCAACAAATGTGTACATCATTACATTTATCAATGTGCAAACATTTGTGAGCAGATGCAATTGAGGCTTATACACTGCAAGCATACCATACCCCTTGCACTTGATGAAACACGTTTTTGTAATGTTTTGTAGTGCCATATATTTTGTTTTATTAGCTCCGGAAGGTAGATCTGTGAACGTTACAAATTATTCAAAGGAATAGATCTTTGCTGAGGAAACATTCACTAACACAGAACAGTCAGATTTAAGATATTTTACAGAAAGCAATTTCTTAACATGGCAATGCATAATCTTTTGATTATTGTTCACAATCAAAAAACATTTAAAACAAGAAAATCAACATAAAAATAAATCAAACCCATGGCACTGTACTAAAATATTGGGTTCAAATTGCATAATTTTGCAATTTAAGGAAATAAAATATTCAGATAACCCCACAAGGCCAGCTGAAAACCTAAGATATGAACTTAAGGCAGAGATAGACAAATTCTTGATTAGAGCGGGTGTCAAGGGTTATGGGGAGAAGGCAGGAAAATGGGATCAGGAGGCAGAGATCAGCCATGATTGAATGGCAGAATAGACGCGATGGGCCGAATGGTCTAATTCTACTCCTATAACGTGAACGTGATATGAATATGGCCCAGAGATGAGGCCTACAATCGGCATGGAAACGTGACACGTTGAATTGGAGCACCCATGAATTGAAGATTAATTTCCAGGGCACGACTGCAAGAAACCCAGGAGAAAAATCATTGATGTGGTAAACAAAATGGTGATCTTTATGCATACATTTCTATTAAAAACAGATTGGAATTGGAAATATAATGTCAGAAATGATGTAATTGAGTTTATTGGCCTTCCATTCAGGGTGGGAAGTAAATGGACCTTGCGGATTGACATATTGGGCAACAAATGGTAGAGGTGGTTGGAGGTAGGTGGTCCTGTAATCGAACCTTCAGGATTGGGCAATCTCACCTACGTGACATGGTTCGATCCTGACTATGGGTGCTGGCTATAGTTTGTGCTTTCTCCCAGTGACCTGTGTGGGTTTTCTCCGAGATCTCCAGTTTCTTCCCATACTTTAAAGATATACAGGTTTGTAGGTTAATCGGCTTGGTATAATTGTAAATTGTCCCTAGTGTGTGTTAATGTGTGGGGAATGCTGGTCGGCACGGACTCACTGGGATTACCGCGCTGTATCTCTAATTTAAACTAAACCTAAACATACAGATACACTGAATCAACAGTGGATTATGACTTCATGAGCAACTGTGACCAATGTTCTCTTAGTCATAGTGTAGCATTTTGAGAATTTATTTTCTCATTTTTGGAGGAGATGCCAATCACTGTGGACAGGTAATGGTGAAATCTGCTGTGAAATCTGATGTTTTTAAATACTTTGGGCAAAATTGGAATCGTGGAGCACTATTTTGCTCTCATGGTTTCACCCTGATATTCTTCCCTCCTCTGTTGAGTTTACAGAGATGCACATCTCTCCCCACCCTCACCCCCAATGGAGGCAACCACTTAAGTCGTCACTCATCACTGTGCCTGAGTGCCACCTGCTCTTAGTGATTTACTTGGAGATTGCACAGCACTGTGCATAACGTTCAGATGCAGCAAAGCATTAACCCAACACGAGATCTTGGATTTCCCTTGAGACCATCGATATTGCAACTGAGCGGCGGATGGCTTACTTTAATGAAAGAAGATTGAACCTATGTTGACTTTTATCAGAAAATAGAACTTGGATAGGTGGCATCCCCATCAGGAATAACTTAATTCATTGCGAAGTGAAAATTGCGCTTTCTGCAAAATGGGGGGTGATGCAAAAGCAAGCCTTGGGTTATTATTCCTCTGGCACTCTCCATGTCAAATGTGGGTGGTTAACATATGTGCAGCTGTGATTTTAGATTGCTTTGAAATACCTTGCCTATTGCAATTGTTTTACAGTAATTCCCTGTGCATACTTATCTCTCTCAGCCAGGATCCAACACTTTTGTTTCTGACTTGCTTTGCAAAGAGCCGTGTAATCCCGAGAATTAACCATTCTTCTTACTTTGTTAATCTGTTTCTTGATGTGCTACCGTACCGTTCTCCTTGGAATTGGAATATTATACTTGTGCCAGAGAGTTTACAGGCCAAAATAACTTCAAGGGAGATTTTATGCGTCAGTAATCCTGGTTAACAGTTAGTGTGCTTATCGGGAAATCATGCTACTCCAGAGCTTGTTACTTTGCCAATTCATTTTAATGAAAGTTGAAAACCTCCCCATAGAGGAGAAGGAAAAGAAGTATAAATATGTACTGACAAAAACAAACCCTTGCTCTGTAGCTCATTCATTTCTCACTTCGGCAGCTCTTTTGAAAACACATAGCTCAATGATTTGGAAATTTCAGAAAACCATCCACCTGAGCACACTGTGCCCCATCCCATTTTGTCTCATCCTGTTCTACCTTGTCCCTACCTTCAAGGCCCTGTCCCACTTGGGCGTCATTTGGTGCGTCACGCAGATGGCATGCGAAGATTTTGTACATCCCAAAATCCTGGGGTGCCGTGCGCAACCGCGCGTCACTGCCTACATCACCACGCACCATGCGCGCGTTATGCGCACCACACGCGCATCACGTGCGTGTCATGCATCGTGACGCGTAAATGATGTCGCGTAAATTACGTGCAAATGACGCCCAGGTTGGACAGGCCCATCAATCTTCTCTATCCCACTGTGTCATTTACTCAACCCAGCCCTGTCTTTAGATTAGATTAGATTAGATTCTTTATTTGTAATTCAGACCTTTTGGCCTGAACGAAATTTCGTTCCCCTGCAGTCATACATATATATATTTTTTTTAATGACAGATACACAATAAACACACATTTAACATCCACCACAGTGAGTTCACCAAACACCTCCTCACCGTGATGGAAGGCAAAGTCTTAAAGTCTCTGTCTCTTCCCTCTTAGTTTCCCTCTGTGCCGAGGTGATCCAGGCTTCAGATGTTGTGACCCCACCGGGTGATGGTAAGTAAGTCAGTCCCGTGGTTCAACCGAGCTCCGCAAACGGGCCGGTTCAATTCCGCGGCCCGGGTGGTCGAAGCTGCCGCCCTCCAGACCAGCGGACGAAGCTGTTGTTGCGGGAGCTCATAAAAACAGGTCACCAACCTGTAAACTGCGAGCTCTCGTCCACTGGGCCCACGGCCGATTCCACGTGGTCGCGGGTCGGGCCGCTGCCACTGCTGCCGCCACTGCTCCGGGACCGAGTCGGGTCGCCGCGGCTGCTGCTGCCGCCGCTACTGCTGGAACCGCCCCGGGACCAAGACGGGCCGCCGCCACCGCTGCTGCTGCTGCTGGAACCTCCCCAGGACCGCCGCCGCCGCCGCTGGAACAACCCCGGGGCCCGAGGCCGCCAGCCTCGGCGCAGACGGAGACGAAGACGGGGAATATGACAGAAAAGTCGCACTACCCCCCCCCCCCCCCCGAAGGAAGAGACCCAGACATGTTACTGCCCCCCACCCACATACACACACAATCTAATAAAACAAAACCAACTAAAAACAGGACAAAAAATAAATAAAATAACACACGGACTGCAGGCGGGCCGCAGCTGTTACGCCAGCGCCGCCATCTTCGATGCCTTTTCATATTCACAGCTGCCTGGTCAGGTTTAAATCAGGCTGGATTGTGAACAGCTTCTGTATAAATGATCAGTTTTGTTTCAGAGAAAGAGGAGGGGGTCTGTCGACAGTCTTTTTTTCTGGTAACAAGTAAAGAAAGCCCAGCTTGCCGTTAAACATTGGAAGATTATCTTTAACAAATTTGCTGGTTTAAGCGGTTTAGATATCCGAGCTCTATTTTTTTTTTCTGTTTTCTGTGTTTTTTCTACTGTTTAATTCTCCCGAACCTGAGGTTTTTTCACCTTTGCCCTGTGACTCGACTGGTGCTGCCTTTACAGCTCATCAACTAATGTTTACTATAGCTGACGTGATACTTGTGATGTTTGTATGAGATATATTGGTCATGTTGGACACACTTATTTCCTGGACCACCTAATGGTGTTGTTGGTTTTGGCCAACAAGAATTAGTGAGTGAACTAACGTGGCAATATGATTCTATGAGTCATGGAGCCACAGAGTCATGTAGCATCCCGTCAAAGAAAAGATTATGAATGAATCTGACCAAGCCAACCACTCTGCACAGCCATAAGATAAAGGGTACAACATTTGGTGTAAGATAAAACATTGAAATTCGATAAAGTCTGATTAAAAATTGTTCAAATGTCTCCAATGAGGTGGATGGGAGGTTCTTTGTACCTTTTCATATCTCAAGTTTTCCTCTCCCGTGACTCTGAGTCTGACCCGAAACGTCACCTATTCCTTTTCTCCAGAGATGCTGCCTGATCCGCTGAGTTACACCAGCATTTTGTGCCTTTTGGCACTCGAGGATCATTCAGTTGCCTGATAATGGATGGGAAAAAGCTGTTCTGGATTCTACAGGCATGTGTTTTCAAACCTCTGTGCTTCCTACCCAATGTGAGAGGTGAGAAGAGGGAGTGAGCAGGGTAAGACTGGTCCTTGATTTTACTTCGGAGTCACGTGAGTGACTATGTGAAGAACTCCGTACAGCCGTTGGTGCGTCATGACGTCAGACGCATTGGTGCAGTCGGCCGGTTGGAGCAGCAGCGCTCCTCCAAGCGGTAAGTTTAAAAACGAGAGGTAAGTTTTTAAAATTTTTCCAGTGGTCATTTTCTGTGACGGTTGGAGGTCTGTTGTAGAAATGTTGCAGAAAATGAAGAAGGTGTCGGCGAGGCGCTCCGGAGGTAGGAAGGAAAATGACCAGGAGAGTGTTGTTGATGGAGGCCCGTCTGGTACACCTGGTCCGGTGCTGGCTACACAGCCAGTGGTTGCGGACCCACTGCCGGGGGGCAGTGGAGGCTTGTCAGTAGGGCGGAAGGCCACTGGCAAGTCTCTGTGGCCCGTGGACCCTGAGTCGGGCCTGGAGGTTATACCCTCCATAGGAGAGTCCGTTTGCTCACGGCTCTCCCAGGTCGAGATTTTATTGCAAAGAATGCTCGACAGGGACCAGCTCCATGAGGAGGAGTGGTGCCCAAGCCAGGCTGTGGGAGAGCCTGTGCTAGCAGCACCTGTTACAGGGCTGCAGAACTATCCTGCCTGTGAGGAGGATGTTCTATCAGTGCAGTTTGCTGACACTGATTCTATGCTGGGGGAGAGCAGTAAAGGAGTTCAGTTGGAGGTAATTCCGAACATTGCTGGGAAGTTTGCTGTGCCTAGAGAGGCAGGAGAGGCGATTGATGTAGAATTGGCTGAAACAATTCAGTATATGCTCTCCCACCAGTTACAGGAGCTAGCTATGGATGAAGCAGCAAAAAACTATGAAGCTCCTGTTAATTGTGATCTCCTGAAGGTACCGGTGGTTAATCACCAAATTTGGTCACAGATGGGTAAGCCAGCTAGGGCCCAGGAGATGAAATTTCAAAAAGTGCTTAAACTGTTGTCAGCAGGTGTCACAGCTGTGGTGAAAGTTATTGATACAAGCAATATGGTTGAAGCACACGAGGATGCACTTGGATTCCTTTGTAGTGCATTTTTTGGAATTAATAATATCAGGAGGGCCGCTATTAGGCCAGTGATTAATCCGAACGTGGCGAGTCTGTGCAAACTAACCAGTGTACCACCACGAAATCTGCTTTGGAGGTAACCTTGCAAAAAGGGTAAAAGACTGTCATGAAGATGTTAAAACCGTGGCCCTCATTACGCCGGCTGGCAAACAAGGCAAAAGGTTTTATCCGTATCGGAAAGGCACTAGTGTGAATGCAGGAGAAGGAACGAGCCGTTTAGGTCTTCAATATCGGAACTGTCATCGGTATGAAGGGGAAGGTGCCTTTCTCTACAAGAGGTCGTGGACAACAAGGTCCGCAAGGACAGATGCAGGTAAGGAATATACCATTGACAGACAATTAATTAACTGATGTTGCTGTTGAAATTGGGGGAAGGTTAAAATTGTTTCTCAAACAATGGCAGGAGTTGACATCAGATTTGTTTATACTTAGCAGTATTTTACTTTAATGACAGTCTACCTAATCAACATGTTCCTAGTTGGAAACTTATATTTTCAGATGAGGAAAATGTGTTTATTCACGCAGAGATTCAGTCGTTATATAAGAAAGGGGTAATTGAGACTTCAGTCTATCAAAGTCAACAATTTGTGTCAAGTATATTTCCCAGATCTAAAAAGACTGGGGGATGTAGAATTATTCTGGATTTAACGAGTTTGAACAAATTTGTTTATTATAGGCATTTCAAAATGGAAACCTTTACCACGGCCAAACATCTAGTGTCCAAAGGGTGTTATATGGCAAGCATTGATTTAAAGGATGCTCAGTATCTATTCATGGTGATGATAGAAGATATTTTAAATTTATTTGGATGACTCAGTTGTGGCAATTCAAGGCATTGCCTAATGGAGTAACTTCAGCTCCTAGACTATTTACTAATTTGGTAAAACCTGTGTTAGCATTACTTAGAGCTCAGGGGCGTGTTAGATGATATTCTGATTGTTCACCCAGATAAATCTAAATTATCACCAGTCCAAATCATTGATTATCTGCGATTTGCCATTAATTCAAATCACATGTTGGTAACTTTGCCCAGGGATAAATTGGATCAGTTAATTGAGGACTGTGTTAATCTCGTTGGAGAACAACGGCCTTCAATTAGACAAGTAGCCAGGTTGATTGGGAAGTTTGTTGCAGCATTTCCAGCTGTGCAGTACGGCCCTCTACATTATCAACAATTACAACGATCAAAGGAACAGGCACTGAGAATACAAAGGGGCCATTTTGATAGGCCTATGCAGTTGTCAGCTGGGGCAATTTCTGACATACAATGGTGGATAGTACATGTTTCAAAAAGTTTTAGGAAGGTTTTGGTGGAACCACCTTCAATGAGATTACAGACTGATGTAAGTGCACTGGGTTGGGGTGCAACAGATATGTCTTCTAGTTGTGGAGGCAGATGGAATGTTGATGAGACATCCCTTCTTCAATTAAGATGGATTAATTATTTAGAGTTGTTGGGCACCTGGTATGGGCTTAAAGCTTATTGTTCTACAAGGAGGGATCTGCATGTGCAGGTTCAGATTGACAACACCACAGCAGTGGCATATGTAAACCACATGGGTGGAGTCAAGTCAGAGTCTTGTGATAGACTGGCTAACCAGGTTTGGAGCTGGTGTATTGACCAAAATATCTGGCTTTCAGCAATTTATTTGCCAGGAAGATTCAACAGTGTAGCTGACACTAGGTCACATCAGTTTAATGACAACATAGAATGGATGTTAAATCAGTATGTATTTAACCAAGTGATTGTTAAGTATGGATTGCCAGATATTGACGTATGCATCTAGATTAAATCATCAGTTGTCCAGATATGTTTCGTGGGAACCAGATTCTGGTGCAGTAGCGGTGGATGCGTTCTCGCTGCATTGGGGAGGAATGTTTGTGTATGTATTTCCTCCATTCTGTCTCATCAGCAAATGTTTGCAAAAGATCAAGTAGGACTCCGCATCAGGGGTATTGGTAGTGCCAGATTGGCCTACACCAGCATGGTTTCCTGTTGTATTACAAATGGCTAGAGAGCCACACATGAGTATTCCCAAGAATAAAAATCTACTGGTAAATCCAGTCACTGGGGATCAACATCCTTTACATGATCGTATTGATCTGTTGATTTGCAGATTTTAAGGAGGCCATACCTGGGGAGAGGACTGTCAGCCTGCAGGGATAGTACACAGAAGCAATATATTACCTCGATGAGGAAGTGGGAGCAATTCTGTCTACGGTAGAATATTTCATATCAAACTGCAGGGATCACAGACGTATTGGAGTTTTTGTCAACTCTTTATTTCGACCAAAAATTAAGTTACAGTGCGATCAATTCAGCCAGAAGTGCTCTGACTTCTTATTTACCCATGAATTCAAAATTGCATACAGTAGGGACACATCCGTTAGTTTCACGATTCATGAAGGGGGTTTTCAATTCTAATCCTCCTAAACCCAGGTATGCCGGTATTTGGAATGTGAGTGAGGTTCTTATGCTTCTTCGCCAGTGGGCTCCGGTTACAAGCCTATCTATAGCCAAATTAACTATGAAGGTGGTCATGCTTATGGCGTTGGTTTCAGCCCAACATGTACAAACATTGCAAAAGCTACGGCTAGATAGAATGCATGTGTCGGCAGATGCCATTATATTTTATGTCTATGATTTGCTTACACATAGTAGAAGAGGCATGACAGGATGTAAGATTGTGTTACCCCACAGATGATCGCTTGTGTGTAGTCTCACATTTATCTCATTACATTGAGATTACTAAAGCTCTAAGAGGAACAGAATCTGCATTATTTATTAGTCACTAAAAACCACACAGTAAGGTGTCGGTGCAAACAAGTTCAAGGTGGCTAAAGCAGGTCCTGGGAAGTGATGGAGTTGATACTGATAAATTCAAATCTCATTCCACCAGGGCGGCATCAACTTCCGCGGCAAGGGCGATGGACGTGCCAATAGACCACATCCTCGCGGCCGCAGGATGGTCCAGTGAGCTGACCTTTCAAAGGTTTTATCACAAGCTGATTTCAAGGCTGGGGGTGTTGCTGATTCTGTTTTGAGTACTGTTATAGTCTCCCCCTGAGTTAGAGGGGTTTGTTATGCTTTTGTTTGTAAATAAACAGTTATTCATTTAACAAATGTTATTATTGATGTATTATTGATTGTTAACCACTTTTGAGTCAATCGATGCAGTGTGAACGAGGGATTTGGGTCTGCGGTGTGAAAGCACAGTGCTTTGAAGTCTTCATGTAGTCACTCACGTGACTCCGAAGTAAAATAGTAAGATTAAATGAGAACTTACCAGTATGAAGTTTGATCTTTATTTTATGAGGAGTCGTGTTGAGGGACTACGTGCCCTCCGCTCCCACCCTCATAGATCTCAGCTGGTGGTTCTAGTCTTTGTTATCTTACTATTATACTTCATTCATTGTTAGATGTGAATTCACTCCGCTGCTTTGAAGATTGACGCACCAACGGCTGTATGGGGTTCTTCACGTAGTCCCTCAACTCGAATCCTCATAAAATAAAGATCAAACTTCAAACTGGTAAGTTCTCATTTAATCTTACTATTATGTTGGCAGCGTGAATTGTAGATGGAGTCAAGAGAAGGGAGGCTAGTTTGCGTCATGGTCCAGGCTACGTCCACAACTCTATGCAATTGCTCGCGGTCTTGGATGAAGCTGTTCCCAAACCGGGCTGTGATGAAACCTGATAAGATGTGTTCTATGGCGTTTCTGGGTGATTCTTCTGTAAGTGTCTACTTTTAAGTTTCTGGAAACCCGATTATAAAACTTACATTTTTGCAACTTTGAATGTTGTTTCACATAGATGAACATTTCTACTATGGGAAAAATATGTTTGGTGCAATCTTTTAGAGAATTTAATTTAATTTTCCCTCTTCTTTTTCCAGGTTGCCCATTGCATTCAGTCATATCCGTCGCATATTTATGATGAACAACACTGTAAAATATAACTGATTTAAGAGGATAAAATCAATTTTTTCCCCCCTTGTCCTCACCTTCAACCCTACCAGCCGCCACATACAACAGATAATTCTATGCACATTTTCTCTGATATTTTCGCCACCTTTAACGGGATCCCATCAGTGAGACCAAGCGTAGGCTTGGCGATCGCTTCGCCCAACACCTCCGATCAGTTCACAATAACCAACCTGATCTTCCGGTGGCTCAGCACTTCAACTCCTCCTCCCATTCCGAATCCTACTTTAATGTCCTGGGCCTCTTCACTGGCCAGAGTGAGTCCCACTGTAAAGTGGGGGAGCAACACCTCATATTTCGCTTGGGTAGTTTACACCCCAGCGATATTAACATTGACCTCCAATTTAAGGTAGACCTTGTTTTCTCCCTCTTTCTCCTCCCCTTCCCAGCTCTCCCACAACTCACTTTCTCCGCCTCTGCCTTTATTCTTCCCGCCCCCCCCCCACCCCCCAATTCTCACTTCAGTCTCAAGAAGGGTCTCAACCCGAAACGTCACCTATTCCTTTGCTCCATAGACGCTGCCTCACCTGCTGAGTTTCTCCAGACTCAGATTGGTGATGAGAACTCATTCATATGAATGGAATCATGACCTTCATTAAAAAGATTGGGTTAGGTACTTCTTGTTCCTATCTCCTCATCTCTCTTTGAGCATCTAATTGTTGTTAACCAATTAAGATGAACTTAAGATGCACTTGGAATGAAGTTGATTAAAGTTTGTTTTTGCTTTTTCCTTCTTAAACTCAAAGGTCAATTGTTTCTAAATATCTCTGATGACAGTGAAACAGTGAAACAAGCCTCTGGAAAAATAAGCTGTTAAAAGGTTTCAGGGTGGACCCTTAAGATAGGAATGTTACAAAACTTACCTTTAGCGGTGCTGCAGTTCTGCCACTGGCCGTGTTCGCGACTTTGTCGCCTTTAAGTGGGGGGGGGGGGGGGGAGGGTGGAGGGGGGTGGGATTAAAATGCAGTTTTTCCCTTGCCAACAGAATTATATTTTCTCGGAGTGCTAGCTATTTCTGGAGATTCGTTCTGACTGCTGGTAAGTTATTATTTTTTTAATCGCCCGACTATTTCAGCACTACAGTAAAATAAAAATAGCTCCTAATGCAGTGAACGCCGACAATGGGAACTGATTTTACGTAGGGGACAGGTAAGTGAAAGCTGTTTATTTTTTCATATAAACCTGCTTGTTTAGATTACTTTAAGCAATACTTCATGTTGCGAAATTGTGATTTATTCCCCATATGAACTGGCAGTGTTTTTCCTGCCGATATTGGGTTTAAATTTACCGCAACCGCAACGTTCCAATACACCGCGTTCCATAAAAACCCACTCGCAAGCTGTTTAAAATGCCCATTAATTTATGGGCATTAAACACTAAATTCCTTCAATTTGGCCTATAAATTCAAAACAATTAGATTTAAAAATCATGTTATAATGTGAATTCTTGTGTGAATGTTATTTAGGCTTTAAAAAAAATGTTAATAATTTCTTAAGAAATGGATAGATGTTTAGATCTAGTAATTGAATTTTGTAATTAGCTACAATTGGATAACTAACTAATTATATGCTTTAATTTCAGGTCATCCAAGTAAGATTGTTTCATAGTTTCAGAATGCTTCAATCTATAATAACTGAAAATTTATTTCAGTTCTTTTAATTTTTAAGAAAGTTATGGGCTTTTGACTGTCCTCGATCACAACTTTTGTGTTAAGTCAATGTAAAAGCAATAGGGAACAAGATGCTAATTTCCGAGTATGATAATGGCCATAACTTTTTTAATACTGAAGATATGAAAGTGAGTAAGGTGTCAAATTAAACTTCTTTTTATGCTTTATCTGATGGGATAAATTGCAGACTTGATTTTTAAAATTTCAAAATTTTGTAACATTGCTGCTTAAGATGCATTATTCAGAACACCTCCGCTCGGTCCGCATTAACCAACCCGACCTCCCGGTGGCTCAGCACTTCAACTCCCCCTCCCGTTCCGTATCCGACCTCTCGGTCCTGGGCCTCCTCCACGGCCAGAGTGAGCAACACCGCAAGTTGGAGGAACAGCACCTCATATTCCGCTTGGGGAGTCTGCATCCTTTGGGCTTGAACATTGAATTTTCTCAATTCTGTTAACCCTTGCTGTCTCCTCCCCTTCCCACCTCTCCCTCAGCCCTCGGGCCCTGGCATTCCCTCTCTCTCTCTATCTCCCTCCCCCACCCTAGTTGCACCAGCTTCTCATTTTCACACCACAAACAGCTTACAATGGCTTGTTCCCTTTATCATCGATACTTTTTTGCATATCTTTCATTCATTGTTCTTTATCTCTCCACATCACCGTCTATATCCCTCGTTTCCCTGATCCCTGACCAGTCTGAAGAAAGGTCTCGGCCCGAAACGTAGCCTATCTCCTTCGCTCCTTAGATGCTGCTGCACCCGCTGAGTTTCTCAAGCCTTTTGTGTACCCCCTTATTCAGAGACTTGGTTGCCATCTGCGACCGAAGCTGATCAGAGGACAGTCGCATAATCAGCATCTATGTTCCTATGTTTTTTTAATATGTTTCTATAAAATCCCCTCTCATCCTTCTAAATGCCAGTGAATACAAGCCCAGTCGACCTATTCTTTCTTCATATGTCAGTCCTGCCATCTAGGGAATTAACCTGGTGAACCTACGCTGCACTCCCTCAATAGCAATAATGTCCTTCCTCAAATTAGGAGCCCAAAATTGCACACAATACTCCAGGTGCGGTCTCACCAGGGCCCTGTACAACTACAGTAGGACCTCCATGCACCTAAACTCAAAGGTATGGGTTGGGTAAATTGTAAGACCTTTTTTCACAGGAAAAAAAAAATCTAATATTAGAGGTCAGAGTTTTTTGAGAGAGGCAAAGTTTAAAAGAGAAGTGCAGAGCAAGTTTTATTACACAGAGGATGGTGAGTGCCTAGAATGCATTGCTGGGGGTGGTGCTTGAGGCAGGTGTGATCGTGGCATTTAAGAGAGTTTTGGATAGGCACATTGGATATGCTGGGAATGGAAGAATATGGATTATGTGCATGCAGATAGGAATTGGTTTTGGCATTTTGTTCAGCACAGACATTACAGGTTAAAGGTCCTGTTCTTTTGCTGTACTGCTCTATCGTCTAGAGTCATAGAGTCATATAGCATGGAAACAGGCCCTTTGGCCCAACTTGCCCATACCGACCAACATGCCCCATACACACTAGTCCCACCTGCCTGCATTTGGCCGATATTCCTCTAAATCTGTCCTATCCATGTACCTGTCTAAATGTTTCGGGTTTCTATTAAATCATTCTCCCTCACCTTAAACCTATGTCTTCTGGTCTTGATTCCCTTACTCTGGGTAAAAGACTCTGTGCATTTACCCTATCTATTTCTCTCATGATATTATACACTATACCTCATCGTCAGGCATTCCGAAGAATAAAGTCCTAACCTGCTCCACTTCCTCCTTTAGTTCAGGCCCTCCTGTCAACATTCTCATTGTTCGATGTTCATCAACTGCAAGACATTATGATCAGGAGGTGAATGAGAAATTGCAAATAGAAATAATGCTCAAACTGCATAAAAAAATCCAAACTCAGAGAAAGATTATATCGACAGTGTGAAGAAGAAACATAAATTGTATAACACATACCATCTTGACTATAACAACAACAAATTAGCTATTGATAAACATCTTCGTCTTTTAATAATTACATCAACTAATCCTCAGGAAACCAGCAATGAGATGGGAATTAAAAGTTCTAAAAAGCTCATACACATTCAGTTTTGCAATAAACAATGGTGAAACTTTCTGAAAGTAATCCCACACTTTTACTAGTGGAAATTAGGGTTGACTGGACATTTGATGAGCATTTCAATATATTCTGAAAAAGCTCTGTCAAAATAAACAAAACAGAAAGTGCCCTCACCCAATAGTGTTTTTTTTAAATTAATTAGACTGTCCTGTCATATATTTCCAAGAATTAATAGCAACAAAACATGAAAGTACTTAAAAAAAATACATCCAATTTCATAAACCAGTAAATATGAGTCTAAAAGCTTGTATCTAACCATCTGTAAAATGGAACGGGTGCTTATGTACAGTGTGTTTAATTGCCGACAGAAGTAATCATAATAATTTCACTTGGCACGATAATTTGAACCTCAGTGTTCCAGAATGTGAGAAAATGTGTACTCGGATGTAACAAAGTACTCCCACCACTTCCAAAACTAATTCACAGCTGTGTCCGCTGAAGTCATCGGCCATTTTACTGCTTGAATGAAGGGAAATTCGGAGAACAAATTACAAACTACATACTGAGGATGCTGAAAGTCTTAAAGGGAAAAGATCCATTTTGGTGGGACAGTGGCAGAGTTAACAGAGCTGCAATCTCATAGCTCCAACGACCTGGGTTCAATCTTGACCTTCAGTGCTGTCTGTGTGGAATGTGCATGTTCCCTCTGTGACAACATGTGTTTCCTCCAAGTGCTCCAATTTTCATCCATGTCACAAAAATGTGTGATTAGTAAATTAATTATCGACACTAAAGGGTCTGTACCACTTGGGCGACCTATTCCGCGGGTTAAGAAGAGTGCCTTCGACCTTCAAGCTCAAGGGAACTCGCCTGGAAAGCCTCGGGCTGGATCGATCGACCACACACACACACACACACACACACACACACACACACACACACACAGCGAAGGTGGGGGCCAGGGAAACTACGAGTCAAAAAGAACTATGCCGACCAAATTTTACTCACAGAAAATTTTTCAACATGCTGAAAAACTTTCCACAACTTAGCTGAGGCCACGAGTATTCGGGAACTTCCCTCGAGCATGAAGGAGAGTTCCAGCGACCTCCTAGGACCACGTGTCGACCATGCTGCGAGTTTGAAGGTCGAAGACACTCTTCTAAACTCGCAGATTAGGTCGCCCAAGTGGGACAACCCCTAAATTCCCCCAAGTGTGTAAGTATATGGTAGAATTGATGAAAAGATGAGGGAGTTGGTCACAGGGAAAATGAACGGGTGAATGGATCTGTAATATGGAATATGTATAGAGATATGTAATATGGAATATGTGATAGGTAGACCCAAAATGCTGGAGTAACTCAGCGGGGCAGGCAGGATCTCTGGAGAGAAGGAATGGGTGACGTTTTGGGTCGAGTCCCTTCTTCAGACTAAGACATTAAGTCTGAAGAAGGGTCTTGACCCAAATTGTCACCCATTCCTTCTCTCCAGAGATGTATACAAAATCTTGAGAGGAATAGATTGGGTAGATGCACAGAGTCTTTTGCCTAGAGTAGGGGAATCGAGGACAAGAGGACATAGGTTCAAGGTGAAGGGATTTAATAGTAAGATTAAACGAGAACTTACCTGTTCGAAGTTTGATCTTTATTTTATGAGGAGTAACGATGAGGGATTACGTGAAGAAGGCCCGCCTGGCGCTGGAACGGCATACTTCAAAGCAGCGGCATGAAAAACACAGAACACAATAGCCGGAGTAAGATAGTAAGGCTCATTATAGATTTAGAACTACCAGATGATCATTCATTTTATGAGGATGTGGAGGGCACGTAATCCCTCATCGTTACTCCTCATAAAATAAAGATCAAACTTTGAACAGGTAAGTTCTCGTTTAATCTTACTATTTTACTTCGGAGTCACGTGAGTGACTACGTGAAGAGTTTGAAGCTTTCTGTGTTTTTCATGTCGTAGAATTCTTCCATACGACAGTCCGGCTAGGTCAACACATACATGAGAAAACCAGACTAGTTTTAGTTCTTTCCATAAAATTTTTTTAATGATAAAAGAACATATAATAACCCTCTTTATACCCGAGGGAACCATTACAAAGTGATAAAAGATATAAGTGATAACATAATTGATCATATTAATCAATAGTGAAACAAAGCAGGTGACTATAGTGAACCCAACACCGCGTGTCCAAAGCCTGTCATTGTGTGAACAGGTTTATTGTAGAACTTTGAAAAAGTTTCTTCTTTACTCCACCCTGCGGTTTCTAAAATATGCTCGAGCGGTACGTCCTGTACCTTCGCCGCGGATGTAGCTGCTGCCCTGGTGGAGTGAGATTTGAACACATCAGTGTCTACTCCTGCTAAAAGTAACACCTGTTTTAACCACCTTGAGATTGTTTGTACTGAAGCTTTTGTGTGTGGTTTCTTATGCGTAATCATTAATGTTTTTTCATTACCTCGAAGAGTTTTGGTAATTTTTATATATTGGTTCAAATGTCTAACTACACACAATGTTGGATCAATAGGATAAGCTTGAAAGGTTACCTTTGCTCCAGTTCTTCCTGGTCTGCTTTGTTTGATCAGATCGTAAACATAGAACACAATGTTATCTGTAGTCACATGCATACAGTCTAACCGCAACATTTGTAATGTTTGCACCCTTTGAGCTGAAACAAATGACATTAACATTACTAATTTGAATGTTAATGTTTCCAATGACAAACTTCGATTGGAGTCCATTGCCTAAGTAAAGTAAGTACAATGCTAACATCCCAAATCTCTGTATATCTTGGTTTTGGCGGGTTTTTGTTAAAGATTCCTTTCATAAATCTGGATATTAATGGATGTGATCCAATTGATTTCTGGTCAGATATTTGTCCTAAATAAGATGATAAGGCACTACGTGCACTATTAATGGCACTGTAACTTAAGTGTTGTTCAAAATGCAACTCGGCAAGGAACTCCAATACATTTGCAATGTTCACAGTATGATAAGATATATTTGACTGTCTGCAAAAATCCTTCCCATTTCTTTATATGTGTCATATATTGTCTCTGTGTGCTATCTCGCCATGATGCGGCTATAACATCCATAGTTTTTATCCGACAATCCAAGTTCCTGTAGTGGTCTGGTCAAAACCTGCAGATTAACAAATTCATATAAGCATGTAATGGATGAATTTCTTTGGTTACTGGTTTTATCAATAAATCAACTGCTGTTAGGAATTGACATATATGGTTCTTTAATCATGTTTAACATCAATGGGAACCAAGGTTGTGTCGGCCAATTTGGGATTACCAACAATCCTGTGGCAGAGTCTTGTCCTATTTTCTTCAGACATTGCTGAACCAGAGCAAATGGTGGAAAAGCATAAAAGAACATATTCCCCCAGTGTAATGAAAAAGCATCTACTGCTACTGCGTCTGGGTCTGGTTCCCAAGACACATATTTAGGCAACTGATGATTTAGTCTTGATGCGAACAGATCAATGTCTGGTAACCCATATCGAGTCACAATTTTACTGAAAATTACTGGGTTCAGCATCCATTCTGTGTTAAATATCCTTGATCTATTATCTGCCACCACATTGTCTTTACCTGGAATGTAGTTTGCCGAGATCCAAATTTGGTGGTTAATACACCATTGCCATATCTGATTGACCAGACAATCACATGATACCGATCTGACTCCGCCCATGTGATTAATATATGCAACAGCTGTTTTATTGTCTAATTGTATTAGTACATGTAGATTCTTTTTTGTAGAACAATATGCCTTCAGTCCATAAAAAGCACCCAACAATTCTAAATAGTTAATACCATATGTTTGGAGAAACATTTCCTCTTGGACAGTCCATCTACCTCCACAACTGGAGAATGAATCTGTTGCTCCCATCCGAGAGCGCTAGCATCTGTTTGTAAAATCACTTCAGGCTGTTGTATCAGAATGTTTCTAGCCGCTTGAGGGACATTTTCAATCCACCATTGTAATTCCAACAAAGCTTCTTTTGTTAATTGCATAGGCCTATCAAAATGGCCTGCTCTCTTTTTTAGAGCTCTTATTTAGTCCCTTTGAAGGTTTTGGTAATGTAATGGACCAAATTCCACTGCAGGAAATGCTGCTACTAGCTTACCAATAACCTTTGCTACTTCTCGGATGGAGGGATAAGGTTTGTGAATGAGACCCCTACAAGTCACCAAAATATCATTAATCTTATCTGTTGGTAAAGTTACTAACATAGTAACTGAGTTAATTACAAACCCCAAATAGTTAATTGACTGTGCCGGCTGCAGCTGGGACTTAATTGGATGGATCAAGAAACCTAACTCTTCAAATAAAGCTTTAGTTGCTGAAACTGATTTTTCAGCTGATTCCTGATTACTATTGATGATTAAAATGTCATCGAGATAAGCCATAACGATGTGTTTTTGTGCTCTTAATTGTGCTAAAACTGGTTTCAACAGCTTTGTTAAAGAGCCTGGGAGCTGAACTTAACCCATTTGGTAAAGCTCTGAATTGCCACAGCTGTCCCAACCAATTAAATTTTAAATACCTTCGAAAGAACTGATGTATTGATACAGAATAATAAGCGTCCTTTAAATCAATTGTAGCCATATAACAACCTGCTGATATCAAATGTTTTGCAGTATTAAACGTTTCCATTTTAAAATGTTTGTATTCGACAAATTTATTAAGATTTGTAAGGTCCAGAATAATTCTGCAACCACCATCCTTTTTATCTCTTGGAAATATATTTGACACAAATTGATGCTCGTGTTCAACAGTTTTTTCAATAACACCTTTTTTAAACAATTTGTCAATTTCCCCATTTATTTCTGCCTTTTCCTTTGCAGAAACCTTGAAACCATAAGCAGGTTTATTTTGTACTGGAGAGTTAACACCTTCTTTAAATGTAATAGTAGTAACTTCCGGTGGCGCTATGGAGCGTTAAACCACAGCACCAGCCAGCTCCGCAAAAATTTTTCAAAAAACGGGATTTAAACGGATTTAAAAGAACTTACCGATCGACTGCTTTCACTGTCTGCCGCCTCAATATCGACGGTACCGGCTGACGTCATCAGCCCTGCGACAAATAATGACGGCACGGAGCCCTACCGACAAGACAAAAGCTCGAAAAACCCGGGCGAGACCGGGAGAAGGCCTGGGGGAAGCCTCGGACTCCAGTAGGGCCAGCTCCTTGGAAGACGTCTCCAGGAAAGCAGACACAGGAGGTGAGGACTTGAAAACTTTTTATTTCTCATCAGATGGCTGATTTAAAACGTGAGTTCAAGGCAGAAATGAAAGATATAAAGAAAGAAATGAAAGAAATAAAGGGAGATATAAAGGAAGAAATCTCTCAAATTAATAATCAGATGGACGATGAAAAATCAATGGTGTGAATTTCAAAAAGATACAAAGACACAAATTGATAATAAGTTCAAGAAAGAATCAGAAATATTGAAGAATGAAATCATTGATATGATTAATAATCTGGAACGCAAGATGGAGGGTAAACTTGAAAATGTTAAAAAGGACTTTAAACATAAGATTGACCCTATTGCAAATGTGGTCGAACAACAAGTTGATGGCATTAAAAACCTTGAAAAGATAGCGGAGGCTAGTACTGTGTCTACAGCAAAGCTGATAACAGAACAAGAACGTCTACTGGAGTTGTTATCCAAAGTAACAGATAAATGCACGCAGCTGGAAGGCTATCAAAGAAGGCAGAACTTGAGGATTGCAGGGATTCCTGAAGGTCTAGAGAAACACGAAGACACTCGAGAATTCACTGCTAAAATTACTGCAAGCTGTTTTATCTTTGGATGATATGCCTGTTTTAGCTCGTGCACATCGAGTCGGCAGAAGACAGACCAGTACAAATGCCCCCCCAAGACAAATCATCGTCAAGTTACAATATGATTTTACCCTCGAGGATATTATGCGAAGAGCCTCGAGAACAAAGAATCTGACGTTTCAAGGACAAAGAATCAGTATCTATCGAGACTATCCCCCAGAGGTTGCCAGAAAACGAAAAGCGTTTAACGAAGCCAAAAACCTTATGAGGGGTGTAGAAAACTTGAGATACGGTCTGAATTACCCAGCCATCCTAAGAGTTACTTATAACAGCGTGGAACACTTTTTCAAGACTCCAACAGAAGCAATGGAATTTGCAAAGCAGTTTGATACTTGAAAACCATCTACAAGCAAATATACTGCCTTTTACTATTTTTAAAGACCTAGTACGGTCTCTTAACATTTTATGAAACTTTATACGACAATATGGAATTAGAAGAAATCAGAAGGAATGGACAATGTCGTATGGAACGAAATGTTTTCCCGGATTGGAAGAAGCTCACCGAACATTGACAATTACTCATAATATACAACTAACACAAACAAATAACACACATACTAAAATTATAACGCGGTTTTATTATTACTATGACTGTTATTAACCAAGACTGTGCACTATTGCTAATTAATACTACTAATAATTAATATCTTATGTCTTGTTACATTTGGAGATATCCTCCCCTTAATGTATTTCTCCCTCTTTTAATAATGACTTCTATTTTTTGTATTTAAAAAAAAAAATTCTTTAACTGTGGCTTTATAATTAGATTTTTTTAAACTAATCTTAGATATATATACTTTTATGATGATTAATATCACTCCTTTCATTTCTTTAATACTATATTCCCGTTAAAATATTATCATGGAATAATAATTCCTTAAAATTAGGAGCTGGCTAAATTAATAACATCAATGCCGGAAGCCTTTAGATTAATAGCCAATATAGCTTGGCTTTCACAAACTACAAATATTTTATTTGTAGTTTTTCTATTCTTTATGCACCTTACTAAGCTTTTTACTCACTTTTCATTATTTTTTTATGTTTACTATATCTTTCAGTTTGAATGGAGCTATATACTGGAACAATGGAGATACATTCGTGAAGCACATAAAAGAGATCTAAAATTCATCTATTCGGTGTTCGGGTGTAAGGTTAAGTCTACTGCGCGGACCCTTGGACCCTATTCTAGATTCCCACAAACCTAAAATGCAGGATTTAAAAAGAAATATGGGGAACGAGGGATTAACCTTTTGCTGTTGGAATGTTAAAGGTATCAATGAACCAATAAAAAGAGGAAAAATATTGACAGACTTAAAGGCAATGAAAGCTGATGTAATTTATATTCAAGAAACTCACCTAAAGAAAGACGCTGAAAATAGGCTGAAAGCTAAATGGATAGATAAAATATATCACTCTTCCTTTACGCATAAATCAAGAGGCGTAGCAATATTATTTCGTAAAGGTACTTTATTTAAGCATATATCTACTATATCTGATAAAGATGGCAGATACATTATTGTAATAGGAGAAATAAATAGGGAAAAAATGATTTTTGTTAACATCTATGGACCAAATTTTGATAGTCCTTTATTCTTTAAGAAAGTACTTAATAATATTCCAGAATTAACACATTACAATTTGATAATTGGAGGAGATTTTAATTGTACATTAGACCCTTATTTAGATAGATCTTCAAAACAAAGGAAAACTAAATCGCATTCTAGTGATTTATTAAACGCATACATTCAAACGACTAACATTAAAGATGTTTGGAGAACAGAAAATCCTATTGGTCGAGAATATTCCTTCTACTCGCCAGTACATAAAACCTATTCAAGAATAGATTACTTCCTAGTAGATGCAAAGCTTATTTCACTTACTTACGAATCCAAATATCATAATATTATAATTTCAGATCACGCACCATTAACATTTAAAATTAAAAATAAATGGTAAAACAGGAAATCTAGGACAATGGAAACTTAATCCACAAATTTTAAAAAATAAAACAACTCAGGAATACATCATAACTCAGATTAAGATGTTTTTTGAAATAAATGATCAACCAGAAAATATCTCGCTCTTTATTATGGGAAACATTTAAAGCATATCTTCGAGGAATTATGATTTCTTCACAAGCATTCCATAATAAGAAGATTCGGAAGGAACAACATGACTTAGAAAGGGAGATTAAACAATTAGATATACAGAATGCAACAAAATCAGATATAATAATACATAATAAAATTGTAGCATTGAAGTATAAATTAAATAAAATATATACTGATCAAGTTTTAAAATACTACCAACATACTAAACAATTGTTGTTTGAATTTGGAGACAAACCACAAAAACTATTGGCTCGACAATTAAGGAAAATTGAAGCGGAAAAAATTATACATAGGATTAAATCACAAAACGGTGAATTATTAATACAACCCAAGGATATTAATGAAAGATTTATGCAATATTATAAAAATTTGTATACTGGTAACACAACAGTAAATAAAACAGAAATAGATGCCTTTTTAAATGTATGTAACTTAAAAGAATTAGATTTACAAAATAGAGAATTTTTAAATGCCGATATTTCAATAAAAGAAATCCAAGAATCTATTAAATCTTTAAAAAATGGTAAAACTCCAGGACCAGATGGTATAGGCTCGGAATTTTATAACATTTTTCATGCCCAAATGGTCCCATATTTAAAATCATTATATGAACAGATATATACACAAGAGAAATTACCAGACACATTGAACGAATCTATTATAACACTTATACCCAAAATAAATAAAGATTTGGATGACCCAGGATCGTATAGAGCAATTGCTTTATTAAATACGGATCAAAAAATTTTAACAAAAATTCTTGCACAAAGACTAAGCAAAATTGTTAACGAATTAATTCATCCTGATCAAACAGGATTTATACCTAAAAGATATTCTTCATATAATTTAAGACGGTTATTTAATATCATATATTCGAAAAGAAGTGATAAAAAAGACTTAGTAGTCATCTCGTTGGATGCAGAAAAAGCTTTTGACCAGGTGGAATGGCCTTATCTATTTTCGGTGATGGAAGCCTTTAAGCTTGGTGATAAGTTTACTACTTGGATTAAATTATTATATGCAAATCCAACAGCTAGAATAATAACAAATCATATGTTATCAACTAAGTTTAGTTTATCTCGAGGTTGTAGACAAGGCTGTCCTTTATCACCATTACTGTTTGCGTTAGCAATCGAACCTCTTGCTCAAAGGGTAAGATTACATCCAGAAATATATGGATACGATACTAAAGATACTAAGAATAAAATCTCGTTATATGCGGACGATATATTACTTTATATTACTAAACCGGAAATAAGTATCTGTAATTTGTTAAAACTAATAACGGAATTTGGTTTAATTTCAGGATACAGTATCAATTGGAATAAAAGTGAACTTATGCCAATAACCATGAATAATTTACAGATATTACAACAATTTCCTTTTAAGATAACAAATGAAAATATTAAATATCTTGGTATTTTTGTTACAAAAAGATTTGACTCTTTTATTTAAATCTAATTTCCCGTTATTATTGAATAAATTAAATAAAAAATATCTTATATTGGAAAAGCTTACCTATCTCAATGTTAGGTAAAATAAACGCAATAAAAATGATTTTCCTCCCACAATTATTATATTTATTTCAATCAATCCCGATATATCTCTCTAAAAATTTCTTTAAAAAAGTAGATTCAATAGTCACTAACTTTATTTGGGATTATAAAAATCATAGAATAAATAAAAAACATTTATGTAAAGCTAAAATAAACCGGGGGCTTAGCTTTACCAAATTTTATGTTTTATTATTGGGCAGTTAACATTAGAAATATGAATTTTTGGTTAGGAGAAATAGATAATAAACCAAATTGGTTAAAAATGGAAAGAGAAGACTGTTTTCCATTTGAAATTAGCTCTATAATATTTGCTAATACTAATGTACCTAAGAAAATTTATAGTGAAAATTTGATAATAGAAAGTGGAATACGTATTTGGAAACAAATAAAAGAAAACACTAAAACTAAAATTTATACCGCTAGCTCTTACAATTGCCAACAACTTTACGTTTAAACCGTCAATGATGGATAAAGCTTTTATACAATGGAAAAATAAAGGAATTTTAAATATAGGGGATCTTTATAAGGATAATTCTTTTCTTTCATTTCAAGAATTACAACAAACTTACGGGCTTCATAATAATGAATATTTCAGATATTTACAAATCAGAAACTATATCTCTGCAAATACACAAGAACTTAGAAATAGAAAGAGTGAAATTTTAGATGAATGCTTGAATAAACATCCAAATACAGAAAAAAATGATATCATACATTTACAATATTTTGTTGGAAAGTGATATCCCATCATCGGAAATACATAGACAGCGCTGGAAAATGAACTAAGTCCAGAAATATGGGAAGAAAGCCTACAACATATACATTACTGCTCTTTAAATGCTAAACATGCACTTATACAGTTTAAAATCTTACATAGATTACATTATTCTAAATCTAAACTACATAATATATTTCCAAAACTATCACCTATATGTGATAAATGTCAAATCATGGAAGCAACTCTGTCACACTCATTTACTAATTGTACGAAGATTTTAGAATATTGGAATGAAATATTCAAAATAATCTCGAAAGTTATTAATATTACTATGATTTACGACCCAAAGTTTAATCATACTTGGAATACCGGAAACGGAACAAATAATTACAAGGAATCATAGAACTTTTATCGACTATTCTTTAATAATTGGGAAAAAATTAATATTAAAATTTTGGAAAGGCCCTGTATCCCCAACAATTAAAATGTGGAATACAGAAATGACGGAGACACTTCACTTGGAGAGATTGAGACTTGTCCTTATGGACAGGTTAGATCTCTTCAAGGAGATATGGTCTCCCTATATTAAATATCTACAGGGTCACAATGGTTCGGCGCAGGGACTTGACTGAGGCCTGAATATCTGAATGGATGAAGAAATACACATAACAAATCATGAATGTATCTCCAAGATTGGATTATTTAGTAATACTTCAATCTCCATCAAACTTTTCACATTTTCTTTTCTATTTTCTATTCTTTTTCTCTATCTTTCTATCTTTAATTAAGGAAAAAATTATAGAAACATATTATATAAATTTTTAATACGTACACACTTATTTCTGTTCGTATGAAAATTATGAAAGATTATAGATGTCTTAAACTTGTAATTATATAAAACTGTATTTTCAATTATACAATAATTATGAAACATAAAATTAACAATAATACAAACATTATTAATATTTTGATAACATTATGAATATCAAAAAAAACTTTGTTTAAGATTGGGTACTACGTAGTTATATTAGCGGGGATTTCTATTTGGTAATTAGAAGAATATCTATGATTTGAGAAATCTAAGTGTATTACTTATTTTAGGAATATACTACATATACTCCCAATTATATAAAATAAATAACAATGAAATGTATAATGGATAATACTACAATTATCATAAATAGTATTAATCAATAATCAATATGTTATAATTTTTATACATTATATAACTCTCAATGTCGTATAAGAGTGTACTTGGTATATATTGTTTCTACAATAAAAAAATATTTAAAAAAAATAAAAATAAAAAAAAAAATAAATGTAATAGTAGCTCCTGAAACTGTTTGTAAAATAAACCGATCAGATGTGATGGTAAGCCATTCATCATAAAATATTTGTAATCTCCCTCCAACTGGAGATTTGTCCACAGTTTCTTTAAACATAGAATAAATCTTTTGTACCTCTCCATATGAACGTGGTGGTGTCCTTCTCCCCGTATACGGGTAAACATTAGGCTGTGTCGGATGATAATATTTTCTTATCATATTCCTGCCTGATTTATGTTTCCAAAATCAAATCCCCTTCTTGGCGATAAATACCTTCTTTGTCCAAAGACAAAAGGTCTCATGTGGCTAATAGATTTAGCCTCTTCATCCATATCTTTTATTTGTTTAGGCAGGTTTTCTCCAAATAGATAACCAGGAGCTTGAACACCACTTGCTCGACACAGACTTGCAAACCTTGGATGAAATATGGGCCGAATCGCAATCTTTCTCATACAATTAATTTCATAGAAGGAATTGCATAATAAACCCAAATTATCTTTTTGAATTTTATCCATCTCCAACCCCTCCATTTGTCTTCCACAAGCAGTAATGGCAGCAGAAATTAATTTGAGGATTCTTTGAAATCTCATTTCTTGTCCTCTCATGCCTGGGGTCATAGATATCCATATAGACGGATTAACCGTAGGTACCTTCAATGAGGTGCAATTATCCGGTGTTTTATATAATTCTGCTGTTTCAATCATCACAGAATCTTGAAGTTGGTGAGATACCATATAATTAATGCTGGCAGCTAGGTTTTCTTCCATAGCCTCACCACTTCCTTCAGGTATAGCAAAATCTTTTGCTATCTCAGGCACATCTGGCCTTCTCTTTTTTATTTGTGGTGTGCATTCATAATCCACATCACCACTTGTAGGGTCTGTCTTTTGCAGCCCTGATCCACTTGGAATTATATCCAATGAGACTTCCTCCGCCCTAAATCCTGGGTCTGGAGTTTCAAATTCCCAATTTGGCACATAGCCATATTCTGTATATTCAAGCCCCTCAGGGTCTTTTTGGGAAACTTCTGGGTACTGTGACCCTTGTCTCATTATATTTTGGAGTACTTTCTTCCTTACACTTACCTGCGGGTCCGTTCCGACCGCTGCGAGGAGCTGCGCTCTGCAACTCCTGCTTCTGCCGTCAGCGTCGACGTAATGCCGTTCCAGCGCCAGGCGGGCCTTCTTCACGTAGTCACTCACGTGACTCCGAAGTAAAATAGGAATCCGAGGGGTACCTTTTTCACACAAAGGGTGGTGGATGTATGGAACATGCTGCCAGAGGAGGTAGTTGAGGCTAGAACTATCCCATCATTTTAGAAACTGTTAGACAGGTACATGTATAGGACAGGTTTGGAGGGATATGGACCAAGGGACATTATTTGCCGGTGTGGGCAAGTTGTGCCGATAGGGCCTGTTTCCACACTGTATCACTCTGTGCTGCCTGTCCCGCTGAGTTGCTCCAGCATTTTGTGTCTATCTTCGATTTAAACCGGCATCTGCAGTTCTTTCCAACACATGGAATGTATGATCATGTTGAATATATCTTTATGTATGTACTCCTAGCTTCTATATAATCATTGGTCAGGTTAGCAATTGGGCTCATTCATAATCAGATAATGGACCAACCCGCTCTCTGCCCAAAATCACTGACTATGGTGGCCCCACCTCACCTTTCTTTTCTGGGTAGTGATTGTCAAATGAATTGACAAATTCTGCTGTATTTGAATGTAGTTGAATTGTACATGGGTCCCACTTGGGCGACCTAATGGGCGAGGTATGAAGAAACTGCAGCTTTTAGTATGCAGTTCCGCATCCTTACCGATGGATTTACAATAAAAGCACTTGTTTAAAGTTCTTGTGACCTATTAGGTTTATTGTAAAAATACATTAAAATCAGCAATAAAATGCCCTAAAGGATGAATCTTCCAACAGCGGGCTCAGTAAGTGTAATTTGTATGAGTCTCTCAGGTTAGATAAAAAGATGACAGGAGAACTACAGAACTACAGGGCGGCATGATGGCGCAGTGGTAGAGTTGCTAGCGCCGGAGACTCGGGTTCGATCCCGACAACGGATGCTGTCTGTACGGAGTTTGTACGTTCTCCCCGTGACCTGCGTGAGTTTTTTCTGAGATCTTCGGTTTTCTTCCACACTCTGAAGACGTACACGTTTGTAGGTTAATAGGTTTAGTGTATGTGTAATTTGTCCCTCGTGTGTGTAGGATAGTGTTAGTGTGCAGGGATCGCTAGTCGGCGCGGACTCGGTGGGCCGAAGGGCCTATTTCCATGTTGTATCTCTTAAAAAAAATAAGTTTGTGGAATTGTTCTTTCAAGCACTTTTTGAAGCAAAATTAACCAAGGAATACAGTGATGTCTCCACATAGTGAAAAAGCTGACAGTAAAACAGCAAAACACTGGAGGCTTGAATACGATGACACCATTTTTGGCAGGAAAATGAAGAAAAAGTTGATTCTAGCTACATAGTCAACCTGATTATGTATAACAAGGATAGACACAAAAAGCTGGACTAACTCAGAGGGTCAGACAACATCTCAGGAGAAAAAGAATAGTCGATGTTTCGGGTCGAGACCCTTCTTCAGACTGAGAGTCACGAGAAAGGGAAATGAGAGATATAGTCAGTGATATAGAAAGATATAGGACAAATGAATGAAAGATATGCAAAATTACAATGATAAAGGTATTAGGCCATTGTTAGCAATGGGCCAGGTGAAAACCGCAAGGGTGGAACAGGCGGAGGACGATGGCTGACCTTAGTGAAGCATCACAATGGCTGGGAAGACGGATGAAGGCTGTAGGAGAACATGGTCTTCGGTCGTCTTGGACTCCATGCCACTGGATCCTGACCCAGATATGTCAAGGACTTTGGGGTGGCTGTCTGTGCACCAGTCTCCCGTGTTAAACAAAGTCATGCACAGGCGTCCTCCAAATAGGGAATAGCAACCTGGAGACACCCATGGTCAGCCATGACAGAAGGGGGCCTAGGAAGAAAGAAGAAGGTGAAAATGAGTTACAGGCAGTGAGACTCAACAAGATGACTTTGAAGCTAGTATAATGACTTGGGTGGGGGAGGGACAGAGGGACAGAGCAAGAGTTACTCAGTCAAGCAAGGGTTACAAGTAAGGGTTACTTGAGGTTGGAGAAATCAATATTCATACCGCTGGGTTGTAAATTGCCTAAGTAAAATATGAGGTGCTGTTCCTCCAATTTGTTTTTGGCGTATCACTGACAATGGAGACGGCCCAGGACAGAAAGGTCAGTGTGGGGTTGGGAAGGGGAATTAAACTGTTTGGCAACCTGGAGATCAGATAGACCCAGGTGGACTATAACAAACATGGGCACCATTTACATTCTGCAAGAATGAGGATGTTTTTCTTTTTTTTTTTTTTTTATTTTATTTTTTTAAATATTTTTTTTATTGTAGAAACAATATATACCAAGTACACTCTTATACGACATTGAGAGTTATGTAATATATAAAATTATAACATATTGATTATCGATTAATACTATTTATGTTAATTGTAATATTATCCATTATACATTTCATTGTTATTTATTTTATATAATTGGGAGTATATGTAGTATATTCCTAAAATAAGTAATACACTTAGATTTCTCAAATCATAGATATTCTTCTAATTACCAAATAGAAATCCCCGCTAATATAACTACGTAGTACCCAATCTTAAACAAAGTTTTTTTGATATTCATAATGTTATCAAAATATTAATAATGTTTGTATTATTGTTAATTTTATATTTCATAATTATTGTATAATTGAAAATACATAGTTTTATATAATTACAAGTTTAAGACATCTATAATCTTTTCATACGAACAGAAATAAGTGTGTACATATTAAAAATTTATATAATATGTTTCTATAATTTTTTCCTTAATTAAAGATAGAAAGATAGAGAAAAAGAATAGAAAATAGAAAAGAAAATGTGAAAAGTTTGATGGAGATTGAAGTATTACTAAAATAATCCAATCTTGGAGATACATTCATGATTTGTTATGTGTATTTCTTCATCCATTCAGATATCCAGGCCTCAGTCAAGTCCCTGCGCCGAACCATTGTGACCCTGTAGATATTTAATATAGGGAGACCATATCTCCTTGAAGAGATCTAACCTGTCCATAAGGACAAGTCTCAATCTCTCCAAGTGAAGTGTCTCCGTCATTTCTGTATTCCACATTTTAATTGTTGGGGATACAGGGCCTTTCCAAAATTTTAATATTAATTTTTTCCCAATTATTAAAGAATAGTCGATAAAAGTTCTATGATTCCTTGTAATTATTTGTTCCGTTTCCGGTATTCCAAGTATGATTAACTTTGGGTCGTAAATCATAGTAATATTAATAACTTTCGAGATTATTTTAAATATTTCATTCCAATATTCTAAAATCTTCGTACAATTAGTAAATGAGTGTGACAAAGTTGCTTCTATGATTTGACATTTATCACATATAGGTGATAGTTTTGGAAATATATTATGTAGTTTAGATTTAGAATAATGTAATCTATGTAAGATTTTAAACTGTATAAGTGCATGTTTAGCATTTAAAGAGCAGTAATGTATATGTTGTAGGCTTTCTTCCCATATTTCTGGACTTATTATTTGACATTTCAAGGCAAAACAATTCTTAAGGTAGATGATTACTGATAATGTACAGGCATTGCAGGCTTCAATGAAGGAATGTGAGAAAGCAATATTTCTTATAGAAATCAGCTCTGAGGCACACTGCACACTCACTAGCTTTAGCAGCTTCAGAAAGTTATAAATACTGTATACCATTTTCAAAGTTATGCAGGTTGGAATAATACTTCAACTATTTATTTGAGGTTGTGAATAATGTCGATACAAATTCTGCAAAACACCATTAGTAGCTTTGGAGAGCTTTGAATCATTCAGCCTATAGTGACAATCGGAGAAGAAAATATCTATTGAAAGATTTCAAGCATGTAAGACCTTAGCTTCAATTTGGTATGTAGGGTTGAGTCTTTAAAGGATGTGGTGACCAAGAATACCAGTGAGTTCCATCCTCTGCCAGCCAAAAATGTAATGTTCGCCTGGAAGGCAAAACTCCCCAACTCCAAAACTTCCACGTTAGTCCAGAAAAAAACATCAAATGACCAGAAGTGACAAGTCTGGTACAGTGGTACAGCAATAGAGCTGCTGCCTTGCAGCGCCAGAGACCTGGGCTCAATCCTGACTATGGGTGCTGTCTGTACAGAGTTTGTATGTTCTCCCTGTGACTGTTTGGGTTTTCTCCAGGTGCTCCAGGTTCCTCCCACAATCCAAAAGTGTGCAGATTTGTAGGTTAATAGGCTTTGGTAAAATTGTGCCGAGGAGGTAAAAAATGTCCTGAGGGGGTAGGATAGCGCTAGCCTATCGCTGGTCGGCGCGGACTCAGAAGGCCTGTTTCCATGCTGCATCTCGAAAGTCAAAAGTAAAGTCTAAAGACATGAGTCCTTAATAGACATCACTCAGTTATGGAGCTGTCCCACTTAGGCAATTTTTCAGCGGACAGCCGGCAACTGTGAAAACTGTAAAAAAAAACGGGAACTGGAATGGCGACTGTCAGATTGGAACACGCACACACAAACATATCGCAAATGCGGGGGCCAAGGCAAGCGGGGGGAATGCTGTCTGAAATTCACACGGTGCAAAGCCAAGGTGATACAGACACACACCGCGATGAACAGGAAGTTTGGCGCTGTAATTAAGATGGCTAGCACAGTGTACGGTAAGTCCTTTAAAAGGGGGGGGAGGGGGGAGAGGGGGAGAGGGGGGTTAGAAGGGGGAGAAGGGGGGAGAGGAGTGGAGACAAATTTTAAGAAGCCTGACAACTTTTAATAAGCCAGAGATACACTGCTGTGAAGTTCGGCGAACATTTAACATTACCGGTCGGTTATCCTTGGTTCTGAAAACTCCTGCTTACGTTCTTTTCCCCCAATGAGCCAATGAAAATGACCGGTCAGCAAAGGCGATTAACTAAAACGACCTACGATTACCTCAACTACCTATAACTACATGGCGACTCCACTACAACTGCACCTATGACTACAGGATTATCGATTATCTTCATGGCGACCATGTTGAAAAATTTGTGGCGACCTTACTGAGGCCACGACTAGTTCCCAGAAGGCGGGAACTCCTCGCGACCATGAAGGAGTCTCACCAGAGACCACCCCAGCGAACATGTGGCGACCATGTGGAACAGGCCCATTTGTTCTCTACACCACTGTTCTTCAAAGCATCTAAGCGTTATTTGCATCAGAAGATAATGTGATTTCTGAATTACATGCAGCTGTAATATGAGACAACATGTCATCAATGTAACATCCTGATTAACAGGAAGCTGATGGAGATATAGATTCACATTGCCAACTTTTTTGTTTTGAAGAAGCACCAATATGGTTCAGTTGTTGATCCAGAAGGAAAAGGTCAGTCTTAAGACTTATTTGGGATCACTCTTGAAAGTCTTGGAACATTTGTAATTGTAAGAGCCAGAGTCTCAAGCTACCAATAGTTATACTGAGCGACACTGGGCAACCAACAATAAAAAGCAAAGATTGGTTAACAAGATCTCAAAATTGTTTATCTGAAATATTTGCTCTGTCCATGGTACGAGTAGTCAGAATTGATGTTCACACCGTGATTTATAGATTATGGCAATCTGAAATAAAAACTGAAACTGCTTATTAGATCAGGCTCTATTTTTATTAGAGCCATTCTATAGTCAGGATGTCATCCTGTAGCCTTATTGGACTTTGGTTATGATGTATCTGGAGTACTGCATGCAGTTCTGGTTGTCGCATTACTGGAGCCTTTGGAGAAGATGCAGAAGAGGTTTACCAAAATGCTGCCTGGATTAGGGAATGTTAGCTACAGGGAGCAGTTGGGGAGACTTGGATTGTTTTCCCTGGAATGCCAAAGGTTGAGGGAAAAGCGGCAGTCAGAATCTTTTTTCCAGGGTTGGAATGTCTAACACAGTATAATATCTTTAAAGTTTGCCCTTGTAAAATGATATTCACGACCTTAGGCATGTAGTATGTAATTTCTGCATTATGAGCAACTGTAATATGAGACAATAGGTCTTTAGAGTCACATCCTGATTGACAGGAAGCCAATGGAGATTCAGATTTACATTGCCAATACTTTTGTTTTGAAGAAGTACCTACAAAGCAAGTGGTTCAGTTGTTGATCCTTGTTGAGGGAACAAGGTCAGTCATTAGACTTATTTAGGATCAATCTGGAAAGTCCAAGAACATTTATAATGACAATAGCCGGAGTATCAAGCTACCAATAGTTTGTTACGTCCATTGGAAAAGGTTGGGGGAAAGGGGAAAGAGTGGGCTGGAAAGTGGGGAATATGGATGAGTGGGCAGTGCCCTGAGAAGAGAGTGGGGGAGCAAAAGGGGGCGAGTACAGGGCTTGGCAATGGGACCCTAGTGAAATCGTCCAAATTTACATTCTGCAAAGTATTTAGTTCTTACTGGAAATCATGTCAGAAATATCTTGTGGATCAAAGGATACACCTGTGGACACTGAGGCATTGCATGTTCATGAAACTATTTAGTTTAGAGATACAGCGTGGAAACAGGCCCTTCGGCCTACCGGGTCCGCGCCGACCAGCGATCCCTGCACATTAACACTATCCTACACCCACTTGGGACAATTTTTACCAAGCCAATTAACCTACAAACCTGTACGTCTTTGGAGTGTGGGAGGATACCGAAGATCTCGGAGAAAACCCACACAAGTCGCGGGGAGAATGTACAAACTCCATACAGACAGCACCCGTAGTCAGGATCGGACCAGGGTCTCCGGTGCTGCATTCGCTGTAAAGCAGCAACTCTACCACTGCGCCACCGTGAGCGCACTATTCTTCACGTTGATGCAAAGTGAACAAATGTCGAAGAATCACAGAGTGACAGTGAGTCAAGACATCGCAGCTTCCTCAGTTCACAGAGAAAGATTTGCAATGGAAAACAAAAAAAAAACTTGGAAAACTTTATTGTCATTCAGACCTTGGGGTCTGAACGAAATTTCGTTGCCTGCAGTCATACATATAGTAAATAACAAAAACACACAATAAACACATGTTTAACATCCACCACAGTGAGTTCACCAGACACCTCCTCACTGTGGTGGAAGGCAAAAATCTTGTCTTTGTCTCTTCCCTTCTTCCTCTTCCTCTTCCTCTGCACTGAGGCGACCCGGGCCTCCGATGTTGTGACCGCACCGGGTGATGTAAATAAGTCCCGCGGGTGAACCGCGCTCTGCGAGCGGGCTGGTTCAACTCCGCGGCCCGGGGCGGTCGAAGCTGCCGAAGCTGCCGCCCTCCAGTCCAGCGGATGCAGCTGTTGCCGTGGGAGCTCCGGAAAAACAGGTCACCAACCTGTGACCTGCGAGCTCCCGACGCTGTCGTCCACTGGGCCCGCGGCCGAACCACCGAAGTCGCTGCCGCCGCCACCGCCACCGGAAAGCCGCCACAGCTCCGAGTCGGGCCGCCGGAACGCCTGAACCCGCCGCAGCCCCGAAGCCGGCCAGCCCCGCGCTGGTAAGTCCTGGCTGGCTCTACCTCCGGAGCCTTGGGTCAGTCACAGTTAAAGTTGGAGGCCGCCAGCTCCGCGATAGGCCTCAGCGCAGACAGAGACGGAGACGGGGGATACGACAAGAAAAGTCGCGTCTCCCCCAAAAGGAAGAGACTAAGAACGTTTCTCCCACCCCTCCCACACAAATACACTACATAATAACTCAAACTAACGCTAAAACAAGACAAGAAAACAACAAATAAAAAGAAAAACAGACGGACTGCAGGCGAGCCGCTGCTGCCAGGGCAGCGCTGCCACACCAAGAGTTGAGTTTAGTTTATTGTCAAGTGTACCGAGGTACACTGAAAAGCTTTTGTTAACCAGTCAGCGGAAAGACAATACATGATTACAATTGAGCCATCCACTGTGTGCAGATACATGATAAAGAGAATAACATGAATAACGCAAGATAAAGTCAGTAAAGTCCAATCAAAGATAGTACACGGGTCTCCAATGAGGTAGATAGTAGTTCAGGACTGTGGGCAAAGTAATTAAGTAAATCATCACCAGATTAAATTGGCAATGACAGTGTATATACTGTGAAAAATAGTTGCACACTTTTTTCAAAGAGGCAAAGCAATGCAGTGTATTTGTATATAGTTATGCAAATATGGCATTTGGTTAAAGGATGTGGTGAAATAAGTGTGGGCATAAGATATATGACACAAACACCAAATGGAAAGAGTTTCTTGCTGTTAGAATCAATTCAGTGCTTCAACACGGAAGCACAGTTTGTGATGCGCTGGACATTGAGCTACTGACAGCTGGCAAATCCCTATGCAACCATCAGCTGCAGATAAACACAGGGGATAAGTATGTGCTCACAAACATTGAGACCTGCACAGCATTCGGGCTTAGCTAGTATGAGGAAATAACATTCATACAGTGCTATTGCAAGGGAATGACCATCTGCCAAAGGAAACAATCTAACTTCCTTCATTTCCCATTTCTGAGCGCTCATCAACATTTGCATCACCATCAACATTCAGGGGCTTATTATTGACCATGAATACCGAGACGAAAAGAGCCGGTCAGACGCTGGGTATCCTGTGTCATCTAAAAATGTCTAAAGAAGTGTCGCAATGTGAAACGTCACTTATCCATGTCTTCCAGAGATGCTGCCTGACCCGTTGAGTTACTCCAGCATTTCGTGATTTTTTTTTGGCTAACTGTCATCTGCAGTTCCTTGTGACTGGAAAGCATGCAACAAAAGCTTTTCACTATATCTCACGATACACATGACCATAAACTAAAACTGTCTATACCTCCTGGATTCTGCATGGCCTAAGTGGGAGTATCATGGAATATCGTCTGATAATATTCAATAACTTGACATTGTTTTTGGAGAACAAACCATCTTGGCCTTTTCTTCATGAGTGTAGGCGATACAGTAGTCTTATTGCTTCAAAGTGTCATAGATGCAGGTTTGATGCTGATCTCTGGTGCTGTCTTTGTAGAATTGGAACGCTACCACTGCAAATTACCCCTAGGTAGATCACCTACTCTAGGTAGAGTAGGTAGATCACCATGAATCGGAGGAGAGTTAGCAGACATTGGCAGCTACACCTCTTCCTCACTGATCCTCAACACACGCGCACCACAGGGCTGTGTGCTCAGTCCTCTCCTGTACTCCCTGTTCACGCACGACTGTACTGCTAAGCAGAGCTCCAACATCATCTTAAAGTTCGCTGACGACACAACCATCCTGGGCCTCATCACAGAAAATAATGAGATGGCCTATAGAGAGGAGGTAAAGGCACTAAACAGCTGGTGCCAGGAAAATAACCTCTCTCTCAATGTCAGCAAAACTAAAGAGATTATCGTTGACTACAAGAGACAGCAGGAGTGTGGTCACCTCCCCATCCACATCGGTGATGCTGGGGTTGAAAGGGTCAGCAACTTCAAGTTCCTCGGTGTGCACATCACTGAGGACCTCTCTTGGACACTGCACAATGACACAATCACTAAGAAAGCCCACCAGCGGCTGTTTTTTCTGAGAAGACTGAGGAAGTTTGGCATGAACGCCAGCATCCTCACAAACTTCTACAGTTGCACCATCGAGAGTGTGCTGACGGGCTGCATCACAATCTGGTACGGGAACTGTTCTGCCCCAATCACTACAGAGAGTGGTGAAGGCGGCACAGCACATCATTGGCAACTGTCTCCCGGCCATTCAGGACATTTTCCACTGGCGGTGACTGCGGAAGGCACACAGCATCATCAAGGACCACAGCCACAGACCGCTCTCCTTGTTGCCATCAGGCAGATGATATAGGAGCATGGCTGCACGCACCACCAGACTTAAGAACAGTTTTTATCATCATGCCATCAGGCTTCTGAACTCATAAACAAAATCATATATGTTGATTATTTCATTTATTATTGTGTTTTACCTACCAATGTCACTTTTATCACCTTTTTTTACCTTAATTTTATACTTGTAATATCATTGCTGAGGTGACCCGTTGTCTTGTCAAAAACATTTCATTGTACCATTGACCCTGTGTTAACCTACATATGGCAAATAAAACTGAACATTTCCATTCCATGATGGCATCATGATAATATTAATCACATGAACATATTTCTGTTGACTGGTTAGCTTTTCACTGTACGTCGGTGCACTTGACAATGAACTAAACTAACTCACTACATAACCCTTGTTAGGTGCTAAATCACACTTCCTATATCCACAGCCTTTTAAAAATAAGATCAAAAACAACTCCCTGGCAGCCACTTCTGAAAAAGAAAAGGAATGACAGAATATTGAACTTGTCCTCTCTCTTTTCAATAAAGAAACAGTGGTGCAGGATAAAAGTCAAATATATATGAGAATATTTTAATTGGGACAATAGGGAACACAAGTGAAACAGCAATTAGACAACTCACCATGGAGATATGGAAATAGAGTAGTGGTCATCTATAGTACAGTTGATTTCTGTTCAACGTATAATCAATTTGCCAACATGTGTTATGCTTGGATCGGTATCTTTATGAAGATCAGATATAAATAGTCGCTTCCTCCACCTTGGTTATTTGTACATTTACCCAACAAGCTAAAATGAATAGAAGGTTCACCATGTAATTGGATGAAAAAGGTATTAAACATTTCAAATCGACTACTACTTGTGCATATGTCCTCTCGAGGGCAATAAATATTGGGAATATGAAAGATTCTCATGTTTCTGCAGATTTTCTCCTTGTTCATTGAATAGCCATATCAAATGGGCACTTGTGAGCCACCAGTTGTTTGATTCAGAACACAGTCAGAATACAACAGAAATTCTACAGTAGACCTAAAATATATTAGCCACATTGTTGCAGTGTGATTGACCTGTAAGCACTTAAAATAAGGGACATGAATTAATCTGATATTTCCAGGCATTAGTGCAAATGCACTCCAAAGACGTACAGGTTTGTAAGTTAATTTGCTTGCGATAAATGTAAAAGTGTATAAATGTAAAAATGATTGACCCTAGTGTGTGTAAGATAGTGTTAATGTGCGGGGATTGCTGGTCGGTGCGGATTTGGTGGGCTGAAGGGCCTGTTTCCATGCTGTATCTCTAAACTAAACTAAACTAAGCATGCAAAGTAAAAAATAATCTGGCATCCAGGAGTTTGGTACTTAAAGCCGCAAGTTTGACCCTCTCACTTGCCACTCCAAAATTAGATGAAGGACCACATACACTCCACACCAGGCCACAAAATCTTACAACAGCAATGACTCATCAGCCACAGCCCCATTCAATGGAATGGTTATTGACAACTTTCAATAAAAAGGAAAAGATATAGGTGGTTTTCAAACATTTTTATGTGTATAACCGTTATTTCCACCAATGTTTACATTTCATCTGCCATCATGACATTATTTGTTCATTAATGTGGGTGATATTTATAGTCATACAGTGTGGAAACAAGCCCTTTGGCCCAACACTCACACCGACCAATATGTCCCATCCACACGTCCCATTTGCCTGCGTTTGGCCCATATCCCTCACAACCTATCTGCTTTTTCAATTATGTCATAGTCCATGCCTCAACTATCAGGCAGTGATGAAAGCTAATGGCATGTTAGAAACATAGAAACATAGAAAATAGGTGCAGGAGTAGGCCATTCGGCCCTTCGAGCCTGCACCGCCATTCAATATGATCACGGCTGATCATTCAACTCAGTATCCCGTACCTGGCCTTCTCTCCATACCCCCTGATCCCTTTAGCCACAAGGGCCACATCTAACTCCCTCTTAAATATAGCCAATGAACTGGCCTCAACTACCTTCTGTGGCAGAGAATTCCAGAGACTCACCACTCTCTGTGTGAAAAATATTTTCCTCATCTCGATCCTAAAGGAATTCCCCCTTATCCTTAAACTGTGACCCCTTGTTCTGGACCTCCCCAACATTGGGACCAATCTTCCTGCATCTAGCCTGTCCAACCCCTTAAGAATTTTGTATGTTTCTATAAGATCCCCCCTCAATCTTCTAAATTCTAGCGAATACAAGCCAAGTCTATCCAGTCTTTCCTCATATGAAAGTCCTGACATCCCAGGAATCAGTCTGGTGAACCTTCTCTGTACCCCCTCTATGGCAAGAATGTCTTTCCTCAGATTTGGAGACCAAAACTGTACGCAATACTCCAGGTGTGGTCTCACCAAAACCCTGTATAACTGCAGTAGAACCTCCCCGCTCCTATACTCAAATCCTTTTGCTATGAATGCTAACATACCATTCGCTTTCTTCACTGCCTGCTGGACCTGCATGCCTACTTTCAATGACTGGTGTACCATGACACCCAGGTCTCGTTGCATCTCCCCTTTTCCTAATCAGCCACCATTCAGATTATAGTCTATTTTTTACACCAAAGCGGATAACCTCACATTTATCCACATTATACTGCATCTGCCATGCATTTGCCCACTCACCCAGTCACCTTGCCCACACTATCCAAGTCACCTTGCAGCCTCCTAGCATCCTCCTCACACCAAACACTGCCCCCCAGCTTCATGTCATCCACAAACTTGGAGATGTTGCATTCAATTCCCTCGTCCAAATCATTAATATATATTGTAAATAGCTGGGATCCCAGCACTGAGCCTTGCGGTACCCCACTAGTCACTGCCTGCCATTCTGAAAAGAACCCGTTTACTCCTACCCTTTGCTTCCTGACTGCCAGCCAGTTCTCCATCCACATCAATACTGAACCCCCAATACCATGAGCTTTAAGTTTGTAAACTAATCTCTTATGTGGGACCTTGTCGAAAGCCTTCTGAAAGTCCAGATATAACACATCCACTGGTTCTCCTTTATCCAGTTGGTGATAAGGGAAACGAGGGATATAGACCATGATGTAGAGAGATAAAGAACAATTAATTAAATATATGCAAAAAAGTAACAATGATAAAGGAAACAGGCCATTGTAAGCTGTTTGTTGGGTGAAAACGAGAAGCTGGTGTGACTTGATTGGGGGAGGGATATAGAGGGAGAGAGAGAGAATATGCCGGGGTTACTTGAGGTTTGAGAAATCAATATTCGTAGCACTCAAGGAGTAGATTGTGTTTTGATGGACTACAAGGAAAAGCAACTTTGATGGACTACAAGGAAAAGCAACAGTGGTCATTTAGCAGGTGCATGTTGATTTTCTTCATTTCTTCCTGTTGACCAGTAGCCCTTAAATAATCAGATGTGTCGCTGTTTGGGTTTTGTCCTTCTGTAACGTAAGCCATTGATGTTTTGAGATCAACCTTCTAAAATCCATGGCTGCCCCGTAAAATTACTTTCTGACATTGGTCTGGACTTCAGGTCAGCACAGTACGTCACCTTCCTCTCCATGAATGGAATCCAATTAGCTTAACATTATAATACCTTCTCATATCTAATGGTGAGTCCAAATAGTTCAAGTTCAAGTTCACATTTATTGTCACACGCACCAATTAAGGCACAGTTTGTCCACATAGGGGATAAAAATAAGGAAGAGACAACTATTGGACAAACGGTACACACCATCTATGAGTTGGTTACTGACATTATTTCTGCTCATGTATAGAACTAATGTATTGAACTAACCATAAAAGAGTCTAAGACAAGAGGCCATAGCCTCAGAATAAAAGGGTGTACCTTTAGAAAGGAATCATCAAAGCATAGTAATACAGTGTGGAACCGTGCCCTTTGGTCCAACTTGCCCACACGGGCCAACATGTCCCACCTGCCTGCATTTGGTCCATATCCCTCCAAATCTGTCCTATCCATGTACCTGTCTAGCTGCTTCTTAAACGTCGGGATAGTCCCAGCCTCAACTACCTCCTCTGGCAGCTTGTTCCATATACCCACCACCCTTTGTGTGAAAAAGTTACCCATCAGGTTCCTATTAAATCTTTTCTCCTTCACCTTAAACCTATGTTCTCTTGTCCTCGATTCACCTACTCTCCCAGATGAGGAGGAATGTCTTTAATGGTGAATCTATGGAATTAATTGCCACAGAAGGCTGTGGAGGCCAGTCAATGTATATTTTTAAAGTGGAGATTGACGGAATTTTGATAAGTAAGGGTATCATAGATTCATTGATTATTAAGGATTAAATGGCACAGTGGACTTGATGGGTCGAATGGTCCAATTCTGCTACTAGAATTTATTAACTATTTCCCTGCACCATCACTGGGCAATACCTGCTGTGATGGTGATCTCTCGATAGTTGTGAATGCAGTTTTTTGCAGTTTAACTTGGATGATTGGTGGTGCAAAAGCGAATGAACCAAAATGGGGTGGCACAAATGACAAGTTCAGGAAAGACTGGTTCAAGAAATTGAAAAAGCATTCTGACAAAAGATCACGAAAGATCATCAAGATGGAAGATTGTGGAAGTACTGGTAGTCATGGTGAAGATAGTCAATAGTAATCAAATGAGCCGTGTAGATGAACTGGATCCTACTGATAACACCCAGGAAGGTGGTGAAGGAGAACACAATGTACAGGACTGACATGGCTGAGCTTCAGGATGCTCTGTGATACAGCCGTAGCTGGGGATGGTGCAGACCAGGAGGTACTTGAAAGCACATAACTGTTGGAATAATACACAGACCATGTGAGGGGGAATCCACCAGAACTGTAGATGCTTGGAAATGCAATCGAGGAATCTTAGAGATTCTGAATACCAGAAGATCAATCTGTTTTATTATTATTTGAACTAATAACACTGTAGCTCTATATATGCAAATATTTGATTAGTTTGTTTCGATTCATTCTTCCTCAAAGCAGAAATAGCATAGTGTAAATATGTGTAAGAATAACTTGAAAAGACGGAGTGTATCCCGAACAATCAAAATGTGGAACACAGAAATGTCGGAGACACTTCATCTGGAGAGATTGAGGCTTGTCCTAATGGACAGGTTAGATCTCTTCAGAGAGATTTGGTCTCCATTTATTAGATATTTACAGGGTCATAAAGGCTCGGCACGAGGGCTTGATTGAGGCCTGAATATTGGAATGGATGAAGAAACTTATATAATAAATCATGACTATATCTCCAAGGACGGATTAATGATTAATACTCCATTCACCATCATACTTCTTACACTCTTTTTCTCTATCTTTTCCTACCTTTAAAAAAAATTCTAGAAAAATGTATAGAAGCACATAATCTTAAATTTTTAATACTAATAAGAATATAAACAGTACTAATATCATGAAGGTATTATTAATATCATGTATTTTCAAATATATAAAATATACAGTCTTAAATTTTAAAATCAATGATAATACAAATATTATTAATAGTATGAATATATCATTAATATCATGAAGGTATTATTAGTATTATGTATTTTCAATTGTATAAAATATATAGTCTTAAATTTTAATCATCTTGCTGTATTGTTACATCCGACGAAGCTATTTGATTGAGAAGTATCACTTTTAATAAACAACTAGAACAAGTGGGACCCGAAGGGTCCCTGTCACACGGGAGGCCTGGTCCCCCAATGCAATTGCTTTGCCATCCCTCCTCCTACCCTTATCCTCCTCCAGTCCCCCTCATCCTGCAGAACTACCCCCCTGCTCTTCACCTTCCCTCTTCCTTCACCTCTCCTCCTCGCCTCCCCCATTGCCTCCCTCACCTCTCCCTCCCTCTCCTTTCCCCTATCCTCAGTCAATGACAATCAGAATGTTTTATTAAATGAAACCACTCCCCTATCCCACCCCCCACAATGAAAATAGCAATTTTTTTTTTCTCGCAATTTTTTAGGTAAATGGAAACCGCCCCCTTATCCCATCCCCTCCACCCCCACAATGAAAATCGCAATGTTTATTTTCAAATGAAACCTCTCCCCTATCCCACACCCACCCCCCTCCCCACAATGAAAATCACATTTTTTTTAAATGGAGTTTTTTTCTGCGATTTTTAATGTAAATGGATTTTCTTCCCTATCTCATCACCTCCCCACGATGAAAATTGAGTTTTTTTTAAATGCATTTTTTTGGGCGATTTTTTTGCAAATGGAAACCTCCTCTTTATCCTCCCCTCCCCCCAATGAAAATCACATTTGTTTTTAAATTTATTATTTTGGGTGATTTTTTATATAAATGGAATCCTCCCCCTTATATCACCCCACCCCCCCCACAATGAAAACCTCCCCCCAAGAATTTGATTAAAATATTTTTTTTTTTAAATCGCAATTTTTTAATCTAAATGAGATTTGCAACCCCATAATGATGTTGTGATGAATGAAAACGGAAGAATTTGAATAAAATATAATTTTTTTGAAAAGAGCAATTTTTTTAGGTAAATGTGATTCTGGATCCCATTGTGACGTCATACGCTGCTAATGGGCAGTGCAGATGGAAGTGATTTTGTGTCAAAGTGGTTTTTGTAAAGTTTAAAATGTGAATAACTTGTAAAATATACCATCAATCTGAAAAACACTTGCCACAATGCACGTTTTGGTGTAGTTTCAGGATCACACACATTCACACACATCTTAGAAACATAGAAACATAGAAATTAGGTGCAGGAGTAGGCCATTCGGCCCTTCGAGCCATTCAATATGATCATGGCTGATCATCCGACTCAGGATCCCGTACCTGCCTTCTCTCCATACCATAGCCACAAGGGCCACATCTAACTCCCTCTTAAATATAGCCAATGAACTGGCCTCCACTACCCTCTGTGGCAGAGAGTTCCAGAGACTCACCACTCTCTGTGTGAAAAAAGTTCTTCTCATCTCGGTCCTAAAGGATTTCCCCCTTATCCTTAAGCTGTGATCCCTTGTCCTGGACCTCCCCAACATTGGGAACAATCTTTCTGCATCTAGCCTGTCCAACCCCTTAAGAATTTTGTAAGTTTCTATAAGATCCCCTCTCAATCTCCTAAATTCTAGAGAGTATAAACCGAGTCTATCCAGTCTTTCTTCATAAGACAGTCCTGACATCCCAGGAATCAGTCTGGTGAACCTTCTCTGCACTCCCTCTATGGCAAGAATGTCCTTCCTCAGATTTGGAGACCAGAACTGTACGCAATACTCCAGGTGTGATCTCACCAAAACCCTGTATAACTGCAGTAGAACCTCCCCGCTCCTATACTCAAATCCTTTTGCTATGAATGCTAACATACCATTCGCTTTCTTCACTGCCTGCTGGACCTGCATGCCTACTTTCAATGACTGGTGTACCATGACACCCAGGTCGCGCTGCATCTCCCCTTTTCCTAATCGGCCACCATTTAGATAATAGTCTGCTTTCCTGTTTTTGCCACCAAAGTGGATAACCTCACATTTATCCACATTTGTCTTCACATACATACAAACAAACAAGATGAGAGTTTTGGTAATATATATATATGTTAGGCTGAAAGGGAAGCACTGTGGTAGAGTTGCTGCCTTCCAGCACCAGAGACCCATGTTCAATCCTAACTACAGATGCTGTCTGTTTAGAGTTTGTATGTTCTCCCTGTGACCACATGGGATTTCTCCGGGTGCTCTGGTTTCCTCCCACACTCCAAAGGCATACAGGTTTTTTGGTTAATTTGGCTTCAGTAAAAAATGGGAATTGTCCCTTGTGTGTAGGATTGTGCTATTGGTGGGAATCACTTGTCTGCGCGGACCTGGATGGCCGAAGGGCCTGTTTCCGCACTCTATCTATAAACTAAACTGAACTAAACACAATCACAGCAATACAAAGGACCTTTAGGGACTACAAGGTACATAAATTGGCTTCCTGGAGTAAGGCTTCTAGTTGAAGAAAAAATCTACTAGATGCATCAAACTCATTTTTTGAGTAACACTTCTACAGTACTTACTGTCATTGTTTGAATAGTGTTTCCTTGTAATGATTATCACCATCAATACCACTTTAAATGTATTTAAAGTAGCTATTCCAATTTTTTGTCATGGTTTGAATTTATTCCGGTTTAAAAGTGAGCATTTATGAGATCAGAGTGCTACAACTTACAAGAATTGTTAAGCTTAGCATTTTATGAATTGATTTACATTACTTGAAATACAATCATAACCTCAATGGTGATTTGGCATCAGGCTATATATTTAATTCCATTCTTTTTTGTCATTCTCAGCTGTTTTTTGGACAATGTCATTTAAAACATCCAACTGAATTGGACAGGACAAAATGAATTTCATTGTATTTCTTTGGATCCACTTTATGTTTTTTAATGGTCCTTGTTGAAATAATGTTTTCTGTGATATAATCTTTAGATATTCAGCATACTGTTATGACTTTGCTGTCTGTCAGTTACTGCTCTTGGGAATAAACCCGTGGCTGAGTTATGCATAAAGTATTATGGAATTGCTTGTTACGGCAAATCAGACATAAAATATTGATGTTATTAAAGTCTCTTCCTCTGTAAGTGACTGAATTGGCTCAATCTAGTGAATGTGACAGAAATGTTTCCGTATTTCTGCAAGAATGGCTTGCAATTACAGGATACCTTTCCTCACCTAAGGTTGTCCCAGACCACTTTACAGTCAGGGATGTCAAGTCAAGTCAAGTCAAATCACTTTTATTTCTATAACACATTTAAAAAACAATCGTTGACCAAATTGCTTTACATTGGTGGTACTAATGTTATACAACAGGGGTTCATAGATGAAGTACTTACATAAATACATACATATAGCCCTCCCTCAGAGGACGTCAAGAAAGGCTTGAGAGTAAAGATGAGTTTTAAGTCTCTACTTAAAAGAGTCGATGAAGGGGGCAGTTCTGATGGGAAGAAGGATGCTGTTCCACAATCTAGGAACTGCAACCACAAAGGCGCGGTCGCCCCTGTGCTTATGCCTAGACCGTGGGATGGTCAGTAACCCCAAGTCGGCCGATCTGAGGAACCTGGAGGAGGTGTGATGGGTAAGCAGAATTTTGATGTAGGTGGGGGCAACATCAAGGCCCGTTAAGGGCTTTGTAAACATAAAGAAGGATCTTGAAATTTATTCTGAACCGCACAGGGAGCCAGTGGAGAGAGGCCAGGATATAGTCCCTTTTTCGGGTGTCCATCAGGAGTCTTGCTGCGGCATTTTGGACCAGTTGCAGGCGGGACAGGGAAGATTGGCTGATGCCAGTGTAAAGGGAGTTGCAGTAATCGAGGCGGGAGGAGATAAATGTGTGGATGATCTTTTCGAGGTCGGTGGAATTGTTTTATTTTAGCTATCGTCCAAAGCTGAAACCACGGCATTGACTTGTGATCATATAAACCAGCCCTCAAATGCCACATTCATAGGCATTGCTCTGTTGATATATCTAACCGCACAAAGAGATTAGGGAAATTTATTCTGTGGCTAATGTCTTAAGTGCATAAGTGGTGGGAGCAGAATTAGGCCATTCGGCCCATCAAGTTTATTCTGCCATTCAATCAGGGCTGATCTTTCTTTCACTCTTAACCCCATTCTTCTACATTCTCCCCAGAACCCCTGACACCTCTGATCCTGCCCCTGCCCCTGCCCCCCATGTTGGTGAGGCACAATTTTCATTTTTTACATTTTTTACATCTGAGGAATCACTAAATCCTTAACGTGAACTCAATTGTCATTGGTGCTGCTCAGTGCTAATGATGGTCACATACTTAGGAGACTTAACCAACTTATTTTATTCATCCAGAAAAATGCTAGGAATACAATGATCCTTCCTCTATATAGCGGGTTTGGATTTCCCTAGATCTTAACAAGACCGGTTGAGCACACAAAGACAGGTTGAGTACATAGCTATGTACTGTAGCAGCACAAACCTTTGTATTCCATTTGTGCTAATGGTAGGAAATTCAGGCATGAACTATATTGATTTGCATTGCAGATATCCATCTCACATGACACAAAACCAGGAAGATCTGCCTGTTTCCAATAGTGGGAGTGTCTATGACTAGAGGCTGTAGCCTCAGAATAAAGTTAAGTACATTTAAAAAGAAGATGAGGAGGAATTTCTTTAGACAGAGGGTGGTGAATCTGTGGAATTTATTTCCATAGAAGGCTGTGGAGGCCAAGTCAATTGGTATTTTAAAGGCGGAGATTGGCAGATTCTTAATTGTCAGGAGTTATTGGAATAAGGCCGGAGAATAGGGTTCAGAGGGAGAGATAGATCAGCTAAAATTGAATGGCAGAGTAGACTTGATGGACCAAATGGCCTAATTCTGCTCCTATAACCTATGGACTTATGAACTTATACCTTCCAATCTTTTATCCATGAGGAAACAATTTGCAAGATGTTAATCGAGAAATGCAATAAATAAATGATTTTGAACTAAAACAGAAACGTGAGAAAAACTCAGCCAGTGCAACAGCATCTGCGGAAAGTGAAACTAGTCAATATTTCTGTTGAATGAAATGCATCAAATATGGGGAGAGAGAGAATCTGATTTGGCATTTTTATGTCAAATGCTAATGATGTTCAATTGGACATTTATTTTTGAAATAGGAACAAATCGTGGATGGAGAAAATCTTCCTCCGGGGGTGAAGAAAGTTAAATCGTATCATATCGTATTGTATCATAGAGAGATTAGAATGGAACATGGATTACAATTAAAACACAAAGTACGTGCTATAACAACCAAGGTAATGCCCAACCAAGAAAACCAAGCCCAAAGGCAAAGTATTATCTAAATTGGTTATATCAAATTATGCTAAGGACAAGATATCATGGAGCCAGGGAAACAGTGGGAATGGAATAAAGACTTTAACAGCATAGAATGAGTAGAAGTGTATTCAATGTTCAGTCAGTGGGCTTACAGTAGATATAAATAAAAGCAGCCGGTCTTCAGGGAAGAAAGGAATCAGAAATGTGTTATGTGGGGATGGTGGATATTGGAGTCAAATTAAATGATTTTTTTTTTTGTTGAAGTGAAAGATTGCATTGATACAATGAAGACCAAATATACTGTAGATGCTGAAATCTGGAACTAAAAGCAGATCTGGGAGACTGCTGTGTGGTCTGTTTTACAAAGATATGCTCACACCTGCTTCACCCGACTAGGCCAAACAACCTGAGGACTTCTCATGGAGCCATAGTGTCACAGTGTGATACAGTGTGAAAACAGACCTGTCGGCCCAACTGCACACACCAACCAACATGTCCCATCTACACTAGTCCCACTTGCATCTGTTTGGCTCATATCCCTGTCCTATCCATGTACTTGTCCAAATGTTTCTTAAACGTTGTGATCATACCTGCCTCAACTATCTTCTCCAGCAGCTCGTGCCATACATCCATTGCCCTCTACATGAAAAGGTTATTCCTCAGATTCCCATTAAGTCTTCCCCTCCCCCCTCATCTTAAACCTGGGTCCTCTGGTTCTCGATTCCCTTATTCCGGCCAAGAAGACTGTGTCTTTACCCAATCTATTGCTCTCATGATTTTGTTTCCAAATGGCAGTGTCCTCGGGCCTGCTTCTTAATCATCATATAGTGCTCTGATATGGTGGTCCTGGAGAGTTCCTGCTCTGAGACAGCTAAGTGACATTCTAACTACCTGCTACAGAAATGAACTCTAGTCATCCCGACTGCAGTTTACATCCCACTCCATGTGGATGTGAAGTTTACATTAAATGAACTATACCTCTGCCAGCATCCTTGAAACAAAGTACTGTGAGGCCTTCAGCCAGACCAACCTTTAGACTGTGCTACCAAAAAAACATCAACATATCTCCTGTCCCACCAGAGACTCAAACACCTTTGAATAGCTCTATACAACCAACAATGATGCCTACTGCTCCATTCCCCACCTACATTTTGGAAAATCAGACCCATAGGCTAGGAAATGGAACAGTTTGTCAGAAGCTGCTGATAAACTGCATTAGTCTGTTACTGCAGTTATGTGGGAAGTTCAGATATTGCTGTGTGGGTGGAATTTATCTTTGGAAACAAAAGAGTGAGTGCCAGGCACCTGGAGGTAGAGTTTGTGGGAAAACACGGTGAGGAAGTGACCATAACTCTACAAGGTTTACATTGTTATAGAAAAAAATATTGACTTGAAATGAAGGTACTAAATTGCGGAAGGCGGTTTTCAATATAATGAGACAGACCTGCTGAAAGGAACCGAGTAAGTCTACAACCAACCATCGGAGATATTCAAAATAAGAATAGTCATAGTTTGATTTTCCCATAAGGGTGAAAGATAAGTCGAAGTAACCTAAATTCCAGGGATATTGAGGGTCAGATATGGAAATGTTAATACCAGTGTCAGCAGGGCCAGCCTTAAACCAATTGGACCAATTGCTCCCAATTGGGCCCTGCGCCAAATGGGGCCCCGCGCCTAAGGGGGCCCCGCACTAGAGTAATATACTCCCGACACGGGTAGATCTACCCCAGGTGGAGGGGGGAGAGAGGGGTGGAGAGAGAGTAGAGGGATGGAGGGGGAAGAAAGGGGAAGACGGGGAGAGGGGTGTGAGGGGAAATGGAGAAGTGGGAGGTGGGTTCCCTCACGGTCCCGGGGCAACACTCCTGCCCCTCCCGTCACCGTGCTTCACGCACACATCCCTGGCTCCCCGGGGAGATGTGGTGAACAATGCTGGGAGGGCCGGGCCGGGGGTTGGAGCAACGTTTACAAACATCGGCCTCAGCTCACACATGTCCGCCCAGACCCCGGCTTCCGCTCCTGCCGCCGGCCCGCTCCCTCCCTTCCCTTCACTCCCTCCCTTCCCTTCTTCCCTCCCTCCCTTCTCTCCCTCCTTCCTCTCTCTTTTCCCTTCTCTCCTTCCCTCCCTCCCTTCTCTTCTCCCTCCCTTCTCTCCTCTCTCCTTCCCTCCCTCCCTTCTCTCCTCCCTCCCTTCTCTCCCTCCCTCCCACACACACACATAACGCACAGACAACTAACACACACACATCACGCACAGACAACTAACACACACACACACAACTAAGTTAGGATGGGGTAGAAGCCCAAAGGGTAGGATGAGGCTGAAGCCAAAAATTTAATGCTTGGACTGGTTTATCGCCAATATTTATTGGTTTTCCAGAATCTAGTTAATTAAATTACTTTTTTTCATTTCACAGTTAGTAAAACAAGCGGTATTGTAACTATCTACTTTTCAGAGGTGATCTACAAATTTTGTTTGTTACTTGAAGGCTTACATGTGTGCAATTTTATATTAAAATGTAGCTTAGATCTGTTTGGTCCATTAACTCGCAGGCACTTTTTAAGCGCATATTTTGATTACTATCCATTCTACCATAGAGATATAAAGTCTACTAGACTAAGTGGGACCTGTTGGGTTCCATATTCACAAGGGAGGGCTGGTCCCCCGACGCAATATTCCACCAATTAAAATATTGGTGGCCAGTGGGTGGGGGGCTTTCTGAAGTGCTGGTATGGGTTCTTGGGGTGGCAGCTCAGTCCCTCAAGCCTGATGTGCTGGCAGCTCACTCACGGCTGGTGGGCTGGCAGTTGACTCATGGCTATTCCTTAAAATTCCATTTCAAGCAGGGTGCAAGGCCACAAGCTCAAATCCATTTTCCTACCACTTCAAGCAGGGTGCAAGGCCACCGAATTCAAGTGCAGTTTCATACCACTTCAAGCAGGGTGAAAGACCACCAAATTCAAGTGCAGCTTCATACAACTTCAAGCTCCATGTTCACAAGGGAGGGCTGGTCCCCCGACGCAATATTCCACCAATTAAAATATTGGTGGCCAGTGGGTGGGGGGCTTTCTGAAGTGCTGGTATGGGTTCTTGGGGTGGCAGCTCAGTCCCTCAAGCCTGATGTGCTGGCAGCTCACTCACGGCTGGTGGGCTGGCAGTTGACTCATGGCTATTCCTTAAAATTCCATTTCAAGCAGGGTGCAAGGCCACAAGCTCAAATCCAGTTTCATACCATTTCAAGCAGGGTGCAAGGCCACCAAATTCAAATGCAGCTTCATACCATTTCAAGCAGGGTGAAACCACCATAAAACCACACAAAACACCAAACTCACAGTTCAGTAGACATTCAGTGTGTTCAGTTGATTCACAGCTCAGACAGAGTCATGACCTCTCCCTCCTTCATCATGCAGAGACTGAGCCACACCCACACTTCCGGGTTTTATAACACCTCCCCCTCCCACTGGAAAAGATGTGGACTTCATGGCATGATTGACAGGAGAGAGATTCTCAACATTTTTTAAACACTAATGATGCTTTTATTTTTCATTGATGGGAAGAATCCTTTGCACCTGCTGAGCGGAGGGGGACTGAGAAAGATGGCCAAAAATCACAGCCGTAAGTGGTAGCGTTTTATCTAAAATCAATATACAGTGCAAGTTACCCAAAGCACCCAAACCAACATTTGCAGTAGTGCCTTTTAACTTCAACCCAACGCACCCAAACCACCATTTGCAGTAGTGTCTTTTAACTTCAACCCAAAGCACCAAAGCCACCATTTGCACTAGTGCCTTTTAACTTCAATCCAAAGCACCCAACCACTATTTGCAGTAGTGTCTTTTAACTTCAACCCAAACCACCATTTGCAGTCGTGACTTTTTACTTCAGCCCAAAGCAGCCAAACCAACATTTGCTGGGCTCTTTACTTCAAACCAACCATATTTTCATGTACAAACCACATTAAGGGCACTGAAGGTCAGTAAAACCACACTCAAATATAGATAATAGACTATATTTCTATGATTCTACAGACCTTGGCTGGGAACCTGGGGCTCACCAAAATTGTTCCCAATTGGGTCCTGCACCTCCTAAGGCCGGCCTTAATTGTCAGGTTTAGACAACTGAATATTGGAGAGGTCCTCCAGGAGTGCAGTGTGAGTGAGAGAAAGAATGAGAGGGAGTGAGAGTATGAGAGAGAGAGAAAGAGAGAGTGTGAGAGTCAGAGTGTGTAAGAGAGAGAAAGAGTGACAGAGACTGAGAGAGTGTGTGAGAAAGAGAGAGAGTTTGAGAAGGAGATAACGAGAGTGAGTGAGTGTGTGAGAGAGTAAGAGAGAGAGAGAGAGAGGGAGAGAGAGAAAGAGAGAGAGATTGTATAAGTGTGCAGAGAGAGTGTGTGTGTATCCATGGTAATCTCATTTTCCAGCAGTTTGTCTCTAATCTTCGGGTTTTTCAAATGCTCAATACTTTATAAGTGTTGTGTATGTGTCTGTGCCGATGTGTCTGTGTGTGTGCAGAGAGTGTGCATGTGTGTGTGCTTGTGTATAAACGAGTTTGGTATTTCAACTGCGCATGCCCAGGTCATAGGTCACTCGAAATAAACATTCTCGGCAGCTGAGCTGCTGTGTGTATACTGACCTGCGTTTCATCCGTAGTCAGGATCGAACCGGGCCTCCGGCGCTACAAGCGCTGTTGAATTGCTGCTGGAGTTATTTCTCCCTTCTGCACTGGTTCATGCAGAAATCTCAGCAGTGACAATCTAATGAATCGCGGTCCGGTCCCCCTCAGCCTGGTGTATGGCTTCCATTCTTACTCGGGTTGCCCTCCCGGATTATACAGGGTTATTATACAGGGGCGAATCACGCACCCCACTCCAGGAAGCAGATTTGTGAGCGGAGACTCACTACCTTTCCTGACCCCTCCTGAGTGCCCCATCCCTGTCTGCGGCGGCCGGAGATGTCCGGGGTGACCCTGGACTGATGGGACACCCCAGTGGCGACCCAGGCTTACAGCCAGTGTGGAGAAGAAGTGCTAGGTCCAGCTCAACTCTGCTCCAATTCCCGGGGAACTGGGGACCGTCAGCTGCACCTCTCGCCTTATCCAGTGGCTGTAGGTTAACCCCCTCGGTGCCGGCGAAAGCAGAGCCCCAGTCATCAAGGACGATACACACAAAATGCTGCAGTAACTCAGCAGGTCGGGGGGGGGGGGGGGGGGGGGGGGGGGGGGGGAGAGGGAGAGAGAGAGAGATTGTGCCGAATTCCAGAGGGTGGGTTTGTGAAGTGAGATAGAAATATGATCAAATTAATGTTCATAAAAGAGCGATGGCTGTAAAGTAAAGTAAAGGCGAGTCAGCGGGGAGAGGGATGGGGAGAGGGAAGGGGAGGGGGAAGGCGTTGGGGAGAGAGACAGAGAGAGGGACTTGCGGACACCCCGTCTCCACAAGAACTCCCCGGCGCTAGGACAATCCCTCCACTCCCCCGGCCCCGGACTGAAGTGAGGGACTGGGGGACATTGCCCGCCTCTGCAACCAACGTGCAAATCCTGGCACTCCCCACGGAATGTTAAACTAAACACATCTGTGAGCAAAACACATCTGTGAGCAAAACACAAAGCGCTGGAGGGACTCAGCGGGTCAGGCAGCATCTGTGGAGGGAATGGACAGATGCTGTTTTGTGTTGGGACCCTTCTTCAGACTGAGCAAGATTCTATCTGAAGACGGGCACCGACCCGAACATTATCTGTTCCCTCCACAGATGCTGCCTGACCCACTGAGTTTCTCCAGCACTTTGTGTTTTACTGAAGATTCCACCAGTCAGACCTCCAATCGCTTGTGCCTTCATATCATTGATGATCTGACTGTATGTCTGTCTAACTGAAACCTCTCTTGTCAACCCACGTATGTCTTTCACCCCACTTCTCTCTCCCACTACTCGGCACCCCCGATTCACTTTCTCTTTCCCGATTGACCTTTGACAAATCACACGATTCTTTGCGTTTATCAAAGTGGCTTATTCACTGGATGTTTTCAGCAGAGGGTTAGAGTTGCTCCATCCAGCGGTGTAAGCGGAGCGGTTCCAGCAGCGGCTCTCCACAGCGGAACTTCCATTGCTCGAGCTCCAGGGATTAAGAAGCATTCCCGGCGCTAGAACGGGCGAAACAGTACAGAGAGGGAACAAGTAAGACAAAGACTTTAAGATGCAGTGAGGAGTGCCTGGTGAACTCACGATGTGTGTTTATTGTGTGTTTTGTTTTAATTTATTACACTGCAAGGTAACAATTCAGACCGAAAGATAGTAAGGCTCAACATAGATTTAGAACTATCAGATGATCATTTATTTTATGAGGGTGGGGAGTGGAGGGCACGTAATCCCTCATCGTTACTCCTCATAAAATAACGATCAAACTTCGAACTGGTAAGTTCTCGTTTAATCTTACTATTTTACTTCGGAGTCACGTGAGTGACTACGTGAAGATTTTGAAGCTTCTGTGTTTTTCATGTCGTAGAGTCATTCCATACGACAGTCCGGCTAGGTCAACACATACATGAGTAAATAACCTTTTACCAGATCAGTTTTAGTTCTTTTCATAAATCTTTTAATGATAAAAGAACATATAATAACCCCCTTTTTTACATCTGGGGAAAACCATTACAAAGTGATAAAAGATATAAGTGATAACATAATCGATAATATAAATCGATAGTGAAACAAAGCAGGTGATTATAGTGAACCCAACACCGCGTGTCCAAAGCCTGTCATTGTGTGAATAGGTTTATTGTAGAACTTTGAAAAAGTTTCTTCTTTACACCACCCTGCGGTTTCTAAAATGTGTTTGAGTGGTACGTCCTGTAACTTCGCCGCGGACGTAGCTGCTGCCCTGGTGGAGTGAGATTTGAACACATCAGTGTCTACTCCTGCTAAAAGTAACACCTGTTTTAACCACCTTGAAATTGTTTGTACTGAAGCTTTTGTGTGTGGTTTCTTATGCGTAATCATTAACGCTTTTTCATCACCTCGAAGAGTTTTGGTAACTTTTATATATTGAGTCAAATGTCTAACTACACACAACGTTGGATCAATAGGGTAAGCTTGAAACATTACCTTTGCTCCAGTTCTCCTTGGTCTGCTTTGTTTGATCAGATCGTAAACGTAAAACACAATGTTATCTGAAGCCACATGCATACAATCTAAACGTAGCATTTGTAATGTTTGCACCCTTTGTGCTGATACCAATGCCATTAACATTACTAATTTAAATGTTAACTTTTCCAATGATATAACTTCGATTGGAGTCCATTGCCTAAGTAAAGTAAGTACATTGCTCACATCCCAAATTTCTGTATATCTTGGTTTGGGTGGATTTTTGTTAAAGATTCCTTTCATAAATCTGGATATTAATGGATGTGATCCAATTGATTTTTGATCAGAAATTTGTCCTAAATAGGATGATAAAGCACTACGCGCACTATTAATGGCACTATAACTTAAGTGCTGCTCAAAATGCAACTCAGCAAGGAACTCCAATATATTTGAAATGTTTACGGTATGATAAGATATATTTGATTGTCTACAAAAACTTCCCATTTCTTTATATGTGTCATATATTGTCTCTGAGTGCTATCTCGCCATGATGCGACTATAACATCCATAGTTCTATCCGACAATCCAAGCTCTTGTAGTGGTCTGGTCAAAACCTGCAGATTAACAAATTCATATAAGCATGTAATGGATGAATTTCTTTGGTTACTGGTTTTATTAACAAATCACTGCTGCTAGGAATTGACATATATGGTTCTTTAATCATGTTTAACATCAACAGGAACCATGGTTGTGTCGGCCAATTTGGAATCACCAATAATCCTGTGGCAGAATCTTGTTCTATTTTCTTCAGACATTGCTGAACCAGAGCAAACGGAGGGAAAGCATAAAAGAACATATTCCCCCAATGTAGCGAAAAAGCATCTACTGCTACTGCATCTGGATCTGGTTCCCAAGGCAGATATTTAGGCAATTGATGATTTAATCTTGATGCCAACAGATCAATGTCTCGTAACCCATATTGAATCACAATTTTACTGAAAACTACTGGGTTCAACATCCATTCTGTGCTGTCTTTAAACACCCTTGATCTGTTGTCTGCCACCACATTGTCTTTACCTGGGATATAATTTGCTGAAATCCAAATTTGGTGCTTAATACACCACTGCCATATCTGATTGACCAGACAATCACATGATACCGATCTGACTCCACCCATGTGATTAATATATGCAACAGCTGTTTTATTGTCTAATTGTATCAGTACATGCAGATTCTTTTTTGTAGAACAATAGGCTTTTAATCCATAAAATGCCCCCAATAATTCTAAATAATTAATACCATATGTTTGGAGAAACATTTCCTCTTGGACAGTCCATCTGCCCCCACAACTGGTAAATGTATCTGTCGCCCCCCCATCCGAGAGCACTTGCTTCTGTTTGTAAAAATATTTCAGGCTGCTGTATTAAAATGTTTTAGCAGATGTGAGACATTTTCAATCCACCATTGCAATTCCAATAAAGCTTCTTTTGTTAATTGCATAGGCCTATCAAAATGGCCTGTTCGCTTTTTTAGAGCTCTTATTTTGTCCCTTTGAACGTTTTGGTAATGTAATGGACCAATTTCTACTGCAGGAAATGCTGCTACTAGTTTACCAATAACCTTCGCTACTTCTCGGATGGAGGGATAAGGTTTGTGAATGAGGCCCCTACATACCGTTAAAATATCATCAATCTTATCCATTGGCAAAGTTACTAACATAGTAACCGAGTTGATCACAAACCCTAAATAGTTAATTGACTGTGCTAGCTGCAGCTGGGACTTAATTGGATGAATCAAGAAACCTTTCTCAAATAAAGTTTTAGTTGCTCAAGCTGATTTTCTAGCTGATTCCTGATTATTACTGATAATTAAAATATCATCCAGATAAGCCATAATGATGTGCTTTTGTGCTCTTAATTGCGCTAAAGCTGGTTTCAACAGCTTTGTGAAGAGCCTGGGAGCTGAACTTAACCCATTTGGTAAAGCTTTAAATTGCCACAGCTGTCCCAGCCAATTAAATTTTAAATACCTTTGAAAAAATCGATGTATTGGTACTGAATAATATGCATCCTTTAAATCAATTGTAGCCATATAACAACCTGCTGATATCAAATGTCTTGTCGTGTTGAACGTTTCCACCTTAAAATGTTTATACTCGACAAATGTATTAAAGTTTGTAAGGTCCAGAATAATTCTGTAACCACCATCTTTTTTACTTCTCGGAAAGATATTTGACACAAATTGATGTTTATGTTCAACAGTTTTTTCAATAACACCTTTTTTAAACAATTTGTCAATTTCCACATTAATTTCTGCTTCTTCAATAGCAGAAAACATGAAACCATAAGCAGGTTTATTTTGTACCGGAGAATTAACACCTTCTTTAAATGTTATTGTAGCTCCTGAAACTGTTTGTAAAATAAACCGGTCAGATGTGATGGCAAGCCATTCATCATAAAACATTTGTAATCCAACTGGAGAACACCTGAATCCCCTCCCAACTGGAGATTTGTCCACAGTTTCTTTAAGAATAGAATAAAATTTTTGTACCTCTCCATATGAACGTGGTGGTCTCCTTCTCCCCGTATACAGGTGAACATTAGGCTGTGTCGGATGGTAATATTTTCTTATCATATTCCTGCCTCTGTTTCCAAAATCAAATCCCCTCCTTGACGAAAAATACCTTTTTTGTCCAAAAACGAAAGGTCTCATGTGGCTAATAGATTTAGCCTCTTCATCCATTTCTCTTATTTGTTTAGGCAGGTTTTCTCCAAATAGATAACCAGGAGCTTGAACACCACTTGATCGACACAGACCTGCAAGCCTTGGATGAAATATGGGCCGAATCGCAATTTTCCTCATACAATTAATTTCATAAAAGGAATTGCACAATAAGACCAAAGTATCTCTTTGGATTTTAACCATTTCCGACCCTTCCATTTGCCTTCCAAAAGCAGTAATGGCAGCAGAAATCAGTTTGACGATTCTTTGAAATCTTATTTCTTGTCCTCTCATGACTGGAGTCATAGGTGTCCATATAGACGGATTAACCGTAGGTACCTTTAATGAGGTGCAATTTTCTGGTGTTTTATATAATTCTGCTGTTTCAACCATCACAGAATCTTGAAGTTGGTGAGGTACCATATAATTATTACTGGCAGCTAGGTTTTCTTCCATAGCCTCACCACTTCCTTCAGGTATAGCAAAATCTTTTGCCATATCAGGCACATATGGCCTCTTCTTTTTTATTTGTGGTGTGCACTCATAATCCACATCACCACTTGCCGGGTCTGACTTTTGCAGTCCTGATACACCTAGAATATCATCCAATGAGACTTCCTCCACCCGTATTCCTGGGTCTGGAGTTTCAAATTCCCAATTTGGCACATAGCCATATTCTGGATATTTAAATCCCTCAGGGTCATTTTGGGAAATTTCTGGGTACTTTGACCCTTGTCTCATAATATTTTGGAGCACTTTCTCCATATGTTCCATTTTAAGCCATATAGCTTTATTATCCGGAGGACTTTCATTATCTGAGTCATCATCAGAAACCACGGGCCTCACGGATTTCTTTTTACTTTTTCTAGGAACATTTTCCTCCGTGGTTTGAATTACTGGAGAAATTATAGTCTCACTAACGGGTGAATCAGCGGCCACCGGTATCGGAACCGGATCCGCACTAGTCTCTTGTCCCGACTCTTTAGCTTTTGAGACTTCTCCATTTTAAATTTTTTTATTATCTAGGCTGGATCAGTACGCCAGCGTGACTCTGATTTTTTGAATTTTACTTTCATTTTTGCTGGTTCTACCAGCGTAACGTCTTTTTTAGAACGTCCCCTCACTTTTTTCTTGCACTTAACTGCGGGTCCGTTCCGGCCGCTGCGAGGAGCTGCGCTCTGCAGCTCTTGCTTCTGCCGTCAGCGTCGACGTAATGCCGTTCTAGCGCCAGGCGGGGCTTCTTCACGTAGTCACACACGTGACTCCGAAGTAAAATTAACTCTTGGGGTTAACGGAATCAAGAGATATAGGGAAAAAGCAGGAATGGGGTACTGATTTTGGATGATGAGCCATGATCATATTGAATGCTGGTGCTGGTGAAAAGGGCCAAATGACCTACTCCTGCACCTATTTTCTATGTTTCTATGTTTCACCCTATCTATTCTCCTTATGATCTTATACACCTCTATAAGATCATGTCTATAAGATCACCCCTCAGCCTCTTGTACTTCAACGAATAAAGTCTAGCCTGCCCAACCTCTCGCTAAAGCTCAGGCCCTCGGATCCCGGCAACATTTCTGCATTCTTGAACCCTGAATAAGGTTAAAGAGCTTATTATGGTTGACATTACTTGTTCCATTCAGACTCCTAAAAATGGTGATCAAATCACCTCACAAATATTCAAATTACATATTTATTTGGAGTTCGCAAACAGTAATCTTAATTCATTAATTTATTTTTACCAAACGTGCCTTTATAATGGCAGGTAGCATACTCCTAGTACTGAAACAAGCCTTTTGAATTTAAATGAATGACAATATAATGGGCTTTTTTTTTATCAATAGCTCTTGCAGTTTATCTTTTTATTTGATGTTTAATAATCCCCTCAGCTTCAGAATTGACAAGCACAATTATTTGATTGAATTCTCTTGAGTTCCTTTTCTTTATGCAGTATCTGTCAAATATGAAGGCAGAGTTTCTTTAGCGATCATACCAAAAGTCACTACTTTGTATTTGCATCTAAAAAGCATCCAACCGGGAGAAGAAAACTATCCAAACATTATAAATATGTAGGATAAAGCCAGCCGCTACCATTAGCTGGAAAAGTGTTACAAGTTCTCTGACTGAGACATTGTATAAGTCTCCTGAGAACACTCAGGTTTAAATTTTGTATAGAGCTTATTTAATTTTTTTCATTTTGACAAATTCTGAATTGAAATCCCAAAGCAATACACAGATAATGAAGCATGTTTGCATTTTTTTTGTTTCCAATTGGTACAATTAATATTAATGAAGACAAAAGAGAGTGCAGATGCTGGAGCCTGGAATAACAAACAAAACAGTAGCTGTGGAGGCAAAATATGTAAGTCATATATTCACAAGTTATAGGAGTAGAATTAAGCTATCAGCCCATCGTGTCTACTCCACCATTCAATGATGGGCTGATCTCTGCCTCCCAAACCTAATCACCTGCCTTTTTCCCATAACCCTTGGCACCCGTTCTAATCCAGAATTTGTCCATTTCTGCCTTAAAATATAACCACTGACGGCCTCCATTGACTAAAGAAGTGCCTCCTCACCTCTTTCAGAAAGAGCACTCTTTAATTCTGAAGCTATCACCTCTAGTCCTACACTTTCCCACCAGTGCAAACATCCTTTCCACATTCATTCTATCTATGCCTTTCAATATTCTGTCTCCTCCTCCCCCTCCTCCCCCTCCTCCCCCTCCTCCCCCTCCCCCTCCTTCTTCCCAAAGGAATAGTTAGATCTCAAGCCGGGTGTTGAGCAACCACATTGTTGTCTCTGCGTCAATGTCTATCAGGCCCTGAGCTCCATTTGGAGGGTGGTAGAGCGGGCACCCAGAGGTGACATAGTTGGCTGTCTGTTGTTCTGCTCCACATTCACAGGCTGGGCTCTGACGGAGCCCCCATCTCCACACATTGAAATGCCCAACTCCAGTACGAAGTCTGTTGAGCTTCACCCAAGCTCTAATTTTACTTCGGGGTCACGTGAGTGACTACGTGAAGAACCCCGACTGCCCGCAGAGCGCGTCATTACGACGCACGCATTGCGAAGTACCGGACTGCCAGGCACGTTGCTCCTGCCAGAGGTAAGTTTAAACTCCAGGTAAGTTGTATTTCTTACCTGTTTTTTGATGTTCTGCAGACCGCAGTAGTTATAGGATGGGAGAGGGGGGGGGGGGGTCAGCCCTGATGCCGGGAGGGTTCCCCTCCGGGTATGAAAAATATTTTAGGTTGACCAGGATGGGGCCCTTGTGGAAAGGAGGCTCCATCTGGATACACCCCAACTACATGAGTTGTGACAGTGCCGGGCATATGGGTGAGCCTGAGCCAGCAGCACCTTTTTTGCACAGGGCTGCTTTAGGGGATGTTGATTCTAGGTAATGATGAGCATATAGGTAAGCCTGAGCCAGCAGCACCTATTCCACAGGGCTGCTTTATGGGATGATTAATCTATGGCAATGCCAGGCATATGGATAAGCCAGAGTCAGCAGCACCTATTGCACAGGGCTGCTTGAGCGGATGCCAAATTTAAGGCAATACCGGGCATACGTCAGCAGCACTTATTGCACAAGGCTGCTTGACGAGAAGCCGGGCATAAGGGTAAGCCCGAGCCAGCAGCACCTATTGTGCAGGGCTGCTTTATTGGATGTCGAGTCTATGGCAATGCCAAGCATATGGGTGAGCCCGAGCCAGCAGCACCTATTCCACAGGGCTGCTTTATCAGATACCCAGTGATGGCAGCGCTGGCCTATGGGAGAGGCCACATCAGCAGCACCTTATACCAGGGCTGCTTTATATTGTGGCTAAGGCTATGGCAGCACCGGCATATGGGAGAGCCACGCTAGCTGCACCTTGTAGCAGGGCTGCTTAATGTAGGCAGCAATATCTGTAGAAGGACTGCATAAGGTTTTTCCTCATGGGAGAGGTAAGCTTCCCGGGCAGTTTGTTCTTACACTGAAGTTCTACAGCAAGAGACCATTTACAAGTGGATAAGATTTACACTTGGTTGAACAATTCAAATGATCAAGACTTTCGATTTAGAGGCATCTAACCATGTGAAATTGGACAATACTAGCATTCTAAGCAGGCTGGCATTGGGCCAACATTGTGTTTAGGTAGGCGTAGTACTTTGACCAGGGTTGCCTTCAAGATAGGTTCAAAAATATGGGCAGACTTGTCTGTCGAGGCAGGTCAGAATTATGGCTAGAATTGTTTTAGACAAATTAAAATTAGCAGACAGGTTCATTAGGTGTGGCCTGTTCATTATGAAAAATGGCTGATTAACAACTGGAGTCATAGTGGTGCCCATTTACAGTATCATTGGAGATATTTGGTGGAGGCATTGCTGTGATGTGACAATATAATAGTATAATCCACTGTTTTTAGTCTCAAACCATGTTGAGAAATTGGGCTCCACTATTCAATTAAAATTAAGTTGTTATCAAATAGACTTGTTGGAGATGTTGCAGAGAGCATACCCCAACACATAAAAGCCAACGGGTCAGTTTTAGTCTGACGCCAGGTCCATGGCAGTGTCAGCCAATTTGAGAGGCCATGCCAGCAGCGCCTTGTTTAATGGCTTCCTCATGAAGGAGGAGAGCATACTGAGTCTGATGGTATAGCTGTGAACATGCCTAAAGGGATGATGGTCACATGTCCGAGATCATTACTGACAGCAAGATTTGCCATCACAACACATATGCAGTGAACAGGGGGACATTAGACCCAGCCGCTGAATCTGTTCGTCAGGTAAGACCTATTCAACAGGCAAATCCTGCAGGATGACGGCAAGTGGTTCACTGAGGCTGGTAGCATGAAAGCTGGCCAGAGGTTCCATGCACTCTATTAGGTCATTACTATTTACATTGAGTTATTAATTGGCTTATGACGCTGTCCTTGGCAACAGATTGGAGTCAATAGAAGCCTGTTACAGCTTTGTTTTTATAAAACAGCAGTCTAGTCATTAAGACTAATTGGCAATATAGTAGATGTGGTTCAGCTGTGCAAGTGGGAGAATTGAAATCATCCTAAATTTAGAACTCTAAAGTACCATGTAGGTCATGGTCGACACACTTTGCTGAAGCTGCCAATGTCGCAATGATGGATAGACATTGTTCAGCATTGTTCCAGTAGATTAATCAATAAATATCTCATTATATCGCCATTAAATGATGCTAATGGTCTAAGAGTGGGAAATTGTGAATATCATCTCTATTTTTGAGCTGGAGGAGATTTACATGAGTTGCTAATTCTTCTTTTATTGGTGTCAAATATCTATAGACCCTACGCTTTTTGTGGGTTAAGAGTAATTGAGCGGATATGCATATCTGCATGCCCAACCATGTTGACACGTTATGATGGTGGCATATGTTAGTACATGCGGGTGCAATCAAGTAAAGAATCCTGTTATGGTTACGTAATCTCATTGGCCACTGGAGTAACATAGGTATAGGTCAATGACCACACAGAATGGGTGTGGAATCACACCGAATGTACAAATGTTTGTTTCATGCATATTCACAGGTTTCAAAATATGTGGCATAACAGTGGCGAAAGATACATTCTCGCTACAAGGAGAAGGAAGGTCTTTGTGTCTTCCTCCATTTGCTTCATTTCTCGGGGCTTCAAATGAAGTCATTAAGAACCGTTTAGGTTCCTATTGTGTGATTTGCCTATGCAACTTTGATTCCGGTTATCGGGAATAATAATATAACCTTATATGGTTATTTGAACGTAACTTGCTGGTGTAGTCTGTGGGTTGAGAAATCAGCTGTTGCATGTTAAAATCAAATTATGTTCTACAGATTCAATAGACTGCTCTACGGCTTGGGTTGTTACATCAGTCCTTGTATATGTTCAGTGTGCTGCGATAGCACCAAAAAAGCAGGACTTTCTTTTCCAGGAGATGGAAAGCATTTGTTGAATGTTCATGTTGCATTGAAATCGGTACAAATTACTGATGTGTGGAGTTCATTTTAAATGATCTTTGTCAATAATTAAGTTGTACGGCCATTAACTGTGCCAACGTGCCTTCTCATTGTATTAGCTGCAGCAAACAAGACCCGCTCTGTCGGGTTCACCCTGGATATCAAGTTGGTAAGTCTATTGAATCTGTAAAACATAATTTGATTTTAACATGCAACAGCTGATTTCTCAACCCACAGACTACACCAGCAAGTTACGTTCAAAATAACCATATAAGGTTATATTATTATTCCCGATAACCGGAATCAAAGTTGCATATCTTTAACACAATGTTTCCTAGGACAAGTACAATGCAGTATGGGATGTCAACATTGTGTGAACACTATTTCACCAGGGTGGTCCAGCTACATCCTTAGTTTCGCTGGATCTCATAGGTGGTTATCCTCCTAGCGCTGGTTAGCGCAACAGGTTTAGTCGCTACATAGCTGCGACGGAACAAGATGGTTATGTCTGTAAATAATAATATATCATATTTATGCTTATAATTCACTTAAGCAGAGCAGAAGGGGGGTCAGATCATAAAATAGTTCAAGGCATACCCAGGGACCTTTTGGTAAAGTGAGGACACACATATATAACCATATGTTAAGGTCACTGAAAGTCTTCGAGGCTTTGAACTAGCTATGTTGTTAGTCACAAAAACCTATAAGAATGTATCTGTTCAGGTCACTTCCAGAGGATAAAATGGACTTTGATTTTGTAGGAGTAGATACTGAGTCTAGTTATCACTCCATCAGGGCAGCTATAACATCAGCAGCAAGGGTCTTACGTGCCATTGGACCACGTCCTAACGCTTGCAGCATGGTCAAGCGAACAAATTTCAAACATTTATAACAACCCATTACTAGACCAAGGGTATTTGTCAACTCTATTTTTATTGATTATAGATTCCATCTGAGTGAAAGGTGGGACTATTATTATGACTTCATTAATAAAATCAGCATGTTTAAATCTATGTCATGACTGTATGTATTATGAATATATTTTCCTTCATTTGTTGATGAAGCAGTTGTGGCTGTGTAGACTCGTTTCTCACGGCATGAAATCACAGACCTTTAAAATCTTCACGTAGTCACTCACGTGACTCCGAAGTAAAATAGTAAGATTAAATGAGAACTTACCAGTTTGAAGTTTGTTCGTTATTTTATGAGGAGTTACGATGAGGGATTACGTGCCCTCTGCTCCCAACCCTCATAAATGTCAACTGGTAGTTCTAGTCTTCTGTTTTCTTACTATTATACTTCAGTCACTATTACCTGTGATTTCACACCGGTGCTTTGAATATTGACGCGCTTCTGCAGGCAGTCGGGGTTCTTCACGTAATCCCTCATCGTAACTCCTCATAAAATAAAGATCAAACTTCAAACTGGTAAGTTCTCATTTGATCTTACTATTATTCTGCAATTTTCAGTGAGGTCCCCCCTCAACTTTCTAAACTCCAACGAGTAGAGGCCCAATGCTGTCAAATGCTCATCATATGCTAACCCCCTCATTCCTGGAATCATTCTTGTATTGGGAGATGGGGTTTCACTATCACTTGCTAGCCTCTGTCCCAGCCCCTCCCCCATTTTCTTTGTATTTTTATACACTGAAAATCTTTAGTTCCTTCTAAGTCCTGATGCAGGGTCTGACCCAAAAGTGTAGCTTGCAGCTTTTCCTCCGCAGATGCTGCCTGACCCGCTGAGCACTTCCAGCAGTATGTTTGTAATTAATATTAATGCTAGGCCAAGAAACCAGTGATTTCCTGAAACAAAATGGAGTCATCCCATATCAGAAAAGATCTGTGTCAATGCTCTAATTCTCCTGCATTGTTACTTTTCAATTTGATGATGATACAATTAACAACATTTTATTTTTAAACACTGAGATTATATCAGAAATATATAAAAAGATCTCATATAGGCAGATACATACTCGTTATTACGGACCTCTTTATAATGGATTTTGGTTATAGTGTACGGTTCGTCGCCACAATAAATAGACATCACTGTCTCTTTGAGAATACAAGATGCTAGTTGCACTGCGGGAGGTCAAATAAATTGACAAGCAATTGCTTCAATCGGCACTTCTGCAATGATGAAGTTCACAATATGCTGGATTAACTAAATGAGCGAGGCAGCATCTCTGGAGAGCATGGATAGGTGACGTTTCGGTCGAGACCCTCTGCTGGATCTGTGGTGCACCTGAATGCTATGAGGCCAAGACCTGCAATGATACTCTATTACTTAGTGATCTCCTTTTTAGTTATAGGGGACAATCAGCAAAAAACGGACAGCATTGCACCACCCGCTGGTCCATTACAACGATGGTTTACTATATATTAGATTATTCAGGCTATTCTCTGTATAAAGTCAGAATAAAATGCATACAGTAACAAAATGAATACTGATTTTAGTCTCAGAACATATTCAGCCTTCATAAATGTTCACAATTTAATTTGAAAATGCAATTTTGTTATGTGTCTTGTTATCACTAAATTATTTTTTTTAAGACAGTAAATTGTTCAAAATCACAATTTTCCCTGGGAAATTTATATTTGAAGGCATCATTAATCGCGACGACTGAAGGCGGATGGGACTCGAGGACTTGCTCGGAAATGCTTATTGACTGAATTTGGCAACTGCCCAGGAAAATAACTCAGATTAACTTTGAAAGTATTGAAAAAGGGTCATTACGACAGCTCCTTTATTGTTTATAAACAGGTTGGATCGATATTAAAGTAGCCAAGTAATGAAGATCTTTAATTCTTTAAAATATACTTTATTGACTCACAAGTAGGATCTCATAACATTGAATTAGAATGCATATTGAAAGAAAACAAAGCCACAAATGGAAAACAGCAATAGCCATTGGGCAAAACACTAAAGATATATTTAGAAAAAAAAGTGATAAATACCTAAGTTTTATTCACCATGCAAAACCTGTTAGTTGAGCTCAAGTTTTCAATATGAACGTCATCCATCATATAACATTCGATAAGCAGTGTTATGCCTTAAGGAGTATGCTCATAGATAATTCAAAGAACTTTCATTTCTTTACCTCAGTTGGCACAGTAAGTAAAATATGCATGTGCTCTGGGAGAATGATTAACCTGGATGCTGTCAGTAAATAGAATTATAATGACATTCAGCAAAGAAATAGCCCCATTGGCTCACCGTGTCTATGCCAGCCACTAAGTATATGGCCATGGTAATCCCATTTTCCAGCATTTGTCTCTAGTCTTTTGGTTTTTCAAGTGCTCATCTCAATATTTAGTAAGTGTTGCGAGAGTGCCAAGCTGCTCTATTGCCCCCCACAGAATCCATCCAGATTTTAACAACCCTTTGGGTTAAAGATAAAATTCTGTAGATCTCTTCCAAATTCACTCCTTATGTTATACCTATGCCCTCTAGTTATAGACAGGGGAAAAACTCATTGACTCCTTATGTTATACCTATGCCCTCTAGTTATAGACAGGGGAAAAACAGGTATCAATAAGCAAGTTCGGTATTCCGTAAAACGTAAGGAATCATGGGATTTGTCAAAGGTCATTTGTGATAAAGAAAAAGTGAAAGAAGCGCTGGATGTATAAACTGTGTATAAATTGTTAAGTATCCTACCAATTAATTAATCAAGAATTCAGGTAACTCAATAGCGGACAGGCGTCGCTCTTTTATGAACATTAATTCGATCTTATATCTAACTCACTTCACAAATCCACCTTCTGGAATTCCACAGAACCTCTCCCGGCAGCGTTGGAGGACATTCTCTCTCTCTCTCTCTCTCTCTCCGAGGGGGTTAACCGACAGCCACTGGATAATGCGAGAGGTGCAGCTGACGGTCCCCGGCCCGTAGGGGCACAGGTTCCTCGGGAGTTGGAGCAGAGTTGAGCTGGAGTTTGTGGTTGCCACTGCTCCTGGCCGGTGTCCCGTCATCTCCGCCTGCCCCGGGACAGGGATGGGACAATCGGGAGGGGACGGGGATGGTAGTGATACTCTGCTCATAAATCAGCCTCCTGGGGTTATGGAGGAGAGCGGTGCGTGGTTCGCCCATGTATAGTAACCTTGTATAACCCGAGAGAGGGAGAGGCAGAGGAGAGAGGGAGAGGGAGAGAGAGGGAGGGAGGGAGAGGGAGAGGGAGAGGGAGAGGGAGATGTTGTTTCACATACATCTGGAGCTCCCTCTGAATTTTGCTTCCTTATTTTGTCTCCTCCTTAATCAAATTTCATGGCCGATGAAATCTGCTCAGCCTGGGTGTTTTCAACCCAGGATGGGGTTGCCTGATGGCATCTCATGGACAATAGACAATATGTGCAGGAGAAGGCCATTAGGCCCTTCAAGCCAGATGGCTCCAGTCAGCTCAAAGCAATGAATGACTAAGACTAAACCTGAAAGGAAGACAAATGTGAAGAAAAATTGACTGTGATCCAAAATCATGTTTCAGGTAGCAGAGTGATAGAAATAATTTTAGTTTTAGAAAAACAGCATTGAAACAGACTATTCGGCCCGTCGCGTACGTACTGACCATCAGTCGCCAATCCACACTAGTTCTAATTTATCCCACTTTCGCATCCAATCCTTAAATACTAGGGGCAATTTACAGAAGCCAATTAACCTGCAATCCCACAAGTCTTTGGGTTATGGGAGGAAACAGGAATACCTGGAGTAAAACCCATGCGGTCACAGAGAGAGCATACAAATTCCACACAGACTATCTGAGGTCAGGATTCAACCCGGGTCTCTGGCATTGTGAGTCAGCAGCTCTAGCAGCTAAGCCACTTTGTCGCACAAAGGATTTTAAGAAAATAGGTGAAGCAGATGGCTCGGTAATAATGAAGTAGACACATAGGTGAAAGCCACTTGAACTGCATGATCGACCCAGGGGATAAACAAATTAAGTAGTTTAACTCTCTTAATTGCTGCTTAAATATTGATATGTATCAACATCATTTGTGGTTAAGCTAAAGACCTATGGTAAGAATTTGACCTCAATCACACACACTAAGCCAATACACATCACAAACTACCTCCATAATTTAGTTCCATTGAAGTTAATGATATCAATTTGAGAAACATACAGCCACCACCAGATTGCTCATTTAGACAATAGACAATAGACAATAGGTGCAGGAGTAGGCCATTTGGTCCTTCGAGCCAGCACCGCCATTCAATGTGATCATGGCTGATCATCCACAATCATTACCCCGTTCCTGCTTTCTCCCCATATCTCTTGACTCCGCTGTCTTTAAGAGATCAATCTAATGCCTCTGTCCCACTTAGGAAACCTGAACGGAAACCTCTGGACACTTTGCGCTCCACCCAAGGTTTCCGTGCGGTTCCCGGAGTTTCCGGGAGGTTCCGGCAGGTTCCCGGAGGTTTTTGTCAGTCTCCCAAATGGTCAAAAATGGTTTCCGCTTCTTCTATGTTCTATAGAAGAAGCAGAAACCACTTTCGACCATTAAGGAGACTTACAAAAACCTCCGGGAACTGCATGGAAACCTTGGATGGGGCGCAAAGTCTCCAGAGGTTTCCGTTCAGGTTTCCTAAGTGGGACAGGGGCATAACTCTCTCTTGAAAGCATCCAGAGATTCGGCCTCCACTGCCTTCTGAGGTAGAATTCCACAGATTCACAACTCTCTGGGTGAAAATGTTTTTCCTCCTCTCCGTTCTAAATGGCCTACCCCTTATTGTTAAACTGTGGCCCCTGGTTCAGGATGCCCCTAACATTGGGAAAATGTTTCCTGCATCCAGCGTGTGCAATCCCTTAATAATTGTATATGTTTCAATAAGATCCCCTCTCATCCTTCTATATTCCAGTGTATACAAGCCCATTCACTCCATTCTTTCAACGTATGACAGTCCTGCTTAATCTGGGATTTAACCTCGTGAACCTACGCTGAACTCCCTCAAGAGCAAGAATGAACTTCCTCAAATTTGGAGACCAAAACTGCACACAATACTCCAGGTGTGGTTTCACCAGGGCCCTGTACAGCAGAAGGATAACCTTGCTCCTATACTCAATTCCTCTTGTAATAAAGGCCAACATGCCATTCGCTTTCTTCACTGCCTGCGATACCAGCATGCTTACTTTCAGTGACTGATGTACAAGGACACCCGGATCTCGTTGTACTTCCCCTTTTCCTAACTTGACACCATTCAGATAATAATCTGCCTTCCTGTTCTTGCCACCAAAGTAGATAACCTCACATTTATCCACAATAAACTGCATCGGGTTGCACTGCGCGTCGGCTGCCTTGCCAGCAGCGGATTCGTCATTTCGACTTTTTTTGTTTTTTTAGTATGTCCAAATGTATGTTTTAAGCGGAGGGTGGTGGGGGGGGGGGGGGGGGGGGGGGGGGGGGGGGGGGGGGAATAGGGGGAAACTGTTTTCAGTCGACGCAGATGCAACTTTTCTCCTTGTCGTTTCTTCGCCTCCCTCGCGGCCCAACAACTTGGATTGGCTAGGCCTTTTCCGGACTCGGGGCCCAGAGCTTCAGCAGCGGGCGCAGCGTGGACTTTCCATCATGGTGCGGGGCGATCCCTTGCCAGGGACCGCCAGAGAAGAGCTCCGACCGCTGGCCTGCGGCCTATAACATCCTGAACCCACGATCTCCGGTAAGTTAGTGGCCGATTCAGGAACTCCTAGTGTGTTCGATCTGTCCTGACTTCAGGGCTCCGATCATCCCGATGAGAGGGCTTGCATATCGGGCTGTCCATAACGCGATTACGGAGGGTTAAGGCCCCCAACCACAGGTGAACAAAGGAGGAAGACTGACTGAACTTTATTGCCTTCTATCACAGTGAAGAATAATGTGGTGGATGTTAATGTTAAATTTTACTTCGGAGTCACGTGAGTGGTTCCATGAAGAAGAACCCCGCAAGTCCGCAAGCGCGTCATTATGTCTAGCGCTTGGCGCAGCGACCGGTTGGGAGGAACATCGCTCCTCCAGCGGTAAGTTTTAAAAAGCCTCAGGTAAGTGTAAAACTTAGTCAGAGGTCGTTTTCTGCGCTTGATAATTCTTGTTTTCAGGAGCAAGTATGGAGAAAATGTCACGGGTGAAGTCGAGGCGAGCCGCCGGGAAAGTACTCATGGAAGCCGGTTTAGCGGGCAGTGCGGGTAGCGGGCAGCCGCCTAGCTCACCTACAGAGTCGCTATCCGTACAACCAGCGACTGCAGACTTCGTGCCTGAAAGCACCGTGGCTGCTCCATTGGGGCGCAAAGCCGCCAAAAAGTCTGCACGGCCCGTGGACTCTGACGAGTCGGGTCAGGAGGGTTCCCCTCTGGGAATGGATAATGTCTTGGGACGGTTATCCAGAATGGAGATACCAATGGAGAGGATGCTCCATCTAGACACACTGCAACAGGAGGAGTTGTGTCAGCTCCGGCCTATGGGAGAGCCATAACAGCGCTCGAAACAGGGCTGTTTAATGTCTCCCTCTTGGAGTAGGAGAGCGTGCGTCAGGGTTATTCTGAAGCCGAGTCTGAGGGTATAGCCATAGACCATACTCCAAGGGATGAAGGGCACAAGTCAGAGGTACCATCCCTGGCAGCAGGATTTGCCATCCCAACAGACTCAGGAGAGCCGCTGGGTGAAGAGTTGGCTGCAAGTATTAACTACTTGGCTTCACACCAGCTTCAAGAGCTCATTATCGATGAAACAGCCAGAAAGTATGAGACACTGTTGAATTGTGTCCTACTCAACGTGCTGGCTGTGAACCACGCCATATGGGGTCATATAAGCGTGGGTATAAGAGATCAGAAAATGAGGCTTCAGAGGATGCTGAAGCTCCTCTTCTCGGGTATTACAGCTTTCACCAGGTCGGTGGATGGAGGGCACCTGTCTGATGTACAGCAGCATGCCCTGGCCCTCATGTGTAATACGCACTTCGAGATAAACTGTCTGAGGAAAAGTGCCATCCGCCCCACCATCAACCCGAAGTTCGCCCTGTGCAAACCAAGTAATATACAGCCACCAAATCTGCTGTTTGGTGAAGACATCGCAAAAAGAGTGAAAGAACTGGACGACAAGGCAAAGACGGTCGGACATTAAAGTATCGTTGAGTGCCAGGGCGCTGCGGCGGCAGTATCCCTTTAAATGGCTTGCTGAAACTGGGACAGGTCAAGGACCAAGTCGGCCATTCACCAATGTGCGCAATTGGCACACGCCGACAGGGGCATGGGCGAACATGCCTTTTCCCAGAAACAGAGAGCAGAAAACCCCACAGGTAACCATGGAGGTAGATGGGTCTGGTTCTTGTAGGCACATATTAAGTGGGAATCACTTACAAGTTGGAGGAAGATTACACTTGTTTCTGAAGGAATGGTACTGGATAACATTAGATTTGTTTATACTACACAGTATATAAGGGTTTTGGATTGAATTCCTTCCTGGTTTGCGAACTCCCATACAGCATACCCGAAGTCAGACACACATTTTCTCACAAAAAGAGAATTTGGAGGTACAAGCTGAAATGTAAAAAATATATTAAAAAGGGGTAATTGAGAAGACACATTATCAACGTCAACAATTCGTGTCTAATATTTTTCCTAGGCCAAAAAAGGATGGGGGATGTCGAATCATACTTGACTTGATGAGTCTTAAACCTTATGTGCAGTATAAACATTTCAAAATGGAAACATTTGTTACTGCCAAACAACTGATTTTCAGAGGGTGTTACATGGCATATATAGATCTTAAAGATGCATTTTACTCAATGCCTGTTCATAGGGATAATTGGAGATATTTGAAATTTAGCTAGATGAGGCAATTATGGCAATTTAAAGAACTGCCTAATGGGTTAACCTCGGCACATAGATTATTTACAAAACTGTTAAAACCAGGATTGGGGCTACCCCAGGCTCAGGGCCATATTGTAATGGCTTATTTAGATGATATCTTGATAATAGGAAAGACCCTGGAAATAGCTCAATTATCAGTCTCAGCTGTTAAACTTGTTTGAGAGATTGGGGTTCCTCATTCATCCACTTAAATCCAAATTGATACCAGTTAAAGTGATAGATTATTTGGGATTCACTATTAACTCAACTCACATGCTAGTGACCTTGCCCAGGGGCAAGAGATTAATTGAAGGCTGTAACAAGCTCATGGAGGAGCAACAACCTTCAATTAGACAGGTGTCCAGCCTGGTTGGCAAATTAGTGGCTGCCTTTCCAGCTGCACAGTATGGACCTTTGCATTACCAAAATTTACAACGTGCAAAGGAACAGGCACTCAGAATACATGCAGGTCATTTCGACAGGCTCGTGCAATTACCAGCTGAAGCCATTGCTGAATTGCACTGGTGGATAATGAATGTGTCAAATTGCTCCAGCAAAATTCTGGTTGATGAACCCTCAGTTGTTTTACAGACTGATGTTAGTGCCTTAGGTTGGGGTGCTACGGATACCATCTCTAGCTGTTGAGGCAGATGGAATATGCATGAGGCATTTATTCTTCAATCACATGGAATTAATTGTTTAGAGCTATTGGGAGCGTTTTATGGACTTAAAGCTTATTGTACAACCATAAGTCACTTACATGTTCAACTTCAGATTGACAACACTATGGCAGTAGCATATGTTAAACACATGGGTGGAATCAAGTCAGAATCTTGTGATAGATTGGCTAATCTTATTTGGCACTGGTGCATTACAAGAAATATTTGGGTTTCAGCTATCTACCTACCAGGTAGACTCAACATGGAAGCAGACACTAGTTCACGCAAATTCAATGACAGCACAGAATGGATGTTGAATCATGAAGTATTTAATAATATTGTTGTTCGATATGGGATGGCAGATATCGATTTGTTTGCATCCAGATTCAATCACCAGTTACCTAATATGTTTAATGGGAACCAGACCCTGGGGCAGTAGCGGTAGATGCATTTTCGCTACATTGGGATGGAATGTTTTTATATGCATTCCTCCATTTTGCCTCATCTTGCTCAAGATCAAGCAGGACTCCGATTCAGGAGTATTGGTGGTACCTGAATGGCCTACTCAGGCATGGTTCCCTCTCGTTTTGGAGATAACAACACAGCCAATTATGGGTGTTAACGTTAACGTTTCAAATCAATGTCATGATTCAATGCATTGTTTTATTCACTCATCCTGAGTCAATTGCTGCAGTGAGATGCCTGGATTCGTATCTACGGCATGAAATCACAGAGCTTTGAAATTTTCACGGAATCTCTCACGTGACTCCGAAGTAAAATAGTTAGATTAAACGAGAACTTACCAGTTTGAAGTTTGATCTTTATTTTATGAGGAGTTATGATGAGCGATTACGTGCCCACCGCTCCCAACCCTCACATTGCAAAGGTCATCTGGTAGTTCTAGGTTTATAATCTTATTATGTTACTTCAATTACTGTTATTCTGTGATTTCACACTGCTGCTTTGAAGATTGACGCGCATGCGGACTGGCGGGGTTCTTCTTCATGTAATCGCTCATCGTAACGCATCATAAAATAAAGATCAAACTTCAAACTGGTAAGTTCTCATTTAATCTAAGTGTATTGTGTTATTTTTAATTGTATGGCTGTATGGTAACTCATTTCACTTTGCCTTAATTGGTGCATGTGACAAATAAATGTGACCTTTGAACCTTGAATATTGATCTGCCATACATCTGCGCACTCACCCAACCTGTCCAAGTCAGCCTGCATCCTCATAGCATCATTCTCACAGTTCACACTGCCACCCAGCTTTGTGTCAGCTGCAAATTTGCTACTGTTAATTTTAATCGCTTCATCAAAACCATTAATGTATATTGTAAATAGCTGCAGTCCCAGCACCGATCCTTGCGGTACCCCACTAGTCACTGCCTGTCATTCTGAAAGGGACCCATTAATCCCTACTCTTTGCTTCCTGTCTGGCAACCAATTTTCTATCCATGTCAGTATTCTATCCCCAATACCATGCGCTCTAATTTTGGCCACTAATCTACTATGTGGGACCTTATCAAAGCCTTTCTGAAAGTCCAGGTACACTACATCCACTGGCTGTCCCTTGTCCATTTTTCAGTTACATCCTCAAAAAATTCCAGAAGATTAGTCAAGCATGATTTCTCCATCGAAAATCCATGCTGACTCGGAGCGATCCTGTTACTGCTATCTAAATGTGCCGCTATTTCATTTTTTATAAATGGACTCCAGCATCTTCCCCACCACCGATGTCAGGCTAACTGGTCTATAATTCCCTGTTTTCTCTCTCCCTCCTTTCTTAAAAAGTGGGATAACATTAGCTACCCTCCAATCCACAGGAATTGATCCTGAATCTATAGAACATTGGAAAATTATCACCAATGCATCCACGATTTCTAGATCTACTTCCTTAAGTACCCTTGGATGCAGACAATCAGGCCCTGGGGATTTATCAGTCTTCAGTCCCATCAGTCTACCCAACACCATTTCCTGCCCAATGTGAATTTCATTCAGTTCCTTGCCTCTAGTACATTTGGGGGATTGTTTGTATCTTCCTTAGTGAAGACAGATCCAAAGTATCTGTTCAACTCATCTGCCATTTCCTTATTCCCCATAATAAATTCACCTGTTTCTGTCTTCAAGGAACCCACATTTGTCTTAACTATTTTTTTCCATCTCACATAGCTAAATAAGCTTTTACTATCCTCCTTTATATTTTTGGATAGCTCATATTTTCTCCCCCTATTGCATTTTTAGTTATCTGGGTGTCATGGTACACCAGTCATTGAAGGTAGGCATGCAGGTGCAGCAGGCTGTGAAGATAGCGAATGGTATGTTGGCATTCCTAGCAAAAGGATTTGAGTACAAGAGCAGGGAGGTTCTACTGCAGTTGTACAGGGTCTTGGTGAGGCCACACCTGGAGTATTGCGTACAGTTTTGGTCTCCAAATCTGAGGAAAGACATTCTTGCCATAGAGGGAGTACAGAGAAGGTTCACCAGACTGATTCCTGGAATGGCAGGACTTCTATATGAATAAAGACTGGATAGACTCGTCTTGTACTCGCTGGAATTTAGGAGATTGAGGGGGGATCTTATAGAGACTTACAAAATTCTTAAGGGGTTGGACAGGCTAGATGCAGGAAGATTGTTCCCGATGTTGGGGAACTCCAGAACAAGGGGTCACAGTTTAAGGATAAGGGGGATGTCTTTGAGGACCGAGATGAGATGATCTTTTTTCACACAGAGAGTGGTGAGTCTGTGGAATTCTCTGCCACAGAAGGTATTTGAGGCCAGTTCATTGGCTATATTTAAGAGGGAGTTAGATGTGGCCCTTGTGGCTAATGGGATCAGGGGGTATGGAGAGAAGGCAGCTACAGGATACTGAATTGGATGATCAGCCATGATCATATTGAATGGCAGTGCAGGCTCAAAGGGCCGAATGGCCTACTCCTGCACCTATTTTCTATGATTCTATAATTCTATGATTCTGTTGCTCTTTAAATGTTTTCCCAATCTTCTGACATCTTTGCTATGTTATACTTCTCTTTTATTTTTGTACTGTCTTTGAATTTCCTTGTCAGCCACAGTCGCCACTTACTTCCCTTGGAATCTTTCTTCCTCTTTGGAATGAACTGATCCTGCACCTTCTGTATTATTCCCAGAAATACCTGCCATTGTTGTTCCATCGTCATCCCTACTGGGGTCTCTTTCCAGTCAACTTTGGGCTGCTCCTCCCTCATACCTCCATAGTCCCCTTTGCCCAACTGTAATAGTGACACTTCCGATTTTCCCTTCTTCCTCTCAACTTGTAGATTAAAACTTATCATATTATGGTCACAACCTCCTAATGGCTCCTTTACCTTGAGTTCCCTTATCAAATCCGGTTCATTACACGCAGTCACGGATGAATTGCTTCTAAGTTGGCTAAGTTGGCCTCTGAATACCTTACAGACTTGGTGGAATTTTATTTAAATGGCGAAAACAAAGAAGTTTTGAGTCAAGAATGAGTTCCACTTCTGATTAATACATTTCTGCTTCCAACTGTGAACAACAGAATAGAACAACTCGAAGAAAACATTTGGAGCACAGTGATTGAAATTGGTGTATGTTAAAAAAAAAATGTCATGCTTTTATAAATACTGACGTGATCACCAAGGTTAAACCACCATATGTTATGGCTTTGTTCATAATTGCAAATTTAAATTATGACCTCAAACTTCCTAAAGATCTGTGGAGTGTGAAATTATGAGCAAACCTATAATTAGTATTAGAAACCTTTGTAAGTTGCACTTCTTTTGCAAATCTCCTGCAGTCCTGGAGAGGATGAAAATCATGCAGATGTGATTAAATCTGTTAGAAAGGCGTAATACTGTGCATTTTGGTGCAATACTAACTGAGAGGTGAACATCTTGCACTGTTGCATATGTGGAAATCATACAGCAATTTTCAGCGACTGCACGTCAATGGCTAAATGTGTAAACCAGAAAATTGCTGCCGGAGGTGTTACATTTCAGCAAGTGTTTTTCGAAAACAGCATATTATCATTTACTCATCCATTCAACAATCCTGAATAGTGTGATGTTGTGCGAAAAAGCAGTAAACTAAATCAAACCAAAAAGTCGAAGGAGCTGTTCGTTCCAGTACAATTATCTGTTTGGCAGCAGGATGAGCATTAATTATTGCCAAGCCATCTCTCTGTGACTTGATATTAACCTGCAGTTGTGGATCCCTGTTCCTTCAGAATTTAATTATTGTTGGTGATTAAAAAAACTTAGGGTGGCACAGTGGTGCAGAAGTATAGCTGCTGCCTCACAGGACCAGAGGCCCGGGTTCGATTTTGACGATGAGTGCTGTCTATATGGAGTTTGTGAGGTTTTCTCCAGGTGCTCTAGTTTCCACCCACATTTCAAAGACGTGCAGAAGTCAAGTCAAGTCAAGTCACATAAAGTGCAAGTGAAATGAATTTGCCAGCAGAGGTACAATTTAAAAAAAAACCACACAATACACAATAAAAATTTAACACAAACATCCACCACAGCATTCATCACTGTGGTGCAAGGCACAAAAATTGGCCAGTCCTCCTCCATTTTCCCCCGTGGTCGGGACCATAACCCTCCGCAGTCGCCGCAGCGGGCGTCCAGATGTTCAGACAAGGTAAGTCCTGAATCGGTGCCTCCCTACCGGAGACGCGGCTTCAAGTTGGTGAAGGCTGTAGGCCGGCGATTGAAGATCTAAAGTCCCCGCCGCGCCGCAGCCAGAAGCACCGCAGACTGCAGGGCCGGCAGTCGGAGCTCCTCTCCAGGGATCCCTGGCGAGGGATCCCAGGGTACAGATGGTAAGTCCCCGCCGCGCCTGCAGTTATTAGTAGCCCACGGGCCGATGGTCGGAGCTCCTCTCCAGGGATCCCCGGCGATGGATCCCGCTCCGGATGGAAGTCCCCGCAACGCCCACGTTTAGAAGTAGACCGCGGGCCGGTGGTCAGAGCTCTTCTCCCGGGTCCCCAACGAGGGATCACAGGCTCCGGATGCCGCCAGCTGGAGCTCTGCAGACCGCGGCTTCAGGCTGCTGCGGGCCAACGAATGGAGCGCTCTCCTCCGGCGACCCCCGACGAGAGCTCGCCCGCTCCATGACGAACGCATCCTCGCTGTGCCCGTGGCTGAAGCCCTAGGAAAGGCTGCACTGATCCTCGAAGTTAGGCATCGGGGGAGGCGACATGGAAAAAGTCGCCTCTCCGTGGAGGAGGCGACCGAAGTGGTTTCCCCCTTATCCCCCCCACTCCACCCCCCACATAAGACACACAGAGAAACATTAAAAACACACATTAAGACACACTAAAAAAACAAAGAAAGTAGAAAAAACTAACACACTGCTGGCAGGGCTGCCGGCTCGCAGCACTCCCACCGACCAATTAGGTTAATTATGGGTTAATTGGCTTCTGTAAATTGCCCCTGGTGTGTAGGTTGCAAAAGCGGGATAAAATGGAACTAGTGTGAAGGTGATCACTGGTCGGGATGGACTTGGAGGGCCGAAGGGCTAGTTTCAATGCTGTACCTCTAAATTAAACTTAACAAAACTAAATGGCTTAATTTCATTTATCCTCTCTGATACTTTTATCTCAGTTAGCACAATTTTTTGTACCCTCTCTTTGGCTGGATGTGTTGAATGCAATATTCTAACAGGTATTTCCTAGCTAGAAAGAGTGTTGAAAAGGTTTACGAGGATGTTACCAGGACCTGACGGCCCGGGCTATGGGGAGAGGTTGAGCAGACTTCCTTGGAGTGCAAGATGCCTCTTCTTCTTCTTGCGCATGGCGTGCACAGCCTAAAGTTGTCGGACAACTATTTGATCTTATTTGATTGTGCACGCCGGGTTGATTGCATTTGTCAAAACAGGGCGGACCACATGAACGTTGCAATCTCCCATCCCTGCAAGATGCTGAGTGCTGTTATTGAGTTGTATCAAATCATGAGGGCAATAGAGAATGTGAATGCTCAGTATTTTATCTGGAGTAGCAGAATCAAGAACCAGAAGACATAGGTTTTAGGCAAGAGGGGAAAGATATAATAGGAATCCAAGGTAACCTTTGCACATTGAGGGTCGAGTGCAAGTAGAACAAGCTACCAGAAGAGATAGTTGATGCAGGTACTATAACACCATTTAAAAGTCAGTTGCACTGTACACATGGATAAGCAAGGCTTAACGGCATATGAGCCAATGCAGCAGATGGGATACTCCTTGGTCGGTGTGGGCGTTGGGTTTGTTTCCGTGCTGTATGAGCCGAAAGTCCCATGTGCAACTCAGATAGTTCTTCGTTCTGAGTTTGCAAACAATTGTGTTCTGTTGATAAGGAAGTCGAGGATCCAGTTGCAAGGGGATGCACAGAGACCCAGTTCTCTGAGCATGATGACAAATTTGGAGGGGATAATGGTGTTTATTACCCAGCTGTAGTCTATGAACAACAGCCTGACATAAATGTTTTTATTGTCCAAGTGGACCAGTGCACAATGGAGAGCCAGCGAGATCGCATCCCCTATTGATCTACTGTGGAGATTGTAGTTGGTTCAGTTCCTTGCTGAGGTAGGAGTTGGTATGTGCCATAAACAAACCTCTCAGAGCACATCATCATCACAGAAGTTAGTGTCACTGGTTGGTAGTGCCACTGGTTGGTAGTCATTGAAGCATGTCACCTTACTAGTCCCAGATGGCACTGCAGGTGATAAGCAGAGGGGAAGATCCAGCCAAAAAAAGCAAGACTCGGGGCTGGTGCATGTAATGGAATGCAAGGGACATTTTCTTGCTACTCAAAGCAAAATATAGCAATTGCATAATCACAGGAAGAAAAGATAATTTTACAGTCCTCATTTCTATTAACCTGGTCTCAGATGCTCAATACACAAGTGTTATTTCATCATCAGATGGTTGCTTAAGGAATTTAGTGCAGAAAGATCTGTGGACAAACCTAAAGTTCACGTATTATATCCTAGAAAGGCAAATCAAGAAATGATTCTGCTGATGAAAGTACAGCACCAACCAATCACTGGGACATGTTTTAGCAGCAACACTGCCTCAAAGAATAACACATTGAGTTATAATACAGTAAGACCTAATTAACTAATGCGGGGGGAAAAATACACACCGCTTGTAGAAGTGATTTTAATAGATATACTTCCCTGACCAGTGCTTTTCACAGAGGTATATTCTTCAGCCCATATTCGTAAGGCAGAAAAAAATGTAGGAATGGTTGTAAGGATTTCAGGTTGGCAAAGCTTTGTGTAAATTCCATAAATTCACTCAGTACTAATATCCATTAAAGACACCTCACCACTGGATTAACATCATCATATTTAGAAATTCATGGCAATGATGGATTCGACTTGCTTGGCAGAAAATTCTGTAAGCTGCCAGTCACGCCAGGAGCCCAATACTCTGGGAACAATATCAGGATTTACAGGATGGGGAAAGGAGGTGAAGGGCCACATACATTGAGGGTGTCTATTCTCACAACTTCATCTTTGCAATAAATACAACTTCTCATTTCTTACATTGAGCGTGTACTTCCTTGAATGTTTGGACACCTTTAACACAATATAATAATATAAGGAACTGAAACACAGAAAATTAGTTAAAAGCGTAAATCCTTATATTCTGTTATTGTAGTTTATTATTACAACATTGAATAGCACAGGATAATGTCCTTCAGCCTGCGATGTCTGTGCCAAATATGATGCCAAATTAAATTAATCTCTTCTGTCTGCACATTATCTATTTTCCTCCATTCCCTGCATTTCCTTGTGCCCATCTAAAAGCCTCTTAAACATCATTATTGTATTGGTTACAAGCACTAGTGCTGGTTCTGCCATTAGGTGTATACTTTCCCCATACATATGTCCTTCCAAATGCAATGGATGCAACTTGATTGGCATTTCTCTACCTACATATGTAACTAATCTATATCCTGCTGCATTCTTTGTCGGCCTTCCTCATCAACAGCAACCACTATATTTGTGGCACTACCTCAGATTGCACCACAAGCTTTATGCTATTCAGCTGTTTCACATTCATCTTTGCATTTTTGTTTGTAACTATCATTAAGATGTGTAGTGACTACTCTGCAAGCTTCAGACAAACAAGGAATTTCACGCCACCCTGGTGTACATACTATAAACTATTCTGAATTTGAATTTGAATGTTAGATCTGGAGATGTCCAACTCAACACAGATAGCCACATATTTTCTTATACAAATAAAATTGATTTGGACAAGTTAAGTTTTGTACTCTAGATACTGGAGATATTTGAAATCTCAAATAAAACAGAATGCTGGAAATATTCAGCGGATCAGACAATACTTATGGGAAGATAAAGACAAAGGCCAACAGCATTTGTCACAGCTGTTGCACCTGCCTGACTTACTTCCAACATTGACAGTGTTATTCCTTTGGTGTTTGTTCGGTGTGATTTGTTAAGTATAACTAATGTGCTTTAATGTGTATCTGACCTTTCAAAATGCCTTTGACAAGGTCCCACATAAGGGATTAGTTTGCAAAATTAGAGCACATGATATTATTGCAATGTTTAAGAAGCATTTACATAGGTGCATGGATGTAGCAGGATTAGAGGGATATGGTCCAAATGCAGACAGGTGTGACTAATGCAAACTGTTGGTTGGGCAAGTTGGGCTGAAGAGCCCGTTTCCATGCTGTATGACTATCACTCTTTGTGTCCTTTTGTGTAAACCAGCATCTGCAGCTCCTTATATCTATGAGAGGATTGCAATGCTCATAGATGTTGGAAAGCTCCGGAAAACAGTTTCTGGAGAAATTCTTCACATTAACACTCAGGATGTTTTTTTCTGATATGCTAACATAACTCTTAACATTTTCTTTTATATCCAGAGGTTTATTGAGATTATGCCTGCAAGTTATTTTAGAATTCACTATGTCTTTCTCGGCAAATGTACCATTCATTTTCTGACTGATTTACATTTATTCTGGAAAACATGCTTTATCGTAAGGTGGAAAATTTATCTGGAGTACTCTTTTGCAATGATCGTAAGGTTGTGAAAAATAAAACCATATCTTGTGAAACAAGCAACCATTAGCAATAGGTTAGAATGATGATTAAGGAGAGCATCAATGCAAAGAAACAGAACTCATTGGAAGATGGGTGTTGATGCCCACTGTTTGGGCTGAACAGTGTGTTTCTGTGCTGTCATTTCTATGTAATTTTTTTTTAGGTTCGTTTGGAGTGATAATTGCTAGTTTCTAAGCTTCCCCCCAGTCTACTTTCAGTAAAAGCACTGAATCAAGCACTTGAAACAACAACAATTTAATTTTCCAAAAGCACGTTACAAATCAACTACTGTAAATATCCTACTATGGGTTTGGTCCCCATGTCTGCCAGTTCAAGCCCTCTAGGCCTAGCTCCGACAGATACACTCCAGAAGTTCACGCTCCAAGCGTTCTTCCAGAAGATCGACGCAAAGATTCGTGATCGCGGACTTTTATATGACCCGGGACCTCAAGGGGCTGAACCACATGGGGGCGGTCTCTTGATAACCCAATTACAGATAACGATAAACCCCATACATAACAGACTTTCCCCTAACCCAATGATACAACAGCTCAATACATTGTATTCAAAACGGACTTCGAGAGGAAGCCAACTTAGAAACATTTACCTTGATTTACAGAAAACCCAGACAAGGTTCAACACCTCATCCAATCAACACTTGGCAGTCAAACTCTGCAACATTATTTACAACTATTTACAAGGTGTATGTCTGGTTTGCAGCCATCCAATCCATTCTATGTATTTTGCACCAAATTGACAGGGTTTGCAGATCTCCCATTCTTTGCTTACAACTTGTATCTAAGCTCCAGACACTCTGGCACCTCTCCGCAGATTGTCCTTGCTCTGCTGATAGCAATTCCAATTTGACCAAATCTCCCAGCAACCCTGAAATTGAACCCCATTTTGAAGTCCTAGCTGCTCCAATTTAGCCAGGATTAACATGTCTTCCTATTATCATAATGATAACCCATCATTAATGATAACCAAGTGGCTCAATAATCAGCTAACAAGATATACATAAGTGTGCTTTACATTTCCCATCTATCAGTAACACAAGATGATGATGTTTCTTTTCAGAATCTTGTCAAGTGTCCCGAGTTTTCATGGGCGTAACTTCACAAGTTCTGTCTGAGGAGTCTTCAAATGCCGTGTTTTTGTGGGCGCGAATTCCATTCATCCGTGTTCCTGCCCAGGCTTCCATCACCTTCCACAATCAAACTAAACCCTAGAAAATCCTAAGAGGCTTGGGACAAAGCAAGTTACCATCATGCAATCATGCTTTCCCACACATTTACTTTTCCTATTTCACAAACCTATTCCTATTATATTATGTATCAAACCTATTATATTGTGCTCTATTACTGTTCCCTACTCCTATTCTGTTCCCTAAAATCCCTAATATATTCTTTATCATTCTAGGATCAACAATAATTATCCTTTTCACTCACACAATACCTATAATACCTATATGTGATGACAGGTGATCATATAAATTTCAGCTGTGTTCAGATTCCCCTAAAGGTGTGACTAATTTAAAGCAAACCATGATAAATGTTCCAATGTAATCAAATTCAGTCTCAGCCTTCAATTTACTATTTCAAATTTCAATCCCCATTTCCTCTTTCTCATTCCACAGCATTGTAGCCGATAATACAATTCCATTCCAATTCCTGTGGAATTCCCAGCTGTTCAAATTTAAACAATCAATTTCCTTTGCTAATAATTTTATCCTAAGTCCAATCAAAAATGCCAAATCCAGGGACAATTTCTTTCCACCTTGATAATGTAAGCCACTTTATCATCAAGGGTTAAACAATTCAAATCCATCGGGCGAATATCCAACGGCTCTGCTATTCCCAATACAATTTAAGTTTCCCCCTACAGTTAACAAAGTCTTTCCTCCAGTATCTCCTCTTATCTATATATGCACTCCTCACTATGGTACGTCATTACTATGTTGATTCTCCACCATATTGGTTCTTTACTCTATTAACTCTTACTAAGTTGGCTTCGTTCTCTGTCTGGGGGTTCTCGCCTTTATTCTATTGGCTTTGTTCTTTGTCTAGGGGTTCTTATTTCTAAGTAGCTCTTCTGGATGGTTAGTATTGATCTTCCGAGGAGAGCGTATACATTTTCAGTCTACCTCAACATTTTATACTACCACCTTATGTTTCCAGGGTATGTCTTAATTCCTAATATCCGCTAGAGTCTGTCCCTTCCTTAATGGTAACTAAATTGTCCAGTCCTATCTCCGACTATTTCCTATGAGTGAGACAAAAGAAGAATGCTAAACTAACATTCAATTTTCTTAACAATTCTAAGACTGTATCCCATAAGCCCTCTTTGAATTAATGTACATATAACTAGATTTTGGCGAACAGTGAGTATTTTGTCCCGAACCACAGAGAAATTCCAGCTTTATTCAAATCCAATTCGAAAGAGGAGCCATCTCAATAGTCATTATAAGTTGTCAGTGTTATTTATTTCTGAGATGATTAAAGTGTCCTCTGTTCTCCTTCCTTTTCTTCCTCCAGTAGCTAGGTGATATTAAGGTTAGGCACTATGGTAGGTACTTTTCTTCCTCCTTTCTACTGATGGTTTCAGTTACTAGGGAGTGGAGATACTGAGGAGCATGTTGCTCTGCCTGCTGGCCTTCCCAAATGCCATAAAGGGGCAGGACAGTATAAATTCTTCCTGCTGATCACTTTTTGTCTGCGGTGCTACATTACCTTTCGTTGTCTTCTTCCCATTCTTAGGGGTCTGTGAATTATTTTACCTCACTCCCCAGTCTAGTTTCTCATTGATATACTGTCCTGCATTAATTCAATATATTTTTTCCCCACTCCCATTCCTCCTACACGGTGAGTTTGTTTCTTCTTTCCCTAGTGCCATTTCCATTCCTTAGTTGTCATCCCTTTTCATGCTAGCTACTATGTTCCTTTTCCTACTTTCTTTATTGCCCCTTGGTTTTTCTTCAATCCAGCTATGTTCTGCCTTCTCGCTGGATACTCCTTACTCCAGTGACCTGATCGGGTGCAGTTGAAACAAGCTCCTTGATTTACAATCTTCATTGCTCTAAAGGGTTTTCTGGGGGTAGTCATAAGAGGGTTCATAATTTTCTTCCATAAGACTTTCAGTTTTTACTACAATAGTATATCCAATTCGCTCATTCTGGTAAATTACTTGAGGGGGAACTAGAGAAGGGGTCATCTCTCTCTGGTTTCTTGGGTCCCAGTAGTCTCTTGAATTAAAGGACCTCGCATAATTCCTTGGATTTCGGATGTCTCTATATTCTCTAGGATCTCTAAATTCTTCATAATCCTGGAAATCCCTTCTTTGACCCCTCTCTTTCATTCTTTCCTTTGTTGGACAGGCCCTACTCCAACGTCCCATCCCTCCACAAGTATAGCATTGGTTAGGCAGCATTGTTGGTCTTATTCTACCCCTGGGTTCCATTGAAATGGGAGAGAGATTGGGAGTTTAGCGGTGATAGTAATCTGAATAATCTGGGACCCTAATTTGCTGGCACTATGGGGATCCATGGTTCAGAGTTAGATTTTGGTAATTCTTCCTTCGCTGTGCGTTCACTTTCTCTCCTAGTTACAGGATAATTTTCCTGGTTCCTACCTTCCTTCCAATAATATCTCACAGCTCTGGCTATTTGACTGGCTCGGCTCTCAGACCAGTTCCTGTTATTAGTTTTAGTTAAATCCGCTATTTTAGTGGGGAGACAATTCAACAAGATAGCACAATATTGAGGGGAACTTACTCCATTCTGATAGTCTAAATCACCTGATTGGTCTATATATGATTTTGAAAAGCGGTCTAGAAATCTGTCTGCTCCTTCACCCTTCTCTGGTTTTATTTCCAGGACTCGACTTAAATCGCCTGGTTCCTGAAACGTTTGTGCAAGGGCCGTTAAAACAGCCTCTTCTCTTGCACTGTCATCCATTACTGCGTTTCCCAATGTTTCATAAGTCGGGTGTCCTAGGGCTACTAGAAATTTGGTATTCTCAGCTGGAGTAATTATCTGTTGTATGGTCTCCCACAAATCCCGTGAATCTGCATGATATACACGCATTGTGGTTCGCAAGTAGTCTATAAAGCAGCAGGGGACTTCTTTCTATCGGGGATTCTGTTTAGTGCTGCCATTATTTCACGGGGCTTCTGCGGCATATTTAGAATCGTCTGTAACGCGGGGATTATTCATACTCACTACGCTGGCCGAATCTGCTATACCTATACCTTCCCTTACTGGTAACTGCCTATGGGATTCCTGTTCAATTCGTAAGTATTTGGTTACGTCAAAGCCTATTTCAGTGTCTAGAATCACTGTCTCACCCTCAGATAAATCTTCCAGTTCACTAGGGATTTCCCAAGTAAATCATTCCTTCCCATGGCTGACAGAAATACTCTGGCGGTTGCACTATATCTAACATACCTTTCTTTTCTTTAAACACCGGAGCTAACATAGAAACATAGAAAATAGGTGCAGGAGTAGGCCATTCGGCCCTTCGAGCCTGCACCGCCATTTAATATGATCATGGCTGATCATCCAACTCAGTATCCTGTACCTGCCTTCTCTCCATACACCCTGATCCCTTTAACCACAAGGGCCACGTCTAACTCCCTCTTAAATATAGCCAATGAACCTTTTTGTTCTACTCCGGGTGCCAGAAGCCACTGGACGATCTATCAATGATGGCGTGGATAGCATCGAAGGATCTAGTACCTCAGTATCTGCTGTTGGTGAAACCTGTTCACATGTAGAATCTGCTGGAGTTGTTATCGATTCTGCAGACCTAAAATATTTATTACCGACACAAGTCATACACGGTGCAAATAAAGTCTGGGAAATGCAAGAGGAACATGGGGGGAGCTGTGAACTTCCACTGGCGTTAACATTTGTCCACTCTTCTAAATACTCATCCTCTTCCCCCTCGAAGTCAGCACCAACCATCGGATTCCTAATGTTTAATTTTACAAGGACTACTTTTCTTCCAGGAGATCCACCTTTCCCTTGTTCTGAGTGTTTCCCTTTATCTCCACTCCTGTTCCAACCACTACCCGGAGGTCGATCTACTTCACCTTCTTTCAGTTCTAATCCAAGTTTAGCAATCGCTTTTTCCCAACGAGCCATTCTTTTGACCTCCTTAAGGGCCTGTCCCACTGTACGAGGTAATTCAAGAGCTCTCCCGAGTTTAAAAAAAATCAAACTCGCGGTAATTACGTAGAATGTACGTAGCGGCTATGTCGGAGCTCGTGGATGTCTCATAGCGGCTCGTAATGCTATCGGCAGGTACTCGGGAAACGCGGTAACTCGTGAGGTTATTTCAGCACTGTGAAATATGTTCACGACAGTCCCGAGTACCTACGAATGGCTATTACCGTAATTCACCAAGTTCAAATCAGGGGAAACTCTGGAGAACTCTTGAATTACCTCGTACAGTGGGACAGGCCCTTTATTCGCCTTCTGATCCTCAATATATTTTCTCCATAACCCTATTAATTATTTTGCACCCTCGTTATTACTATGCTGCCAAATGATTTGTTCTATGTATTTTATCCCTTTTACTGTTCTAATTCCCTCCACGGCCATAGCTTATTTCCTAATTTCTTATTTAATGCTCCTGATCAATTTCTAAATTTCTCTGCCTTGTGAGGAAATTCATTACACATTAGTTGTAATGGGCTTTTCTCTTCCTCTGTTACATCTCTGTCTACATTATTCCCCATGCTTCAGAACACCTGAAACAGAATTTTTAAATCCTTCCTTTTTATCCCTAAATTTACCAAGCTCGCTCCTAGACAATGGCTAATGGTTCAAAACGATCGCAGACTCGCAACTCATTACTCCTTCGCTCCACCAGTCCTGTTATCATATTCAAATTCTTCTCCTATCTCCCACAAGTCCATACTCTTTCAACCTTATAACTTTCTGAATCATCTATGTTACTAAAAGTAAGATCTTGACCACTTCTGACGCACTGTGATTTGATTTCTAAGAGAACGCCGCCACTTATGGCCATCATTTTTGGCCACCTCACTCAGAGCCCCCCTCCGTCAGACTGGACCAGAGGATTTTTCGCATTGATGAAAAATCAGAGATATATTAATCTTTTTCTTTAAATTGGCATTCTCTCTGCTGCCCCTGCTGGTGGGAGGGGGGAGGGACTATAAAACCCGGAAGTGGTGTGCCTCACTCAGTCTCTGCAAGATGGTGGAAGCCAGAGGGTCACGTCTCTCTGAGCTCTGAATAATACTGAACACATGCCTACTCAATTGTGAGTGCCCTTAATGTGGTTTGAAAATGAAAATATGGTTGGTTTGAAGTAAAAAGGCACTGCATGCAAATGGTTGTTTGGGGGGTTTGGGTTGAAGTAAAAAGGCACTGCATGTAAATGGTCGTTTGGGGGGATTGGGTTGAAGTTAAAAGGCACTGCATGCAAATGGTCATTTTGGGGGTTTGGGTTGAGTAAAAAGGCACTGCACGCAAATGGTCGTTTGGGGGGTTTGGGTTGAAGTAAAAAGGCACTGCATGCAAATGGTCGTTTGGGGGGTTTGGGTTGAAGTAAAAAGGCACTGCATGCAAATGGTCGTTTGGGGGGTTTGGGTTGAAGTAAAAAGGCACTGCATGCAAATGGTCGTTTGGGGGATTTGGGTTGAAGTAAAAAGGCACTGCATGCAAATGATTGTTTGGGTTGAAGTAAAAACGCACTGCATGCAAATGGTCGTTTGGGGGGTTTGGGTTGAAGTGAAAAGGCACTGCATGCAAATGGTCGTTTGGGGGGTTTGGGTTGAAGTAAAAAGGCACTGCATGCAAATGGTCGTTTGGGGGGATTGGGTTGAAGTAAAAAGGCACTGCATGCAAATGGTCATTTGGGGGGTTTGGGTTGAGTAAAAAGGCACTGGACGCAAATGATTGTTTGGGTTGAAGTAAAAAGGCACTGCATGCAAATGGTCATTTGGGGGGTTTGGGTTGAAGTGAAAAGGCACTGCATGCAAATGCTTCTTTGGGGGGTTTGGGTTGAAGTGAAAAGGCACTGCATGCTAATGGTTCTTTGGGGGGTTTGGGTTGAAGTGAAAAGGCACTGCAAATGGTTGTTTGTCTAAACTTGACAACTTCCTGTTTGCACTATATTGATTTTAGATAAAATGCTACCACTTACAGCTGTGATCTTTGGCCATCTTACTCAGTCCCCCTCCGCTCATCAGGTGCAGAGGGTTCTTCCCATCAATGAAAAACAAAAGTGTTATTAGTGTTTAAAAAATATTGAGAATCTCTCTCCTGTTGATCACGCCATGAAGGCCACTCCTTTTCTGGAGGGAGGGGGAGGGATTGTAAAACCTGGAAGTGTGGGTGTGGCTCAGTCTCTGCATGGTGGGGGAGGGAGAGGTCACAACTTTGTCTGAGCTGTGAGTGTGGTGTTTTGTGTGGTTTTATGGTGGTTTTTATGGTGGTTTTACCCTGCTTGAAATAGTATGAAACTGCATATGAATGTGGTGGCCTTGCACCCTGCATGAAATGGTATGAACCTGCATTTGAATATGGTGTAGTTGCACCCTGCTTGAAATGGTATGAAACTGCAATTGAATTTGGTGGCCTTGCACCCTGCTTGAAGTGGTATGAAACTGCACCTAAATTTGGTGGCCTTGCACCCTGCTTGAAGTGGTATGAAACTGCACTTTAATTTTGTGGCCTTGCACCCTGCTCGAAGAGGTTAGAAACTGCACCTAAATTTGGTGGCCTAGCACCCAGTTTGAAATGGTAGGAAAATGGATTTGAATTTGGTGGCCTTGCACTCTGCTTGAAATGCAATTTCAAGGAATAGCCATGAGTCAACTGCCAGTCCACCAGCCGTGAGTGAGCTGCCAGCACATCAGGCTTGAGGGATTGAGCTGCCACCCCAAGAATCCATTCGGAACACAATGTACATACGAGCCCTCTGGAGACCAGTAGTCCCTGCAGCCAACAACATCCATACCAGCGTTCCAGAAAGCCACCCCCCTCCCCACTGGCCACCAATATTGGAATTGGTGGAGAGGTGGAATATTATGTCGGGGGACCAGCCCTCCCGTGTGAACATGTCTAGTCTAGTAACATCTAAAAAAGATTTTTAAACATGTAAGTAACACAGTCCAACAAACAGGATAACACGCTACCTTTCACTGCCAGGCACAACCACACTCCTAAATAAACCACAATTATTTGTCTATTGTAAATCATGCACTTTAAGAAATCGTCCTCCGGGGTGGCGCAATCAATCAGCAAGATGACTCCTCCCCAACGCAGCGATCGAAGTACAACCCCTGATCAAACCACCCCGATTCAGATTCTTACAATACAATTTTAAACACTACAAATATCTAATTTAAACACACTCTCACTTTAAGTTTTAAATCTGTAAACACTTGCACAAGCAGCAACACAAATGACGATCCGCGGACTTAACACAATCTAAATCTTAACTTTTAATTACTCTAAATTTATTTACATACAGAGAATATTTACAAAAATCCAGATCCTATGACAATATGGAAAGCTAGATTTTTACAATTTACAAAATGATTTAAAGCACTAGCACGCAATTCACAAACACTCAATCTCGATGCCGCATCACGCTGTTATCACGCAGTGAACCTCTCCCTCTGATACCGAAGATTTTCCCCTTCCTAGTTTACTCTTTGCTGAGGGGTACTATTCCTTAAATGATTACTTTTCCTCCCGAATGTTACTATCCCTCTGCTAAGACTGGACTTCTATAGCGGGACCTCTATCCCTCCTCTCTAAGTTCAACTGAATTAGGGTTACCCTTCGCTATTCGGATTATTCGGGGATGTCGTATTATCCTAGACTTGATGGAACTCAATACCCATGTGCAGTATAAACATTTAAAAATGGACAACTTTGGTACAGCTATCCAGCTGGTCTCCAAAGGATGTTATATCGCTTGCATTGATCTAAAAGATGCTTATTACTCCATACCAATACACAGGGAACACATGAGATATTTGAAATTTAACTGAATGGGGCAGATGTGGCAATTCAGGGCATTGCCAAATGGGCTGACTTCAGCACCCAGGCTTTTTACAAAATTACTAAAACCAGTTCTGGGACTGTTACGAGCTCAGAACCACATTGTGATGGCTTATTTGGATGATATTCTAATAATTGGCAACACAAATTAATCAGCAATAGCATCTGTTTCAGCTACCAAACTCATGTTTGAGAGGTTGGGATTTGTAATCCATCCAGTTAAGTCTAAATTAACACCAATCAAGGTAATTGATTACCTAGGGTTTACAAACAACTCAAATCAAATGTCAGTGACTCTGCCAGCTTGCAAGATATCAGACTTGAAGGAAGCCTGCAATAAGCTAATTGCTAACCAGTGGCCAAAAATCAGACAAGTAGCAAGCATAATTGGCAAGCTTGTGGCAGCCTTTCCAGGTGTACGCTATGGACCTTTGCATTACCAAAATTTACAAAGAGCAAAGGAATGAGGCCAAAAAGCTCATGCAGGCAAATTTGTGGAACATATGCATTTACCACCAGATGCTATTGCGGAGTTACACTGGTGGGCTGCCAATGTACATCACTGTTCTAAGAAAATTCAAATTGATACACCATCGGTGATAATACAAACTGATGCAAGTGGCCTTGGCTGGGGGGCAACAGACACCAGCTCCAGCTGTTGGGGCAGATGGAATGTGCAGGAGTCCTTAATCCTACAACAATATGGCATAAATTACTTAGAATTGTTGGGAGCACTTTATGGCTTAAAGGCTTATTGCAGCAATATGCATCATGTGCATGTACAACTTCAGATTGACAACACCACGGCAGTGGCATATGTCAATCACATGGGTGGAATAAAATCTGAGTCATGTGATAAATTGGCAAACCTCCTTTGGCATTGGTGTATTGCAATGAACATTTGGGTCACGGCTACCTACTTGCCAGGTAGATATAATATGGTGGCGGACACTAGGTCACGGAAATTCAATGATAACACAGAATGGAGGTTGAATCATGATATGTTTACTAACATTGTTGGCAGATATGGCACGCCGGACATTGATTTGTTTGCCTCCAGGTTGAATCACCAGTTATCCAAATATGTCTCATGGGAGCCAGATCCAGGGGCAGTAGCAGTGGATCCTTTCACACTGCATTGGGGAGGAATGTTCTTGTATGTTTTTCCTCCTTTTTCCCTCATCAGCCGATGCTTGGTCAAAATAAAGCAAGACAATGCCACAGGCATTTTGGTAGTGCCAGATTGGCTTACACAACCTTGGTTCCCACATGTCCTGGGAATCATGACACAGCCTATGCTGGCTGTCCCCAACAGCAGGGAGCTGCTGGTACACCCGGTAACGGGGGACCCGCTACATGACCGAATCACTTTGTTGGTTTGCAGATTCTGAGGACACCTTTCCTGGGACTCGGACTGGCTGATCGAACGGTGGAGGGACAGCACATGAAAGCAGTATGTCTCCTACATCAATAAGTGGGAGACATATTGCCGGGCATCCAACATCACATATGGTACAGTGGGCATCACGGACATATTAGAATTCCTATCTTCCTTATATCATGACCAGAAATTAGGCTACAGTGCCATCAACAGTGCCAGGAGTGCACTGTCCTCGTATATAGTACTGGGAACGGGGGCCTTACCAGTGGGGAAGCATCCCCTTTTCACCAGATTCATGAAAGGCATATATAACACTGCACCCCCTCCGGCCACGATATACCAACACATGGGATGTAAGTGTGGTGCTGACGCTACTCCGACAGTGGGGCCCAGCCACCACATTATAACCATATAACCATATAACAATTACAGCACGGAAAGAGGCCCTCTCGGCCCTTCCAGTCCGTGCCGACCATTTGTTTTCCCCTAGTCCCATCTACCTGCACTCAGACCATACCCCTCCATTCCCTTCCCGTCCATATACCTATCCACTTTACTTTTAAATGTTAAAATCGATCCTGCCCCCACCACTTCTGCTGGAAGCTCATCCCACACAGCCACCACCCTCTGAGTAAAGAAGATCCCCCTCACGTTACCCCTAAACCTCTGTACCTTAATTCTCATGTCATGCCCTCTTGTTTGAATCTTCCCTACCCTAAATGGGAAAAGCTTATCCACGTCAACTCTGTCTATCCCTTTCATCATTTTAAAGACCTCAATCAAGTGCCCCCTTAACCTTCTGCGCTCCAAAGAATAAAGACCTAACTTGTTCAACCTTTCTCTGTAACATTGTTGCTGGAACCCAGGCAACATTCTAGTAAATCTCCTCTGTACTCTCTCTATTTTGTTGACATCCTTCCTATAATTAGGCGACCAAAATTGTACACCATACTCCAGAATTGGTCTTACCAATGCCTTGTACAATTTTAACATTACTTCCCTACTCCTATATTCAATGCTCTGATTTATAAAGGCCAGCACACCAAAGGCTTTCTTTACCACCCTATCTACATGCGATTCCACCTTCAGGGAACTATGCACGGTTATTCCTAGATCTCTCTGTTCCACAGCATTCCTCAATTCCCTACCATTTACCATGTACGTCCTATTTTGATTTGTCCTGCCAAGATGTAGCACTTCACACTTATCAGCATTAAACTCCATCTGCCATCTTTCAGCCCACTTTTCCAAATGGCCCAAATCTCTCTGTAAACTTTGAAAATCTACTTCATTATCCACAACACCACCTATCTTAGTATAATCTGCATACTTACTTATCCAATTTTCCACCCCATCATCCAGATCATTGATGTACATGACAAACAACAGTGGACCCAACACAGATCCCTGAGGCACCCCAATGGTCACCGGCTTCCAACCTGACAAACAGCCATCCACCATTACTCTCTGACATCTCCCATTCAGCCACTGTCGAATCCATCTTGCTACTCCGCCATTAACACCCAAAGATTGAACCTTCTTAATCAACCTTCCATGGGGAACCTTGTCAAAGGCCTTACTGAAATCCATATAGAAAACACCCACTGCTTTACCCTCATCAATTTCCCTAGTAACCGCTTCAAAAAATTCAAGAAGGATTGTCAAAGATGACCTTCCAGGCACAAATCCATGTTGACTGTTCCTGATCAGCCCTGTTTATCCAGATGCTTATATATATTATCTCTAAGTATCCTTTCCATTAATTTGCCCACCACTGACGTCAAACAAACAGGTCTATAATTGCTAGGTTTATTCTTTGAACCCTTTTTAAAAAATGGAACAACATGCGCAGTACTCCAATCCTCTGGCACTATTCCCGTTTCCAATGACATTTGAAATATTTCTGTCATAGCTCCTGCTATTTCTACACTAACTTCCCTCAATGTCCTAGGGAATATCCTGTCAGGACCTGGAGACTTATCCACTTTTATATTTTTCAAAAGTGTCAGTACTTCCTCCTCTTTGAATCTCATAGTTTCCATAGCTACTCTACTTTCTTCCCTTACCTCACAGAGTTCAATATCCTTCTCCTTGGTGAATACCGAAGAAAATAAATTGTTCAATATCTCTCCCATCTCTTTTGGCTCTGCAGATAGCTGTCCATTCTGGCTCTCTAATGGTCCAATTTTATCCCTCGTTATCCTTTTGCTATTAATATAGCTGTAGAAACCCTTTGGATTTACTTTCACATTTCTTGCCAAAGCAACCTCATATCTTCTTTTAGCCTTCCTAATTTATTTCTTAAGATTGTTTTTACATTCTTTATACTCCTCTAGTACCTCATTTACTCCATGCCTCCTATAATTATTGTAGATATCTCTCTTTTTACGAAACGTGTCCAAATTTCCTTGAAAACATGGCTCTTTCCAATTTTTACTATTTCCTTTCAACCTAACAGGGACATAACGATTCTGTACCCTTACAATTTCCCCTTTAAATGTCCTCCATTTCTCTTCTACATCCTTCCCATGAAACAAAGTGTCCCAATTCACTCCTTTTAAATCCTTATGCATTCCCTCAAAGTTAGCCTTTCTCCAATCAAAAATCTCCACCCTAGGTCCAGTTCTGACTCTCTCCATAATTATATTGAAACTAATGGTATTGTGATCACTGGTCCCGAAGTGCTCACCAACGCATACCTCCGTCACCTGACCTGCCCATTTCCTAACAGGAGGTCCAGCACTGCCCCTTCTCTAGTCGATACCTCTATGTACTGCTGCAAAAAACTATCCTGCACACATTTTACAAACTCCAAACCATCCAGCCCATTTACAGAATGTGTTTCCCAGTCTATTTTTTGGAAAATTGAAATCTCCCACAATCACTACCTTATGCTTCCTACTAATATCTGCTATCTCCTTACATATTTGCTCTTCCAATTCTCGCTCCCCATTTGGCGGTCTATAATACACCCCTAAAAGTGTTGCTACACCGTTCCCACTTCTCAGTTCCACCCAAATAATCTCCCTAGACGAGCCTTCTAATCTATCCTGCCAAAGCACTGCTGTAATATCCTCTCTGACAAGCAAGGCAACACCTCCACCTCTGGTCCCTCCAATTCTATCACACCTGAAGCAACGAAATCCTGGAATATTTAGTTTCCAATCACAGCCCTCCTGCAACCATGTTTCACTGATTGCCACAACATCATATTTCCAGGTGTCAATCCAGGCTCTAAGTTCATCCACCTTTCTTACAATGCTCCTAGAATTAAAATATACACATTTTAGAAACCCACCATCCCTTAGTCTCTGTCTATTATCTTTTTCCTCTTTCTCGCCTACATTTTGGGTCCGAGTGCTTCCCTTCTCTGCCTCTTGCCCCACACCCTGTCCCCTAGCCCCCTCTACCCGAGTCCCTCCCCCCAGCCTTTCTAGTTTAAAGTCTCCCCAGTAGCCTTTGCAAATCTCCCTGCCAGGATATTGGTCCCCCTCGGGTTCAAGTGCAACCCATCCTTTTTCTACAGATCATGCCTTCCCCAAAAGTGATCAAGAAACTTGAATCCCTGTCCACTGCACCATACACAAATTATCCTTACACAAGCTCACCCTCAAGGTGGTGATACTAATTGCGCTCATTACAGCGCAACGAGTCCAGACCCTACACAAGCTGCGACTTGACAACATGCACAACACTGCCAAAACCATAACTTTTGTCATTTATGATTTAGTAAAACAGAGCAGGGCCGGTGTGCCAGGGCCCAGGCTTGAGTTCCTGCCATACCCCGAAGATCCTCGACTATGTGTGGTAGATCACTTGCACCACTATATAACAGTCACCAGGAGCCTTAGAGGGACAGAGTTAGCTGTCCTAATCAGCCACAAAATAACACATCATACAGTGTCCACACAAACCATTTCCAGATTGTTAAAAGAGGTGCTGGCACTTGCAGGAGTAGATACTGATATTTACAAATCTCACTCCACCAGGGCTGCATCAACGTCGGCAGCAAGGGCTATGGACGTGCCCCTCGACAGCATCCTAGCGGCGGCAGGATGGGCCAATGAAGGGATGTTCTGCCAGTTTTATAACAAACCCATTGCCGGCCGGGGGTGTTTGCATGTACCACTTTGAATTCTGTTTATAGTTTCCCCCCAGGTTGAGCGGGGTCATTATTGTTTTTGTTTTGCATTAAAGCATCAGTTTTGTTACCTAACTATGTTATGTCTGAATGCTTTAACAATTTTTCTCACTCATCCATGGTCAATCCATACAGTGTGTGACACCTGGATTCGAACCGGCGTGAAATCACAGAGCTTTGAAATCTTCACGTAGTCACTCACGTGACTCCGAAGTAAAATAGTAAGATTAAACGAGAACTTACCAGTTTGAAGTTTGATCTTGATTTTATGAGTTATCCCAATGATACAACAGCTCAATACATTGTATTCAAAACGGACTTTGAGAGGAAGCCAACTTAGAAACATTTACCCTGATTTACAGAAAACCTAGACAAGGTTCAACACCTCATCCAATCAACACTTGGCAAAGTCAAACTCTGCAACATTATTTACATTTACAAGGTGTATGTCTGGTTTGCAGCCATCCAATCCATTCTATGCATTTTGCACCAAATTGACAGGGTTTGCAGATCTTCCCATTCTTTGCTTGCAAATTGTATCTAAGCTCCAGACACTCTGGCACCTCTCCGCAGATTGTCCTTACTCTGCAGAGAGTAATTCCAATTTGACCAAATCTCCCAGCAACCCTGAAACTTAACCCCATTTTGAAGTCCTAGCTGCTCCAATGTAGCCAGGATTAACATTTCTTCCTTTGATCATAATGATAACCAAAGTGGCTCAATAATCAGATATACATAAGAGTGCTTTACATTTCCCATCTATCAGTAACACAAGATGATGATGTTTCTTCTCAGAATCATGTCAAGCGTCATGTGTTTTCATGGGCATAACTTCACAAGTACTGTCTGAGGAGTCTTAATCTCCTGTGTTTTTGTGGGTGCGATTTCCCTTCCGGAGTGCCGGAGGAAACCGGAAATCCTGGAGAAAACCCACGCAGGTCACGGGGAGCACGTATAAACTCAGTACTGACAGGCACCCATAGGCTGGATCGAACCCGGGTCTCTGGCGCTGTAAGCACTGTAACGCAGCAACTCTACCACTGTGCTACTGTGCCACCCTACACACTATTAATGTTGTCATTAATTAAAACACGCAGCTGTCAAAGCTTGTTTTGTAAACACTATCATATGGGTTTGTTGCTAAGCTACTAATAGAATGCAATACATCAGGTAGAATGGCTATTATTATAGATCACATGAACAAATATTCCCGAGTAGCAATTCAGCAGACTCATTGATCAATTGTTATCCTATCAAGCATGCTGCAAATTGGCTGTTGATTTGCAAAGTGCCTAATTCATGGTATTGGCAACTACAAATCATCAGTCAATTGCAGATTCTGTTACATTTTGCCACCAAACTTTTTGTGTGATTTTTTTTTGTCATCCTTTTCCACTCATTTATGCTGATCCATTGTTGTCCGTGAGGTAAGATCTTTGTCAACACATTTGAACATCATAAGAACTCCACTAAATTTCAGTGATATATGTAGGTCAGTCGACAGGATAGTTCTGGCACCTGAAGTATTGTTGGGAGACACCAGACATCTATCTATTCATTCACTATCTTGTCCACCCACATGCGTTTTTCATCGAAGCTAGTGTGTGGGTTGCAATAAGCTGTCGGTAGCGATTGTAACAATACCGAGTGCATAAAATCGCACCTATGTTAAAGCACTTGCCGGTGATGGTTTGACAAAGAATACAATAGGATGCATACTCCTAGAAAATTGTATCTTAATATCTTGACTCAATTAGACTTCAATCCTTTTCATGAGGGTTTTAATATATAATTTTCTGCGAATATGCATACTTTTTTGCGTTCTTTGTCAAACCATCAAAATGACTGCACAGGAACAGGCTTTTTGTCACAAAATGGCTGTGCCAAACATGATGCCAAGTTAAACTAATATCCTCAGCCAGCATGTGATCCTTTATCCTCCATTCCTTGCATATCCGTGTGATTCCATGTGATTGTCTAAAAGCTGCTTAAATGCCACTATGTTATCTACCTCCAACCACCACTCTCTGTGTAAAAAACCTGCCCCACACATTTGAATTTTGCCACTCTCTCGTGACAAAAATTTATGAAGCAAAATGTTGTTTATTTCCTTCCACAGTGGCTGCCTCATCTGCTGAGGTCTTCGAACAGTTTTGTTTCTTCTCTCATGGATTGAAGCTCTTTTGATTTCTGGAGGTAGACGCAGTGTTTAAGTGGTAACATTAAACACTGTTGAATAATTAGGGAGTTCTTGGCATTCTTGATTAGTATGGGTGTCAGGGTCATGGTGAGGAGGCAAGAGAATGGGGTTGAGAAAGAAAGATAGATCAGCCGTGATTGAATGGAGGAGTAGACATGATGGACCAAATGGTCTACTTCTGCTCCTATAACTGCACACAATGGTGTATTTTTGTTTGTAGGTGCTCCAACACTGGTGTGAATGCTCAGCACTGTGAATGGGAGCTGGCATAAATAAATATCTCACTGGATAACCTTAGACAACACACAAAGGTGCTGACATTTGAGGATATCTTCAGGTGACATTAAAAAAAAATAGAGATTAAAATATTGTCTGTGCATGGGTTTTGTATTCACAGGTGGTAAATTCAGGTCAGTTGAAATACTCATCAAAAAGTAGAATTCAAGGTGAATCATATTTAATTTAATTTTTTTGCGTTTTGCCACCAACAACATTTAGAACCTGCAATAAAAGCTGTATACATATGGTTTATCCATATGTCAATAATATTTGCTTTGGCTTTTGCCTGGCAAAAGTTTAGTTTAGTTTAGAAATACAATGTGGAAACAGGCCCTTCCACCCACCAAGTTCGCACCGACCAGAAATCTCTCCACATTAGCACTATCCTACACACATTAGGGACAATTTTTTTACAATTATATCAAGCTACTTAACCTACAAATCTGTACATCACTGGTGCCTGGAAGGAAACCAAAGATCTTGAAGGAATCCCACGCAAGTCACGGGGGGAACGTACAAACTCCATACAGACAAGCACCTGTAGTCAGGATCGAACCCAGGTCTCTGGAGCTGAGAGGGAAAGATAGATCAGCCATGATTGAATCAATGCCAAGTGCAGCCCTGAATTAGTTTTGGGGAAAGCTAGAGAGAAATAAGAGACCAATATAAAAAGGTTTGTGCGTTTCAGTGCTGTTGAGCTCAAAATTATGCTTTAAATTGTGCTTAAAATTATGAACACATCCCATGCTAATAGTTAAAATTGTGAAAGTTGATTTCACATGGCTCTTCCCTTCCATTGGAAGGGAATTTTTTTGATCTTGTCTATTTACCTTTGCTGGATTCAAATATTGCTACTGAAAGAATGGAGAATGTGATTTTACTTCGGAGTCACGTGAGTGACTACGTGAAGAACCCGCCTCACGCTGGCAACGGCATGACGTCAACGCTGACGGCGCGAGGAGGAGCTGCAGTAAGGAGCAGCTCCTCGGCAGCGGTCGGAACGGCCCGCAGGTAAGTGCAGTTAGACCGGGGCGTTTTTTAGGTTACGCTGGGTGGCTCCAGCAAACGAAACCAAAAGTAAAATTTAGAGCCACGTTAACGTGCTGATTGAGCACTGATTATTAAAGAAAAATGGAGAAATCGGGAAAGAAGTTTTCGCGGGTAAAAAGATGTTCCCGGGGTGAAAGTAAAAATACGGGACGCGAAGTTAGTGCGGACCCGGTTCCGATACCGTTGGCCGCCGATTTACCCGATAGTGAGTTTCCAGATTCTCCAGAAATAATAACCACGGAGGAAAATGTTCCTAAAAAATGCAAAAAGAAATCTGAGAGGCCCGTGGTTTCTGATGACTCTGATATTGAAAGACCTCCAGACAATAAAACTATGTGGCTAAAAATGGAGCATATGGAGAAAGTTCTCCAAACAATAATGAGACAAGGGTCAGAGTACCCAGATGAATCCCAAAAAATCCCTGAGGGGTTTGAATATGATGAATATGGCTGTGGGCCAAGTTGGGAATATGATACTCCGGACCCAGGATTTGGGCTGGAAGAAGTCTCATGGGATGATATCCCAATTGATTTAGGGCTGCAGAAGGCAGACCCTGCTGGTGGCTATATGGCTTTTGAAAGCACACCACAAAGTAAAAGAAAAGGCCTAATGTGCCTGGGATAGCACAAGATTTTGCTATACCTGAAGGAAGTGGTGAGGCTATGGAAGAAATCCTAGCTGCAAACATAAATTATATGGTATCTCACCAACTTCACAATTCTGTGATGAATGAAACATCAGAATTATATAAAGCTCCAAGAAATTGTGCCTCATTGGAAGTACCTACGGTGAATCCGATGATATGGACGTCTATGACTCCAAGTATGAGAGCCCTAGAAGTGAAGTTTCAAAAGGTGCTCAAATTAATTTCTGCTGCCATTACGGCCTATGGCAGGCAAATGGAGAATCTGGAAATGGAAAAGATTCAAAAGGATACTTTGGGCTTATTATGTAATTCATTCTATGAAATTAATTGCATGAGGAAAACGGCGATTCGGCCCATATTTCACCCTAGATTTGCAAGCCTGTGTCAAGAAAGTGGAGTTCAAGCTCCTGGGTATTTGTTTGGAGAAAATCTGCCGAAACAGCTGAAAGAGTTGGATGAAGAAGCTAAATATTTTAGCAATGTTAAACCTTTTGTTTTTGGACAAAGAAGGGGTTTTTTTCGACCCGAAGGGGTTTCGATTTCCGTTATAGAAGCAGAAGTTTGTCACGAAAATACTATCGTGCTGTGCAGGCAAGTGCTTCCCTGTATTCGGGAAGAAGGAGACCACCACGCTCATATGGAGAGGTATTAAAGACTTATATACTTAAAGAAACTGTGGATGACCCTCCAGTTGGAGGGAGATTGCAAAAATTTTATAATGCCTGGCTTAACATTACTTCTGATCGATATGTATTACAAGCAGTTTCGGGAGCCATTATTATTTTTAAAGAAGGGGTTAATCTTCCTGTACAGAATAGACCTGCTTATGCTTATGTGTTTTCTGCAGAGGAAAGAATGGAGATTAATGTGGAAATTGACAAATTATCTGGAAAAGGCGTAATTGAAAAGACTTATGAACATAAGCATCAATTTGTCTCTAATATATCTCGAAGAGATAAAAAAGATGGTGGTTGCAGAATTATTCTGGACCTTACAGATCTGAATAAGTTTGTAGAATACAAACATTTTAAGATGGAGACATTCAGTACTGCAAAATATCTTATCTCAGCAGGGTGTTATATGGCTAAGATTGATTTGAAGGATGCCTATTATTCTGTAGCAATTCATCAATGCTTCAGGAGGTATTTAAAATTTAATAGCTTGGACAATTATGGCAGTTTAAAGCTTTACCAAATGGATTGAGTTCGGCTCCTAGACTCTTTACAAAACTGTTGAAACCAGTTTTAGCCCAATTAAGAGCACAGAAACACATTGTTATGGCTTATCTGGATGATATTCTGATCATTAGTGATACTCAAGAGTCAGTTGAGCACTCAGTTTCAGTTACTAAAGCTTTGTTTGAAAAGCTAGGATTTTGATTCATCCAATTAAGTCCCAGCTGCAGCCAGCACAATCAATTAACCTTTTGGGGTTTGTAATTAACTCAGTGACTATGTTAGTTACTTTGCCAACAGAGAAGGCCAATGACATCTTGATGACTTGTAATTACCTCATTCACAAACCTTATCCCTCCATCCGAGAAGTGGCGAAAACCATTGGGAAACTGGTAGCAGCATTTCCGGCAGTGGAATTTGGTCCATTACATTATCAAAATCTTCAAAGGGACAAAATAAGGGCTCTTAAAGAGAAGGCAGGTCACTTTGACAGGCCTATGCAATTAACAAAAGAAGCCATGTTGGAATTACAATGGTGGGTTGAAAATGTCCCACAAGCTGCTAAGAATATCATGATTAAACAACCTGAAATGGTTTTACAAACGGATGCTAGTGCTCTCGGATGGGGGGGCTACAGATTCGTCCTCCAGTTGTGGAGGTAGATGGAAAGCTCAAGAAGAAGCGTTTCTTCAGGTTTATGGTATTAACTATTTGGAGTTATTGGGTGCTTTTTATGGACAAAGCATATTGTTGTGCTAAACAAGGTCTACATGTGTTAATACAGTTAGACAATAAAACGGCTGTTGCATACATTAATCACATGGGGGGAGTTAGGTCAGTATCATGTGATTGTCTGGCCAATGAGATATGGCAATGGTGTATTGGTCGCCAAATATGGATTTCAGCAAGCTACATTCCGGGTAAGGACAATGTGGTAGCAGATGAAAGGTCCAGGATTTTTAAAGATAATACGGAATGGATGCTTAAGCCAGCAATATTTAAGAATATTGTAAACCAATTTGGGTTGCCAGAAATAGATTTGTTTACATCTAGGCTTAATCATCAGTTGCCTACTTATGTGTCTTGGGAACACGATCCAGATGCAGTAGCAGTAGATGCTTTTTCATTACACTGGGGAAAGATGTTCGTTTATGCTTTTCCACCATTTGCTTTGATTCAGAGATGCCTGAAGAAGATAGAACAAGATTCTGCTTCTGGATTGTTGGTAGTTCCAAATTGGCCAACTCAACCTTGGTTCCCAGTAATGCTGAATATGATTAAAGAACCATATATGTCGATTCCTAACTGTAGTGATATCTTGACTAATCCGGTAACTAAAGAGATTTACCCATTGTATGCATATATGAATTTGTTAATCTGCAGGTTTTGACCAGACCACTACAGGAGTTGGGATTGTCGGACCAAACTATGGAAGTTATGGTTGCATCATGGCGCAATAGCACACAAAAGCAATATTAAGAAATGGGAAGACTTTTGCACACAGTCAAATATTTCTTATGATACTGTAAATATTGCAAATGTTTTGGAATTCCTTGCCAATTTGCATTTTCAGCAACATTTAAGTTACAGTGCCATTAACACTACACGCAGTGCCTTGTCGTCCTATTTAGGGCTTATGACTGATCAGAGATCAATTGGGTCGCATCCATTAATATCTAGATTCATGAAAGGAATCTTTAATATTAATCCACCCAAACCAAGATACACAGAGATTTGGGATGTGAGCATTGTACTTACGCTACTTAGACAATGGACTCCAATTGAAGGGTTGACATTGGAAAGATTGACATTGAAATTAGTCATGTTAATGTCACTGGTCTCAGCTCAAAGAGTGCAAACTTTACAAATGTTGCATTTAGACTGTATGCATGTGACTACAGATAATGTTGTGTTCTATGTTTACGAGTTGATCAAACAAAGCAGACCAGGGAGATCTGGAACAAAGGTAACCTTTCAAGCTTATCATATTGATCCTACTTTGTGTGTGGTTAAACATTAGAACGAATATATTAAAGTTACTGACACCCTTTGAGGAAATGAAAAAGCGTTAATGGTTACGCACAAAAAACCACACACAAAAGCTTCAGTTCAAACTATCTCAAAATGGTTGAAACAGGTGTTGGTTTTAGCGGGAGTAGACACTGATGTGTTCAAATCTCACTCCACCAGGGCGGCAGCTACGTCCGCGGCGAAGGGGCGGGACGTACCTCTCGAGCATATTTTAAAAGTCGCAGGGTGGAGTAGAGAAGAAACTTTTTCAAAGTTCTACAATAAACCTGTTCACACTATGACAAGCTTTGGACACGCGGTGTTGGGAGCACTATAATCACCTGCTTTGTTTACTATTAATTGCTATAATCAATGGTGTAGTAACTTCTATCTTTTATCACTTGTAATCATTTTCCCTCAGATATAAGGAGGGTTATTATATGGTCTTTAAACCATTAAAAAGTTAATTGTGAAATGATCTAACATTAGTCTGGTTTCTCATGTATGTGTTTACTTAGCCGGACTGTCGTACGGATTGATTCTACGACATAAAAAAACACAGAAAGCTTTAAAATCTTCACGTAGTCACTCACGTGACTCCGAAGTAAAATAGTAAGATTAAACAAGAACTTACCAGTTCGAAGTTTGATCGTTATTTTATGAGGAGTTACGATGAGGGATTACGTGCCCTCCGCTCCCACCCTCATAAAATAAATGATCAAATGGTAGTTCTGAGTCTTTTATGAGCCTTACTATGTTACTCCGGCTTTTGGTGTTCTGTGTTTTTCATGCCGCTGCTTTGAAGTATGCCGTTGCCAGCGTGAGGCGGGTTCTTCACGTAATCCCTCATCGTAACTCCTCATAAAATAACGATCAAACTTCGAACTGGTAAGTTCTTGTTTAATCTTACTATTTTATTCATCAATGGACACATTCTGGGTGAGAGTGTAATTACTGGCAATAAATCTACCATTCTCCCGGGGAAAAAATAGCTTCAGAGCAAATTCAGCCACCTGAGAAAGTAAAAATCTGAAACCAGTCATGTTCACTGCCATGAAAAATCCCACAGCCTGTAACAAAACACATGCTTCATCTGCAATTCAATTTCCCAGGTCTGGGAAGCCACAATGGCCATTCTCATTCCTACTGTAGGACAACACAGCAATTTGTAAGAAAACAACCAAGTTATTGTTACAAGGGAACAGGTTCAAGGATCTGACTAGCAGAACAGAAAAGAGGCACACTCGTCCGTTAAGTTACAAATTGGTTTTATTGGCATGAGAGGAAACAGAAACAACACTTATTTCAGTATGCGCGGGGGCCGTCTTACAGCAGCACACCTCCCTCTCTCTCCCCCTCTCTTGGCTGATCGCACCCCAGCCCGTCAGTGAACCTCTCTTGTCACGAACTACTGGTACCTTATGGCTTACCGGCGCCTGCCTTTATACAGGCAGAAATCAGTTATTGAAATAACCGCCGGTAAGTCCTGGCCAATATCGCTGCTCCAAAATTCAACTATAACCAATGGCAGGGGACTGCACCCAAGCAAGGCCTTTTGGTACAAAACGTTATCAGCTGCAGACTGGCATGTAAAGCGATACACAGCACTACACACTTGGCGCGCAAATCAATACACACAGTGCTACAGATTTGCTAGGTAAATGTAATACACACAGTGCTACCAGCTTAACACGTGGGAATTTAAACAAAGCGCTGTCGGCTGCAGCGCTATGGGGTTTAAACAGTGCGCTAAGGGCTTAAAACAGCACTATGCACTAAACATAGCGCTATGGGTCCTAGACTGTTCGGGCAAAATTCTTGTCTAACATTCCAACCCTCGAACAGTCTGGTTACAGTCACATCCGGTCCGTAGGCATTACCTTGTCATATCCGGCCCACAAAATCCACACTGGTCGTGATGCCAATCCGCACATGCAACGCAGTAATATAATTGCCAACAAGATTGGCCCAGTGGTCAGTCCCCAGTGCACCATTGTTGTCCACCAACTTCCAAACATCCCGAAAGGGTTGCAGTCGTGGTACTGGTCTCTGACCTTTCGAATCTTACCCACGGCTTCCCGGATGTGGTCAGCGAGGTTGGTGATGCTCTCTGAATCATCTAGAATATAAGTATAGCATTCCCGCCAGATCAAAGCACAATACCCCCTTTCTCAGCCAGGATGAAATCTAGGGCCGTGCGGTTCTGTAGGGCTACGGTGCGAATGGGCACTACTTCCGCTGATTGTTCTGTGATGGCCTCTTTTACCCCACTCAAGGTGTGTGCCGTCTCATTGGCTGAAGCCATGTTAGTCATTACCCGTGCCAGTTTCATAATACCATAGGAGGGAAATGCTATAGCCCGAAACCTCTCGGCCTCCGTGATAGCCAGTTTCACATGTCCTTGCTGGGGGTATGAGGGTAAGGATGGCAAGTGTCTCAGGTGGGGTAGCACATGTGCCAGGTAACAGGCCCACGGCCGCACACCCAGTAGGTTCCATTAACCGGGCATGGGGGTGCCGCCGTGGTGTATGTGGTACTGGACTCATCAGCGCAGTTGGGTGGAAGAGGGGCTTCCTTTCCACCCGAGTGTGGTTGAATGGCGGAGTATACCACCCGTCAGTTAGTTCTTTAAAAATAGATTGCAAGCACTTATTTATGTTTTCAGTTTTAATTGCTTTATATTTTGGTTGCACCATTTGCCAAGCACAGTTTAGATATGGTGCAGCTGTCATACATTGCAAGTCATTTTATTTGTCTCAGATTTCTATTAAAACCATAGATACGTAGAAAATAGGTGCGGAAGTTGGCCATTCGGCCCTTTGAGTCAGCACCACCATTCAATATGATCATGGCTAATCATCAAAAATCAGTATCCCGTTCCTGCTTTTTCCCTGTATCCCTTGATTCCCTCAGCCCTAAGAGCTAAGTCTAACTCTCACTTGAAAATATCCAGTGAATTGGCCTCCACTGCCTTCTGTGGCAGAGAATTCCACAGGTTCACCACTTTCTGGGTGAAAAAGTTTGTCCTCATCTCAGTCCTAAATGACTTACCCCTTATTCTTAAATTCTGTGAAATAAACTTGATTCTTGCAATCTGAAACAAGTTTGAACTTGACTTATGTTGCTGGAGAATTGGGGTGATTGGTTCTCTTCATAACCTATCCCCTCTGAATGCAACTGTGATCTGCCATCAGTGTAAAAAAAAACAGATCATTGGCTCCAAAACTATTGTCCATGAAGACCAGGCATTTAGTTTTTTTTTAAAATTAGATTGGCTATTGATGATCATTAATGCCCCTGTCCCACTTAGGAAACCTGAACGGAAACCTCTAGAGACCCAAGGTTTCCGTGCGGTTCCCGGAGGTTTTTTCACCCAGTTTTATTCCACCAGGGGGTCTTACCTTCCACTACCTGCAACCTCCGGCAACCACCTTCAACTAGCATCGCAACCGGCTTCGACTAAAAAATTACCGATTTTAAAAACGGCAACCTATTTTTAGTCGCGGCCGGTTTTGAATTTAGTTTGAACATAGAAGAAGCGGAAACCACTTTCGACCATTAGGGAGTCTGACAAAAACCTCCAGGAACCTCCGGGAACCGCACGGAAACCTTGGGTGGGGCGCAAAGTCTCCAGAGGTTTCCGTTCAGGTTTCCTAAGTGGGACAGGGGCATAACAGAATCAAAAGATGTTAAGCACAGTAATTCTCCAGAAGAAATAATATGACCAGAAATCCTGGTGGTCAGACATGGAACTCAAGAAAGAGTTGCAAGAAGGGCAATGGACCTTATAATAATTATTTAAATAAATATGACAGACTCATACCTTGCCCTGCGGCTTTGAATTGTATTTGTTGTGTTTATAAGTGTAAGAGAACCCTAAATCAACGGGTTTGGCATGTGCAATGACTTGGATAGATTGTTGTATCAGGCACAGCAGATAGTTGAGAATTACTTAGGGCATCATGGTGGCGCAACGGTAGAGTTGCTGTCTTGCAGCACCAGAATCACAGGTTCGATCCTGACTATGGGTGCTACCTGTATGGAGATTGTACCTTCTCCCCATGACTTGCGTGGGTTTTTAATGTGATTTTCAGGTTTCCTCCCACACTCCAAAGACGTACCGGTTTGTAGGTTAATTAGCTTAGTATGAATGTAAATTGTACCTAATGTGTGTAAGATAGTGTTAGTGCGCGGGGATCACTGGTCGGTGTGGAATTGGTGGGCCAAAGGGCCCATTTCCGCCCTGTTTCTATAAACTGTACTACTACATTTTGGAGATGTTTTTGTTTTGTTGTTGCTTGCTTATCCAGGCAGCATTACTAAAGAGTCTACAATGGAACTGACGTTCAAATGCTGTTGTTTGTGGAGTAATGATCCAGTGCAAAGAAAACCGAGAACAGAGGATTCATGGGCAGAGAAGTGATGATAGTAGGAGGGGATCAGTCAGATATATTGATTCATTTGAGGAGCACAAAGAGACACTGTCACCTGCTCTGTTTGTGGAATGAGTGAAGGTCCTTCTGAAGGCAAACAATATTGTCAAAATCTGGGCTGAGGACACTGAACATGTCAACACTGAATAAATGAGAGAGGTAGGTGATATAGCTGTTCATGTGTAGACATGACATTTGAATTATTCGTGAATCCATGAATTGTGAAATAGGCCTCTTATAAAGACATCGAACATAGAACAGTACAGGTAGACACAAAATGCTGGAGTAACTGACCCAAAACTTCACCCACCTCTCCAGAAATATTGCCTGTCCTGCTGAGTTACTCCAGCATTTTGTTGTCTACCTTCGATTTAAACCACCATCTTTCCTACACAAGGAACAGTACAGCACAGGAAAAGGCCCTTAGGCCCACAATATCTGTGCCCAGCATGATACCATCACTTATCCCGCTGCGCATAATCCATATTGTTCCATTTCCTGCATATCTATATGCTTATCCAGAGGTATTTTAAATGTCACCATCCTGTATGCTTCAACAGCTGCTTCCAGGAATTCAGCTCAGCCTGTGCTTATGTTCAATGGAAAGTGAACATAACCCGTAACTGTAGATAGACACAAAAAGCTGAAGAGAAGAAATAGGTGACGTTTCGGGTCGAGACATTTCTTCAGCCCCTTCTCGACCCGAACCGTCACCCATTCCTACTTTCCAGAGATGCTGCCTGTCCCGCTTCGTTACTTCAGCTATTTGTGTCTATTGTGGCGGTCCCTGGGGGTTAGGCCACTCCTTGGGTCATCCCCCTCGGTTCTTGAGGGACAGGGATGATTGTCTGGCCACGGGGTTTCCCGAGGGCTGCTCACAGGTGTACTGTGTGTTTACCATGATTGATTAAACTACTTCTGAACCTGCCTGGCGTCCGTCCTTTTCCTGACCTCATCCAGGCCACTACACTATCTTCGATTTAAACCAGCATCCGCAGATCATTTGAGAATCATGAGAGAACCATTTCAACTATGTTTCAGCTGGGCTATCAGAAAGAAAATAGACAATGGACAATAGACAATAGGTGCAGGAGTAGGCCATTCGGCCCTTCGAGCTAGAACCGCCATTCAATGTGATTGTGGCTGGTCATCCACAATCAGTACCCCGTTCCTGCCTCTCTCCCCATAACCCCTGACTCTGCTATCTTTAAGAGCCCTATCTAAAGTATTCTTTGAAAGTATCCAAAGAACTGGCCTCCACCCCCCTCTGAGGCAGGGAATTCCACAGACTCACAACTCTGTGTATGAAAAAGTATGAAATAGGGGGTGCCGTCCTGTACATGTATGGCTGCCCAGCCTGCAGCTGTCCGTTTTTCACTTCTTTTTTTATTTTTAGTTAGTTGAGTTTTTGTTTTCAGAGCTCTAGTCTTTTTTATGTGGGGGAAGGGGGAAACTACTCTTCAGGGGCCCTACCTGGTCGGAGAGGCAGCTTCTCTCCGGGCTGCAACTTCGACCCGTCCTCACGGCCTACCAGCGGGCCTGGAGTGGCGTTTCCCGAGGGGACTGCCCAGAACCACGGCTTCGGTGGTGGTGCAGCGCTATAGCGGAGCGGAGCGGGCGATGCCTTGCCCGGGTCGCCGCGCTGGAGCTCCGGAATGCTGAGACCGCAGGTGAACATCGCGGAGCTGCGGGACTGTGGGGCGGCCGGCTGCGGGCGGCGGCGCTGAACTTTGGCACCGGGAGCCTGGGATCTCTCGGCGAGATCGCCAGTGGTGGAGTTCCATCCGGCGCGGCCTGTCGGATTCGGAAGCCGCGGTCTCAAGTAAGGAAGCGACTGCTCCAGGTGTCCCAAGCCGCTGTGAGGAATCTCCCGACGCCGGAGCAACATCATCTGGCGAGAACGGCCTGGAACAACGGGCCCCGTAGCGGCAACTGCGTAGGCCTCAAATAGACCCGACTATGGGTGAACATCAGGATGGGACGTTACTTTGTGCCTTCCCCCACAGGGGGAACCATTGTGGGGGGATGTTTCTATGTTTATTGTTACATTCTTAGTTATCTTTATCTGTGTGCTGCATGGCAAGTCAAATTTCACTACACCAATTGGTGTATGTGACAATAAATGTCCTTTGTCCTTTGACCTTTGTTTCCTCATCTCCGTTCTTGCTGCTTATTCTTAAGTACACTACATATTCTTAGCCAAATAATATATAGTGTAGTTAGGCTTCAGTATTCAGTATTTCCTTTATTATCATTTCACTGAGTACTTACATCCACAGAAGAAACAAAAAATTGTTTATCAGTTCCTGTCAGTGCAGTTAATAAAAACAGAATAAATGAATACAACTTTAAAATTAACCTCTAAAATTGAGCTAAAAATAGACATTCAGACCGAACAGTGACTTTACTTTGACAGGTGTCTAGCTGTCAAAGTTTGGGTGAGGTTAGATGTGTGGGTGTATGATGAATGGGGAGGGGACACAGTCCGTTAACCAGTCTTATTGCCTGTGGGAAGAAGCTGTGTAGCATCCTGCTGGTTCTGCAGCAGATACTCCTGTACCTCTTCCCAGATGGCAGAATGGAGAAGATGTGGTGTGATGGGTGATAAGGGATCTTAATAATGTAGACGGCTCTGCGGATGCTGCGCTTCTGATAGATCTCCAACAGGAAAGGGAGTTGAGCACCAATGATCCTACTGGCTGTCTTCACTATCCTGTTTAGCTATCCCTGTTCGTAAGCCTTGCAGCTCCCAAACCAGGAAGTGATGCCGTAGGTCAGTAGGTCAGTGTTTGCCAGCCCTCCTAAAATCGATCACCATCTCCTTTGTCTTTTCCACATTGAGGTTGTGAGATCTGCACCACTCTGTAAGCAGCTCCACCTCCATCCTGTATGCCGACTCATTGTTGTCACTGATGAGACCCACCACTGTTGTGTCATCAGCGAACTTATTGATACAATTTTACTTCGGAGTCACGTGAGTGACTACCTGAATAAGGCCGTCAGCCACATGTGCGTCATTACGTTGACTCGCTTTGCGCAAAGAGCCGACTGGCGGTAGCGTTGCTCTGTCCAGCGGTAAGTTAAACCTGAAGGTAGGTTTTCACCTTATTCTCAGGTTTTGTTTTTTCTTTTTCTGCAGGAATCTCTGTACCTGTATCAGGATATACCTGCTGAACTAATTGGAGCGAAGTCCGGACATGCCGCGAAACCAGTCAAGGACCGCGGGGAATCCCGGTCTCAGACCACGGATACCAGGGGGAACCGGCTACAGAGACCGCGGAAGTGCGGGTAGCCGGCGGCCGTCGGGTTCGCCACCCAAGTCACTGACAGTATAGTCAGTAGCTTCCAGACCGGCTGTGGGTCCCAGGAAGGGGGTAAAAGGAACCACAAGCCGGCAAAGTCTGTGAAGTCTGGCCAGGAGGGTCACCCCCCCACCCCCCCGACATACCGGGGTCAGCTGTTTCCAGACCGCTGTGGTTCCCCAGGTAGGGGGCAAACCAACAGCAGTGGGGCAGGCCTGTGGAAGTCAGGCCAGAAGGGACCCTTCCAACATTTAGCAGTCAATCACTTCCAGACCGCTGTGGGTCCCCAGAAAGGGGGTAAAATCAAAAGTAAGACGGTCAGGCCTGTGGACTAGGGGAGTCAGGCCAGGAGGGTTCCCCTCCTTCAATGGGTAGCGTCTGCGGACGTCTAAACCCACATGGAGCACCTGATGGAGAGGTTGCTCCACAATGATACTCCAAAGGAGGGAGTTATCAGCGCGGGACTCCTCGGGGGCCCGCGGCAGCGGCACCTGTTTCAGGGCTGCACAATGTCTCCCTCTCTGAGGAGGGGAGCATTCAGGGTCAGTTCCTGTCTGATTCAGAGCAAAAAACCTGATATAGGTCCGTAGGAGGGGCCATGTCAGCGCAGGTATCATCAGGGGCCTGTGGCAGCACCTGTTTTCAGGGCTGGCTACGAATCTCCCTCGCTCTGGAGGGGAGTGCGGGTGGTCAGTGCGTAACTGACTTTAAAATTGAAAGTATGTCCGTGGAACACACTGGAGCACATGCATATGGCTTCAAGAGATACTCGCAAATGAAGGTGTTGCTGCCGGAAGAGTTGGTATTGGCAGAATACCCGGAAGGGGCCAGAGTTCCCTCACGCTACAAGTGCCGGCAGTGAACAGCGCTATCAGGGTGACATCGGAGGGCATGAAATCCAGGAAATGAAACCAGCCACCGAATCCTCTCTTCAGGTAAGACTTATCCCACAGGTAAGACCAGGATGAGGAAGCAAAAAGCTGTCAGACTGATCAACGTACCGACGACGAGCAAAGCTTCATCGGTAGGCAACGACACACCCCACGCCTCCATCGGGGGTAGCGGTTCACTGAAGCCGGTGCAGCTTGAAAGCTGGGCACGGAAATATGATCAGAGTTTCGAGGCAGGCTCAGTATGATGAGGTTTTCAGACCAAGGCCCAAGCCGGTCTCAGGGGAAATATGGAATCCACTAACCCTACCAGTCCTACTCCCCAATCAAGGAGGGGAAAAATAACCCGCATCAGTGGAGTTTGGGCTTACCATAAGACCACTGGTAGCCATGGAGGTAGGTGGGGCTGGTTCTTCCGAAACATGGGGTTGTGGACCGTTTACATGTTGGTAATATTTACACTTGTGTTTTTGTACAAGTGAAAATGATAACATGAGATTCAGATCTGTTTTTTAAAAAAAACTGATGATAACATGTGATTACTTTATACTGCACAACATACATAGGTTCCAAGCAGGGTTGGAATTGGGGCCGGAGTTGTCTTTCGAGTCAGGCCAGTATTACAGCCAGGATTGCCTTTAAGGACAGGGTGAAAGATGGAGGATGTCACTTCATCCAGATTTAACTTGTATCTGCAGTATAGACTTTCAGAATAGGAAACTTCGTTACTGTCTAACAATTGATTTCTATAGGAGCTATATGGTAAGCATCGATCTCAAAGATGCATGCTTTTCAGTTCCCATTCACAGGGATCACCGGAGATATTTGGAATTTATCTGGAAGGGTCATTGAACATTTTCTTTTCTTCGGTATTCATTATTGAACAATTTCTTTTCTTCGGTATTCACTATTGAACAATTTCTTTTCTTCGGTATTCACCAAGGAGAATGATATTGAACTCTGTGAGGTAAGGGAAGAAAGTAGAGTAGCTATGGAAACTATGGAAGCTTCCATAGAGGAGGAAGTACTGACACTTTTGAAAAATATAAAAGTGGATAAGTCTCCAGGTCCTGACAGGATATTCCCTAGGACATTGAGGGAAGTTAGTGTAGAAATCACAGGAGCTATGACAGAAATATTTCAAATGTCATTAGAAACGGGAATAGTGCCGGAGGATTGGTGTACTGCGCATGTTGTTCCATTGTTTAAAAAGGGTTCAAAGAATAAACCTAGCAATTATAGACCTATTAGTTTGACGTCAGTGGTGGGCAAATTAATGGAAAGGATACTTAGAGATAATATATATATAAGCATCTGGATAAACAGGGTCTGATCAGGAACAGTCAACATGGATTTGTGCCTGGAAGGTCATGTTTGACAAACCTTCTTAAATTTTTTGAAGCGGTAACTAGGGAAATTGATGAGGGTAAAGCAGTGGATGTTGTCTATATGGATTTCAGTAAGGCCTTTGACAAGGTTCCCCATGGAAGGTTGGTTAAGAAGGTTCAATCTTTGGGTGTTAATGGCGGAGTAGCAAGATGGATTCAACAGTGGCTGAATGGGAGATGTCAGAGAGTAATGGTGGATGGCTGTTTGTCAGGTTGGAAGCCGGTGACCAGTGGGGTGCCTCAGGAATCTGTGTTGGGTCCACTGTTGTTTGTCATGTACATCAATGATCTGGATGATGGGGTGGAAAAATGGATAAGTAAGTATGCAGATGATACTAAGATAGGTGGTGTTGTGGATAATGAAGTAGATTTTCAAAGTCTACAGAGAGATTTGGGCCATTTGGAAAAGTGGGCTGAAAGATGGCAGATGGAGTTTAATGCTGATAAGTGTGAAGTGCTACATCTTGGCAGGACAAATCAAAATAGACGTACATGGTAAATGGTAGGGAATTGAGGAATGCTGTGGAACAGAGGGATCTTGGAGTAACTGTGCATAGTTCCTTGAAGGTGGAATCGCATGTAGATAGGGTGGTAAAGAAAGCCTTTGGTGTGCTGGCCTTTATAAATCAGAGCATTGAATATAGGAGTAGGGAAGTAATGTTAAAATTGTACAAGGCATTGGTAAGACCAATTCTGGAGTATGGTGTACAATTTTGGTCGCCTAGTTATAGGAAGGATGTCAACAAAATAGAGAGAGTACAGAGGGGATTTACTAGAATGTTGCCAGGGTTCCAGCAACTATGTTACAGAGAAAGGTTGAACAAGTTAGGTCTTTATTCTTTGGAGCGCAGAAGGTTAAGGGGGGACTTGATTGAGGTCTTTAAAGTGATGAAAGGGATAGACAGAGTTGACGTGGATACGTTTTTCCCATTGAGGGTAGGGAAGATTCAAACAAGAGGGCATGACATGAGAATTAAGGGACAGAGGTTTCGGGGTAACGTGATGGGGGAACTTCTTTACTCAGAGGGTGGTGGCTGTGTGGAATCAGCTTCCAGCAGAAGTGGTGGAGGCAGGATCGATTTTAACATTTAAGAGTAAAGTGGATAGGTATATGGACGTGAAGGGAATGGAGGGGTATGGTCTGAGTGCAGGTAGATGGGACTAGGGGAAAACAAATGGTCGGCACGGACTGGAAGGGCCGAGAGGGCCTGTTTCCGTGCTGTAATTGTTATATGGTTATATGGTTATGATAACAATTAAAGCGTTGCAAAATTGGCTAACTTCAGCTCCCAGGTGTATTTACCAAATTATTAAAACCGGTGCTTGGGCTACTCAGAGCTCTAGAACATTTGTTATCGCCTATCTGGATGATGGTCTTAACGCTGTTTTTTACTAAAATTAACTGTTGCTGCCCCAAATTATATTTGAGAAATTGGGGTTCGTCATCCATCTAGTTAAATTTAAGTTGATACCAATCAGAACTATTGATTATTGGGATTTACCTTTAACTATCAACTTAACAGGGACTCCGCCCTGGGGCAAGAGATGGAATTAAGAGAAGCCTGTAACAACCTTGTTGTTATGAAGCAGCCTCCTATTCATTAAGTGTAATTGGCAATATAGCAGCTGTTTCAGCGGTGCAAATTGGGCCTTTGCATTATCAGAACTTACAACATGCAAAGAATTCACCTCTCAAGTATCATATAGGTCATTATTAACAGACCTATGCTATTACCAGCTGAAGCTACCAAAGTCACAATGATGGCAGTATTCAGCATTGCTCCAGTAATTTTGGTCAGTAACCTTCAGTAATTACAAACTGATGCTAGTGCTCAAAGATGAGAAATTACGAATGCCATCTCTAGTTACGGAGGCGGATGCGTTTTGCATGAGTTACCAATTTTTCAGATATTGGTATCAACTACCTATAAACACTAGGTGCATTCTATAGGTTAAAGGTTATTGTGATAATATGCATAATCTGCATGCTCAACTCCAAGTTGATACACTATGGTGGTGGCATATGTTAGTCACATGGGTGCAATCAAGTTAAAGTATCCTGTGATATTTACCTAACCTCATTTGACGCTATTGTATCATCACATGAAATCAATGACAACACAGAATGGATGTTGGATCACAAAGTATTTAATGTCATTAAGGCTCGATGGAACACCGAATATCGATATGTCTACATCAAGGCTCATTCACCAGTTACAAAATATATGGCTTACAATGGCAAGAGATACATTATTGTTACACTGAGAAGGAATGTTCTTACATGTCTTTCCTCCATTCTGCCTCATAAGTCGGGTTTTGCAATAAATCCAGCAAGATACCGCTTCAGGCTTTTCAAACTGCCTGACTGGTTCCCGCTAATGTTGGGAATAATATAGAACCTTATATGGTTATTCAAAACCTAAAACTTTGCTGGTTCAGCCCAGTGATTCGGGAAACCAGCCTCTGCATGATAAATTAATTCACTGACTTGTAGACTCCGAGACGACTATTCCTGCGGCTCGGGTTGTCAGACCGATCCATGTTGTGCTCACTGCAGAGTGCAGGGAAAGCACCAAAAGGTAGTACATTTCCTCTTCAAGAGATGGGAAGCATTTTTGTTTGAATACACATGTTAAATTATTTACAGCATGGATAACTGATGTCTTAGAGTTCATTTTCAAATGGGTCTTTGACAATAATTAAGTTACAGTGCCATTAATTGTGCCAACGTGCCTTCTCATCATATTTGCTGCAGCATGTGGAACCCACACTGTCAGGTCTCACCCTCTGATATCCAGAATTATATAGGATATCATAACACTAGTTCTCCCAGGCCCAGTTACATGGAAGTATGGGACATTGACGTTATGTTAACTACTTCACCAGGGGGCTCCAGCTACATCCTTATCTTTAGCCGGCTCTCATAAGGTAGTTATCCTCATGGCACTCGATAGAAAATAATAGAGAGAGAGAAAAGAAACCAAAAAAAGAATTAAAACAACCAGAAGGTATAATAAAAGAGAATGGAATAATTGACTTATTATACATCATTGGAGATATGTCCGTGAATTATAAAATGTAACTCTTCATCTAATCCTTAATTCGGGTTTCAGTCAGGTTCTTGTGCCGAACCGGTTTGCCCCTTCAAATAGTCAATAAATGGAGACCATATTCTGATAAAAAGTTCTTGTTTGTCCACTAAGACAAATCTTATTCTTACCAAGTATATGGTCTCCGACATCTCCACAGTCCACATTTTAATCGTGTGGGTTATAGGACCTTTCCAAAATTTTCATATTAATTTTTTCCCGATTATTATACTGTAGTCGATAAAGTTTCTTTGGTTTGTTGTAAATATTTGATTTTGTTTTAATATACCTAATATTATTAGTTTTGAGTCGCAGTCCAATTGGATGTTGACAACTTCCGAAATTATCTTAAAAATTTCTGTCCAAAAATTATTAATTTTTATACAATTTAGGAATGTATGCATTAGGTTAGCTTCTAAGTGCTGACATTTTTCACAGATAGGAGATATACTTGGGAAAATTATATTTAATTTCGTTTTTGAATAATGTAATCTATGTAATACTTTAAATTGTATTAAGGAATGTCTAGCATTTAACGAACAATGATGTATATGTTGTAAGCTTTCGTCCAAAATATCTTGCATTATTGGTTGGCCTAGTTCATTTTCCCATGATTGCCTATATATTTCCGTCGTGGGTGCATCACTGTCTAATAGGATATTATAGATATAAGATATTAATTTTTCTGTGTTAGAGTGTTTGTTCAAACATTCATCAAGAATTTCTGTCTTTCTGTTTCTATAGTCCTGTGTATTTGATTTAGCATAATCTCTAAGTAGTAGGTATCTGAAATAGTCATTTGAGTGAAGTCCATAAATTTGTTGTAACTCCTGGAATGAGAGGAATGTGCCTTTCCTATAAAGGTGACCCATCTTTTTAATTTCGTGATTTTTCCATTGTAAAAAACCTTTATCCATCATTGAGGGTTTAAATGTAGGGTTGTTTTCAATGGGAAGGAGTAATGATAAATTATCCAATTTTAGTGTCTTTTTTAATAGTTTCCAAATGCGTATTCCACTGTATATTATGGGGTTTTCACTATAGTTAGTATGTTAGTATGGCTATCACTAACTGCACTACTTATAGATGTCGTTTTTCTCGCTCTTTTTGCACTTTACTAACCTATCTATCATTCTTTCTATATAATACTTTATTATAACTTTAAGTTTGAATGGAATCATACATTTTATCAAAGGAGATATGTACGGGAGAAAGACCAAAGAGATTTAAAATTCATCTATCTGATGTTCGGGTGTAATGTTGGGCTTGTTGAGCTGAACCATTTGCTCTTTTATAGACTACCCTAAACAAAAGATGCAAGATTTGAATATGAAGATTGGGGGTGAAGAAATCACATTTTATAGTTGGAACGTTAAGGGTATTAATGAACCAATCAAGAGAGGTAAAGTATTAGCACATTTAAAAGCACTCAAAACAGATATAATATTCCTTCAGGAAACTCACCTTAAAAAGGAAGCAGAGCAGAGATTGAAAGCTAAATGGATTGATAAAACGCATCATTCCTCATTTTCGCATAAATCCAGAGGTGTTGCAATACTAATTCGTAAAGGGCTACCTTTTAAATACATATCAACTATAACGGACAATGATGGTAGATATATTGTATTAATAGGTGAATTATATGCAAAAAAAGTAACTCTTATTAATGTTTATGGACCAAATTTTGATAGTCCCTTGTTTTTTAAGAAAATATTTAATACAATTCCGGAACTTTTACAACAAAATTTAATAATTGGAGGCGACTTAAATTGTACACTAGACCCCTATTTAGACAGATCATCAAGACAACGGAAAATAAAATCGCAGTCAAGTGACTTATTAAATGCATATATCAATACTAGTAATATTAAGGATGTCTGGAGAATTGAAAACCCAACCGGACGAGAATATTCATTTTACTCATCGGTACATAAAACATATTCAAGAATAGATTATTTTTTAGTGGATTCCAAGCTTATCCCATTTACTTACAATTCGAAATATCACAACATTATAATCTCAGACCTTGCACCCTTAACATTTATGATTTAACTAAATGGAAGGATGCAGAAACAGTCACAATGGAGACTTAACCCACAAATCTTAAAGGAAAAAGTATATCAGGAATATCTTACTAAACAGATTAATAAGTTCTTTGTAACCAATGATCTCCATGAAACGTCTGCATCCCTACTCTGGGAAACATTTAAAGCATTTACTCGAGGAGCAATGATCTCCTCCCAAGCATTTCACAATAAAGAGAATTGGGTTAAACAACAGGCATTGGAAAGGGAAATAAGACAATTAGACATAGAAAATGTGGCTGCACCAACTATGATAAAACACAATAAAATAGAAGCATTGAAATATAAATTAAATAAAATATATTCAGACCAAGTTATAAAATTTTACCAATACACTAAACAATTATATTTCGATTTCGGCAACAAACCACAAAAATTATTGGCTTGCCAACTTTGGAAACTGGATGGGGAAAAAACAATTCACAGAATTAGATCAGAAACAGGAGAACCACTAGTACAATCTAAGGATATTAATGAGAGATTTCTGCAATATTATCAAAACCTCTACTCAGCTAAAACGATAGATCACTTGACAGGAATGGAAGCATTCTTACAAAAATGCAACCTTAAAGTGAAAGATAGAGAATTACTAGATGCTGAAATAACAGTAAAGGAAAATGAAGAGTCTATCAGATCTCTAAAAAATGGTAAGGCCCCGGGTCCCGATGGTATAAGCTCTGAATTCTATTAAAAAAAAATTATGATCTGATCGCTCCACATTTAAAGACACTGTATGAACATGTCGATACCCAACAGAAACTACCAGAAACACTAAATGAATCTATAATAACACTTATACCAAAAATAGATAAGGACCTGGAAGATCCAGGCTCATATAGAGCTATAGCTCTCCTAAACACTGATCAAAAAATATTAACTAAAATCCTAGCACAAAGATTAAGCATAGTGATTAATAAAGTAATACACCCTGACCAAACAGGATTTATACCAAAATGCTATTCTTCATATAACCTGAGACGATTATTCAATATTATACACTCAAAGAGTACTAACGAAGATCTAGCAATTATTTCATTATTTGCTGAGAAAGCATTCAACCAGGTGGTATGGCCCTATTTATTCTCGGTCATGGAAAATTTTCAATTGGGCGAGAAGTTACATGGGTAAAACTTGTATATACTAATCCAACAGCTAGAATATCAACAAACCAAATGTTATCAGCTAAATTTAATTTATCTAGAGGCTGTAGACAAGGATGCCCGTTATCCCCGTTATTATTCGCACTCGCAATAGAGCCACTAGCAGAAAATGTTAGGTCCCATCCTGAAATATATGGGTATAATACTAAAGATACTGAGAATAAAATGTCCTTATAATCAGATGATGTATTAATCTACATTACAAAACCTGAATTTAGTATCCCTAACCTATTAAATTGAATAACTCAATTTGGCTCGTTCTCGGGATACAGAATTAACTGGAATAAAAGTGAAATCATGCCAATAATGGAAAGCAATCCACATATATTACAACAATTTCCCTTCAAAATAATAGATGAAAAATTTAAATATCTTGGAATTTATGTAACAAAGACATATACTTCTTTATTTAAACTAGACTTTCCACCTTTATTGAACAAATTACATAAGAATATTCTATATTGGAAAACATTACCTATCTCAATGTTTGGTAGAATTAATGCAATAAAAATGATTTTTCTCCCGCATTTACTGTACCTTTTTCAATCAATCCCGATATATCTTCCAAAATCTTTTTTTTTAAAAGGTTGACTCTATAGTCACTAATTTTATCTGGGATTATAAGAATCACAGAATAAATAAAAAGCACTTATGTAAATCAAAAATAAATGGAGGTCTAGCCCTACTGAATTTTTTGCTCTATTTCTGGGCAGTTAACATTAAAAATATAAATTTTTGGTTGGAAGAACTGGACCACTAGCCAGATTGGTTAAAAATGGAAAAGGAAGACTGTTTACCCTTTGAAATTGGGTCGATTTTGTTTTTACTCAGTAATTCTGATACGCGTACATTTTCTCTGATAAGTTGTTTTGTCATAGCGGCACTTTTGTCTGAGAAGAAATCTCCTCTAAATGGGTTATTGCTATATTCTGTTGGTTCAGTGCTTTATCAATGGGAGCCAACCTGTCATTAAAGCTGGATTCCATCGAGTTGATTTTGACATCCATCTCCGCAATCTGTTGAGCTAGCTTTTCTTCCGTTTCGTTCTTCCATGTTTCCAATAGTTCAAGGATGGTGGAGTTGATTTCTTCTTTAATTTCCTCCTTCAATTTTTCTTTAAAAGTTTGAAGTTCTTCTTTAAAGTTCAACTTATCATTACAATTCTTCGGTTCCTTTTATTTTTTATTTCCCGAGATTGAACATTCCGAAGATCTTCTATCTCAGATTTTTTAGGCTTTGGTCTGTTTGAAACATCTTCTTGGGACAACATTGTACCTGAGCCCGAGGCTTCAGTCGGGCCTACTTCTTCCGGTGCTTGTTTAGGTTTGGCGGTCCGTTTCAGCTTGGGGGGGTTATGTTGCATAGACATACCACAGGAGTCGCGCGCCTCATGACGTCACTCATGTGTTGCAGGCAGCCGGTGCGGTAACAGCAGGTAGGTCCCCTTTTTTAGCGGATTTTGCTTGGAGCTAGCTGGCGCTGGTATCTAGCCCTGCATAGCGCCACCGGAACTCTGGCCAGTTCGAAGTTTGATCTTTATTTTATGAGGAGTTACGATGAGCGAGTACGTGCCCACCGCTCCCAACCCTCATATCATAAAGGTCATCTGGTAGTTCTACTCTTCTCTAATCTTACTATGTTCAGTTCAACCATTATTATCCGTGATTTCACACCGCTGCTTTGAAGATTGATGCGCATGCGGGCTGACGGCCTTCTTCACGTAATCGCTCATAGTAACTCCTCATAAAAAAACATCAAACTTCAAACTGGTAAGTTCTCATTTAATCTTACTATTATTGCTGAGTCTGGCAGTGCAGTCATGAGTAAGCAGACTGAACAGCAGGGAGCTTAGGACACAGTCTTGGGGTGAGCCAGTGCTCACTACGTTGGTTCTTGATGTCCGGCTGCCCACCCTGATGTCTGCTGATGCTGTGTCAAAAAGTTAAGGACCCAATTTCAGGTGCCAGTGTCCACCTTCAACAGCCTCAGCTTTTCCACCAGCTGCTGTGGGATGATTGTATTAAAAGCTGAGCTGAAGATTATGAAGAGGATCCTGGCATAGGTGTTCTTCCGGTTGAGATGTGATAGTGCGAGGTTGAGTGTTGCAGAGACTGCGTCCTCTGTTGTTCTGTAAGCGAACTGCAGTGGGTCCAGGTTGGCAGGGAGACACTTTTTGATGTGCTGCATGACCAGCCGCTCAAAACACTTCATTAATATGGGTGTGAGAGCCACTGGACGAAAGTCATTGAGACAAGCTGGGTTGGGCTTCTTCGGGACGGTAATGATGATGACATTTTTGAGGCAGTTGGGCACTACTGCCTGGCTGAGTGAGATGTTAAAAATGTCTGCAAAAACATCTTTCAGTTGCTCTGCGCAGTCCTTTAAAACCCGTCCAGGGATGTTGTCCAGCCCTGCAGCTTTGCGTGGATTGACGCTGGCAAAGGCCTTTTTAACTCCGGCTGTGGACAGCCTGAGTGACTGGTCACTGGGTGATGGCAGGAGTGCTTGTATCTGAGTGCTAGTTTTAGCCTCAAAACTTGCATAAAACTCATTTATTTCGTCTGGCAGCGAGGGGTCATTTTGGCATATCAGCAGTGGTGGGGGCTTGTAGTCAGTGATGGTATGAAATCCCTGCCACAAGCGACGTGTGTCTTTGTCGTTTGTGAAGTGATTGTTTAGTTTTTGTACATACCGCCTCTTCGCTTCCCTGATCCCCCGGGACAGGTTTCTCCGTGCCAATTTTTATGCTGCATTGTCCCCAGATTTGAATGCAGCATTTCGGACTCGCAGCAAAGAACAAACATCCCCCGTTAGCCAAGGTTTCTGATTGGCATGCCTCTTGACGGTTTTGACCACAGTTTAGCATGGCAGCACAAATACGAAGAATAAAGCTACTGTATGTGTTCAGGAGAAAAGCTAAGTGATTTTATGATTCACTACTATAGAATGATAGAAACAAAATGCTGCAGATACTGGTTAATACACAAATGGACACAGTGCTGGAGTAACTCAACTGGTCAGACTGCATCTCTGGAAAACATTTCGGGTCAGGACCCTTCCTCAGACTGATTGTGGGTGTGAGGGGGTGGGTGGGATGTGAGGGGGGGTTAGGGAGATTGGTGGTTGGGGGAGGAGGGTAGGGGGGAGGGAACATTGGTGGCTGTGAGTGGAGGGTAACTTGGTTAGTTTACAACCCAACAGGATGAACAGTAAATTCTCAAAAATTAGAAAACCTCTCAACCCTCCCCCCTCCTTTCTTCCCCAACCCCCAACCTCCCCATTCTCATCACACCCTCCCTGCCCCCCCCCTCACCTCTGTATCCCATCTGGAATCCCATCTATTTCTCCACTCACCAAATTAGAAATTGTTCTGACTTTGTTTGTGGTATTCAACAAAGTACAATAAGCAATGCAACCACTACAGTTATTTTTAAGATTTGTCAACACCTGCTTTAAGTTTCATGTGAAGTGTTTAATATTTACAGGTGACAGCAAGAAAATTGTGATCTGGAACACATGCAATGTGTTCACAATTCTAAAGGTGATTATATAAAAGCAACAATTCCAGCATGGGATAATTGACCAGATGTGTACTATGCACATGTGGGGAGGAATGGAGATGAGAAATTTCTTCATCCAAGAGGAGGTGAACCTATGGAATTCATTGCCCTGGACTGCTGTGGAGGCCAAGTCATTTGATATTTTTTGAAGTGGAGATTGCTAGGTTCTTAATTTGTAAATCAAAGGTTACAAGGAGAAGGCAGGAGAATGGGATTGAGAGGGAAAATAGATTTGATGGGCCAAATTGCCTAATTCTGCATATGTCTTATGGTTCCTTTGAGAACAGAATGCATTCTGTCATATGATATTGATACATTACTGTATCAGACTCTGCCATCAGTTTTCCGGCTTTCAATGGAGGATATTCTGTTTATTATTCTGCCTTTGGTACCAGCAAAGAGAACCTGAACATCTCATTCACTGCACATGCCACAAACTCAGCTCAGATTTTTGTGCTTATTCAGCAGAATCCAAAGAACCGCTGCAGTGCACTTTAACACTCCAGCATGCATTATAGGTATTGCCATTTGCCAGTCACCTGCTTTTCTAGGCAGCCCTTGTATCCTGAGTGCACTTGAAGATCAAATTTACAATAATTGAACGCTGCCCCATCTATGTTAGAAAGCAAGCCTACAATTTGATAGCATTTTATAAATATCTGCAAATCCTTCATAACAGAAGATGCAGATGATCTGCTTCATGCAGATGTTGTCAGGCTGCGATGTAGAACCGGCACTTTATAGCTGTTTTGGGAGATGACTTAAGGAAATAACAGTGCAGTGTTGATTCCTGAGATTGATGTAGTAGATGTAAAACACACCACCTCCCTGTTGCAGCTGCCAGAATATAAAAGTGCAAATGAAATGTAGCAATTTTCCACTTGCGAGAAAAGGCTTTACTTCAAGGTCATATTCTTTTGATGAGCTTAAGACTTTAGAGATATAGCGTGGAAACAGGCCCTTCAGCCCAGCGAGTCTGCGCCCCATACATTAGGGACAATTTACAATTTCACCAAAGTTAATTAACCTACAAAGCTGTACGCCTTTGGAATGTGGGAGGAAACCAGAACACCCAGAGAAAACACACACGGTCACAGGGAGAACGTACAGATCCGTGCAGACAGGATCAAACTCGGGTCTCTGGCGCTGTAAGGCAGCGACTCTGTGCCGCCCAATATTGTTCCAATATTGACAGTGGTATACAACCCTCAAACCTTTCTTATGAATTAGACTCGATGAACAGTGAAAAGAGAAAGTGGAGACTTGTGCTGAGCAGCTACATTACACAATGAATAACTTTGCACCTCACGTCTAGTAATTACGAAATAACTTTGACCCTGTAAATGAGCTGACTTTTTTTTATGAGGAGGCTAAAAGTAACCTGAGAGCAGAACATACAGTAAATGTGTTCAACTCTACTGACAGTTTTCATGGAGTCGGGCACCAATTTGCTGATATTTCAGTCTGCTGAAGAGGTCAATGGGCCTGTACTTTTGCATTTGGTCTATTTTTAGTTTAGTTTAGTTTAGTTTAATGTCACATGTACTTCAATATAGTGAAAAGCTTTTTTGTTGCACATGCTAACCAGTCAGCGGAAAGACAATGCATGTTTACATCCACAGTGTACAGATGCAGGATAACGACAATAACTGGATTAATCAAGCAGTTCCGTTTATTCAGGGATAAGAAAAGCCAGTAGGGCAAAGGACTTGAATAGTGAAAAACATAGAAGGCTGTGGGTCACATGCTGGTAATGGGGCTGGTATAGATATGTGCAAGGGTCAGCATAGACATGGGGAGCTGAACTGTGTGCTTATCACGTTCACACGTTATAGGAGTAGAATTAGGCCATTCGGCCCATCGAGCCAACTCCACCATTCAATCATTGCTGATCTCTGCCTACTAATCTCATTTTCCTGCCTTCTACCTATAACCCTTGACACACATTCTAATCAAGTATTTGTGTATCTTTGCCTTAAAAATATCCACTGACTTGGCCTACACAGCCCTCTGTAGCAATGAGTTCCCCTCTGATTAACTCCCCTCTGAGTAAAGAAGTTCCTCCCCACCTTCTTTCGAAAGGAACTCTTTAATTCTGAGGCTATGACCTCGGGTGCTAGACTTGCCCACTAGTGGAAACCTCCTTTCCACATCCACTCTACTTATGCCTTTCATTATTCTGTAAGTTTCAATGAGGTCCCCCCTCAACCTGCTAACCTCCAGTGGTAGAGACCCAGTGCTGTCAAACGCTCATCATAAGATAACTCCCTCATCCCTGGAGTCATTCTTTTAAATCTTCTCTGGACCCTTTCCAGAGACAATCCTGACCAAAATAGAGCTAAAATAAAGCAAAGGATTTATGCATCTACAGGGCCTGTTAGCCTTTTTCTGTGAGAAGCCTCAAGTTGCAAGCTGGTGCCAGGAAGTCTAGGTCCCAGATCAATACATCAGATAAGGAATGTCTAGCTGTCCTTGCAATTGATAATATGTATGAGAACTTTGCAGAGAAACTCTAAGGTGTTGTAGATGCATGGGTTTGATTGGATTACTGCAAAGGGATTATAAATAATGTAAATTATGTTGTAAGACAGGTGCCCTGCTGTTTGGTGATTGGCCGAAGTGTGAAGCCTTGGCTGAATTGTTTGTACTGCCAGGGTAAATGTTGCATTATTCAGTTAACTGACTTCCTTCAAGAAGCTTCTGGAGAAACATTGTTTGGGACTCTTTGTAATTGGGTTGGGGGACTGTCAATAATACCTTAATGTAATCAATATGTGTAATTGGCTTGTAAGGGGAACAACTCCTATGTAGTTCGGCCCCTCATGCTTCGTTGACCTATAAAAGGTAGCCCCCATTTGAATCGGTGTAGATCTTCTGGAAGGGTGCTTGGTCACTGGTCCAGTGCTTTGAGTACTTTCTTTACTGAACTAGACTAAGGGGACTAAGCTTTAGGAGCATATTTACACCAGCACATACTTCCTCAGATATTATTCTGCACTATAACACTCTATGGCTCTGAGGGATTGAGAAAGCCAGACTGCATAAGATTAAAGATAATACGAGGGTCACCAATGAGGCAGATAGTAGCTCAGGACCACTCAATAGCTGTTGATTGGATGGTTCAGTTGCCTGATGACAGCTGCAAAGAATGTAATGTAGTTTTATTGTTGTTTCAGTAAATATTTAATCTCCTCATTGTTGAGTGTTCTCTTGATATTGTTTGAGTGTTCTTCCTCCATCAATAATCTAAATCCTCGAAACCTGCTCATATGTTGTTACAAAGGCTAGGTTATGGGCCTGTCCCGCTTACGCGACTCTTTAAGCGACTGCCAGGGACTAGTTTTAATGGAATTCACCTACGACACCTGATGACAACCTACGACAGCACCCATTACAACCTACGACAGCCCAAATTGTTGCCACTGCCACCGAAAAATGTTCAACATCTTCAACATTTTAATAAATCTGTTTCAGGCTACCATATTTGGAATTTAGTTAGCTACCTGTAAATACCCATTGTTTGCAACAGCACACTACCATGACTGGATTATTTTTGTTTGAATTGTTTTCCTACTTAGAAAAGCCCATTTGTAAATTTACTCAAGTAGGCATCAGTCTGTTGGCAAAAGTAATCAGTTTCCTCCGGATGTAGTCTGGCCTATTGAACTTTTTCCAACATTTTCTGTTTTTGGTACTGGGATTTGTAATACAATTGCCTACCTACCCTCCTCATTCTTCTATTCCTGATGCTCAGTTGAAGAAATTTGAAGTGCCTCATCAATAACTTTAGTTTAGTTTAGAGATACAATGCAGAAACAGGCCCTTTGACCTACCAAGTCCATTCCAATCACTGATCTCCATACACTAGCACTATCCTACACACTAGGGACAATTTACAATTCTTACCCAAGCCAATTAACCTACATATCTTTGGAATGTGGGAGGAATGTGCCACCGTACCGCTCCTTGCCACTCAAAAGTGGGATACAACAGCCAGAATAGGTACTTTAGATTATAGAATGGTGCAACAAAGGTACAGACCTTTGGCCCATGATGTCTGTGTTAAACATGGTGCCAAATTAAACTTTCCTCTTCTGTCTGCACATGATCCATATCCTTCCATTCTCTGAATTATCATGTGGATATCTAAAAAGCTTATTTATATATAAATGACTGATTAAAATAGTCATGCTCCTCTAATCTAAGTTTCAATTAGCTCAATGCCACCAACCTTGTTCACAATATCCCTACTCAATATTAAACTGAGCTTATGCAAGCTTGATGGTAGATGTACTAATTTCATAATGGAAATACAGACTAACATATCATTGCAGATCAATTACTAACACTCTTTTTAAAAAAAATGTAAATCAGCATAGCTTAATAGGTCTGTCAGACACACACTGACAAAAGGCCAAACCACTAGTCCTATGGTGGCAAATTACTTTTATTTCAAGTGGGCTTTCACACTTTCATGTAAAATCTGATTAGCTGTTTATAAGTGAGCAAAAAGGAATAAAACAGGGATGTGTCATTTTCTGGAAAAATGAATGAAAATTATATATTAACTGATGTGTGTTGAAAAGAAAGTGATAACCCACATGAATGCGTTATTAGCTCACATTATAATTATATGGAGAAAATAACATCTATTTTTAGCAATTACTTTAAGAAGATTTAATTATATTCATGGGAGATTTTAAATAGTACTTACTGTATGTGTTTAGTGTCTAGATAAATACTCAAAGCTTTGCCTCATGAATATCATTTCCCAGCCTTTTATTCTAATTGGAATAAATCTATCTTCATACATTTCTAACTCTCATTTTTATACCAGTCATGTAAATGATCAGTAATAAAGCTGACATAGTCTGTGTCACATAGTAATTGCAAATAGATTAGATTCATTCTTGACTGCACCTCATCCAGCAAGACTGGTGGTATTGAAGGAAAGCAAAATACTTCAGAACAATCTTTTGCAATGCCTGGTGCATCGATAATGTGAACCTAACAGAGTTGCAATCGTTTTGTTTGGTAAAACTTAAAAAATATATATAATTACACAAGATATATAAGGTGCTGGATCGAGCTGACGGACAACAGCGTTTTCCATCAGGTGCTGCTGACTGTTATTCATTTATGGCTAAGCTCATCCCAGAGTTCAAGATGAGTTTGGCCTGACATGGACATCTGAATAAATCGGGCCGTCAGATAACAAAGTGTCTCTTCTCCTGGTCTGTCACTAGACTTACCATCACAGAGCACTGAACTGCTAGGGAGGAGGTCTATGTTTCTATGTTTCTAAGATGCAAAGTGCTTCCAGCCTTCTACAAGCTAACAAGACTGTACAGAGTTTGTATATTCTCCTCGTGACCATGTGGGTTTTATCTGGGTGCTCCGTTTTTCTCCCACACTCCAAAGATGTGCAGGATTGTAGGTTAATTGGCTTTGGTAAAAATTGTAAATTTTCCCGAGTGCATTATTGTATAGGGTGATAGCTGGTCGGCACCGACTTGGTGGGCCGAAGCGTCTGTTTCTAAAGTCTAAATTAAAGGCTACAGTAAACAAGCAGGGTTGGTGAAGGTTGGCAACCCATTCACTTGACTGTGGCTCCTGACCTCACAAAATAAAAGGTAAGTTTAAGTAAGTGCTTGTGTAATTTTACGTTAGATTAATGACTCCAATTATTCGTGAAACATAGAGCTGGAGTAACTCAACAAGTCAGGCAGCATCTCTGGAGAGCATTGATCGGTGACGTTTCAGGTCATGACCCTTATTGCTTGAGTAAAACCCTTGTTTCCAGTATCAGAAGTTCCTTTTGTCTCAACTTTAATTATTTGTTGGTACATAATTGATTTTTGTTTGCAATTTATAATGTTTAAATCTATATGAATAATCTGTAAATATCACTGAGTGTATTAGGAACATTTGACAAGCATAGGCCATTTGGCCCCTCGTGTCTGCTCTACTGTAAGCAAGACCATGGTTGACCTTTTACCTCAGCATCACTTTCCTGCACCTATCCCATCTTTCCTATGTCCCTTAATATCTAAAAATGTATTGATCTGGAAAATACAAATAAAAACAGTTCAAAAGCTGTGACTGACTAAGGGTGTCAGTATATCGTAGGGTCCTGTTCTGAATGTTACACTTGACACTAACTCCACTTTGCAGGGCACCTATGGATAGGATAGGTTTAGAGGGTTATGGGCCGGTGGGACAAGTGTAGATGGGACATGCTGGTCAGAGTGGGCAAGTTGGGCCGAGGGGCCTGTTTCCACACTGTATGACTATGACCTCACCAATGTGGAGGCTCCGGTCACCCAGGTTTCTGCATCTGAAAAATGCTAACTCAAGCACACAGGAACTGTAGATGGTAAGGCTGAGTACTGGGATGACGCCAACCCTCTGCTATTTAATTTTCCCATTCAGCTCCAATCACCTATGACCCAACCCACACAACATTTTAGTAGTTAGTCCAATTACTGCCACAACCTCAATGCTACACTAGAATATACAGTACACTATAATTATTGCACTCTTATATGTATGAATGATTGTGCTTATGTATAGTATGATCCCACTGAATTGTAAGCAGAACAAAGAATTTCACTGTATCTAGTGTGGCACCAGATCAATAATGAATACACTGGCGCACACACCCGCGGTAAGTTGAACTCACCCAATGGGCTTTATTTCTAGAGTCAAACATGAGACTCCCCCACTCCCGGCTCCAGCATTTATAAAAGGTAGATGTAGGAAGGAACTGCAGATATTAGTTTAAGATAGACATAAAAAAGCTGGAGTAACTCAGCGGGACAGGCAGCATCTCTGGAGAGAAGGAATATGCAATGTTTCGGGTTGACACCATTGAAAGTCATGGGAAAGGGAAATGAGAGATATAGTTGATGATGGGGAAAGATATAGAACAATGAATAAAAGATATGCAAAAAAGTAACAATGATAAAGGAAACAGGTCGTTGTTAGCTGTTTGGTGAAAATGAGAAGATGGTGCAACTTGGGTGGGGGAGGGATGGTGGTATGAATATTGATTTCTCCAACTTCAAGTAACCCCGTCATTCCCTCTATCTCCATTCCTAACAATGGCCTGTTTTCTTTATCATCATTACGTTTTTTGCACATCTTTCATTCATTGTTCTTTATCTCTCTATATCATTATCTATGTCTCTTGTTTCCTTTTCCCATGACTTTCAGTCTGAAGAAGGGTCTCGACCCAAAACGTCACCCATTCCTTCTCTCCAAGGATGCTGCTTGTCCCGCTAAGTTGCTCCAGCTTTTTATGTCTACCCTTTTTATAAGGCGTCGGTCTGTAGGATCAGGTTAATTTGTCCAATGACCCTTAATTGGAGGCTGTGGCATGTTTGCTGGGAGAGGAACAAACCTTAAAAGAGATATGTCGTTACACTAGGCAAATGCAATATAGTACCATTTAAGTTCAAGTTACATTTATTGTCACATGCACCAATTGGTACAGTGAGATTTGAGTTTCCATACAGCCTTAAAAAAGAACACAATACACGCTAGAATTTAACATAAACATCCCCACACAGCAGAATCACCATTTCCCACTATGAGGGAAGGCAATAAAGTTCAGTCATCTTCCTCATTGTTCACCCGTGGTCGGGGCATTTGAGCCCTCCGCAGTCCGCTATGGCTGCCAATGTTCAGGCCCTCTCGCCGGGATGATGGAACTCCGACGTTGGAACAGAAGAACACACTCAGCGACTTGGAGTTTCCGAATTGGCCGCTTCTTACTGGAGATCGCGGCTCCCAAAGTCCACAGGCCGAGCTGGGCGGAGATTCAACACTGGAGTTTAGAAGGATCTTATTGACACATATTAGCTTATTAAGGGTTTGGACATGCTACAGGCAGGAAACATATTCCCGATGTTGGGGGAGTCCAGAACCAGGGGCCACAGTTTAAGAATAAGGGGTAAGCCATTTAGAACGGAGATGAGGAAACACTTTTTCTCATATAGAGTTGTGAGTCTGTGGAACTCTCTGCCTCAGAGGGCGGTGGAGATAGCTCCCTGGATACTTTCAAGAGAGAGCTAGACAGGATTCTTAAAGATAGCGGAGTCAGGGGATATGGGGAGAAGGCAAGAACGGGGTACAGATTGGGTATGATCAGCCATGATCACATTGAATGGCGGTGCTGGAGGTACTCTTGCACCTCCTGTCTATTGTCTATTGTCTATTGGCGACCCTCGGCAATGGATCCCAGGACTCCGCGATGTTAAAGTCAGTGCCACCCGCAGCTGGAAGCTTCATAAGCCACAGCTCCATGGTGTTAAACAGCAGCCCCAACACGGCGATCCCCGGTAAGGTATCGCACCGCTCTGCGATGTTAATTCAGTGCTGCGCCGCTGCTGAAGCTCTGGTCGGTCTCCGGCAGGAAAGGCCGCTCCAATCCAGATGGTAGGCCGCGACGGGAGCAGGAGATATGCGAGTCGGAGAAAAGACACATCCTCGACCAGGTAGCGACTGAGAAACGGTTTCCCCTCTCCCCCCTACCCCCACCTCCCACATAAAAAAGACTAAGAAACCTCCAAAAACATACTTTTTAGACAGACTAAAAACAACGGACTGGCGAGGCTACCAGTCGTGGGGCCACCCGATAGTACCGTTGAACCATTGCTTAAAAATCATTGCAGAATTTGTATGATTTCCCTCTAACTGCTTCCTCATATATTTATTTTAGATTTACACACCTGTTGTTGCTAATACTGGGAAGTGGACAATTTTATATTTGCATCGGAAGGAATTGCAAATGCTGGTTTAAACCAAAAATAGACACAAAATGCTGGAGTAATTCAGTGGGTCAGGCAGCATTTCTGGATAGAAGGAATAGGTGACATTTCCTGTCGAGACCCTTAGAATTTGTGAATTCAGAATTCAGAATAGAAACCTTTCAATTTGTGACACTGCCATGGTCAGGGTACTTCTAATGTAAAATGTGAAAGATTAAAGTTTTCAGCTTATTAGTCCTACAGTTAAATTAGAGTTAACCATGTGGAAAAACTTAATTTGGTGATGAAGATGATCTCCAGTGAAATAGAGATGATGTTGAGCTATCTTGACACTTTCAAATTTCCAAAATGATGGATTTGATGAAAACAGTTTTCACTGTGAACAGTTCTGACGCTAAAATATATCTTCAAAAATTCAAAATTTGCAGTGGAACCCAAAGTTGAGCAGAGGGGCAATGGTGCCAGAGGACTGTCATACGTCGGCCCTAATTATTTTTATCGATCAATGTTTGATTCTGGTTCAAGTTAGTCCGGTTTCCCAAATGTTGTTCTTGCTGTTATCCAACTTCCATTCTCCATAAAGTTCAAACCACACAGAACTTTGTAGACCAAATCAAATCCATTTAACCTGCTCAGTGCCACCCCCGAGTATACTTGGGTCATGGCCAATAATGTAAACAAAACTTGGCCGTGAACAGGTTAAAAGTGCAGCACACTTTAGCATCTTCATCAATGCCAAGCTGAAGTGTATCTCTGGAACATGAGAGAACTAACTAAAACATCTACATTCTTATTTTTAAATCCCCTTGTGGACTCAATCTATCCAAAATAATGACTTCTTTCACCACTCTACCAAACCAACTCTTTCTTCTCTTTGGTTGACTGACATTCCCTGCTTCACAAATGGAGCTAGCTTCTTTTAAGAATAAAATGCTATATTTTTGAATTGCTTAATTAAGTCACAGCATGAGGGCTCTCTTAGCAAGGCCAGAATTGGCTGTCCATTCATAACTTCACTTTAGAAGATTGTGGTGCTCAACCACCAACTAAAATTGCTGCAATTGTTCTGATGAAGTTACTACCACAGCACATTTGAATGGAGACTTTGAGGATTAAAACCCAAGGGATTAGAAAACATATCCTAAGTACATGGATAGGACAAGTTTGGAGGAATATGGACCAAACGCGAGTAGGTGGGACTAATGTAGCTAGAACATGTTGGCTGGTGTGGGCAATTTGGGCTGAATGGCCTTTTCCACACTGTGTCACTCTGTGACTCTGTGACGATGTAATCAGGATGAAGTGAAAATTGGAAGAAAACCTGTAAGCGATGGAGTAAACCATGTGAATGTAGGTTGTTTCAGAACTGAGAGATAGTCAGAGAGTCATAGAATCAGACGAGTGCAAATAGGTCCTTTTGCACAACTTGCTCATGCCAACCAAGATGCCCCATTTACACATGTCCCACCTGCTTGCATTAGGCCCATATCTTCCTAAACCTATGCTATCCATGTACCTGTCAAAATGTTTCTTAAACATTGTGATACTATCTCTCAATAACCTCTTCCAGCAGCTCGTTCCATACACCTATCATCCTTTCTGTTAAAAGGTTACCCCCCAGGTTCCTATTACATTTTTTCCCCTCACCTATGTCGTCTGGTTCTCGATTTGCCTACTTTGAGTAAAAGACTCCATGCATTTACCCGATCTATTCCTCTCATGATTTTGTACACCTCAAAAAGATCTCCTCTCATCCTCCTGCGCTCCAAGGAATAAAGTCCTAGCTTGCTCAACCTCCCCCTAATGCTCAGGCCCTCGATCTGGGAGTACTGGTGCATGGATCCCTAAAAGTGGCAAATCAGATGGACAATGTGGCGAAGAAGGTGTTTAGCATGCTTACTTTCATTGGGAAGGGTACTGAGTACAAATGTTGGCACATCTCATGCAGCTGAAACAATCATGAGCAAGTCCATGCTTGGAGTACTGTGTGCAGTTCCGGCTTATGGCATTGGGATCATTAAATTGAAAAGGGTGCAGAAGTGATCCACCAGGCCATTACCTGGGCTTGTGTGCTTGTGTTATAGGGAGAGGTTGGATAAACGTGTACTTTTTCTGTGAAGTGTAGGAGGCTGAGGGTTATCCTTATTGAGATGCACAACTTCATGAGGGGATAGATAAAGTGAACATTCACAGTCATTTTTCCAGAGTAAAGTATTCTAAAACAAGAGACAAATTCTTCAGGTGAGGGAGAAATTAAAAGCAACCTGAGAAGCAACTTTTTTCATCAGAGTCTAGTCCATATCTGGAATGATCTGCCAGAGGAAGCTATGAAGCAGGTATTATTACACCTTTTAAATGACATATGGACAGAAATATGGATACAATGAATTTAGAGAGCAAGGAGTTAAATCACAGGAAATGGGACTAGCTCAATATGGCAACTTGGTCGGCACTGGCGAGGTGAGCCAAGGGCCTGTTCCCATGTTGTATGACTATGACTCTATGCACACCAGTTTTATCCTTCTCTCTTGCATAGGGAATGGAGTTGAGAGATGCATATACACTTGGCAAGTAAATGCACTGCACTTTTTGAAAAACATGCACTTATGCAAATGTCTAGTTACATGTCAGTAATGGAGGAAATTAATTTTTAGGGTGATGGATGTGACACCGATCAAATAATATTATTAGGAGCTTCCGGTGGCGCTATGGAGTCTTAAAGCATAGCGCCAGCCAGCTCCGCAAAAATTTTGAAAAACCGGGGACTTAAAAGGACTTACCGATTGCCTGCTTTATACTGTCTGCCGCTTCAACATCGACGGTACCGGGTGACGTCATCAGCCCTGCGACAAATCATGACGGCACGGAGCCCTACCGATAAAACGAAGGGTCGAAAAACCCGGGCGAGAGCGGGAGAAGGCCTGGGAGAAGCCTCGGACTCGAGTAGGGCCAGTTCCCTGGAAGACGTCTCCAGGAAAGCAGACACAGGAGGTGAGGACTTGAGAGCTTTTATTTCTCATCAGATGGCTGATTTAAAACGTGAGTTCAAGGCAGAAAATGAAAGATATAAAGCAAGAAATGAAAGAAAATAAAGGGAGATATAAAGGAAGAAATCTGTCAAATTAATAATCAGATGGACTTGATGAAAAATCAATGGAGTGAATTTCAAAAGATACAAAGACACAAATTGATAATAAGTTCAAGAAAGAATCAGAAAAATTGAAGAATGAATTCATTGATATGATCAATAATATGGAACGCAAGATGGAGGCTAAACTTGAAAATGTTAAAAAAGACTTTAAAAATAAGATTGACCCTATTGCAAATGTGGTCGAACAACAAGCTGATGGCATGAAAAACCTTGAAAAGATAGCGGAGGCTAGTACTGTGTCTACAGCAAAGCTGATAACAGAACAAGAACGTCTACTGGGTTGTTTATCCAAAGTAACAGATAAATGCACGCAGCTAGAAGGCTATCAAAGAAGGCAGAACTTGAGGATTGCAGGGATTTCCTGAAGGTCTAGAGAAACACGAAGACACTCGAGAAATTCACTGCTAAATTACTGCAAGCTGTTTTATCTTTGGATGATATGCCTGTATTAGCTCGTGCACATCGAGTCGGCAGAAGACAGACCAGTACAAACGCCCCCCCCAAGACAAATGATTGTAAAGTTACAATAGATTTTATTCTCGAGGATATTATGCGGAGAGCCTCGGGAACAAAGAATCTGATGTTTCAAGGACAAAGATCAGTATCTATCGAGACTATCCCCCAGAGGTTGCCAGAAAACGAAAAGCGTTTAACGAAGCCAAAAAACCTTATGAGGGTGTAGAAAACTTGAGATACGGTTTGAATTACCCAGCCATCCTAAGAGTTACTTACAACAACGTGGAACACTATCTTCAAGACTCCAACAGAAGCAATGGAATTTTGCAAAGCAGTTTGACACTTGAAAACCATCTACAAGCAAATATACTGTCTTTTACTATTTTTAAAGACCTAGTACGGTCTCTTAACATTCTATGAGACTTCATACGATAATATGGAATTAGAAGAAATTAGAAGAAGGAACGGACAATGTCGTATGGAACGAAATGTTTTCCCGGATTGGAAGAAGCTCATCGAACATTGACAATTAGTCATAATATATAACTAACACAAACAAATAACACACATACTAAAATCATAACGCGGTTTTATTATCACTATGATTATTATTAACCAAGACTGTTCACTATTGCTAATTAATACTACTAATAATTAATATTTTATGTCTTGTTACATTTGGAGATACCCTCCCCTTAATTTTTTTTTTTTCCCTTTTTTAATAATGATTTTTATTTTTTGTATTTTAAAAAACTCTTTATCTGCGGCTTTATAATTAGATTTTTAAACTAATTTTAGATATACATACTTTTATGATGACTAATATCACTCCTTTCATTTCTTTAATATTATATCCCCGTTAAAATATTATCATGGAATAATAATTCCTTAAAATTAGGAGCTGGCTAAATTAATAACATCAATGCCGGAAGCCTTTAGATTGATAGCCAATATAGTTTGGCTTTCACAAACTACAAATATTTTATTTGTAGTTTTTCCACTCTTTATGCACTCTATTAAGCTTTTTATCTACTCTTCACTATTCTTTTATGTTTACTATATCTTTCAGTTTGAATGGAGCTATACACTGGAACAATGGAGATATATTCGTGAAGTACATAAAAAAGATCTAAAATTCATCTATTCGGTGTTCGGGTGTAAGGTCAGGTCTACTGCGCGGACCCTTGGACCCTATTCTAGATTCCCACAAACCTAAAATGCAGGATTTAAAAAGAAATATGGGGAACGAGGGATTAACCTTTTGCTGTTGGAATTTTAAAGGTATCAATGAACCAATAAAAAGAGGAAAAATATTGACACACTTAAAGGCAATGAAAGCTGATGTAATTTATATTCAAGAAACTCACCTAAAGAAAGACGCTGAAAATAGGCTGAAAGCTAAATGGATAGATAAAATATATCACTCTTCCTTTACGCATAAATCAAGAGGCGTAGCAATATTATTTCGTAAAGGTACTTTATTTAAGCATACATCTACTATATCTGATAAAGATGGCAGATACATTATTGTGATAGGAGAAATAAATAGGGAAAAAATGATTTTTGTTAACATCTATGGACCAAATTTTGATAGTCCTTTATTTTTTAAGAAAGTACTTAATAATATTCCGGAATTAACACATTACAATTTGATAATTGGAGGAGATTTTAATTGTACATTAGACCCTTATTTAGATAGATCTTCAAAACAAAGAAAAATTAAATCACATACTAGTGATTTATTAAACGCATACATCCAAACGACTAACATTAAAGATGTCTGGAGAACAGAAAATCCTACTGGTCGAGAATATTCCTTTTACTCGCCAGTACATAAAACTTACTCAAGAATAGATTACTTTTCTGGTAGATGCAAAGCTTATTTCACTTACTTACGAATCCAAATATCATAATATTATAATTTCAGATCATGCGCCATTAACATTAAAATAAAATAAATGGTAAAACAGAAAATCTAGGACAATGGAAACTTAACCCACAAATTTTTAAAAATAAAACCACTCAGGAATATATTAAAACTCAGATTAAGATGTTTTTTTGAAATAAATGATCAACCAGAAATATCTCGCTCTTTATTATGGAAACATTTAAAGCATATCTTCGAGAATTATGATTTCTTCACAAGCATTCCATAATAAGAAGATTCGGAAGGAACAACAGGACTTAGAAAGGGAGATTAAACAATTAGATATACAGAATTGCAACAAAATCAGATATAATAATACATAAAAAATTGTAGCATTGAAGTATAAATTAAATAAAATATATACTGATCAAGTTTTAAAATATTACCAACATACTAAACAATTTGTTGTTTGAATTTGGAGACAAACCACAAAAACTATTGGCTCGACAATTAAGGAAAATTGAAGCTGAAAAAAATTATACATAGATTAAATCACAAAACGGTGAATTATTAATACAGCCCAAGGATATTAATGAAAGATTTATGCAATATTATAAAAATTTGTATACAGGTAACACGACAGTAAATAAAACAGAAATAGATGCCTTTTTAAATGTATGTAACTTAAAAGAATTAGATTTTACAAAAATAGAGAACTATTAAATGCCGATATTTCAATAAAAGAAATCCAAGAATCTATTAAATCTTTAAAAAATGGTAAAACTCCAGGACCAGAATGGTATAGGCTCGAATTTTATAAAATTTTCATGACCAAATGGTCCCATAATTTAAAATCATTATATGAACAGATATATACACAAGAGAAATTACCAGATACATTGAACGAATCTATTATAACACTTATACCCAAAATAAATAAAGATTTGGATGACCCAGGATCATATAGAGCAATTGCTTTATTAAATACGGATCAAAACATTTTAACAAAGATCCTTGCACAAAGATTAAGCAAAATTGTTTAACGAATTAATTCATCCTGATCAAACAGGATTATACCTAAAAGATATTCTTCATATAATCTAAGACGGTTATTTAATATCATAATATTCGAAAAGAAGTGATAAAAAAGACTTAGTAGTCATCTCGTTGGATGCAGAAAAAGCTTTTGACCAGGTGGAATGGCCTTATTTATTTTTCGGTGATGGAAGCCTTTAAGCTTGGTGATAAGTTTACTACTTGGATTAAATTATTATATGCAAACCCAACAGCTAGAATAATAACAAACCATATGTTATCAACTAAGTTTAGTTTATCTCGAGGTTGTAGACAAGGCTGTCCCTTTATCACCATTACTGTTTTGCGTTAGCAATCGAACCTCTTGCTCAAAGGGTAAGATGCAACCCGGAAATATATGGATATGATACTAAAGATACTAAGAATAAAAATCTCGTTATATGCGGACGATATATTACTTTATATTACTAAACCGGAAATATGTATCCGTAATTTGTTAAAACTAATAACGGAATTTGGTTTAATTTCAGGATACAGTATCAATTGGAATAAAAGTGAACTTATGCCAATAACCATGAATAACTTACAGATATTACAACAATTTCCTTTTAAGATAACAAATGAAAATATTAAATATCTTGGTATTTTTGTTACAAAAAGATTTGACTCTTTATTTAAGTCTAATTTCCCGTTATTATTGAATAAATTAAATAAAAATATCTTATACTGGAAAAGTTTACCTATCTCAATGTTAGGTAAAATAAACGCAATAAAAATGATTTTCCTCCCACAATTATTATATTTATTTCAATCAATCCCGATATATCTCTCTAAAAATTTTTTAAAAAAAGTAATTCAATAGTCACTAACTTTATCTGGGATTATAAGAATCATAGAATAAATAATAAACATTTATGTAAAGCTAAAATAAACGGGGGTTTAGCTTTAACCAAATTTTATGTTTTTATTATTGGGCAGTTAATATTAAAAAATAAGAATTTCTGGTTAGAAGAAACAGATAATAAACCAAATTGGTTAAAAATGGAAAGAGAAGACTGTTTTCCATTTGAAATTAGCTCTATAATAATTGCTAATATTAATGAACCTAAGAAAATTTATAGTGAAAATTTGATAATAGAAAGTGGAATACGTATTTGGAAACAAATAAAGAAAACACTAAAACTAAAATTTATACCGCTAGGTCTTACAAAATTGCCAACAATTTTACGTTTAAACCGTCAACGATGGATAAGGCTTTTATACAATGGAAAAATAAAGGAATTTTAAATATAGGGGATCTTTATAAGGAAAATTCTTTTCTTTCATTTCAAGAATTACAACAAACCTACGGGCTTCATAATAATGAATATTTCAGATATTTACAAATCAGAAACTATATCTCTGCAAAATACACAAGAATTCCAGAAATAGAAAGCGTGAAATTTTAGATGAATGCTTGAATAAACATCCAAATACAGAAAAAATGATATCATACATTTACAATATTTTGTTGGAAAGTGATATTCCATCATCGGAAATACACAGACAGCGTTGGGAAAATGAATTAGGTCAAATAATAAGCCCAGAAATATGGGAAGAAAGCTTACAACACATACATTACTGTTCGCTAAATGCTAAAACATGCTCTTATACAGTTTAAAATTTTACATAGATTACATTATTCTAAATCTAAATTACATAATATATTTCCAAAATTATCACCTATATGTGATAAATGTCAAATCTTAGAAGCAACTTTGTCACATTCATTTACTAATTGTACGAAGATTCTAGAATATTGGAATGAAATATTTAAGATAGTCTCGAATGTTATTAATATTACTATGATTCCTGACCCAAATTTAATCATACTTGGAATACCGGAAACGGAACAAATAATTACAAGGAATCAAAGAACTTTTATCGACTATTCTTTAATAATTGGGAATAAATTAATATTAAAATTTTTGGAAAGGCCCTGTAATCCCCAACAATTAAAATGTGGAATACAGAAATGACGGAGACACTTCACTTGGAGAGATTGAGACTTGTCCTTATGGACAGGTTAGATCTCTTCAAAGGGATTTGGTCTCCCTATATTAAATATCTACAGGGTCACAATGGTTCGGCGCAGGGACTTGACTGAGGCCTGAATATCTGAATGGATGAAGAAATACATATAATAAATCATGAATGTATCTCCTCCAAGAATGGATTATTAGTAATAAACTTCAATCTCCATCAAACTTCTCACATTTTCTTTTCTATTTTCTATTCTCTTTCTCTATCTTCCTATCTTTAATTAAGGAAAAAAATATAGAAACATATTATATAAATTTTTAATATGTACACACCTATTTTTATTCGTATGAAAAGATTATAGACGTCTTAAATTTGTAATTATATAAAATTGTGCATTTTCAACTATATAATAATTTTGAAATATAAAGTTAACTATAATTACAAACATTCTTAATATTTTGATAACATTATGAATATCATAAAACTTTGTTTAAGATTGGGTATTATGTAGTTTATATTAGCGGGGATTTGTATTTGGTAATTAGAAGAATATCTATGATATGAGAAGTCTGAGTATATTGCTTATTTTAGGAATATACTATATACACTCCCAATTATATAAAATAAATAACCACGAAATGTATATAATGGATAATATTACAATTAACATAAACAGTATCAATCGATAATCAATATTATATAATTTTGTATATTATATAATTCTCACTGTCGTATAAGAGTGTACTCGGTATATATTGTTTCTACAATTAAAAAATTTTAAAAAATAAATAAAAAAAATAATATTATTAGTTCTGTATTCTGCTGAACATCTTGAATGTTACTGTTACACCCATTCAGGTAAGTGGTGAACATTCCAACACACATCTGACCTGTGTATATCGATGAAGAAACTGCAGAATGCCGATATCTTGAACAAAGCTCAGCGTGCTGGAGGAACTCAGCGGGTCAGGCTACATCTGTGGAGGGAATGGACAGCACCGCCATTCAATGTGATCATGGCTGATCATCCCCAATCAGTACCTCGTTCCTGCCTTCTCCCCATAGCCCGACTCTGCTATGTTTTAAGAGCCCTATCTAGCTCTCTCTTCAAAGCATCCAGAGAACCTGCCTCCACTGCTCTTTGAGGCAGAGAATTCCACAGACTCACCACTCTCTGTGAGAAAAAGAGTTTCCTCGTCTCTGTTCTAAATGGCTTACTCCTTATTCTTAAACTGTGGCCAGGGCCGGCCTTAAGCCGATTGGACCAATTGCTCCCAATTGGGCCCCGCGCCTAAGGGGGCCCCACGCCAGAGTAATCTACTCTAGGCTCAGCTAGATCTACCCCGGGTGGAGGGGGGAGAGACGGGTAGAAGGGGAGGGAGGGGGGGGGGTGTTGAGGTGAATGGAGAAGAGAGGAGAGGGAGAGGGCGAGGGCGACGGCGAGGGCGAGGGGGGGGGGGTGGGTCGTTCCCTCACATCCCGGGGCAGGGCTTCAGCCCCTCCAGATGCCATGCTTTCTTCCCTTCCCTTCTTATCTCCTTCCCTTCCCTTTCCTCCTTCCTCTCTCTCTTTTCCCTTCTCTCCTTCCTTTCTTTCTCTCCTTCCTCTCTCTCTTTTCCATTCTCTCCTTCCCTACTTTCTCTCCTTCCTCTCTCTCTTTTCCCTTCTCTCCTTCCCTCCCTCCCTTCTTTCTCTATTTCCCTCACTCCCTTCTCTCCCTCCTCCCATCTCTCCCTTCCTCCCTTCTCTCCTTCCCTCACACACACACATAAAGTACAGACAACTAACACACACACACACAAATAAGTTAGGATGGGGTCGAAGTCTAAAGGGTAGGATGGGGCTGAAGCCCAAAATGTAATGCCTGGACTGGTTTTTTGCCAATAGTTATTGGTTTTCCAGGATCCAGTTAATTAATTTGATTTCATTTCACAGTCACTAAAACAAGTGGTATTGTAACTGTGTGCTTTTCAGAGGTGATCCACACATTTTGTTTGTTACTTGTAGGTACATGTGTGCAATTTTATATTAAAATGTAGCTTAGATCTGTTTGGTCCATTAACTCACAGGCACTTTTTAAGTGCACATTTTGATTACTTTCCAGTGTTAAAGAAGGAACTGCAGATGCTGGAAAATCGAGGGTACACAAAATGCTGGAGAAACTCAGCGGGTGCTGCAACATCTATGGAAAGAAGGAGATAGGCAACGTTTCAGTCTGAAGAAGGGTTTCGGCCCGAAACGTTCCCTATCTCCTTCGCTCCATAGATACTGCTGCACCCGCTGAGTTTCTCCAGTATTTTGTGTACCCTTGATTACTTTCCATTCTACCATAAAGATATAAATTCTATAATATACTTTATTTGTATTTCTATGATTCTACAATCCTTGGCTGGAAACCTAGGGCTCACCAAAATTGTTCCCAATTGGGCCTCGCACCTCCTAAGGCCGGCTCTGACTGTGGCCCCTGGTTCTGGACTCCCCCAACATCAGGAACATGTTTTCTGCCTCTAGCGTGTCCAAACCCTTAACAATCTTATATTGTTTCAATGAGATCCCCTCTTATCCTTCTAAACTCCAGAGTGTACAAACCCAGCTGCTCCATTCTCTCAGCATATGACAGTCCCGCCATCCCGGGAATTAACCTTGTAAACCTACGCTGCACTACCTCAATAGCAAGAATGTCCTTCCTCAAATTAGGGGACCAAAACTGCACACAATACTCCAGGTGTGGTCTCACTAGGGCGCTGTACAACTGCAGAAAGACCTCTTTGCTCCTATATTCGATTCCTCATGTTAAAAATGCCAACATGCCATTCGCTTTCTTCACTGCCTGCTGTACCTGCATGCTTACTTTCATAGACTGGTGAACAAGGATCCCCTTGTACTTCCCCTTTTCCCAACTTGACGCCATTTAGATAATAATCTGCCTTCCTATTTTTGCTACCAAAGTGGATAACCTCACATTTATCCACATTAAACTTGATTTGCCATGCATCTGCCCACTCCCCCAACCTGTCCAAGTCACCCTGCATTCTCATAGCATCCTCCTCACAGTTCACACTGCCACCCAGCTTTGTGTCAGCTGCAAATTTGCTAATGTTACTTTGAATCCCTTCATCCAAATCATTGATGTATATTGTAAATAGCTGCAGTCCCAGCACCGTGTCTTGCGGCACCCCACTTGTCATTGCCTGCTATTCGGAAAGGGACCTGTTAATCCCTACTCTTTGTTTCCTGTCTGCCAACCACTTCTCTATCCATGTCAGCACTCTACCCCCAATACCATGTGCCCTAATTTTTCCCACTAATATCCTATGTGGGACCTTATCAAATGCTTTCTGAATGTCCAGGTATACTACATCCACTGGCTCTCCCTTGTCCACTTTCCTAGTTACATCTTCAAAAAATTCCAGAAGATTAGTCACGCATGATTTCCCCTTCGTAAATCCATGCTGACTCGGACCGATCCTGTTATTGCTATCCAAATGTTTGGCTATCTCATCTTTTATAATTGACTCCAGTATCTTCCCCACCACCGATGTCAGGCTAACTGGTCTATAATTCTCTGCTTTCTCTCTCCCGCCTTTCTTAAAAAGTGGGATAACATTAGCTACCCTCCAATCCACAGGAACTGATCCTGAATCTATAGAACATTGGAAAATTATCACCAATGCATCCACAATTTCTAGAGCCACTTCCTTAAGTAACCTGGGATACAGACCATCAGGCCCTGGGGATTTATCAGCCTTCAGTCCCATCAGTCTATCCAACACAATTTCCTGCCTAATGTGGATGTCCTTCTTTTCCTCCGTCACCCCAGATCCTCTGGCCACTACTATACCAGAAAGATTGTTTGTGTCCTCCTTAGTGAAGACAGATCCAAAGTACCTGTTCAACTCATCTGCCATTTCCATGTTCCCCATAATAAATTCACCTTTTTCGGTCTTCAAGGGTCAAACATTAGTCTTAACTAATTGTTTCCTCTTCACATACCTAAAGGAGCTTTTACTATCCTGCTTTATATTCTTGGCTAGCTTACCTTCGTACCTCATCTTTTCTCCCCGTATTGTCTTTTTGGTTATCTTCTGTTGTTCTTTAAACATTACCCAATCCTCTTGCTTCCCGCTCATCTTTGCTACGTTGTACTTCTTTGCTCTAATTTTTATATTGTCCCTGACATCCCCTGTCAGCCATCGTCATCCCTTTCTCCCCTTGGAATCTTTCTTCCTCCTAGGAATGAACTGATCCTGCACCTTCTGTATTATTCCTAGAAATACCTGCCATTTTTGTTCCACGATCATCCCTGCAAGTGTATCTTTCCAGTCAACTTTGGCCAGCTGCTCCCTCATGGCCACATAGTCCCCTTTATTCAACTGCAACACTGACACCTCCGATCTACCCTTCACCCTCTCCAATTGTAGATTAAACCTGACCATGTTATGGTCACTGCCTCCTAATGGCTCATTAACCTCGAGGTTCTTTATCAAATCCAGTTCATTACATAACACTAAATCCAGAATTGCCCTCTCCCTGGTAGGCTCCAATACAAGCTGTTCTAAGAATCCATCACGAAGGCACTCTACAAAGTCCCTTTCTTGGGGTTCAGTACCAACCTGATTTTCCCAGTCTACCTGCATTTTAAAATCTCCCATAACAACCACAGCATTATTTTGCTACATGCCAATTTTAACTCCCGATTCAACTTGCGCCCTATGTCCAGGCTACTGTTTGGGGGCCTATAGGTTAATCCCACTAGGGTCTTTTTACCCTTACAATTCCTTAGTTCTATCCATACTGACTCCACATTTGGGGGCCTATAGGTTAATCCCACTAGGGTCTTTTTACCCTTACAATTCCTTAGTTCTATCCATACTGACTCCACATCTCCTGTTTCAATGTCACCCCTTGCAAGGGACTGAATTTCATTCCTCAGCAACAGGGCAACCCCAACCCCCCTGCCCACCTGTCTGTCTTTTCGATAGGAGGTATACCCTTGAATATTCAGTTCCCAGCCCTGGCCCTCTTGCAGCCATGTCTCAGTAATTCCCACAACATCATACTTGCCAGTTTCTAACTGAGCCTCAAGCTTGTCCACTTTATTTCTTATACTTCGTGCATTCATATACAGCACTTTGACCTCCGTATTCACTTCCCCCCTCGCACCGCTCACAAATAGCCCTGACCTTACTCTGTTGTCCATTCTCGAGCTTTCCTTCCCATTAATTCCCATTAATCCCATTAATTTAATTCCCATTAAAGTTGGCACTTTTGTTGCATTGCAACAGTGATCGCTGTTCAAAAATAACTCCAGTGGTTGTAACGTGCTGCAAGATTCCCTGCGATGCTTCAGAAGGAGTGTGCACAAGGAAGGATATCATCCTATAACTCTCTGAAATGAAAATTGCATCTTGAGTTCAAGGTGATGTTCAAAAATAACTGGTGAACTTATTAGATTGATCAAAGAAAGTCAGTGGGTGCAGTCCATTGTTACACTCTTGCTGGAAACTTTAAATGAAGGTCACTATCTGCTCACCCAGGTGGATGGTGCGAGTTTTGAAGAGGTTTTGATAACTTGAGTATTCTCTGTAGAGGGAGAAGCAGACCTAATGTTCAAGGGTAATGGCCCATCATCTGAAATCTGACAGTATGAAAACAAGTAGCAGAGAGAGGGGGATGAGGGTGCCGAGAATAAATCGGACATGGAGTCATAGAGTGACACAGCATGGAAACAGGCCCCTTCGGCCCAACTTGCCCATACCAGCCAACATGCCCAGCTACACTCGTCTCACCTGCCTGCATTTGGTCCATATCCCTCCAAACTTGTCCTATTCATGTACCTATCTAACATGTGTTAGGGTGAAGACCCTCTCTGCTGCTTAAAATATTGTTTAATTGCATTGCTGAATTATGGTGGTCGGTCATCAACGTGAAATGTTAACACTTTTTCTTTCTTTGCAAATGATACGGGAGCTACTGAGAGCTTCTAACACTTCCTTATTTATTTTTGCAGTTGTAGATGGTTTATATGCAACCAATAACATAGTTACCTCACTCCCATTAACCCTGCCTAGTTAACATCAATCATAACGCCTTCCCCTTCCTGGGCAGCAGTAGAAGAATGTAGCCAGTGCTTGAAGATGTATGTAATACCCTGTGCTATCATATCATGGTGCTCCAGGATGGCGTTATCGTCAAGGGACATAAAGTTGTAGTCCCGTCCTCCCTGTTTGACTTTTACTTTTGTGCAGCCCATAGCGGACACCCTGGGGTCGATGCAACACTCGCCCACGTTCAGTGCCAATTCTATTGGCCTGGAATGGCCAAATATATCCGAGACCGAGTTTCTGCCTGCTCCACGTGCAACAGTCTTGCGCCACACCAGCAGCGACAGCCCCTGCTGCAACAGCCCGCCCCTGCTTTGGCCTGGTCCTCGCTGGCTGCCGACATATTCGAGTGGCGTGTGGTAACCACTTACCTTGTCCTGGTCGACTCGTACTCCAACTGGTTCGAAGTGGAATTGCTGACATCCCTCACGTCGGAGATGGTGATCCGAAAGCTGCGGAAACACTTCTCCACTTTTGGGACCCCTGTCAGGCTGCAGACTGACAACGGCAGGCAGTTTACAAGCCGAGAATTCAAGAGTTTTGCTGACAAGTGGAACTTCGTGCATTTCACCAGCAGCCCAGAGTACCCACAGAGCAACGGCCTTGCAGAACGGGCCGTCCGCAGCGCCAAGCTTCTGATGGAACAGGCGCGACTGTCCAACTCTGATTTGTATTTGGATCTCCTGAACCTCAGGAATGTTTCCAGGGATCCGGCCATGGGGTCACCTGCTCAGCGTCTGATGTCCAGAACTACCAGATCTACCATCCCGATTGCCCAGCGCCAGCTGAAACCTCGGGTGCTGGAGCCCGCCTCCGTGCAGAGGCGAATTCAAGAGAAACATGACAGCCAGCGGCGCTGCCACGATCGGTCGTGCAGACCACTCGATCCTCTGTTGCCCGGACAGGTTGTTCGGTTGCAGACCGCCAGTGGTCACTACCGTCTGGCCACCGTGGTTGGGGTGGCCGACTCACCTCGTTCGTACCTGGTCGACTATGATGGAACTATCTACCGAAGAAGCCGACAACACCTGCTTGCGGTTAATGAGCCGCAGCCGCAGCCCCCGGGGCCCTATGCCCCGCCACTCTCCTACCAGCAGCCGGCTGCCGTCCCGGCTGGTGTTCCCTGCATGTCTCGGTCCCCGTCGGGGGCGCATGGTTCCCCTCTGCGCGGGTCCCCTGTTGCCGGTCGCAGTTCTCCCTCTCCTGTTTCTCCCACCCCAATGCCCTTCCCTGGTTCCCCAGCTGCCTCGCGTCCTCCTGTTTCTTCTGCTCCTCGGGGGAAGGGGGAGACATCCGTACGCGCTCGGGCCGGATCAGCAAGCCACCTGTTCGCTACGGCGATTTTGTTTAATTCTGCTGTTTAATTCTGTTGTCGTGACAACAATCTGTTTTTGATTTCTGAGGGGAAGGATGTAGATGGTTTATATGCAACCAATAACATAGTTACCTCACTCCCATTAACCCCGCCTAGTTAACATCAATCATAACGCCTTCCCCTTCCTGGGCAGCAGTAGAAGAATGTAGCCAGTGCTTGAAGATGTATGTAATACCCTGTGCTATCATTAAAAGATGTTGCACACTTAAGAGCTTGTAAAGTGTTTATTTACAACAGTGGACCAGCATTTTGATTTTTCAATGTGACAAAAATGCTTAGGCTGTCTGGCAGGATAGAGGATGACTTGATTCCTTTCCAGTTTCCTGGGTTCCGAGGTGATTGATGAGGCCAATGTGGTAACTACAGTCTCATCAATGAGAATACGCAGGTGCTGATGTGGCATTTGTGTAAACTGTGAGGAGATGAGTTTAAACAGCATCTGCACCTTTTCACTTTTCATATCTCCAATGCTTTGATGAATATTTATCCCTCAATCAACATTACTGCAAGAGTTAAAGACTTCAGACCCAGTCTGAAGAAGGGTCTCGACCCGAAACGTCGCCTATCTCCTTTGCTCCTTAGATGCTGCTGCACCCGCTGAGTTTCTCCAGCTTTTTGTGTACCCTCGATTCTCCAGCATCTGCAGTTCCTTCTTTAACATTACTGCAAGAGTTAATCCGGTCATTATCTCATTGCTGTTGATGGGAGCTTGCTGTGAACAGATTAGCTGGCACTTTTGTTGCATTGCAACAGTGATCATTGTTCAAAAATAACTCCAGTGGTTGTAAAGTGATTTGCAATGTTCCTCAGATACACAGTTCTATGCAAGCCTACCTATGACATCTTGCAACCTCGTGACGACCATGCTCCAAGTATGAGTCAAGGGCAAACTTGGCAGAGGTCGTGAATTAGGTCGTGAAAGTGGGACAGGCCCTTAACAGAATTAATGTTTTCTATAATCTATTCTGATGAAGGGACATTCATCTGAAAGGTCAATTCTGTTCTCTTACCACAGATGTTGATCAACAGAATCACACAGAACGACACACAGAACAAACAGATGGTGGGTCAGACAGCAACTATTGAAGCAAAGGGTTGTTCAATGTTATGGGTTGACTTCAATGGCCATGGTCTCTGTCTCCATAGATGCTGTCTGACCCACTGATTTGCTCCAGCACATTTGATTTTTGCTCCTGATTACAGCATCGGCAATCTCTTGAGTCTCCTGAATATTTCTAACATTTTCAGTTTTAATAGCAACTTGATCTTAGAAATGTAGAAACATAGAAATTAGGTGCAGGAGCAGGCCATTCGGCCCTTCGAGCCTGCACCGCCATTCAATATGATCATGGCTGATCATCCAACTCAGTATCCTGTACCTGCCTTCTCCCCATACCCCCTGATCCCTTCAGCCACAAGGGCCATATCCAACTCCCTCTTAAATATAGCCAACGAACTGGCCTCAATTACCTTCTGTGGCAGAGAATTCCACAGATTCACCACTCTCTGTGTGAAAAACGATTTTCTCATCTCGGTCCTAAAAGACTTCCCCCTTATCCTTAAACTGTGACCCCTTGTCCTGAACTTCCCCAACATCGGGAACAATCTTCCTGCATCTAGCCTGTCCAACCCCTTAAGAATTTTGTAAGTCTGTATGAGATCCCCCCTCAATCTTTTAAATTCCAGCAAGTACAAGCCGAGTCTATCCAGTCTTTCTTCATATGGAAGTCCTGCCATCCCAGGAATCAGTCTGGTGAACCTTCTCTGTACTCCCTCTATGGCAAGAATGTCTTTCCTCAGATTAGGAGACCAAAACTGTACGCAATACTCCAGGTGTGGCCTCACCAAGACCCTGTACAACTGCAGTAGAACCTCCCTGCTCTTATTTCACGCAAAAGCTGAATGTGAGGAATGGGCATGGAAGCAAAGATTGTTAGGATTGGAGTCATACAGCATGAACTCGTTGGCCCAACCCATCCATGCCAAACAAGATGTCCCATCTAAGCTAGTTCCATTTGACTGCATTTGGCTCATATTCCACTGAATCTCTTTTGGCCATGTACCAGTCCAAGTGTCTTTTAAATACTGTTATTATTATTGTTTAAAAGTTAATGTTCACAGGGAGGGAAGCTGATGGAGGGAAGTTAATATTTGTGCTGTGAGGAAACATGCTGTTTACACAAAAATAGACTATCATATTATTGGTCCAGGGAAAGAATCAGCCTTTGGGCCTCTCCAAACTAAACACTGGATCATTGAGTTTGAGCTTTGTTAGTTTTATACATTTTAGCTAAGGTGAGAGTGATTGCTTCTGACACCAAGGCAGTACTTGATTGAGTGTGGATGAAGGATCCAGGGTTATAAGGCATCAAGGTAATAACACTGCAATCGATGGAGTCATAACTCACACAAAGATTGTGGCTATTCAAGGTCAATCAGCGCAGCATTACTGCAAGAGTCTGTTAGGGCAGTATCCTCACCCCAGGCATCTTCAGCTGCTTCGTCAATGACCTTACCAGCGAGGCCAAGCGCATACTCAGCGACCATTTCGCCGAATACTTGCACTCGGTCCGTCAAGGTCTACAGGAACACCCGGTTGCTAACCATTTTAACTTTCCTTTCCCAAGTCCATACTGATCTATCTGTCCTGGGGCTCCACCATTGCCAAGTGAAGCCACATGCCAACTGGTGGAACGTCATCTCATATTTCATGTGGATAGCTTACGACCCAAAGGTATGAAAGATGAATTCCCCAATTTCAGATAACCTCAAAATAAACCCCCTCCCCTCTTTTACCTCTTTTATTCCTTTCACCAGCCCCCTTCCTCTCTTCCCACTCTCTTCCCTTCCCTGGGCCCCACCTGGACTCCATCTTTCTGTCCCTTACGCATCCCCCCACCCCTCACGCTATTTACCTCCCCCTGACTTCACAATCCGCAACTCTTCCAACCTTTCACTATTGTTCTTATCTCAGATCTTTGTTCTAATACAACCCCCTTAGTTGGCTTAGTGTTTTCTCAGGCTAAGGAAAGTTACATGAATTTGTAATGCAACGAAGATCAAGGAATATTTCCTTGTTGACTTGTTGCTACAAAATTATTTGGTCAACAAGAAATTACAAAGGAAAATAGATAGTTCCAGTTCACAGATTGTAGAGGAGAGATGCCCAGCTCAAAAGGAAAAATAGGGTATTAGGTAAATAGAGACCTCAAGGGTCATTGGGAGGTATTGAATGTGGAGTCGTGATCAGTTTGGGATGAATTGCCAGTGTTGTAATAGAGTTGTGGAAACTGGTGAGAGTTGCACCCTGGATGAAATGGGCAGGTGGCTTGAGGGACAGTTATTATAGGTTATAAGACACGAGTTAAGACTGTTTAATGATGTATGTACCAACAATGAAAAAATGAAATTCCTACGTGCTGCAGCATCACAGGCCTGTAAATACAATACACATGGATAAGACATAATTCAATAAATTGTTAACAAAATATTAATGCAGAGTTATTCATCTTAAACAGGATTAAGAAGGAGTGTCTTGGGCAGTGTTATTAAAAGCATGACGTTTGATGCCCCTAAATATGTGTGTGTGTGTGTGTGTGTGTGTGTGTGTCAGAGGTGTGTATGTGTGTGTGTGTCGGAGGTGTGTGTGTGTGTCGGAGGTGTGTGTGTCTTTGTGGGTGTATGTCAGATTTGCCCTTTGATTTCATGGTTCGCCAAAACCACACTTTCAAACCCCGAGAAATTTTCCATTTTGCTAGACATTAAATTTTTCCATTCACCCATTCACTCCTCATTACATTTAGACAATTTTATGTACACTTTTTAAAATAAAATCCTTCACCCACCCCCCCCCCCCCCGGCCACACACACTCACTCATTAAGTGGCCTCCTGCTGGCCAGCCACCATAACGGCAGCTGCTGCAGCCCGCTCTCCTCCAAAATCGACGCAATTATTTTCTTTCGCTGGCGATTTTCACTGCTGCCGCCTGGCACATTTCACTGCTGATTTCCCCCCCTCCCCTCCCCGGCCCGGCTCCACTCAATCACGCTGGCTCAAGCCAAAGATCTCCTCTTTCACCGCTACTTTTTGCCGTGCTCCGAAATACAGCGGGGAACACCCAAACTTTGTCTTGAGCTCCAGAAGCAGAGTGACTACGTTAATGGATTCATTCCACAGTGAGTTCAGTTCAGAAACAACACTCCCCCCTCCCCTAGTAAAAACGCACTGCCTGCAAATATTTGTTTGGGTGTTTTGGCGAAGTGAAAAGGCACTACTGCAAATGGTGGCTGGGGGGCTTTGGCTTGAAGTGAAAAGGCACCACTGCAAATGGTGGCTGGGGGGCTTTGGCTTGAAGTGAAAAGGCACTACTGCAAATGGTGGTTGGGGAGCTTTTGCTTGAAGTGGAAAGTCACTACTGCAAATGGTGGCTTGGGTGCTTTGGCTAACTTCCTGTTTGCACTGTATATTGATTTTAGATAAAACGCTACCACTTATGGGTGTGGTTTTTGGCCATCTTACTCAGCCCCCCTCGGCTCAGCAGGTGCAGTGGATTCTTCCCATCAACAAAAAATAAAAGGGTTATTAATGTTTTAAAAATGTTGAGAATCTCTCTCCTGTCATGAAGGCCACATCTTTTCCGGTGGGAGGGGGATGGGTTATAAAACCCGGATGTGTGGGTGTGGCTCAGTCTCTGCATGATGGGGGAGGGAGAGGTCACAACTCTGTCTGAGCTGTGAATAAACTGAACACACCGAATGTCTACTGAACTGTGTGTTTGACGTTTTGTGTGATTTTATGGTGGTTTCACCATACTTGAAATGGTATGAAACTGCATTTGAATGTGGTGGCATTGCACCCTGCATTGAAATGGTATGAAGCTGCATTTGAATTTGGTGGCCTTGCACCCTGCTTGAAGTGGTATGCAACTGCACTTGAATTCTTTGTCCTTGCACCCTGCATGAAGTGGTATGAAACTGCATTTGAATTTGGTGACCTTGCACCTGCTTGAAGTTTGGCTTGGCAACACTTCGTTCTGTGTTGGATCGTTCACTGTTATTCAGCAGTTAGATAAGCATTTCAGTGGTCATCATTAAAGGGTATCTTTCACAGATAAAAAATGTTACTGCTAAATACCATGGCTTGGAAATTCTATTTTGCAGCACAATATTACAAGTGAATTCCTATGATAAACAAGACTAAGTGGGACCCATCGGGTCCCATGTACACACAGGAGGGCTAGTCCCCCGACGCAATATTCCACCTCTCCACCAATTCCAATATTGGTGGCCTGTGGGGGGGCTTTCTGGAGCGCTAGTTCTTGGGGTGGCAGCTCAGTCCCTCAAGCCTGATGTGCTGGCAGCTCACTCACGGCTGGTAGGAAACTGCACTTGAATTTGGTGGCCTTGCACCCTGCTTGAAGTGGTTGGAAACTGCACTTGAATTTGGTGGCCTTGCACTCTGCTCGGTGTGGTAAAAAACTGCACTTGAATTTGGTGGCCTTGCACCCTGCTTGAAATGGTAGGAAAATGGATTTGAATTTGTTGGCCTTGCACCCTGCTTGAAATGGAATTTCAAGGAATAGCCATGAGTCAACTGCCAGCCCACCAGCCGTGAGTGAGCTGCCAGCACATCACGCTTGAGGGACTGAGCTGCCACCCCAAGAACTAGCGCTCCAGAAAGCCCCCCCACAGGCCACCAATATTGGAATTGGTGGAGAGGTGGAATATTGCGTCGGGGGACTAGCCCTCCTGTGTGTACATGGGACCCGATGGGTCCCACTTAGTCTTGTTTATCATAGGAATTCAGTTGTAATATTGTGCTGCAAAATAGAATTTCCAAGCCATTGCATTTAGCAGTAACATTTTGTATCTGTGAAAGATACCCTTTAATGATGACCACTGAAATGCTTATCTACCTGCTGAATAACAGTGAAGAATCAACACAGAACGAAGTGTTGCCAAGCCAAACTGAGAAGCTCATGTATTTTGTGATTCAACAAAATAAAATAATTTCCTGCCAGATCTATTAAATCTGCTTTTATAAATAAATAATGAAATTCTATTGTAGAATGAAGCACTGTGTCAAATATTATAACGGCAAATTTATCAGATTGTAATTTAATAAAATGTGAACTAAAGAAAGAAAATGCGACACAGCTTTCAGTTGTCCAATGCTCTTACTGAATGCATCCTTATCCTTCAACTTTCACTGCATAAAATGGAATTTAGTCATAATTCCTAATTTCAAAAACATTCTGTTCATATGCCATGCCTTCCTTTATCTCCCTTAAATAATTGCATTTTAATCAGAATAAAGTTTGTGCTTTAAAAACATCCCGGACACAGAGTGGCTGGAAAAATTGATTTGTTTTGCTTGATTAAAATTACGTAGGTATTTATATAGAGTCAAGTGCAAATCATTTTTATATCCGAAGTGACCTTCCAAAAGTATTGGCCAATTATTTTTGGCTTTGGTTGATTGAGCATAATTCACTAAATTCATATTCCATATATTTCTGTTACAAGGATATTTTTTTTGGTTGAAAATGCAGCTATCTTAAATATCTTGTATGAGCAATTACTGGTTTGCCAATTTATATTGCCAGCTTGTTGAATTGTATTTTGCATTGTTTTGAATGGATAATGTAAATTTTGAGGAGATGACCTTTCACCTTCTTGCTGATGACTGTATTCAATCCGTGGCTTCAGTGCCTGAGAGTTATCTGCAAGTTGGATTCCTCAGAATATTCGGTTTAGTTAGTATTTACAGTAGTTAGCATATTCTGTTTACAATTGTGGACCAGATTTCCCCTTCACCCTAGGTTTAAGGTGAAGGGGAAAAGATTTAATAGGAATCTCAGGAGTAACATTTTCACACAAAGGGTGGTGGGTGTATGGAACAAGCTGCCAGAGGAGGTAGATGAGGCTGGGACTATCCCAACGTTAAAGAAACAGTTAGACAGGCACATGGATAGGACAGGTTTGTGGGGGGAATATGAACCAAACACAGTAGGTGGGAGTAGTGTAGCTGGGATATGTTGGCCAGTGTGGGCAAGTTGGGCCAAAGGGCCTGTTTCTACACTATTTCACTCTTTGACTCTTTTCAATTCTATAAAATAACAAGCATGCAATTTAAATTTAGCATAGTGTAAACCATATTTAAAATTCATGTTTTGGTGCTTATTGAGGAAAGAGACGTTTATTTTCAGGAACAGAATTACCCAATTAAAGGCACCAGATGCTGGAAACTGGAGCAAAGAATAAACTGCTTTAGGAACAAGTAGCATCCGTGGACGAAAATGGATGTCGCGTTTCGGGTCGAGACCCTTCCTCTGGACTGAAAGAGTAGAGGGCAGATAGCCAATATTTCGAGATGTAAGTGTGGGATGGGGTGGGATAAAGATTGGTAAAAGGTGGATCTATAAGGGGTTTAATTAGCAAGTCTGGGTGAGAGCATGGTCAAATTTGGTTACTTTGTCGTATAGTCTTATGTAAAGGGTACACAAAATGCTGGAGAAACTCAGGAGAGCAGTAAAAATCACAGAGGGGGAATAGTAAGAGAGGGTCTCATTGAACTCTTGTCAAAGAGAGGTGGAACAATTCTTCAAAGTGGACATACCTTGAACAGACTTCACAGTGAATCAGTAGAATGGAGACTTGAGAGATACCTCCAGTTGTTGGAATCTGGAGCAAAAAACATACTGCAGATATTGTGTTGCCTTATCCCCCGGATAATGTTTTGATGCACTACCTTGAAACAGTATTAAATATAATGTGAGTGGGGGTTGGAAATGATGTATCAGAGGCAAAATAACGCAATAGCCTTTTCTCCAGATTAAAACACAAAAAGGAAAATAAATGAAGCGTTTGGAGTGAGTTAATGGTCAGGATGGTTCATTTACTGTTAAGTTAGGTAATTGCCGAGAAGTGATGACCACATTGTCAGCAGTTTTCTTGTACAGAAGGTGCTGTCAGTAGAAAGCTGTCAGCCGTTCTCCTTATAGAGTAGGCACTGTCAGTAAAAATAGTGCAATCAAATGAAGATTGATCTGCTATTAAAGCCTGCAGCACCTTTATTGAATGTTGTTCCTTATTTATTCCATCGTAAGCAATTAATTGACTTGCAAAAAGTTAAATTGTTTTAGACGTTGCATGTTGAGATTCTTGGCCCGTCGTGCCCAGTCATTGACAAATTTAATGCTCCGAACAGAGTTTAGAGAGTTTAGTATTCACCCAGTACTAACCATGCAGCTTATGGTCCATGTGCAAAAAGTTTAGTTTTTAGAGTGGATCCTTGAAGGTAAGTTTGCAGAGGCAATGGGCACCTGAAGAATTTTTCAGTCTGAAGAAGGGTATCAACCTGAAATGTCACCTATTCCGTGTCTCCAGAGATGTTGCCTGTAGTGCTGAGTTACTCCAGCATTTTGTGTCTACCTTCGAGCTCTTCTGACTGGTGCGCTTGGGTGTAAATGAGAGTGTGCGGGAGTAAGTGTTAAAGGGCACCTCAATATCATGAGGGCAAGAGGCAAAGGAACTCCATAAGTACATCCATGTTTCCTGTATAGTTCACAAGTTCACAAGTTCACAAGTTAAAGGAGTAGAATTAGGCCAGTCAATCATGGCTGATCTCTGCCTCCTAATCCCATTTTCCTGCCTTCTCCCCAGAACCCCTGACACCCTTTCTAATTAAGAATGTGCCTATCTCTGCCTTAAAAATATTCACTGACTTGTCCTCCACGCCCCTCTGTGGCAATGAGTTCCACAGATTAACTACCTTCTGACTAAAGATGTTCTTCCTCTAAAATAGCGCTCTTTAATTCTGAGGCTATGACTTCTGGTCCTAAACTCTTCCACCATTGGAAACATCCTTTCCACATCCACTGTATCTGTACATTTTATTATTCTGCAAGTTTCTATGAAGTCCCCACTCCCCAACCTTCTAAATTCCAGTGAGTAGAGGCCCAGTTAATAGAAACCAAAGCAGTTGGCCTTCTTACATCACTTCAGCACGATGATTTTCAGGTGGTGATGGGTGTCATGGTAACATTTACATGAAACTCTTATGTCTGAAGAAGGGTTTGAAGAAGGGTTTCGGCCCGAAACTTTGCCTATCTCCTTCGCTCCATAGATGCTGCTGCACCCGCTGAGTTTCTCCAGCATTTTGTGTACCCTTTACATAAGACTATAAGACAAAGTAACCAAATTAGTTCATTCGACCCATTGAGGCTACTCTGCGAGAGCTGATTGGAATATGAGAAGAAGATAATGGGATTAGTGTAGGATTAGTGTAAATGGGCGTTTGAAGGTAGGCTGAAGGTTTGTTCTATGATCTGTGACTGTATGACTATACTCTAATCCATGTTCATTAGTTCATAAGTTATATGAGCAGAATTAGGTCATTCTGCCCATTGATTTATTCGATCATGGCTGATCTATTTTTTACCTCTCAACCCCATTCTCCTGCTTTCTCCCCAAACCATTGATGCCCAAACTAATTGTCTGCTGCGATCTACCAGATGAGTCGAAGCAGGGCAATTTTGGAGTGCATGATCACAAATCCCAAATGTAATAGGAGAGGTTGATAAGACCATAAGATAAGAACATTTCCTCCTGTTATTAAAAAGATAGGTTACCGCAACCAACAAAGCCTTTCTTCTCAACTCCAGACAAGCAAGATTCTCCAGATCAATCATTTATTTGCCTCAACTCTTCACTGAGCTATTATCTGGACTATCAGCAGGATGATTGATGGATATATAAGGAATTACTGAGCAATTCAACACTATAAGAATGAAATCAATGTGAAAGTAGTAAGCACAGTCATGTCATGAAATAAAAACCGTTAAAGCTCAGCAGGTCAGGCAGCATTTATGGAGAGAAACACAATTAATGTTTCATGGCAATAACCTCAATAATCACATCAGACTACTGTTTGCCTGGCCAGCTGCATGTCTTGAGCATTTTCTGTTATTTCAGATTTCTAGCATCTGCATTTTTTCCCTTTTATCCCCTTTTAAATGCAGGCAATGGGTCTAGTGTAGATGGGACATGTTGATTGGTGTGGGCAAGTTGGGCCGAAGGGCCTGTTTCCACGCTGCATGAATTTGTGACTCTATGATGACAGTATGGTGTGATGAAGAATAAGGTATAGATATTTCAATATGTGATAGTGTCTAAAAGCAAAGAACTCATAAATGACTTTGGGATTGTTCATATGTTAGGAATTTAAACATATTAGAAAAAGTTTAACTCTTGGCTACAAAAACAATCAGAAATAAATGTTTGGATTGGGAACGTTCTGTCCAACCATGCAGTTTGACATATGTAACTGTTGTAATGTCCTTTTGCCAGTTATGACATTGTAAATTCATACATATCCTTGTTCCTGCTGTGACCTTTTAGTTTGGCAATGTAGTGTTAAGTTTATCAATAACGTCAAATTACGAATTTTCAGAATTTTTAACATAACTTAAATGCATTAAAAGCAAAAAACAAGTGATCAGCCAGGAGCTACAAACTTTTTCAAGGCCAAAAGGTTGAACCATTTCGCATCTGCAGTCTCAGCTGTCCTCTGCATGAAAGTGGCACATTTTGCAGCAGCTTGCAAAGGAAGCGCTGTGCTGTGTATCCTATTAAATCCTGTCAACTGTGTTCAGTAATGAAATGTGCACTCAGTTTTAAAAAGGAAATGAAGATTGTGCATTAGCCTCAGAATGCCCCCTCACTGTTCTCTCAGATATACCAATTAAAGTGCAGGTCAAAGAATCATCGAGGTTTACAGCAAAAGCAAACCATTTGGTTCCTGGTGCCATACCAACTTTCTGAATATCTATCTGAAGCAGAGAATTGTTAAATCAAAGAAATTTATGACAGAGGAAGAGACCACTTCACTCATTACCAGCTCGCTAGCTCTTGGTCCATTGCCCAATAGGTTAGAGCAGATCGAGTGATCATCCATGTACAATGTTAAATGCTGTGATGGTTTATACCTTCAACTCCCTTGCGGATAGTGAGTATCAGATTCTAACTAACCCCCCCCCCCCCCCCCCCCCCCCCCCCCCCAAGGCCTGCAGCAGTTCAAAAAGGCAACTCACCACTACCTTCTCAAGGGCAATTAGGGATGGGTAATTAAATGTTGGCACAGTCTGCAAAGCCCAAATCCCTTGAATGAAGGAGTAAAATAAAAATTCTCATCAACTTCCCTATAATCCAATTACTTAAATATATACCACTTAAATATTTACTTCTCGTTAAAGGAAAATAGATCTTTCCTATTCACCCTGTGGACTTCTAATAATTTTGAACAGTTAGAGTAAATCAGCTCTCAGTTGCCTCTGTTGTGAAGAAAGTAATCTCCCTTGATAGAAGTTCTCCACGTCTGGCGACGTCTGTACACCTCCACTACCTCTGGAGCAGTCTAAGCTGTCTTCTCATTTGGTTACTGCAACTCCATACAATACTCTATAGGGCCTGTCCCACTTGGACGATTTTTTAGGCGAGTGCAGAAGACTCTGCGCTCGCCTCATGATCGCCACATTGTCCCCACATGTTCGCTGGTGGTCTCTGGTGAGTCTCCTTCATAGTCGCGAGGAGTTCCCGCATTCTGGGAACTAGTCGCGGCCTTAGTATGGTTGCCGCAAATTTTTCAACATGTTGAACATTTTTCCGCGACCAAAAATTGGTCAACCTGGATAAAATCAATAATCCTGTAGTCGTAGGTAGTTTTCATTAATCACCTTTGCTGACCGGGCATTTTCATTGACTCATTGGTGAAAAAAAAAGTAAGCATGAGTTTTCAGAACCAAGGATAACCGACCGGTAATGTTAAATGCCCGCCGAACTTCACAGCTGTGTATCTCTGGCTTATTAAAAGTTGTCTGGTTTCTTAAAAGTGTCTCCACCCTTTCTCCCCCCCACTCCACCCCCCCCCCGCATCCCCCCGCCCCCCCTTCTCCCCCCCTTCTCCCCCCGTTTCCCCTCCTCCTCCTCCCCTTCTCCTCCCCCTTCTCCTCCCCCTTCTCCCCCCTTTTCTCCTCCCCTCCCCCTCCTCCCCCCTTCTCCCCCCTCTTCTCATCCCCCTCATCCTCCCCCCTATCCTCCACCCCTCCTCCTCCCCCCTCCTCCTCACCCCCTCCTCCTCCCCCCTTCCTCCTCCCCCCCTTCTCCTCCCCCTTCTCCTCCCTCCCTTCTTCTCCCTCCCTCCTCCTCCCCCTTTCTCCTCCCCCCTTCTTCTCCCCTCCTTCTCCTCCCTCCCTTCTCCTCGCCCCTCCTCCTCCTCCCTTCTTCTCCCTCCCTCCTCCTCCCCCTTTCTCCTCCCCCCTTCTTCTCCCCCTCCTTCTCCTCCCTCCTTCTCCTCCCTTCTCCACCCCCTCCTCCTCCCCCCTCTCCTCCCCCTTCTCCTCCCCCCTTCCTCCTCCCCCCTTCCTCCCTCCCTTCTCCTCCCTCCCTTCTCCTTTCCCCCTTCTCCTCCCCCTTCTCCTCCCTCCCTTCTCCCCCCCCTCCTCCTCCTCCTCCTCCCCCCTCCATTCTCCCCCCCTTCTCCTCCCCCCCCCATTCTCTCCCCCCCATTCTCCTCCCCCCGTTCTCCCCCCCTCTCCTCCCCCGTTCACGCAGTCCCCCCCCCTCTCCTCCCCACGCGGTCACGGGGAGAACATGCAAACTCCATACAGACACACCCATAGTCAGGATCAATCCCGGGTCTCTGGCGCTGTAAGGCAGCAACTCTACCACTGCGCTACTCTGCTAGTACCAACCAGACCATGTGGATAGCAGGAGTTAATTAAATCAATGTGGACATTTTTATTTTGCTATCATTTCAATCTTGATAAGGTTACTGTGGAATTCATGGTTCTTTTTTTTAATCGGTTCATGAGTCAGCAGGGTCATAAACTCAAGGTCATAGTTGGTAGTATTGTTTTGCTTGATAATATTAAGATGCTAGTTAAAGTATACTGGCCAGAAGCTTATCTTAATCCACAGTAAGTCAATTGAGCCCAGGTCAGCTTCTGCTGCAGTGCTGAAAATCTGAGATCAGCAATAAGTCTTTTGAATATCCATCACAGCTGACTTGTCAACCAATATGGAGGGACAGGCTTTTGGTGTTGAAAACCAGCATCAGAAACATCCACTTTAATTTGAAAATGTAACGTTTGTGGTGGTTCTCCCTCAGGGCCCCAACACACCTTCTCCACAACCCCCAATATTCCCTGGCCAAAATCCTCAAAGCCCTCTCCCCAACTCTGGTCACCCACCATGCTTCTCATTAGATGTCATGTTGATTATTGAGGCAGCAGGAGCCGAGGTTGTGACTCTTTCTCTGCCCCCGCACCTCTGTCCTCACAACACACCACATTTCCCCAGCAAAATCGGCTCACGACCTTCGTGCATCCTCCACAGACTGCACAGGGACAAAGAATGTGAAAGACAGGCCTTTGAGGCATTAAACGTGTAGGGCGTTTTGTGCGTGAAACCTTGGACCTTGCCTAGAATAGAAGTTTACAAAGGTGCGATCTCAAATGAAACACACATTGGCCCTCTACAAGGCTCTTGGTTAACATACTGTAACTTTCCATGTTATAATGAATAATCTTTTCCGATGCATTGAAAAACCTTGGAAGTAGTTTGTACCTTAAATATCTCTGCACAATAAAAATGTTACATTCATGATATTGTTCTGAATCTGTTTTTTGATAATAGTGCCCCAAAGCAAAAATAATATTCCAACCATAGCTTGATCAATCTGTTCTCTGCATGTATCTAAATGTGTTTACCTTTTACTCCCAATGCCTATTTATCAAACATAACTGCTGTTCCTTTTTTCATTTTATCACGTAGAATGCACAGCTCCTTATTTTATTACTCTAAGGTTGGAAAAATGAATCTTTCAGCAATCAAACCACTTTATAAGTATAAACAATAAATATACTGCTGTAAATGAGAGATAAAACTGATTATTAATCCTATCGTCACACCCTTTTTTTGGTTTTAGGATATCACTGACTTCAATTATCTTATCAATAGGCTCTGTTCCATGTTGCCTTTTTTTTTTAATCAGAAGACTCAAAACAATTTAGAAGGACATTATTGAATGACTTCTGTCATTCACACATGGTCTGTTTACCTGAAAGGCATTCATTGTACTGTATTGCAGAGATACTTAGCAGAGAGCCAAATGATAAAGTTGTTTGTTCTCTGCACTGTCATTCCTTCTCTTGACTGCCACTCCTTCAATAAAAAGCAAAGTACTTGAGCTTGGGGAATGGAAGCAGAAAACAGGTTTGGAGTTTCTGATGTGCAGTTCAATAATCCCATTTGCTCTGAAGCAAGTAACAAGCTAACTTTGCTGCACCAAATCATTCAAATAACGGTTGTGTCCAGCATGTTTAGGTGTTTTGTGCCTTAACACATTGTGTCAGTTTTGTGTAGAAAGGGACTGCAGATGTTGGTGTATACTGAAGATAGAGAGAAGATACAAAGTGCTGGAGTAATTCAACAAGTCAGGCAGCAACTCTGGAGAAAAAGGATGGGTGACGTTTCGGGTCGGGACCTTTCTTCAGACTGTTTTGTGCTTGGCTGATCACAGAGGAAGCCACCCTGAACTATTTAAAGCCAGACTTTACCATGTAAATGGGAAATAGACTGTGGCACAGTGAGGCTGCAAGTAGAATTTAATTCTGATCTCCAGTGTTGTCTGTGTGGAGCTTGCATGCTCTTCCTGCGATCATGAGGGTTTCCTCTGGGTGCTCCAGTTTCCTCCCACGTTGCAAAAACATACGGTTGTTAGTTTAATTTGCCGCTATAAATTGCTGCTAGTGACTGGTGAAATGTGGGGAGAGCTGATAGGAATATGGGAAGAAGATAATGGAATAAGTGTAGAATTAATGTAAATAGATGCTTGATGGAAGGTTGAAGGGCTGTTTCGATTATCCATGACAGAATGACTATAATTCATGTTCATAAGTTCAAAAGTTTAGTATAGTTTAGTTTAGTTTAGAGATACAATGCAAAAAAAGGCCCTTTGACCCACCGGGTGCGCACGGAATAGCCATCTAAACGCACTAACGCTATCCTACACTCGGGATAATTTATATTTATACCAAGCCCATTGCCCTATAAATCAGTAAGTCTTTGGAGTGTGGGAGAAAACCAACGATCTCTGAGAAAACCCATGTGGTCACTTGGGGAACGTATAAACTCCATACAGACAGCACCTGTAGTCGGGAACGATCCGGCGTTGTAAGCCCAGTAAGGCAACAACTCTACTGCTGTTCCACCATGGTTTAAAAATACCCAAAGACTTGGCCTCCAAAACCCCTTGGGTTTTTACACAATGAATTCCACAGATTCACCATCCTCCTCATCTGCTTTCTAAAGGTACGTCCTTTTAATCTGAGGATGTGCCCTTTGGTCGTAGACTCTCCCATTAGTGGAAACATCCACCTCCAATTCCTGTTTCCGCGCTGTATCTCTAAATTAAACTAAAACCTTACCCATTATCATATACACCACATTTCAGACACAAAAAAAATAATCGATGGAGGAACAGGACAACAGTTCAGAAGCAGCTTCTTCAGGCTGGAGTACTTAAAACCACTGAACATGGTCTAAAGTAATCAATCTACTGCTTACCAGTGAGAGGAAATTGTGTTGCAGAATAATACAGATCTTGAGAGTACTCTACAAAATTGATACTAAACAATTGAATACTAAACAAAATTGAAACTGAAACTGAAACTGAAACTGAAACAGAATCTTAAAGGACTTGAAGGAACACACGGTGCACGGTGAATGCATCACGGTGGCGCAGCGGTCGAGTTGCTGCCTCACAGCGCCAGAAACCCAGGTGCGATCCTGCTTGTCTGTACAGTGTTTGTACGTTCTCCCGTGACCCACGTGTGGGTTTTCACCGACAACTTTGGTTTCCTCAGACATGCAGGTTTTATAGGTTAATTGGCTTGGTATAAATGTAAAAAATTGTCCCTCGTGTAAAATAGTGTTAATCTGCTGAATCACTGGACACAAATGTCCTGCAGTCAAGATAGACAACAATTAAAAAAAGGAGAGAGAGAGAAAACAGGGAATTGTACAATTGTTGTCCTGTCTGCAGTGAGGTAAATGCTATAGTCCACTATGAAAGATGTATAAGCAGAACACTTTGAAAAGAGCTACACAATCAAACATCAGAGACTGCTGATGCTGGAATCTTGAGCAAAATACAAACTGCTGGAGGAACTTGTTGACGTGCTAGGTTCCTACAGGAGTTTGTTTGTTTTTTCACTCAAAGAATATCAGCATGGATTTATGAAAGAGAGATCATGCTTGAAAAATAAACTGGAATAACTTGAGGATGTAACCTACAGAGTAGATGGGGGTGAACCCCAGTGGATCTGGTGCATTTGAACTTTCAGGTAGGGCTTTCAATAAGATCCTAAGTGAGAGATTAGCCTGAAGAATTAAGCATGTGGGATTGGGGATAATGCATTGTCATGAGTGGGGACACCAGATATAGAACTACTTGGCAGATCAGAAATGAAGAGTAAGAACAAATGCATATTTTTCTAAGTGGCAGGCAGTGATCAATGGCCTACTGCAGAGTTTGATATTTGAATCCCATGCATTCAAAATTAATGTTAATCATCTAGATAGTGAGAGGGGCAAAGTTAAAAGCAGATGTGTGGGGCAACTTTTTTACACAGAGGGTGGCGAGTGCCTGGAACGTGCTGCCAGTGTTGGTGGTTGAGGCTGATACGATAGTAGCATTTAAGAGACCTTAGGATAGGCGTATGAATATGCAGGAAATGGATGGCTATGCATCGTGCACAGATAGATAAGAAATGATCTTGGAATCATGTGCAGCACAGATATTGTGGGCCGAAGGGCCTGTTCTTATGCTGTACTGTTCAATGTTCTATGAAAGAAAAGAATGCACCCATGTTAGTGGCGATACACAACTCAGTGGGGGAGTGAAGTGCGAGTGGGCTGAGAAACTCCAGTGTGCTTTAGACAGGTTGGGTACGTGAGCAATTATATAGCTAAGTTTAGATTGTTGTCACCTGTACCGAGGGGATCTCGTAAAAAACAACAACATTCCAACAGGACTGGGCAGATGGATGCAGGGAGGATATTGTTTAGGGAGTTATTGAGTCATTATGAAAAGCAGCATTGAAACAGCCATTTGGCCCAACTCATTTGCATTATCAAACTCCCATTTGCAGTAATCCTATATTCTTTGTTTTTTACTAATTCTCCCTTCACCTCATCAACTGGTGCGGTGCTGGCACGAAGGGCCAAATGGCCTCCTCTTGCACCTATTTTCTATGTTTAACTGCCCCAGATTCTACCTCTCACCTACGCATAGGTGCAATGTACAGTGGTCAATCAATTGATCATCCTGCTTGCCCTTGACATGTAGTAAGTATCTGGAGGAAACAGCAGGTAATGAAGAAAGCTAATGGCATGTTGGCCTTCATTGCGAGAGGATTTGAGTTTAGGTGCAAGGCGGTCCTACTACAGTTGTACAGGACCTGGTGAGACCACACCTGGAGAATTGTGCGCAATTTTGGTCTTCTAATTTGAGGAAGGACATTATTGTTATTGAGGGAGTGCAGCGTAGGTTCACCAGATTAATTCCCGGGATGGCGGGACTGACATATGATGAAAGAATGGGTTGACAGGGCATGTATTCACTGGTATTTAGAAGGATGAAACATATAAAATTCTTAAATGATTGGACAGGCTAGATGCAGGAAAAATGTTTCCGATGTTGGGGGAGTCCAGAACCAAAACCTGGTTCAATCCTGACCTCGGGTGCCGAAAATGTAGAGTTTGCACATTCTCCCTGTGACTGCACATGTTAGAAACATAGAAACATAGAAAAATTAGGTGCAGGCGTAGGCCATTTGGCCCTTCGAGCATACAAAAGCTAAACGAAACTAAAATAAACTAAACTAAACTAAACTGAACTGAACTAAACTAAACTAAACTAAACTAAACTAAACTAAATTATAGGGAACAAAAGATATGGGAAGAAAGCAGGAACATGGTATTAAACTTGGATGATCAGTCTTAATCACGTTGAATGGCAGAGAAGGCTTGAAGGGAAGAATGGCTATTTCTGTGACTATTGTCTATTCTTTTATGTTTCTAAATGTGTCAAATGCCGCATTGGACACAATTTTGCAACCAAACAACGATCTCATTGCAGTCACATTTTACTGCTTCAAAATGCAATAAAGGATGAGGATTTCTCATGGCAGAGACTTCAAGCAGAAACTTCAATTAATATTGCAGAAAGGTTCAAATGAGCTATGTTAGAGCCTAATATTAACTCTAGGCATGTTTTTTTAACAGGTAATTTGTTGCATGAACAATTCAATGGAAATGAAGACCAATGAATATTAATTCCAAGGTTTAATTTAAATCTTTCCTGTTGGTTTCCTACTCTTTCCTGCCATAACAGGAGACACAAGGATCTGTAGATGCTGGCTAAATAAAAAAAGATGGGTCACATACCATCACTGGTGAACATGAATAGGTGACATTTCGGGTCTCGACCTAAGACCTATTCATGTTCTCGCGAAATACTGCCTGACCCGCTGAGTTATTCCAGCACTTCCTGTCTTCCTTGACCCATTAGGGGTAAGTAATAGATGGATGGCTCAGAATATCTTGCAGGACTCATGATTTAAAGTTGAATTAGAGGAGACGGCAGCTTTGGTGGCTTGCATAATCTCACAAGGAAAATTAGAAAATGAACATACTTTTCTGGGCCAGTCCGGCTCAAATCTATTTCTCTCTGAAGCCTGACATACATGTAGACACAAAATGCTATAGCAACTCAGCGTGACAGGCATGTCTCTGGAGAGAAGGAATGAGTGATGTTTCAGGTCGAGACCTTCTTTAGACTTCTTCAGACACAAGGGTCTCACCCCAAAACATCCTTCTATCCAGGGATGCTGCCTGCCCCACTGAGTTACTCCAGCATTTTGTGTCTATCTTTGTGTGTAAGCCAGCATCTGCAGTTCCTTCTGAGACATCGCTTTGAAGTCTGATGAGTCAGTGATTTTCTTAATCCTGATGTTCTTCCAACCTTGAAATAACATTAAATATCTGGTCAACTGCACTGTGAGTGGTTTTTATTATTCCCTTGAAAAAAATGTACTTCCAGATAAAACATCATCCATTTATTTAGGAAGTTAATCCGTTACATGGTTGTTTTCAAAGTTTGTTTCCTGGGACTCTTATGGGCCTGTCCCACTTACGCGACTTTTTCGGCGACTGCCGGCATCATATGTCGGCGAAAATTTTTAACAAGTTGAAAATTCAGTGGCGACCAAAAGGGCGCTACGACTCTTTGGACGACTGAGGAGACTACTCACGACCATACAGGCGACATCCTGACGACATGCCGTGGGGTGAAGCCTGTACAAAGAGTCGTACCTTGTTCTGGTCGCCGCTGGATTTTCAACATGTTGAACATTTTCGGAGACCTGCTGCAACTATGGCGAGTGCTGGCAAGTTGCCGAAAAAATTGTTTAAGTGGAACAGGCCCATTATAATGTGACTCCCTACCATGCTGCCAGTCTGAGCAAACCTGAATAAAATTGTCAATTGTATTGTAAGAAGACAGTAAAAATGTAATCAAACATAAAAATAATCACAGTGTGGGATACTGAAACCTCTTTACATGACCAAAGAAGCCCCAATTATAGGTTAATGAAACAGAAAATTGGAGCATGGTGGCTACTTCTCAATGATCATATGCTGTTATTCTGGTCCTATACCTTAGCTGACATTTTAAGTGAAAAACTGCTCATGCTTGCTATCTCAATGCCAATATTTCATTGCAATGTTTACAACATGAGGTAGATAATTTGTTTTTTTGATTAAAATGCCTTTGCTTTTGCCAAAATCCACATATCCTGCATTTGTTTTGGAATTTCCTTCACAGTTGAAAGGTGAGGGGGAAATTTGGAAAGTATTCAGCAGAGGAAATGTGTTCACATTTGGACTAGGTGGCATTGATCCAGAATTAGCTAGGTACTCTGAACCATAAATCTTATTGATCATCCTGAACATATTGCTGGAAAGGTGATGATGGAGGCCTTTCTTCAGTTTGGAAGTGAGTCCTAAAATTGCCAATCAGTCCGCGAGATAAGAAGTGAAGGACGGAAAATATGTGCACACATTTCATGGTAATTTGGGTGTCAGTATAACTTATGGCATGCAGCCACATAGTTCTAAAATGTCTTGGGAGGGAGGTATATCTGCTCTGAATGTAATCACCAATTCTACAACAAATTGCAGCCAATACTGGGATATCTATGACCACTTTGTATCATCTCAAGCTTCTCTTTGAACTTATACACATTTCTTCAAACATATTGGTTTCATGCTCACTTGTCATTTGCTATGATTGCATATTGAACCATTTGGATAAGCTCTCTTTTTGGTGAGTTCTTCACTGACATGATATAACAACATAGAGGTCAGAGATCAGTTGAGGCCAAACACTGAATACTTACTCCACCTCAGGCCTCATCAGTGAAGGCAATGGTGGAGAATTGATATACTGAAGTAAGAAGAAGATTTGCATTGCATCTGGCCCCTCAGCCATGGCTCATGTTTCCACTTGGATTAAAGGGGTAACTGTTGGGAAGAATTCTTCAGATTAAAAAAAATCTACTCCTTGTATTTGTAATTGGTTTTCATTTACCTGCCCATATACATGAACCTTTCCTAAGAAACATTTAGATGGGTGCATGGTTTAGAAGGATTGACCCAAAAAGCTGGAGTTACTCACTGGGTCAGGCAACACCTCTGGAGAAAGATAACATTTCCTATTATTTTTCTCCAGAGATGCTGACTGACCCACTGAATTAATCCAGCGTTGTGTGTCTATCTTTGGGTTTTAACCAACATCTGCAGTTCCTTCCTACAGGTTTAGTGGGTCATTCTTGCCATAGAGGGAGTACAGAGAAGGTTCACCAGACTGATTCCTGGGATGGCAGGACTTTCATTTGAGGAAATACTGGATAGACTCGGCTTGTACTCACTGGAATTTAGAAGAATGAGGGGGGATCTCATAGAGACTTACAAAATTCTTAAGGGGTTGGACAGGCTAGATGCAGGAAGATTGTTCCCGATATTGGGGAAGTCCAGGACAAGGGGTCACAGTTTAAGGATAAGGGGGAAGTCTTTTAGGACCGAGATGAGAAAATCATTTTGGTGGTGAATCTGTAGAATTCTCTGCCACAGAAGGTAGTTGAGGCCAGTTCGTTGGCTATATTTAAGAGGGAGTTAGATGTGGCCCTTGTGGCTAAAGGGATCAGGGGGTATGGAGAGAAGGCAGGTACAGGATACTGAGTTGCATGATCAGCCATGATCATATTGAATGGCGGTGCAGGCTCGAAGGGCCGAATGGCCTACTCCTGCACATATTTTCGATGTTTCTATATGGGCTAAACACAGGCAGGTGGGACTAGTGTAGATGGGACATGTTGTCAGTGTGGGCAAGTTAAGCCGAAAGGCTTGTTTCCTAGTGGTATCACTCTATGACTCTTGAAAATGTATAACTTCATTTTTCTTTTAAATATTTAAATGTATCAGAACTTGATGGCAATAAGCCTTCCAAAGGTTTTTCATGGTTTCTCGAGACAGGGCCTCAGATTCACTGCCTGATGCCCACTCAACATGTACTGCATAGAGTCATAAAGCCATAGAGTGATACAGCATGGAAACAGGCCCTTCAGTCTCACTTGTCCACACCGGCCAACATGTCCCAACTCCACGAGTCCCATCTGCCTGCATTTAGTCCGTATGCCTCCAAACCTGTTCTAACCATATACTTGTCTAAAAGGCGTGTCCCACATAGGCGGCTTTTCAGCGGACTGCCTGCGACCTTCAAGCTCGAGGCACTCGCCTGAAAAACCGTGAACTGGAACGGCGACCGTCAGGGCAGAACAAACACACACAAACACATCGCAAAGGCGGGGGCCAGGGAAAGTGGGGGTGCGCTGTCGGAAATTCACACGGTGCAAAGCCAAGGATATACAGACACACACCGCGATGAACAGGAAGGTTAAAGATGGTTAGCACAGTGTATGGGTAACTCCTTTAAAAGAGCGGCGAGGGAGGGGAGGGGAGAAGGGGAGAGAAGGGGAGGAGAAGGAGTGGAGACACTTTTAAGAAGCCAGACAACTTTAGTGGGCACTTAACATTACCGGTCGGTTTTCCTTGGTTCTGAAAACTCGTGCTTAAGTTTTTTTTTCCCCAATGAGCCAATGGAAATGGCCGGTCAGCAACGGAGATTAACTAAAACTACCTACGGATACCTCACCTACCTACAACGACATGGCGGCCCCACTACCACTGCACCTACTACTACTAAAGTATCTCCATGGCGACCAATTTTTGGTTGTTGAAAAACTTGCGGCGACCATACTGAGGCAGCGATTAGTTCCCAGAATGCGGGAACTCCTCTCGACCATCAAGGAGACTCACCAGAGACCACCAGCGAACATGTGGCGACCATGTGATGATCATGAGGCGAGCGCAGAATCTCCTGCACTCACCTAAAAAGTTGCATAAGTGGGACAGGCCCATTACTGTTTCTTAAACATTGGGATAGTCCCAGCCTCAACTACCTCCTTTGGCAGCTTGTTCCATACACCTACCACCCTTTGTGTGAAAAGGTTACCCCTCAGATTCCTTTTACTGTGCATCTTATAGGATAGCCACATCAGCCAAGTCTCCAGCTCGTTTAGTGCCATAGGGCCATGAAAAATAAGTCTAGACCCGGGAACAGTTATCCACTATATGAGGATGGCCAGTGTGCAGCAAGGGAACAATGATCAGCTTAAAATCTCTCCTGACCCAATACAATTTAACATGCCTTTTTTTAAATGTTGTCTGTAAATGTATACCATAGCAAGGTAATAATATCTTGGGAGGGAGGTATTTCTGCTCTGAATGTGATAACAAATCCTGGCACAAATTGCACCCAAAACAGAACTATAAGAATTTAATTAAGCTATGAGGATTTCATTTAACAGAAAATTGATTACTTGCGAAGAAAGCCCTGGTCCACCAAACGTGAGCGACTCAAAATTAAGTAACTGAACATGACTTGTTGTTGTACAAAGCCATTTGTTTAATTGTTGTACAAAGCCATTTGTTGGTTACTGTTGTGAATAGCAGTCAACAATTAACAAAAATATCTGAAATCTTTCAAGAAATCTTTTGTTGGCCTTGCATCTAAAAGATCCAGTTTAATTTGCAAAAACCTTCATTGACTCCCAATGGCAATTATTTCAAATTGGGGATGACACCAGTTTTGAAAACAATCCTGGCTTTTAGCACGTTGGCATTTAAATTTGCTCAAATGACCTTAAAAACTTGCGTTGCAGTAAATGAACTTTTTGCTTAAAATCCCACTATGGGTTTGTGATAGTTTAATGAATTTTGGGTAACTTATACCAACCTATCAGCGCAACAGAGAAGAAACTCCAGGCAAAGGTGTTATGCCCTTGAAATAATTGAGGCTACATTTCATCCTGAGACATGTGAGATGGGCAATATGGGTTGTAACATTACCAGAGGGTTTTATAGATCAGTACATGAATACTGACGAGCCATTTCAATGGGAAAGATGACATTAAAATGAATGCTTGCTGCAGATGTAGCCATTCATCTTTAAGTGTTAACATCCCACTAATTTGGATTTAATAGGCTGACGTCCAGCACAGAGATATGCTAATCAGCTGCGGCACTCTGCTCCATTGGGAATGTAAGTACGATCGAATGGTTAAATTGTCACATTGGTAATCCAGAGTACTGGACTAAAGTACAGGTACAGCTTCAAACTTACACTGGAAGTTTGGGAATTTAAATTATGTTATTAGATTAATCCGCATTGAAAAGCTTGTGTTAGTCACTGTGATGATAATCCACAGATTGTTGTAATATCCTTGGGGGAAGAAATATCCTGAATTTACTGCACTCAGACTACATGCAAATCCTGCCCCCAAGCACTGCGTTTGACTCTGAAGAGCCCTTTGAAAGACAATTGGGGATGGGCAGTAACTGCAGAGCTTGTAACTATGAAGGAATAAAACCACACAAGAGCATTCCTGCTGCAGAATGTGCAATCCACAAGATGGACTGCAGCGATTCGCTGGAACAGCTCACCCCTCTCCTGCTACCAGTAGAGTGAAAGAAGCAAAGCTGCAGGAAAACCATTACATAAGGATTCCCCACCGATGTTTAGTTTAGTTTAGTTTAGTTTGGAGATACAGCACTGAAACAGGACCTTCGGCCCACTGAGTCCGTGTCCGTGTCGGCCCAACGATCCCCACACTACCCTACACACACCAGGGAAAATTTTACATTTATACCAAACCAATTAACCTACAAACCTGTACGTCTTTGGAGTGTGGGAGGAAACTGAAGATCTCAGAGAAAACCCACGCACTTCACGGTGAGAACGTACACACTCCATACAGAAAATCACCCATTGTCGGGGTCAAACCGGGGTCTCTGCTGCTGTAAGGCAGTAAATGCTCATCCATTTTATTGGGTTAGTCAAGGCTCGACTGCAGACGGTAAGAGTACGTGCTGAGGATGCACTGAAGCTTGGTGCAGCCAATGTCCAATGCTCTGTGGGGGAGGACCACGTTCTCTGGTCCTTCCACTGCTGAACATTGAGGAGCTGAGTCTGGTGGAGAGAGCCCACAAATAAGGGAAGAGGGTCTGAAGAAGAGTCTCAACCCAAAACGTCACCCATTCCTTCTCTCCAGAGATTCTGCCTGTCCCGCCGAGTTACTCCAGCATTTTGTGTCTATATTCGATTTAAACCAGCATCTGCACTTCTTTCCTAAACAAGGGAAGAGTTATAGGCCCAGGGGGAAAAATAGGTGGTGGTGGGGACAGCCCTCAAACAAAGGAAGGGAATCCAACCCAGGGGACTACATGAGTGTTTTGTGTAAAGACAGGTTCTAACATTAGTAAGTATGGCACTAGCAATATTTAACATATGCACACAAACAATGTATTAAGAGTTTCTGCATGGCGTTTGCTTTGTATATATATTTTTATTATGAATACAAATTGTATTTGAAATAAAATGGCTATTCTGCTGAACTTACAAAGCACAAAACCTCAATTGAAACTCATCTCTTTGTGGCTTTCTTTCACCCATTAGAGATTCGGCAGAACAACTGGAAAAATGTAAATGGTGTTTTGAGTAAGTCAACGGAAGAGAATCAGAAAGTACTTATTTCAAACAACGATAACAGCAACAAATAAAAGCAACAGAGAGTCTGAAGAAGTGTCTCAACCAGAAATGTCACCTATTCCTTTTCTCCAGAGATGCTGCCTGACCACGTTGAGTTACTTCAGCCATGTGTGTCTGTCTCCTAATGATAACGGGAAGCTCCATTCGCAATGTTCTGGGAAACTTTGCAGCAACAAGGATTTGTGCAGTACGAACATGCTCCAGACCCTGTCACACCCCCCCCACCCCCCCCTCCCCGGTCCATGGATGACATATGGTTATAGACACATGTGTCTGCTCCATAATATTAAGGATGCATGTGCATGCCGCTCCGTTAGCAGGGAAATTTAATTTCTAGTGAAAATTCTTGCACTAATGCATTATCAAAAAAAAGCTGATTGCGAGCAATCACAGTGGAGGGAAGGAAAGAAAGATGGAAGTAATGAAAGGAGAAAGAGAGGAGGCTGGTAGCATGGAATGCATTTTAATATGTATGATGTTCTAATTAAAGTCTTTGCATCCATCTTCGCAGAAGATGAGAATGGTATAGTCACTAACGTTTTGTGAGCAAACAAATTTGATGAGTGTTCCACAGTCATCCCCAATGATGGGCTCCAAGACATTGGTGATGGCAATCAAGCCCATGTATGTTGCACCCTCCTTTTCTGTTGGTGATGTTAGAGCCAGGATGTTTAGGCACTAAAAACTCTGAAATAGGCAGGCAAAATGGCACGAAAAAGGTATTTAATGACAAAAAAAGGCATGTATTTCCACCACCAAAATATGGTTAAAATGATAATATAAGGGTATACTACATTAAATGACCTTAGTTACCTGGTTGCACATAATTAATAGCATTTTTTTTTCAAATTATCTGGTGTTAAACTGTAAATAGCTCGTTCTAAGCTCCCCCCAGTCTAATTTTAGTCAATAAAATACTGAATCAAGCACTTGAACAACACAACTTTATTTTGGATAACACAACACAAATTCCCCGATAAAATACCTAACCACCGCAGGTTTGATCCTTATATCTACTTGGTCAAGCCCGTCTAGCCTCGTGCAAGCAGAGCCATTCCAAAAGGTCATGCAGTCCCATGCGTTCTTCCACAAGTTCAGCATCGGACCTCGTGGGATCTACCTTTTATAGGTCCCTGAACCTTGAGGGACCAAACCACATGCGGGTGGTGTCTATACACTCCAATAACACATATCGATTAACACAGTACATGATAGACAGTCCCCTAACCCAATAACACAGTAACTAATAACTATAACCATATAACCATATAACCATATAACAATTACAGCACGGAAACAGGCCCTCTCGGCCCTTCCAGTCCGTGCCGACCATTTGTTTTCCCCTAGTCCCATCTACCTGCACTCAGACCATACCCCTCCATTCCCTTCACGTCCATATACCTATCCACTTTACTCTTAAATGTTAAAATCGATCCTGCCTCCACCACTTCTGCTGGAAGCTGATTCCACACAGCCACCACCCTCTGAGTAAAGAAGTTCCCCCTCACGTTACCCCGAAACCTCTGTCCCTTAATTCTCATGTCATGCCCTCTTGTTTGAATCTTCCCTACCCTCAATGGGAAAAAAAACGTATCCACGTTAACTCTGTCTATCCCTTTCATCATTTTAAAGACCTCAATCAAGTCCCCCCTTAACCTTCTGCACTCCAAAGAATAAAGACCTAACTTGTTCAACCTTTCTCTGTAACATAGTTGCTGGAACCCTGGCAACATTCTAGTAAATCTCCTCTGTACTCTCTCTATTTTGTTGACATCCTTCCTATAACTAGGCGACCAAAATTGTACACCATACCCCAGAATTGGTCTTACCAATGCCTTGTACAATTTTAACATTACTTCCCTACTCCTATATTCAATGCTCTGATTTATAAAGGCCAGCACACCAAAGGCTTTCTTTACCACCCTATCTACATGCGATTCCACCTTCAGGGAACTATGCACAGTTATTCCTAGATCCCTCTGTTCCACAGCATTCCTCAATTCCCTACCATTTACCATGTACGTCCTATTTTGATTTGTCCTGCCAAGATGTAGCACTTCACACTTATCAGCATTAAACTCCATCTGCCATCTTTCAGCCCACTTTTCCAAATGGCCCAAATCTCTCTGTAGACTTTGAAAATCTACTTCATTATCCACAACACCACCTATCTTAATATCATCTGCATACTTACTTATCCAATTTTCCACCCCATCATCCAGATCATTGATGTACATGACAAACAACAGTGGACCCCAACACAGATCCCTGAGGCACCCCACTGGTCACCGGCTTCCAACCTGACAAACAGCCATCCACCATTACTCTCTGACATCTCCCATTCAGCCACTGTTGAATCCATCTTGCTACTCCGCCATTAACACCAAAGATTGAACCTTCTTAACCAACCTTCCATGGGGAACCTTGTCAAAGGCCTTACTGAAATCCATATAGACAACATCCACTGCTTTACCCTCATCAATTTCCCTAGTTACCGCTTCAAAAAATTCAAGAAGGTTTGTCAAACATGACCTTCCAGGCACAAATCCATGTTGACTGTTCCTGATCAGACCCTGTTTATCCAGATGCTTATATATATTATCTCTAAGTATCCTTTCCATTAATTTGCCCACCACTGACGTCAAACTAATAGGTCTATAATTGCTAGGTTTATTCTTTGAACCCTTTTTAAACAATGGAACAACATTCGCAGTACGCCAATCCTCCGGCACTATTCCCGTTTCTAATGACATTTGAAATATTTCTGTCATAGCTCCTGCTATTTCTACACTAACTTCCCTCAATGTCCTAGGGAATATCCTGTCAGGACCTGGAGACTTATCCACTTTTATATTTTTCAAAAGTGTCAGTACTTCCTCCTCTTTGAATCTCATAGTTTCCATAGCTACTCTACTTTTTCCCCTTAACTCACCGAGTTCAATATCCTTCTCCTTGGTGAATACCGAAGAAAATAAATTATTCAATATCTCCCCCATCTCTTTTGGCTCTGCAGATAGCTGTCCATTCTGGTTATCTAATGGTCCAATTTTATCCCTCGTTATCCTTTTGCTATTAATATAGCTGTAGAAACCCTTTGGGTTTACTTTCACCTTTCTTGCCAAAGCAACCTCATATCTTCTTTTAGCCTTCCTAATTTCTTTCTTAAGATTCTTTTTACATTCTTTATACTCCTCTAGCACCTCATTTACTCCATGCCTCCTATAATTATTGTAGATATCTCTCTTTTTTTCGAAACAAGTGTCCAATTTCCCTTGAAAACCATGGCTCTTTCCAATTTTTACTATTTCCTTTCAACCTAACAGGGACATAAATATTCTGTACTCTTACAATTTCCCCTTTAAATGTCCTCCATTTCTCTTCTACATCCTTCCCATGAAACAAAGTGTCCCAATTCACTCCTTTAAAATCCTTACGCATTCCCTCAAAGTTAGCCTTTCTCCAATCAAAAATCTCCACCCTAGGTCCAGTTCTGACTCTCTCCATAATTATATTGAAACTAATGGTATTGTGATCACTGGTCCCGAAGTGCTCACCAACGCATACCTCCGTCACCTGACCTGCCTCATTTCCTTACAGGAGGTCCAGCACTGCCCCTTCTCTGATAACTAATAACACAGTAACTAATACATTGTATCTGGCGAAGCTTCGAGATGGAAATTAACTCAGATTAACATGTGCCCTTGGATTTAGACTACCCAGACAAAGCTCAACATCTCAACCAATCAACAACTATCCAAATAAGGCTTTGCAACATTATTTACACTATGTATATCTGGTTTTCATTGACCCAATCAGTTTCATGCAATTTACACCTTATTGTAAGAAGCTGCAGATGTCCCATTCTTTCCCTTTTATCTAGGCCACAGACAAACTGCCACCATTCAGCAGCTTGTCCCAGTTCTGCAAAAGCACATTTAACTTGACCAAAATGGTCTAGCAGCACACAAGCCTTTACTCAATTTTAATACCATGGCTGCTCCAATTTAGCCAGGATTAACAAAACATATGCTTCAGTTGTGAAAAACTTATTTCTACCTCAGCTGAGGTCACTGCTGTATACCTGAAACAAGCTACCGATTCCATATTCCTATCGATATCTTGTGTATTACAACTGCCTTTGAGAACTTTAACTATGTTTTGTATTTTTTCAAGATCTTTGTTACCTCAAATCACTCTCTCACATTTTCCTTGTATGCCTTTATCTACATCGCCAGGAATTTTATGAATATCGTCAGTTACTTTGTTGAAAACCTGCAAGTTATTCACTAATGTTTCTCAAGAAAATTGATAGCTTGTGGGAAGTTTGCAAAATTTGAAGCAATAAACACATGATCGCGGTGGAGGGACTTTTTCTACATGATTTCACTGATGAACCTGACTGCAGCAGATTCTTCTTCAAATCAGTTGACAATTTATTTTATCTTTTCAAAATTTGCAACATAGTAGAGTACAGCAGAGAGCCAAGTACCCCACCTAGTCAAAACGGACTGTGGAGGTAACAGAATCTCGGGTTCCATTTCCTTGAACAACTGCACACGTGACTGTGCTTTGAGGAAGATTTTCTTGACATTGGAAACTAGGCGATCAACATTTGGAAACAAGCTACGTATGTGCTTGGCAATTCTATGAAGTACGTCTAAGCATGTCAAATGCAACATTTTGGGGAATAAAACTTTAAGAGCATGAGTAGCTTTTCTCATGTACGGAGCTGCATCAGTCACAAACAGAAGAACAATCTCGTGTTTTATACCTTCTGGCCAAAGTACAGCAAGTGAATATGTAAACAACTGAGTAATAGGTGAGCTGTTTGACTTCTCCAATACTTCCGATGTCAACAAATACCCCTTTGATGGTCGACCTGCCTCCAGTGTACCAATGACCACATTGGCAACATGTCTCCCCACAGCATTGGTTGTCTCATCTATTGAGATCCACATTTTGTTGCATCCAACTTTATCTCTAATTTTCTACACAACAATGTTGAAGTTGCTGTGAACATAATTTTTCTGTAATGATGACTCGCTTGGTATATGTTCCTCTGTGTATTTCTCTTAAAAAAAAAACCTCTGAGAGATTTGTTTTCCAGTTTACACAGTGGAATTCCAGCATCAATTAATGCCTTACACAGATCACTCAAAAACTCAGATTTATGACAGGCGCCAGCAGTAAATGTAGTGAGCATTCAAGCTTGGGTATTTTGTTTGGGTAGTCCACACCCCAGCAGTATCAACATTGACTTCTCTAATTTTAGATAGCCCTTGTCCTCTCCCTCCTCCCCCTCCGCAGCTCTCCTTCTAGTCCTATGTCTCCGCTTCCTTTCTTTTCCCCGCCCCCCCCACATCAGTCTGAAGAAGGGTCTCGACCCGAAAGGTCACCTATTCCTTCTCTCCATAGATGCTGTCTCACCCGCTGAGTTTCTCCAGCATTTTATGTCTACCTTTGATTTTTTCAGCATCTGCAGTTCTTTCTTAAATAGACCTAGGAGAGGACGAACAAATGAACGACTGACGGTGCCGCCCCCGGTGTCACCCCTGATTTATAGTATGTTAACACGTTAATAATAACATTAATGTTTGTGTGTTAACATAGAAAACGTTGTTGTAATCACGGTACAACTAGAGAAAATAGCATGACCTTTTAGCAAAATGGCAAAAAAGGCTGCTTTAGGCACTTAATCGTGAAAAAGGCATTATCCTGGTGAAATTATCAAAAAAGGCATGAAAAGACACATGGCATGCATGGCAAAATCCTGGCTCTAGTGATGTGCAATTATCATGTCCAAAATAGCTCTAGTTGGAGAGAATCCACACTGATTTGGATTGCAATGTTCAGTTTACTTTCATTTGGAGATATAACACGGAAACAGGCCCTTCAGACCCCCATACACTGGCACTAGTCCACCACACTAGGGACAATTTACAATCTTTATCGAAGCCATTTAGCGTACAAAGCTGTGCGTCTTTGGAGTGTAAGAGGAAACCAGAGCACCTGGGGAAAACCCATGCGGTCGCGGGAGAACGAACAAACTCTATACAGATAGTTTGGATCGAACCCGGGTCTCTGGCGCTGTAAGGAAGCAAATCTACCACTATGCCACTATGCCACCCTTGTGGAAGGTGTTGAAGAAGATCCTGTTGAGCGGTCTGTCGCCAGGGAGTATTGATTTAATTAAATTTATGAGGGGGCGACAAAAGGAATGTTTCAATCAACAAGTGGTGAAAATCTGGAACTCATTACCTGCAAACATGGTGGAGGCAGAAAGTTTAATCACATTTAAAAGGTTACAGCATTCAACACTTGAAGAAGCATATTGGGCAGTGCAGACACGATAGGACAAATAGTCTGTAGGTAACCTGCAAATTTCATTGATTTATAAGGGAAGAAAAGACAGAGAGAGAGAAATGATCATCCATTCGACCTTTTATGCCCGTGCTGTCATTCAATAAGAAAATGGCTAGTTTTTTTTTAATGTATCATTTTCTTACGGGTTATATCCCAAAAAATCTATCAAAGTCTGATGAAAGAGTGGTGGAGTGGAGTGGCAGTTTACGGTATGGACATTAATGCTGGAGAGATTAAATCTGCGGATGAGCAGAGGTCAGAATAAGAGGACGAGTATCCTGAAGGCTTTGTTTGGATGGAAACGATTAGTCATAGAGAGACTGAGAGGGAGAGAGTAGGTCAGAAAGGGAATTTAAAACAGAGGTCACATTTTTAAACTCCACATACTGTTCAACTAAGACCTGGTGTAGGTCACCAAATGATGACAAAAATAAATACTCCCTTGAGAAAGATTAAAGTTTGGTGCTAGCTGTTATGATGGAAAATTCTGAGAGGTAATGTGAAGGCACAGCTATAAGGGAGAAAGTTTAATGGAGATGTGCAGGGCAAGGTTTATTTCAGACGGAGGATGGTGGGGGCCTAGAGCAGACTGCCAGGCGTGGTGGTGGATGCCGATCCGATAATGGTGTTTAAGGGGCTTTTGGATAGGCACATGGATATGCAGGGAATAGAGGGATATAGATCATGTGCAGGCAGATGAAATCAGTTCATCTAGGTATCATGTTCTGCACGAACACCATGAGCTGAATGGCCCGTTCCGGTGCTGTACTGATGTTCTGTACTACAACAATATTCTCTTTGTTAGATGAAGCATACAGGATAATTTTATAAGATCATAATGCAAGAAAATAATTATTTACTACCTAATTAAAGTAAAAAGTCATATTAAGACACGTAAATTGGGCAAATTTAATGAATCACTGAATCTCTATAATACTAAAACTCCTATTGTTTGTGTTTGTGCCGACTATGTGTCAATCTGCTTTTCCTATCTTCTTCCAAATGCTAGGCCACAGCCATCCCATTTTCACATATCCTACTCACATTTTTCCCGTCGTGGTGATAAACATCTTCCCATCGCATTCCCATCTATATTTTCGATGATATGAATCCTCTAAATTTTAAAAACAGCCCCAAAAAACGCACCCATTTCGGAAAACAAACCCGAGTGATGTCACAATGCACTCGCAAGACAGGATGGGACCCTCCGGGATGGAGGGGCACTCCAGCGTTCGTGCGTGAGCCAAGCCCGGGGCTTGGATGGGGCCGTGATCTGGGCTGAAAAAGAAGCTTCCGCTGGAACCAAGGACGTGCCTGGGTCCGGGGTGAGGGACGGGCCCAGAGCCCAGTCGACGGCTGAGCTGACGGCTGGAGTCTACAGCCTGGCTCGGGCCGAGTATGAGAACCAGGCCGAGTTTCAGGCCTTGTGCTGCTCTACGACCTGGGTAGGTCCTGGGGCAGGGAATGGGAGTGAGGAGAGGAGGATGAGAGAAATGAGGATGAGGGAGATGGGGTGGGGAGTGGGATGGTAGAGGGAGATGAGGAGAGGGAGATGGGGGTGGGGTGGGGAGGAGGGAGATGAGAAGGGGTGGAGGAGGGAGATGCCCCCTCCCTATCTACCCGCACTCCCACCCTCTTTACCCCCCTCCACCTCTACCCCCCTCCTTCTCACTCCCTTGCCCTATCCTTCTCTACCCTCCATCCCACTCTAGCCCCTTCCTCTCTCTCTCTCTACCAATCTCCCTCTACCCCCCTCGCTCTCTGCCCCTCTCCCTCTACCCTCCATCTCAACTGCCCTCCCATCCCTCTCCTTCTCTACCCCCCTCCCCATCCCTCTCTACTCCACTACCTCTCCCTCTCTAACCCCCTTCTCCCTCTCTACCCCCTCCCTCTCTGCCACTCCCTCTCTCCCCACCTCCCCTTCCCTCTCTACCACCCTCCCTCTCTAGCCCCCCTCCATCTCCACCACCCCTCCCCCTCCACCATCCCTCCCTCTCTACCCCCCTCCCTCTCTAGGAATTGAAGAGGGAGGGTGAAGAGGAGGAGCAGAGAGTGCTGGGGAATGAGGAGAAATGAGCCGCACCTGCGCGGTTGGGGGCTATGCGTGAGTGGTGCAATATTGCGTTGGGGGAACGGCTTGCGTTGGGGGAACGGGTGAGTGGTTGAATCTTGCGTTGGGGGTGCAGACCCAACGGGTCTGCGCTTGGTCTAGTATTTTCTAAAATTCTTCCTGGATAGGTTGCTATAAGATGGAAATGGATGCCAAAAGCAGCAGTACACATTTGTAGGCAAGTGGAAATAAAACGGAACTAAACAGCTGTGCAATGAACGGAATGGAAGCACTCACTTTTGGGATTAAGAAGCAATCAAATGGAATGAGAGAAAAGCGATCTGTCAAAGTATGAAATGAAAAAATGAAAGGGAAGATTATGTGGATGGAATAGAATTGAAAAACCTTTTGGAACACATTCATAAAATACAAGCAAAATAATTATGCAAGATATTGCAAATCAATGTACAGTCAACGGCAATGGCACACCATGGAAATCTGTTTCCCAGTCTTTCTCTTTAGCTTAACATGCTAAAACAGCATCCATTTGCAGTGAAATTCTTCATTGATATTCAGATATAAAACGGAGATTGAGCGATATATTTGAAGTGCAAGAATTCATCATACAAATTAAACTGCTTGCAAGAAATAGCTGCAAGTAATGCTTTCAAACCTGATTATTTTTAATTTTGCTCTGAATTATAACAAATCTTGAAACGTGTTAAAATCAGTACTCTATTCTTTAAAAATAGTAACATTTGTAGCTTCAGATGTCACATTGAAGCTGCAAATAAAGACAATACTGCGGAACCTAAGAACAAAAAAACCCAGCAATACTGAAAATCCAAACTAAAATGCTTAACAGCTCAGGCAACGCTTTGGAAAATGAGACAGTTAATTTCCAGAGTAGAAATTATGTTATTAGACTTAACAGGATGCAATAGACACTGGATCCCACGCTGCAGATAGAAAGGCATTATATGCACAGCTGTCTAAGAATTGGTGTTGTTCATACCAAATCAAATAAAGAATTTCTGGTGCTTTCTCATTTGGATTAATTTAAGTGAATAGCATTCTATTCTGACGCTATTCAAGAGTATTTGATTGGCATCTATCATCTGCTTTCCCAGTATTTCCACAAGGTAATTGGTTGTTATTTGCAACTGTGTCAAAGTAAAATCAGTGACAATTTTCAATGTATATCTCCCAACAAAATAATTGCCTGTAATATATATTCTCCAGCTCCTTATATGTCCTCATATTCTATCAAATATGCAGAATATTTGGAATGGACTATCCACACAGATCCTTCTATGCTTGATAGACACAAAATGCTGGAGTAACCCTGCAGGACAGGCAGCTGCCTGACTCGCTACTCCAGCATTTTGAGCATCTGGACTCCTTAGTAATGGCAAGATATTATATACATTGTGTATGCCAGCATGCAGTAGCTGCCTGAGGTCTCAGAAATTGAGCTGCCCAAGTTACTCTGAGTTACTGATTCAGTCTGAGCGGGAGGTCGGGTGGTTTTGCGGACCGGCTCGGCGAAACGATCGCCAAGCCTCCTACCACATCTGGCCTTCAATGCTCGGACCTGCTTGCTCCCACCTTTAGTAAGTGGCAAATTATTATATACATTGTGTATGCAAGAAAGAATTTCGACCACTGTGCTTATCCATACACCCGCTGGTTTCTCCATGTAACCCTGACAATCTGCAGTATTCCATTCCATTATTCTTCTGATTTATTTAGCTATTCCAGTAAACTAATTCATTAAGCAGCCTCGCTTGCAAGGCCTGCTTTTCTGTATCCTTGCTAACCAATGTATACTCCGATTTGCATGCCCCATTTCTAAAATGATAAACCAAGTGTAATTTATTCTAGTTCCCTTCAAATTTATTCGGTTTACTGTTGTGCAAGCTTTGTTTTCCTATTTTGATTCCATCTTCGTCGTCAATAACCCTCATCATACATATTCAGAAAATTGAATAAATATGAGAATATTTCAGTTTAGTTTAATGTCACGTGTACCGAGGCATAGTGAAAAGCATATGTTGCATGATAACTAGTCAGTGGAAAGAAAATACATGATTACTATTGTTCCATTTATAGTGTACTAGACCAAGTGGGACCCGTTGGGGGGGGGGGAGGCGCGGCATCACACTAGGTGGGCTGGTTCCTGTATGCAGGTCGGCACTCATCCCGGAGACATGCACCCCCCAGAGCCAATCACCCCCATCACCCGTTCCCCCAATGTAACTCGTTCGGCCAATGCAATATTCCACCAATCACCAATAACCCCAACTGCACGGGCACGGCTCATTTCCCCTCATCCCCCAACACACCCTCCCCCTTCTCTTCACCCTCCTTCTTCTCTCACCTCCTCCACTCCCTCCTTCACATCTCCCTCCCTCTCCTTTCCCCTACCCTCAGTCACACCCTAACTTCAGCCACTCCCTCCCATCCTCCATAACCCCTCCCTACCCCCTGACCCGTTGTGTCCCATTTCCCCAACACAATATTCCACCACTCACCCATTTCCCCAACGCAAACCATTTCCACCACTCACCTGTTCCCCCAATGCAACCTGTTCCCCCAATATAACCAATCCTTCCCACATGCGGGGTGGGGGGGGGGGGGGGGTGGTGGGTAGTCAGCCCTTCCTGGAGTTCGGCTTTTGGGTCGGCGTTGGCACACCTTCGAGCCAATCAATCCTTCCATGTGGGGCGGGTCGGGGGCAGTCAGCAAATCCCGGAGCCAATGAATGGACTCGACCTTTGGGTCGGCGTCGGTGATCCCTTGAGCCAATCTCTCCTTCCCGCGGGGGTGGAGCAAAAAATCTCACTCTCTCTTACTCCCCTTGAAGCAGCTGATCCCAATGTCTCTCTGTCACTCTCCCTCCCTCTCCTTTTCCCTGCCCTCTGTCACTCCCTTCCTCACCTCTCTCCTTTCGCACTGCTCAATAAAGTCAATGTTTAAGTAACATTTCTTCTCCTACCATCTCCCACTCCGTCTGCAGATGATACTAAGATAGGTGGTGTTGTGGATAATGAAGTAGATTTTCAAAGTCTACAGAGAGATTTGGGCCCTGGCAGATGGAGTTTAATGCTGTTAAGTTGAAGGCTACATCTTGGCAGGACAAATCAAAATAGGAAGTACATGGTAAATGGTAGTAAATGAGGAATGCCAGAGGGATCTATGGAATAACTGTGCATAGTTCCCTGAAAGTGAAATCATGTAGATAGGGTGGTAAAGAAAGCCTGCTGGCCTTTATAAATCAGAGCATTGAATATAGGAGTAGGGAAGTAATGTTTAAAATTGTTACAAGGCTCATTCCAATTTTGGTCGCCTAGTTATAGGAAGGATGTCAACAAAATAGAGAAAGTACAGAGGAGATTTACTAGAATGTTGCCAGGGTTCCAGCAACTATGTTACAGAGAAAGGTTGAACAAGTTAGGTCTTTATTCTTTGGAGCGCAGAATAAACTTGATTGAGGTCAAATGATTAGACAGAGACGTGGATACGTTTTTCCCATTCAAACAAGAGGGCATGACATGAGAATTAAGGGACAGAAGTTTCGGGGTAACGTGAGGGGGAACTTCTTTACTCAGAGGGTGGTGGCTGTGTGGAATGAGCTTAGTGGTTCGATTTTAACATTTAAGACTAAAGTGGATAGGTATATGGACGTGAAGGGAATGGAGGGGTATGGTCTGAGTGCAGGTAGATGGGACTAGGGGAAAAACAAACAAATGGTCGGCACGGACTGGAAGGGCGAGAGGGCCTGTTTCCGTGCTGTAATTGTTATATGGTTATATGGTTATAACTCTCATAGCTTCTGTATTGGCAGCAGAGATCCCTTTGTGATGTCATTTTCGGTTGTCGGAATCTTCACGGCAGCTTGTGTAAATGAGATCACATTGTGATTGGACTACTGTGAGATGCCATCATGATTTCATCACTGGAAACTGCTGGAATCATCTCCCACCTCACAGGCCGTTATTATTTTCAAAGTTGGCTTTTTTAAACCTTGAAATATCAATAATTTGTGAAATATAACACCAAATGTGAAGAAACTTAATACTAACGACCACGGGAAAAAGCTGAGTAAGATTCTGCAAAAATATTCACGCTATTGTGTACTATTTTGGCGTAGTTCCTGAGATCACAGACTAACAAGGCGAGACTTTTAATAATATACTAGGCCAACTGGGACCCGTTGGATCCATGTCACATGGGCGTCCTGGGCCCTCAATGTAACCCTGGGCCCTCAATGGGAGGCGTGGTTCCCCAATTTAAACCCGTTCCTGAACGTAAGATTCCCCTGCCTCCCTCAGCAGTGGACTTTAAAAAAACATTCCAATTGCACTTCCCCTGCCTGCCACAGCAGCTCCAATTGCAATACCAATTGGTCCTGCAATTGAGGGCCAAATGGCCTACTCCTGCACCTATTGTCTATTGTCCTCCCCCTCTGATTGAAGCACTTGCTGTGATATCTCATTGAGGTGAAAGGTTCAGAGTGTTCCTGTCTTGCAACTTTGTATCGAATTGTGTTGGAAGCTGACAGGAAGGATTTTACCTAAAAATCATCTTAAATTTGGCTTTTCTAAAGCTTTAATCATCAATAATGTGAAATATAGCATCAAATCTTAAGCGAACGTGATTACAGTGTGGAGGGCAAAAATGTGAGTCAGAATATGTAAAATTGTAAGTGCTAGCACATAGCGTTTTGATGAAAATACAAAACATACATACACGCATGCACACACACATACAATATGAGACTTTTAAAGGTATACTAGACCAACTGGGTGCATCGGGTCTCTGTCACATGGGAGGCCCGGTCCCAACCAACCGTTACCCAGTGCAATATTCCACCACTAACCCGTAGCTCCCACGGGAGGTGTGCTCCTCCAACTCAACCCGCTCCCAAACATAAGATACCAGCACTCTGCTGCCTCCCTCAGCAGTGGACTTAAAACAAAATTCCAATTGCACTTCCCCTGCCTGCCGCAGCAGTTACAATTGCAATAGAAATTAGCCCTCCCCCTCCAGTTGAAGCACTTGCTAAGATATCCCATTGAGGTGAAATGTTCAGAGTGTTCCCGTCTTGCAAGTTTGTATTGAAGTGTGTTGGAAGCTGGCAGGAAGCATTTTAACTAAAAATCATGTTAAATTAGGCTTTTTTTGAAGCTTTAAAATCAATAACATGATATATATCATCAAATCTTAAGTGAACCTGATTATAGTTGAGTGGCGGCGCTGCCTTGGCAGCTGCGGCTCGCCTGCCGTCCGTCTGTTTTTTAATTTATTTTTTGTTGTTTTCTTGTCCTGTTTTAGCGTGCTAATTTGAGTTATTATATTGTGTATGTGTGTGGAAGGGGTGGGAGAAACGTTTTAGTCTCTTCCTTCGGGGGGACGCGACTTTTCTTGTCGTATCCCCCGTCTCCGCCTCCGTCTGCGCTGAGGCCTAATAGCAGAGCTGGCAGCCTCCAACTGCGACTGACTCCGAGGCTCCGGAGGCAGAGCCAGCCAGCATTTACCAACGTGAGGCTGGCCGACTTCGGGGCTGTGGTGGTTCAGGCGTTCCGGCGGCCCGACGCGGAGCTGTGGCGGCTTTCCGGTGGTGGTGGCGGCGGCAGCGACTTCGGAGGCCCGGCCGCGGGCCCAGTGGACGACATCGTCGGGAGCTCGCAGGTCACAGGTTCGTGACCTGTTTTTCCGCTCCCGCGGCAACAGCTGCGTCCGCTGGACTGGAGGGCGGCGGCTTCGGCAGCTTCGCGGAGTTAAACCAGCCCGTTCGCGAGCACGGTTCAGCCGCGGGACGTATTTACTCTACATCAAACCGGTGGGGTCCCAACATCGGAGGCCTGGATCGCCTCGGCGCAGGAAGAGGAAGAACAAGAAGGGGAGAGACAAAGACTTAAGATTTTAACTTCCATCACAGTGAGGAGGTGTCTGGTGAACTCACTGTGGTGGATATTAAATTTGTGTTTATTGTGTGTTTTGTTATTTACTATATGTATGACTGTAAGGCAACAACATTTTGTTCAGATCAAAAGGTCTGAATGACAATAAAGTTTCCATGATTCCATTATTCCATGATAAAGCCTGGAGGGCAGAAATGTGAGTCAGAATATATAAAAATGTAACCGTGTAGTGTTTTGAGGAAGATACAAAACATACATACATACATACAGACACATACAAAACATACATACATACATACAAAACTGCACACAATACTCCAGGTGTGGTCTCACTACAGCCCTGTACAACTGCAGAATGACCACTTTGCTCCTATAGTCAACTCCCCTTGTTATGAAGGCCAACATGCCATTCACTTTCTTCACTGCTTGCTATAACTGCATGCTTACTTTCATTGACTGATGGACAAGGACACCCGATCCCATTGCCTATCCACATTCTCCAGAGACACTGCCCGACCCGCTGAGTAACTCTAGAACTTTGTGTGACTTTTTTTTTAAATTAAAGGGCTAAGGTTAATTTGCAAGCCTCTGGTAAATATGAACACTGAGCCAGCAGGGTTGTGCAAAAGCCTGCCCAGGTGAAGCACAGTCTTTAGAAAAGCCTTTCAAAAAAAAGTGTCTCTTCAGCACTCACTGTGTCCATCTTTCCTTTCTCATTTCCCTTTGTAGCTGATAGTAGTGGAAACCTTCATTGCTGCTGCCGCAACTCTTCCACTGGCTTCCCCATCCACAAGGAACTAACAAGATATCAACCTTGGGAAGTTAGAGAATGTCTGGTTGAAATATATGAATCATTCTTAGCCATGAGTGAGCTACTGGAAGACTAGATAGTGGCTCAGTGGTTTCACACATAGACCACAATGCTGATATATTGGTTCAAGTTCAAGTTCAAGTGAGTTTATTATCATGTGTCCCTGATAGGACAATGAAATTCATGCTTTGCTTCAGCACAGCAGAATATAGTAGGCATTGACTACAAAACAGATCAGTGTGTCAAACTGATGAAGTACAAATAACAGATAATGGGTTATTAATGTTCAGAGTTTTGTCCGAGCCAGGTTTAATAGCCTGATGGCTGTGGGGAAGCAGCTATTCCTGAACCTGGTCGTTGCAGACTTCAGGCTCCTGTACCTTCTACCTGAAGGTAGCAGGGATATGAGTGTGTGGCCAGGATGGTATGGGTCTCTGATGATACTGCCAGCCTTTTTGAGGCAGCGACTGCGATAAATCCCCTCGATGGAAGGAAGGTCAGAGCCGATGATGGACTGGGCAGTGCTTACTATTTTTTGTAGTCTTTTCCTCTCCAGGGCACTCAAGTTGCCGAACCAAGCCACGATGCAACTGGTCAGCAAGCTCTCTACTGTGCACCTGTAGAAGTTAGAGAGAGTCCTCCTTGACAAACCGACTCTCCGTAATCTTCTCAGGAAGTAGAGGCGCTGATGTGCTTTCTTGATAATTGCATCAGTGTTCTTGGACCAGGAAAGATCTTCAGAGATGTGCACGCCCAGGAATTTGAAGCTCTTGACCCTTTCAACCATCGACCCGTTGATATAAACGGGACTGTGGATCCGCATCCTATTCCTTCCAAAGTCCACAATCAGTTCCTTGGTTTTGCTGGTGTTGAGGGCCAGGTTATTGTGCTGGCACCATATGGACAGTTGCTCGATCTCTCTTCTGTACTCCGACTCATCCCCATCAGTGATACATCCCACAACAGTGGTGTCGTCAGCGAACTTGATGATGGAGTTTGCACTATGACCGGCTATGCAGTCATGAGTATAGAGTGAGTACAGCAGGGGGCTGAGCACGCAGACTTGAGGTGCTCCCGTGCTGATTGTTATCGAGTCTGACACATTTCCACCAATACGAACAAACTGTGGTCTGTGATTGAGGAAATCGAGGATCCAATTGCAGAGGGATGCGCAGACGCCAAGTTCTGCGAGTTTGGTAACAGCTTGGAGGGGATGATAGTATTAAATGCCAAGCTGTAATCAATGAATAACAGCCTGACATATGAGTTTTTGTTGTCCAAGTGGTCCAGAGCGGAGTGGAGGACCAGCGAGATCGCATCCACTGTTGATCTGTTGTGGCGGTAAGCAAACTGCAGTGGGTCCAGGTTTTGGTCAAGGTAGGAGTTGATTTGCTCCATGATCAACCTCTCGAAGCACTTCATCACCCCAGGCATTACTGCCACAGGTCGATAGTTATTGAGGCATGTCACCTTTATCTTCTTGGGCACTGGTATAATTGATGCCCTTTTGAAGCAGGTGGGAACCTCAGACCTCAGAAGTGAGAGTTTGCACATGTCTGTAAAAACTCCAGCCAGTTGGCCCGCACAGATTTTTAGTACACGACCAGGTATACCATCAGGTCCAGGTGTTTTTCGAGGGTTCACCCCTCTGAAGGATTTCCTGACATCGGCCTCTGTGACTGAGACTGAAATACCATCACTGTGATGCAATGGGGGCTCGGGAAGGCACATCGGTGTTCTCCCTATCAAAGTGTGCGTAAAACGCATTGAGCTCATCAGGGAGTGTTTTTTCGCCGATATTCGAGCTGCCTCCTGATTTCGCCTTGTAGGATGTGATTGCATTCAGGCCCCGCCACAGCTGCCGAGCATCTGTCTCATCCTCCAGTTTGGAGCAGGTCCCTTTTGGCCTTTTTGATGGCCTTACCAAGTTCGTATCTGGACTTCTTGTAGACCACTTTATCATCAGATATGAATGTCCGTTGTCTGGTCTTCAGAAGAATGCGGATCTCAAAGTTGATCCAAGGTTTCTGATTGGGAAACACTCGGAAGGTTTTTGTGAGGATGCAGTCCTCCACACATTTCTTAATGAAGTCTGTAACGACTGTTCAAGTCTGTTGCCGAGTCCTTGAACATTGCCCAGTCTACAGACTCCATTAATGGAATCAAAAGATATGGTTTTGGTGAAGGAAATGGTGCAACTCCAGCAATTATCTAATTGAATGACAGTGCAGGCATGAGGGCTAATGACATCGTCTTGTACTTGTGTTCGTGTTCTGACAATATTTCTCGTTTCCCTTTACCGTGACTTTAAGTCTGAAGTAGGGTCTCGACCCGAAACATCACCCATTTCTTCTCTCCAGAGATGCTGAATGTCCTGCTGAGTTACTCCAGCATTTTGTGTTTAGCAGGTGACAAAGATAGATCCGTGGGCACCTCAGATGTAACAGTGTTAGCACAAGAAAAGCATGCGTTTTTAGTTTAATTTAGAGATACAGTGCGGAATCAGGCCCTTTGGTACACCGAGTCCGGACCTATCAGTGATCCCCGCACATTAACTCTATCCTACACTCACTAGGAACAATTGACAATTTTACTAAGCAAATTATCCTACGAACCTGAACTTTTTTCAAGTGTGGGAGGAAACTGGAGATCATGGAGAAAAACCATGCAGGTGATAGGGAGAAGGTACAAACTCCATACAGACAACATCCGTAGTCAGGATCGAACCCAGATCTCTGTGCACGGTAAGGCAGCAACGTTACTGCTGCCGAAGCTTTGCGGATATTTCTCCAGCTCTGACTGGATTGATAAGAATGGGACCAGCTGAATGTCGGTTCACTCAGCTGAATAATAAAAGGGAGTGGAGGACACTGTTGTTGTCAACCTTGCCAAATGCTCCAAGCAGGGTGAGATGGATACAGAGAGGTAGATTCCCTCAGTCAAAGTCATGCAGGGTACAGTTAGGAACATCAACAAAAATTACTATCAATTTAGAATTGTTGTTATTGTTTAGGTACAGGAGAACAATTGCATCCTGGTTTGAAGCTGAATGAATTAAAGTAAAGACCAATTGTAGGAACGTCTATGCAGCACATCTGTTTGCCATCATGGAATCCAACACAGTCAATCTGTTTACAAACCAGTTGGGAATTTTCTTGTTATTTTCAAAGCAGTTTCATATCAATACGATTCTCCAATTCCAATATGTTCTCAATGCACCATTGCACAACTTGGCTCATCTGACATAAAGGAGATGGGCAGGCTGCCATGGCACTGTTGGCTCAAGACAAAATGCCATTAGTGATGTGTGATTGTTGAGAGGCTTTGTTTCTTCTGTTCTCAAATGGTAAGGCTTGAGTTTCAATTTAGAGCAATCTCATGGAATGAGAAGGCGTAAACAAACTATAAAATGCATTGTTTTCTGTCTCCTTTCTCGGTTCCTTGCTGTTAAAGCAGTTGGTGTTATTTTTCAGATCTGGATCATTAATCTCAAAGTTTGACTTTGAACCGATGACAACCAGTTAATCATTAGTCTTTAAAAATCTGAGTTGGGTTCTTGGTAGTGTGTGTAGGAAGAAACTGCAAATGCTGCTTTAAACTGTGTCTGAAGAAGTCTGAAGAAGGGTCTCGACCCATTCCTTCTCTACAGATGCTGCCTGTCCTGTTGAGTTACTCCAGCATTTTGTGTCTAACTTGGTATTGTGTGATTGCTACATACACCAATATAAATCACAGTATTTGAGGGAAAACCTGAAGGGGGCATTCCAATTCTGCAGAAGGTTTGGAAGTATTTTTTTCACTCAGATAACTATTGATCTAGTTTGAATACAAACTACAAAACAGAATTACAAGGAACCTTTGTTTATGTTCAGGAATGCTCAAATATCCTTGGGCCCTATCTTTGCTTTTTTAATTGTTCAAATGTATCCCCTAAGCTGACACAGATTTGGACATTTGAACTTACTGTCCCCTTCGCTATGTTCTAAAGCAGCTGTGTTTTATTTTATTGGGTCCGTATACGTGTGTGTATTTTAGACTATTGCATTATTTAAGAATTTGCATTATTATTTCTATGAAGGAAGAACCAAGCATTCTTGATTAGTACTAGTGTCAGGTGTTCAGGAGAAAAGGCAGAAGAATGGAGTTTAGAGGGAGAGATAGATCAGCAATGATTGAATGGTGGAGTAGACTTGATGGGCCGAAAGGCCTAAATCTGCTCCCATAACATTGACATATGAATTTATGGATGTTACTCTAAAGGTGATAGGGCAATCAAATGTATGGAAGAACTGATCTGGAAGCTTTATTAAAATTTAATAAACTTCTAATTGGGGGTAATTTCAATACATTGGGCAGCACAGTGGCTCAACAGTAGTGCCTTACAACGCCAGAGTCCCTGGTTAAATCCTGATTGCGGGTGCTGTCTGTACGTAGTTTATACGTGGGGTTAATTCACTTCAATAAGTTGTAAAACAGTCCTTCGTGTGTGCATGTTAATGTACGGGGTTATAGATGTTCCATTGTTACATTTCAGATCCCTTCAGAGGGAAGGTTTGGCTCTGAAGAAGGGTCTCGACCAGAAACATTGTTTACATATGTATACATACCATATGAGGCTTAGTATTTGACAAGAGCAGGAAAATCAGTCAAAAAGAAACAGTGCTTGGCACAAATAAACTGTGAAGTTACTGATGCTAGGCATTTCACCTTCTCAGCATGGGCTGTAACCTGACAAAGTAAATTGTCAGGTCTTTATCGAACTTGTCCCATCTTACTCCCCAGGCTACTTACTTTACTGAGCTAGGAAAAGTCATTTCCAAACAAGATTATTTTAAAAAGAATTGTCTTCCCTTTGCAGCATATCGCCTTCTAATAAATTTGAGTGAGCTGTGTGTTGGGAATTTTGGATAAAATTAATGCACGGTATTGATGCTTTTTGCAACTGAAGTTGAACCAAAGCTATCAAAGTAAAAAATAATTAGAAGAGGCTCTTCAACGAATTGTATTAGTCACAATGATTAATATTGTGCCTTGCTCCTTGAACAATTTTGATAACACTGGTTGTCAAGTCGTGGTAATGTTTCATATTTATTCCAGGGATGTTGTGCATTTATCCTTTGTGTCTTTTAGATGAGATTAGACTAATTGGGACCTGTTGGGTCCCATGTTCACACGAGAGGGCTGGTCCCCCAACGCAATATTCCACCTCTCCACCAATTCCAATATTGGTGGCCTGTTGCGGGGGGGGGGGGGGGGGGGGGGGGGGTGGAGGCCACCCAATTCAGTTGCATAGCATTTCAAACAGAGTGCAGGCCACCCAATTCAGTTTCATAGCATTTCAAGCAGCGGGCAGGCCACCCACCCAATTCAGTTTCATAGCATTTCTAGCAGAGTGCTGGCCAGCCAATTCAATTTCATGGCATTTCAAGCAGATTGGCAGCCAGCCAAATCAATTTCATAGCATTTCAACCTACTAACAAATCATTTATTGCAAGTGCATTGCAGACTCTCGGTTCAGTTGATTCACAGCTTAGAATCACAGTTGTGGACTCTCCCTTGCGATCTTCCAGAATGACTGACTCATGTCCAGGCATCCGGGGTTTTATAGTCCTGCCCCCCCCCCCCCGGAAGGGGCGTTAACTTCATCGTGGTGATTGACAGGCAAGAGGACCAATCAGCTGATCTCAAGATTTTTTTATACACTCATAATTTTTTTTATTTTTCATCGATCGGAATAATCCTTGGGGCTGCCTCAGCGGTGGAGGACTGTGAGTAAGATGGCCAAAAATCATAGAGAGATAGGGTAGCGTTTTTTGTAAAATCAATGTACAGTGCAGACAGGAAGTGGTCAAGATGAGATTTTTAGTGTGAATACAAAAGAGATAGATAGTTAGATGTAGCTCTAATGGCTAAGGGATATGGGGAAAAAGCCAGAACGGGATACTGAGTTTGGATGATCACTGATCGGTGCTGGCTCGAAGGGCCGAATGGCCTACTCCTGCACATATTTTCTATGTTTCTATGTTTCTAACAGCGATTGAATGTAAAGTATCTCATTTTATTTTGAAGAGGAGCAGGGGAGTTATGTTCAAAACCTTAGACAAGATTTAACCTTCAACCAACAAGCTGAAAGTTAGCACACTGCTGATTGTGGCTTTGTGAAAATCAATTGCTACATCTTCTGAATTGCAACAAAAATTACACATCATTAAGTACTTCCTTGATTGTAAAATGTTTTCTCTGGCCATGAAAGTCATTTATAATTGTTAGTGTATAGAAAGGAACTGCAGATGTTGGTTTATACCAAAGATAGAGGCAAAGTGCTGGTGTAACTCAGCAGGACGGGCAGCATATCTGGAGAGAAAGGATGGGGGAGTCTCGGGTCAGAACAGTTCTTTAGACGCATTATAATTGTTAGTCCTTCTTTCGCAATAATCTTACTTTGGAAAGAAAATGCTCAACATGTGAGGTAATAACAACACAAAATATGGACGGCAATTCAATAGTGCACAATCGACCCATTAATATGTGTAGGAAGGAATTGCGGATGCTGGTTTGCACTGACGATAGACAACAAAATGCTGGACTAACTCAGTGGGACTGGAAGCATCTCTGGAGAGAAGAAATGGCGAAGTTTCTGGTCAAGACTGAGGTGAGAAAAAACGTTTTCACCCAGAGAGTTGTGAATTTATGGAATTCCCTGCCACAGAGGGCAGTGGAAGCCAAGTCACTGGATGGATTTAAGAGAGAGTTAGATAGAGCTATAGGGGCTAGTGGAGTCAAGGGATACGGGTAGAAGGCAGGCACGGGTTATTGATAGGGGACGATCAGTCATGATCACAATGAATGGCGGTGCTGGCTCGTAGGGCCGAATGGCCTCCTCCTACACCTATTTTCTATGTTTCTATGTTTCTATGAGACCCTTCTTCAGATTCAGATCTTCAAGTCTTCAGAACCGAAGAAGGGTCTCGACCAGAAACCCAATGATTATTATTGCAGTCAGGGTGTAGGATGAAAACCCTTGTTTCTTTCTGTTCTTCCCTCCTTGTACATACCTTTGCACGTGTAACAAATGTGGCAAATTAAATAGAGCTATATGTCTCAGCTGTTTCAACTCCGATAAAAACAAGCATTTTGTGATGTTGAACAAACTGCAGTGTAAACATAATGAGTTTCTGAAACATGTCTTTGTCAGTGATAATCCAAATGGGATATGGAGTTTATGGTAAGGAATGTGTAGTGAACACTGAAATGAAAGCAAAAATGAAAGCAAAACCCATTTCAGAGACAATGTTTCATGTCAATGACCCTTCCTCAGAAAGAGAAAAACCGAGAAACCTAATATGCTTTAAGTTGCAGAAAAAGAAATTGGGGAAGTGGAGAGAACAGAGGAAATGTCTGTGCAGATCAGGGCAGATGAAATGCAACAATGGTGGTGACAGAGGATGGTGAAGGCTGATCAAATGCAATGGGTATGACATAGAAGGAGATGCATGGGAAGATGATTGTAAAAAAGCTTGGAATGTGAGGTACAAAACATTGCAATTGTTAGAAATCTGATATAGAAACATAGAAACATAGATAAATAGGTGCAGGAATAGGCCATTCGGCCCTTTGAGCCTGCACCACCATTCAATATGATCATGGCTGATCATCCAACTCAGTATCCCGTACCTGCCTTCTCTCCATACCCCCTGATCCCTTTAGCCACAAGAGCCACATCCAACTCCCTCTTGAATATAGTCAATGAACTGGCCTCAACGACCTTCTGTGACAGAGAATTCCAGAGACTCACCACTCTCTGTGTAAAGAATGTTTTCCTCATCTCGGTCCTAAAGGAATTCCCCCTTATAACCATATAACATATAACCATATAACAATTGCAGCACGGAGACAGGCCCTCTCGGCCCTTCCAGTCCGTGCCGACCATTTTGTTTTCCCCTAGTCCCATCTACCTGCACTCAGACCATACCCCTCCATTCCCTTCACGTCCAATATACCTATCCACTTTACTTTTAAATGTTAAAATCGATCCTGCCTCCACCACCTCTGCTGGAAGCTCATTCCACACAGCCACCACCCTCTGAGTAAAGAAGTTCCCCCTCACGTTACCCGAAACTTCTGTCCCTTAATTCTCATGTCATGCCCTCTTGTTTGAATCTTCCCTACCCTCAATGGGAAAAGCTTATCCACGTCAACTCTGTCTATCCCTTTCATCATTTTAAAGACCTCAATCAAGTCCCCCCTTAACCTTCTGCGCTCTAAAGAATAAAGACCTAACTTGTTCAACCTTTCTCTGTAACATAGTTGCTGGAACCCTGGCAACATTCTAGTAAATCTCCTCTGTACTCTCTCTATTTTGTTGACATCCTTCCTATAACTAGGCGAACCAAAATTGTACACCATACTCCAGAATTGGTCTTACCAATGCCTTGTACAATTTTAACATTACTTCCCTACTCCTATATTCAATGCTCTGATTTATAAAGGCCAGCACACCAAAGGCTTTCTTTACCACCCTATCTACATGCGATTCCACCTTCAGGGAACTATGCACAGTTATTCCTAGATCCCTCTGTTCCACAGCATTCCTCAATTCCCTACCATTTACCATGTACGTCCTATTTTGATTTGTCCTGCCAAGATGTAGCACTTCACACTTATCAGCATTAAACTCCATCTGCCATCTTTCAGCCCACTTTTCCAAATGGCCCAAATCTCTCTATAGACTTTGAGAATCTACTTCATTATCCACAATACTACCTATCTTAGTATCATCTGCATACTTAACTTATCCAATTTTCCACCCCATCATCCAGATCATTGATGTACATGACAAACAACAGTGGACCCAACACAGATCCCTGAGGCACCCCACTGGTCACCGGCTTCCAACCTGACAAACAGCCACCCACCATTACTCTCTGACATCTCCCATTTCAGCCACTGTTGAATCCATCTTGCTACTCCGCCATTAACACCCAAAGATTGAACCTTCTGAACCAACCTTCCATGGGGAACCTTGTCAAAGGCCTTACTGAAATCCATATAGACAACATCCACTGCTTTACCCTCATCAATTTCCCTAGTTACCGCTTCAAAAAATTCAAGAAGGTTTGTCAAACATGACCTTCCAGGCACAAATCCATGTTGACTGTTCCTGATCAGACCCTGTTTATCTAGATGCTTATATATATTATCTCTAAGTATCCTTTCCATTAATTTGCCCACCACTGATGTCAAACTAATAGGTCTATAATTGCTAGGTTTATTCTTTGAACCCTTTTAAACAATGGAACAACATGCGCAGTACGCCAATCCTCCGGCACTATTCCCGTTTCTAATGACATTTGAAATATTTCTGTCATAGCTCCTGCTATTTCTACACTAACTTCCCTCAATGTCCTAGGGAATATCCTGTCAGGACCTGGAGACTTATCCACCTTTATATTTTTCAAAAGTGTCAGTACTTCCTCCTCTTTGAATCTCATAGTTTCCATAGCTACTCTACTTTTTTTCCCTTACCTCACAGAGTTCAATATCCTTCTCCTTGGTGAATACCGAAGAAAATAAATTGTTCAATATCTCCCCCATCTCTTTTGGCTCTGCAGATAGCTGTCCATTCTGGTTCTCTAATGGTCCAATTTTATCCCTCGTTATCCTTTTGCTATTAATATAGCTGTAGAAACCCTTTGGATTTACTTTCACCTTTCTTGCCAAAGCAACCTCATATCTTCTTTTAGCCTTCCTAATTTCTTTCTTAAGATTCTTTTTACATTCTTTATACTCCTCTAGCACCTCATTTACTCCATGCCTCCTATAATTATTGTAGATATCTCTCTTTTTTCGAAACAAGTGTCTAATTTCCCTTGAAAACCATGGCTCTTTCCAATTTTTACTATTTCCTTTCAACCTAACAGGGACATAAAGATTCTGTACTCTTACAATTTCCCCTTTAAATGTCCTCCATTTCTCTTCTACATCCTTCCCATGAAACAAAGTGTCCCAATTCACTCCTTTAAAATCCTCGCGCATTCACTCAAAGTTAGCCTTTCTCCAATCAAAAATCTCCACTCTAGGTCCTGTTCTGACTCGCTCCATAATTATATTGAAACTAATGGTATTGTGATCACTGGTCCCGAAGTGCTCACCAACGCATACCTCCGTCACCTGTCCTGCCTCATTTCCTAACAGGAGGTCCAGCACTGCCCCTTCTCTGGTCGGTACCTCTATGTACTGCTGCAAAAAACTATCCTGCACACATTTTACAAACTCCAAACCATCCAGCCCATTTACAGAATGTGTTTCCCAGTCTATTTTTGGGAAATTGAAATCCTCCCACAATCACTACCTTGTGCTTACTACTAATATCTGCTATCTCCTTACATATTTGCTCTTCCAATTCTCGCTCCCCATTTGGCGGTCTATAGTACAACCCTAAAAGGTGTTGCTACACCGTTCCCACTTCTCAGTTCCACCCAAATAGCCTCCCTAGACGAACCCTCTAATCTATCCTGCCAAAGCACTGCTGTAATATCCTCTCTGACAAGCAATGCAACACCTCCACCTCTGGTCACTCCAATTCTATCACCCCTGGGAAGCAACGAAATCCTGGAATATTTAGTTTCCAATCACAGCCCTCCTGCAACCATGTTTCACTGATTGCCACAACATCATATTTCCAGGTGTCAATCCAGGCTCTAAGTTCATCCACCTTACTTACAATGCTCCTAGCATTAAAATATACACATTTTATAAACCCACCATCCTTTATTCTCTGTCTATTATCTTTTTCATCTTTCTCGCCTACATTTTGGGTCCGAGTGCTTCCCTTCTGTGCCTCGTGCCCCACACCCTGTCCCCTAGCCCCCTCTACCTGAGTCCCTCCCCCAGCCTTTCTAGTTTAAAGTCTCCCCAGTAGCCTTTGCAAATCTCCCTGCCAGGATTATCCTTAGACTGTGACCCCTTGAAAGACAACGTTGGAAGGACCCAGATGGTCAAGCTGTTGAGGGAAGAGAAAAAAATAAAAGAGCTAACTGCAGATTGTTAGCTCATTTGTCATTAGCACTAGCTATTTCTGACACACTGAAAATGATGCTTCTCAGCAATTAAGGACACAAAGTGCTGGAGTAACCCAGTGGGTCAGGCAACATATCTGGAGAACATGGATAGGTGCCATTTCGGGTTGGAACCCTTCATCAGGCTGCAGTGATATTTTGTGTCGAAACCCTTCTTCAGACTCCGTCTACAACACTGTCTTTTTTTATATTGTGGTGTCAGCCTATACACGGGCCACTTATGCTTGAACCCTCGTCAGGAGATACGAGGGCAGGCACGTGACGTCATGGGCTAGAGGGAGTGTCCTGGTACTTAAGGTCATCTCACCTCGAGACCGTGAGAAGTCAACCGGTGGCTAAGCCCGAGTGAAACAACCTCGCTCAGCTACAGCGACAGCAACACAGTAATATAGTTAGCGCACCCACCTAACGTGTCACCACTGAATAGACAACCGTTTGAACCGACCTGACGTCTCACCTTTATTCACCACGTTTGGCGCCACTACAATATCCATGTTCTCCAGAGATGCTCTCTGACCCGCTGAGTCACTCCAGCACTTGTTGTCTTTTTTTTGTAAACCAGCATCTGCAGTTCCTCATGGCTACACTTATCAGCAATTGTTGAATTCAATGTTAAGCCCCAAGAGCTGTATCATGTCTCAATAGTAGGTAAGGTACTGTTGCTCAAGTTTATTATGATTTTTGGTGGAACACTAAAAGAGGATGTCCCATAATGTTCATTTAGTTTCTCTCCCTACAGATTTCCAGCATCTGAAGATTTTTGCTGTGAGTGTACTGACCACTGTTTGGAGGCCTGACAACACAGAGGATGCACGTGACTTGTCTATCAATACGATTTCCCTCAGAATTCATTTAAAAACAGCTTTTTTGTTAATTTCTTAAAAAAGCTAATTTGAGTCCCCTTTGTCATAAAGTCATACAGCATGCAAACAGGCCCTTTGGCCCAACTTGCCCACACCGCCTCACATGTCCCATATGGATTAGTCCCACCTGCCTGTGGTTGGCCCGTATCCCTGAAAACCTATCCTATCCATGCACTTGTCTAAATGTTCCTTAAACGTTGCCCCAACTACCTCCTCTGGCAGTTCGTCCATACACCAAGCTGCTATTGAAGTTATTTCTTTTGCAGCCATTTTTTGAGAAAAGAAATTGACATTACTGGAATTTTATTTCTGCCGCTATTCATGAACCTCGAAGTCAAATTCAGCGTGTCTGCAATGTGTGAAAAGTAGTTTGAAGGATGCGATAATAAGATGTGTGTATAATGATTATGTGGTTATTTAAAGCTCCGTGCTGTATGTTTTCCTGCAAATGTGATAATTTTCTTGGTGTTAGTGCTGAGTACAAAATCAGGGATTGCAAATCCTCTGATCTTGAGGGATGCCAGTTAACAGAATCAATCCTGTGGGCACACGGATGATGAATCGCCCTGGGGGATACCATGATAGAACTTAGCCGTCGCTTTCTTTCATTGTGAAACAATATGGTCTTCTGAGAAAAGGGGATGATTACAAAAGAGAAGGTGACCTGAAGATTTACACGTGAAGAGAGGTACTGTGCGAGTAATCACAGGGGATGTGACAAGCTCATGAAGAGCGCTGTATGGCAGCAGGGGAGTCGATTATTTTACTGTGTATATTTGCTGAAGATGTATGATAAAAATAAGATTGCACAGAGGATAACAAGTATAGGATTCTCAAAATAATCCAGTGGCTCACAGATATCGGCAGTCAACAATGAAGTGTGTGTACACATGAAGAATCAGAGGCAGCCATTTTCTATCACCCTGGAAGTGCCTTGAATGAGCTATCTGTGTCCATTGTTAATATCTTAATAATAAGTTCAATCTCATGCCAGTTTGTGGTAGTAGTAGGAGTTAAGTATATAGAAAATTGCTGCAAGCTCAACAAAATAAATCTGATTTAGGGACACAAGAGATGGGAGACGCCAGAACCTCGAGAATGACATAAATAAACTGTTGGAGGAACTTAGCAGATCAGGCAGCATCTGTGAATTTAGTTTAGAAATACAGCACGGAATCAGGCCCTTTGGCCCATCGAGTCCATGCCCACCAGTGATTACCACACATTAACACTATCCTACACACACTAGGGACAATTTACATTTATACCAAGCCAATTAACCTACACACCTGTATGTCTTTTGAGTGTGGGAGAAAACCGAAGACCTTGGAGAAAATCTATGCAGTCACTTGGAGAACATACAAACTCTATGCAGACAGCACCCGTAGTCAGGATGGAACCCGGGTCTCCAGCGCTGCAAGTGCTGTACGGCAGCAACTCTACTGTTGCATCACCTTGCCACCCTGATGGACGATGGACAATCATTGTTTTGCTTCACGACCTTTCACCTTGATTAGGTGAAATAGGTTGATCAATCCACAAAAAGGCCTTTGAACCAAAATGTAAACTCTCCATTTCCTTCCATACATGTTGCCATACATCTGAACTATTTGTGAGTGCAGAACATATGTTCACCATCTTTATGCATTCTTTGCAATTAGCCATGATGTTTGCATTTAGAATAATAGAGTGATAGAGACATTCCGTACATTCAGAAACAGGACCACTGGCTCCATGCCAAACATCAGCCACCCATTTATACTAATCATATATATACATATTTTATTATCCCTGTAAATAAGCTCTTCCAAGCTCCACCCCCCACCCCCCGTCTAGTTCAGTTAATAAACCACTGATTCAAGCACTGGAACGACTAATATTGATTTTTGGCTAGGACAACAAATTGCCCTATAAGATACCTAAACGACTGCAGGTTCGATCCTTATATCTGCTTGGCCAAGCGCTTCAGCCTCATGCAAGCAGAATCACTCCAAAAGGTCACGCACCATGAAAAGACCTCATGGGGGGTGCCTTTTATAGGTCCCCAAACCTTGAGGGGCCGAACTACAGAAGGGTGGTCTATTTACAATCCAATCAAACATAACAAATTACAACAATACATTATTGACAGTTACACAGACCAATAACAGAATTCCCGTTACGTTGTTGCAGGAGAAGCTTCTAGAAGAAGCTAACAGCTTGAAGAATGCAACATTTACCCTGGGATTTAAACAAACCAGACAGGACTTAAATTTCAACCAATCAACAATTAACAGGGTAACTGTCTCGCAACATTATTTACAATATGTACACTTAGTTTGCATTTAGACAATTAATAACTTCATGCATTTTACATTTCCTAGGATGTCCTCTGCAGAAATCCCATCCATCTGTCAACTGATTATGCAACACTGATGAGGGCCCTAGACTTACTGCCACCATTCAGAAGCTTGTCTTATTTCTGCAGAGCACACCAGACTTGACCAAAATGGCCTAGCAATACATGAGTCCTTACTAAATTTTGGGTACCATGGCTGCTTGGTTTCAGCCAGGATTAACATCCCCGCCTACTTTCTCATCAACTCACCAGATTCTACCACTCACCTACACACTAGGGGTAATAGAAAGTGGGCAAGTAATCTACCAACCAACACATCTGTGGGATGTGGCAGGAAACCGGAGCACCCAGATGAAATGTACATCACGAGAACAATGTGCAATCTCCATATGGACAGCATTGGAGATATTAGTATCTGTTTACTATTCTCATGTGTACTGAGATACAGTGAAAAATGTTGTGTTATGTGCTATCCAGACAGATCATACCATACATGAATAAAGAGGGTAGTCCATAAGATAAATTAACCAGAAATCAGAAGATAGTGATACAGCTACAGATAAATCACAAATAAAAAAGAAGGGCTAGGGCTGCAACAAGGTAGATTTGAAGATTGGGAAACCATCCTGAGCATATGAGAAGGAAGGAACTGCAGCTGCAAGTTTACAGCAAAGATTGACACAAAATACTGGAGTTACTCAACGGGTCAGGCAGCGTCTCTGGAGGAAAGGAATAGGTGACGTTTCTGGCCAAGACCTTTCTTCAGACCAGTCTATTCTCCAGAGATGCTGCCTGACATTCTGTCTTCTGAGCATATGAGAGGTCCACTCAAGAATTGGATAACAATGGGGGTAATCTTGAATCTCGTGGTAAGTATGTTCAAGTGTTAGTATCTTCTGCCCAATTGGGAAGGGGGAAAAGGAGAATGACTCGGGTTTGTGTAATCCTTGATAATTTTGGGTTTTTTTTCGAGGTAGCATGAAGTGTAGATGGAATCGATGGGGAGGGAGATTGGTTTGTGGTGGGGAGCAGGTACACAGTTTTCTGGCACAGTAAAACAAGAGCTCTACTGGAAATGACTTCACTGCCCCTATATCACCCCAACTGCACTGCCCTTAATCACTTTTCATATTTCCATGGAAGAAATATGGCAGCACAATGGAGTAACTGTAGAGCTGTTGCCTTACAGTGCCAGTGATCCGGGTTCGATCCTGACTATGTTTTCAAGAGAGAGTTAGATTTAGTTCTTAGGGCTAAGGGAATCAAGGGATATGGGATAAAAGGCAGAATGGGGTACTGATTTTGGATGATCAGCCATGATCATATTGAATGACGGTGCTGGCTCGAAGGGTCGAATGGCCTACTCCTGCACCTATTTTCTGTTTATATATTTCTATGCTGTCGGTACGGAGTTTGTACGTTCTCCCTGTGACCGCGTGGGTTTTCTCTGAGTGCTCCAGTTTCCTCCCATACTCCGAAGACGTACAGATTTGTAGGTTAATTGGTTTTGGTAAAAATTGTATATTGTTTCTAGTGCATAGGATGGTGTTAGTGTATAAAGTGATCGCTGGTCGGTGTGGACTTGGTGGGCCAAAGGGTCTGTTTCCGCGCTATATCTTTAAAATCTAAAGTAAAGTCTAAATAGGTTGAGTTATTTGAGGAATGTGGAGGAGTCGCTGTGGTGGATGTTTATGCTAAAATATATTTGGTGTGTTTTGTTGCTTTTTATTCGTATGACTATGGCAAAACAAATTCCTCATATATGGTGCAAAACATACTAATAAAGTATGATTATGATTATGATTATGATTTTAGCTCATAAAATGAGAATTAAGCCATTTGTGGCAAAGTTTGTGGATTATATGAAAATAGGTGGATGGGTAGGTAGTGTAGAGAAAGCAGGGACTCTGCAGAAGGACCCACAGGTTGGGAGAGTGGGCAGAGAAGTGGCAGATGAATAAAGTGTAGAAAAGTGTGGAGTCATGCATTTTGGTAGCAGGAATAAAGGCATAGACTATTTTCAAAATGGGGTGAGAATCCAGAAATCGGAAGTGCAAGGGGATTTTGGAGTGCAGTTGCAGGATTCCCCAAAAAGTTAATCTGCAAGTCAAATCAGTAGTAAACAAAGCAAACTCAATGCTAGCATTTATTTCAAGAGGGCTTGTATACAAAAACAGGGATGTAATGTTGAGGCTCCATGTGGCGCTGGTAAATCTGATATGGAGACAAAAGAGGTGGGTGATGGTGAAATCTGCAGTGAAGAAAGCAAATGTCTGTGATGGGATTAGTTGAATTGGGTTAATCTGGTCATGTAATAGAGTTATGCTGAGAGCAAAAGCAAGGAACTGAACACGCTGTTTTACAAAACAAAGATGCAAGGTGCTGGAATTACTCAATAGCTCAGGCAGTGTCTCTCTGAACAGGGATAGGTGATGTTTTGTATTGCAGTCCTTCTTCAGACTAAAAGGTGAAGAAGGGTCCCGACCCAAAATGCCACCTATCCATGTTCTTCAGAAATGCTGCCTGACCTGCTGAGTTACTTCAGCACTCTGTGTCTCTTTATGCTGAGAGCAGCCTTCTCTACCTTAAGAAGACAATGGTGATAACTCTTCAATTCCTGCAACCCCACAGTCTACATTCTGAGGAAGGGTCCCGACGCGAAACGTCACCTATCCCTTTCCTCCAGAAAAGCTTCCTGACCCGCTGAATTACTCCAGAACTTTGTGTCTATCTATGGTATAAACAAGCATCTGCAGTTGTTTGTTTCTACACCTCTGCCAAATTACTATCCGTCTGCTCAACTTGTGCAAAGCCTGCAGATCTCACATATCACTCTCGGTCTCCACAGAGCTGGCGTGGAAGGAGGTTATGCTTGGCAGGAGACTGCCTAATGGGCCCGTCCCACTTAGGCGATTTTTTGGGCGACCACAGGCGACTGCTGCAAAATTTTCAACAAGTTGAAAATATTATGGTGACAGTGGAGACAATTTTTGCTGTTGTAGGTTGTCGAAGCTTGCGTATGTGTTGCTGTTGGTTGTCGTAAGTGCTGTCGTAGGTTGTCACCAGGTGTCGCAGGTAAATTCCATTAAAATTAGTCCCTGGCATTTTCCTAAAGAGTTGCCTAAGTGGGACAGACCCATAAGAAGTAAAGTAATCCCAATCCTTGCCTGACTGGCCTTGTCTCCTTTAGAAGTGAGTCAACTATGCAAGCCTTAACCCTGGCCAAGCCCCTCTGATCCATTACATCTATATTACTAAAACTAAGATCTTGACCGCCTTCGACTTTCTGTTTCGTGATTTCCGAGAGAACGGTGCCACTTACGGCCATCATTTTTGGCCACCTCCGCTGGACTGGACCAGAGGATTTTTCCCATCGATGAAAAATCAGAGAGTTATTAATCTTTTAAAAAATGTCACCATTCTCTCTGCTGCCCCTGCTGGAGGCAGGGGGGAGGGAATATAAAACCCGGAAGTGTCGTGCCTCACTCAGTCTCTGCGAGACGGAGGAAGTGAGAGGGTCACGGCTCTCTGAGCTGCGAATAACTCTGAATGCACGTCTACTCGACGGTGAGTCCCCTGGATGTGGTTGTAAAGTGGCCAAATAGTTTGCCTTTTTTTTAAGTTTGTTTTCAGAAAATGGATTGGTTGTAAAGAGGCTGCTGCCAAATTGATTGCCTTTTTAGAAAAAAGTTTGTTTTCAGAAAATGGATTGGTTGTAAAGTAGCTGCTGCCAAATTGTTTGCCTTGCCTTTTAAAAACGTTTGTTTTCAGAAAATGGACTGGTTGTAAAGTGGCTGCTGCCAAATTGTTTCCCTTGCCTTGCGTCATTTCCGGTTCGTGGCAAGATGGCGCTGACTGCAGAAGGCAAGGTGAAGACATTGTTGAATAATTCAAGAGAGCTAACTGTTCTATCTATGGTGAGTGTGTTTGTTGGATGTTATTTAAAGCACATTTTTGCTTCAGCAGCAGCAGCCTCTACAGGAGGCTTTAAACATTTGAATTATTCGGTTTACACACTGTATGTTTACCACGTTCTGAAGTTACTTGGCATTTTAGTATTGGTTGCGAGTGAGTGTGTGTGTGTGTATGTGTGTGTGTGTGTGTGTGTGTGTGTGTGTGTGTGTGTGTGTGTGGGTGTGGGTGTGTGTGTGTGTGAGTGGGTCTGTGTGTGTATGTGTGTGTGTGCGTGAGTGTGTGTGAGTGTGTGTGAGTCTGTGTGTGAGTCTGTGTGTGTGTGTGTGTGTATATATATATGTGCGTGTGTGTGTATATATGTGTGTGTATATGTGTGTGTGTGAGAGAGTCTCTGTGTGTGTGAGTGTGAGTGAGTATGTGTGTGTGATTCTGTGTGTGTCTATGTGTGTGTATGTGTCTGAGAGTCTGTGTCTGTGTATGTGTGTGTGACAGTCTGTGTGTGTGTGAGTGTGGGAGGTGGAGAGTGTGCGTGTGATCAACAAATAACAAATAGTACAAATAATATAGTCTTTCGTAGTTCAGAGCTTATTCCTTATGTTTAATAGCCTGATGGCTGTCAGGAAGAAGCTGTTCCTCAATGTGGATGTTACAGTTTTCAGTTTACATAAGTCATACGTGACTCCAGAAGTCAGGCATGTCAGCCAGTCCACAAGCCATGATTCAGTCTGTCAGTCCAGAGGTCATGAGTGAGTGAGTCAGTCCAGAGACCATGAGTTAGTCCCAAGGCAGTGAGTCCAGAGGCCATGAGTGGGTCGCTCACCGCCCTCCCCCCCCACCCCACCCCCACTGGCATCCCCAACTCAAGACTCTGCCCTCCGCCTGGCTATAGATGCTCCCCCTCCTGAAGCCGCCCCCATCCCCCGCTGCAGGACACCCCCTACCTCATCAGCCCACGAGAGCCCCCGCCTGAAGCCATCCCCCTCGCTCGACTGCAGGATGTTTGCCACCCTCCACCCCACCCGACAGCCCCCACCTCAAAAAAATGCTTTGCACCAATTCTTCAGAGGATTGAGAATTACAGCAAATTACAAATGCTCAATCTCTCTATATTAAAATATTAATCTCTTTTTTTTATCAACAGCAAATAGCCATCAAGAGGCAGTGAGCAGCAGAACACAACAAGAGACGCAACAAGAAAGAACTTAATAATTCTCATCTTTAACATTTAAATTGTTCTTATATTTTAAGAATCATTCACATTTTAAACTTTAATATACTCTTTTTCTGCTTTTTATGCCTATGCTCATCAAAATGGGAACCTAATAGGCAGGAATGGCTGCTCTGTGGGAGAGCCGCTAAGAGTGCATGGGGAGGTTGTGGGGAGATAGACTGAATGCATGGGGGGGGGGAGAGGATGGCAAGGAGCAGAGTGGAGGGATGAAGGGAGGAGGGGTGACTGAATGAACTGCCACCACACCAGCTGTGAGTGAATGCACTGCCAGCCCACCAGCTGTAAGTGACTGATCTGCCAGCCCAACAGCCGTGAGAGACTGCACTGCCAGCCTGCCAGCCCACCAGCCCCGAGTAAGTGAACTGCCTGCCCACCAGCTGTAAGTGACTGAACTGCCAGCCCACCAGCTGTAAGTGGCTGAACTGCCAGCCCACCAACCGTGAGTGACTGCACTGCCAGCCTACCAGTCCACCAGCCCCGAGTCAGTGAACTGCCAGCCATCCAGCCATGACTCACTGAACTGCCAGCCCAATAATCCATTCAGTCCACCCTCTCCCCCTTCTCTCTCATAGAGTCTGTCACCTGTTTTGGGCACAATTTCTGGCCAGCCTGCCAGGTCTGAGCCTTTGTAACTGCTAAATACTGCCAGACTCCTCCCGCTGTGACTGAGCTGCCAGAACCAAGAATCCATTCAGGATCATGCCCACGTCCATACTAGCCCCTCTGGAAACCTGATGGATAGAAAGTGGTTTTTTAAAATGGAAGAACTATGGAATAAATAAGATGGGTGATCTCTATAGGGAAAGTTTATTTCTTTCATTTCAGGAATTACAAACACAATTATGGATTACACTCAAAAGAGTACTTTAGATATCTACAAAATAGAGATTATGTTAAATCAAATACACCAGATTTTAGGAATAGAAAGACAGAAATTTTAGATGAATGTCTAAATAAACATCCGAATACAGAAAAATTATTATCATATATTTATAATATCTTACTGGAAAATGATTTACCAAATACGGAAAAATATAGACAAGCATGGGAAAACGAATTAGGTCAAACAATTAGTGTAGAAGTATGGAATGAAAGTTTACAACATATACACCATTGTTCATTAAATGCCAGACACTCCTTGATACAATTTAAAGTTTTAGATAGATTACACTTCTCAAAATCCAAATTAAACAGAATTTTTTCAAATGTTTCTGCTATACGTGATAAATGTCAGCAGTTAGAAGCTAATCTAACGCATTCATTCACAAAATGTACAAAAATTACTAATTTTTGGACAGATATTTTTAAGATAATCTCAAATGTAGTTAATGCAAATTTAACTCCAGACTCAAAATTAATCATATTAGGAATATTAGAAATGGATCAGCTACTAACAACACAAAAAATAATTTTTATTGGTTATAGTTTAATAGTTGGTAAAAAATTTATACTAAGATTTTGGAAAGGTCCTACATCCCCCACAATCAAAATGTGGATTACAGAAATGTCGGAGACACTTCACCTGGAAAGATTAAGACTTGTCCTAATGGACAGGCTAGATCAATTCAGAGGAATATGGTCTCCATTTATTGAATACTTAAAGGGTTAAGGTGGTCCGGTTCGAGGCCCTGACTGAAGCCTGAATGAAGGAATAGATGAAGAATTATATACAATAGACCACGAATATATCTCCAATGAAGAATATCTTGCTTAATACTCCACTCATTTTATTGATTTTTTATTTCTTTCTTATTTCTTTTTCTTTTTATTATTTCTCTTTACTTCCTACTGTTATAAAATAATAAAAAAATATAGAAGTATAAATAAGAATGACCGTAAATTTTAAAAATATTAAGAATGTATGTGACAAATAATATGTTTTTTTTTTTTTCGATTTTATATTATTTCTTCTTAATATGTATTTACTTCTAATAAAAATATTTTACAAAAAAAAACACAGAAGATTGCTTTAATAACGTAAATAGAACAGTACAGCACGGGAACAGGCCGTTGGGCACACAATATCTGCATCGAACATGATGACAAGTTAACCTAATGTTCTCTGCCTGCTCATGATCCACATCTCACCATTCCCTGTATATCCGTGTGAAGGTACAAGATGCTGGAGTGGCTCAGTGGGTCAGACAGCATCTTGGTGACATATTGGTTGAGCACCCACCACCTCTGTGAGTAAAAAATCATGGCCTGTACATTCCCTGTGACAAATAAAATTGACTTTGACTTTGACTTACATTTTCTCCTTTTGTAAACCAGCATCCACAGTTCCTTAGATAGACACAAAGTGCTGGAGTAACTCAGCAGGTCAAGCAGCATCTCTGGAGGAAAAGGATAGGTGACATTTTGGGTTGGGAGCCGTCTTCAGACCACGTATTCAGTCTTAATAAGGTTCCTGAGCTGAAATGTCACCTATCCTTTATCTCCAGTGATGCTGCCTGACCTGCTGAGTTACTCCAGCACCTTTGGTATAAACCAGCATCTGCAGTGCATTGTTTCTACATCTGCAATTCATTGTTTCTTTATAACCATGTGCTTTTTAATAGTTTCTTAAATGCCTATGTCATATCTGCCTCCACTTCAACCTCTGGCAGCATATTCCAGGCAACCACCACCTCCGTGTGTAAAAAATCTTGGCCCGTACATTTCCTGTGACGAATAAAATTGACATTGACTTAAATTTTGTCCCTCTCACCTTAAAGCTCTGTTCTCTAGTCTTTGACATCTCTACTCTGAGATAAAGGTTCTGACTGTCCACCCTATCACTGCCTCTCATAATTCTATATAGTTTTAATGTTTTTTGGATTTCTACAAAAACAGAGGGGATTTACCATGCATATTCATTGTCAAAATAGTGCGCGAGGAGTGATCGAATGGTTCAATAGTTCAATGGTACTTTTTTGTCACATGTATGTACCCAATTACAGTGAAATTATTTTTTTGCCTGTAGATCAGTGACAATTTTGCTATACATTAGGCAAAATCATACTAAATACAAGACTATTATCAGTAGACCTCACTGAGTCCATACACACGTGTCTCCGGGTTTTAGGTGCTATCTTGTACACTTTAAATACAATTTTTTTAAATGTTACTATCTTAGCTTGGCCATACAAGCTAACATTTAGCATGAGAGTCATTCTTCATGGTTTGCACTAAAATCTTCCCTCCATTGAAGATAACTGGTGAGCAGGTAGTGAAAATCTGAAATAAAATGAGAAAAATCTATAAATACTCACCATCTGTGGAATGAGAAAGAATTAATATTTCATGTTAGGCACAAAGTGCTTGAGTAACTCAGCGGGACAAGCAGCATCTCTGGAGAGAAGGAATGGGTGACGTTTTGGGTCGAGACCCTTCTTCAGACTGATATATGGGGAGAGGTGGATACATATATTCTATTACCCACTCTGTCCCTCCAGAGATGCTGCCTGTCCTGCTGCGTTACTCCAGCATCTTGTGTCTATCTTCTGTGCAAAACAGCATCTTCATACGTGTAATATTTCATGTCAATCGCCTTTCATGAAGAAAGGGAAAAAATTGAAATCAGGCATGTTTTAAATTGCATAGAGAGGGGAATGGTGGAATAAATGAAGGGAATGTTTCTGATGGAAGAGGAGATTTAAATTACACCAGTGGTGGTGTTGGCTGAAGGCAACCGTTAAAAGGTGCCAAAGGCAACTGTTAAATGAAAGCTGATGAAATCACAAAACAATGCAACCTGAAATAAAAGAGAGAATGCTGAAACTACTCAATAGGTCAAGCACGATCTGTGGAGAGGTTTGAAGAGCTATCATTGCATGCTGGTGAGTTTTCATCAGAACTGCCCAGTTCTAATGCAAACTGGAAGAGCTGGTTACCTGTTAAATTTAGTCCTGACACCTTTAGCAAGATGATTCTCCTCAAAACAACATTAGCTTTCATTGGAAGTAAGAGAGCAAAATAATAAACATAGAAACATAGAAAATAGGTGCATATTTGGCCATTCGGCCCTTCGAGCCAGTACCGCCATTCAATGTGATCTTGGCTGATCGTCCCCAATCAATAACCCATGCCTGCCTTCTCCCCATATCCCTTGATTCCACTAGCCCCTAGAGCTCTATCTAACTCTTTCTTAATTCAAGTTTCTGGATCATTGGGACCTCTTTTGGGGAAGGTGTGACCTGTACAAAAAGGAAGGGTTGCACTTGAACCCAAGGGGAACCAATATCCTGGCGGGGAGATTTGCAAAGGCTACTGGGGAGACTTTAAACTAGATTGGTTGGGGGGAGGGAGTCAAATAGAGAAGGCAAGTAGTCCGTTTGTGAGGCAGGAGGCAGAGAAGAGAAGCAGTCAGATGCAACACGTTGGGAGGAAAGAAGATAAAAATAACAAACGGAGAATAAGAAGTGGAGGGTTTCTTAAATGTGTGAGCAGAGAGACAGAGGGTTGTAAAATGAGGATAGGAGCAATAGGTAGCGAGGTGAAAAGTGGCAGGAAAACAAATCCAGGGCAAAAATCTAAAAGGGCCACTTTTCAACATAGTTGTAAAAGGGCCAAGAGTGTTGTAAAAACAAGCCTGAAGGCTTTGTGTCTCAATGCGAGGAGCATTCGTAATAAGGTGGATGAGTTGAATGTGCAGATAGCTATTAATAATTATGATATAGTTGGGATCACGGAAACATGGCTCCAGGGTGACCAAGGCTGGGAGCTGAACATCCAGGGATATTCAATATTCAGGAAGAATAGACAGAGAGGAAAAGGAGGTGGGTAGCGTTGCTGGTTAGAGAGGAGATTAACGCAATAGAAAGGAATGACATTAGCTTGGAGGATGTGGAATCGATATGGGTGGAGCTGCGAAACACCAAGGGGCAGAAAACGCTAGTGGGTGTTGTGTACAGGCCACCTAACAGTAGTAGTGGAGTTGGGGATGGCATCAAACAGGAAATTAGAAATGCGTGCAACGATGGTAAAACCGTTATAATGGGTGACTTCAATCTACATATAGATTGGGTGAATCAAATTGGCAGGGGTGCTGAGGAAGAGGATTTCTTGGAATGTATGCGGGATAGTTTTCTAAACCAACATGTGGAGGAACCAACGAGAGAGCAGGCTATTCTAGACTGGATATTGAGTAATGAGGAAGGGTTAGTTAGCAGCCTTGTTGTACGTGGCCCCTTGGGCAAGAGTGACCATAATATGGTTGAGTTCTTCATTAGGATGGAGAGTGACATTGTTAATTCAGAAACACGGGTTCTGAACTTAAAGAAAGGTAACTTTGAGGGTATGAGACGTGAATTGGCCAAGATGGACTAGCAATTGATTCTTGAAGGGTTGACGGTGGATATGCAATGGAAGGCATTTAAAGACTGCATGGATGAACTACAACAATTGTTCATCTCAGTATGGCAAAAGAATAAATCAGGGAAGGTGGCGCATCCGTGGATAACAAGGGAAATCAGGGATAGTATCAAAGAAAAAGATGAAGCATACAAATTAGCCAGAAAAAGCAGCCTACCAGGGGACTGGGAAAAATTCAGAGACCAACAGAGGAGGACAAAGGGCTTAATTAGAAAAGGGAAAATGGAGTATGAAAGAAAACTGGCAGGAAACATAAAAACTGACTGCAAAAGTTTTTATCGATATGTGAAGCGCAAAAGATTAGTTAAAACAAATGTAGGTCCCTTGCAGTCAGAAACGGGTGAATTGATCATGGGGAACAAGGACATGGCAGACCAATTGAATAACTACTTTGGTTCTGTCTTCACTAAGGAAGACATAAATAATTTACCGGAAATAGCAGGGGATCGCGGGTCAAATGAGATGGAGGAAATGAGTGAAATCCAGGTTAGCCGGAAAGTGGTGTTGGGTAAATTGAATGGATTAAAGGCCGATAAATCCCCAGGGCCAAACAGGCTGCATCCCAGGGTACTTAAGGAAGTAGCCCCAGAAATAGCAGATGCCCTAGTGATAATTTTTCAAAACTCTTTAGATTCTGGAGTAGTTCCTGAGGATTGGAGGGTAGCTAATGTAACCCCACTTTTTAAAAAGGGAGGGACAGAGAAAACGGGGAATTACAGACCAGTTAGTCTAACATCGGTAGTGGTGAAACTGCTAGAGTCAATTATTAAAGATGGGATAGCAGCACATTTGGAAAGTGGTGAAATCATTGGACAAAGTCAGCATGGATTTACGAAGGATAAATCATGTCTGACGAATCTTATTGAATTTTTTGAGGATGTAACTAGTAGAGTGGATAAGGGAGAAGCAGTGGATGTGTTGTATCTGGATTTTCAGAAGGCTTTCGACAAGGTCCCACACAAGAGATTGGTATACAAACTTAAAGCACATGGTATTGGTGGTTCAGTATTGATGTGGATAGAGAACTGGCTGGCAGACAGGAAGCAAAGAGTAGGAGTGAACGGGTCCTTTTCAGGATGGCAGACAGTGACTAGTGGGGTGCCGCAAGGCTCAGTGCTGGGACCCCAGCTATTTACAATTTACATGAATGATTTGGACGAGGGAATTAAATGCAACATCTCGAAGTTTGCGGATGACACGAAGCTGGGAGGCAGTGTTAGCTGTGAGGAGGATGCTAGGAGGCTGCAGGATGACTTGGATAGACTGGGTGAGTGGGCAAATGCATGGCAGATGCAGTATAATGTGGATAAATGTGAGGTTATCCACTTTGGTGGCAACAACAGGAAGGTAGACTATTATTTGAATGGTGACCAATTAGGAAAAGGGGAAATGCAGCGAGACCTGGGTGTCATGGTACACCAGTCATTGAAAGTAGGCATGCAGGTGCAGCAGGCTGTGAAGGAAAGCGAATGGTATGTTAGCATTCATAGCAAAAGGATTTGAGTATAGGAGCAGGGAGGTTCTACTGCAGTTGTACAGGGTCTTGGCGAGGCCACACCTGGAGTATTGCGTACAGTTTTGGTCTCCTAATCTGAGGAAAGACATTCTTGCCATAGAGGGAGTACAGAGAAGGTTCACCAGACTGATTCCTGGGATGGCACGACTTCCATATGAAGAAAGACTGGATAGACTTGGCTTGTACTCGCTGGAATTTAGAAGATTGAGGGGTGATCTCATAGAGACTTACAAAATTCTTAAAGAGTTGGACAGGCTAAATGCAGGAAGATTGTTCCCGATGTTGGGGAAGTCCAGGACAAGGGGTCACATTTCAAGGATAAGGGGGAAGTCTTTTAGGACCGAGATGAGAAAATCGTTTTTCACACAGAGAGTGGTGAATCTGTGGAATTCTCTGCCACATAAAGTAGTTGAGGCCAGTTCGTTGGCCATATTTAAGAGGGAGTTGGATGTGGCCCTTGTGGCTGAAGGGATCAGGGGATATGGAGAGAAGGCAGGTACAGGATACTGAGTTGGATGATCAGCCATGATCATATTGAATGGCGGTGCAGGCTCGAAGGGCCGAATGGCCTGCTCCTGCACCTAATTTCTATGTTTCTATGTTTAAGAGAGATGGGGAAGATTGTAGTGGGAGAGAGATGGAGAATTAAAGTGAAAATCAACTGGAGATTTATATTGGTTGCTAACCAGAAAAATGTTGCTTTCTAACTTATCTCCTGAGGTCAAATGTTAGCTCTCCAACATCCAATACATCCTTCAGGATCAATACAGCACAGGAAAGCACACATCTGCCTCCCATAGAAGAACCAAGATAGTCAGAGTATTTCATTGTCATATGCCCCAGGAATTGAATCAATAAAATTTAAAAAAATGCCATGCAGACATTTTTGTCTGGAGATTTTCTCTCTGTAGCTTTAAACCTCTGATCCCAGACTCTCCCACCAGTGGAAACATCCTTTCCACATCCACTCTATCTATGCCTTTCATTTTACTGTAAGTTCCAATGTGGTCCCCACCTCAACCTTGCAAACACCCGTGAGTACAGGCCCAGTGCTGTCAAATGGACATCACAAGCTAATCTCTGCTTTTGTACTCCAGTCCTCTTGATATAAATGCCAGTTTATATCAGTGAAGGATATTTAGTGAAGGGTGCATGAATATCTTTATTGCAGTGCACTAAGACATTTAGGTTGCAGCATCTACACTTACATGGTGCTGTACGTCATAAGCTGCACATATTGCAAACATGGTACTCCGCGGCAAATGTAAGGGAAGCCTGTCGCTATCGTTTTTGAGTTGATACATTTTTGGCAAATTCACAATTGAGCAAAGTGTTCTCAGACTTGGAGTTCAGAGAAGCTGACAAATGGAAATGATCATAACTGTAAACGATTACCTGGAAATTGCACACCTGGAACCAGTAGATTAAAGGAAATAAATCAAAGATTGCCACTGAGAGCTATAGTTATAATCTGAATGGTTGAATTTAGCAAACTACTGGTCTTCAGTATATAACCTGCCCGTATAACAATCCTGAGCTTTTCATGAGTAATCATATGATCATAAGTGATAGCAGTAGGCCATTCGGCCCATCAAGTCTACTCCACCATTCAACCATGGCCGATCTATCTCTTCCTCTAACCCCATTCTCCTGCCTTCTCCCCATAACCTCTGACACACGCACTAATGAAGAAAACATTATTTATCTGTGATTGATTCTTTTTCAAGCAAGATTTTCATTGTACCTATCTCACCGTACTATATGACAATACACTCATACTAGACAAGATGTTGATTTGCTAAATAGTTGCACAGTGAACCAAACTTGAAGATGAACACAAAGTGCTGGAGTAACTCAGCTGATCAGGCAGCATCTCTGGAGAAAAAGGATGGGTGATGATTTGGGTCGGAAACCTTCTGCAGATTCAAGACAATTTACTGAAGCCTTTCACTTTTTGAAGAAAATGTGTTTAAAATGAAAAGAACTGAATATATGTTTTCAAAAGTGAGGCCAATCTTGATATGCAGTTTAGCAAAAGATAAAATAGGATGATGGTGCAGTCCTTAGTTGGATAAGTAATGCAAGGACCTGAGTTAATAATCTGAGGGAAATGATTTAAGTTCCTCAACAGCAGCTGAATTAAATGTAGTTAATTATATAATCAGGAGTTGAGTACAAAAATCTGGTCTCAGTAATCATGCGCGTGAATTGCTACAATTCATTTTGTTCAATTGTGCCTACAGGAAAGGAAATCTGCCACCTGTATGGAATTCCAGACACACAGCAAAGTGGTTACCTCAGAACTGCTGCCCCAAGTGGAATAGCAAATCACAATTATATCAAAACACAAAAACAATTGAATCCAAATGAATGACCTGACTTCCATCTTAGTGTTGAATAAGGTCACACTCATCCCTAATGGCTTGTAAGTTATTCCTGATGAATATTTGGAGGCTGGTATTTAAATTGAGAGAGCTGTCCCATGAAGCTGTCAAGGAACACTGTGATATTTTTATTTGTATTTGTATCTCTCCATCACAAATCCTGGGTATGCCTGTGCCAAAAACAAAATGGCCCCAAGCAATGGGTAGCACTGAGCCTTTTAACCAGAAGGAGTGGTTCTGTAGTACATAACATCAGTTCCAGTCCCTCAGGCACATGGTATTGAGCCAATCAGCACTTTGCCATGTAGAACAACATTTGTAACTTTAGTTTATTGTCACGTGTACCGAGGTACAGTGAAAAGCTTTGAAAAGCCTTGTTGCATGCTAACCAGTCAGCAGAAAGATAATATGTGACTACATTCGATCCTTTTACAGTGTTTAAATGCACAGATTTGCATGCTAGGAAATGTTGCTGCAGGAATACAGATTTAAGAGTGTGGAGCGATTGTAATATGAGTTTGTAGATCTGCTTCTGTAGCAAGTACGCAAATAATCGGGTGCCATCTTGGAAGCCGAGCACCAAAGGATCAACATTTATGCTGGGTGGACGATTTTAATATCCAACTCCAAGAATAACTGGGGAGGACTCACAGCAAAAGCAAGGCAAGATCTGGAGGACAAATAGATATATCTCCAGCACAGGTTGGCACATGAAACAAGGGAAGAGATAAGTTTACTTGACCTTGTTCTTACTGATCAAGCTGTTGGAGATGTAACTTATGACATTGCCAGCATGCAGCAACTTCTCACCATCACCTATTAGCTTTACATCAGGATCATTCAGCTCCACACTTGAGTTGAATTGCAGGGGTGAGATTTGAAATTAATTGAATTTAAGGTACAGCATGTAAGCAGACCCTTCAGCCCACCGAGTCCATGCCGACCATCGATCACCCATCCACACTAGTTCTATGTTATCCCGCACGCTCATCCACTCCCTACACAGGAGAGGCAATTTACAGAGTTCAATTAATTTGAAAAATTAAATGAGATTGACGGCTCTCGAAATCAAGGACACATGACCAAGTATGTCATGAATGAGTGCTAGTGAAAATGCAGAAAAGTGAGTAACAATTGGAGTTATACCATACACAAATGAAGATGGTTGTTGGTATTGGACATCATTGGAAATTACGTGCTATCATGTACAGGCTATTATTGCAAGAGTTCCTTGAGGTAGGAGTGTATTAAGACCCGTCCCCTTCAACAGCTTTATCATTAACCTACCTTCCATTATATGGTCAGAATTAATTATATTCTCACAGTATATTTCCATCTGTATTTCCTTAGTAAGTGTTGCAGTCCATGCCTGCATGGTGCTAGACCTAGACAACTATCAGGCATGGATGGGAAAGGGCCTGTCCCAATTGGGCGACCTAATCCGCGAGTTCTGGCGAGTTTGCCCTTGACTCATACTCGCAGCATCGAGGTCGAAGACGGTCCTCGTAAATCTCCTTCATGCTCGAGAGTGGTCTTCAATAGGAAAGTACCCAAACATCTACAGCCTTTATTACTGCATCAACATCCTGGGGGTCATTATTGACCAGAATTGGGCCAAACACATGGACGCTGTGATTATAGGAGCAGGTCAAAAGAATGAAGGAAAGGGTGGGGGAGAGAAATAGCCTATTTCTTCAACCCCCCCCCCCCCTTCCTGTCCACCAACATTCCTTCAGCTTCGTAATTCACAACCCTTCAATTATTTTGTCTCACACCTTCTGTACACCCTCTGTCTTTCCATCTTTGGCCTTTGTCCCACCATTTGCTAACCAACAACCCCCCCCCCCCCCCCCTTCACCTGTATCTACCTATTACTTGTCGGACTTTGCCCTGCCCCTCCTCTCTTCCAGATTTATTGGGGAAAATAATTGTTGATATAAAAGTCAAGACTGCATCCTTCCTACTGCAGGATCATGCCCTGAAATATCAACAGTCTCTTTCCCCACAGATGCCGCTTGACCCATTGTGTTCCTCCAGCAGTTTGTGTTTCAGAAGCAGGAGTTACTTCACAAAATATAATGCCATCCAAATAAGCGTGAATTTTAGAGTTCTAGAAATTAGAAGAAATACTTTCTGTCAGTGTTGTGAAACATTAGAAATCAATTTGTTAAGAGGTAGTGGAACTCGAGTTCTTGAATATTTCTAAGGTAAAGGTAGATCTATTATTGATAAGCATGGGGGGGGGCAAAAGATGAAAGGAGCAACAAGTAAAACAAAAGCATAATTTTACTCATGTGACTATGTGAATCAGCCCCGACAGGCGCATGCACGTCATCACGTCCAACGCAAGGCGCACCGATGGGCTGGAGAGCACAGCTCCAGCAGCGGTAAGTAGCAACCCGCAGGTAAGTCAATGTTAAACGTTACCTGCGAGTATTTTAAACTCTGTTCTAAGTCTGGCTCGAGAGCCAGCGAGAGTTAGTGGTATGGAGGGTGTTGCAAATATAACTGCCATAGTAGGAGCGGAACGCGCGGGGACCACGGTTACCGCTTATAGATCGGATCGGGAAATAACGGCTGCGCTAATGCCGGCTCCAATACCGGCTACTGTTTCTAAGGGCAGCTCAACTGCTTCCATCAGTTCCAGTGCTTCAGGGCACTGAGGCCACTCCACCAGGGAGGAAGGCCAAAAGAAAGTACTCTCAGGCCCATATTATCTGATGGGTGTGATGATGTGGAAGACTCCCCTCCTTTTAATATAAAGGTATGGGGACTGCTCAACCAAATGGAGAAATGCTCCAAACTTAATGAGCCATGTAAAATTTCAATCGGGGTCGAATGCCCCAAGGATTCCCCACACAGCCTCTCGCAGAGGTCCATACAGTGAAGAAGACTACACCGCTTATGGATACCAGTGGGAATCATCCTCTCCAGCACCTTGTTTAGGGCTGGAAGAGACCTCCCTAGAGCAAGACTCGGGAGAGCCAGGGCAGGAGGAGTCTGACCCTGAAGTTGGTGTCACTGCTTTTGGGCACACAGCAAAGCACATGAGCCATGCTCCAGTTGTCCCAGATGTAGCAAGGAACTTTGCTATTCCGGAAGGTACTGGTGAGGCCATGGAGGAAAACCTGCAGGCCAACATCAATTACATGGCCTCTCACCAGTTACAAGATGAACAAACGGCCACCCGATACATAACACCTGTGAATTGTGCGTCGCTCAAAGTGTCCACTGTGAACTCTGCTATCTGGGCACAAATGAGTGCAACAATACTTGGACAAGATCCAGCAGGTCCTCAAATTGGTGGGAGCAGGCATCATGGGTTTTAGCAAAATGGTCGGAGAGGACCGATGTCCGGCACACAACAGGATATGCTGGCCCTGCTGTGTAATGCATTTTCAAAGTGAATAGCATCTGGAAAATAGCCATAAAACCTACACTAAACCCAGGATTTTCAGCTTTATGCAGGTCGACCAATATTCAAGCACCATTTATTTCACCAAATTATTTATTTGGAGAGGACCTGCTCAAACAAGTCAAAGACCTGGAAGAAGAGGCCAAGACAATAGGCCTCATGAAGACTACGTCCCTTCTGCCAGGATGCCACCTCGCAGGTCGGTTTCGACACGAAGGGGGTCAGATCCGGGGGCTGGGTCAAGCAGAGTGGGGCCAGTGGGACGGCAGTATTACCCACCTGTATACGCCAATTACAACCCCAGTGTGGCGAATAAGACAAGAACTCCAAGGTCGACTATAGAGGTACGAGTGATTCATTCAGTTCAGGATAAATCTTCTAGGGAACAACCTCCGGTTGGGGGTAGATTGCAGTTATTTTATGATGAATGGTGCTGCATAACATCTGATCTGTTTATACTGGACACTGTCTCAGGGTCTCGAATAGAGTTTATGTCAGGAATTCATCCACCTGCACAAAATATGCCTAGTCGGGTATTGGGTTTTCTGCACCAGAAACTCAGCAAGTAAATGAAGAAATTGCGGGTTTGTGCCAAAAAAGGGGTAATTAAGGGGACGACATATCATCCTCAACAATTTGTGTCCAATATATTCCCCAGACAGAAAAAAGATGGTGAATGTCGAGTTATTCTGGGTCTAACTCAGTTAAATTCCTATGTCCAGTATAGGCATTTTAAAAAAAGGACACCTTCAATATGGCTAAACAGCTGTTATCAGAAGGTTGTTATATGGCAACCATAGATCTGAAAGATGCATATTATTCAGTACCAAGTCATCATCAGTACCGAAGATACTTGAAATTTAGTTGGATGGGATAGCTGTGCAATTAAAACATTATCCAATGGGTTGACCTCAGCTCCTAGGTTGTTCACAAAATTGTTTAAACCAGTGCTGGCGCTACTTCGTGTCCAGAATCACATTGTAATTGCTTATCTAGATGATATCTTAATCATAAGCAACACTCAGGAGACAGCTGAGGAGTCAGTTTCAGCAACCAAATACCTGTTTGAAAGGTACGTTTCTGGTCCATCCAATAAAAATCCAAGTTAGAACCATCCCAAAAAATTGATTATTTGGGGTTTGTCATTGATTCAGTTGATATGTCAGTGACTTTGCCTACAACCAAGGCTGTGGAAATCAGGGAGGTATGTACTAGTCTCGCTGAAAAACAACACACCTCCATATGGGAAGTAGCCTGTGTTATTGGCAAATTGGTGGCGGCTTTCCCTGCAGTGAAGTTTGGACCCCTGCACTATCAAAGTCTGCAACATGTTAGACAACAAGCACTTAAAGAACATGCAGGTCATTTTGATAGCCCTATGCAGTTGCCAGCCAGAGCCATCACTGAATTACAATGGTGGATTATCAATGTGGCACAAACTACCAAAAATATTTTGGTTCAACAACCTTCAGTGGTTTTACAAACAGATGTGAGTGCTTTTGGATGGGGAACCACAGACAGCGAGTCTAGCTGCGGTGGTAGATGGAGTGTGCAAGAGGGTTTAATCCTGCACAAGCATGGTATAAATTACTTAGAATTGCTGAGGGCATTCTATGGGTTAAAAGCTTATTGTTCAGCAATGAATATTTACATGTTCAGCTCCAGATTGACAATACCATGGCTGTTGCCTATATCAATACACATGTGAGGAATAAGGTCAGTATCATGCGATAATCTGGGTCATTTGGGACTGGTGTATTCCAGAAATATCTGGGCCTCAGGTATCTACCTGCCAGGTAGAAATAATGTGGTGGCAAACAACAGGTCACGGAAATTTAATGACAACATAGAATGGATGCTAAATCCTGATGTTTAAAATGATTGTCAGCCACTTTGGTTTCCCAGATATTGATCTGTAGCATCCAGGCTAAATCACCAGTTGCCTAAATACGTTTCATGAGAACCAGATCCAGGAGCAGTAGCGGTGGATGCATTCTCGCTACATTGGGGATGTACGTTCTTTTACGCTTTTCCCCTATTCTGCCTCATTAGGCAATGCCTCACCAAAATAGAGCTGGACTCCGCCTCAGGCGTTTTGGTGGTTCCGGACTGGCCTACACAGCCATGGTTCCCATTGGTACTGAGAATGATGACCCAGCCATTCATAGCTGTCCCCAACTGCAGTAATTTGTTGGTGCATCCAGTAACAAGAGAAAGTCATCCGTTACATGGTCGTATTAATTTGTTAATCTGCAGGTTCTGACCAGAACGTTCCAAGGATTGGACTGTCAAGTAGGACCATGGATGTGATAACTGCAACTTGGAGAGATAGCACTAAAAAACAATATGTGTCTCATATTAAGAAATGAGAGATGTTTGCTGGCAGTCAGATATATCTTATCGTACTGCAAGCATTCCGGATGTATTGGAGTTCATTGCTACATTGCATTTTGATGAACACTTGAGCTATAGTCCCATTAATAGTGCTCGGAGTGCTTTGTCCTCCTATTTAGGGCAGTTTTCAGAACAACAATCTATCGGGTCTCATCCGTTAGTATCCCGATTCATGAGAGGAATCTTTAACAAGAACCCTCCTAAGTCTAGATATATAGAAATCTGGGATGTCAGTATAAGTTCTCAACCTGCTTCAGCAATGTACTCCAATTACGTCACTGTGTTTCAGAAGTTAACACTTAAAGTGGTTATGCTCATGGTGCTAGTATCAGCGCAACGAGTTCAAACATTGCAAAAGCTACAGTTAGATACGATGTACTTTCTGTAGATAACATTACATTTTATGTGTGTGATTTAATCAAACAAGAGGCCAGGAATGGCCAGAACCAAAGTAAGCTTAAAGCATACCCCGTTGACCAAACGTTATGTGTAGTCAAGCACCTGAGTCAATATATCGAGGCAACTAAGCGTCTCATCACCCAGAAAAAACCTCATAAAAAAGGTGTCAGTACAAACTATTTCTAATGGTTAAAACAGGTTTTGGATTGTGCTGGAGTAGACACTCATGTATAAATCTCACTCCACCAGGACAGCATCAACATCCGCAGCGAAGGCGCAGGATGTGCCTCTAGACCAAATCCTCGGGGCCGCAGGATGGTCTAACGAGGCAACTTTCTCCAAATGTTATGATAAACCTGTCCTGACAGTGCAAGGTTTTGGGCATGCTGTTTTGGGTTCGGTTTGATTTATTTTCTTTCTAAATTTAATTTGTGATTTCCCCTGGGACAGAGGGGTTATTACTGTTTGTTATTTAAAAAAATGATTATTGGATAATTCGAAGCAATGTTCAATACATTATTTATTCACTACTGTGTCAACTGAAGCAGTGTGTCGTATGGAATGGATCTACGGCATGAGATCACAGAGCTTTGAAATCTTCACGTAGTCACTCACGTGACTCCGAAGTAAAATAGTAAGATTAAACGAGAACTTACCAGTTTGAAGTTTGATCTTGATTTTATGAGGAGTTACGATGAGGGATTACGTGCCCTCCGCTCCCGGCCCTCATAATGGCAAAGATCATCTGGTAGTTCTAGTCTTCTGAGTCTTACTATATCACTTCGACTATAGTTTCTGTGTTTTCACGCCGCTGCTTTGAAGTATGACGCGCATGCGCCTGGCAGGGCTTCTTCACGTAATCCCTCATCGTAACTCCTCATAAAATAAAGATCAAACTTCAAACTGGTAAGTTCTCATTTAATCTTACTATTTCAGTTCAATGCAAACAAAAATGGAGTAATAATGTAAAAACATACAGGGGGAAAAACATCTAGTCACAGGTAACATTTTATCTTTGTTTTCTATGATAAACATTTCTGATGGCAAGTAAACATGCCATTTTTTGAAGGTTGAGATCATTGCATTCAGAAATTATACATTGATAAAAATACATCTATTGATGCTCCTGAACACATCATCAGTGATGTAACCTGCGGTCATTGGGTGTTTCCGGTCTTTCAACATCAGACACCCTCACCCAGGCGATCCAGCCATGGTTGATCAGACCACAACTTGTGTTCAGGTGGCATTGGCTCCTCGCCATGGACCTTCTCTCCTGATCCAGAGCCATCTCGAGGCCTTCTCCGCTGCCTCTGTGGTGTTCTTGATGGCTCTTCTCCTCGCCACTCCATTGATGCCCAGTGCACTCAAGGCTTTGTAGAGCGATTGCCCTGCAAAACCTCTGCAGCCAACCTCGATGGGCATACACCTTGCCTTCCAGCCCTGCTCACGGCAGTCTATGACCAGCTCCTCATACTTGGTCATCTTCCTCTCATGGGCCTCCTCCAGATGGTCCCCCACGGCACTGTCAGTTCCAACAAGACATTGTTTTTGATCGCTTCTGAGACCAGGAGGATATCTGGCCTCAGGGTGGTCGTGGCAATGTGCTGTGGGAACTTCAGCTGTTTCACCAGGTCTACAGAAAACTGCCAGTCCTGCGCAGTCACCAGGATTCCTGACGGATTCCTGGCTGCTGTAGTTCTTGGCAGCTGCACTCCGGCCTTCACGAAGGTGATCATCTGGGTGGTGGGGCGTGCTTGTCTGCAGCTGCTGATTCCCATGCTGATGGCTTCTGCAATGGGTTTAAGAACCTGGTCATGATCCTAGGTGTACCGGCCCTGCCCAAGAACCTTTGGGAAGCAGCTCAGGATGTGTTCCAACGTCCCCTTGCCTGAGCATTGCGGGCAATCTGGAGATTCCGCTTTGCCCCAGATGAAGAGGTTCGATGGGCTGGGCAGGGCATCATATACCGCCTGGACCAGGAACTTGATGCGCTGCCAGAGCTCAGTCCATGTGACTTTTTGGTCCATGGCCTGCTCCCACTTTGTCCAGGCTCCCTGCTGCCTCAATCCAAACTGCTCTGGTACACCTCTCCTCCTACACCACTGCCCTCACTTCCTCCTGGACCAGCCTGCGTCTCTCCTTCTCCTTGGCCTTGTCAAACTGGGGAGATGGGAAGATTCCCAGGTCAGCTCTGAAAAACTGACCATGTTCAAAAATTCCTCGTGGAAACGGCCTGTCGGCCCGCAGCCGCCTCGATGCATTACGCACCGCCTCACGTCATGCCTCCATGACCCTCTCTATATGTGCCTCCGTGACCCTCTCTATGTGCCTCCATCACCCTCTGTGTGTGTGCCTCCATGACCCTCTTTCTGTGCCTCCGTGACCCTCTCTATATGTGCCTCCATGACCCTCTGTGTGTGTGCCTCCGCGACCCTCTCTGTGTGCCTCCATGGCCCTCTCTCTCTCTGTGCCTCCGTGGCTCTCTCTCTGTGTGCCTCCGTGCCCCTCTCTCTGTGCCTCCATGTCCCTCTATGTGTGTCCTTCTCTGTCCTTGCGAACTTACCGCGGACTTCGCTCCAACTTCGCTCCAACTTCGCGCCACGTCGCGCCACTCACCCAACCTCCGCGCGGCCCCCGCTGCCGGTTTGGTCGTGCTCGCTGCATGCAGGCGCATGCTGGTGGGACCGGCCCTGTACGGGATCACCCGACTTCTGCGCGGCCTCCGCTTCCAGTTTGGTCGCGCTCACCGCATGGAGTCGCATGCTGGTGGGACAGGCCCTTTACCCGTAAACAACAAACAATAGATTGGTCCCATGAAGATAAGCTTATTTGACTGCTAAGTTCTCTCAAGAACCCATGTTCCGTAGCTGAAATGTGATGTGAGACCTTAGGCTCAAGCAGAGTACACTGTAGCCAAATGTGGGGGATTCCAAGAAGCAAACATACCACTATAGTCGGTGTAGGAAGAAACTGTGTTGGTTTATACCGAAGATAGACACAAAGGTCGAGAGCAAAGGTTCTGGAGTCATAGAGTGACACATTGTGGAAACTGGCCCTTCAGCCCAACTCGCCCACACCGGCAACAATATCCCAGCTACACTAGTCCCACTTGCCTGCGCTTTCCTATAACATTGTGCCCAGAACTGAACACAATATTCTGAGTGCAGTCGCACCAACGTCTTATACAATTGCAACATGACCACCCAACCTATATACTCAATACTCTGACTGATGAAAGCCAAAGTGCCAAAAGCCTTTTTGACCATCTTATCTACCTGCCCAACTCAACCTTCAAGGAACCATACACCTGTACAACAAAATCCCTCTGCTCTAGAACACTACCCAGAGGCCTACCATTTACCGTGTAGGCCCTGAATTGAGTATAGGAGCAAAGAGGTCCTTCTGCAGTTGTACAGGGCCCTAGTGAGACCACACCTGGAGCAATGTGTGCAGTTTTAGTCCCCTAATTTGAGAAAGGACATTCTTGCTATTGAGGGAGTGCAGCATTGGTTCACCAGGTTAATTCCTGGGATGGGGGGAAAGTCATATGCTGAAAGAATGGAGTGGCTGGGCTTGTATACTCTGGAATTTAGGATGAGAGGGGATCTTATTGAAAGATATAAGAGTATTAAGGGTATGGACACGCTAGAGGCAGGAAACGTTCCCGATGTTGGGGGAGTCCAGAACCAAGGCCACAGTTTAAGAATAAGGCATTTAGAACGGAGATGAGGAAACACTTTTTCACACAGTGAGTTGTGAGTCTGTGGAATTCTATGCCTCGGAGGACAGTGGAGGCCAGTTCTCTGGACACTTTCAAGAGAGAGCTTGATAGGAATCTTAAAGATAGCAAAGTCAGGGGATATGAGGAGCCATGATCACATTGAATGGTGGTGCTGGCTCGAAGGGCTGAATGGCCTACTCCTGCACCTATTGTCTATTGCCTATTGTCTATTGTCTATTGTCTGCCCTTATTCGACATCCTAAAATGCAACACTTCACACTTTTCTGTATTAAATTCCATCAACCATTCCTCAGCCCACCTAGCCAATCGATCCAGATCCTGCTGCAATCTTTCACAACCATCTTTACTAACTGCAAAACCACTAACTTTTGTATCATCAGCAAACTTGCTAATCTTGCCCTGTATGTTCTCATCCAAATCATTAATGTAGCTGACAAACAGTAACGGCCCCAACACCGAACTCTGAGGCACACCACTAGTCACAGGCCTCCAGTCCAAGAAGCAACCTTCCACCATAATCCTCTGCTTCCTTCCATGGAGTTAATTTGTATCCATTCAGCTATCTCTCCTTGGATCCCATGTGATCTAACCTTCCAGAGCAACCTACCATGCGGAATCTTTTTGATTGCCTTAGTGAGGTCCATGTACACAACATCTACAGCTCTGCTCTCATCAACATTTTTGGTCACGTCTTCAAAAAAAATCAGATTGGTGAGACACAACCTTCTACATACAAAACCATGCTGACTATCCCCAATTAGCCCTTGCCCATCCAATGTCTGTGTAACCTATCCCTCAGAATAATCTCCAGTAACTTACCAACTACAGATTTTAAGCTCACCAGCCTATAGTTCCCAGCATTTTCCCTGCAGTCCTTCTTGAAAAGAGGCACAACATTTGTCACCCTCCAGTCTTCTGGCACTTCTCCTGTACTTAAGGATGACTCGTAAATTTCAACCAGGGCTCCTGCAATTTCTTCTCCAGTTTACCGCAATGTCCTCGAATAAATCTGATCTGGTCCTGGAGATTTGCCTACCTTCATACATGACAGTACCTTCAGTACTTCTTCGATGGTAACACTGACTGCTCTCAAGGCACTTCCATTGACGGCCCGAAGTTCCTTCATCCTACTGTCTTTCTCTTCAGTAAATACTCATCGAGGACCTTGCCCATTTCTTGTGACACCACACAGAGGTGACCACTTTGATTCCTGAGAGGTCCCATTCTCTCTCTAGCTACCCTTTTCCCCCTTATGCATTTATAAAATCTTTTGGGATTGTCCTTAATGCTACACAACAGAGTTATCTCCTGACCCCTTTCTGCCCGTCTGATCTCCTTTTTCAGTTTACTCCTTAGTTCCCGAAACTCCTCCAGGGATGCACTTGATCCTAGCTGGCTATACCTGTCCCATTTTGACTAACGCCCCAATTTCCTTCATCAGCCAAGCTTCCTTATGTTTGCCTGCTTTGCCCTTCACTCTAATGGGGACGTACATATCCTGAGCTATCGTCAGCATACTTTTAAAAATATCCCACTTGGCCGATGTTCCTTTTCCCTTAAATAACCTGCTCCAGTCAACTTGAGCGAGACCTTCTCTCATTTCCTCAAAGTTGGCCTTACCCCAGTTGATCATTTTAACATGTGGACCCTCTCCATCCCTGTCCATAACTATCTTAAAACTACCTAATTGAACTGTGATCACTGGTCCCAAAAGGCTCCTCTACACACACGTCATTAACTTGCCCCCAATTTCCCAATAATAGTTTCAGCATTGCCCTCTCACGTGTGGGGGCCTCTTCATCCAGCATCTCTGGAGAAAAGGACCGGAACCCTTCCTCAGACTAATGTTTTGTGTCAGAACCCTTCTTCAGACTGCAGTTTCCTCTCACCCATGCATATCATGGCTCATATGAAAATAATTGGGTATGTAGTCCCTGATTTTCTCTAGGGACATTAATAGACATGAGTAAATGAAAAATGTTGACAGTTACTACTCCCTCTCACAAGAGAATATTTGGAAAATGGGATTCTGAAATCTTAAAGTGAATGAGTTATCAAAGCAGTATTGCAAAAGCCTAATCCTGACCACTGGTGCTGTCTGTGTAGTGTTTGCAGGCACTCCCTGTGATGGCATAGTATTCTACTTTAAATACTTATTGAATAAATCTCGGAGAATCCACAGATGACACTTATGTAAACCCAAAGAATTTGGTGGACTGACACTCCCCAATTTCTTGTATTACTACTGGGCAGTGAATATTAACAATGTAATTTACTAGTTGGACAATTCAGCCAAACAGGTTGACTGGATCGTAATGGAGAGAGAGGATTGTTCGCCTTTTAACATAGGAGCTCCCCAATAAAATTGAAGAGTACAATATACAAGAAAAATCCGATTATCCATAGCACAATACAAATTTGGAGACAAATAAAATCTACTCTTAAATTAAGAACCCTATCTCTTCTCTCTCCTATAGTCAATAACCCATCGTTTAAACAATCCATTATTGATAAAACGTTTACTCACTGGGAAAGAAAAGGAATTAAAACGTTTGGAGATATGTATGAAATGGGAAACCTTTTATCATTTCAAAAATTACAACTCAAATACAATTTGAAAAGTAATCACTATTTTCGATACCTTCAAATTCGGGATTATTTGAAAAAACATACAGAAGAATACCAAACTGTAACGTCAGATATATTAGATGAAGGTATGGACAGAAAGGCTGAAGTAAATAACTTAATATCACACTTGTATAATACCATTCTAAATACAGAAATATCATCATCAGATGCAATTAGAAAAGAGTGGGAACATGAACTTACTATAACAATTTCTAAAGATAGATGGGATAAATATATGCTATATGTACATAAATGCTCGATTAATGTAAGACATATCCTGATCCAATTAAAAATTTTACATAGACTATATTACTCGAAAACCAAACTGAATAAAATGTTTCCAAATGTTTCCCCCCATCTGTGATAAATATTTATCTCAAGAAGCAACTACAGCACACTCCTTCGTGTCCGGCATAAAACTTCAAAAATGTTGGGAAGAAGTCTTTGAAATCTTTACAAAACTATTTAAAATTAAATTGGACCCAAACATAGAATTGATTATTTTCAGCCTGCCCTGAGCTAACTTCATTTCAACGTCGTTTCCTTAACTATGGCTTGATAACGGCAAAAAAACGTATACTCAAATTTTAGAAAAATGCACCCACCCCAACGCTTAAAATGTGGATCCCAAGCATGCCTGAAACGTTACATCTCGAAGATATGAGATTCGTCCTAGCAGGAAAATCAGAGCAATTCTTAAAGAAAAGGTCTCCTTTCATCGATTTATTACAAGTATAATATGGTGCAACATAACTGGAAATTAACCATTTCTGAACTGGGTGAGGGGTGTGGAAAGATATGAAGTAGGTATATCCCCTTTTTGTTTAGTTATTTTTTTGTTTTTTTTTAATTTCCTGTTCTTTTTTTTTCCCTTTTTTTTACAACTTCATGGGTTCCTTCTCTCTATCTTTTCACAAACTTTGAATTGTCAACTCCTGGAGGTTTAAACTCACAGGGGTTTATACATCACTACTTTCCTTACTCTTTTCTTTTCTCTGTCTCTCTTTCTTGTTTTATTTTTCTATTATTATTAAATTTAAAACAAGAAGTTGTACACAAAATGTATTATGTTATACGTTACGGTTTATACTACTGTACATTTCTTCTAATAAAAATAAATAAATAAACACAAATAAACTTATTGAAGCCTGAAGAAAGGTCCAGACCCAAAATGTCACCCATCCTTTTTCTTCAGAGATTCTGCTTGACCCGATGAGTTATTCCAACACGTTGTGTCTATCTTTATTCTACTCCTTCTCAGGTTTCCTCTTGCAACTCAAAGACTCAGCTCAACATTTAAGAAACAGTTAGACAGGTACATGGATAGGACCTGGTTTGGAGGGATATGGACCAAGTGCAGGCAGATGGAACTGGTGTAGCTGGGACATTGTTGGCCAGTGTGGGAAAGTTGGGCCGAAGGGCCTGTTTTCACACTGTACCACTCTATGACTCTATGACTTGCTCATCTGTAGATAAGTGGGGAATCTGGGTGGAATTCATAGAAATGTGAGAAGAATTAAAACGTGATCAGTGCAGGATTAGTATGAAAGGGTGCGTGATGGTCAGCGTGGAATTGTTGGGCCATGGGCCTTGTGTCTGAGTAAGATCCAATTAATCTGACTGTGATAGCTGTTTGAGAGATCAGGCAGAGACACACCCACACATAATTTTTCTTCGCAATTTATTTATTTATTTATTTTTAATTTAGAGATACAGCACGGATACAGGCCCTTTGGCCCACAGGGTCCACGCCGACCAGCGATCGCTGCACATTAACACTATCCTAAACACCCTCAGGAAAATAGGCAATAGGTGCAGGAGTAGGCCATTCGGCCCTTCGTGCCAGCACCACCATTCAATGTGATCATGGCTGATCATCCACAATAGATTCCTCGTTCCTGCCTTCTCCCCATATCCCCTGACTCCACTATCGATCTATCAATTTATACATACACCAAGCCAATTAACCTACATACCTGTACATCTTTGGAGTGTGGGTGGAAACTGAAGATATCGGAGACGGATTGAACCAGGGTCACCGGCGCTGTAAGTGCTGTATGGCAGCAACTCTACCGCTGCGCCAACATGCCGCCCTCATGAATGTTTGGATTGAATCTACTTCCACGAGTCTCTCAATACAACGTTGTGCTGATTAAAATGAATCTGGACTTAATTCCATACATTTCCTACTGGCTATTTGCCAATTATTTTAAACCTGTGATTACTGACATAAATGTCACTACCTCAACCACGACTAGATTCAATGATTCAAACTCACAAATCTCTGAAAAGAGAAACTCCTTTGCTCCATCTTAAATAGGCAACATCTTATTTTGAACCTATGTCACCTACACTTGATTTTCCCAGAATAAAATATTTTCTCAGCATCTACTTTATCAAGCCCTTTTAGAATCCTACAAGCTTTAGTAATGTCACCTTAATTTTCTCTCTCTAAACTCTAATGGATACAATCACAATCAGACCATTCAACCCCTTTATTAAAGGAATCAACTTTCATTAGACTGCCTCCAATGCAAGTATATCCTTTCTTAAATAATACCAACAAATAAACAGAACATTTACTGCAACATCATGAACAACCTACAATACAATACAATACAATACTGTTTATTGTCATTTGAACCTCAAATGAAGTTCAAACAAAATTTGGTTTCAGCAATCATACAACAAGAAGAAACAATTAACAAGACACAAACCAACACAGTTCACACAAACATCCATCTCAGTAAATCTCCTCCTCATTGTGATGGAAGGCAAAGTCCTGTCTCACCCCTGATCTCCATTTTTCTCCCGATGTTAAAGCCCCCGGCAGGCGATGGCAAGTCCCGCGGCCGTTAACGCCGTGCCGGGCGATGTAAGGCCCTGCTCCGGGTCTTGATTTTGGAGGCCCCGGTGGGTGATGGCAAGTCCTGCCGCCGTTAAAGCCGCGTCGGGTGATGTAAGGCCCCGCTCCGGGTCATTTTCAACCCCGCAATTCTGGCGGGGGAAGTTGCCTTTCCATGAGCTCCGAAAAGCGATCTCGCACCAGGGACCCGTGAGCTCCCGATGTCACCGTCCACTGGACCTGCAGCTGGAGCCTCCGAAGCTCCGGAGTCGGGTGGCAGCCGGGCGCCAAACAGCTATCCACGTTCCAAAGTCGGCCAGCCCCACGATGGTAAGCACACAGGCTCCGCGACTGGAGCCCCCAGGTCGTTCCGGTTGGAGGACGCTCCACGGTGCTAGGCCCCAACGACAATAGAGACCCGACAGGTCGGGGTAAAGGTCGCCCCCCACATATACACAGCTAAAAGTCCGGACCGTACAGGCAGAGATTTTTAAAAGTTTCCCCCATCCCACCCCAGTTAAAGAAACACCCTCTTTCCCCCTGTTATCAGACATGTGAACAGTTCTCACATAAACTAGTGTGAAATCCGAATCTTCCAACCTACCACAAGGTGGACATTCTGCTTTTTCTCAGGAACTGTAATGTTAAAATGTTGAAAACTATATTCTGCACTCTGGAATTTTCTCATTGCTCTAAATGTTCTAATTGTGTATGCCTTGTATTCATGTATAGTATAACCTGACTTAATTGGATAGCGCAAGAACAAAAGTGTTTTGCTGTATCTCAATACGCATGACAATAATAAACCAATACCACTAATAGTACGAAGGGGCAGCTTAAGAAAAAGTTAATGCTACCAATTTAACTTATCAGCTTTTCAGCTTTTGTGAGTTAACTTATCAACTTGTCAGCTTTTGTGAGAACAGTTGCATTCCAACTAGGACCCAGACCTGGTTCAACAACAACAAGCCCTGGTTTACAGCAAAACTCAGACAGCTCTGCCAGTCTAAAGAGGAGGCCTACAAGAGCGGAGATGCAGAACTCTACAGGCAGGCCAAGGACAAGCTGAGGAGAGGAATAAGAGCTGCTGAGGAAAGGTACTCTGAGAAGTTGAGGAGCAAGTTCTCAGCTGGTGACACTTCTTCATAGAAACATAGAAACATAGAAAACAGATGCAGGAGTAGGCCATTCGGCCCTTCAAGCCTGCACCGCTATCCAATATGATCATGGCTGATCATCCAACTCAGTATCCTGTACCTGCCTTCTCTCCATACCTCCTGATCCCTTTAGCCACTAGGGCCACATCTAACTCCCTCTTAAATATAGCCAATGAACTGGCCTCAACTACCTTGTGTGGCAGAGAATTTCACAGATTCACCACTCTGTGTGAAAAATGTGTTTCTCATCTCGGTCCTAAAAGACTTTCCCTTTATCCTTAAACTGTGACCCCTTGTTCTGGACTTCCCCAACATCGGGAACAACCTTCCTGCATCTAGCCTGTCCAACCCCTTAAGAATTTTGTAAGTTACTAGAAGATCCCCCCCTTAATCTTCTAAATTCTAGCGAGTACAAGCCGAGTCTATCCAGTCGTTATTCATATGAAAGTCCACACATCCCAGGAATCAGTCTGGTGAACCTTCTCTGTACTCCCTCTATGGCAAGAATGTCTTTCCTCAGATTAGAAGTCCAAAACTGCATGCAATATTCCAGGTGTGGTCTCACCAAGAGCCTGTACAACTGCTGTAGAACTCCCTGCTCCTATACTCAAATCCTTTTGTTATGAATGTTAACATACTATTTGCTTTCTTCACTGCCTGCGGCACCTGCATGCCTACTTTCAATGGCTGGTGTACCATGACACCCTGGTCTCGTTGCATCTCCCCTTTTCCTAATCGGCCACCATTCAGATAACAGTCTACTTTCCTGTTTTTGCCACCAAAGTGGATAACCTCGCACTTATCCACATTATATTGCATCTTCCATGCATTTGCCCACTCACCCAACCTATCCAAGTCATCTTGCATCCTCCTAGCATCCTGCTCACAGATAACACTGCCTCCCAGCTTCGTGTCATCCACAAACTTGGAGATGCTGCATTCAATTCCCTCGTACAGATCATTAATATATATTGTAAATAGCTGGGGTCCCAGCACTGAGCCTTGAGGTACCCCACTAGTCACTGCCTGCCATTCTGAAAAGGACCCGTTTACTGCTACTCTTTGCTTCCTGTCTGCCAGCCAGTTCTCTATCCACATCAATACTGAACCCCCAATACCGTGTGCTTTAAGTTTGCATACTAATCTCTTATGTGGGACCTTGTCGAAAGCATTATGAAAGTCCAGATATAACACATCCACTAGTTCTCCCTTATCCGCTCTACTAGTTACATCCTCAAAAAATTCTATAAGATTCATCAGACATGATTTACCTTTCATAAATCTATGCTGACTTTGTCCAATGATTTCACCACTTTCCAAATGTGCTGCTATCCCATCATTAATAACTGATTCTAGCATTTTCCCAACTAACGATGTTAGACTAACTGGTCTGCAATTCCCCATTTTCTCTCTCCCTCCCTTTTTAAAAAGTGGGGTTACATTAGCTACCCGCCAATCCTCAGGAACTACACCAGAATCTAAAGAGTTTTGAAAAATTATCACTAATGCATCCACTATTTCTGGGGCTACTTCCTTAAGTACTCTGATGCAGCCTATCTGGCCCTGGGGATTTATCGGCCTTTAATCCATTCAATTTACCCAACACCACTTCCCGGTTAACCTGGATCTCACTCAGTTCGTCCATCTCATTTGACCCCCGATCCCCTGCTATTTCCGGCAGATTATTTATATCTTCTTAGTGAAGACAGAACCAAAGTAGTTATTCAATTGGTCTGCCATGTCCTTGTTCCCCATGATCAATTCACCTGTTTCTGACTGCAAGGGGCCTACATTTAACTAATCTTTTCTCTTCACATATCTATAAAAACTTTTGCATCAATTTTTATGTTCCCTGCCAAGTTTTCTTTCATAATCTATTTTCCCTTTCCTAATTAAGCCCTTTGTCCTCCTCTGCTGGACTCTGAATTTCTCCGTCCTCTGGTAGGCTGCTTTTTCTGGCTAAATTGTATGCTTCATCTTTTGTTTGATACTATCCCTGATTTCCCTTGTTATCCACGGATGCAATACCTTCCCTGATTTATTATTTTGCCAAACTGGCATGAACAATTGTTGTAGTTCATCCATGCAATCTTTAAATGCCTTCCATTGCATATCCACCGTCAACCCTCTAAGAATCAATTTCCAGTCCATCTTGGCCAATTCACGTCTCATACCCTCAAAGTTACCTTTCTTTAAGTTCAGATCCCTTGTTTCTGAATTAACAATGTCACTCTCCATCCTAATGAAGAACTCAACCATTGTCACTCTCCATCCTAATGAAGAACTATTATGGTCACTCTTGCCTAAGGGGCCACGCACATCAAGACTGTTAAATAACCCTTCCTCATTACTCAATACCCAGTCTGGAATAGCCTGTTCTCTCATTGGTTCCTCTACATTTGGTTTAGAAAACTATCCTGCATACATTCCAAGAAATCCTCTTCCTCAGCACCCCTGCCAATTTGAAAAAGATTTGGAAACCATGTATCATTTTCCTTCCACTTCACAATTATGCACCACTTTGTGTTGGTCAATCACATAAAATCCCAATAAAATACATTTGTGGTTGTAACGTGACAAAATGTGGAAAAGTTCAAGGGGTATGAAAACCTTTGCAAGCCACTGTAGCTTTCTCTATTTGAGTCCCTCCCCCCAACCGTTCTAGTTTAAAGTCCCCCAAATAGACTTTGCAAATCTCCCCACCAGTTTGGAAGGGCTTGCAAGAAATTACCAGCTAGAAGAGGAACGCCCTCTGCTCTTTGGACAATGACCTGAACGAGTTCTACTGCCAGTTCTATAAACAGAAACTTAACCCTGCTTCCCCCCCCCCCCCCCCCACTCACTGATCTGTTTTGTAGTCAATGCCTACTATGTTCTGTTGTGCTGAAGCAAAGCAAGAATGTCATTGTCCTATCAGGGACACGTGACAATAAACTCACTTGAATACTTGAACTTGAACTTAAAGCATGACTCCAGTCTGAAAAGACTGGACCATTTCCCACCCACCCCTCTCCAATCACCACTTAACACCCACTTACAGCCCGACTGCAAAAGACTGGGGCCTCGTCCACTACCCACCCCCTCCATGCTGCCCATCATCAATCTGGCCACTTCTCCATCACCAACAATAGAAATTGAGGAGAGGCTGTTTAGAAGACAGAGAAGCCGGAAATCTCCAGGACTGGACAATGTTTTCCCCTCTACTATCAAGCTCTGTGCCGAACAACTTGCTCCGGTCTACACAGACATTTTCAATCAGTCCCTGCAAACCTGTACTGTCCCTGCCTGCTTCAAAGTCTCCACTATTCCCGCCAGGGAATGCAAATATTTTGTTTGTTGATTTGAGCTCCATTGTGCCAGAGCTACTACACTCCAAACTGTCCAAGTTGACTGTGCCTGACCCCCTTTGTCAGTGGATCACCAGCTACCTGACAGACAGGAAGCAGCATGTGAGGCTGGGAAAGCACATTTCCGACCCGCAGACCCTCGGCATAGGAGCACCGCAAGGCTGCGTACTCTCCGCTCTCCTCTACTTTCTCTACACCAATGACTGCACCTCCACAGATTCCTCTGTCAAACATCTCAAGTTTGTGGATGACACAACCCTGATTGGATTGATCCAGGATGGGGAGGAATCTGCCTACAGATAGGAAGTGACACAGCTGGCGTCCTGGTGCCATCGCAATAACCTGGAGATCAATGCTCTTAAGACAGTGAAATTGATTGTGGACTTTAGGAGAGTTCCCCTTCCCCTCACCCCACTCACCATCAACAACACCACAGTCACATTGGTGGAGTCTTTTATGTTCCTGGGAACCATCATCTCCAAGGATCTTAAATGGGAGGTCACCATCGACTCCACAGTCAAAAAAGGCCCAACAGTGGATGTACTACCTACGGCAGCTGAGGAAGCACAATCCGCCACAGGCAATGATGGTCCAATTCTACACGGCCATCTGTTCTCACCTTCTCTATCATTGTCTGGTTTGGCTCAGCCACCAAGCTCGACACCAGGAGGCTGCAGCGAATCGTCCGATCAGCTGAGAAGGTTATTGGCTGCAACCTTCCCTCCATTGATGAACTGTACACTGCAAGGGCCAGGAAGCGAGTGGGTAAGATCATCTCTGATCCCTCTCATCCTGGCCACAAACTCTTTGAATCACTTCCCTCTGGAAGGCGACTCCGGACTGTCAAAAAGCTGCTACAGCCTGACATAAAAACAGCTTTTTTCTATGAGTAGTAGTTCTGCTCAAGAACCAAAAATCTGTCGCCTCCTTTTGCTCTGGTATTTCATTTAATTCACATGTTTAATCGATAATGATTTATTATTAATGTTTAATGTTTTATGTATAATTCCTAACTGTTACTGTATGTCATGTTGTCACTTGCGAGCAGAGCAACAAGGCAAATTCCTTGTATGAACATACTTGGCCAACAAACTTATTCACTCGTTGAAATGATTCACGATTTTAAAAACTTCTATCAAGTTTACATTTGAACAACACCAGTTTTGCTGTACTTCAGTGGAACTGGTTTTCTCTCAATAGCTTTCTAATACATCCCTTCTGCTGCACAAAATTATGAAGTCCCGACAATTTTCTAAAATGTGGTATCCAGCGTGGAACATGAATGAGAACTATCTGCTGAAGAATTGAAAGTGCCACAATTGAAGTCAATCTGATTTCAAGCTGATATTCAACTCCACAACCCTCCCACCCCCTCCTCAACCATCCGCTTTCTCTCTGCAACTCCCCAGTGCTTTGCTCAAAGCCAAACAATTTCCAATTGATTGCATACTCAAGCTGTAATGACTACATTACTGATTTGTGTTGTGGATTTCTCCCTGCTGTGCAATCGCAAAACCTCTGAAATAAGAAAGTTTAAAAAAATAAGTTGCTTGGATTTCTAACATCAATTTTTATATATTTCTCTCCATGGCTTCTTTGTCCATGCACAATAAAACTTCAGGAGATAGAACGACAACGTAATGAGCACAAATGCCATCGGAAATCATCATTGTAATGCAATGTGTTCTTTTCATTGAAGCAGGCTATTGCTTTTTATTTTCAAGCAAATTAAATAGCAACCAAGGAAATTAAATCATTCCACCGGCACATGATAATTATTATGAATAATATGATATTTTAGATTTTGTCAAAGGCCATTCTATTTATTTCAGTGGGTGAAGTGGGTGATACATTAGTGGCAAGGATATGGAGGTGATGCCAAGTGATTTGCTCAAAGATCTCTATTCAATAGTTTATATGGAGTTCTTCTTTTGTGAAATATTACAATAAAGCCAAGGATTCTCCTAGGCAGCAGCATGAAAATCACTCTCTTGGTTTGAACAATTGCTATCTTGGCCATAGCCAGAACAAAACAATAACTCTGGGGATTTGTATCCCACCTCAGTTATATTGCAGAAGAATCTCCTGGAGTAGGGGACCTTTGGTGGTAGCATTGTACTCTGCAAGGGCCAGGAAGCGAGTGGGTAAGATCATCTCTGACCCCTCTCACCCTGGCTACAAACTCTTTGAAGTACTTCCTTCTGGGAGGTGACTGGACTATCAAAGCCACCACAGCCAGACGTAGAAACCTTTTTTTTATCAAGGGCAGTAGCTCTACTCAACAGCCAAAAGCCTGTAGCCTCTTTTTACTCTGGTACTTTATTTTCACATGTTTAAATTATAATATTTTATTTTTAATTGTCTATCGCGTTTTTATCATTGTGAGCAAAGCACCAAGGCAAATTCCTTGTATGTATACATACTTGGCTAATACATTTTATTTGTTTTAATTATTATTATTATTATTATTGAAATGGAAATAATGAATTAACTATTCCTGTGGTAAAGTCTGCTTGAACACTCTTCAAGTAAGCTCATTTCATGATCTTCCTGAATTTTCAGCCAGATTAATGAAAGCTTTCTGACATGAATATTACATTTATCATGCTGCTATTTTACCCACAACATTACTCGTATTAAAATATGCTTTATCCTACATTTCTATTTTCACTGCCCACCTAAGTGATCAAGGCATCAAACTTCACCACACCTAGGTCTCGCTCAAGTCGAATGGAGCAGGTTATTAGATGGGAAAGGTACAAAGGGAAAGGATGTAAAGTGAAGGGCAACGCAGGCAAACATAAGGAAGCTTGACTGAGGAAGGAAATTGAGATGTTAGTCAAAAACAAGAAGGATGCATGGGACAGGTATAGGCAGCTGAGATCAAGTGCATTCCTGGAGGACTTTCAGGAGCTAAGGAGTAAACTAAAAAAGGAAATCAGAAGGGCAAAAAGGGGCCAGGAGATAGCTGTGGCGGGTAGCATTAAGGACAATCCCAAACGATTTAATAAATACATAAGGGGGAAAAGGGTAACTAGAGGAAGAGTGGGAACTCTCGGGAATTAAAGCGGTCACCTCTGTGTGGAGCCACAGGAGATGGGCAAGGTCCTAAATGAATATTTCTCCTCTGTATTTACCGAGGAGAAAGGCAGTACGATGGAGGAAATTGGAGCAGTCACTGGAAGAGAGAGCTAGATAGGGCTCTTAAAGATAGCGGAGTCAGGGGATATGGGAAGAAGGCAGGAACGGGGTACTGATTGTGGATGATCAGCCATGATCGCATTGAATGGCGGTGCGGGCTCATAGGACCGAATGGCCTACTCCTGCACCTATTGTCTATTGTCTATTGAGAGCAGTCAGGGTTATTGTCAAAGAAGTACTGACAAGTTTGAAGCTAGACAAATGTCCAGGGCCTGATCTGATATATCTGAGGACATTGTGGGAAACTAGAGAGGAAATTGCGTGAGCCCTTGTAAAATTTACGAGTTGTCCTTAAATACAGGAGAGGTGCCGGAAGACTGGACGGTGGCAAATGTCGCACCTCTTTTCAAGAAGGGCTGCAGGGAAAGTGCTGAGGACTATACGCCGGTGAGCTTAACATCTGTGGTTGGTAAGTTACTGGAGAGTATTCTGAGGGATAGAATATACAAGCATTTTAGATGGGCAAGGGCTGATTAGGGATAGTCAGCATGGTTTTATACGTGGGAGGTCGTGTTTTACTAATCTGATTGTTTTTTTGAAGACGTGACCAAAACGTTGATGAAAGAGATGTAGATGCTGTGTACATGGACTTCAGTAAGGCGTTCGACAAGGTTCCGCATGGTAGGCTGCTCTGGAAGGTTAGATTGCATGGGATCCAAGGAGAGATAGCTGAATGGATAGCAAATTTGCTCCATGGAAGGAAACAGCGGGTAATGGTGGAAGGTTGCTTCTCAGACTGGTTGCCTGTGACTAGTGGTGTGCCTCAGTGTTAGGTGCTGGGCCCGTTACTGTTTGTCATCTACATCAATGATTTGGATGAGAACATACAGGGCAAGATTAGCAAGTTTGCTAATGATACAAAAGTTAGTGGTTTTATAGATAGTAAAGATGGTTGTGAACGATTGCAGCAGGATCTGGATCGATTGGCCAGGTGGGCAGAGGAATGGTTGATTAAAATTAATAAAGAGATGTGTGAACTGTTGCGTTTTGGGACATCGAATAAGGGCAGGACCTACACAGTAAATAGTAGGCCTCTGGGTAGTGTTGTAGAGCAGAAGGATCTAGGAGCATGGTTCCTTGGAGGTCAAGTCGCAGGTAGATAAGGTGGTCAAAAAACTTTTGGCACTTTGGCCTTCATCAGTCAGAGTATTAAGTATAGAAGTTGGGAGGTCATGTTGCAGTTGTATTAGATGTTGGAAAGACCACATTTAGAATATTGTGTTCCGTTCTGGGCACCATGTTATAGGAAAGATATTGTCAAGCTTGAAAGGGTTCAGAAAATATTTACGAGGATGTTGCCAGGACTAGAGGGTGTGAGCTATAGGGAAAGGCTGAGTAGGCTGGATCTCTATTCCATGGAGCGCAGGAGGATAAGGGGAGATCTTATAGAGGTGTTAAGATCATCATCGGGTCTTTTGCTCAGAGTAGGGGAATCGAGGACCAGAGGACATAGGTTCAAGGTGAAGGGGAAAAGATTTATTAGGAATCCGATGGGTAACTTTTTCAAACATAGGCTGGTGGCTGTATGAAAAAGGCTGCTGGAGGAGGTAGTTGAGGCTGGGACTATCCCATCGTTTAAGAAACAGTTTGACAGGTACATGGATAGGATAGGTTTGGAGGGATGTGGACCAAGCGCCGGCAAGTGGGACTAGTGTAGCTGGGACATTGATGGCGGCGTGGGTGAGTTGGACCGAAGGACCAGTTTCACTCTATGACCTTATGACTGTATCGAAACAAACACATTCAAAAATATGTTTTCATTTGATTCTATATAATATTTTCACCGCTGCATCGCTTTTAACACGCAACAATATTGCTTGCATACTCTGTTCAAAGCTGTTGATAATCGCTGATAGCTTAAAGTCTCCATTGAGCTACTGTACATTCTTTATCTGTGATGGTCTGACAATTGTAATTATCACTGATTCATGGAATGCTGAAGCTGTGTCCTCAGCAGAGCAGCAAATTTACTTCAGACAAAAATCATCTGTGCAAAAAAGACATCAACACCCCTGCGACTGCCGTCTTTGTGCCAGGGCTGATCTTTCCTGATAATTGTGTGTCATATCATCCGTCTTTTCTCTCCATTTAAAAATACCACCTAAACACAAGACTGTGTTTACTTGGCTGAACAAGAACAATAAATAAATCTAAATTGGTCAGAGATGTGGGATATTAAAAATATTTTTTCTTTAAAATTTGAAAGAAGTAATTAGATTTATTGGTGTTCTGTAATTAATTTTATATCCGTTTACCAGCTACGACATTGATTGTTTTGCTTCTGAAATACTTCCTCAACTTCTGTCTTCGATATTTGGGTTCCAATAATATTTAAGAAAAATATCTTTCAAAAAGGCATTTGATCCACAACCCAGTGAGTAGAAGAACTTATTTTTAAATCCTATTTCAGATAAACGGAAAAATCCTCAAACTGTTTGGGGTAAATGTTATCCTTCGCTTGGTTTAGAAAGCAAGATCAACTGCAGAACTTTAAATTATCTTTTCCCACTTCTAAAAAATAACATGGTTTACCTGATAATGAATTAAGTTTCTGCCATCACTAAGACCTCCTATCTCTACCTCTGCAATCATTGGATTCTATACCTGCCTCAGCTGATAAATTTTTAAATCTTAAAATTTTTAAATCTCTCATTCCTCTTTTCATTGCTTCTGGACTTGATTATTCCCAAATAATTCCAACCAGACTCATTTGTTCCATTGTTTATAAATTTGAGCTAATCCAAAACTCAGTTGTTCATATTCTTACTGGTATCAGCTCTTTCCTTCGTGTGCTGACCCACACTGGTACTGCATGGATTTTTAAAATCTCACCTATACCTTGCTATCTCAACAATTTCCTGAATTCTAAGATATTGGTAGTCCTATAGTTCTAGTCGTATAATACCAGTCTGAAGAAGGCTCTCAACCCAAAACGTCACCCGTTCCTTCTCTCCAGAGATGCTGCCTGTCCCGCTGATTTACTGCAGCTTTTTGTGTTTATCTTCCCCATAATTCTAGCTTCTTGCTCATCCTGGTGATGTTAAGTCATGTCATAAGTGATATGAGTAGAATTAGGCCATTATGGTTCTTCCAGTCTACTCCGCCATTCAATCATGGCTGATTTATCTCTTCCTCCTAACCCCATTCTCCTGCCTTCTCTCCATAACCTCTGACACCTGTAGTAATCAAATATCTATCTGTCTCTGCCTTAAAAATATTTACTGACGGCCTCTACTGCCTTCTGTGGCAAATAATTCCACAGATTCACCATCCTCTGACTAAAGAAATTTCTCCTCATCTCCTTCCTAAAAGAAATGTCCTTTAATTCTAAGGCTATGGCCTCTAATCATATACTCTCTCATTAGTGGAAACATCCTCTCCACATCCACTCTATCCAAACATTTCACTATTCTGTTTCAATGAGGTCCCTCACTCATCCTTCTAAACTCCAGCGAGTACAGGCCCTGTGCCAACAAATGCTCATCACGAATATTGTGTGCAGTTTTGATACTCTGGATACTTTCAAGAGAGTACAAGATAGGGCTCTTGAAGATAGCGGAGTCAGGGGATATGGGGAGAAGGCAGGAATGGGGTACTGATTGTGGATGATCAGCCATGATCACATTGAATGGTAGTGCTGGCTTGAAGGGCCGAATGACCTACTCTTGCACCTATTGCCTATTGTCTATTATCATATGTTAACCTACTCATTCCTGGGATCATTCTTGTAATCCTCCTCTGGATCCTCTCCAGAGCCAGCACATCCTTCCTCAGATATGGTGCCCAAAATTGCTCACAATATTCCAAATGCGGCCTTACCAGCGCTTTATAGAGCCTCAACATTACATCCCTCTTGATTCACCATTGGTACTGGGCAGTCAGCTGATTCAAACTATTTTCTGAAATGAACTTGTACAGCCGTATGGTAGAGAGCGTTCGGACTGGTTGCACCACAGCCTTCTTCGGTAACTCGAACGCCCAAGAACGAAAGTGGCTACAGAAAGTGGTTGATATTCACCGGTCCATCAGGAATATTGGCCTCCCCACCATCGAAGGGATATACAGGAGAGGTGCAGCCTCAAGAGGGCAGCGAATATCGTCACACAACTGGCTATGCTCTCATCTCACAATGGAAGAAGGTATAAGAGCCTGAGAATCATGAATTCCTGGTCCAAGAACAGTTTCTACTCATTAACCATCAAGATCTTGAATCACACTACACAACCCTATCCCAGCCACAAACTATTGTGTACTTTATTTAGGTTGCACTACAGACTTTGCGCTATTCTAGTCTGTCACCTGGAAATGTTGATAATTGTATTATTGATGATTGTATATGTATTTGTTCATTTGGATGCATTAATGTGCCTGTAAAACTGCAGCAATTGAGAATTTTATCATTCCGATTCAGTTAAGTATGACATTTAAACACTCTTAGATTTAATTAAGTATCAGCTTATCATCACGTATCACAATCAACTTTCATGCAGTGATCATTGACCAGCTGATCACCTCACTTGTCCAATTGCTGTCCCTGGGGCCAGCACGGCAATTGCTCAATGATTCAATAGTGTTTCATTGTCCCATGTGGAAAACACAGTGAAATTATTTTTTGAGTTGCCCGATTTGGTGCCATTTCCAAAGTTTCATGATTGAATGGCAGAGTAGACTTGATGGGCCGAATGGCCTAATTCCACTCCAATCACCTATGACCTTATGACTTTACAAAGACAGGTCCATGTCTCAGAACTCTGGAATGGCGCCCGATCCAGAACACCTAGCATCGCTCAGATAAAATGGACAGTATCTCTTTCTTTGTTTTCTTTTATCTTCAGTCAAGAGTCAGTCAAGAGTGTTTCATTATCATATATCCCAGATCGAACAATGAAATTCTTACTTTATAGCAGCACAACAGAATATGTAAACTTAGTACACTGTAAACAATATAATAATAATATACACATATATATATATATGTATGATCTATATATATATGCACATATATGTACACACAACCACCCCCCCCATAATAATGTAATAATAACAATAATAGTCTATGTAGTTCAGAGCTTATTTGGAGGTTGTAGTGTTTAACAGCCTGATGGCTGTAGGGAAGAAGCTGTTCCTCACCTGGACGTTACAGTTTTCAGGCTCCCGTATCTTCTTCCCGATGGCAGGGGTGAAATGAGTGTGTGGCCGGGGTTGTGTGGGATACTGATTATGCTGGCTGCCTTTTTGTAAAGCGATGGTGGGGAGGTCAGGGCTGGTGATGGACTGGGCATTGTTCACAACTTTTTGCAGGCTTCTTCGCTCCTGACATTCAAATTGCCAAACCAGGCCTTGATGCAACCAGTCAATATGCTCTCCACTGTACACCTATAGAAGTTCAAGTGAATCCTCTCTGACATACTGAATCTCTGTGATCTTCTCAGGAAGTAGTATATAATTAGGTACTTTTTATTTATATAGCACTTTTAAATCAAATCATGTTGAAGCCAAAGTGCATTACAGAGAAAAAACCCCATTAGATTAGCATACATCCATATAAAATTAAAAAAAGAAGAAAAAAAGACACAATAGACTATACGACTCAACATGAATGTCCCCCCAACAGCAGAATCAACACTTTCCACTATGAGGGAAGGCACCAAAAATTCCAGTCCTTCTCCTCCTCCTCCTCCTACTCCACCTGAGGTCGGGGCCTATTTGGGGCCTCCACAGCCAGTCGTTGCCCGATGTTATAGGCCCACCTGCCGGGAAGAAGGAACACCGGCGTCGGGTCAAATAGTCCTCAGCGGCTTGGAAATGTCTGGAGCGGCCGCTTCCTCCCTGGAGGCCACGACTACCGAAGTCCTCAGGCCGCGCTGGTTGGAGCTCCGACTCTGGCGATCTCGGATCCCAGGCTCCGCGGTGTTTTAAATCCAGCGCCGCCCGCGGCTGGACGCTCCACACCCACAGCTCCGTGATGTTGGGAGTCGGCGGTCACAGCACTCCGGGGCTTACCGCACGGCGACCCGGGTAGGGCATCGCCCCGCTCCGTGATGGTGTCCCAGCGCTGTGCCACCGCCGAAGCTGTAGTCCCCGCCGGTCCCGGATGGAAACGCCGTTCCAGCCCCGACGATAGGCCGCGCGGAGAGGACGAAGATGCGATTGTAGAGGCGTTGATGTGCTTTCTTGCATCAGTGTGCCGCATCCACCATGGGGTGTGTCCTCTAAGCACAATCATAGTGCTGGAGGAATTCAACGGTTCAGGCAGCATTTCAGGTCAGAACCCTTCTACCAAGAGCCGACCTACTTAGTAGCAACAATGTAGTCTCTGTGAATTTTGCTTGGCAGTTCTGAAGAGAATCTCCAAGGTCCTATTTTAGAGCATGGATTTGTATGCTAAATACCTTGCTCTGCCTCTCACTTATTTTTGGCCATTTTAATGATTTTTTGTGTCATAGAAGTGGGTAGTAGTTTTATAATCAATACTTGTCCATTACATCAAAACAGGGCGATCATCAATTTCTAGCTATAAATGCAATGATGTATTTTTGTGTAATTACTGACTGATCTCTGTTTCATCATGTACATAATGATCAACAGTAATGCATACTGTCAGACATTAATAATAGACAATAGACAATAGGTGCAGGAGTAAGCCATTCGGCCCTTCGAGCCAGCACCACCATTCAATGTGATCATGGCTGATCATCCGCAATCAGTACCTCGTTCCTGCCTTCTCTCCATATCCCTTAACTCCGCTATCCATAAGAGCTCTGTCTAACTCTCTCTTGAAAGCATCCAGAGAACTGGCCTCCACCACCCTCTGAGGCAGAGAATTCTGCACACTCTCAAGTCTCCAGGTGAAAAAGTTTTTCCTCATCTCCGTTCTAAATGGCTTACCCCATATTCTTAAATATGGTCCCTGGTTCTGAACTCCCCCCAACATTGGTAACATGTTTCCTGCCTCTAGCATGTCCAAACTCTTACTAATCTTATACGTTTTAATAAGATCGCCCGTGGAGAGCACCATGGCAGTCCCGCCGGGGCGCAAGGCCACTCACAAGTCTGCCAGGCCCGTATACTCAGAAAAGTCCAGGCCGAAGGAATCCCCTCCTTCACTGGGAAGCGTCTGTAGGCGCCTCTCCCAGATGGAGCACCTATTGGAGAGGTGGCTCCAGACTGATCTGCTCCAGAGGAGGGAGCAGTATCAGCCCGGGTCTCTATGGGAGCCGGCGCTAGCAGCACCTACACAGGGCTGCGAAGTGTCTCCCTCTCTGGAGAGGGGAGTACACAGTCAGTATTACCCTGACTCGGAGCAGGGAGGCACATCAGGTGAACACTCTCGGGGGCATGGGGCCGAAGTGGCTTCCAAATTCGCCATTCCCACTCCAACAGGAGCACCCCTGCATGAAGAGCTGGCCACCACAATAAATTACCTGGTGTCACATCAGCTCAAAGACCTGGCTATGGAGGAGACCTCCAGCAGATATCATACATCTGCCAACTGAGCCTCCCTCGGTGTGCCGGCCATCAACCACGCCATCTGGGTCCATATTGGAGCAGGGGTACACACCATTGAGGATAAATGGGGATACTGTGGATAGGCTGAGCTGTTTTAAATACCTGGGAGTCCACATCTCTGAGGATATGACATGGACATCACACGCTGCAGCACTCGTGAGTAAGGCAAGGCAGCGCCTTTACCACCTCAGGCAATTGAAGAAATTCAGAGTGTCTCCGAGGATTCTCCAGTGCTTCTAATCAGGGGCTGTGGAAGGCATCTTGTCCGGAAATATTACAATCTGGTTTGGCAATTGCTCTGCCCAGGACAAGAAGGCTCTGCAGAGAGTAGTGCGTTCGGCCGAACGCACTATGGAAACTTCACTCGCCCCTCTGCAGGAACTATACATCAGGAGGTGCAACTCCAGAGCCAATAAGATAATGGGAGACCCCTTCCACCCCTGCAATGGACTGTTCCAGCTGCTACGGTCAGGCACACGCCTCCGTTGCCATGCTGTGAGAGCGGAGAGGTTGAGAAAGAATTTCTTCCCAGAGGCCATTAGGACTGTATACTCCTATCTCACCAGGGACTAACTTTACTGTACCACAATACCGCCCACGATATTTAATATGTAAATGAACATGTGATTCTGTTCCATTCTGTTTGTAGTTTGTTGGTTGTCTGTTGTTTTTTTGCACAAAGTCTGCGAGCACGGCTACTTTTCATTTCACTGCACATGCCGTATGTGTATGTGACGAATAAACTTGACTTGACTTGATTTTACTTGGGTAGGAGCCCAGGAGGTCAAACTCCAAAAAATTTTCAAATTATTGGCCTCAGGCATAATGGCCTTTGCGAGGTCCATAGATGGGGGGCTGCTGACGGAGACACAGCAGGACGCTGTGGGGTTTCTCTGTAGCGCCCATTTTTAGATCAACTGTCTGCGTAAAAACGCAATACGGCCGGCACTCAACCCAAAATCTGCTGTGCTGTGCAAGGCCAGCAACGTCCAGCTGGCCAATTATCTCTTTGGGGCAGACCTGCTGAAGCAGGTCCGCGAGCTGGATGATGAGGCCAAGACCATACGCCTCATGAGCCGAGCCCCAACTACACCCAGGGGCTCATCACAATGGGCTCACCCCTATGCAGCCTTCAACACCAGGTGAAACCAGCCTAGGTGCTCTGGGACAGGAGGAAGACTCGAGCTGGAAGCACCAAGGTCTTTTTCAGGGGTAGGCCCCAGCCGGCCCACGGCTCGGATGCGCGGGGGGCACCCACCATCAGCCCTCCTACCCAAGGCACGAGGATGGAAACCAGGACCACACCCGCAGTAATGTCCAAGGTAGGAGAATCTAGTTCCTTGTGGAACACCTTACACATCACTCACTCACAAGTTGGGGGGAGATTGTGACATTTTTTGAATGAATGGAAGTGGATCACAGCAGACCCGTTCATATTGCACAGTATACAAGGGTTTAAAATTGAGTTCCTTCTTGATTCATCACCACCCACACAAAATTTAGCAAACCTCACATATGTGTTCTCACAACAGGAAAGATTTGAGGTACAAGCTGAAATTCAGGCTTTACATACAAAAGGGGTGATTCAGAGGTCGCACCAGGAATCACACCAATTTGTATCCAACATATTCACCAAGCAGAAAAGGGATGGAGGATGTTGTATCATCCTGGACTTGACAGAACTCAATACCCTTGTGCTGTATAAACATTTTAAAATGGATGACTTTGGCACAGCCATCCAACTGGTTTCCAAAGGATGTTATATGGCAAGCATAGATCTAAAATATGCATACTACTCAATATCCATTCACAGGGAGCACAGGAGATATTTGAAATTTAACTGGATGGGGCAACTCTGGCAATTCAAAGCATTGCCAAATGGGCTGACTTCAGCTCCCAGACTATTTACAAAATTATTAAAAAACAGTTTTGGGGTTACTACGAGCTCAGAATCACATGGTGATGGCTTATTTGGATGCCATTCTAATTATTGGGGACACCGAGGAATCAGCTGAATCATATGTTTCAGCTACCAAACTCATGTTTGAGAGGTTGGGATTCCTAATTCATCCAGTTAAGTCAAAATTGGCTCCAATCAGTGTAATTGATTACCTGGGGTTCACAAATAACTCAATTCAAATGTTGGTGACACTGCCAGGTGGCAAGCAATCAGAGTTAATGGAAGCCTGCAATAAGCTAATTGCTTAACAGCAGCCAACAATCAGACAGGTAGCAGGTGTAATTGGCAAGCTTGTAGCAGCCTTTCCAGCTGTACGCAGTGGACCTCTGCACTATCAAAATTTACAACGTGCAAAGGAACGGGCTCTCAAATCCCATGCAGGCCAATTCGGCTGATGCATGCAATTACCACCGGAGGCCATTGCAGGATTACACTGGTGGGCTACGAATATGCATCACTGCTCCAAGAAAATTTGAATTGATACTCCATCGGTAATATTACAAACCGATGCAAGTGGCCTGGGCTGGGGAGCAACAGAGACCATCTCCAGTTGTTGGGGTAGATGGAATGTGCAGGCATCCTTAATTCTACAGCAACGTGGCATTAACTACTTAGAGTTGTTGGGAGCACTCTATAGATTAAAGGCTTATTGCAGCAAAATGCATCATGTGCATGTTCAACTACAGATTGACAACACCACAGCGGTGGCGTATGTCAATCACACGGGTGGAATAAAGTCTGTATCTTGTGACAAATTGGCAAACCTTCTTTGGCATTGGTGTATTGCAAGGAACATTTGGGTCACGGCAATTTACCTACCAGGTAGATACAATATGGTGGTGGACACTAGATCACGGAAATTCAATGATAACACAGAATGGATGTTGAATCATGTTGTGTTTAACGACATTGTTGCCCGATATGGCATGCCGGATATTGACTTGTTTCATCCAGATTGAATCACCAGTTACCAAAATAGCCAGACCCAGGTGCAGTGGCAGTCGACGCGTTCACACTACATTGGGGAGGAATGTTCTTGTACGCTTTCCCTCCCTTTTCCCTCATCAGTCGATGCTTGGTAAAAATAAAGCAAGACAATGCTACAGGCATTTTGGTAGTGCCAGACTGGCCTACGCAATCTTGGTTCCCACTAGTCCTGGGAATAATGACAGAGCTTTTCATGGCTGTCCCCAAAAGCAGGGAACTGCTGGTACACCCAGTAATGGGGGACCACCACCCATTAAATGACCGAAGCAATGTATTGGTTTGCAGATTCTGAGGAGACCATACTTGGGACACGGACTGGCTGACCGGACAGTGGATGTCATTACGGTGGCCTGGAGGGACAGTACACAAAGGCAGTACGTCTCTCACATCAAGAAGTGGGAGATGTACTGTCATGCCTCCAACATATCATATCACACAGTGTGCAACACGGATATACTGGAGTTCCTGTCAACTTTATATTATTACCATAAATTAGGCTACAGTGCCATCAACAGTGCCAGAAGTGCACTATCCTCATATTTAATGCTGGGAATGGGGCCCCACCCGGTGGGAACATATCCCCTTATTACCAGGTTCATGAAGGGAATAAAGAACACTAAACCCCGCAGGCCACGGTATACAGACACATGGGATGTTAGCGTGGTGCTAACACTACTTCGCCAGTGGGCCCCAGCCACCTCCTTATCCTTAACCAAGCTCACCCTCAAGGTGGTCATGCTGATGGCGCTGGTATCGGTGCAACGAGTCCAGACGTAGCACAAGCTACGACTGGACAACATGACCACCAACGTTCTCACCATAACCTTCGTCATCAATGACTTAATAAAACAGAGCAGGCCAAGGGTACCAGGGCCCAAGCTTGAGTTCCAAGCATATCCCGAGGATCCTCGACTATGTGTAGTATCGCACTTGCACCAGTACATTAAAGTCACTAGGAGCCTCAGAGGCTCTGAGTTAGCCATCCTAATCAGCCACATGAAACCACACCACAGGGTATCAGTACAAACATCTCCAGATGGTTAAAGGAGGTACTGGCAGGTGTAGGAGTGAATACTGACACTTACAAATCTCACTCCACCGGGGCTGCATCAACGTCGGCAGCAAGGGCTATGGACGTGCACCTCGACAACATCCTAGTGACTGCAGGATGGGCAAGTGAATGGATGTTCCACAGGTTTTACAATAAACCCATTGCTGGACCGGGGGTATTTGCACATACCATTTTAGATTCTGCTTTATAGTTTCCCCCCAGGTTGGGCGGGGACACTATTATTTTGTTTTTCACATTAAAGCATCAGTATTGTTACCTAACTACGTTATGTCTGAATTCATTAATTTGTTCTCACCCATCCATGGTCGATCGATTCAGTGTGTAACGCCTGGACTCAAACCGGCATGAAATCACAGAACTTTGAAATCTTCACGTAGTCACTCACGTGACTCCGAAGTAAAAGAGTAATATTAAATGAGAACTTACCAGTTTGAAGTTTGATCTTAATTTTATGAGGAGTTACGATGAGCGATTACGTGCCCTCCACTCCCAACCCTCATATTATCAGGTCATCTGGTAGTTCTAGTTCTCTAAATGTTACTATCTACAGGTCAACCTCTCTTGTCTGTGATTTCACACCGCTGCTTTGAAGATTGACGCGCAAGCGGACTGATGGCCTTCTTCACTTAATCGCTCATCGTAACTCCTCATAAAATCAAGATCAAACTTCAAACTTCAAAGTTCTCATTTAATCTTACTACTTTACATACGTTACCTGTTTCCAAATTCACACAGTAGAAGATGCCAAGCCTGCAACTAGTCTGTAGCAACATGCCCTTGCCCTTGTCCTTGTGCAAGCCAGCATGTTGTACATGCTTATAAGGCATCTCTGGCGGTTTCAATACAAGTTAACAAAAGAGAAGGCAATTTGACAACTAAAGATATAATTAGATGTAAATAATTTGATGAACCTGTGCAGGTGTAGATCTGCAATCAGAATGTTTGAAATCGCTCCAAATTTATGCATTAACATTCTCATGATTAAGCATATTATCATCAGTTATATTCATCAGTTAATGTTGCTCTTCTATACTTTAGCACGACATATTAAATAAGTAGATAGCCTCACCGAAGCATGGACTAATATTCTCGTTGGCTGGGAACATCCTCCAGGGAGTCAGGGCCTGAACATGCTTTTTCTTCACATACAGTTCAGTAAAGTAATGCCATACCTAAGCACAATCCCCGATAGTACAAAGCGCATAGAAATAGTCCACTCAGACCGCATGCAAGGAGTACCAGGTTTTGGTGCCATTTTTAAAGTTCAGTCCCGTCCGATGCTGGGTTTCCTGGAGTTGCCTGATCCAGGGAAGCCCCGGACTGCTGCAGGGCCTCCAGCTGTCGCCACGCTTCAGTTCAGTTTCAGTTTTGTCCATTGTCACGTGTACCAAGGTACAGTGAAAATCTTTTGTTGCGTGCTAACCAGTCAGCGGAAAGAAAATACATGATTACAATCGAGCCATTTACAGTAGACGCATGATAAGGGAATAACGTTTAGTGCAAGGTTAACCCAGCAAAGTCTGATCAAGGATAGTCCGAGGGTCACCAAAGAGGTAGATAGTAGTTCAGCACCGCTCTCTGGTTGTGGTTGCCTGATAACAGCTGGGAAGAAACTGTCACTGAATCTGGAGGTGTGTGTTTTCACACCTATGCCTTTTGTCTGATGGGAGACGGGAGAAGATGGAGTTGCCAGGCTGCGACGTCCTTGATTATGCTGCTGGCCTTGCCGAGGCAACGTGAGGTATAAATGGATCATCCATTTGTTTGGATTGTCCAGCAAGCCGTCGTCCCTTTCCCCACCCAGCCACCTTCAGCCTTTGTGCCCCACAGGTATCTCCCTCAGCAACCTTAAGGGGGCAGAAGATGAGAGCCCAGTTCAGTTTCTTACCAGCCCTTTCTCTTACAACCACCAGCTCCCTCCATCCTCCTCTCCGGTTCTCCTGCATTCTGGCCACACAGCCGGCCGATATAAAAACTTTCTTTCCCAACATCTTGCCTCTTACAGCCTGAGGATCCCCAAAATCACTTTGTATACAATGAACTACTTTTGAAATATGATCACTGTTGTAATGTAAGAAACACAGCAATTAATTTATACTCTCAGAAACAACCCCATGAAAATGAGTGGATAAACTATTTTTCATTATGCCAATTGAAAGATAAATGGAAGTAACTTTGCTTCTCCTTCATATCCATTTATGCTCAGTCGACTGAGACTCTAGACTTGAACTCATTTTAACGTCTTATCAGATAGGTGACATTTCCAAAAAAGCAGTTATTTTGCATACAGGTTCAGAGGTATCAGCCTAAATTTTAATGTTCATCTCTCTGGCAGGTCATTATGGCCAAAGATAGCCGAAAAAGCCACCAAAAGTTTCAAATAGCAGAAATCCTATTTCCTGCTCCAATTCAGTGTCACTAGATCTAACTCTAATGTGCCCAATAGACCAGGAGTTTTTCTAAATGTTGAGGCTGTTTTGCATCTTAAATGTGCCTCACTGTCTCTTCTGATGTTGTAACAATCAGAATCAGAATCAGAATCAGAATCAGAATCAGATTTTACTCGCCAAGTATGTTTTGCAACATACGAGGAATTTCACTGGCCAGGTCAGTCATACAATTAAAAGCAACAGACTCAAAAACATATTTAACATGAGCATCCACCACAGTGACTCCAACACATTCCTCACTGTGATGGAAGGCGAAATAAAGTTCAAGTCTCGTCCCTTGTTCTTCCTTGGTCGGGGGTCTCGAGCCCTCCGTTGACGGGACGGTCTTAACTCCTGTAGCCGGCGGCGTTCGGGCCCTCTGCGTCCAGGCGATCAGCTCCCACATCGGGGGGTTATCAGCTCTCCCCGCGCCGAGCAATCGAACCTCGCGTCGGGGCTCAATGAACCTTCTGCGGCGTTGGAGCTCCCGACTAGCCTCTCCCAAGACTTCGAGCACTTGTTGGTAAGTCCATGGTGGGAGCGATCCCAGGCAATGTAGCTGTCCAAATATATTTTAAATGTTATTATAGTATCTGCCTCAACTATCTCCTCCAACAGCTCATTCCATATACCCTATACCCTATTTATGAAAAAGCTACCCCTCAGATCGTATTAAATCTTTTCCCCTCATCTTAAACTTATGTCCCTTGGTTCTTGAACCCCTCCATTGGAAACAAGACTGTGCATTTATGCTATCTATCCCCCTCATGATTCCATACACTTCTTTAAGATGCACTCGAAGGAATAATGGCCTAACCTGCTCAATCTGTCCCTATCGTTCAGGCCCTCAAGTCCTGGCAACATCTACAAAAATCTTCTCTACACCCTTTCCAGCTTAAAAACATCTTTCATATAACAAAGTGACCAAAACTGAACACAAAACTCTAAAGGTGGTCTCACCAATGTCCTCTACAACTGTACCATAACCTCCCAACTTCTATACTCAACACTCTGACTGATGAAAGCCAATGTGCCGAAAGCCTTTTATTGACCACCCTATCTACCTGTGATGCCACTTTCAAGAACTATGTACTGACACTCCGAGATCGCTCTGCTCTACAACACTCCCCAGAGCCCTGCCATTCACTATGTAGGTCCTGCCCTGGATAAACTTCACAAAATGCAACACCTCCCATTTCTCTGTATTAAACTCCATGAATCATTCCTCAGCCCACTTTCCCAGCTAATCAAGATCCTGCTGCAAATTTTGACAATCATCTTCGATATCCACAATACCACCAATTTTACTGTCATCTGCAAACTTATGCCTTGTACGTTCAAATCATTGATATAGATGACAAACAGCAATGGTCCCAGCACCGAATCCTGAGGCACCAAATCCTAGTCACGGGACTCCAGTCCGAAAAGCAACCTTCCACCATCACCCTCTGCTTCCTTCCATGAAGCCTATTTTCTATCTAGTCGGCTTGCTCTCCTTGACACCACTTGACAATGCCAAAAGAAATGGGTGGGGCAGTTTCAGTCATTACACGTGGCCTTTATTGATTTGACTAAAGCTTTTGACCCCATCAGCTGGGAGGAATGTTGGTAGGCTCCTTAAATTTTTCAATCCATCTTGTATTTGCATCCCATCTGAAAACTAAGCCAATCTTAGTGGAGACTAGAGTCAAATGAATGTTATAATACCAACTACTATAAATAAATAGCTGTGCAGAAATTAGAATGGGGGTGGAAGATTGCACCCTTCAACTGGGAGGAGGAGGAGGAGGAGGAAGACGAGGAGGACGAGGAGGAGGAAGATGAGGAGGAAGACGAGGAGGAAGACGAGGAGGAAGACGAGGAGGAAGACGAGGAGGAAGATGAGGAGGGAGAGGAAGAGGAAGACGAGGAGGGAGAGGAAGAGGAAAATGAGGAGGGAGAGGAAGAGGAAGAGGAAGAGGAAGAGGAAGAGCAAGAGGAAGAAGAGGAAGAGCAAGAGGTAGAAGAGGAAGAAGAAGAAATAATTAGAATGCAAATAGTTTAGATGCATTGTCTATTTAATATGTTTATAAATTGCTGAATTCATTTTGATTCTGCAACTAATGTACGTGATCTAGCAACCGACCATGCAGAACCTTGTCAGGTGCCTTACTGAAGTCTATGTATATACTAGAATAAGTGTTCACACGGGAGGACTGGTCCCCCGACGCAATATTCCACCTCTCCACCAATTCCAATATTGGTGACCAGTGGGAGGGGGGGAGGTGGGTGGGCTTTCTGGAGCGCTGGTATGGGTTTTGTGGGCTGAAGGGACTGATCTCCAGAGGGCTAGTATGGACATTGTGAGCCAAATGGATTCTTGGGGTGGCAGCTCAGTCCCTCAAGCGTGATGTGCTGGCAGCTCACTCACGGCTGGTGGGCTGGCAGTTGACTCATGGTTATTCTTTGAAATTCCATTTCAAGCAGGGTGCAAGGCAACCATATTCAAATCCATTTTTCTACCATTTCAAGCAGGGTGCAAGGCCACTAAATTCAAGTGCATTTTCTTACCACTTCAAGCAGGGTGCAAGGCCATCAAATTCAAGTGCAGTTTCATACCACTTCAAGCAGGGTGCAAGGCCACTAAATTCAGGTTCAGTTTCCTGCCACTTCAAGCAGGGTGCAAGGCTACTGAATTCAAGTGCAGTTTCATACCACTTCAAGCAGAATGCAAGGCCACCAAATTCAAGTGCAGTTTCATATCACTTTGAGCAGGGTGCAAGGCCACCAAATTCGGTGCAGTTTCATACCACTTCAAGCAGGTTGCAAGGTCACCAAATTCATGTGCAGTTTCATACTATTTCAAGCGGGGTGCAAGACCACCAAATTCAAATGCCGTTTCATACCATTTCATGCAGGGTGCAAGGCCACCACATTCAAATGCAGTTTCATACCATTTCAAGCAGGGCGAAACTACCATAAAACCACCATAAAACCACACAAAACACGACACTCACAGTTCAGTAGACATTCAGTGTGTTCAGTTGATTCACAGCTCAGATAGAGTCTTGACCTCTCCCTCCCCCATCATGCAGAGACTGAGCCACACCCACACTTCCGGGTTTTATAATCCTTCCCCCTCCCACTGGAAAAGGTGTGGCCTTCATGGCATGATTGACAGGAGAGAGATTCTCAACATTTTTTAAACACTAATAACACTTTTATTTTTCATTGATGGGAAGAATCCTCTGCACCTGATGAGCGGAGGGGGACTGAGTAAGATGACCAAAAATCACAGTCGTAAATGGTAGCGTTTTATCTCAAATCAATATACAGTGCAAACAGGAAGCTGTCAAGTTTAGAGCAACAACCATTTGCAGTGCTTTTTACTTCAACCCAAAACCCCCAAACAACCATTTGCAGTGCTTTTTACTTCAACCCAAAACCCCCAGACAACCATTTGCAGTGCTTTTTACTTCAACCCAAAACCCCCAAACAACCATTTGCAGTGCTTTTTACTTCAACACAAAACCCCCATACAACCATTTGCAGTGCTTTTTACTCAACCCAAATCCCCCAAATAACCATTTGCAGTGCTTTTTACTTCAACCCAAAACCCCCAAACAACCATTTGCAGTGCTTTTTACTTCAACCCAAAACCCCCAGACAACCATTTGCAGTGCTTTTTACTTCAACCCAAAACCCCCAAACAACCATTTGCAGTGCTTTTACATGCTTTTAGTAGACATGTGTTCAGTGTTATTCACAGCTCAGGCTGAGAGACATGACCCTCTCACTTCCCCCATCTTGCAGAGGCTGACTGAGGCACAACACTTCCGGGTTTTACTTCAACCCAAAACCCCCAAACAACCATTTGCAGTGCTTTTACAGTGCTTTTAGTATACATGTGTTCAGTGTTATTCACAGCTCAGGCTGAGAGACATGACCCTCTCACTTCCCCCATCTTGCAGAGACTGACTGAGGCACAACACTTCCGGGTTTTATAGTCCCTGCCCCCTCCCACCAGCAGGGGCAGCAGAGAGATTGTCAACATTTAAAAAACATTAATGACTCTTTTATGTTTCATCGATGGGAAAAATTCTCAGGTCCAGCTCAGCGGAGGGGGACTCTGAGCGAGGTGGCCAAAAATGATGGCCGTAAGTGGCGGCGTTCTTTCAGAAACCACAAAATGGAAAGTCAGAAAGTGCTCAAGATCTTAGTTTTAGTAATATAGATATAACATCTCCAGCTCTGCCCTCATTTACCTTTTTGGTCACATCTTCAAAAATCTTAATCAAGGAACTATTTACTTGCACTCTTAGATCCCTCTGCTCTACAATACTTCCAGAGCCCTGTCATTCGCATATTTTCTTTGGTGGCATAGGTTCTGTGGGAGTGCAATCTGAATCCAAAGAAGAGGGGAATCAATATTGTCAATGCAGAATATAATTTTGTACCTCTTGTTCAGAGAGATGAACACAACATATCGCAGAAACAGCACAACCCATGGACACCTCTGGTTACAGTTTCATAACTTCATTTCCACAAAGAAAACACAAATATCTCATTAAGACAGATGCTTGAAAATTTAAATATTATTTATCACAAAACATCCTTCTTTCATTGTTGCTCATTCTTCAGATTTATCCATTCAATACTCAAGCTTAACTGAACATTGCATTAATAATAGTAAAGTGACTGAGATATCTCTGAATTTATATAATGGATTCTACAGATCTACGACACAAATGGGAGTTGCCAATAAATGTAAACAATCCTGCAGGGTAATAACTTGAATCAGCATCAAAACAATTATCATTTGAAGAATCCCTTTGCCTCTCTCCAGATGATGCTTGACCGGTAGGGTTCCTGTAGCATTTTATGTTTTCCTTCTTATTCCAGTCACACAATAAGGGAACAGGCCCTTCAGCCCAACTTGCCCATACCGACCAACATGTCCCATCTACACTAGTCCATCTACCTGTGTTTGGCCCATTTCCATCCAAACCTGTCCTATCCATGCACCTCGTCCAGCAGCTCATTCCATACACCCACCACCCTTTGTGAAACAGCTACCTGTCAGGTTTGTATTAAATCTTTCCCCCCTCACCTTAAACCTATGTCCTCTGGTTCTCAATTCCCCTACTCTGGGCAAGAGACGCTGTGCATCTACCCAATCTATTCCTCACGTGACTCTGTACATCTCTAGAAGATCACCCCTCATCCTCCTGCACTCCAAAGAATAGAATCAACCTCTCCCAATCGCTCAGGCCCTCGAGTCCTGGCAACATCCTTGTAAATCTTCTCTGCACCCTTTCCAGCTCTAATGTCTCCATAGTTTAAGAAGCCTTGGAGCACAAAACATTTTTAAAATAATGCACTGATGCCGCTTCTACTTGAGAGTTTATGGAAAAGTGATGAAGTGCACAGGGACCAAATGTCTTATTTGACAGCTTGCCATATTGGTGTGTTGTTGCATGAGTTAGGTGGATTATACAGAGATGATGGAAGAGTAATATTACTTGTAGGGGAAAGGTACAAGGCACAGGAATGAGTCTGGATAAATCCATCCTCGTCTCTTGTGATGTTTTCCATGTTTCCTGTAAAAATTGGTATTTATTTGCTCTCCCTTTGTCATAAATTGGAAATGCTGTCAAATTTTGCCCTCCAGGTTTCTTCAGCTGAAGGTTTAAACGATGAAATAAAAGTACCTGTCCACCATTTGTCAGAAATGGACAGATTTCTTGAAAAAAATGCTGTGTGTTGCTTTGTTTAGCTACTAGTTATTTGGCATATGCAATCAAAATACTATTTTCAGCCAGCAATCAAGATTGCACAAAATAGGTAATTCTCTTACATTGTTTCTCAAATACACGAGGGAGAATCAGGAAACTGTGAACTTGATTAGTATGATTCCTTTACATCTTAACTAAAGTGAAATGGTACCCGATTTCTAACCACCACATGATTTAAGTTGAGGCTTGAAGGTCACTTACACTACTTTGCAATATCAGTGAATATTTCCCTAATGCATTAGTTCAGATAACCTATATTAACCTATAAAATAGTTCCTTTTTTATTTGTGTCCTGTATACAGCTCCAGATAATAATCACAGAATACTTCCTTCCATGTATTCCCAACAGGCTATGACAAAATCTTAGCTACCATGAGAAGCACTTTAAACTTTAAAGAAAATGCAAACATTAGTGGGAACATTTTTTCTGTTTAGGAACTTGAAAAGTTTGCGAACAAAGAGAAATGCTACAATGGAGGAATTCTGAAAAGATCGCATGCCACGTGATGTGACATTCAAAGTAGTACAGAGAAATAAATACATCTTCGTGCATTAAGGGAATCTTATCTTTACTTAAGCCCACATTTATTGGTCAAACGATTCCTGCGTATTGTTCAAAGATGGACTACCAGCAGCATAATACGTTTACAAATATTTTGAGCATTTCAAAAGATATGCCTAAAAGGAATGACATTTCCAAGTTCTAAAGTGATTCATTCATGCATTCCCATAAGCACGGGACTGTCAGCTCAAGTATTAGCATTTTTGTTTATATGTCAAGCTCAAGCAAACATTAAATATATTTTAAATGTTGAAATAATATGCAGAATTTTTATTTTAGTGCAGAACAATGCACAGGAGATTATTAAATAAATAATTCTCTCTATTAGTATGTTTTAGAAACCATTCTTGCTCTACTTTTCAATTCCTTTATTCTTCCTTGGGTACAATAATTTTGACACATATTAGTTCCATTGGCTTGTACCAGAATAATCACTGGAGTATTGTTTATTTAGCTTGGCTGATTGTTTTTAGCATTAGAGTGAGGCTTCTTCTTCGAGTCTGTTGCAATCTCAGATGTCGTTCTGCCAGTATCTGGCGCAGGGCACAGCTGGTCGGGTCGATTCAGCCAGGTCCTGGGGGCTGCACTGGGGGGCGTCGTCACACTCCAGTAGGTGGGACATTGTCTGTACTGCTCCACAGCTGCATGTGTCTTCTGCCTGGTAGTTCCATGCTTTCATAAGTGCTTTGCACCTCCCCTGCTCCACTCGTAATCTGTTGAGGGTCTTCCAGGTTGACCATGGGAGGTCGTGCCCGCTGGCGAGGCATTCAGTCAGAGTGATTCCTCTCTCCATCCAGTCGTGGGTTCGTGTGTTGAGCTGGTTCCATTCATCTTTCCAGATGTTGGTCCTTGCTGTTTCTTTGGTTGTCTGGAGAGGTGGGACTGTCTGCAAGAAACTGGCTCTGGATTTCAGTCGGGGTGAAGGTGCTGTGTGTCCATGCAGGGGGTGCCTGGTATCGATCTCCTGTGCTCTCCGCTCATCTTGGGCGACGATGGATCATCTGATATGCGGTGGGGGGGGGGGGGGGGGGTGGGGGCAATTAGAGTAAGGCAGTAAACCATAACATAATGATAACACAAATGCTGGAGTAACTTAGCGGGTCAGGCAGAGGAATTGGTGACGTTTCGGGTCGAGACACTTCTTCAGACCCAAACATAATGGTAGATTGCGGCAACTATATTTCGGAGAGTTCCTGGGCTGAATTACTAGTTTCCACACTGTTGACTCCACATTGTGACCTTTGCTTGGAATATGGTGATAGTGTAGCCATTTCACCATAATTTTAAACATTACTTTCCAAGAAAAAAATAAAACTAGGTACGGTTAGGACAGCATTTAATAGATCAACCTTACAGTTAGGACATCTTTGCAATTCTTCAAATCCTTTCAAATACTTTACCATGCAGATGTCAGCTAAAAAGCAACACAAATACCTTAAAATGTTCCATATTGGCTGTAAAACCAACACAAACATGCTAAGATCACTTGCATGCATTCTTTAGATTTATAATTTGAAGAACATTGCTTTAATGATTGGTTAAATGATTGAAATTACACAATTCAACAAATAGAACACAAGATGTTGGCATGTTGAGCAAAAAACAAACTGCTGGAGGATCTCGACAGGTCAGGCAGCACCTTTTAAGGGAAAAGGAGAGACAACCCTTCAGAATGAAGAAGGGTCCCTACACAAAGCATTGTCAGTCCATTTTCCGCCACAGATACTACATGACCCCTGAGTTCCTCTGGCAACTTTTTTCTAAATTAACAAAGAAACACATGATTTTCAACATGGTTGAATGGCGGAGTAGACTCCTTTCCTACGTCCGCCCACTGTGTCCTTATCCCCGTACACTAAAACACTACACATGACCATTTTACACTTATACCCAGCCAATTAACCTATACGTCTTTGGAGTGTAGGTGGAAACTGAAGATCTCAGAAAAAACTCACGCAGATCACGGAGCACCCGTAGTTAGAATTGATCCTGGGTCTCTGGCACCATAAGACAGCAGTTCTTTTGAATGGTAATCTAAATTGTTTCTAGTTATTTTGAACATAAATTTATAATATCACTGAACCCTCTACTTTTGCTGAGAAGTTATGTTTTATCCTTTAACATGCAAAGCCTCTAAGTGATTCCTTTTTTCCCAGTTGTGCTGCTTCTTTTCCTCCAAACTATGCTGCATCACTCATGGGGTGCTGGGATGAAATTGCAGTGACTGATGGTATTTCACATGACATCAGTGTCAGAACTCAAAGTACCAGTGAAGAATTCATGCCCATATTTGGTCCTTACCGTTGACATAAATAGATTTGTTTCTTATCCTATTAATATTGTTCTGAGATTTTGATATATGGCCGTGGACGACCAATATTTGCAATATGAGGCTTGAATACAGGAGAAAGGGCTCCAGGGTCACATTAGATCATTTATATCTTAAATGTTGATTCACATTTGATGTGACTAGAAGTTACTATGGGACTCAATTTCATCTACTTTCAACCTAGGTTGCTCAGATTGCCTGTGGCTACTGTTGGTGTTAAGCAAATCTCCTTCAGTTATCAGAGGCTTCTATAATGCACTCGGTAGGTGGCAGAGCCATTGGCTCCTGACCTGCAGCACTTGAGCTGGGAAGATCTATGCTGTGGCATCTTACAACGGCAGCTTTAATCCGTGTTCTGAAAGTCATGTAAGTTGAAGTTTTGCTGCTGAACCTTTACATAGTTTATTTAACATCACTAAGATATTGAATAAACTGGTCAGATGGGGTAAAGATACACACAAAATGCTAGAGTAACTCAGCGGGTCAGGAGGGAAACATCTCTGGAGAGAAGGGATATGTGACATTTTAGGTTGGGCCCCTTCTTCAGACTGAAAGTAGGGGGGTGGGGTTGAAAGGTGAAGAGCTTGAAGCAAGAAAAGACTATGGGCCAAACAGGGCCAGCTATGTATGACCTCCAGCCTGGTAGGTCCATAGTTGGCCAGGTAAGGTGCAATCTCAAGAGAAACAATGTGGAGAATTGTTGAACTGGTAAAAAATACTCGGGAGGAGGAAGTGGGCAAGGAGGGAAGAGGTAGCGGAGAGGAGTATGGGATGAAGTTACTTAAGAGTTCAATATTCGTACCGCTGGGTTGTAAGCTACTCAAGTAAAATATGGTGTTGTTCCTTCAATTTGCACATGGCCTCACTCTGGCAGTGCAGGTAGCACAAGGGAGTTGAAATGATTGGCATTTGGGAGATCCCATAGGCCTGGGCGGATTGAGCAAGAGTGTTCTGCAAAACGTTCGCTGAGTCTACGTTTGGTTTCGCCGATGCACAGGAGCCCACTTCGGGAACAGCGGATGCAGTGGATGAGATTAGAGTAGGTACATGTGAACCTGTGTCTAACCTGAAAGGACAGTCGGGGTCCCTTGAATGGAGTCAAGGGAGGAGGTAAAAGGACAGGTGTTGCATCTTCTGCGGTTCCAGAGGAATGAACCTGGGGAGGTGGTGGTGTAGGTTGGAAGGGATGAGTGAACCAAGATGTTATAGATCGGTCCGTGTGGAAGGCAGGAAGGGTTGGAGATGGGAAGATGTCTTTATCAGTGGGATCCCTTTGGAGCTGATGGAAACGTCTGAGGATAATGTGTTGAATGTGGAGGATGGTGGAGTGAAAAGGTGAGGACCAAGGAACTCTGTCTTTGTTGGGTCTGGGAGGAGGGGAAGTGAGAGCAGAACTATTGGACACAGAGGTGACACAGAGGTGATGGGCTCATCTATGACAGAAGGGAGAATCTACATTCCCTGAAGAATGAGGATATCTAGGATACTATCCTAGTATGGAACACCTCGTCTTGAGAACAGATGCGATTGAGATGGACGAAGATGGGGCATCTTGGCCAGTATGGATAAGTTGTGCTGAAGGACCTGCTTCTGTATGGTATGATTCCATCACTATGATTAATCCTGCCATTAACTCACTGATGTTTGTGAGACATTACTGACTATTGTAATTGCTAGAATATATGGTAAATCTGGATGCCAGCAGAGTGCTTTGAGACTGCTTGAAACATGAAAGGTTCTGTATGAATATCAGTTTTTGTTCATTTCTAGAATAAAAAAGAATCAGGCCACGTTTACATGTTTACTGCAAGATTATAATCTAATCACTACCTACTGCACCGATGCAGAACTCATGGACTTCATCCACCATCACCACCAATTTTCATCCTGTATTTGAATCATCTCCGACACCTCCCTCCCCTTCCTTGATCTCACAGTCTCCATCACAAGCAATAGACTATAGACTGATGTTTATTACAAACCCATTGACTCCCACAATTATCTCAGCTACACTTCTTCCCACCCTGCTTCCTGCAAAGACTCTATCCCCTACTCCCAATTCCTCTGTCTACGCCGCACCTGCGCCCAAGATGAGGTGTTCCATACTAGAACACATGAGATGTCCTCATTCTTTAGGGAATGGGGATTCCCCTCTCCCATCATAGATGAGGCCCTCACTCGTGTCTCCTCAACACCCGAGAGGCAATTTCCACCACCTTCAACGGGATCCCACCACTAGCTACATTTTCCATCTCCACCCCTTTCTGCCTTCCGCAGAGACCGTTCCCTCCACAACTGCTTGGTTAACACATCCCTTCCCACCCAAACCACCCCTCTCAAGGTACCTTCCCTTGCAACCACCGAAGATGCAACACCTGTGCTATGCCATCTCCCTCGATTTTGTCCAGGGATCCCGACAGTCCTTTCAGGTTAGGGAGTCGTTCACTTGCATCTCTTCCAACCTCATCTACTGTATCCGTTGTTCAAGATGTGGACCCTTATACATCGGCGAGACCAAACGCAGACTGGGCGATTGTTTCGCGGAACACCTTCACTCAGCCCGCGTGAACCAACCTGATCTCCCGGTTGCTGGACACTTTAATTCTCCTTCCCATTCCTACACAGACCTTACTGTCCTCGGTCTCCTCCATTGTCAGAGTGAGGCTAAACGCAAATTGGAGGAACTGCACCTCATATTTCGCTTGAGCAGCTTACAACCCAACGGTATGAATATTGATTTCTCTCACTTCAGGTAACCCCGGCATTCCCTCTCTCTCTATCCCTTCCCCACCCAAGTCGCACTAGCTTCTCATTTTCACCCTGCAAACAGCCTACAAACAAAGCCTGTTCCCTTTATAAACTTTACATTTTTGCATATCTTTCATCCATTGTTCTTTATCTCTCCACATCACCGTCTGTACAGTTTATCTCATTTCTCTTATCTCTAACCAGTCTGGAGAAGAGTCTCAACCCGAAACGTCACACATTCCTCTCCAGAGATGCTGCCTGTCCTGCTGAGTTACTCCAGCTTTTTGTGTTTATCTTTGGTTTAAACCAGCATCTGCAGTTCCTTCTTACACATATAGTAATCTAATTACTGAAGTCTTCTCTTAAATGCAAGACAATGAACCCTTAACATCAGACCGACCTACAACCTCCTGTTCAAACTTCAAATAAAGACGAGAAATAAAATAGTCAGTCCTCCAGCAACCTTACAATATAACAACATGCCATTCTTCTTTGCCGCATCCAGCCAAGAATATAAACCAATGTCTGCAGACATCTTGTAATAATTTATCACAGAAGCAGAATGTTACAAATTAGCCTGCGCAGTTTTATTTTTGACGAGTTTGCAAAAGAATGATGCCACTAGAACTTCTAACAAACATAAATCCTTTGATCATGGGTTGCATTAGTATTTGAATTGAGTTGCATTTATTATTTATTGACACATGAAATTAATCAAAATTAGTATTCATCAAAATCACTCATGATTTTAGAACAGATCATTTTGACAGCGATCAAATGCAATTTTGTTATTTTGTTTTGTGATGTTTTATTTTGCCATATTGCCATATGGATAGACGGCTGGATTATATTTGCATGGGTTTAATGTAAAATTTGTTGGAGGCATAGAAAAAACTATGACTAAACCCAGTCTTTAAGTATTATTTTTGATCTATCTATCTATCTATCTATCTATCTATCTATCTATCTATCTATCTATCTATCTATCTATCTATCTATCTATCTATCTATCTATCTATCTATCTATCTATCTATCTATCTATCTATCTATCTATCGGATTGTTTAGTAATTTGAAGACAAGACTGCTGGAGCTGCAGACAGTGATATAGGCTGTCAAAGTATACAACGGGATATAGATAACCAACAACAAAGGGTGGAGAAATGGCAGATAAAGATTAATCCGAGGAAGTGTATGGTGTTGTAGTTTGGAATAGTAAAGAATGATTATGATTTGCTTGCCTTCATTGACTGGGGCATCGAGTATGAGTGTCAGAAAGTCATTTGGTTCGGATGCATTCGGAATATTGTGTGTAGTTTAGGTCGCCTCATTACAGGAAAGATGTGAAGGCTTTGCAGAGGATATAAAAGAGCCAGGATTAGAGGGTGAGGTTGGTCAGATAATTTAAGCCAAAAATTGAAAGGATACGATAGAAATATATACTGTAAAATTATGAGAGGAGTAGATCTGGCTGACGCCCTTTTTCCCAGGATGAAATTATCAAAGACTAGAGGACAAGGCTTTAAGGTGATACGTGCAAGTTTTAAAGGAGATGTGTGAGGCAAGTTTAGGAGAGTAGTGGGTGCCTGGAACGTGCTGCCAGGAAAGGAGTGATATGGATTCATATGCAAGCAGAGATTAGTTTATTTTAGCATCATGTTTGAAAGATACATTGTGTGACAGAGGGGATGTTGCTATACTGCACTTTTCTGTGTTCTATGTTCTAAATGCATTCAGGGCAAAATAAAATTTAGGACAACATTGCCAATCTGTGTATGAAGCCAGAAATTATAGGTAATGTCTTAAATGATACTTTTCATTGGTATTCACAAAGGAAATAGATTTTGGAGTTGTAGAATTCAGCATGTCAAGTCTAATGCACGACCATAAATAAAGAGAAGATGCCCAATGTCATTTTAGGCTTAAAGTTGGATTATCCTAAGCTGCTATGGAGAGTCAAGGGAAAAGATTGCTCGGGAATCTGACTGAGATTTTTACATTTTTGTTAAACATATTGGTTCGCAATGGTACTTTATTGTTATGTGTATCTACAGTAAGTACAGTCAATTTTTTTTGCATACAGTTCATTGACAATCGTGCTACACATTAGGTACAATCATACTGATCTTATCTTAACTAATTGATCTTATCTTAACTAATGTTCCCCATAAATATTCTGCTGTTTCTGTTTTTGCCAATGACATCAGTGACCACTGTGTCATTGCAACAGTAAGAAATACAAAAGTTCCTAAAACCAAACCGCGTATCATCATAAAGCGGGACATGAAACATTTTGTGGAGCAAGCATTTTTTCATGACCTGTTTCTCTTTTGCTGGGAGAAAATTAATGTAATTCCTGATGTTGAAACTGCCTGGAAATTCCTTTATGATGGTTTTATTGAAATTGTTAAAAAGCATGCTCCTTTTAGGAAGTATAGAATAAAGGGCAGGGATAATACATGGTTCACGTCAGAGTTATCCAATTTACTCCATGAGCGCAATGTGGCATGGTCTAAAGCCAGGAGTACTGGTCTTGGATCAGACTGGTTGCTCTTTAGGCAGCTGCGAAATGCAAGCACAGTTGCAATTAGAAAAGCCAAAGCTGATCATTTCCTTACTGAAACTTCAAACAACCTAAACAATCCGTTGAAATTCTGGAAAACCATTAAATCAATAACTGGAAATAAAAATGTTATTGAGCTACCTCCATGCATTGTCAAAGACTCTATCCAAATTTATGAAAAGGCCGACACGCTTGATTGTTTTAATGAGCATTTCATTGCCTCTGGTTCACTTTTTAACTCTCAAAACACAGCTCAAGGCTCCTCTGATAGCTCTGATGGTAGTTGTTTTTTTTGAGGGACAAGCCTTTACTTTTGAAGCTGTTACACTTTCAGAGGTGCATAAGGCCCTGAGATGTTTAGACACAAAAAATCGGCAGGTCTCGACAACATTGAGCCTTACATCCTAAAGTTAGCTGCTGATTTTATTGCATTGCCTCTGACTTATCTTTTTAATCTATCCCTGGAGACAAACAAAATTTCCCTTATTTGGAAATCTGCCTTTGTTCTCCCACTGTTTAAAGGGGGGGGGACTCCACTGTGCTAAACAACTATAGGCCCATCTCCAAACTGTCTGTTTTAAGTAAGGTGCTGGAATCCATTGTAAACCAACAACTGATGGACTTTTTTTTATCAACTCACAGTATTTTATCTGAATTTCAATCTGGTTTTAGGAAAAAATATAGTACGTCAACAGCTGCTTTAAAAGTAGTAAATGATTTTATTGAATTTTTAGACAATAAGCAACACTGTGCAGCCATTTTCGTTGACCTATCAAAGGCTTTCGATACTGTGGATCATGCCTTATTGTTACAAAGACTATGCAGCATCGGTTTGTCTGATCAAGCTGTCTGTTGGTTTAAAAACTATCTATCAGGCAGATCCCAGTGTGTGCGAGCAGAAGGTATTACTTCTAGCTCTCTTAATGTATCCAAGGGTGTGCCACAGGGATCGGTTCTAGGACCTTTATTATTTACTATTTATATTAATAGTCTAGATCATAAAGCAGCGAACGCAAATTTTCACTTTTATGCTGACGACACAGTGATATATTTCTCTGCGTCTACCCCAAATCAGGCTCTCTGTCAGCTCCAAACTGCTTTTAACACTGTGCAATGAAACCTGTGTGATTTAAAACTTGTTTTAAATGTTGACAAGACAAATGCTGTTCACTAAAGCTAAATCAAAGCCTTCTATCACCACTTTGCAGGGCTCTGTGGTTGAATCTGTGTCTCAATATAAATATCTGGGAATTACAATTGATGATTCTCTCTCTTTTAAATCTCATATCCAGCAACTTGTGAAAAAACTAAAGATAAAATTAGGTTTTTACTTTAGAAACAAATCTTGTGTTTCTTTTGAAGCCAATTGTTGCAACGTTGATGTCTGTGTTGGACTACGGTGATGTTTTATATATGAATGCATCTTCAAAATGCCTACTGTCTTTGGACATGGTCTACCACGGAGCACAGAGATTTGTTACTAATTTTAAAACCCTCATGCACCACTGCTCTTTGTATGCTCAAGTTGGATGGTTTGCCCTGTCCACCCGCAGACTCCATCATTGGCATATCCTTATTTATAAGACGATCCTCAATGTTCTTCCTTCATACCTGCAGAAGTATGTAATTCAAAAACGCACAAGAACTTATCAGCTCCGGTCTGAGGACTTGTTCTTACTAACTGTACCTAATGTCCGTACTGAACTGGGGAAAAGGGCATTTAGTTATGCTGCTCCCTTTGCATGGAACCAGCTGCAGAATGAACTGAAACTTAAGGAGCTGGTTTCTATATACAGATTTAAATCTCTTCTTAATGATGTTGAAGCGGGCTCTTTTGTCTATACATGCTTTGTTTGATGATGTTATGACTGTGACTATTTATATGTTCTCTGTTGTTTTTAAATTATTGTCTGTAAGTGGGGAACTGTGCTGCTGCCTGTCTTGGCCAGGACTCTCTTGTAAAAGAGATTGTTAATCTCAATGAGACTTCTCCTGGTTAAATAAAGGTTAAATAAAAAATAAAATAAAATACTAAGTATAGGTGTGTGGGACAGTAGACTACTCTAACTCAGTACACAAGAGTCACCATGTTTCAGGCGCCATCTTATACCCTTCAAATCCACCATTTTATTTGATGGGGTTTGATGGGATTTGGTCCAGGTTTTGTGCAGAAAAACCATGGATAATTCTCAAAATGTTATCCAGTCACATGTACAAACAGGCGCACAGTTCATTGAATGTGAATGATTGCAGAATGCTTTTCAAGTGTGGCCCTATCTGATAGACAATGCCGTCTATGTTAGCTATGAGCAGGCCAACCGTCCCATGGGATTCAAGTGTACCTTTTCCCAAGGTCACTGTTGCAAAGGTTAGTTTGTCCTTCCTGAGGGTGAATCCACAAAAAGCAACTGGCCCGGATGGAGTCCCTGATCACATCCTTAGAAACTGCGTGGACCAACTAGTGGGAGTATTCACTGACATTTTTATTCTCTCCCTGCTCCCTTCAGAGTTACTCGGTTCTATTCTACCAAGCAACCTTGACTCACTGCAATTTGCCACCACAACATGCCCACACTGAAGCCATCTAGTATACAAACAAAACAAGGTGCTGGAGTAACACAGCGGGTTTGGCAGCATCTCTAGAGGATATAGATAGGTGATGTTTCAAGTCGGGACCCTACTTCAGACTGATTATACTTTTAACTGTGCACCTTTCTCTTTTCTTCTGTTATTCCTCCCCCTCAGTCACCCATTTTATTTTCCCTGCATATTTTGGTTCTCTTACCCCTTCCTCCACCTAACTCCATCTCTCCATCATCTTCCTCGTCACCTGGTTCGAGTTATTGCCTAATGGCCCCTGCATCACCCCTCCCTCTTCCTCCTTTGTGCTGGCTATCTCCCCATTACACTCTCCGTCCCGACTCAAAGTGTCGACTATTGCTTTGTCTTTACAGATGCTGCTTGACCTGTTGAATCTATCTAGCAGTTTACATTTTGTTCCAGATTCCAACATCTGCAATCTCTTGTGCTTCTGTTGTCCCATCTGGTCTTCACCCTGTAACGTGCCCATTTAGTTTAATATCCTAACCAAAAAGCAGATTTCCCTTTGTGTTGTTTTGAAATGTCAGCCTAGATTATTGGCTCTAGTTCTGAAGTGGATTTTGAAATATTGAGCTTCTGCCTTGGAGATGAGAACGCTACCACAGAGCCAAGACATCACCAAAAGATGAATTGAATTTATTGTGTAGATCCTTTACAATAAATGCACATGCTGGAAAGAAAATGCATGGTATGACTTGGTCAGGTCATTTACAAAGCAGCAGAATATTGATTAATGTTGTCGAAGGTCAGTCTAATACTTTGACACATTGGTTTAACTCATTAACTGTAGTTCCTGAAAGTCATCTGAGATGATAGTGACAACATGTATGCAGAGATAATAGTAAGATTAAATGGAGAACTTGCCAGTTCGAAGTTTGATCATTATTTTATGAGGAGTAACGATGAGGGATTACGTGAAGAAGCCCCGCCTGGCGCATGATCGGCATACTTCAAAGCTGTGGCATGAAAAACACAGAACCTAATAGCCGGAGTAAGATAGTAAGGCTCAACATAGATTTAGAACTACCAGATGATCATTTATTTTATGAGGGTCGGGAGTGGAGGGCACGTAATCCCTCATTGTTACTCCTCATAAAATAACGATCAAACTTCGAACTGGCAAGTTCTCATTTAATCTTACTATTTTACTTCGGAGTCACGTGAGTGACTACGTGAAGATTTTGTAGCTCTGTGTTTTTTATGTCGTAGATTCATTCCATACGACAATCCGGCTAAGTCGACACATAAGTGAGTAAATAACCGTTTTCCAAATTCAGCTTCAGTTTATTTAATAAGTCTTTTAATCATAAAAGAACAAATAATAACCCCTTTTATACCAGGGGAAAATTACTACACAGTGATGAAAGATATAAAGTGATAACATAAATCGATAATATAAATCGATAGTGAAACAAAGCAGATAATTACAGTGAACCCAACACCGCGTGTCCAAAGCCTGGCATCGTGAGAACAGGTTTATCGTAGAACTTTGAAAAAGTTTCTTCTTTAGACCACCCTGCGGTTTCTAAAATTTGGTCGAGCGGCGCATCCTGTAACTTCGCCGCGGACGTAGCTGCAGCCCTGGTGGAGTGAGATTTAAACACATCAGTGTCTACTCCCGCTAAATCTAACACATGTTTTAACCACCTAGAAATGGTTTGTACTGATGCTTTTGTGTGTGGTTTTTTATACGTAATAAATAACGCTTTTTCATCACCTCGAAGACTCTTGGTTACTACTATATATTGATCAAGTGTCTAACTACACACAATGTTTGATCAACAGGGTAAGCTTTGAACATTACCTTAGCTCCAGTTCTCCCTGGTCTGCTTTGTTTGATCAGATCATAAACGTAAAACACAATGTTATCTGAAGCCACATGCATACAATCTAAACGTAGCATTTGCAATGTTTGCACTCTTTGTGCTGATACCAACGCCATTAACATTACTACTTCAAATGTTAAATTTTTCAAAGACATAACTTTGTGATTCGAGTCCATTGCCCAAGCAAAGTAAGTACAATGCTGACATCCCAAATTTCTGTATACCTTGGCTTGGGCGGATTCTTGTTAAAAATCCCTTTCATAAACCGGGATATTAATGGATGAGACCCAATTGATTCACGGTCAGAAATTTGTCCTAAATAGGACGATAAAGCACTACGAGCACTATTAATGGCACTATAACTTAAGTGCTGCTCAAAATGCAACTCAGCAAGGAACTCCGACAGTCCAAGCCCTTGCAGTGGTCTGATCAAAACCTGCAGATTAACAAATTCATATGAACATGTAATGGATGAATTTATTTTGTTACCGGTTGTATTAACAAATCACTGCAGCTAGGAATCGACATACATGGTTCCTTAATCAACTTTAACATCAACGGGAACCATGGTTGTGTGAGCCAATTTGGAACCACCAACAACCCTGTGGCAGAATCTTGCTCTATTTTCTTAAGACATTGCCTAACCAGGCCAAATGGAGGGAAAGCATAAAAGAACATTTTTCCCCAATGTAGCGAAAATGCATCTAATGCTTCCGCACCTGGATCGGGTTCCCAAGACACGTATTTAGGCAATTGATGATTTAATCTTGACGCAAACAGATCAATGTCTGGTAACCCATACTGAATGACAATTTTACTGAAAACTTGTGGGTTTAACATCCATTCTGTGTTGTCTTTAAATACCCTTGATCTGGTGTGTGCCACCACATTGTCTTTACCTGGGAGATAACTTGCTGAAAGCCAAATTTGGTGCTCAATACACCAATGCCATATCTGATTGACCAGACAATCACATGATACTGATCTTACTCCACCCATGTGATTAATATATGCAACAGCTGTGGTATTGTCTACTTGTACCTGGACATGCAGATTCTTTTTTGTAGAACAATAGGCTTTTAATCCGTAAAATGCCCCCAATAACTCCAAATAATTAATACCATATGTTTGGAGAAACAATTCCTCTTGGACAGTCCATCTGCCCCACAGCTGGTGGAATTATCTGTCGCCCCTCCTATCCGAGAGCACTTGCATCTGTTTGTAGAAACACTTCAGGCTGCTGTATTAAAATGTTTTTAGCAGCTTGTGGAACATTCTCACTCCACCATTGTAATTCCAATAAAGCTTCCTTTGTTAATTGCATAGACCTATCAAAATGGCCTACTCGCTTTTTTAAAGCTCGCGTTTTGTCCCTTTGACGGTTTTGGTCATGTAATGGACCAAATTCCACTGCAGGAAATGCTGCTACTAACTTACCAATAACCTTTGCTACCTCTCGGATGGAGGGATAAGGTTTGTGAATAAGGCCCCAACATACATTTGTAATATCAACAATTTTGTCCGTTGGTAAAGTTACTAACATAGTAACTGAATGAATCACAAAACCTAAATAATTAATTGTTTGTGCTGGCTGCAGCTTGGATTTAATTGGATGAATCAGGAAACCTAGCTTTTCAAACAAGCTTTTAGTTGCTGAAACTGATTTTCCAGCTGAATCCTGATTAGTACTGACAATTAAGATGTCATCCAGATAAGCCATAACGATGTGCTTTTGTGCTCTTAATTGTGCTAAAGCTGGTTTCAACAGCTTTGTGAAGAGCCTAGGAGCTGAACTTAACCCATTAGGTAATGCTTTGAATTGCCACAGCTGTCCCAACCTTCGAAAAAAACGATGTATTGGCACTGAATAGTACGCATCCTTCACATCTATTGTAGCCATATAACAACCTGCTGATATCAAATGTCTTGCAGTGTTGAATGTTTCCATCATGAAATGTTTATACTGGACAAATGTATTAAAGTTTGTAAGGTCCAGAATAATTCTACAACCACCATCTTTTTTATCTCTTTGAAAAATGTTTGACACAAATTGATGTGGATGCTTATCAGTTTTTTTCAATAACACCTTTTTTAAACAATTTGTTAATTTCTTCATTAATTTCTGCTTTCTCAAGAGCAGAGAACATTAAACCATGATTAGGTTTATGCTGTACCGGTGGATCAATACCTTCTTTAAATGTTATTGTAGCTCCTGAAACAGCTTGTAAAATAAACCGGTCACATGTGATGCAAAGCCATTCATCATAAAACATTTTTAATCTCCCATCAACTGGAGATTCCTCCAAACTTTCTTTTTTAACAGAATAAAGTTTTTGTACCTCTCCATACGAACGTGGTGGTCTCCTTCCCCCCCTATATGGGTGAACATTAGTCTGTGCTGGATGGTAATATTTCCTTACTATACTCCTGCCTCTGCTTGTTCCAAAATCAGATCCCCTTCTTGGTGTATTGTACCTTTTTTGGCCAAAAACGAAGGGTTTCATGTAGCTAATAGATTTAGTCTCTTCATCCATTTTTCTGATTTGTTTAGGTAGGTTTTCTCCAAATAAATAACCAGGAGTTTGAACACTACTTGATCTGCACAGCCCTGCAAATCTAGGATGAAATATGGGCCGAATCGCAATTTTCCTCATACAATTGAGCTCAAAAAAAGAATTGCACAATAAACCCAGTGTATCTTTTTGGATTTTGGTCATTTCTGACCCTTCCACTTGCTTTCCAAAAGCGGTAATGGCATCTGAAATAAGTTTGAGGACTCTTTGAAAACGTATTTCTTGAGCCCTCATGACTGATGACATAGGTGCCCATATAGATTCACCGTAGGTACCCTCAATGAGGTGCAATTTTCCGGTGTTTTATATAAATCTGCTGTTTCAGCCATAACAGCTTCTTGAAGTTGGTGAGATACCATATAATTAATGTTGGCAGCTAGGTTTTCTTCCATAGCCTCACCACTTCCTTCAGGTATAGCAAAACCTCTTGCCACATCAGGCACACATGGCCGTCTCCTTTTACTTTGTGGTGGGTACACATAATCAACATCACCACTTTCAGGGTCTGTCTCTTGCAGCCCTGGTACTCCTGAGACTTCATCAAAGGAGACTTCCTCCAGCCTAATCCCTGGGTCTGGAGTTCCATATTCCCAATTTGGCATACTGCCATATTCTGGATATTCAAACCCCTCAGGGTCGGTTTAGGAAAATTCTGGGTTCTTGGACCCTTGCCTCATAATACTTTGGAGAACTTTCTCCATATGTTCCATTTTAAGCCACATGGCTTTATTATCCGGAGGGCTTTCATTATCAGAATCATCATCAGAAGCCACGGGCCTCACGGATTTCTTTTTACTTTTCTTAGGTACATTTTCCTACGTGGCTTCTGCTTGTGGAGCAACTACAGTCTCACTAACGGGTAAGTCAATGGCCACCGGTATCGGAACCGGCTCCGCACTAATCTCTTGTCCCGTCTGCAGCTCTTGCTCTGCCGTCAGCGTCGACGTAATGCCTATCATGCGCCAGGCGGGGCTTCTTCACATAGTCACTCACGTGACTTTGAAGTAAAATTAACTTGACCATCATTGAATTCAAGGCTGAATTAGAATGAAAAAGCAAGTCACAGCTGAAAGTCTGGAAGTTTATTTGTCAACAACATTTCAAGTCACAGCTGAAAGTCTGGAAGTTTATTTGTCAACAACATTTCAAGTCCTCTTATTCAGTCTATTCTAATGAGTTTCAAGACAGTAGTCAATATATGGGGGACAAGGTGGCACAGCAGTGGAGCTGCTGTCTCACAGTGCCAAAGGCCCGTGTTCAATCCTAACTACGGATGCTGACTGTGCAGAGTTTGTACGTTCCCCCTGTGACCACTTGTGCATCCTCTGGGTGCTCCAGTTTTACTCCCACATTCCAAAGTCGTGTAGGTTTGTCGGTTAAGGGGCTGCCCCACTGCAGCGACCTAATCTGCGAGTTTAGAAGAGTTTGCCCTCGACTCAAACTCACAGCATCGTTGACACGTGGTCCTAGGAGGTCCTATGAGGTCACTGGAACTCTTTTTCATGCTCAAGGGAGGTTCCCGCATACTCGCGGCCTCAGCTAGGTCACGGACGTTCAGCATGTTGAAAAGATTTCCGCGAGTAAAAATTGGTCGGCATGGGGTCGCTATTCAGTTACATGCACTCGAGGGCAGCCGTAGGCAATCTCCTTCACTGACCGGGCATTTTTATTGGCTCATGGGTGTTTTCAGGAGCAAGGAAAACCGACTGGTAGGTAAAATGCGCACTAAACTTTATTAAACGTTGTCTGACTTCTTAAAAGTGTCTCCACTCCTTCTCCACCCATTCTCCCCCCCTTCTTTCCACTTCTCTCCCCTTCTCTCCCCTTCTCTCCCCTTCGCTCCCCTTCGCTCCCCTTTGCTCCCCTTTGCTCCCCTTTGCTCCCCTTTGCTCCCCTTTGCTCCCCTTCGCTCCCCTTCTGTCTCCTTCTCTCCCCCCCCCCCCCCCTCTCCACCCCCCCCCCCCCCCCCCCCCCCCCCCCCCCCCCCCCCCCCCCCCCCCCCCCCCCGTGCTCTCTAATGGACTTGAGATACAATGTGCAGCAGTATTTTACCTTCCTCTTCATCACGGGGGTGAACTTCAGACAGCGCTCCCCCGCTTTCCCTGGCCCCTGCCTTTGCGATATGTTTGTGTGTGTGTGGTCATCGATCCAGCTTGCGGTTTCATCGCTGACAGTTGATCCAGCTCGAGGTTTTCCAGGCAAGTGCCCTCGAGCTAGAAGGTCGAAGACACTCTTCTGAACTCGTGGATTAGGTCGCCGCAGTGGGACAGCCCCTTAAATTGGCTTCTGTAAATTGCCCCTGGTATGTAGGTTACGAAGTTGAATAATGATCAACTAGTGTACGGCCGATCGATGGTTGGTGTGGACTCTGTGGACTGAAGGGCCTGTTTCAACAATGTATCTCTAAACTAAACTAAACTAAACTAAATAACTCAGTAAAAGTGAATCACACATTATTGTTACTGGCAATGCATGGATGGGACTGAGTTAAATTTAAAATAAATGTTGCCTTGAGGTTGTGATTATTCCTTTTCAGTGAAATATGGCTGTGAACTTCAACAGTGCTTTATTCCATCTAAATATAACAATGAAATCAAAAATATAGACGGAGGCGTCCTTTTAGGGAGACACGTAAATCATGCACTAAGAAAATGAAAAATGTATTTTTGGATTTGGGCAAAACATTGTTAAAAATGATATTTTTTCCAAAATGTTTAAGTATGTCATTGACCATACAAGTAGAACTATAAAAATACCATGAGAATAATATGAAAAGAATAAGCCATGCTGAAATCATCAGTCATTAAATAGATTTTATATTTAAACCATTCTTATTCCTAATGAAGCGCACACAGCAAAAGGCAAATACAGCTGAGATCTACAAAAAAAAGTGAAATCTCCCAGCAGGACAGGCAGAATTTGCAGAGAGGAAAACAAAGGAATGGTTTGATGGTTCAGTGGTACTTTATTGACACATGTACCTTAGGCGAGTGAAATTCCTTTTTTGCATATATTTCATTAAACATCTTGCGATACATAGGCACGATCATACCTAAGTCCAAGAGTGTAGAAAAAGTAGATTACACTGACACAGCACACTGGGAGCTGCCACTTTTCTGGCACCATTTTGTATGGTTCAAATCCCAAACTATTAAAAATATAGTGTCCTAACTTGGCCATGGAGGCCCGTTGCCTGGTGGTGGCACTGGGTCAAAGTTGCGTGGTCGGCCTGTTGTTGTTGGTGTGTAAGAAGGAACTGCAGATGCTGGTTTAAACTGAAAATAGACACAAAAAGCTGGAGTAACTCCGCGGGGCAGGCAACATTTCTGGAGAGAAGGAATGGGCGACGTTTCGGGTCGAGACCCTTTTTGAGATATGTTGTTGGTGTCCTCCACTGCTGCTCCACCACTGCAGTCCATGTCTGATCTGCATGATCGGCCTCTTGGAGTGGCTTCTGATCCATTCTTGCCTCAGGTCGCTTCAGCGGCACATTCCACCAACGGCTCGATCCGACACGTCATCCCACAAACTCGCTGTCCCTCGCCTCACACAGCCACCGCTCCGACTCCTTGGAGCTCAAGACCAGAGGGCATAGGTTTAAAATGACAGGTGAAGCATTTGTTAGGAACTTGAGGGGCGACTTTTTCAATCAAAAGGGTGGTGTGTATATAGAACGAGCTGTCTGAGGAAATGCATGGAGCATCCGGAGAGCTTCCGAGGGCACGGGAAGTGAGAACCAGGCTTGCTTACCGGCCCCATCATTTTCCTGCCACCGCCATCTTGAATCTTGAGGGGAAGCGGTCTCGATTTGATCTACATTTATATCCTGGATACTCATGCAGGGCACATTCCACCTCTGATCTGAGGGTGGGTTGAGCTGGTGCTGTGGGTGCAGTTTTCCCACAAGGCAAATGTTTTGTAAGCACTCAGGTCAGTAGTGGGGGGACGATGGGGAGAGGTTCTAAAAGCAAAATGGGAGGCAATAAAATTCCCTACTTCCCCACCATCACCCTTAATTTTTGTTAATAGAAACATAGAAAAATAGGTGCTGGAGTAGGCCATTCGGCCCTTCAAGCCAGCACCGCCATTTGATATGATCATGGCTGATCATCTAAAATTAGTACCCCATTCCTGCTTTTTCACCATATCCCTTGATTCCTTTAGCTCTTAGAGCTAAATCTAACTCTCCCTTGAAAACATCTGGTGAATTGGCCTCCACTGCCTTCCGTGGCAGAGAATAGAAAGATTAAACGAAAACTTATCGTTTGAAGTTTGATCTTTATTTTATGAGAAGTTGAAGTGAGGGATTATGTGAAGAGCCCGCCAGCCCGCATGCACGTCAATCTTCAGAGCAACTGTATGAAACCACAGACCAGTTGTAGGACTTAAACTATAGAAAGATTAATGACCCTAGACTTACCAGATGATGTTTATGAGAATCAGGTTTGCGAGTGGAGGGCATGTAATCCCTCACTTCAATTTCTCATAAAATAAAGATCAAACTTCAAACGATATATTTTCGTTTAATCTTTCTATTTTATATTGAAGTCACGTGAGTGACTACGTGAAGCCTTCAAAGCTCTGTGGTTTAGTGCAGTAACCCAATCTGTGTGTGAAACACTTAAACAGATAAACCATAAATAGTAGAAAAGACATGGGTTAATAACACCATGATGCTAACAAGCATACATGGCCTTTGCTCTTAATCGGACCACAGTCCCAATTGGCTTTGAGTTAGACAATTACTCATGTAACACTGTTCAGCATTCTATCTGCAAACATCCAGGCATATTCAACCAAATTTTATAACTTCTGAAAGCACACTATGTAAGCCTCCTGCTGTTGCAAGAAGATGATCAAATGGGAATATCTATTCTATTGGCTGCTAATGAGCCATCAGCAATCTCTTGCAAAACTATTAAATAATAATGAAGAAACTATCCTTCATCTCATAGGTACTAGCAAGCTCAGTGTATCTGTATACATAATAACACACCCAATCTCCGATCTGGTAGGTATGCTGTCAACTCCAAATTGTACACATCGTTTTGCTTTATAAGATCATTCCCATAACAAACTAACCTCATGTCAGTTATGAACCAGAGACGGAGCCAGAGATTGAATAAAGACTGTGCTCTTTGTGCTGAAATCAGTTGCTAAAGCATAATCAACTGAAAAGATACTGCTCCCATTAGGAATACAGTAGGTGAATATCTGCATAATAATTTACTGATATACATTCCACACTACTATGAGTCTAGGCTTTTAGAGCGGTCATATAAAAGACACCTTTCACAATATTAGTCAACAGTGGGTGAATAACCAATCATTTATTGTCCCACTTATGGGACTATAGAGAATGACAAAGCAGCACAAGCAGTGTCAATTGTGCTATAACATAATTGCTTATCTAAGCCCAAGCTGAAAGAAACAAACCTCTGCTACTTCAGTTTAAAAGTAGCTCACATGTCTTGTTCACAAACTTCCCAAACAATCGTGAAGAGCTAGCTGCCCAAGAAAAAGGTTGCACCAGCTATCACTCGTGACTTCGAGTAAATAGGAGCTTCTTTCAGCCACTTTTACCATGGACACCCTGAATGAATAGGCAAAATTGGTACTATTAAATTTCATGTTGCCTCATCCTTAATATCATAAGAGGCATCTAATGATAAACCCCTGAGTCTTATCAGCTACAAATTTTGCATGTCGTATAAACTCCATGACACAATGCCCTTTTGATCTGAGTAGGGCAGCTTTAGCTTTAGAATCTTTGTAAATATCCTAGGCCTGAAGACAACCCCTAGGTAGAGCCTAAATTTTCCACCACTGGCTTTGTTATCAAAACACCAGATATATCTGTGCCTCTCGTGTATAGATATGGCAAAGTATGCATCTTCAAGATCAATAGAGGCCATAATTCTCTGAATCAGCTAAATTGCTGAAAGCCAATCATCCATCTTAAACTGGGTAACCAAACACATGATCAGACTAGCCAAATGCTAACCTGATTTGACATGCTCCACGTCTCTGCCATCTTGAGAAATATCAGAAATATACTCCTCTTGTTCTTAGGCAGACTACTCATCCTTTGAGATGTCTCTGATTCCACTTGGAGAAACCGTCATTTCCTCTATTAGCCGTATGGATGGAAATGTTTGGCTTCTCTTGCTGCGGAAGATGCATTTATCTATTTATTTGTTACTCATAACATATAATCAGATCCTTATGACTAGAGCTGAAACACAGCATCCACTTGGTGTGGGAATATGGGTTCCCTGTCAACTCTTGACTGTCAGAATCACCACGAATCCACAGCATTCATCCTCAGAGTTGGAAATTAGCATAATGCAGCCCTGAACCAGGAATTGTTCCGCAGTCCTCTGACTGAAACCACCTGTCTCAGTCGCCAGTGTGCACAACACAATCCCTTCGACCAGCCACTCAATCAGGAATACTGGTGTTGAGAGCCGACAGATTATTTAATATATATTTTTATTTACAACATGAACCTGCACGTCAGATAAAAATGCCATGCCAGACTGGCTTCCAGCTGGTACCTACCCATCCAAGAGAGGATGGCAATGATGTTTCCAACGAACTGGCAACTCTACTAACTGAGCTGCAAAAAATAAACATGTGTTGAGGGAAACTTCAACTACCTCACACTACTGAGCAGCCTGATAACCTGAATTGAGGCAGTGCTCCCCTGATCAATATGACCCATATGGTCAGCCAGTTCCAAGATGGTCTACCCTGAACCAGGGTAGCCAAGCTGTTCCTACTTGGAACTAACAGAGGTTAATAAAGCCCATGCTGCCAGTAAATCCAAACCCGGGCCGGCATACTGTTCCATTTCGGAGTTTTACGGAGGTTAATAAAGAGACCTTACCTGCCAGCATCTCTGAACCCGGGTCGACCGGCTTGTTGGAGTTTCAGCGAAGTTCCATTGCAGACCCTGTCTGACCATATCTTCAGCCCCACGCTTGTCAAACAGCTTGTTTCCGGAGCACAAAGCGATATTGCTGTGCAAGGCACGCCTGCCAGCATTTCTGAGCCGAATGGGACAGACTACTTCTTTGGCCTACAGCCTCTTAGAGCCTTTCTGGAGCTTACTATGCAGGCCACCCTACCAGTTACTCCCAGCCTGGTTTGACAGGCTGCGCCTATGACCCCTTCTGCTCCTTCAGAGCCTTAGCGGAGCTCACTGAACAGGCCACGCCTGCCATAACTCCGAGCCTACCTCGACAGGCTACTCCTGCGGCCTACATTATCTCCGGACTCAAGATGGCGCCTGCCTGCGGCGACTTTTGCGGAGCTCCGGAACATAAAAGGCTCAACTACAACTTCCAGCAACTTACCTGGATCAGGAAAACGGCAGAAAACTGTACCGTTTCAAACAAGCTGCTTGAGCACCTCAAGGCTCTCGCAATTTTGCGATCTCCCTCAGCTGCGGGAGCCCCGGACGTTAAATTTTTCCACGCTCGCTGGAAATCACCCGATCTGACTGAGGAACGAAGGTACTGTACCTCGGAACACTGGGATGACCTCCAGAGCCCACGGGCTGGATCTCCCTGGAACAATGAAGCTGGAGCTACAGCTGCCGACTTTGGAGCTGGTGCTGCCATCTGTGAACAAATCCTCGTTCCAGCGCAGGTCCGCAGAAACAGCAGGTACAGTAAACTCAGTACCTGGAAACAAAGGGGAAGCCTCCATTGTGTCCGGAAACATGGCCGACGGGCAGGACTTCAGGTCAGACTGAAGCGCAGGGGACATCGGCCCCCTCTCCCTACTATCCTACTGGCTAATGTACAGTTCCTTGCAAATAAAGTGGAGGACTTAAGGGCAGGACTGCTTTATCAAAGGGAGCTGAGGGAATGCTCTGTGTTCTGTTTCACATAGACATGGCTCACCCCCAGCTCCCCAGACTCAGCGGTCCAGTCTGAAGGGTTCTCCATCCAGCCTATGGACCATACACTGGCTTCTGGGAAAGGTAGAGGAGGGGCCATCTGCGTCATGGTCAACTCTGCGTGGTGTTTAGATGTGGCAGTCCTGTCCAACCCCTGCTCTCTGCACATGGAACATCTGGAGGTGAAGTGCCGTCCCTTCTACCTGCCGAGGGAATTCACCTCCATCATCCTGACCGCTGTCTACATCCCACCCCAGGCAGACGTCCGTCTGGCACTGGAGGAGCTGCACGCCGTGGTCAACAAACACCAGACGTCTTACCCCGAGGCATTTACTACCATTGCTGGGGACTTCAATAAGGCAAACCTAAAGACATCACTCCCCAACTTCCACCAACATGTCTCCTGCTGCACCAGAGGACCAAACACCCTCGACCACTGCTACACCAACATCAAGAATGCCGATCGTTCTATCCCTTGCCCTCACTTCGGTAAATCCGACCACACTGCGGTGCTGCTTCTTCCTGCCTACAGGCAGCAATTAAAGAGTGCAGCCCCAGAGGTGAGGACAGTACAGAGCTGGTCGGGGGGGAGGGGGTGCAGATGAACAAGTTCAGGACTCTTTGAAGTCTGTCGTCTAGGCAATGTTCAAGGACTCGGCAATGGACTTGAACGAATACTCCACAGTCATTACAGACTTCATTAAGAAATGTGTGGAGGACTGCATCCACACAAAAACCTTCCGAGTGTTTCCCAATCAGAAATCTTGGATGAACTCTGAGATCTGCACTCTTCTGAAGACCAGACACCAGGCATTCATGTCTGATGATAAGGTGGTCTACAAGAAATCCAGATACGACCTTGGTAAGGCCATCATAAAGGCCAAAAGGGACTTCTGCTCCAAGCTCGAGGATGAGGCAGATGCTCGGCAGCTGTGGCGGGGCCTGAATGCAATCACATCCTACAAGGCGAAACCAGGAGGCAGCTCGAATGTCGGCAAAACATCACTCCCTGACAAGCTCAATGCGTTTTACGCACGCTTTGATAGGGAGAACACCGATGTGCCTTCCTGAGCCCCCATTTGCTCTGATGGGATTTCAGTCTCAGTCACAGAGGCTGATGTCAGGAAATCCTTCAGAGGGGTGAACCCTCGAAAAGCGCCTGGACCTGATGGTATACCTGGTCATGTTCTAAAAACCTGTGCGGACCAACTGGCTGGAGTTTTTATGGACATTTTCAACCTCTCACTTCTGAGGTCTGAGATTCCCACCTGCTTCAAAAGGGCATCAATTATACCAGTCCCCAAGAAGAGCAAGGTGACGTGCCTCAATGACTATCGACCTGTGGCACTAATGCCTGTAGTGGTGAAGTGCTTCGGCAGGTTGATCATGGAGCAAATCAGCTCCTACCTCGACAAAAACCTGGACCCACTGCAGTTCGCTTACCGCCACAACAGATCAATGGTGGATGCGATCTCACTGTCTCGCCACTCTGCTCTGGACCACTTGGACAACAAAAACTCTTATGTCAGGCTGTTATTCATCGATTACAGCTGGGCATTTAATACTATCATCCCCTCCAAGCTGGTTACCAAACTCGCAGAACTGGGTCTCTGCGCATCCCTCTGCAATTGGATCATCGACTTCCTCATTCACGGACCACAGTCTGTTCATATTGGTGGGAATGTGTCAGACTCAATAACAATCAGCACGGGAGCACCTCAAGGCTGCGTGCTCAGCCCCCTGCTGTACTCACTCTATACTCATGACTGCATAGCCGGTTATAGTGCGAACTCCATCATCAAGTTTGCTGACGACACCACTGTTGTGGGACGTATCAGTGATGGGGATGAGTTGGAATACAGACGAGAGATCGAGCAACTGTCCATAGGGTGCCAGCACAATAACCTGTCCCTCAACACCAGCAAAACCAAGGAACTGATTGTGGACTTTGGAAAGAGTAGGATGGGGACCCACAGTCCCGTTTATATCAACGGGTCGATGGTTGAAAGGGTCAAGAGCTTCAAATTCCTGGGCGTGCACATCTCTGAAGATCTTTCCTGGTCCGAGAACACTGATGCAATTATCAAGAAAGCACATCAGCGCCTCTACTTCCTGAGAAGATTACGGAGAGTCAGTTTGTCATGGAGGGCTCTCTCTAACTTTTACAGGTGCACAGTAGAGAGCTTGCTGATCAGTTGCATCGTGGCTTGTTTCGGCAACTTGAGCGCCCTGGAGGGAAAAGACTACAAAAAGTAGTAAGCACTGCCCAGTCAATCATCGGCTCTGACCTTCCTTCCATCGAGGGGATTTATCGCAGTCGCTGCCTCAAAAAGGCTGGCAGTATAATCAAAGACCCACACCATCCTGGCCACACATTCATCTCCCTGCCACCTTCAGGTAGAAGGTACAGGAGCCTGGAGACTGCAACAACCAGGTTCAGGAATAGCTACTTCCCCACAGCCATCAGGCTATTAAACCTGGCTCGGAACATTAATAATCCATTATCTGTTATTCGCACTTTATCAGTTTATTTATTCATGTGTGTATTTACGTATATAATGGTATATGGACACACTAATCTGTTTTGTAGTCAATGCCTACTATGTTCTGTTGTGCTGAAGCAAAGCAAGAACTTGAACTTGATCTTCTGCCTTTTTTTGGAAGCCTTTGCTGGAGCTGACTGTGCAGATTGCGTTGCCAGTTTCTCCCAGCCTGGATCGACAGGCTGCTACTTTGGCCAGCTGCTCCTTCGGAGCCTCAACGGGGCTCATTGGACAGGTCATGCCTGCAATTACTGCAAGCCTGGTTCAATAAGCTGTTCTTGCGAGGCCAGCTAGTGACTCCCGACTGCTCCATTCCGGAGCTTCAACGACGCTTCCTGCTCCTTGAATACAGGGTGAGAACCCACCGGAATACTGGAGCTTTAACCACCTAGAATGGTACTCCACCCCCGCAGCCGCCTTAAATTCCCCCTGCAAGTCTTCAACTTGCTACATAAGTCCTCTCTGAAGAGATGCTATGCAGGCTGCACGATACTGGCCCTGTAAAAATGAGCCATTTTGGGAATTATCTTATAGCATTTTGCGAAGGCAATAGCCCCAACTGTGGTTACAGAGAAGTGATAATGCAATTTTCTGCACTTCCGAGAGTTGAGACCCATCTACTGACTTGCCAAAAGTCATACTCCAGAGCAGTTTTTGGACTTGCTGACATAATTCTTTGCCTACATATCATCACTGGGATATCCCAACTGATGAAATTGACGTATGGAAACATCCAAAAGTCTGGCAGTAATCTGGACTGGCATATTTCCCGGATACTTTTAGCCAGATCTTGCTCCAGTGAATTCCCTATCCCCAAAGGGGTGGTAAATATGTGACAAGAGCCGGTAGCTCCTTCATATGATTAGAAATGAAGCATATCCCCCATTAGATCAGGGATTTGATTTCCTTATCGATATCCACATTATTGGAGTCACATATGTAAGAATCACCAACACTCCCCTCTTCTGAGCGGGAAATGTTATAACACAACCCTGAGCCAGGTATTGCCTCCCTTCGCATAAGCGGGAGATATTATAACGCAACCCTGAACCAGGTGTTGCTCCCACAGAATTTGACTGATACAGCCTGTAAATGTCTCCTGAGCTAAGAGGACATTTCCTTTTTCCATTTTATTTATTTATTCATCCATTTATTTTTTTCATTTATTTTTTTCATTTATTTTTTTCTTTATATATTTGTTTGTATGCTTATTTATTTATTTTACTTACTAGACAGGTTGTGCCTGCTAGTGTCTTCAAGTCCTTGCTCCCTTCTGGATACTCAATGGAGTTTCTTAGGAGAGGAAATAGAATGCAACCCTGAACCAGGTGTTGCCTCCTCAGACTCTGGCTGACTCCCTTTCGGAGCTCCAATCTGTACAGGCATTGCCCATCAGATGCTCCGAACAGCCGCCTGCTCCAGGGGGGCCCCATTCTGCCACGGCAGCCGCTGCCCCGGTCAAGCCAGCAGCCTATTTTTAAAAAAATGCCAGCTCCTGCTGAGCCTCCTGCTGAGGTGTTTGCGCTATTTAAAGTCATCAGCTCTTTACAGAGCATCTACAGCGGTCGCTGCTCCACAGCGTTCGCTGACCCGGCCTTAGCTGGCAGTTGCTATTCTTAAAATGCCAGCTGCTGCCGAGCCTCCACAGCTTACGCTGACCCGGCTGTAGCCAGCAGCTGCTATTTTTTTTAAATGCCAGCTCCCGTGAAGCCTCCACAGCGTTCGTTGAACCAGCCACGCCGGCCGCTGCTATTTGTATCCCGCCAGCTCCACGGAGCCTCCATGGCAGTAGCTGCAGAAGCTTCTCCGGGCCTGCTGCCCCTATTTTCGGAGCAGCGGCCCGTTCCTGATAGAAAATGTTTCTCTTACCTGTCGGAGCAGTTTCGAACTGCTCCAATTCTCGCGCCATGCGTCGACGAATTGACGCGCATGCGGGCTGGCGGGCTCTTCACGTAGTCACTCATGTGACTTTGATATAAAATTCCACAGATTCACAACTCTCTGGGTGAAAAGGTTTTTCCTCATCTCAGTCCTAAATGGCCTACCCTTTATTCTTAAACTGTGGCCCCCTGATTCTGGACTCCCGCAACATCGGGAACATTTTTCCTGCATCTAGCCTGTCCAATCCTTTAAGAATGTTTTTGTGAAGCCTGACTCTTTCTTATGCTGTTGAAAAAAATACTATGGTTGCAAAAGGTAAACAAGAAACTCCACAAGGGACACAGAGAAATAGAAAATTATAGGGTGATTCATAGCAGAAAAGATTATTTCAGCTATTCTGTTGGTATTGGTTTACTTCAGCAGCTATTATTAAATCTATTTCCTCCAACCCATCAGGCAGTGGATTCTAGATTGTAACTGCTTGTGTAGGCATAGAATCATACAGCATGAAAATAGGCCCTTCATTCCAATTCGTCCATGCCAACCAAGGTGCCCCATTTGTTAGTCCCATTTACCCACATTTGCCCATGGACGTCAAAACCTTTCATATTCATGTAACTGTACAAATGTCTTTTAAATTTTATTATTGAGAAATGTTTTTGAGTTTCTTGTTTTCCTTTGATAACATTTTTTTTTAATAGTATCTGCTTCAATTATTTCCTCTGGCAGCTTGTTCCATCTACCCAACACCCTCTGTGTGGAAAAATCACCCCTCAGGTTCCCATTAAATGCCTTTCCTCCTAGTTTAAACCTCTCTGCCCTCTAGTTCTTGATTTCCCCCATCCTGGAAAAATAAACTGTGCATTAACACTATCAATTCCCCTCATATTTTTGAACCTCTCTAAGATCACCTCTCAGCCATGTGAGCTCCATGTGAGCCATCCTAGCCTTCCCCATCTCTCCCTATGGCTCAGGCCTTCGGGACCTGGCAACATAGTCATAACGCCAGAGAGTCATAGAGTCATATGCCATGAAAACAGGTAAATCCTCAAGTGTAATAAACATTTTTATTATCATGTTGCTTTTCTTTTAACCTTTTTCTTAATATATGTCCCACCACTGAAAACTGTCCTCTTTTACTCAGTGAAAACCCTCACAAATCCATCCTGGCTAAGTATTTAGAAGACTCCACTCACATTATCTGAAACTTGTGCCTGTGCATTATCAGACATAGATATCCTGAACTTCAATCCCTTTCATAAGATATGACATTGTGTAAACTCTATTTCTCTTTCTTCAGATGCTGCCTGACCAGTGAACAGTGAAAACCTAGTGATTCTAACATTTTCTGTTTTTATTGCACATTAACTATGTTGTTCCCTCTATAAATGCTGACTGCCATGTTGAATGTTGTCAGCATTCTGTGTTCTTCTTTCAGACTTCCAGCAGCTGCATTTATTGCTTTAACTATAACAAATCCACACTGGCTTTTTACTTAATTGTTCCTAACTGTTATTTGATTTTCTCTCCAGTTACTGTCTCTAAAACAAATCTCAAGACTAAAGTTTCATCCCACTTAGATGTAGCATTTGTAATAATTCCCCATTTGTCTGGCATCAACCCTTATCAAAGATGAATTGAAAGATTGTGGCATGAATTTGTAAAAATTCCCGGAGATGTTTTATGATTTTTGTGTATGCAGTAAACAAGCAGTAGAAATGTCAACATTTTCCTTGCATGGTAATGTATCACAGCCTTCCGAGTACAGACCTTGTTTGTTTGAAGAACAACCTAATTTAGCAGCTAGCAGCTTATATTAATGTGTACAGTGGAGAACAAGAGATATTGTTCATAATTTACTTATGGAAAACCATTGTTCTTAATTTACTTGTGGATTCTGAAAGCACCAGGACATGTTGATGTAATCAGATAACATTTAATAATATGCTGGACGAATGCACAGTGTATTGGAAGACACATAAATTAAGCATGTCAAGAAGAGCAAACAAGTATTTTGGCGATGTCTCCGAATCCAGGTGACATCGCCTAAAAAAATCCTAAAAAAATAAAGAGACATTCAACAACATACAGAATGATGCTGATTACTTAATCACGAATGTTAACATGAACAAAATCGAAGATGTTGAAGTAACTCAGCGGGTTAGGCAGCATCTCTTGAGAAAATGAATAGGTGAGGTTTCGAGTCGAGACCATTCTTCAGTTTGAAAAATTGTGCAAGGATTTGGATCCTCTCTTCCTTCACTAGAGCACAATTTAAGTTGCAGGGAGGATAGAGGAGGGATGGATAGGACAATGAAGTTACCCTTGATAAGGTGAGGCAGGGGTTGGCTAGTTGATCCTGATGTTAATGGAGTCATCTGGCTGAAAGATCAGTGAGATATGGTTAGAGAGGTGTGGGCAACAAAATAAGGACAACAAAATCATGAGAGGAATAGATCGGGTAGATCCACAGAGTTTTTTTACCCAGAGTAAGGGAATCGAGGACCACAGGACATAGGTTCATGGTGAAGGGGAAAAGATTTAATAAGAATCTGAGGAGTAAATTTTTCACACATAGGGTGGTGGGTGTATGGAACAAGCTTCCAGAGGAGGTAGTTGAGGCTGGGACTATCCCATTGTTTAATAAACAGTTGGACAGGTACATGGATAGGAGAGGTTTGGAGAGTTATGGACCAAGTGCAGGCAAGTGGGACTAGGGTAGCTGGGACATTGTTAGCTGGTGTGGGTGAGTTGAGCCGAAGAGCCTTTATCCACCCTGTATCACTCTATGATTCTATGACTCTTGGGACCAAAAAGCTGTGAAATGCAGGTTGAACTACTGTTCAATCCCCAAACTAAATAGCTGATGTTGGAAATGGTCAGCAGATCAGGCAATGTGTGTGGAGAGAGTACAACTGAGTTAACACTGCAGATGGATAATCTACAGCAGAACTGGCCAGTTCTGGTTTCAGGGAATGTAAGTTATCTGAATTTGGTACTGAGTCCTGAAGGATGGATGAATCCCATACACAGGGTGAGGTGTTGATCCTCAAGTATTTGTAAGATAAATCCAGAGAGCCCAATGAGGGAGTGGAATGAAGACTTAAAATGGCTAGCAACAGGAAGCATACATGGAGACGGAACAGAGGGGCTTTACAAAGCAGTCATCAACCTTAGTTCCATTTTCCAAAAGAAGGAATGAGCACTGAATGCAATGCACTGGATTTGAAGGAGTGCTGCTTCATCTGAAAATGGTTTTTATTATCCCTAGATTGGGGGAAATGATAAAGTAAGACAGATGTTACAGATGCTGCATTTGCAATGAAAAGTACTACGAGCTTTGGAGAGGGTGCAGAGGAGGTTTATCAGAATGTTGCCTGGATTGGAGGGTTTTCTTTACAGGAAGAGGTTGGACAGACTTGGGTTGTTTTCTCTGGCATGTTGGAGGTTGAAGGGTGATGATAAAAGTAGATAAAACTATGAGGGGTATAGATAGAATAGACAGTCAGAACCTTTTTCCCAGGGTGGAAACGTCCAACACAAGACGACATAGCAAAAAGGTGCGTGGGGGGAAATACATAGGACATGTGTTTTTTTCACACAGGGTGGTGGGTGCTTGGAACACATTGCCAGGGGTGGTGGTGGAGGCAGAAACAATTGTCACATGCAAGAAACTTTTAGAGAGGTACATGGATTTGCAAGGAATGGAGGGAGATGGATCACTTGCAGGCAGATGATATCAGTTCAACTAGGCATCATGTGTAGGAAGGAACTGCAGATGCTGGTTTAAAACGAAGATAGACACAAAATGCTGGAGTAACTCAGCAGGACAAGCAGCATCTCTGGAGAGAAGGATTGGGTGATGTTTCGGGTCAAGACCCATCTTCTGACTGTCTGAAGAAGGGTGTGGCCCTGAAACGTCACGCATTCCTTCTCTCCAGAGATGCTGCCTGTTCCACTGGATTACTCCAGCATTGTGTGTCTATCTTCAGCTGGGCGTCATGTTAGGCACAAACATTATGGCCTGAAGTGCCTGTTCCTGTGCTGTACTGTTCAATATTCTATGCGTGAGTTTGGGAGAATGAAAGGGAGGTGAAGAAGAAGGATTAGGGTTTACAGAATACTATAAGGAGAGAGAATAGGAAAGTATCTCAGTTGGGGGAATCTCAATGATGATAGTGAACCGTATGGAGATGATCCAATGAATGTGGAATTTTGTAAGCAGGAAGGAAAGGACAAGGGGGCGGGGAAGGGGATTGGAGGTGCAGGAAATAAATATGATGTAGTCAGTGACTTTGACAACTATGGTAGAGGCACCCCCACGGAAAGCCATCAACAGCACTTTCCCATGCAACTGGAGATGCAACACATGTTCTTTTATCTTGTCCCTTTTATCACCTAGGGACTCAAACACACCGAACAAGTTAATCTGCAGTTCACTGGCACTTCTTCTAATCTAGTCTTCTGTATTTGGTGCTCACAATTGGTCTCCGTGATATTGACAGAATCAAACACACGTCATCTCTGTTTAAGTGCAGTGCTATCTTCCAGTTGCCTTATACTTTATTCCTCCATATCACTCATACTCTGGCCTCCCTGTTTATGTTTAGTTTAGTTTACAGATACAACGTGGAAACAGGCCTAATGACATTGAATCTGTGCTGACCAGCGATCACCCCGTACACAATCACACACTACACACTAGGGACAATTTACAATTTTTACCAATACCGATTAACCTACAAACCTTGGCCAGAGTGAGTCCCACCATAAATTGGAGGAGCAGCACCTCATATTTTGCTTGGGTAGTTTGCACCCCAGCGGTATGAACATTGATTTCTCCAATGTCAGGTAGTCCTTGCTTTCTCCCTCTTTCCCCTCCCCTTCCCAGCTCTCCCACAGCCCACTGTCTCTGCTTCTTCCTTTCTTCTTCCTGCCCCCCCCCATCCTCTCAGTCTGAAGAAGGGTCTCGACCCGAAACGTCTATTTGTTGTATGAGAAAGTGGGATATCATGGAAATAGTGTGAATGGATGCTTGGCGGCAGCATGGACTCAATGGGCTGAAGGGCCTGTTTCCATGCTGCATCTCTAAACTAAACAAAAATTCTGGAGAAATTCAGCGAGTGAGGCAGCATCTATGGAGCGAAGGAAATAGGCGACGATTAGGGTCGAGACCTTTATTCAGACTGATGTGGGGTGGGGAGGCGGGGGGGGCAGGAAGAAGAATGGAAGACGCAGAGACAGTGGGCTGTGGGAGAGTGGGGAAGGGGAGGGGAAAGAAGGAGAAAGCAGGGACTACCTGAAATTGGAGAAGTCAATGTTCATACCGCTGGGGTGTAAACTACCCAAGTGAAATATGAGGTGCTGCTCCTCCAATTTACGTGGACCACACTCTGGCCATGGAGGAGGCCCAGGACAGAAAGGTCGGATTCGGAATGGGAGGGGGAGTTGAAGTGCTGAGCCATCAGCAGATCAGGTTGGTTATTGCGAACCGAGCGGATGTGTTGGGCGAAGCGATCGCCAAGCCTACACTTGGTCTCACCGATGTGGAGCAGCTGACACCTAGAGCAGCAGATGCAATAGATGAGGTTGGAGGAGGTGCAGGTGAACCTCTGCCGCACTGGAAAGACTGCTTGGATCCTTGGATGGAGGCAAGGGGGGAGGTAAAGCGACAGGTGTAGCATTTCCTGCGGTTGCAAGGGAAAGTGCCAGGAGAGGGGTTAGCTTAGGTGGGGAGGTGGCGAAAATGTCGGAGGATTATTTGTTGTATGTGACGGCTTGTAGGGTGGAAGGTGAGGAGCATTGGTCAACATGGCAACCCTAACTTTACCTCATCATAGATATTCTCTATAGTGCCTTATCTATTGCTCCCTCACCCTCTCCGCAGTTTAAAACTAATTTGGTCTCACTTTCTTACTTCAGATAAGCTGAGATGCTAACTCTGTTTCCCTTTCTGCAGATGGTGCCTGACCTGCCAAACATTCCCAGCAATTTCTAACTTCAGAATTACCTTTTGGAATTCAGCTCTTTGAGCTACTTTGGCTGAACTGTGGCCTGAAGCTGAGTGGTGCTGTTAAACCCAAACATTTGCATTGGTGAGTAGATTAATTTTAAGGGCCACTCGATAGCACTGTCAATGACAATGGCACCCTCCACCACTTTGCTGGGACCGAGAGTGCACTAATTGTGCCGTTATTAGCCGGAGTATATTTATCCTGCTTTTTATGGACCAACATACCTGGGTAATTGTTCACATTGTTGAGTGGGTGCCCATGCTGTAAATGTACTAAAATGGCTTGGCTAGATATGACTATTTTTTTTTGGATAATTCTGCAGTGCTTCAAACTAAATTATGCATTCGATCCACACAATTGGCAATGAATCGTTCTGGAATATTGGCAGCTCTACCAGTGGCAGAGTGGCGTAACTAATAAAGCCGCTGTCTCACAGCGCCAGAGACCCACGTTCAATCCTGACCTCAGGGGGGCCCGGGGGGGGGCCGGGGGGGGGGGGGGGGAGGGCGTGGGGGGTGGGGATGATGTCTGTGTGGAGTTTACATGTTCTCCCTGTGACCACGTGGGCTTTCACCAAGTGCTCCATTCTTCTTCCACATCCCAAAGGTGTGTAGTTTTATAGGTTACTTGGCCAACTGTTTAGGGAGCGGATGAGAAAGTGGGATATCATGGAACTAGTGCGAATGGGTGCTTGACGGTCGACATGGACTCAATGGGCTGAAGGGCCTGTTTCCATGCTGCATCTCTAAACTAAACTAAGCTAAACATAAGGGCGTCCTGTAGAGCATTAACCATGACCCTGGTCCACAGCTAAACTGGTTTAGGGTGTCATAGTGTCCTGTTTTGATTATTTTCTTTTTACCTACAAAAGGAGATACTGGCCATATAGGGAGTGGTTCCATAAGACGTGTGGGTGATTGAATAAGGTAGTTGTAGAGGTCTTCTGGCTAAATGAGTTAATGGAGGCAGTTTGAGGATGATAATACAAGCACAGAAGCATAATATGTTGCTATTAGCAGGACCATCGAACATGCCCAGCACATCAGGCTGCACTAATGGAGAGAAAAAAAACTGGTGAAATATCACAAATAGGTATTATTCAGATCTCTAGGACCTGCAGTTTTTTTGTTGAATGAGTGGAAATCTGATTAAACATTTAAATGCTACAAGGCTCATTTGGCTACATCCTGTAAGGATGTTCTTCAAGGCTGGGGTCCAGTACTAAAGATCATATTTTCAGTATAAGCGGGAAAGTAATTTCAGTCTGTAATCGGTGGAAATTTCTTCAGGCAGAGGTTGTTGAATCTTTGGAATTCTCTGCATAGGAGGATGATTGAATCTCATTCATTCCATCTAAAACAGGGATTGACATTGGTCTCCTAATCTGAGGAAAGACATTCTTGCCATAGAGGGAGTACAGAGAAGGTTCACCAGACTGATTCCTGGGATGGCACGACTTCCATATGAAGAAAGACTGGATAGACTTGGCTTGTACTCGCTGGAATTTAGAAGATTGAGGGGTGATCTCATAGAGACTTACAAAATTCTTAAGGGGTTGGACAGGCTAGATGCAGGAAGATTGTTCCCGATGTTGGGGAAGTCCAGGACAAGGGGTCCTGGACTTCCCCAACATGACCTGCTCCAAATGGCCTGCTCCTGCACCTAATTTCTATGTTTCTATGTTTCTATGTTTAGAGATACAGCACGGGAACAGGCACTTCGGCCCACCGGGTCCGTGCTAACCAGCCATCCCTGCATATTAACCCTATCCTGCACACACGTCGGACAATTTACATTTATACCAGCCAATTGACCTACAGACCTGTACATCATTGGAGTGTGGGAGGAAGCCGAAGATCTCAGAGAAAACCCACACAGGTCATGGGGAGAACATACAAACTCCCTATTGACAGCAGCCATAGTTGGGATCGAATCCAGGTCTCCGGTGCTGCAAGTGCTGTAGGGCAGCAACTCCAAAGTCCGGTCCAGATGTTGGAAGTACTGGAGCGCCCTGACCCAGGCTGCTTCAGGCTCACGACCCGACATCCCCCTCCGTGTCCTGGGGCATACCTCCTGCAGTCGACCTTCTGGCCCACCCCTCACGTCTGTCTTCGCCAGCGGCTCCCTCCTCATCGACTCTCCAGTCTGAAGAAAATCAGCATTGAGATAGAAGATCAGCCATGAAACCGATGAATCTTGAAGGGCGAGATGACCTACTCCTTGCTCCTAATTCTTATGTTCTCCAGGATCAGGGTCCGAATCGGTATTTGTGGAGTTGAAATTATATTACCATTGAAGCCAGAAAAAATAATGGATGCTATAGCAACTAGATATGGGTGGGTTTGAGAGTCTAATGTTGAAAATCTGGTTTGGGGACAAAATATCTATGTGGAAAAAATTTAATAGGAATCGGAGGGTTTACATTTTCACATGGGTGGTGGGTATATGGAACAAGCTGCCAGAGGAGGTAGTTGATGTGGGGACTATCCCAACTTTTACGAAGCAGTTAGACAGGTACATGGATAGGACAGCTTTGGAGGGATATGGACCAAATGCAGGCAGGTGGGACTAGTGTAGCTGGGACATGTTGGCCGGTGTGGTCAAGTTGGTCTGAAGGGCCTGTTTCAACACTGTATCACTATATGGCTCTATGACTCTATCTGAATGCCGTGTGTTAATTAGGATTGCTTATTTGAAAATGAATCGGTGGCAGCTGAGAAGAAATGGACCATAATTGACTAATCCAACAATGGAATTATGGGATGAATATTCATTATTGCCTTGTGGGCATAATCAAACGGAGTCAACCATTATATATACTTCACTTTGCAGAATAGTGAAAACCACAAAATGAAAACCAGCCAGATTTGATCATGGCCATTATCACGCTACAGCCACAAATTCAAACATATTTTGCATGAAGAATGCACAGAGAATATTATTTTTAGTTGCTGTCAAGGTCCTGCGAAGACACTATTACAGTATTAACTTAATTACATCTTTAAAGTGTCAGTGGGGGCGCTGCAAGCCGACAGCCCTGCCAGCAAGTGTGTTAGCTTTTTAGTGTGTCCTAATGTGTGTGTTTTGGTGTCTCTCTGTGTGTTCTGTGTGAGGGGTGGTGTGGGGGGGTAATGGGGAAACCGTTTCGGTCACCTCCTCCACAGAGAGGCGACTTTTTCTATGTCGCCTCCACCGTGGCCTAACATCGACTTTCCCGGAGACGTGCCCGGGGACTTCAGCGGCGGGCGCAGCGCGGATTCTCGTCTTGGAACGGGCGAGCCCTCGCTAGGGGTCGCCGGAGGGGAGTGCTCCGTTCCCTGGCCCGCGGCAGCCCGAAGCCGCGGTCCGCAGCCTGGGATCTCTCGTTGGGGACTCGGGTGGAGAAGAGCTCCGACCGCCGGCCTGCGGCCTTCTTCTACCGCGGGCGCGGCGGGGACTTACCATCAGGAGTGGGGTCCCTCGCCGGGGATCCCCTGGAGAATAGCTCCGACTGCCGGCCCTGCGGTCTGCGGTACTTCTGGCTGCAGCGCGGCGAGGAGGAGGACTGGCCAATTTTTGTGCTTTCCACCACAGTGATGAATGCTGTGGTAGATGTTTGTGTTAAATTTTTATTGTGTTTTTGTGTGTTCTTTTTTTCATTGTACCGCTGCCGGCAAATTCATTTCACTTGCACTTTATGTGTAAGTGACAAATAAAACTGATATTGATATTGATACTGATATTTAAAAAAAAATTCAAACTACCTCAAATTTCTTGAATTAAATAGATGAATAGAGTTAGAGACTTACTTTCGAGAACACAGAAAAGTTCCATCGAATCTGTCTCTTAGTATTGAAAATCTATTGCCACCAATCCCTCATTAACCTTCTCTCTGTATTATGCTTCTCTTGTTCTTATCAATTCCCCAACTCCCATTCATTGTTTTGACATGTTTTACCGTTCAGGAGTCAGCGCCTAAAAGTTACAAAATGTTTCATTGTTTAGAAATACAGCGTGAAAACAGGCCTTTTGGCCCACCATGTCCATGCCAACAATGATCATCCCGTACACAAGCACTATCCTACACACTTGGGATCATTTACAATCTTTACCAAAGCCAATTAACCTACAAACCTATACGTCATTGTAGTGTGGAAGGAAACCGGAGCACCAGGGAAAACCCATGCAGTCACGGGGAGAACCTACAGACGGCACCCGTAGTCCGGATCAAACCCGGGTCTCTGACACTGTAATGCAGCAAACCTACCACTGCGTCACCATGAGAAAATAAGAATGCATCTCTCATTAGGTTACAATCAGACTTGATATTTGCAGAGACTTGAAGCTAGAGAGATGCAAGATGGCACCAGAGATTGGCGCCTCTTTGTCTGCTGATCCCAGAAGAAGATCTACTGTCATCAACTAAGATTGGTCAACTCTGTATGGCTTAATTGTACTCATTCATGTATGGTATAATTTAACCGGATAAACAGGCAGGACAAAGATTTTTACTGTATCTCTGTTCGGATTAAAATAATATTAAACAAATAAACAAAGAAACTCACTAATTTACCATGGCCAAGTAACCTAGCAACCTGAGCAAGTTTGAGATGGAGGTCAAAACCAGAACTGCAGGTAACACACATGATCACAAGGAGAAAAGTTACAGGATTATGAGTGAAATTGATGAATTTACACCAAAGGAATGTTACAAACATATAGTCAGAATGTGTGAAATGTGTGAATGTGTGAATATTGTATGCAGGATCATAAAATGACACTGGGCAAGTGAGACTTTTTATGCTAGTCCCATTTCCTTACATATTGTATGGGATGCATGGGGTAAGCTGAGAAAATAGCTTACATAATAGCTTACATCAAAATAGCTTACATAAAAGCTACATAATTCTGTTTTTAAAAAATAGGAAGATTAAATGAGAACTTACCAGTTTGAGGTTTGATCTTTATTTTATGAGGTGTGACGATGAGGGATTACGTGAATAAGAAGCCCGCCAGCCCGCATGCACGTCAACCTTCAAAGCAGCGGTGTGAAATTACAGAAACCCAGTTGTTGAACCGATCAAAGGAAGATTCGGGAAAACTAGAACTACCAGCTGACTTTTATGAGAAGGGTTGGGAGTGGAGGGCACGTAATCCCTCATCGTAACTCCTCATAAAATAAAGATCAAACTTCAAACTGATAAGTTCTCGTTTAATCTTCCTATTTTACTTCGGAGTCACGTGAGTGACTACATGAAGATTTCAAAGCTCTGTGATTTCATGCCGTGAACACGAGTCCATGCCACACACTGCATTAGTTTACCAGGAATGACTGAAAAGATAACGCATTCAGACATGACATAGATTTAAAACATGCTGATGCAAATGATATTAATAATAACGATCCCTACATCCGGGAAAGCAAATTATTGAACAGAACTTAAAATTCAGTTGGCAAACAAACCCGGCCTGGCAATTGGTTTATTATAAAAGGTTTGGAAAGCCCGCTCATTCGGCCATCCTGCTGTCGCTAGGATGCGGTCCAGCGGAACCCCGATGAACCTCACTGCTGATGTTGTTGCAGCCCTGATGGAGTGAGATTTAAAAATATCAGAGTTCACTCCTGCACAGCCAATACATGTATTAACCATCTGGAGATGGTCTGCACTGAAAACCTCTTGTGTGGTTTTGTGTGGCTAATGAACATCGCCAGCTCAGTGCCTCTATAGTTCTTTGTAGCCTTAAAATATTGATGAATATGTGTGACAACACACAATCTATGGCCCATAGGAAATGCCAGAATTCCAGCTTTAGATCTAACACCCCCTGGTTTGCTATGTTTAATTAGCTCATTAGATAGAACGTTATTTTGTTGTTAGATATAACCATTCTGTCCAGCCGTAGCTTATGCAAAGACTGGACGCGTTGCGCTGAAACTAGTGCCATGAGCATAATTACCTTATACGTGAGCCAGGCCAATGATAAAGATGTAGCTGGAGCCCACCGGCGAAGTAGTGTTAACACAATGTTGACATCCCATACTTCCGTGTACCTGGACCTGGGAGGGTTTGTATTAAAGATACCCTCCATGTATCTGGATATCAGAGGGTGAGACCCGACAGAGTGGTGTCCCGAGCCCAGCAGCAAATATGATGACAAGGCACTTTTGGCACAGTCAATTGCACTATAACTTAATCTTTGTCAAAGAATAGTTTTGAAAGAAACTCCAAAACATCAGTTATCCATGCTGTATTGTACGTTATATTAGAATTTAAACAAAACACTTCCCATCTCCTGATATAGGAAGAGTACTGCTTCTTGGTGCTATCTCTGCAAGCTGCAGCGATCACGTCCATGGTTCGGTCTGACAACCCGAGCCTCAGGACAGGTGTTTTTAGAGTCTGCAAATCCATAAATTGATTCTATTTTGTAGAGGGTGGGCTTCCCGAGTGATGGGATAAAGCAGCAAATGTCTGTGTTTTAGAAATAACCATATAAGGATCTATTATCATTCCCAACATCAGCGGGAACCAGTCAGTCAGTCAGTCAGTAGGCCAGTCAGGCACTATCAAAATGCCTGAAGTGGAATCTTGCTCAGGGTATTTTTTGCAAGACCCGACTGATGAGGCAAATTGGAGGAAAGGCATAAAAGCACATTCCTCCCCAGTGTAGGGAGAATGCATCCATCACCACTGCCCCTCCGGTGTTCCATACCGAGGAACAATATCGTTAAAGACTTTATGATCCAACATCCATTCTGTGTTGTCATTGAGTTTGTGTGACCTGGTGTCCGCCACCATGTTAAACCTACCCGGCAAGTAGGTAGCTGAAATCCAAATGCTTTTCACCATACACCAGTGCCAAATGAGGTCAGCTAAATTATCACAGGATACTGACTTGATTCCATCCATGTGATTAATATATGCCACCGCTGTAGTGTCATCAATCTGTAGTTAAAACATGCAGAGTATGCATATTCCCACAATAAGAGTTTAACCCATAAAATGCCCCCAGCATCTTCAGGCAGTTGATACCATGTAACTGAAGAATTTGATGACTCATGCACATCCCATCTGCCACCGCAACTAGGGATGGTATAAGTAGCTCCTCATCCTTGAGCACTAGCATCAGTTTGTAATATAACTGGAGTTTTACTGACCAAAATGTTACTGGAGAAATGCCGAATATTGGTCGTCCACCATTGTAATTCTGATATAGCTTCAGCTGGCAATAGCATAGGTCTGTTAAACATGACCTAAATGGTACGTTGTAAATTCTGATAATGCAATGGACCAAATTGTGCAGCTGGAAATACAGCCACTAATTTGCCAATTACATTAGTCACCTGTCGAATAGATGGCTGTTTCACAACAACAAGGTTGTTACAGGCTTCTATTGATTCTAATCTCTTGCCCCAGGGCAGAGTCACAGACATTTTAATAGAGTTAATGGTAAACCCCAAATAATTAATAATTCTAGTTTGTATCAACTTGGATTTAACTGGATGGATGAGAAACCCCAACCTCTCAAATATGAGTTTTATGGCTGAAAACAGCTAATTTAGCCAGTTTCAGCATTTTCCTATGATGAGAAAATCATCCAAATATGTCATAACAATGTGTTTTTCAGCTCATTGTGGCTCAAGCACCGGCTTTAATAATTTGGTAAATAACCTGGGCTGAAGTTGACTTAATAGGCAACAATTTAAACTGCCACAGTTCCACCATCCAGCTAAACCTCAAATATCTCTGGTGATCCCTGTGAATGGGCACCAAATAGTATGCATCTTTGAGATTGGCGCATGCCATAAAGCATCCTTTGGAAATCAGTTGTTTGGCAGTAACAAAGTTTTCCACTTTGAAATGTCTATACTGCACATAAGAGTCAGTTGTGCTAAATCAAGGATGATCCGACATCCTCCATCTTTCTTTTGTGATTTACAGCTTGTATCTCCAAACCTTCTTGTTTAAATGAACAATTGCCCGGCTTCGGGTATGTCGTCTGGGTGGCAATGAATTGGGAAGAAATTCAATTTGGAACCCTTGTATACTGTGCAGTATAAACAGATCTGATGTCACCCATTGCAATTTGTGCAAAAACAAGTGTAATCTTGTAACTGGTCCACACACCCGATGTTCCGGAAAGAACCAGACCCACCTACCTCCATGGTTACCGGTGGTCCTAAGGTAGGCCCAAAGGCCCCTGATGCGGGTTCTATTTCTGCCCTTGTGGTTTGGAGGGTAGGCTGGCGTGCGCATTTTCCATGAGGCCAGCTTGGGCCTTGGCCTAAAAGACCTCTGCCCAGAAAAAACAGCTTTTGAGCTGCCATCAGCTTCAGCGAACCGCTTACTGCTGATGGAGGCGTAGGGGTTATCGCCGAAATGGTGAAGCTGTGCTCATCGTTGGTGCCTTAATTAGCCCGACAGCTTTTGCTTCCTCATCCAGGTTTTTTACCTGTTTGGGTAGATCTTCCCCGAACAGAAGATTCAGCAGTTGGACATTGCTGGCCTTCATTTCGAAGTGTGCATACACATTAACACCAGGGCATCCTGCAATTCTTTGGAGTTCCATTTCTTGGGCATTAATGCCCCCTCCAATGTATCCCCAGATAGAGCTGTTCACAGCCGGCACTTTCATGGATGCAGAATTTATAGGTGTATGGTACTTTGTAGTTGTTTCCACCATCACCTGTTCCTGCAATTGGTGCAACATGAGGTAGTTTATGCTGGCAGCTAGCTCTTCCTGCAGCGGCTCCCCTGTTTGTGAGGGTATCGCGAAACTTGATGCCGTGGCAGGCTTCCTGAACCTCACTTATGTCGTGCATCCCGGTATGTTCCCCAGACATACCTCCGAATTTGGACTCGGTCCGATACTGACCCCGTACGCTCCCCTCCTCAGAGTGGAACAGGCGCTGCCGCAGGCCCCCGAGGAGACCTGTGCTGATATGTTTCCATTTCACGGAGCATTTAATAGAAACATGAAAACATAGAAAATAGGTGCAGGAGTAGGCCATTCGGCCCTTCGAGCCCGCACCGCCATTCAATATGATCATGGCTGATCATCCAACTCAGTATCCCTTACCTGCCTTCTCTCCATACCCCATGATCCCTTTATCCACTAGGGCCACATCAAACTCCCTCTTAAATATAGCCAATGAACTGGCCTCAACTACGTTATGTGGCAGAGAATTTCACAGATTCACCACTCTCTGTGTGAAAAATGTTTTCCTCATCTCTGTCCTAAGAGATTCCCCCTTATCAGGGGATAAGGAATTCCCCCTTATCCTTAGACTGTGACCCCTTGTTCTGGACCTCCTCAACATCGGGAACAATCTTCCTGCATCTAGCCTATCCAACCCCTTAAGAATTTTGTAAGTTTCTATAAGATCCCCCCTCAGTCTTCTAAATTGTAGCGAGCACAAGCCAAGTCTATCCAATCTTTCCTCATATGAAAGTCCTGACATCCCAGGAATCAGTCTGGTGAACCTTCTCTGTACCCCCACTATGGCAAGAATGTCTTTTCTCAGATTTGGAGACCAAAACTGTACGCAATGCTCCAGGTGTTGTCTCACCAAAACCCTGTACAACTGCAGTAGAACCTCCCTGCTCCTATACTGAAATCCTTTCGCTATGAATGCTAACATACCATTTGCTTTCTTCACTGCCTGCTGCACCTGCATGCCTGCTTTCAATGAATGGTGTACCATGACACCCAGGTCTTGTTGCATCTCCCCTTTTCCTAATTTGCCACCATTCAGATAATTGTCTACCCTCCTGTTTTTGCCACCAAAGTGGATAACCTCACATTTATCCACATTATACTGCATCTGCCACGCATTTTCCCACTCACCCAGCCTATCCAAGTCGCCTTGCAGCCTCCTAGCATCCTCCTCACACCTAACACTACCCCCCAGCTTAGTGTCATCCGCAAACCTGGAGATGTTGCATTCAATTCCCTCGTCCAAATCATTAATATATATTGTAAATAGCTGGGGTCCCAGCACTGAGCCTTGCGGTACCCCACTAGTCACTGCCTGTCATTCTGAAAAGGGCCCGTTTACTCCTACCTTTTGCTTCCTGTCTGCCAGCCAGTTCTCTATCCACATCAACACTGAAACCCGAATACCGTGTGCTTTAAGTTTGTATACTAATCTCTTATGTGGGACCTTGTCGAAACCCTTCTGAAAGTCTAGATATAACACATCCACTGGTTCGCCCATATCCACTCTGCTAGTTACATCCTCGAAAAATTCTATAAGGTTCATCAGACATGATTTACCTTTCGTAAATCCATGCTGACTTTGTCTAATGATTTCACCACTTTCCAAATGTACTGCTATCCCATCTTTAATAACTGACTCTAGCAGTTTCCCCACTACCGATGTTAGACTAACTGGTCTGTAATTCCCCATTTTCTCTCTCCCTCCTTTTTTTAAAAGTGGAGTTACATTAGCTATCCTCCAATCCTCAGGAACTACTCCTGAATCTAAGGAGTCTTGAAAAATTATCACTAATGCATCCACTATTTCTGTGGCTACTTCCTTAAGTACTCTGGGATGCAGACTATCTGGCCCTGGGGATTTATCGGCCTTTAATCGTTTCAATTTACCCAACACCACTTCCCGGCTAACCTGGATTTCACTCAGTTCCTCCACCTTATTTGACCCCCGGTCCCCTGCTATTTCCGGCAGATTATTTATGTCTTCCTTAGTGAAGACAGAACCAAAGTAGTTATTCAATTGGTCTGTCATGTCCTTGTTCCCCATGATCAATTCACCTGTTTCTGACTGCAAGGGACCTACATTTGTTTTAACTAATCTGTTTCTCTTCACATATCTATAAAAACTTCACATATCTATAAATCCTTTCCATAAGGTGCTCCATCTGGGATAAACGCCCAAAGACGTTATCCATGACTGTAGGAGGCAACTCCTCCTTACGCTCCCCTTCTCAGAGTGGGAGACATTATGCACTGGACCAGGAGCTGCCCCAGGCCCCCGAGGGGACCTGCACTGATATGTTTCCTTTTCATGGAGCATATTATGATGGAGCATCCTCTCCATGAGGTGCTCCATCTGGGATAAACACCCATAGGACGCTACCCATGTTTGTCTGAGGGGAATCCTCCTGGCCTGACTCGTCCGAGTCAACGGGCCTCTCAGACTCCGTTTGGCTTTACCCCCTTTCGGGGTTGCCAACGTCTGAAGTCGCTGACCGCACCGTCAGCGACTCGGGTGGCGAACCCGACGGTCGCCGGCTTCCCGCGGTCCTCCGTAGCCGGTTTCCCCACGGCCCGTCTGGATTTCGCCCTGAAATATCCTTATCCGCAGAAAACTCTGTAAAAGAGATTTTCCCCCAACCAAAAATATAACCTGAGAATAAGTTTAAAATTTACCTGCAGACTTTTGAAACTAACCGCTGGAGGAGCGATGCTCCTCCCAGCCAGTCGTGCGCCATGCGTCAGGCGTATTGACGAGCATGCGGGCTGGCGGAGGTTCTTCTTCATGTAGTCACTCACGTGACTCTGAAGTAAAATCACGTATTATTGGCATAGACGGATTCACCAAGCAACTTGAGCAAGTGTGGGATGTAGGGTGAATCCAGAGCAAATGGAGGAAACACACATGATCACAGAAAGAAACGTTACAGGATTATGAGTGAAATTGATACAGGCTAGAGGCAAGAAACATGTTCCCGATTTTGGGTGAGTCCAGAACCAGGGGCCACAGTTTAAGAATAAGGGGTAAGCCATTTAAAACAGAGATGAGGAAAAACGTTTTCACACAGAGAATTGTGAATCTGTGGAATTATCTGCCTCAGAAGGTAATGGATGTCAATTCTCTCGAGGCTTTCAAGAGAGCGTTAGATAGAGCTCTTAAAGATAGTGGAGTGAAGAGATAGGGGGAGAAGGCAGGAACAGGGTACTGACTGTGAATGATCAGCCATGATCACAGTGAATGGTGGTGCTGGCTCGAGGGGCCAAATGGCTTATTCCTGCACCTATTGTCTTTTGTAATGATAATAACTTTCATAATAATAACTTTATTTGTATAGCATTTTTAATGAAATTGAATGCAACCCAAAGTGCTTTTCACAAAAAAACAATAGACAGTTCATAATTTTCACCAAAAGAAGGTAATTACTTCACCTATCCACGTTCTTCAGCGATTCTACCTGACCAACTGAGTTACTCCGACACTTTATGTTCTTTTGGCAACAAACTCACCCTAGCCACAAACTGACCCTGGCCACAAACTCACCCTGGTCACAAACTCTTTGAATCACTTCCCACTGGAAGGCGACTCCGGATTGTCAAAGCTGCCACAGCCAGACGCAAAAACAGTTTTTATCCACGAGTAGTTGCTCTACTCAACAGCCAAAGATCTGTAGCCTCCCTTTGATTTGGTATTTTGTTGGTTCACATGCTTGATCAATCGTGTTTTATCTTTAATGTCTTATTATTATTAATGTTTAGTGTTTTCTGAGTCATTCATAACTGTCATTGTATGTCATGTTGTTACTTGTGGGCGGAGCACCAAGGCAAATTCCTTGTATGTGAATACTTGGCCAATAACCTTACTTACTTACTTTTGTGCACAGTACCTGCAGTTCTTTCTTTCTACATTTTGACTGCTCCAATGTGAAATCTCCTCAAAGTAATTTGAAGACGTTCTCCTGCACTGCTGCTTTCTAGCTCGACGACCATGTTCTGACCCAGAATCGACATTACCTGCCATGCTTTGTCCTGCCTCTCCTCTTTTCCAGTTTTCGTCTCTACAATTTGTTAAGGTCTTGGATGGTGCTGTTCCCAAACGAGTGTATGATGCAAGGTGGACACAAAAGGCTGGAGTAACTCAGCGGGACAGGCAGCTTCTCTGGAGAGAAGGAATGGGTGATGTTTTGGGTCGACACCCTTCTTCAGACTATGAGGCCATGATGCATCCTGATAAAATAAATATATTCCTTTGTGCCATTGAATGGGACATTTAAAATGATTGAGACATTGTGTAAAAAATTCGCCAACAAGAATAAAATGAATATAATGGTTTGAAGTAAAAAATAACCTTTGTTCTTTAATGTAGTTGTATAATCTAGGAACATTCACTTGGAATATACTGGAGATTTCTCAAATGGCTGAATTTACAAATTCCTGTAAATCATTAATGAAATGTCACTTCTTCTGCAAATAGGCAAGGCACAGAGGACAATGGTGAACAAAGTTAATGTAACAAGAATATTCACCTAGCTCACACATTCACACTCTAATATGCCATTGATTGGAATAAAAGGTCAGGGCGTATTCCAAGGCAACCCACCAGAGGAAACAAGGCAGAAATGATTTTCAGAGTAGCTATTACAAATAAAGGTTATTGATGTGACTGATATTTGGAAAACGTTACTGTAACGTCCAAAAGTCTTCATGTGGTTGGTGCTTTGAAAAGCACTGAGATTCATGTCATCGAAAGGTCACAGGTAATAACCTGTATTGGATGTATTGCTACAGGCAGCAAAATATTGTTCACATTGTTTAGCTACTCCACAGCTTCACTGCCACAGAACATCTATTTGAAGTAACACGAAAAAGGGATGATGAAGGGTCTGTCTCTGTACGATAATTTGCAACAAGACTTAAAAAAAAACCTGGAGATTTTGACCTTGCAATATAATTTCACTGTTTGTGAAAAATTAGAGCTTGCATTATTGGTCACACTGTGAGGCTCTTTGATTCCAATATAAACTCTTTCAGATGAAGATTGTCTGATTTGCATCATAAAACAATTCTCTGCAGATGGTGCTTCATTGCACAAGGCCACAAAGGGAATATAAATGGATTAGACATAAAGGCCGTGGAACATTTTTTCACTATTCTTTAAAAAAAAATCCAGTATGTAATTTATTGAACTATTGATTTAGTCTTTCCTGTTAAACTTTCTGCGCAGGTTCCAGAGTAGTTGTAAAATATTTGATTTCATACAACGTTGACAGGGTCAGGCCAAATCCATGAACCCTGGGGTAATTAATTTTCTTTCTTATCAGTGGCTGCTCTCTGCGATAGCTTGATTATGTCAATGGCGTTTCAACTTTGACATCTGAGAAACTCCCACAGGACAAAAAGTCAGCATCATTCATTCACCCATTGAATAGATTATTCCTTTCTCTGATGTAAGCTTCTGGATCTGAAACATTAACTGTTCCACAAGATATTGCCTGATCTGCAAAGAGTTTGGGCGGCCACGGTGGTATAGTTGCTGCCTTATAGCACTTGCAGCTCCGGAGACCTGGGTTCAATTCGGACTAGGGTTGCTTTCTGTACACAGTATGTACGTTCTCCCCGTGACCACGTGGGTTTTTGGTTTCCTCCCACACTCCAAAAATGTACAGGTATGTAGGTTAATTGGCTTGGTGTGTGTGTGTAAATTGTACCTAGTGTGTGAAGGGTAGTGTTAATGCGTGGGAATCGCTGGTCGGTGCGGACTCGGTGGGCCTAAGGGCCTGTTTATGCGCTGTATCTCCAAACTAAACTAAAAAGTCTCCAACATTATCTGTTCTTATGCAATGATTTAATGATCCAATTATTCAGTGATACTTTATGGTCACATGTACCTAGGTACAGTGAAATTCTTTGTCTCTGCATACAATGTACAAAGTATGGAAAGAGTAACCACATATCTGGCGCTGACAAATTTACAAAGTGCTTGTACCTGCCCCCTGGTCAAGTCCCTCTTTGTTCTCGATGAAAAACCCCAACCCCCAATAGGTCCCTCTTTCTTATTTCCAGCATCTACAATTTTTGATATACCTTCCTCTATCAATGTCCATCATCCCAGTCTGTAGAAGATACTCATGATGGAGTCATAGTTTCATACAGCCACACAGCACAGAAACAGTCCATGCTGACCAAGATGCCCCATCTAAGCTACTTCAATTTGCGCATGATTAACGCACTTCTATATTAATCTTTCATGTCAATGTACCTGTCCAAATGATTTTCCAATGTTGTTATTGTACCTGCTTCAACTTTTTTCTCTGACAGCTCATTCCATATGCATCACCCTCTGTTGAAAATGTTGCCATTTAGCAATGAAACACTACAACCAATGACCATTTACCTATGAAACATTACCTCTCTCACCTTAAACCTATGCTCTCTAGTTCTTGATTCCCCTACTCTGAGTAATAGACTATGTGCATATTATCTCAATGGGGTTATGTTAGGTAAGGGAGAGGTGCAGCGAGACCTGGGTGTCCTTGTACACCAGTCACTGAAAGTTGGCGTGCAGGTACAGCAGGCAGTGAAGAAAGCTAATGGAATGTTGGCCTTCATAACAAGAGGATTTCAGTACAGGAGTAAAGAGGTTCTTCTGCAGTTGTATAGGGCTCTGGTGAGACCACATCTGGAGTATTGTGTACAGTTTTGGTTTCCTAATTTGAGGAAGGACATCCTTGTGATTGAGGCAGAGCAGCGTAGGTTCACGAGATTGATCCCTGGGTTGGCGGGACTGTCATATGAGGAAAGATTGAAAATACTAGGCTTGTATTCACTGGAGTTTAGAAGGATGAGGGGGGATCTTATAGAAACATATAAAATTATAAAAGGACTGGACAAGCTAGATGGAGGAAAAATGTTTTCCAATGTTGGGTGAGTCCAGAACCAGGGGCCACGGTCTTAGAATAAAGGGGAGGTCATTTAAGACTGAGCTGAGAAAAAACTTTTTTACCCAGAGAGTTGTGAATTTATGGAATTCCTGCCACAGAGAGCAGTGGAGGCCAAATCACTGGATGGAATTAAGAGAGAGTTGGAGCTCTAGGGGCTAGTGGAGTCAAGGGATATGGGGAGAAGGCAGGCACGGGTTATTGATAGCGGACAATCAACCATGATCATATTGAATGGTGGTGCTAGCTCGAAGGGCCGAATGGCCTCCTCCTGCAGCTATTTTCTATGTTTCTATGCATTCACCCTACCCTATGCCTCTCATGGATTTTTATACACCTCTATAAGATTATCCCTCAGTCTCCTGTGCTTCAAAGAATTGTCCTAGTCTGCCAAATCTCTCCCTACAGTTCAGGCCCGTCAAGTTCTTGTAACATCTTTGTAAATCTCTCTGCACTTTTTCCAGCCTAGTGGCATCATTCACCAGGGTGCCTAGAACTGAACATAATGCTTCATGTGCGGCCTCACCAATGTCTTGTATAATTGTAACATAACGTCCCATTTCTATGGAGACACAAGAACTGCAGGTGCTGGAATTGTGTCTTTTAAATGCTGTTATTGGATCTGCCTCAACTACCTCCTCTGGCAGCTCATCCTTTCAGGTACCTATTAAATCTTGTTATAGTGCCTTATTTTTAAATATGGATATATATTCTTAATGAAATAGTTGCAGTCTCGAAAAGTCGGCAATTACGAGCCAATTGGCAGAAGATCCAGGTCATTATTTAAACATTATCACATTGAAATGTTTTAATTGGCTGTCAAGTTCCCTATATTTCAATGGACAATACATTTCACTCGATGTAAAGCATATCGGGGATAGCCAAGAACTCTGCATTAAAACAAACTTTTTTTCTCTTTTAAAGTTCTGGACCTTGTAAGTGCCCAGCAATATGACCAGCAAACTTGCTTAGTCCTGTGACCTGTCAAACAATCTGCAGCATCGCATTGTACATAGAGAAACTGAAATAGTAGAGGTACACAGTGAAAGGACGAGGTCTGAGTCTTTAGAGGTTTAGGCTTTCGAGATACAGCACGGAAACAGACCCTTCGGCCTACCGAGTCAGTGCCCGCATGTGATCACCCACCAACACTATCCTACAAACTAGGGACCCAATTAACCTACAAACCTGTTTAAGAAGGAACTGCAGATGCTGGAAAATCAAAGGTAGACAAAAGTGCTGGAGCACTCAGCGGGTGCAGCCGCATCTATGAGGCGAAGGGAATAGGCAACGTTTCGGGCCAAAACCCTTCTTCAGACTAATGTGGGGTGGGAGGGGGACGGGGAGAAGAAAGAAGAGGAGGAGCCCGAGGGCTGAGGGAGAGCTGAGAAGGGAAACAGACAGCAAGGCTACTGGAAATTGGAAAAGTCAATGTTTATGCCGCTTGGGTGCAAACTGCCCAAGCGGAATATGAGGTGCTGCTCCTCCAATTTCCGATGGTGCTCACTCTGGCCATGGAGGAGGCCCAGGACAGAAAGGTCGGATTCGGAATGGGAGGGGGAGTTGAAGTGCTGAGCTACCGGGAGATCAGGTTGGTTAATGCGGACCGAGCGCAGGTGTTCGGCGAAATGATCGCCAAGCCTACGCTTGGTCTCACTGATGTAGATCAGCTGACATGTAGAGCAGCGGATGCAATAGATGAGGTTGGAGATGAGGTGGTGCGGAAGGGAAGAATTGACTATGGAGTTATGGAGGGAGTGGTCTTTGCGGAAAGCAGACAGGGGGGAGATGGGAAGATGTGACGAGTGCTGGGGTCACGTTGGAGGTGGCGAAAATGACAATTTGTTGTATGTGACGGCTAGTGGGGTGAAAGGTGAGGACTAGGGGTACTCTGCCCTTGTTACGAGTGGGGGGGATGGGGTGGAGAGAGAGCAGTGTTACAGGGTAGTGAAGAGACCCTGGTGAGAGCCTCATCTATAGTAGCAGAGGGGAACCACCGTTTCCTGATGAATGAGGACATTTCCGATGCCCTGGTGTGGAGCACCTCATCCTGGGAGAAGATGCGGCATAGACGGAGGAATTGGGAGTAGGGGATGGAGTCCTTACAGGAAGTAGGGTGGGAAGAAGTGTAGTCTAAATAGCCATGTCAGTGGGTTTATAATAGATGTCGGTCAGATGTCTATCACCTGTGATGGAGATAGTGAAGTCATGAAATGGTAGGGAAGTGTCGGAAATGGTCCAGGTGTATTTGAGTGCCGGATGGAAGTTAGTGGTGAAGCGGGTGAAGTCAGTGAGTTGTGTGTGGGTGCAGGAGGTAGCACCAAAGCAATCGTCAATGTAGCGGAGGTAGAGGTCGGCGATGGGGCCCTGGTACGCCTCGAACAAGGATTGTTCAACATACCCTACAAAGAGGCTGGCATAGCTGGGGCCCATGCGCTTTCCCATAGCCTTGTATTTGGAGGAATGGGAGGAGTCAAATTAGAAGTTATTGAGGGTAAGGACCAACTCCGCTAGGAGGTGGAGAGTATCAGTGTACGGATATTGGTTGGTTCTCCGGTTGAGGAAGAACCAGAGGGCTTTGAGACCCTCCTGGTGTGGGATGGAGGTGTAGAGTGACTTGACGTCCATGGTGAAGATGATGGGATGGGGGCCTAGAGAATGGAATGCCTGTGGGGATAGGTCAATAACTCCCTGGTCAATACTTTCCTTCCCTCCCGCACCACCCCCTCCCCGGGCACTTTCCCTTGCAACTGCAAGAGATGCTACACTTGTCGCTTTACCTCCCCCCTCGACTCCATTCAAGGACCCAAACAGTCGTTCCAGGTGTGACAGAGGTACACCTGCATCTCCTCCAACCTCATCTATTGCATCCGCTGCTCTAGATCTCAGCTGATCTACATCGGTGAGACCAAGCGTAGGCTTGGCGATCGTTTCGCCGAATGCGGACCTCAGCTCGGTCCGCATTAACCAACCTGATCTCCCGATGGTTCAGCACTTCAACTCCCCCTCCCATTCCATATCCGACCTTTCTGGCCTGGGCCTCTCCATGGCCAGAGTGAACACCATCGGAAATTGGAGAAGCAGCACCTCATATGGGTGGAGAAGCAGCACCTCACTTGGGCAGTTTGCACCCTAGCGGCATAAATATTGACCTCCAATTTCCGGTAGCTCTTGCTGTCTCCTCCCCTTCAGAGCTCTCCCTCAGCCCTCTGGCTCCTCCTCTTCCTTTCTCCTTTCTTCTAACCCTCCCCTCCCTACCCCCCACCCCACATCAGTCTGAAGAAGGGTTTCGGCCCAAAACGTTGCCTATTTCCTTCGCTCCATAGATGCTGCTGCACACGCTGAGTTTCTCCAGCACTTTTGTTAACCTACAAACCTGTACATCATTGGAAAGTGGAGCACCCGGAGAAAACCCAAGTGGTCACAGGAAGAACATTCAAACTTCATACAGACAACCTAGGTCTCTGATGCTACGAGGTAGCAACTCTACTGCTGTGCTATCATGGTGAAGTTGAACCTGAATGCCTGGCATCTCTCCACAGCTCAGTTTTGCCATTCCTGCCTTGGGAGCTTGGGCAAAAGAAAATAAATGACATAGTAGGTATGTTACAAAACTTACCTTCAGCGACGCTGCACTTCTACCATTGGCCATGTGCGCGACTTTGGTGCCTTTGAGAAGGGGGCTGGTTTAAAATGTGTTTTTTCTTCAGACTATTCAAATCGATTCTGAACAGGCTGTTTAGTTGCTGAAAAAAAATCGCTTCGACTACCGTTTTATTAAGTTTGTTAAAATTAACGCTGGATAATTTAATAGCAGGAGTAAAATTAAAATCATCTTCTAATGCTGTCAACGCCGACAACGGGACGGATCTCACGTAGGGGACAAGGGAAGGTACACCATTTATTTTTTCATCTAAGCTTGCTTCTTAGGATGCCTTTAATCAAAATTTCACATTGCGAAAAGGTGACTTAGGACCCATACGAACTGGCAGTATTTTTCCTGCCTATATGGGGTTTAAATTCACCGCAACCGCAACGTTCCAAAGGATCGTGTTCCGCAAAATCCCACTCGGAAGATGATTAAAATGGCCATTAATAGTAAGATTAAATGAGAACTTACCAGTTTAAAGTTTGATCTTTATTTTATGAGGAGTTACGATGAGTGATTACGTGAAGAAGCCCCGCCAGTCCGCTTGCGCATTAATCTTCAAAGCAGCGGTGTGAAATCAGAGATAATAGTCGTTGAACTAACATAGTAAGATTAGAGATGACTAGATGATCTTTATAATACGATGGTTGGGAGTGGAGGACATGTAATCACTCATCGTAAGCATGACATTGATTTAAATATATTAATGATTTATTTTAATAAAGAAAATCAATAGCAACCCCTCTATCTCGGGGAGGCTAAACTGAACGCAAAACAGAATGGGAAAATAGCCCTGGGTCGCCAATCAGCCTATGGTAAATATTTTTGAAAAATCAATTCACTTGACCATCCTGTGGCTGCGAGGATATGGATCGATGGGGGACGTCCATTGCCTTGGCCGCCGACATTGATGTCGCCCTGGGGGAATGAGACATAAAGTTGTCAGTGTTAATACCTGCATAACCCAAAACCTGCTTCAGCCACCTCGAAATAGTCTGAACCAACATTTTCCTGTGTTGTTGTTTGTGGCTAATAAACAATGCTGATCCCACACCTCTTTGGTTTCTGGTGGCCTTGATATAATATAGCAAGCGTGCCCTCACACCTGGTCGTGAATCTGTGGGGTATGCCGAAATATGATCTTAAACCCTGTCCCCCATTGTGTAGATCAGAATTGTAAAACGTAATGGCATTTGCAGCCATTTCCATCCTGTCTAGCCGCAGCTTTTTGCAATGTTTGCACTAATTGTGCTGATACTAGCGCCATGACTAAGGATCTTGCTGGAGCCCCCTGGTGAAGTTTTGTTAACACAATGTCAATATCCCATACTGCCTGTACTTGTACTGCGAGAACTTGTGTTAAAGATATTGTTTACAAACTCGATATCCGGGGGTGAAACGCCATCAGGTGGGTCCCGTTTGCTGCAGCTAATATGATGGGAAGGCACGTTGGGCACAGTTAATGGCCCTATAACTCAATTATTGTCAAATACCATTTAAGAATGAACTCAAAGATGTCAGTAATCTGCACCATATTAAATGTAACATTAGCATTAAACAAAACACTTCCCATCTCCTGAAGAGGAAATGTACTGCTTTTATGGTGCTATCCCTGCACTCTGGAGTGAACACATACCTGGATCGGTGTGACAACCCAAGCTGTATGGGCAGTCCATTCAGAATCTGCAATGTCATAAATTGATGTTATCATGCAAAGGCTCGTTTCCCGAGCCACAGGCTGAACCAGCAAAGTTCACATTTAGAACAACCATATAGGTTGTGTAGCCCTGTGTAACTTCATATCCATGACTATTTCATTAGTTTTCTTATTAAAAACTTTATATAAGTTTGCTGTGAATAGGTGTTTGATGTCATTAGCTGGTTCACATTGATATGTGCTACTGCCCCTTTAAATATTTTTCTGCAGTGTACCTGGTGAACATGTGTGGTGATTGGTTGGGGGCGGGAGCTTAGGAATTGTGGGTGATTTGGTGAGGAGAAGGAGAGAAGAAGGCCTGGGCAGGAGGAGAGAGAGACATGTGAAGAACAGAGACTGAGAAAACGAAGTTTTGACTGTCCTACTCGGTCAGTAAACAGCTTAAATATCTTTCCTCGTGGTGAGGTAAGATTAAGACTTTAATAAAGACTGTCGCTGTCTGGACTTTGTGATTACGGGGAGAGTGGGAGCAACGGTTAGCTGAGCCTGGGAGACACCGAGGGAGAAGGAAGACATCTGCCACATGGGGTCCTCTGTGGTCAGCCAACTCGCCAGCAACTTGTCAATCGCCCGCCATCTTGTGAGCTTCTGCACTGTGCACTTGTCGGCTTCAACTGTATTTGGCCACGATGCTCTACAACTCCGACCAGGCCTGCAACGTGGGGTTATGCTTGTTTGTTTTCATGTTGCCGGCTTGTGTGAGTGAGTGTGTGGGCCCACATAGTAATTAATACTGAAAGGTACTATAAAAAGATTGATTTATGGAGTGGTGTTGTTTGAATATCTGTGTGAGGAACACCAGTAAAACACCATAATTTTGGTTATTGATATTCTATTTTGTATTTCCCTGACCAACATGTTTTTAATGTTAATTAATAGAATAAATGTGAAGGTAATTCATTGGAACATAGTTGTCAGTTAATTTATTTTAACTGTTTCCTACAGTAAGGTATATCATTTAATATTGAAATTGAAGGTGCCCTATTGTCCAAATTTAAAGAGTGCATAAATACTTAAATTAAGGGTTAACTAACACCTATAAGGGAATTAAAGTTTACGAACCTGGGGCGCAGCTCATGTAGAGGGCAAAGAAGCGCTACAGTTGTATTATCATTCCCAACAAAGCAGGAATCAAAGCTGCATAGGCCAGTCAGACAGTAGGAAAAACTTAAAGCGGGTTCATGAATTTATTTCCCGACTGATGAGGCAAAATGGAGGAAGACATAAAAGACCATTCCTTCTGCTCGTAGTGAGACTGTATCTGTCGCCACTGTTATGCCACATATGTTTGCAACGGTTGAGCAAGCGTGAAAACAACATATCAATATTCGATGTTCCATCGAACCAGAATTTTATAAATACTGTGTGATCCAACACCCATTCAGGTGTGGTCATTGATCTGTACTTGATGATACACCAGCGGCAAATGTATTAGGTAAACTATTACAGGATAGTTTTACTTGATTGCAGTCATGTGACTAACATATGCCACCATCATAGTGTATCAACTTGAAGTTGAGCATGCAGATTATGCATAATCGCTCAATCACTCTTTCACCCATAGAATGCTCTAGTGACTATAGATAGTTGATACCAATAACTGAAGAACTGGTAACTCATGGAAATCTCCTCCACCCCCAAACTAGAGATTACATTCGCAAGTGTCTGCGTTAGAAACCTTAGCATCAGTTTGCAATATAACTTAAAGTTTACTGACCAAGCTATTGGAGCAATGCTGAATACTGTTCATCCATCATTGTGACTTTGGTAGCTTCAGCTGTTATAGCATAGGTGTGTCTAACAATGACCTACATGGCACTTGAGAGGTTGTCACTTTGCACAATGTCAGTTCTCCCACTTACACAGCTGAAACACAGCTACTATATTGTCAATTAGTCTTGATGAATAGAAGGCTGCTTTATAACAACAAGGTTGTTACAGGTTTCTATTAACTCCAATCTCTTTCCCTGGGTGGGGTTATAGACTAATTAATAGCTAAAGGTAACTCCCAATGACCAAAAGTCTATGTGGTAACAACTTATATTTAACTGGACAGAGGAGCTCAATTTATAGTTTGAGGCTGAATCAGTTGATTTTAGCAAAATACAGCCTTAAAATATCATCCAGACAAGACATAACAATTGTTTTTTGAACTCTGCGTAGTGCAAGCACAGATTTTAGTAATTTATTAAATAACCTGGGTAAATAATTAAGCCCATTTTGCAATGCTTTACTGTTAGCATTAGTTTTCATTTGTTATTATCATTGCATCATAGCAATTGCCATCCTGATCATTTGAAATAGAAACATAGAAACATAGAAATTAGGTGAAGGAGTAGGCCATTCATGCCCTTCGAGCTCCCTGCCACGCCATTCAATATGATAGCATGGCTGATCATCCAACTCAGTATTCCCGTACTGCCTTCTCTCCATACCCTCTGATCCCCTTAAGCCACAAGGGCCACATCCAACTCACTCTTATAATATATAGCCAATGAACTGGCCTCAACTACCCTCTGTGGCAGAGAGTTCCAGAGGGACTCACCACTCTCTGAGTGAATAAGTCTTTCTCATCTCGGTCTTAAAGGATTTCCCCCTTATCCTTAAGCTGTGACCCCCTTGTCCTGGACTTCCCCAACATCGGGAACAATCTTCCTGCATCTAGCCTGTCCAAACCCCTTAAGAATTTTGTTTAGTTTCTATAAGATCCCCTCTCAATCTCCTAAATTCCAGAGAGTATAAACCCGAGTCTATCCAGTCTTTCTTCATAGCAGACAGGTCCTGACATACCAGGAATCAGTTGGTACTCTTCTTGCACTCCCTCTATGGCAATAAATGTCCTTCTCAGATTTGGAGCCAAAAACTCGTTACGCAATACTCCAGGTGTGGTCTCACCAAGGACCCTGTACAAAATGAAGGAGAAACCTCCCTGCTCCTGTACGCAAACTTTTGCTATGTAAGCTAACATTACCATTCGCTTTTTTCACTGCCTGTGCATCTGCATGCCTACTTTCAATGACATGGTGTACCAGACACCCAGTCTCGCTGCATCTCCCCTTTTTCCTAATCGGCACCATTTAATAAACACCATTGAAATGTCTCGGATGTTCGCTATAAATGGAAACTTTATGAAAATCAGTTGTTGACAGTAACAAAGTTTCCCATTCAGACGTTTATATTTGCACATACTTAAAATAATGAATTAAACGCCCTTCTCCATCTTTCATAATGAAGGGCCCCCCCCCCCCCCCCCCCCCAATCATTTCATGCCTGCCTCGCGCGCCAATTCTGGCTTTGATTTCCGAGAGCTAGTCTAAAGACCAATGGTGGCATGATACTGAGCCCAGCTCATTATTATGAGCCTGTCTTAGACAACTCTGGCAATAATTGTGAGCCTGCCTAAAAGACAACTCTGGCAATAATTTGTGGAGCCTGCCTTAAAAAGACCAAACTCTGGCATAATTGTGAGCTGCTCGAAAGACAATGCTGGCAATAATCTGAGCCTGCCTCTCGAAGGCAATCCTGCTTGAAATTTAATATTGTGCAGTTTTTACTGGTTAGTGCTACTAAGTTGCTGACTATGTCTTAACCATTTGTGAATTGTTTTATACAACAAGTGTAAATATTACCAACGTGTAAGTGTACTCTTACCCATGTTTCGGAAGTGCCAGACAACATATCTGCTTGTTTAACTCATATGGTGCGGTGGAACCTCTGCAAGCTTTCATGCTGCCACTAGCTTCAGTGAGTCGCTTACTGTCGATGAAGGCGTAGGGTGCGTTCTTCGCTGAAATGATGAGGATTGCTCATCGTCGGCCTTGATTGGTCGACAGCTTTTGCTTCGTCCTCCAGGTTTTGCCTGTTGAATAGGCCTGACCTGAATTAGAAGATTGGCGGCTTGCTCCAATAGCCCTCTGATAGCGTTGTTCACTGCCGGCACTCATGGCTCCAGTAAGTGCCACGGACATCTTCAGAATTGAAGCGATTACATCTGACAATCGCACTACCCTCCTCAGAGGAGGGTGATTGTAGGCAGCCCTGAAACGTGTGCTGCCGCAGGTACCTGAGGATAAATGTTGCTGATATAGCCTTCAACGGTCCTATACCAGGATGGAAATTTTTGCTCTGTTGGGTTGGCAACCTTGCTGACAGGTATGGTAACTCTGACAGGTGCCCTTATCCTTTGGGGGTATGCTCCACGGCTATACCTCAGACTCGGCGTCTGAATTACACTGTCCAGGCATGCTCTCCCCCTCCAAGAGGGAGGAATACAAGAAGCAGCCCTGTCCCAGGCAATGCTGGCGCCGGGCTATCCCTTAGGGCTCCGGTGCTGATACTGATTTGGCAGTTGTTTTACATGGTCCCCGCATTTTGGTCTACTCCTCCAGCGAGGACACTAAAGCAGCCTGTCCAGGTCGCTGACCCAATTTCTGGTTCGGATCTATGCATTATGGAGGGGAATCCTCCCAGACGGACTCGTCTAGTCAATAGGCTGGCTGATTTATTGGTAATTTACCCCATGTCGGCGGACCACTGTGGTCTGTGAGCCGCTGACCGCACTGTCAGCCATCTGGCGGTGACACCGCATTCCTGTCCAGGATGTCACAGCAGTCTGGAAGCACTGACCCTCCTTGTCAGTGCTGGGATCGCGGATGCCCGACATCCGCGACTCTCTGCTTGCGCGGTACGAAACGGGGTATCCCCACAGCCGTAGCCGGTTTCATCGCCAGATACGTGGCAATATGCAGCAGGAAACCTGCGAGCTGATAAAAAGAGGTTTCGGCAAGAAAATGATATACAAAACTTAACCTGTGGTTTACACTTATCGGCTGGAGGAGCGTTCGCTGCGCAGTCGGTGCTTAGCCTGCGTACGACTAATGAACGCGCTATGCGGAACGTGGCAGCTTCATTCAACGAGAATCACTCGCGGAATTTAATCTTTTATTGGGTCAATTAGAATACTACAAATCCTGTCCATTTGACCTATAAATTCATGACAATGCAGATTTCTTAAAAATCTTGTTAAATTGACGTTAACATAATCTACAGAGACACATTTAAAAATGTGTGAACCTTTTCTTAAGAAATAGATAGAGTTTTAGATCTGCGCGTAGCTTAGAAATTTGTAATTATCTACAATTAATCACAAGTAACGATTTGTTCATCATATTTTGTGTTCCGAACAGCATCAATCTATAATAACAGAAACATTTCATTCATTATTTTTCTAAATTTTATAAGAAAAGTTAGGTGCTTTTGACTGTCCTTGATCACCAGCTTTTGTGTATAAGAGTCAATGGAAAAGCAATAGGGACACAAGATGCTAAATTTCCGAGTATGCGAAATGGCCAATAAACTTTTTTTCATACTGAAGATAATGAAAGTGATTAGGTGTCAATGTCGATACAACCCTCTTTATATGCTTTATCTGATGGTGATAAAATTGCAGACATGATTTTTAAAAAATCTTCCAAAAGGTGTGAGAAACATTTCTAGACATATTTCCATTTGACACCAGGGTGGGGTTCATTCACACATTGACGGGGATTGTAATTGTCATTTATGTAATATAGGACTGTGAGTGAATTGGAAAATAGCTCTCAACAAATGAAAAGATTATTGCAAATTGTGTAGTAACAATTTGTTTTGAGGGCACATCTGGTAAGCAGTCTTGCATAGCCTGAAAAGCGCCAGAGAAAACCAGGTTCAAATCCTGGCTATGGGTGCTGGTTATGTATGTGGAGTATAGTTAAGATTTTCCGGTGTGACTCTCGCAGTCGGTTTTTCCCTCTGAGACCTTCGTTTCCTCCCACATCTCCAAAGACGTACAAGATTTGCAGTTTAAATTGAACTTACTTGGTATAAAGTTTATAAACTTACAAAATTGTCCGTAGATTAGTAGGGTAGTGTATAAATGCGTGATCGTTGGGGTTGGTGCGGACATGGAGGTCCAGAAGGCCATGTTTTCCACGCTGCGTATTTCTAAAAACTAAACAAAAGAGTAAACCTAAACTATACATTATCTAACAATTTATTCTCAAATATTTATTCACTCGCATTCTGTGCAGCCAGCACAGCTTGTTGATATGCCTTAAAAGTCAGCTCAACAATTAGAAGTGGGACAGTCCCCCGGTGGCAGTGTTTGAAACTAATTTTTTAAACCAGCAATGAAGGATATTGAATTTCAGCCACAACAGTGGGTCAGAACGCTTCAATGGTGTGGCCGATACCAGAATTTAAAATCACACTCAACAAACAACTTATGAGTTTGACATGACATAGGCATGAGGAATAAGCAAATGATCTAATTGAAGAAATAAGACATTTCACAACAACCATGGAGACAAGACTACTTTGCCCATAGCTCGCAGTTTCATCTTACACATATTTTGATCAGATCGCAACACTCCTGACGATTTTAATACTTTCAACCTGACCAGAAATGATGTGCAGCATGAGAGCCTGTCCAACAGGGTTCAAATGTCCGCTACCATTTTCAGCAAATGGACATTATTATCTTCATTGGAGGCTACGAAGCTACTAACCCAGGATCGAGTCCGCCATCAGAAAATCATACATCTGCTGGGAGTAGAAAACAGAAAATACACTTCCATCTTAGATAGACAACAAAATGAGCGTGGAGTAACTTGACAGGTCGAGCAGAGTCTGAAGAAAACTGCGTCCTACAAGAACCCAAAACATCACTTATTTCTTTCTCCACAAGATGGCTAAACCCTGACCATAGCTGAGTTACTCCAGGCATTTTTGTACTATCTTCAGAGTAAACCAGCATCAGCAGGCAGTGTCCTTCCTACGAGGATATTAGTTCAAGATTCTTAGTTTTATTATAGTCACGCATTACAAGAAATAAAGTGCGCGAAGCTTTGTTTTCCAATTCTACCCAATTCAGAATCACATACAGTATTATACTTCAATCACTATTGGTCAAATACAATAGGTAGAACAAATGCAAGAGAAAATACAGTGCACAGAATTAAGAGTAACAGACTGCAAATAGACAAAGGTCGCAAACAACCACTAAGGGGCAGAGTGTGAAATCAGACAGTACCCATTAGCTTATGGGAAGGAACCTGTATGCAGAAAGACCTGCGATAGCAGAGGGAAGAAGCTGCTCCTTAGTCTAGTGTGTGTGCTTTCTCAAGATGTCTATATCTTAGTCTGATGGCAGCAGCGTGAGAAGAAAGATGGTACTCGGGATTGGGCCAAGTCCTTTCTGACATTATGTTGGCTGCGCTGGGGAGTCAAAATCTTGTGATGGCGCGTGCACACTCTACATAATCTGCCAATAGTGTGTGCGCAGTGAGCGTTGCGGGCAAGGAGCCTTGTATTCCTCAAACCAACTCGCCTATTGGTTGTTACTAGTTAAAAATTAAAGCGAAAACATGGATGGAAAGCAGCAGAGCATACAGAACTAATCTTATAATGATCGACTTTATAGAACTTGTCTTGCATTAAACGCTATAACCCTCATATCCTGTAACTACAACTGTGAGATGGTTTTGATTGTGCACACTTAATATGTCTTTTCACTGACTGGACTATAGCATGCAAACAAACAATCTTTTCACTATACCCTCAGTAACGCAATGATAAATAAATACAACTAAACTAGATATCCAATTTTATGAGATCCTATTATTCTGTAGCGACATTTCTTCAATAAAATCCCCCATCACAAAAACTTACTGTTTATCTTTCTAAATCAAGACAGTCTGCCGGATGTCACAATGCCTCCCGCAAGCGGGAACATCCACATAATACCGCACCCACCCGCCCTCATCACGAATCCAAACCCCACCCCACCTTCTCAAAATTCCTGCAGATCGAGGAGGTCACCGGGCTTGAACATGGCGGCGACCAGTTTTATTGTCGCGCGGACAGGCAATGTACTCCCTCTAGGGAAAACCTGAAATTACCCGTCCGTTTGCGAAAGAGTTGGCAAGGCCCGAGGTCGGCCCACTCACGTTCATAGAGCCACACTCCCACTCTCCCCCACTCCCCTCTCCCCCTCCCCTCTCCGCCCCCCCGTCCCCTCTCCATCCTCCCCTCTCTCAACCCTCCCCTCTCAATCACTCCTCCCCACATCTCACACCTCCCCTCTCTCCCCTCTCCCCCTCTCATCAATCCACACACTCTCTCTTATCTCTCTCTCTCCCTCTCTCCTCACCCCTCCTGTTCCCTGATCTCCTGACCGCCCATCCCTTCCCCCCTTCTCAGTCCCACCCGTCCCTCCTCCGTCCTCTACTCTCCCTCCCCCTGTCCCTTCCCATCTCCCACCTACCGTCTCCATCCTCCCCTCCCTCCTCCTCCCACTAACCCCTCCTCCCACCACCCTCCCCCTCCCCCTACCACCCCTCCCCCCTACCCCCCCTCCCCTCCCACCCATACCCCCACCTCACTCACCCCTCCTCCCCCCTCACTCCCCCCCTCTCATCCCCCCTCTCCTGACTCTCGTCCTCCCCAACCCTCTCTGCCCCCTCTTCTCCCCCTCTCATCCCCCCCCTCTCACTACCCACCCTCGCCCTCTACTCTACCCCCCACCTTCCCCCTCCCCCGTCCGCCCTTACCCTTTATCCCACCCCTTCCCTGCCCCCCTGCCGGTCCCCTTTCACTGCCCCCTTCCCTTCACCCTGGCCTGCCCTCATCACCCCGTACCACGCCTCCCCCGCCCCATCTCCCCCTCCCACCCCCCCTTCCCCTCCATCTCTCCCCCCTCTCACTCCCCCTATTCCAGCCCCCCGTGCCCTGAGCGAACCCCCTCCCTTACCCCCCTTTTCTGTCCACACCCCCCAACCTCTCGCTCCCCCCCCCTCCTCCCCTCCACAATCCTACCCCCGCTCCTCTTCCACACACCCCTCTCCCCCATCTCCCCCCCCCCCCCCCCCCTCACAACCCCCACTTCTTCATCCCCCTACCCCCCTCTCACCGCTACCCTCTCCCCCCCACTCCCACCTCTTTCCCCCCCCCTCTCCCCCCCCGACCATCTCCCACACCCCCTCTCCCACACCCCCCTTCCTCCCACCCCCTCTCTCCCCCCCCCCTCTTGATCCTCCCCCTCCCCTCATTCTCCCCACCCCCCCCCTCTTTCCCCCCCCCCCTCTTTACCCCCCCTCTTTCCCCCACCCCACCTCTATCCCCCCCCTCATTTTCTCCCGTTCGCTGCCCACAGACCTAACTATTCCCCCCCCCTCTTCCCCCCCCCCACCTCTTGTCCCCCCCCCCCTCTTTTCCCCCCCCCCCTCTTTCCCCCCCCCTCTATCCTCCCCCTCTTTCCCCCCCCCCTCATATCCAACCCCCTCTTCCCCCCCCCCCACCCTTCCCCCCCCCCCTACTTCCCCCCCCCATCTTCCCCCCCCCCCCTACTCCCCCCCCCCTCGTTCCACCCCCACCCCTCATACCCCCCCCCCTCTTCCCCCCCCATCGCCTTCCCCCCCCACACCCTCCCCCGCCCTCTGTCCCCCCACGCCCTCTTCCAACTTCCCCACCCCCCTCTTCGCCCACACCCCGCCTCTTCCCCCCCCCCCCCACACATCCCACCCCCTCTTTCCCACCCCCCCCTTCTTCTACCCCCCTCCTCTTCGCCCCCCCCCTCTTCCCCCCCCCCCTCATGTCCCCCCCCCACCTCTTCCCCCCCCCCCTAGAGCCCTCTTCCCCCCCACCCCAACCTCTCCCCCCCCCTCTTTTCCCCCCCCACCCTCTCCCACCCCCCCTCTTTCCCCCCCCATCTTTTTCCGCGCCCCCCACTCTTTTCCCCCCCCCTCTTTCCCCCACCCCTCTTTCCCCCCCCCGCGCCGTCTTCCCCCCCCCCGCTCTTCCCCCCGCGCCCCTCTTCCCCGCCCCCCGACTCTTCCCCCCCCCCCTCTTCACCACCACCTCTTTCCCCCCCCCTCTTGTCCCCCCGCCCTCTTTCCACCCCCCCTCTTCGCACTCCCCCCTCTATTCCCCATCCCCCCCACTTTCTCCCCCCCCCCCTTTCCCCCACCCCTCTTCCCCCTCCCCCCATCTTTCGCCACCGTCCTCTTTCACCACCCCCCCAGTCTATTCCCCCCCCCCTTCTCTTCCTATATTATTCTTCCCCCCCCCCTCTTTTCGTCCCCCCCCCCTCTTTCGCCCCCGCCTCCCATCTTTACCCGCCCACCTCTTTTCCCCCCCCCCTCCTTTCCCCCCCCCCTCTTTCCCCCCCCCCTACAACTCCTCCTTTCCACACCCCCTCTTGATCCACACCCGCCCCCTCTTTCCACCCCGCCTCTTTTCCCCCCCCCTCCTTTCCCCCCCCTCTCTTCTTCCGCCCCCCCTCTTTCCCCCCATCTCTTTAGCGCCCCCCCCTGCGCCCTTCCCCCCTTCTCTCCCCCACTCCCTCACCCCCCCCTTCTCGCGTCCCCATCGTTCACCCCCCCTCCACCCCCTCCTTTCCCCCCTCTCACTTCCGCGCTCTTGCCCCTCTTCCCCCCTCCCACCTCACCCTCTTACCCCCCCTCACTCCTATCTAGCAGAACAACCCATCCCTCTCCCTCTCCCTCTCCCTCGCCTCTCCCTCTCCGCACACTCATCCGCTCTCCCTCAAATCTCAACCTCTCCCCACTCCGCTCACCTCTCCCTCCCCCTCCGCCCTCGCCCTCCCCCTCACCCTCCCCTCTCCCAAAGCCCGTCCCCCTCCACCTGCCTCTCCCACGCTCACCTCACCCAGGCATGCTCTCCCCCACCCGTCGCCCTCACTCTCCCCACCCCCTACTCCTTCGCGCCTCCGCTGTTTCTCCCCCATTCCTCGTGCCCCCCCTGCCACCCAGTGAGTCTCTGCCCCCCCTACACCCTGACCCCAACCCTCTCTCCCCTCCCCTTCGAACCCTCAGCCATCCCCTTCCCCGTCTCTCCCCCCTCTCCCCTCTCTCTCCCCCCCTCCACCTCTCCTTCCCCCTCCCTGTTCCACACCTTCCCCTGCCACAACCCGTCCCCCCTTTCAGCCACCCCTTCCCATGAGCCCCTCACATCATCATGCAACCCTCCCTCTCCCCTCCGCCCCTTCACCCCCCCCAGCCCCCTTAATTCACGCCCTTTCCCCCCTCCCCTCTAATCCCCCCGCTCTCTCCCCCCCCCCCCCCTCCCCCCTCCCCCCTCTTCCTGGCCGTCCCTCGCCTATCCCCTCCACCTCTACCCTCCCTCATCCCATCTCCCCCCCACAACCCACCCCTACTCACCGCCACCCTCATTCTCCCACCCCTCTCCCCCCCACCCCTTTCCTCCCCCACCCCTCAAATCACCACCCTCTTCCCTCCCTCTTCCCCCCTCCCTCTCCCTCACCACACCCTCACCTCAGGATCCCCCTTCCCCTATCCCCCTCCGAATCTCCCCCTCCCTCATAGCTCACCACCTCCCTCTCCCCGCTCGCCTCTCACCCTCCCTCTCCCTCTCCACTCTCCCTATATCCCACACCCATCTATCCCCCCCTCTATCCCACCCCCACCCCTCTATCCCCTTCTAATTCCCCCGCGCCCATCCTCTATCGCCCCCCCCTCTATCCCCCCCCCTCTATTCCCCCCCCGACCCTCTATTCCCCCCCTCTATTTCCCTCCCCCTCTATTCCCCCCCTCTATTTTCGACCCCCCTACCTCTATTCCCCTCCCCCTCTATTCTCCCCCCTCTATTTCGCACCCCCCTCTATTCCCCCCCCTCTATTCCCCCCCCTCTAGTATTTCCCGCACCCCCTCTAATAATTCCCCCCCCCTCTATAATTTCCCCCCCCCCCCTCAATTCCCCCCCCTCTACACCCCCCCCTCTATCCTCCCCCCTGCTATTTCTCTCCCCCCCACTTCACTATTCCCCCCCCCTCTATTTCCCTCCCCCCTCCTATTCCACGCCCCATCTATTCCCCCCCCTCTATTTCCCCCCCCCTTCTATTTCCCCCCCCCCCTCCGATTCCCCCCCCCCTAAATTCCCTCCCCCATCACCCTTTATTCCCCCTTCACCCTTCCCTCTTCTTCCCCCCCCCCCTCTATTCGTCCCCCCGCCTCTATTCCCCCCCCCTCTATTCGCCCGTCCCCCCCACTCTATCCCCCCTTCTATTCCACCTCCATCTTTTTCCCCCCTCTCTCTTGAGCTTCCCCCTTCCCCCTCCCCCCCTTCCCCACCCTCGTCTCCCCTCTCCCTCTTCCCCCTCCCTCTCAGCCTCCCTCCCTCCATCTCTCTCCCCCCCACCTCACCTCTCTCGGGCGGGCCTCCCTCTCGTCTCCCCTTCTCCTGCTCTACTTCTAACTCGCCCACCTGGATTTGTGTCTCCTCCTTCTCTAAGCGCACCAGCGAGTTGGGGGCTATGCATCAGTAGAATAGGCTGATTATCTGGGTAAAAGGAGCAACTATTGACAATAATAATATATAATATATATTAAACAAGGGGGGGTAGTTAGCATGATTCTGGCGGCTGGGTAGTAGTAGTGTGCGTGGGCGGTGGTCATAAAAGTGTGTGACAGCCGAGCATGCGCCCCCCCCCCCTTTCAACCGCAACATTTGGGGGATCCGAGACCCAACGGGTCTACAACTTGGTCATGTTCAGATCTATAAAATGCCATTCAAGAAAACACATACTAATGTCTTACTCACAATTTTGAAACTCAACATACAGTAGTTAGGTATGACTGAATTTTTCACTCAGCAAAAAGCACAACTCCAATACAGAAGGACACATATAGTGGGTTAAAAAAGGTTACATGAGAGTTTTCAATTGTCAAAATGAAACATGGCTACAATTATTTTGCACGAGACAGCTGTTCGGACGAAATGAAAACTGAGTGCAAGCAAGCTACTTTACAACATCCTTTTATTATATGCACCGAAAAAAAATCCTCATCAGTCAGTGCCGGAATAATATTCTGACTCATATGACTGTAGAAGACACTTGCTGCAGAATGATTAGAAGGGCACAATAGGCGAAAAAAAAACACACTACATATTGCTTTCAAAAGAGAAAATGTATAAATGAAGCTGAACAGGACACCTCATGTGAGGTGATGTAACAATCGCGCTTGTGGAGAGAGGCAGAACACTGACTAATGACCTCCCATAGAAATAAAAGGACTGCCACCAAATTATAAAATGCAACCCATGTGATTTCTTCTTGCACACAGCAACAAGTCAAAAGGGCCAAGCAATATACCTTTTTCCAAAAATGTCAGAACCATCTCATGAGTTAGCTCGAAGGGTTTCTCTTCTACAACATTTAACTTTCTCCTGATTTAGGTATCACACCCCAATATCCAGTCTATGAAGTAGGAATACAAGCTAGACAGTATAAATAGTTGTTTTTGTTGCCACTTAGTCTCATTATAGAACATGAATTGTCCTCTTGGGAGCACCTATGGAAATAAGCAGATGGCATCATATCTATCGCAGTCGGATGAAGCAGACACATCTCTGATCCTTTTATTGTTGATGCTTAGGAGGAAGCATTAAATCCCGAATTAAAGCACACAAAGCTAGAAACCCATGAGCTGCAATGCTGGTTTACACAAACAATTGATGGAGAGTGCACAGTAGTGCAGACAGCGGTCTGAGTTGTTGCCTAACTGGCAGCGAGAAACATTGCCAGAGGCCAGAGTTCGATCCCGACTCATCGGGTAGCTGACTAGTAGTGGGATTTGCGCATATCCGTGGGATGATAGCCCACGCGTAGTATCGTTGGAGCGAGAGAAAGTAAATAAGCTAATATGATAGTAATGTAAATATGGGGAGGAGCGACAAACACCAAATACCGGATCCCAGCTTAAAAAAGACCAGCGCGGAGCTTGTTTTTAAAACACTGCGAAATCCAAAAACGAGAATCCATTCGTGGAAGTGTTTTTATATTTGAGAAGGGGCCGCTGATTGGCTGGGAAGTGGGACTAGAGTAAGCAGCCTTGGATTTATGGACAGTTCAGATTCCAGCAGTTTGTTGTGTACTTTGAGCGAGTGTTTTGCTATGTGTTTCCAAACTGTCACTAACGGGGGAGTATGAAGGGCCAGAGAGCGAAGTGATACTGGTGTGGATGTCAGATGTGGGAGGTCAAGGAAATCTGATAGCCCTCCAGACATCCACATCTGCGCCAGGTGTGTCCGACTTGGGGGCTCCAAAGGGTCGCGTTGTTAGGAACCTGGAGGCAGAGTGCAATGGACCTCCGTCTGGTCAGTGAGAGTTGAGGAAGGTCCTAAGAGAGGAGCTACAGGGGAGGTAGTGACTCCAAAACCACAGGAGGACAGACAACAATGGTATCACAGTGACATAGGTAAGGCAAAGGGCCAAACAGGAATGGCTAGAGAGTACCCCTAGTGACCGTACACCTTGAATATAGTACCCCAGTTTGAGTCACACTCGTTGTGGGAGGACATCCCTACCTAGGTTGTAGCAACAGATCGACCGGGCCTTCCGGTACAGAGACCGGCCCTGATGCTCAAGCGGAGCATAAGGAAAAAAGAAAAGGAACGGCATTCAGTAATAGGGGACTCCATAGTTCTTAGGGGAGTCAGAATTGGCGATTACCAGTGGACTACATGCACGTAGACCCGGATGTCGTATTATTGCCTCCCTGGATGCAAGGGTACCGTAGATTTCTGAACGTGTCCAACACTATCCCTGCAAAAACAAGATGAGAGAGAGAGGCCTGAGGTCGGGTACATATTGGGTTACCAATGATCATAGGTCTGAAAAAAAAAGAGAAGAAGTCGATTACCATAAAAAGAGAAGAATTATCAGGGAGTTAAGACGAAGAAGCTATGGAAAAGGACCACAAAGATAACAATTCTCAGGACCTACTATCCTGTGCCAAGCGACAGCTTGAGAGTAGGAATGTAGCAGCAGGTGGAGGTGACATAAACGCGTGCTCGAGGTCTGGTGAGACAGGCAAGGATTCACAAGTTGTCTGGAATCATTCGAGTCGACCTACTTCGGGGTAAGAGAGTGACCGATTTATGAAAAAAGGCACGGTTTTTTGCACACTTGAACCCGAGGGAGACCAGTGCATCTATGGCAAGGGAAATTTGCCAAAGGCATACGGGGGGGACTTTAAACTATCATAGTGCGTTGAGAGGTGATGGACTACAAATAGAGATAGCTAGGAGACGGAGTCCTGAGAGCAGGAAGGCGGAGAAGGGCGAGCACTTGCGAGATCCCAACCATGTACGGGGGGAAGAAAGAACAAAAAAAAATAAACAGAGAATAAGAGGTGGTGGGTGTCTAAAGGTAGAGCAGAGGAAAGAGAGGTATAAAATTACAATCAGAGAGAGCAAATGGTACAGTGTCAAAATACATATTGGCTGGACAGACAAATCCAGAGAGAAAAAAACATTCAAAAGGGGCCACTTGTCCAACATTGCGTTGTATAAAGGGTAAAAGTGGTTTGAAAAAACAAGCCTGAAGCTTGGCGTCTCAATGCGACAAGGGAGGCATATCGTAATAAAGGTGGAAGGAGCGTTCTGAAGAGCAGATAACTATTAAATAGACCTGCTATAGTTTGTACTACAACGGAGAACATGGCTACCAGGGTGACACAATAGGCTGGGAGTTGAAGCCACCATGGGACTATATCAAATTCAGGAGGGATAGAACCTGAAAGGCTGCGCGATGTAGATGTGACAGTAGCGTTGCTGGTGAGAGAGAGATTAATGCAATTAGAAAGAGAAGACAACATTTTGCAAGGGTACAGGCATGTGGAATCGATATGGGTAGAAGCTGCAAAACTCTACAGGGGTCAGAAAACGCTTGTGGGAGTTGTTATGTCAGGCCAGACAGTAGTAACATTGAAGTTGGCGTGATATCACACACAAAACGGGGAAATTAGAATTGCGTGCAAACAAGGGTAAACACAGGTTTTATAATGGGACTGGCACTTCAATCTACATATAAGCGAGTTTGATGTTGAGAAAATCAAAATTGGCAGGCGGTGACTGAGGAAGAGGATTTCTTGTGAACTGTATGCGGGATAGTTTCTAAACCAGCATGGTGTCGGGAACCAACCAGAGAGACAGGCTGTTCTAAGTCAGGGTATTGAGAATGAGAAAGAGATTAGTTTGAGCAGTGCTTGGTTGTGTGTCGTCCGCCTTAGGGCAAGAGTGAACCATTATATACATTGAGTTCTTCAGTTAGGATGAGAGTAGAACGATAAGATACGAGTCAGAAACAAGGATACTGAACCTTAAACAAAGGTAACTTTGATGCGGAATGAGCCGAGAATTGGCGAGTAGTCCAGATGTATAACTGACCAGGTGAGTCTATAAAGGTTGACAGTGGATACCAATTTAAAGACTGCATGATGAAGTACCAGTTTGGCAAAAGAGAATAAAATCAGGGTAATGGTGGTTCATTACCGTGAGGATAACGAGGAAATCAGGGATACAGTATAAAAACTAAAGAATAGGCAATACAAATGAGCCAAATACAAGCAGCCCTACACCCAGATGGAAACTGGAGAAATACAGACACCCAGCAAAGTGGCACATAATTCTAGGAAAGGGAAAGAGATAGATATGAGCAAAGGAAACTACAAGGAACTAAAAACTGGACTGCAAAAGTTTTTATAGATATGTCAAAAGAAAAGAGACTATTTAGAAACAAATGTTGGTCCCCACTTAATCAGTGCCAAATCAGGTGAATTGGAATCAGTAGGGTAACAAGGACATGGCAACTAAAACATACAGCCAATTGAATAACTCGCTCCTGGTTTTTCCTTCACTAAAGAAGACATACAAATAATACTGCCGGAAATAGCAGATGACCGAGGTCAAATAGTATGGAGGGCAACTGAGATGAATCCAGGTATAGCCGGGAATGGTAGTTGGGTTAAAATGAACATGATTAAAAAAGGCCGATAAATCTCCCCAGGGCCAGAGTGGTCTGCATCCCAGAGTGCTCAAGGAAGGTAGCCACGGAAAACAGTGGCGTGCATTAGTCGATAACTTGATTTCAAACTCACTTAGATTCTGGAAGTAGTTTCCGTGAGTGACTAGTAGGATAGCTAATGTAATCCCAACTTAAATTTAAAAAAAAGAGGCAGAGGAACGAAAGAGCGAGGTACGAATTAAAGACCAGTTAGTTCAAACATCGGATAGTAGGGGAACTGCTATAAGCAATTATTAAAAGATGGTATAAGCAGCGCATTGTGTAAAGTGGTGAAATTCATTGCGGCGACAAAGTCAGCTTGGATTTAACAAAAGGTAAATCATGTACTGCGATGAAATCATATAGAAACTTTTCGAACTTAAACTCGTAGAGTGTAACAAGGGAGAACCGCGGATGGACAGTTGTTTTAATATCTTGGACCTTTTCAAGAAAAGCCTTCTCGACCACACGGTCCCACATATACAGAGATTAGTATAATAAACTAATAAGTCGCAACGGTATTGGTGGGTTCAAGTAATGATGTGATAGAGAACTAGCTGGCATGACGGAAGCAAATAGTAGGATAAACGGGTGCCTTTCAGAATGGCAGAGGCAGTGAGTAAGGTGGGGTACCGCCAAGGCGCACATTGCAGGGGACCCCAGCTATTACAAAATATACATTAATGAATTTGGAGACGAGGGAATTAGAATGCCAAATTTGCAGATGCGACACTACCAGCATTGTTGGGGTAAGTTAGGTGTGAGGAGTATTGCAAGCGAGGCTGCAGGTGTATTATTGATAGGCAGAGCGTGAATGGCAGATGCAGACACATAAAAACAGTGGATACATGTGAGGTATCCATACATTGTGGCAAACTATGAGGGTAGAACTATTATCCTGAATGGTGACAGATTGAGGGAAAGAGGTGAGTGCAAACAAACAACCTGGGTGTCATGGTACACCATCATTGAACAAGTAGTGCTTGCAGGTGCAGCAGGCAATGAAGAAAAGCAAATGGTATGTTAGCAACATCATAGCAAAAAGGATATCGAGTATAGGGTGCTGGGACAGGTTCTACTGCAGTTGTACCGGGTTATGGTTGAGACCCAACCACCTGGAGTATTACTAACAGTTTGGTCACTCCACAGCATCGAGGAAAGACTTTCTTGCCAATAGAAGGGGAGTTCAGAGGAAGTTTCCTGCCACAGGACTGATTCCTGGGATTCGGGACATTTCATATGAACAGAAAGAAGACTGATAGACACTCGGACATTGGTACCACAGGAATTTAGAAGATTGAGAGAGGGGATCTTAAACAAAACTTACAAAAATTCTTAAGGGTTTGGAAACAAAGCTATATGCCATAGGAAGATTGTTCCCGATGTTGGCGGAGTCCAGAACTAAGGGGTCACTGTCATAAGGATAGGTAACGGGGAATTCCTTTAGGTACCGACAATGAGGAAAACATTCTTTACACACAGCAGAGTGGTGAGTCGCTGGAATTCTCTGCCACAGAAGATTCAGTTGATTGCTATATCAAGAGGGAGTTGGAACAAAAAAAAGGAATGTGGCTCTTGTAGGCTCAAAAGGGAACGAGGGGGTATAGGAAGAGAAGGCATGTAACACGGATACAATTGAGTAGGATGAAATACATCCCATGATCCATAATTTGAAGGGCGTTGCAAGGCTCAAAGGAGCGGCCGACTCCTGCACCTAAGTTTATTTCTATGATTTTGCTGTTTCTCCAACCGTGAATGCAATGGGTTATTCCCCAATATCTTCGGTTTCCCCCCACACTTCACAAACAGACGTAACACAGGTTTGTAGGATAATCGGCACATGTATATAATATAGCCATAATCTCTCAGTGTGGTTTAGGAAAGTGTTAATTTGTCAGGGATACCAGGTGGTCGTTGGCAGACTTTCTGGCGGCTGAAGTGCCATATTTCCACGACTGACAATCTACTAACACTAAACCAACTAAAACTAAAAGGAACACAAAGACTGACTGAAGATAAACTCAGTGGGGTGACAGGAGGCAACACATCTCTGGATAATGATGAAAGACATATCCGAACCGAAAGACATTACCATACTACTTTTCTTACATTTGAGGAGGTGCAGAAGAATTACACATCAATTTTAATGTCTAATTTCAGGAAAACATGGAACAAGTGCTAACGTATTACATTCAAGATCCCTACCTGCAAACATGATCACCTACATCCTTCTCGATCACACAGAAATTGCGCTCGGCCGTGACTCGTTGAGATTACTCCAGTACATTCTGTCAACAAATAAAGCTAAGTGTTCTTAAATCATAAAATGTCCATTTTAACATTAGTCAGATAAATCTGTATTATAATGTCTCCATCGGACATAGATTCCTTTTGGACATTGAGATAAAGCCTGATTCTGGAAAACCGATTCTACCGAATGACAACACACCATCTGAAAGAAAAAGTGGTGATTATAACTCTTGTGCAGTCAAATGTGGTGAAATAACTAAATCATACCTGGTCCTAAGCTGAGTTTTGAGGATGAATAGTACAAGATTAGAACGTGAACTTACCAGTTTTGAGTTATGCGATCTTAATTTTAATTAGAGAGAGTTTATTGTTGTGATTATGTGAAGACCCCGCCAGTGGGCCAATGAAACTAAGCTCATCAATCTTCAAAGCAGACGGTACACTGTAAAACAATAAATAACAAGTTATTGAGAAAGTAACAAAGGTAAAGACTTCTGAGTCACACTTTTGATACAAATACCAGATGACCTTGATGTGCAACAGAGGGATTGGGCGTGGAGACATGATAATCACCAACACACAACTCCTCATAGAATAAAGATCAAAAACTTCAAATTGGTAGAAGTTCATCACATTTAATCTTAACTATTTAATTTACTTATCGGTAGTCAACGTGGAGGATTCCGTAGAAAGGGTTCCAAAGCTTTGTGCATTTCATGCCGCAGATTCAAAACTCCCGTCCTTCCTCACTGCGCGAGAGTGATTGACTCGATGAGTAATAATAATGCATCAATGTTGACCGATGCATTTAAATGCATAACAAATTTATTTTAATAACGAAAACAACAGTACTCCTATAGACCGCAGGAGGAAAACAGAAACAAAAAAATAGTACTGAAACCTATCCTTGGATCGGCAATCGGCTGATGGTAGAATGTTGAAAAAACCACTCATTGAGGCAACACATCCGGGCGGCTGCCAAAATATGGTCGATGGCACGTCCATTGCCCTTAGCCACGCCGACGTGCTAGCTCGCCCTAATGGAATGAGATGAACACCGTCAGTGTTAATACTGCAACAACCAATACTGTTTCAACCACCTCGAGATAGCGTGAACTGCGCGCGCTCTCTTATTAGGCTTCTTGAAACTGACAAACAACCCTGCTCCTGAGTATGTAAGGCCCTTGTATCTGCAATGTAATTGCAGCAAAAGAGAACTGTCTTTTGACACACATAGGCATATGGATCAGGGGTGGATTAGTATGCTGAAAAACAATCTTGAACGCCTGTCACACTTGGCACCGCTCTGTTGAGTGGGTCATACAAATAGTAAAACGGTAAACATTATCTGCAGCCACTTCCATTCTAGTCTACTGCAGCTTTTGCAATGTCTTCACTCATTGTACATGATACCAGTGCCCATTAGCATGACCACCTTCCAAGGTGACTTGGCCAAATAACAAAACAGTCAAGATGTGACGACATCACTGACGAAGTAGCTTCGATTACCAACGCTGTACATCCCCTGATTACGCATTATATCTGGGTTTAGGTGGTCTGGAGTATAAGAAAATTCCTTTCATCAATCGAGAGAAACGATAGGATGAGACCTCAATAAATAAATGTTTGTTTGAACCCCATCAATAATACGAAGCGACCAAAGCACTCTGGCTGAATTGATCGCATATATATACTCACCCCAATCAGTCATAGTACGAGATGTTGAACAAGGAATTCTAGAACATAGCGAAATACCGCTGGTAACACACATTCCCAAATTATTTTGTACATAGAAAATTTCGCCATTATTTCTTTTTTTACATAATAAATACAATACTAGCTTTTGAGAGAGTAAACTCTCCTCCAAGCGCAGTGAGCATGTCCACAAAGTTTTCACACCAGACAATCCTTGCTCCAGATAAGGCCTTCTTAAAACCATGCAAATTAACACATCATTACGGACAAATAATGGATGTCATTCGCCGAGTTTACCAGGTCCAAACCAGTAAATACCTTAGTTTGTAACCAGTCCATCAGGGTTATGTCATCAACTGCAATATCGAAGAGGAACACATGTCTGAGTAGACCTAGTCGGTACACACCACACCCCAGAAAGGCGGCATCCTGCTTTGAATTTTTAAAGCATACACCGACTCTATAGAAAACATAGAAACATAGAAATTAGTGCAGGCAGTTAGGCCATTCAGCCCTTCGACAGCACTTAGCACACCGCCATATCAAATGATCATGGGCTGCGATCATCCAACACAGGTATCCCGGTCCTCCATCTCTTCCATAACACTCCGATCCCCTTAGCCACAAGTGCTGCACAATCCAAACTCACACTTAAATATAGGCCAATAAACTGGACCTCTAACTAACCCTCTTGTGGCAGAGAGTTCCAAGACTCCACACTCTCTGTGTGAAGCAATCTATCTTCATGAGACAAATGGTGGAAATGAGCATATAAGAACATACCACCAGAACCAATGTGGCGAGAATCGTCATGTCCGCTATCTGCCAGAAACCAGCGCGATCTGGTTCCCATGATCCCATATTTAGGAAACGTGAGAGGGTTTATTCTGAATGCAAACACGTCACCAGTCGATAATCTGAGCCTTCTCCATATTTGAGAACACACACTACGACAACACATACAATTGAATACATCCTGATTCAACATCGCACTCTGTGTTGTATGAGAATCTTTTGTGACCTGTGTCTGTTCTTATATTGAAATCTACCGGTAGAACTAACATAGCTGAAAGCCACATGTTTAACTTGTCAATGACACAGAGTCCAGGTTTGAATTAGCCATTTTGTCACAAGATGACTGCACTTGAGGCCACCCATTAAAGCTATTCGATTGAAATAACTAACCACTGACACGTACATAGTTGTCCAATTTTGAAGCTGAAGATGCAGTTGACAGCGAGATTGTAGTATAGGAACAATAAGCCGTTGTCACAGAAAAACAGCTCCCAAATAGCTCTAAGTATTTAATTCCCCATGATCTGCAGATGCAATTGCTTCTTCACACATTCCCAATTCGCCCCCAGCTGGGAGCTCGCGAGACAGTGGCACCGACCGCACCCAAGTGCACAGCTGACATCAGACTCCTGGAAGGACATGGTAATGGAGATGTTCGAAGCACCACTAATTGACTGAACTCACTGGATCCATGCCTGAATCCACCACTGCAGTCCAGTAAACAGTCACTGCTTGATATACTGCAAGGGCCTAATTATAAATGGCCTCAGAATCTATCCTCAGTGCCTGTTCCTTTTGCCCTGCTGTAAGTGCTGGATAATAGCAGAAGCCCACATAAAAAAATGCAACCACTAATTTTCCAAGCAGGACTGGCCACCTGTCTGATCTAGAAAGGTATGTCGCCTCACTTTAAAAAGCTAGTGCAACCATCAAATTTTAGCTCCAAACCCCACCCTTTTCTCCCTGGACTACCATGTTATGTGAATCACATTGTGAACAGACATCAAATAGTCAACTTGTTTGTTAAAAGTGGTGTTAATTTGGATCACAATCTCTAGATTAAACAGAAGAAACCCCAAATTATTCCATCATATAATTTAACAACTGCACACAGGTGCTTCAGCTAATTTCACACTGTTTGTTCCTTATAATTTAAGATATCATCCAGTATAAACCTGAATCGACATGACCGCTGAGACACACAAGAAATACTATCTCTCTAATG